>JARFJA010000037.1:2984230-4373846 GCA_036326145.1 Rhagophthalmus giganteus
TATATAAAGAATAAAAAGTCTCGTTATGGAATTAAATTTTTTGAACTAACTACATCTGACGGTTATCTACTAAATATGGAGATGTATAGTGGTGCTGTCGAAGAGCGTGATGAGGCTAGTAACTCTAAAACTGCAGCCGTAGTTATGCGACTGATGAAACCTTATCTATCAAAAGGACACGAATTGTTCATGGACAATTATTATAATAGTTATGAACTGTCTGAAAAATTACTCAGCTTCAAAACCCATACCGTCGGAACACTAAACAAAAACAGAAAGAGCAACCCCAAATTATTGGTACAAAAAAAATTAAAAAAAGGCGAGCACTTTTGGGTCCGCAAAAACTCCGTTTATGTGTCAAAATGGAAGGATAAAAGAGAAGTGTTGGCAATAACTACACGTAATCATCCTCGTATGATAACAGTAAAAAATAGATTTGGAAAGGAAAAACTGAAGCCCGAAGAAATAAGTACCTATAACGATCATATGTCGGGGATTGATCGATGCGATCAGATGACTGCTACGTATTCCACGCCACGAAAGACAATACGCTGGTATAAAAAAGTGATGTTTCATTTGCTGGATGTGAGTGTTTGGAATGCCTTCTACTTATATCGAAAGTTCTGTAAGGGAAATTCTAAAACTTACAGGTTTATTCAGTTTAGAGATGAACTAATCAAATATCTTATAAACTTACCGCCAAATCTTGAAGGAAAAAATTTGATAAGGCGTCAGAAACACGACAATAGGCGACCTGAAAAAGCTTCATTTGAGCCGGAATACTCCGCACCTGGAACAAGTGCGGAAGGCCATTGGCCAGAAAAAAATCCAGGTGTTCCTAGCGCTAAATCGAGAAAAAAGTCAGTTTTTCTAAAGTGCAGGTTCTGCATGACAAATGGTCAGCGTAAAGAGACAAGCTACAGATGTAAGGGTTGCTTGGAGAAACCACCCTTATGCCCTGACTGCTTTGAAGGATGGCATTTGCTGAAAAAATAACCTAAAATATTCTTTGTCAATCTATTCTTTTACGTAATAATAAAGGATTTTTTTCCATTTACTTACTATTTTATTTGAAAAAAGAGATTAGTATTTCACGCCGATCTGCGTTGTGGCAAACTAAACGCACAGTCATTTATATCAAGTGACACAACGCCGCACGGCGTTAGACGCTGACCAGCGTTCTGTCAATTAACTTATGCGACAAACTTATGTGTTATGACTGAACGCAGATCAGCGTCAAAATTAAAAATCGTTCAAAATGGCTAAAAATTCAATTTTTTGTTTACTTTTGAATAAAATCTTACATATCCGTGGTTTAGAAGTTAGTTTCCAAGAGAAACACGTACTGCCACAACATGGTTATATAGACCAAACAACTGTCCTTCAACGTGTTAACAAATAAAGAAGAATTTGAGTTTGAAACCACGACTAAATGTTATATTTGTGAAAAAAATATTTTGCCAACCGAAATTAAAGTTAGAGATCATTGTCATAATTCTGGTAGGTACCGAGGGGCAAGTCATCAATGGTGTAATGTAAATTATAGCATGGTTAATACAATACCTGTTATTTTTCATAATTTATCCGGATACGACGGTCATTTTATTATAAAAAATATCTCGAAAAAAATGAAAAATATATATTTGCTTCCATTAACTAAAGAAAGATATATATCGTTTACTGCAACAATTGGCCAATTCGGCAAATTTAAATTTATAGAATCTTACAGATTTATGAGCGAATCTTTAGATAAATTAGCATCTTATCTAGGATTTGAACAATTTTCCATTTTAAAATCTCAATTTGTAAATTTACATAATAATAAATTAGTCTTGCTTACTAAAAAAGGTATTTATCCATATGATTATACTGATAATTTAGAAAAATTAAAAGAAACGAATTTACCACCAAAAAATGATTTTTTTAGCGTTTTAACAGGATCGCATATATCAGAAGCTGAATATCAACACGCGATAACTATTTGGAATGAATTCAATATTTTAAATTTAGGCGAATATAGTGACCTTTATTTAAAAACAGATATTTTATTATTAGCGGATGTGTTTGAAAACTTTAGAAAAAAATCAATAGAAACGTATTCTTTAGATCCTGCTCATTATTATACCTTACCTAGTTATGCGTGGGACGTTATGCTAAAAATAACTAATATTAATTTAGAATTAATATCCGATATTGATATGCTTTTATTTATCGAACGCGGAATAAGAGGAGGTCTTAGTCAATGTTCTCACCGATATTCTAAAGCTAATAACAAATTTTTAAATGATAATTTCAATTCAGAACAACCATCTAAGTACCTTATGTATTTTGACGTAAACAACCTTTACGGGTATGCAATGTCACAATATCTACCCTATGGCGGATTTAGATGGTTAAACGAATACGAAATGAATAATTTTAACGTATTTGAAGTTGCTGAAAATTCAAACGTTGGATATTTATTAGAAACAGATTTAGATTATCCCTCATGTTTACATGATAAACATAATACTCTTCCATTGTGTCCCGAACATATGGTACCTCCTTCCGGTAAAAATAAAAAACTTTTAACGACATTATTTCAAAAACAGCGTTATGTAATACATTATCAAAATTTGCAACAATGTTTAAAATTAGGTTTAAAACTTCTTAAAATACACCGAATTTTAGAATTTAAACAAAGTCAGTGGTTAAAACAATATATAGATATGTGTATTAGTTGTATTTATATGGGACTCTGGTATGTATTTATTAAGGTTTTATGTGCTAACATAATTCTGCCAAACCGTCTATTTTATTATTAAATATCGTTGTTCAGGTAACCCCTGCCACCTATGACAATATGAATACCAATTTAAGAACATTAGCGACATCCAATTTCGAAAAAAATTTATACAAATTAATGAACAACGCCGTATTTGGTAAGACAATGGAAAATATTAGAAAACATAAGATAGTTAAATTAATAACTAGTTGGGAAGGACGTTTTGGTGCACGATATTACATTTCAAAACCTAATTTTCATAGTAGTACAATATTTGATCATTCTACAATTGCAATAGAATTAAATAAAACAGAAATTACATTTAATAAGCCAATTTATGTAGGAATGTGTATTCTAGATCTGTCTAAAATATGTATGTATAATTTCCATTACAATTATATGTTAGATAAATTCGATTATAATAATTGCCGACTTCTTTATATGGATACCGATAGTTTTATATACGAAATTACATGTAATGAACATCATTATAACATATACAATCTTATGAAGAATGATAGTCATATGTTTGATACTAGTGATTATTCACAAGATAATATTTTTGAGATGCCTAGGTTAAATAAAAAAGTAATCGGGTTAATGAAAGATGAAAATAATGGTAAAATTATGAGCGAATTTATCGGATTAAAGTATAAAATGTATAGCTTTAAAGTTCAGGGGGTAGATACCGTTCAGGAAATTAGAAAAGCAAAGGGCGTCACTATTTCCACAATAAATAACACAATTTGCTTTGACGATTATTATAAATGTTTAAAAGAACAAATTAGCATGTATAGAAAACAACGTGCAATTAAGTCTTCTTTACATAATGTTTACAGCATAGAACAAATTAAAAAAGTTTTAAGCTTTGCAGATGATAAGCGTTATATATTGTCCGATGGAATTAGTACATTAGCTTGGGGTCATTATAATATTTTAGAATAAGATTTAATATTGTTGCTGTTGCTGATGTTAAAAATGCTTGTAAACTTTTCATATAATGTAATAATAAAATTAAATATAAAATTTACTGTTTTATTATCAATGATGTATATAAATAGATGGAACCTGTAAAAAATTTACACAATGTTAATTAATAAGCGAGCCGGTAAGGTTGATGGTGATGGGATTGTGAATTCATTAATTAATAAACTACCGTTTGAGCTACACCTGCCCTCTTATTCATTTTGTGGTCCTGGAACTAAATTAGAAAAACGTTTAGCACGCGGTGATATTGGTATAAATCCTCTAGATAGTCATTGCCGTACTCACGATATTGCTTATCGAGATAGTAAAGATTTAGAAGATCGTCATCGGGCCGATCGTATACTTCAAGAAAAAGCGTGGGAAAGATTTAAATCTAAAGACGCTGCTTTTGGAGAAAAAGCAGCCGCCTTAGCTGTTGCAGCCGCAATAAAAACAAAACGATCATTTGGAATGGGGATCAATAACAAAAAAAGACGAAATAGGCGAAATAGAAAAAAGAGAAAACTTATTTTTTTTAATTGATCAAGCTGGAAGGTCAATCGATTTTGGGGAAGAGCCTTTTTCAATACGATTAGAATTAAAAAAAAATGGGGTTAAGGTTTAATGTTTTGAATAATTATAAAAGAACTATTCCCATATATTTAGGAGTTAATCGATTGCGAGTGCGTGAAGGTTTTACACGGGCTGAAAAAAACATTTTTAATATCAATAGGTCTTCCATTACGTCGATACTAATTTAAGAAAAAAGAAAAAGAAAACAATGAGCGAGCAATTAAACGTTTTCGAAAATTTTCATTTCGATGATACCATTAACAGGTCGCAAATTCATTCATATCTTCCTTATGGATCCGGTACTTTTGGAAAATCTGATGAAATACGAATTTTACTACAAAATCAAGATTTAATAACAGCCACACACGAAAGTTACATATACATCGAAGGAGAAATATTTTATTCCAAAGAAGCTAGCGGAGTCGATGTTGCAACGCCGATATTTGTTTTATCTAATAATTTTCCATGTTTTCTATTCGAAGAAATACGATATGAATTAGGAGGACAGAATCTATCAACCTGAACATTAATGGAAAAATATGTTTTTCTATTTCGATAAATTTCCATATGCTGTTGGCCTATGGTATTAGTGATGCGTACGTGAGTGCAATCAATCGCACCATCAATTTGGGGCAAACCATTAATGTTATTGTTCCTCCCTAGTGCACGAAACAATTCCCAGTTTCGTTCTATTCCCTCTTGACTTGTAGGAAATTTTATATGTTGCTGGCTTGTCCGGCATCAATCCCGATATTACCATCAAGCAGAGGCTTAATTATATTTACATACTTTTTACTTCGACTTCCTCGTATTTGTCCTTCAGGATTATAAGAACGTCTAATAACGTTTGTATCAAATAAAATATCTCTATAAGCGTCTTCATCTTTACTCGTTATTTTAGTAATATTAGGTTCATTCATAATTAACAATTCATACAATCCTATTGTTCCATTATACTTTTTACCGTTATTAATTATATCGTCTCCTATAATATCAACATTACTTTTCCCAATTACCCACTTATCGGTGGCAATATTATAATGAATTCCATATGTCGTATCAATTTTTTCCCAGTATCTTTAATCATTAATTCAACATATTGTCTAGGTAAAGGATTGTATTGTTCTAAAAAAGAATTTCCGCCTGACTGATCTAATAGAGTTGAGTAATCTATTTTCGCATTATCATCATCACCATCATCATCATTATCTCCTATACTTTCGTTAATAGTTTCAGTACTGATAAAAGATGGAGGTTCAAATAAAGATTCTTAATTAATTATTTAAATTATTATTTATATCAATATATTAATTTGAAAGTAATTTAAACATCGTTCACAAATGAAGTATTTATGTGCATGTTTTGAAAGTTAGGCACTAACAAGTCTAGATAAGTTTTTTATCAAACAGAAATTGAATTTATTAGATGTAATATAATTACTTTCATAACAATTTACTTCTTCAAAATAATTTTCTTCTATCATTAATAAATTAGCATGGTTTTTTCTCTTTTTAGGAGTTAAATAAGCAGATGTGACATTAAAATTATGTTTTTTTTTTTTAAATTTAGCATGAAAATATTTACTGAAATATCGGCATTTTGCTTCTCAAATTTTGGTATTTGATTTAATGTCATAGGAAATTCTATACCTTTTAAATTTAATTTGCTCGCATAAAATGGATAAGATGATATTCGTTAAGGATGTTTATTTACAGGAAATAATGCGGCCATCATAGCCCACCCAAAACAGGCATCGTCATTATTTTTAATATTAATTACTGCCTTTTTTAATTGAATTTCTTTTGGCAATTCTATGTAGGACGAGGCTCGAAATAAATTTTCGCAATTATTGATGTTTACTACTAAAGATATGATTTCGCTGAATCCCCACCCACTGTCTTTTTCTTGGAAATTTTCAAATTTTGAATTTATTTCGGAAATAATTTTTTTAAATATATTTTGAAATTCTAATAAATGATAACTTAAAATTTGATAATTTTTTGTGTTGAAATATTTTAAATCAAATACTGTAGAATTTTGTGTGGACCCAATTTTAACAAATTCACCGCATAAAATCGTATTTATTTTTAGCGCACATTTATTTTTCTTAAAAATATTCCTTATTCTACTAAATATTAAATGATAACAATCTTCGAAAAAAGCTTGCAAGTTTTTATGTTTTAAATTGATAATTACCCCCGTTCGCACCCTACTGTTATAGGCGGAAGCAATTTCACGCCATACTATTCGTTCGCTTCGTTTATATTTTGATTTTATTGATAAAGCACCTCCTACCTTTTCCTGATGCGAATTAAGTATTAATACTTTATACCGTTGGAGATTCCCCAAATATAATAACCCGTCAATATATCGAAAAACTGACTTAACGTTAGGAGGTATCCCCTGAAAATCTTTAGATATATAACCGTGCTTAATTATTTTAAATGAACAATCATTTATTTCCATATAGTAGTAATCGTCATTGTTTGGACATGCGTCCGCAAAATGGGTAGTGGAACGCGCCCTCCCCCAACCCTTTGGGTAAAAAGTAAAAACGCAACGAGGAGCAAACATTAGTAGAGTAAAAACAGCGACGTTCATCTCGCTGCAAAATAAAATAGGGTACCAAACCCGCAACATGGTCCTTCGACACGAATAAATCAGTGAAAAATTGAATTGAATTCAATCAGTGAATTGCATCCGGGAACATCGAGGCTGCAAGAAGCTCCATCGATGAAATCACGTCTCTGCTACAAGCCACGGTATACCACGTAAGTTGTTTCCTTCCTTTCATTTGTTAATTGTTCCCTAATTCTCTATCGGCACCATTCAAAAGCATTCAAAATGACCGAGGAATTGGCAAGCGAACTAAAAAGCTTAATCATTAAACGCGGAAGGATAAAGGCACAATTTACTCGTTTTAATACTTTTCTTGATAAATTCAATGCGGCAATGGACAAAATCGAACTCGAGTCACGGTTAGGCAAAATTTATGACGCGTGGACTAGTTTCGAAGACATTCAAAATTCAATCGAAGAAAAAGATACCGTGAACGATCAAGAAAGCGTGCGTGAAGCGTTTGAGAACATATATTTTAGAGCCATTTCGCGTGCTAAAGCACTTTTAACCGACACAGGTGCCAATCAATCAAATGCCCTTACGGCAAGCAATGACGCAACAAGTCACGTACGTCTCCCAACGATATCTTTACCGAATTTTTCGGGTTGTTACAGTCAGTGGACTCATTTTTACAATACGTTTAAGAGTCTAATACATGAAAACGCACAATTAAACAATGTACAGCGCCTTCATTATCTTAAGTCGTGTCTTACGGGTGAAGCTGCGCAATCCTTATTATCCCTAGATATCACAAACGACAATTATTCAATCGCCTGGGACATGTTAAAAAATAGATACGAAAACAAGAAATTAATTACCCACACGCATATTAAAGCAATTTTTGAATTACCGCCAGTAAAGTCAGAATCACACGTTTTATTACGCAGAATCTCAGATAATCTCACAAAAAATTTAAGAGCATTGACTGCTTTAGGACAACCAACAAGTGCATGGGATCCATTGTTAATTTACATTGTTACTTCAAAATTAGATTCGACTACAAAATTTGAATGGGAAAAGCTTACGAGCAAAAATGAAAATCCTACGGTTTCTGAATTATTGGCTTATTTAGCGGATAGATGTCAATTATTAGAAACTAGCGAAATCAATACGAAATTCCAAAAAGGCAATTTTAAGCACCCAAATACCGGAACGCTTACACATTTAAATACGGCTACGTTTACCTGCTCCTTTTGTAAGGGAAATCATAAACATTTCCAATGCGAAAAAATGTTAGGGTTATCTATTCAAGAACGCATCAAAGAGGTAAAGCGGCTTAAGCTATGCATAAACTGCTTAAGACCCAACCATTATAGCCAGAATTGCAAGGCCGGCAATTGTTCTAAGTGCCGACGCAAACACAATACATTGTTACACCTAGACGACCTCCAGTTAAACGATCAAGTAAACAGCCCCAGCGATAAAGTCGACGAGGAAACAAACATAACCGTTCACCCTCAGGACAGCGTTATTGTTGCTCACACGATGCAACCATGTGGTAGCCAAATTATCCTAGCAACTGCCGTCTTAAATGTACGTGATGGGAACGGCAAACAAGTGACTTGCCGGGCATTACTTTACGCCGGCTCACAATCAAATTTTATCACCTCCTCCTTTGCAAAAAGTTTGAATTTAAGCATAACAAATCACGAAGTACCAGTGTCCGGAGTAAACAATTCATGTAGCAAGGCGTACGCAAAATTAAACGCAACGATCACCTCCAAGGACCAACGGTACAAATCCAAACAAACATACCTTGTTATCAATGCTATCACCGAGTGGTTACCGCAATCACCCTTTAAAAAACCAAGAATTCCCGAACATATAATATTAGCCGATGAAGATTACAATAAACCGGGTCCTATCGACATGCTATTAGGCGCCAACGTTTTTTATAGGTTGTTATGCGTAGGTCAATTCAACGTCGGAAAATTTGGTCCCGTATTTCAAAAAACGCAATTAGGTTGGGTAGCGAGCGGCGCAATTTTGCCATTTGCTCCTGGTTTAAATTCGACGAAATGTAACTTAGCTATTAGTGATCAACTAGCAAACAAGGCGATATCTGCTCTAGATATTACCATAACAAAAAAATTCTTTTGGTGCGATTCCACGATTACTCTCTCCTGGATTTCGGCTGAACCCAACACTTGGAAAACGTTCGTAGCAAATAGGGTCTCAGAAATACAGGAACTTACAGAAATAAAGCAGTGGCGCCACGTATCTTCAGGACAAAATCCTGGAGACATCATTTCCAGGGGGGTTAGCCCTCAAGAGCTTAACGATTCAGAACTGTGGTGGCACGGGCCACAATTTTTGTCACAAGATATATCACTTTGGCCAACTAAATCATTTGAAAAACCGCAAGTTAGCGCGGAGAAAAGAAAGGTTGTATCCTTAGCGTTTGTATGCTCTTCAAATCAAACCATTTTCGAAAAATATTCTAGTTTAAATAAGTTACAAAGAGTTTTTGCGTATGTGTTAAGATTCCTTAAGAATACTAAAAATAAAAACCCATCGGATAAATCTCGTGGGAAACTGAACGCAAGCGAGTTAGAACAATCTCTGCACGTTCTTGTTAAAATAGCCCAATGTTCGGAATTCAATGCAGAAATTCAAAGCTTAAGGAAAAACAAACGCATCCCTAAATCGAGCAAAATACTATCGTTGAACGTGTTTTTAGATGACCAAGGATTGTTAAGAGTAGGAGGCAGGATACGCAAGTCAAATTTACCATATGATACTAAGCATCAAATATTACTGCCCGATAAGCATGTATTAACAAAATTAATAATTGAAAGGGAACATTTACGGCACTTGCACGCTGGAACGCAAACGCTATTAGCGAACATCAGAGTAAAATTTTGGCCTATAAACGGAAAAAACTTAATCAAAGGAATTTTGCGAAGGTGCGTAGTATGTTTTAGGGCGAACCCTATAGGCATTAGTCACAAAATGGGAGACTTACCGGCATCCCGAGTTACCCCTTGTCGTCCGTTCTCGCGCGTAGGCATAGATTTCGCTGGTCCATTTAATATCAAAGACGGAAAATTGCGGGCTAGAAAAATAGTAAAAGGATATTTGTGCGTTTTCGTCTGTTTTGTCACGCGCGCGATACATCTAGAGTTATGTAGCGATCTAAGCACCGAAGGCTTCTTAAATGCACTAAAAAGGTTTGTTTCCAGACGCGGAATTTGTAAAGACGTGTACACTGACAATGGTACAAATTTTGTGGGAGCTTGTAACGAGTTGAGACGATTGCAAAAGCAAATAAAGGGCAATCACGATCCCGGAATATGCAATTTTTTAAATGCCAATTTGATCACTTGGCACCTGATACCACCGCGCTCTCCACACGTAGGCGGTTTGTGGGAAGCGGCAGTCAAATCTGCAAAGTTTCACATTACTCGCGTAATAGGAAATGCCAACCTGAATTTTGAAAGCTTTTGCACAGTCCTATGCCAGATAGAGGCTGTACTTAACTCACGACCTATAATCCCCATGTCCTCTGATCCTTTCGATACCACTGCCTTAACTCCTAGCCACTTCCTAATAGGAGACACGTTAACGGCCTTACCACAGCAGGACGTGGAAGCGGTGCCTTTGGGGCGCTTGAATACGTACAAAAGGCTACAGGCGATGCTGCAGCATTTTTGGCGACGCTGGTCCGACGAGTACCTGACTTCCCTGCAGCAGCGCGGAAAGTGGAAAACGCAACCACCATCGGATTTGAAGGTCAACTCGCTGGTCGTACTCAAGGAGGAAAATCTGCCGCCACTACTATGGAAGCTGGGCAGGGTCATCGAACTACACCCTGGAGAAGATAAAATTGTGCGCGTAGTGAGTGTTCGCACTAGCACGGGTGTGTTTAAGCGCAGTGTAACAAAGGTGTGCTTGTTACCGTGCTAGAGCAAATAAGTACAATAAAAACAATATTAAACAAATAACTCTTTAATATAATCAATAGACAATATTGAATGCCACGGCCTTCAAGGCGGGCGGAATGTTTGGACATGCGTCCGCAAAATGGGTAGTGGAACGCGCCCTCCCCCAACCCTTTGGGTAAAAAGTAAAAACGCAACGAGGAGCAAACATTAGTAGAGTAAAAACAGCGACGTTCATCTCGCTGCAAAATAAAATAGGGTACCAAACCCGCAACAGTCATAAAATAGGTATGTTTTTCCCCTATAAGTATTAACCATAGCATTTATTTTTATTGATTTTTTTGTAAAAACGGGGCCTAACATTTTAGTAATTTCTTTGGGATAACCGGAGACAAGCTGGAAATTTTGAAAGAAAAACTTATAAACCAAGTTATTCGCTATAAGAGTAATTTCATCAGAAGGACTCTGATAAACGGCATCGATTTTTTTAAAATCCTTAGGTAAAAATGTTAACCAATTACTAATCATAAGAGGTTCTCTATATAATTTTTCGTTGAATGCGATAATCCATACCCAAATTTTATAAAAAATGTACAAATTATCGTTAATTACTAAAAACGTATTCAAAACATTATTTAATTGACATAAATTTGGAGTTTTTAAATTACTCTTTGCAGTAGTAATAATTGGAGTAGACATCGTTGTTATTGAAGCAACTGTTGTGTCGACGGCGGCGGTGACTGGAGGATACTTGTCGTTGGTAACTTGAGTCCATTGTGGATATTTTTGGTTTAAACGTTTACCGTATAAGGTTTGTATGGCGAAAATTTCGTCTAATGGTAAAGTATAATTATCTACATCGATGTTTATCTGAGGCTTTTTATAAAAAGGATTCATAATCGAATACGGGTCGTCGGTACTATGCTCAATCCCTAAAGAATGTCCAATTAAAATTAAAATTCACGAAAAAAATCACGAATTAAAATTATAAAAAAATTCGGTTTGCCGTTATCATTTCCTGTTTTATTTATGTGCCAGTTCGAGTTAGCATTTAAATGTATTTCGACTGTTTGTAGATTTTTGGCCGGAAAATGCGCGTGGCCATAAACACCATTTTTTAAATCGAATTGACATACTCGGCTATCAACGACGAATCTATGAAACATATTTTGAAACGAGATTAAAATATTAGGTTTTCTTTGTGAAGGCTCATATTTAAAATTAATATTCGCCCATTTTGACCAAGCTTTAAATGCCGCACTAGATATTTCAATTAGTTCCGATGTTATGCCGGTACCTCCAAAATTCCATGTAATTAAATCAGCGTTATCCCACTTTTCTCTTCTTAATTTATAATATAAAAAATTATCTTTATTTCCGCATCTCGGAGATTTCATTAAAGACAGAGTTTCATTATTTATATTTGGATCTATAGATAAGCCATTAACTTTTTGAAACAACGAAAGTGCATCACGATATTGCACGGTATTAACTATTGCAGACTGTCGAAATTCATTTGCACTCAAATTTAAATATCCGTAAAATTGTAAAAAACACGCAACAAAATCGTTACCGTTATAATCACATAAATTACTGCCTGCATAAATATTATTGGCGTTGCTGTTGTTACTGCGATTCAATATACTAGAAGAACCAGAAATCGGTGTCACATTATCAAAAATCGAAAACTCACAATACATAAAAAATATCAATAAAATTTCTTTGATGAACAACATCGCGAAAGAGAGAAGCTTTAACAAATTGCATATTTTTATTATGCATTTAAAAAAATTAATTAATTAACACCGAACGTCTGAATGCGGTTACAATATCATAAAACAATTTTCTTAAATTGATAACATGCATATTTTTATTGAAAAATTGCAATCAATTCGAAATTATCGAATACGGATATTATAATATTTAATTATTAATTGACTAGTAATAATTATGTCGAAACGGTCGAATGTGGTTACAATATCGTAAATTAAAATCACAAATTAATTTTCTTAAATTGATAACGTACAATGTACTGGAGAAGAGCACCTCCTACTGATTAAATATTTTTATTAGTAGCACGCTACAGTTTTTCCCAGCAATCATCATGACGTGTAAGTAGTATATATGTTATAATAAAAAATATTATTAATTTGAATATTTTTAATTCGATTGCAGCATTTTCTGAATATTTAAAAAAAACTTATTGTCCCCCATGTGGGAAATAATGAAGAATTTGTAAGTATATGACTATTATAATTACAAGATTAATTTTTTAGTCATATATTTTTAGCCTCCTACTATTAAGTCGAATATACCCATCACCAAATTAATTTCTTGCGGTAGATCTAGGTTTGGGACGGTAATTTATAATGGTGAATTACCCTCCTCAATAGGAGGGTATTTAATCATTATAAAATATTTTTATCAAAATAAATACATTTATTTGTATAATTGGTGGGTAAGTATGAAATTATATTAAGTAATACACGTAAACCGATATACTTTTGTTAGCCTCAGTTTTCAAATAATTTAGGCGAAGTTGTATTACCACTTACGGATTAGATCCTGCTCATAGTTTTACCTTGCCTGGATATAAATGTCATGCATGTTACGATATACAAATGTAACTTTAGAGCTACTAACGGATATCGACATGATAATGTTTATTGAGCGTGGAATTAGAGGGGGACTCAGCCAGTGTTCTCTTAGATATGCTAAAGCCAATAATAAATACTACATGCCCGAGTACGATCCATCCCAACCAGATAAATTTTTAATGTATTTCGATATAAATAATCAATATGGCTGGGCAATGTCGCAATATTTACCGTATGGAGGTTTTAAATGGTCGTTAAAAATTGATGATTTTGATGTTACCGCGATATCGGACGAAGCTGATTATGGTTATATTCTTGAGGTGGATTTAGAATACCCCAACGAATTGCATGATTTACATTCCGATATACCGTTTTGTTCCGAACATCTTTGTGCGCCCAAATCGAAAGAAAATAAATTATTAGCGACGTTATACGATAAGAAACGCTACGTCATACATTATCGGGCTTTGAAGCAAGCATTACATCACGGTTTAAAGTTAATAAAGATTCATCGCATATTGGAATTCAAACAATATCCGTGGTTAAAATCATACATCGATCTAAATGCTAATCTTAAACGAGCAGCAAAAAATGATTTCGAAAAAAATTTATACAAATTAATGAATAATGCAGTTTTCGGCAAAACTATGGAAAATATTAGGAAACATAGTATTGTTAAATTAGTTACTAAATGGGGGAAAAGATATGGTGCTGAAGCTTTAATAGCAAAGCCGGAATTTAAGAACTTAACCATATTCGATGAAAATTTGGTGGCCATCGAATTGAATAAATCAGAAATTCATTTTAATAAGCCAATATATGTTGGAATGGCTATATTAGACATTTCTAAAATAAAATTGTATGAATTTCATTATGATTACATGAAACGAAAATTTGGGGATAAATGTCGAGCGACTTATACCGACACCGATTCCATTATCTATTTGATTGAAAATACTTATGATGCTCCAGATATATATGAATCTATTCGGATGGATTGTTATTTTAGATTTGATACCTCCGATTATCCTTTTGATAAAATTCCCTAAAATGGGAAATTCCCTTAGTAAATAATAAAGTTCTTGGACTGATGAAAGATGAAATGCGTGCTTTTTAAATTTTATAAATGTATGTAACAATAATTTATTAAAAATGTTATCATGTCTTGCAGAATTCTTTTCTAGTGTACACTTTAAGAAATCAATTTTGTTTACTGAACCATGTCTAGATAATTACAATATTCAATATATTGTAATATATCTGATTTATTTTAACTTATTTTAAAATAATTAAAAGAAGCCACAAGTTTCATTCTCCTTAAAATTAGCAATTCTAAAAAATTTTAAAACGACGACAACGCTTCTTGCTTCAATCAAAGTAATTTCGCAAAATGCTATTTGGAAATATATGGTATTATATGTCGTCGTCGTCGGCGGTAGCGGAGGCCAATGCTGTTGTAAGTAATTATTTATCATTATGGATATAAATCTCGCTATTTTTTATGATTAGGATGAACGGGCGCAATATGAAGATGCAATCTCCCTGTATCAGCAGGTTAATAAATTACAAATAGATGGTAAATTAAACAACGCAACGATAGCACTAATGGAGTCGCCAAGATGTGGGAATCAAGATAATTTTCCTCCTTATTACGAGGGTCAGTCAGAAAGTAAGTTTAAGGGTGGCAGCGCTCCGCGTGGTGAAAAGATAAACTAACGAAATTTTAGGAGGTTGTTCTCTCATCTATTCTAACCAGTTTGACGCATCGCCGAGCCCGATAAGTCTATTTTTGTGTGTTTTACGACGATTTAAAATGGAGACGCCGATAGAAGTAGCGTCCAAATGTGAACCGCGAAGTGTGATACGTTTTTTGACCGCAAAAAAATTATCAGCTAGTGAAATTTATAGAGAATTATCGTCTGTATACGGTGAGCAGTGTATGAGCCTTCAAATGGTTACACGTTGGCGCACAGCGTACCTAAATGGAAGAAAAGAACTCCACGACAAAGCGCGCCAAGTCAATGAAATGGGTACCAAAAGGTGGCCGACCGTCGAAAAAATGCAAAACAACTTTCTCCGCATGCAAGGTGTTAGCGACTGTGTTTTGGGATTATCGGGGTATTCTTTTGATTGATTACCTCGACAAAGGCAAGACTGTCAACGCGGAGTACTACTGTGGTGTTTTGGATCGTTTACGAAAAGCAATCAAAAATAAACGGCCAGGTTTGTTGAGTAGCAAAGTGTTTTTCATTCACGATAATGCTCGTCCGCATTCTGCTCGTTTAACCCAAGAAAAATTGGCCTCATTTAAATGGGACGTTTTTGAGCATTCGCCTTATTCCCCCGATTTGGCCCCAAGTGATTTTCACCTGTTCCCGGCGATGAAAACGGCGTTTGGCGGCATACGATTCGATACAACAGCTGACATCACCGAAGCGGTCACAGCATACTTCAAAAAACTGGACGGAAATCATTTCAACGTCGGAATTTCAAAATTAGTTACTAGGTATCAAAAATGTATTGATAGAAGTGGCGATTTTGTAGAGAAATAAAAAAATGTCTGAATTTTCCGAAAATGACCTTATTTTTTTGTTTTGACCACTCCTTCCCCTCGTAATCGGACCCTTAAACTTACTTTCTGACTGACCTACGTATAAGCCAATCGCCGAAAAGTGGCATAAAACAATAATTACGTGGAATTTTATCGGGGCTTCTGCGGAGTTGATCGAAATTACCGAACACGCCTTTAAAGCATGGGAACGATGGACAAATATCGAATTTAAATACGTACCCCGTCGAAAAAAAAACCGATATATTAATTTCATTTCAAAATTTATATCATAAAAACGTGATAATAAAAAATGAGTGTCAATTTAATTTAACGGGTGGGGCACTTGCTCACGCATTTCTACCGAATAAAAATCAAAAACCTTTAGAAATACACATAAATTTAAACATCGATTGGTACGTAAAAAAATATGGGGATGATTCGAATAAGTTCAATTTGTTTATTGTATTAGCGCACGAGATCGGGCATACGATTGGTTTAGAACATAATTTCAATGATGAATTCGCTCTTATGGCCCCTAAATATAATCAGTCCTTATCAAATATCAGTACGGAAGATTATATTCTACCCATCGATGAAATACTCGCTATACAAAGTTTATACCGCAAGAAAGTTTTGTCATCCGATCAAATACCCACCAGCTCACCAGATATGGTAATACCCGACAACGACGACACTTCTTGGACTCCCTTATTTTTCCCGCCCATTATTCCGATTACGAAATTAGATTATATAAAACCCCCCGATTTATGCGCATTAACCAATGTTTTAAATACGTTTTTAGTAATTAACGAAAATTTATATGTTTTCTATAAGAAATGAGTTTGGATTGTTGGTATTCGTGAAAAAACATATAGAGACCCGCTTATTATTACAAATTGGTTAACATTTCTGCCCAAAACTTTCCAAGAAATAAACGCTATTTATCAGAGACCTACGGGGGAGTTGATAATCTATTATATATGTTTTTGTTCCCAAATTATTTCAGAGTATCCTAAAGATCTCGCAACATTATTCGGGGTAAATTTTAATAAACAATTCGTCGTAAACGGTATGGTTAATACTTACAAAGGCCGCACGTATTTGTTCTATGCCAATTATTATTATATGGAAATAAACGATTGTACTTTTAAAATTAAGAGGCACAGGCAAATATCGAGAGATTTTCTAGGTATCCCTACACCTGGATTAAAGTCCGTGTTTCGTTTTACGAATGGTGGGCTATATTTTTTATATAAAACTCACTATTACGCGTTTAACGAGTTTGAAAATGTTTTAATTCGATCGGATAGACTAAACTTGAAAATATTTAACATAATCTGCCCCAGCGAGAGCATTTTAATTACATTGCAAAAGCTACTATCTCGATTAATAGCTTTTCAATCATACGATTTGCCATATTTTCAAAGTAATGTTAACGAGCTGAGTGATGGTGAGCGGGGGTGGGAAGAGAGTAGTATGGTAAGTGTATGTTCTGGCGCACTTTGTGGACGTGTATGTTCTGGAGCACTTTTGATCGTGCCTGTATATAACATAAGGTAAGGGGTTTGAGGTGAAATTTGTTTTTTGATTTGTCGCTGTGTCTGTATATAACGTCGTAAGTAAAGTCCTTTTTTGAAATTTTGTTTTTTTATTTTGTAGGTAGGAGTGGGGTGATGTGGGGGGGGTGGTGTGGTGACGGACGCTCCTCCTAACAAAGAAATCGGAAATAATAAATACAGTCGCCTCTATTTACCTTGCCGCGGCCGGGACCGTAGGGGAGTAATTTTCGTGGAAACAATGTTCCCCCACTCTCGAGCCTAACCGACTCGATGCGATTTGTTTTCATCTCTATTTACGTTGCCGTTTGCATGAGCACGCACAACGCAGTGAAACAAAACACTATCGAGAATATCTTCGCCTTTAATTTTTGGTAATCTTTCGATGTAACAGTTTGAAGCGAACCGTTCTCCCACGGAGCTGTTTGAGAAAAAGGTAATTATATGAAATAATGTGTGAATTGACATGTAATAGAAGGATGTGTTATACATTGTTGTCGTAGAAAATATGGAGCCCTCTCAGGAAAAAAGAAAGCGTAAACACCATAAGGATTTTTCTGCAGATGTTAATCTCACAGAATTCGAGAGATCTTCGGAAAATCAAGAGCAAGTCAACACAACATTTAAAAAAAAGTTGAAAAGTTTCACTTACGAAGAAAAAAAAAAGATTTTGGATGAACTCGATGAAATTCCCTCCGAAGTTATTTGTAAAAAGTATAATTTAAGTGATCGTACTTTGCGGTACTGGAAATCTCAAAAAGAAAATATTTTTGAAAAAGCTAAAAATTTTAATGCACGCAACGCCAAGAGGATAAGGGACACACAAGAACGCGACAAGAAGTTATTACAATGGCTGGTTGAAAATCAAAGTGATGGAGTTCCAATATCAGGGCCACTATTAAAGAAACAAGCATTAATTGAAAACAAAAATTTGCTCGGGTCATCAAATTTCAAAGCGAGCGAAGGATGGCTTTCGGGATGGAAAAAAAGAAATAACATTCGTTGCTTAAAAATCACAGGTAATTATTTTAATTTATAAAAAAAATTGCGAATTAACAACATTCATAATTATTCATGACTAAAAATGTTTGCGTAGGTGAAAAGCTTTCAGCTGATGCAGGAGCAGCCGATGAGTATACTAAAGGAGAACTGCCGAGATTAATTGCATCGAAAAAATTAAAGAAAAAACAAATATTTAATTTCGACGAGAGCTGTTTATACATTAAACAAATGCCTGATCGAACACTTGCTCCAAAAACTATAACTTCCGTACCAGGGACAAAAAAACAACTTGATCGCTTGACATTTGGTGCTTGCTGCAACGCAGATGGCTCAATGAAACTGCCACTAGTTATGATTGGCAAGTCGGCAAAACCACGCTGTTTCAAAAATTTCAAGATGGATCAATTGCCCGTTTTCTACCGGAGCCAAAAAAATGCGTGGATGGTCATCGAAATTTTTGAGGAGTGGTTTACGAATCATTTTGTGCCTCAAGTGAAAGCTTTTCTGGAGTCCGAAAACTTGCCTTTGGTAGCGATTTTGATCGTTGACAGATGTAGATCCCACAAATATTTGAAAATTGATGGAATCGATATCCAATTTTTGCCAGCACATGTGACTTCCCTCATTCAACCTTGCGATCAAGGTATTTTGGAAATGATTAAATTGAATTACAAGAAAACTTTGGTGAATTCGATACTCGAGTATCAAAAGAAAAACGTTTCGTTGTTGCAATTTCTGAATAAAGTCAACGTAAAGGATTCTGTGTACTGGGTGGCAGAAGCATGGAATGAGGTTGAACCATCTACAATCATCGAGTGCTGGAAAAAAATTTTGCCGGTTCAAACTCAAGATGCAACAACTCAAACGGATGAAGAATATTCATTGGATCTTTTAGACTTGTCTGTAGGCACTGAATGTGTTTCAATCCAGACAAGAAACGAGAACGTTGATAAATTAGTAGCAGCGATTCGCAAGATTGAAGGCTATGGAGCTGTCAGCGAAGAAACAATTGCAGAATGGTTTAAGAAAACCAATGATGGTATATGTACAAATATATTTAATTTAACTCTTGTAATTTTTTTAATATTCAAAATTAAAAAGTGCAGGTCATGTTTTGACTGCACATGTAATTTAGAATTATTACCCGATAATTTAATAACATTTTTGAATGTCACTTTGATCTTGGTTTCAATCAGAGTTAAAAAAAAAAATTAAGAACTTTTAAACTAAACGTCTTTAATTCTAAAAATCATTCTAACTCTAAGTTTTACAATTTTAAATTACAAGTTTAGAAAATGCTAAAAAAAATGAAAATTCTTTTTTCAGAAAATGAGAAAGAAGTAACTCTGATGAGAATTGAAAATGAAGATCAAACAAGCGAAGAAATAGTCATACAACCAAATGAAGTGTCTGATTATTTTCATGAGGATACATTTTGGGCTCCACGAACAGCTTCCGGAGAAAACAATATTAATTTTATTTCCGAATCTTTTGAAGTTCTTCACGAACTTTAAGTATATTTACATTCCCCATAAAAAAATCTATTATTTCGTATTACTTTTATATGTATTAATATAATTTTGATTGACAAAAAATATAAATGAGTTTTCACCCTTTCAAATTGCGTTAAGATACTTGAAATATTGACGGCAACGTAAATAGAGAAAGAAAAAATTCTCGGGCGTCGAGCCGTCGCGGTCGTGGTGGGGGAAGAGTTCGAGCGAGAAACTGGGGAAGCGGCAAGGTAAAAAAAGGCAAGGGAAGTAGAGGCGACTGTATATTTAACCGCAACCGCCCGCGCGAGCGCAATCTGTTTACAAAAATTAGTTAATAAACAGCTTGTTTCTGTTATTTATATGAGTATCGGTTTTTACAAAAATAGGATATTTAATAAATTAGGTATTTTGTGGTTGCGTTGCGGTGTGGTATCCGTTTAATTTTATATAAATAGAGTTTGAAATATTCTCTTTTTTATTCTGTTCTGTTAGTAGTAGTTTACACTATAGTAGTGATATTATACCACAACCGCAATCTTCACAGAATTGTCTACTGTTGATGTTTGTTTGATTTTGATAACGGTAAATAAAGTTAATTAAACTTTTTAGAATATTTTTTATAATATTAAAAAATATGGATTTAAATAAAATTAACGCTGTTGGAATGTTAATCCAAAAACCTGTATTAAAAATCACTGATATGATAAAAGGAAAAAAATATTTAATATTACATATGAAATCAATAAAAACTAAATTTGGAAGAGCTATAGTTTGTGAGACGAATGATAAATCGATATTTTTACCTAAACGTATGGTTGAATTAATTACAGATGAGCAAATTAATAACATAAATTTAAGTGATAAAAAACTTTATTTATTAATGGATGGGTTTGTACAATTTGATGATAAAAAGGAAAAAATATCCACAATTAAATTTGTAGAAGTGTAGGTAATTAATTAATTTAATAATGCACTTTATTATTACTTGTAATTTAACTTTATATAAATTATGCTTAAATAGAATAGTTATTTTAATTAAAAATTATCGATATATTCGACAATTACCTTTACCATTGAAAATATGTTTGGACATTGAAACCGTTTACAAATGCGAATTTTATCATCGAAAATATATTAGAATATTACGAAAATATATTTGGATATCGAAACCTCACACACCACGGTAAATAAATTATGATAATGGTGTCTTTAACTTTATATAAATTATGTTTAAACAGAATAATATTTTTAATTAAAAATTATCAATATATTCGACAGTTACCTTTACCATCAAGTTCGCATTTGACTTCTAAAGAATAAAGACGTGCTGTAGTGCTCTGTTATCTCCAAGTGTCAAGTGCGATTAGTATATCAAAGGTTACCACCACGATATTCAAATAAAATTTGTTCAACGGTTCAACGGCTAAAACTGTACGTAAATATTTAAATATTTAGATATTGCATGTAATCCACTTTGAAAAATGTTCCCAGCGGGGAGTGGCTACAATTACGTGCCACTTGGGACTCCTGCAACTAGCAGTCAATTTTATCCCGTAAATACGAGAACTTCATATAATCCTAATTCCGCCCAACAAATTCAAAATGCCCAGCAAGTTCAACCTAACTTACAACCCCAGCTTGCACTTCCAAACCAAACTATAATGCATGCGCAAACGATCCTCCCCCAGCAGGCATGGCAATCTACTTAAAATGAGTGCACACCAAGCAGGGACAATTCTGAAATCACATACTTAACAGACTCCGATACAAACTCTGTAGACATGGATAATGAAAATACTCTGGACAATGTAAACACTGAGGATAATGAAAACACTCAAGATAATCATTATGCAAACACCCAAAAAAAATCAAAAACTAAACACACATGGCAAGTTATTAAAAAAAGAAAAAGGAACACACCTTGCGAAAAACCCCCATCAACATACATAAATACATCCAACAAATTCCAAATCCTCTCGCAGGATGAAACAAATAATTACTGCCAAGAACCTGTTATACAACAACCAAAAAACCCTAAACCCCCACCAATTCATATATATGGGGTGCAAGACTACAATAAAATGGTCTCCAACTTTGCTAAAATCCTAGATAAAGAACAGTTTTATGCAACAGCAATGACAAACGACACAATAAAAATTAATACGCATACTAGTGATTCATACAGAAAACTCGTAACACATCTTAAAGATGAAGATATAATTCATCATACTTATCAATTAAAGGACGACAGAGCTTATAGAGTATTCATTAGAAATATTCACTATTCGATCCCAATAGAAGAAATTAAAGAGGAACTAAAAGCACTCGGGCATGAAGTACGAAACATTATGAATGTACGACACAGGGCAACAAAGGACCCCTTGCCTCTGTTTATAATCGACCTTGAACCGAACGACAACAACAAGAAGATATACGATATCAAATACTTAAGCAACCTTAAAGTATCTGTGGAACCTCCAAGGAAAAAGAATACTATACCCCAATGCACCCGTTGCCAAGGCTACGGACATACAAAGGCATACTGCAATAAACCATTTGTATGCGTTAAATGTGGAGGTAAACATAACACCTCCGTATGCAAAAAACCTCAAGACACACCTGCTAAATGTGTCCTTTGCCTTGGCAACCATCCCGCCAACTACAAAGGTTGCACAGTATATAAAGACTTACAAAGAAGTCGAAACATAACATCTAAGGGTCCTATAACTAAAAAACACCAGCAGGACCAAAGAATTCCTAACGAAAATGACTTCATTCCGCTCAGAACTCAGCCGAACCCCATAAATACAGATAATAACTCATTATCCTATTCGCAAGTAACTGCCGGAAATAACAATGCAGCACACATCAATGACAGACAACAACAACAGAATAATAACGAACAGTTCTCCAATTTCTTAATGGAATTCAAATCAATGTTTGCTCAGCTCATTAACCAAAATAGCATGATATTAAATATGCTTTCCACCGTCATAAATAAATTAGCATAATGGACCTACCACTACATATTGCTCTTTGGAACGCCAATGGCATCACAAATCGCATACCAGAAGTCAAATCATTTCTAAATATACACAAAATTGATATAATGCTTGTCTCAGAAATCCATGCAACTTCGAGAACAGTAATAAAAATACCAAACTACAATACATACCTAGCTAATCATCCAGATGAGACGGTCCATGGAGGATCTGCGATTATAATAAAAAACTCAATTGTGCATTACCAGCTGCAATCGCATTTAACTGCAAAAATTCAATCCTCAAGCATAAAAGTAGAAACTCGCGACTACAGACTAGTGGTTGCATCGATCTATTGCCCCCCACGACACCCTATCTCTGTCGAAGAATACCAAGACTTCTTCAAATCTCTTGGCAATACGTTCATTGCTGGAGGGGACTGGAACGCTAAAAATACAAATTGGGGTTCAAGGTTGATCAACCCTAAAAGAAGAAACTTAATACGGTCAGCTCACAATCTTAACCTCAATTTTATTACTACTGGAGAACCTACCTATTGGCCTACAGACTTAAATAAATTGCCTGACTTACTTGATTTCGCAGTGATCAGAGGTATATCAAACACATATCTTAAAGCTGAGTCCAACTTTGATTTATCCTCAGACCACTCGCCAATACTGATAACTGTCAGCACAACAATCATCACTAAGGAAGCCCCTGTAAGATTATGCTCCAAACGTACAAACTGGAATCTATTTAGAACACTGGTAAAAACTGTTTTTTTTTGACAAATGTCATATTTTGTATAATTTGTCAGAGCTCTTTCGGGTGAATAATCCTAATATAATTAATCCTATATTACCTAACCCGCGTTTATCGCTTTAACTCTAAATCGGGCTTTATTTATTGCTACAAATAATTCTAAATTTTAAATTTAACGCTGCGTGATAAATTAATCATATATAACTGAACGAAGCTGCAGCAAAGAGGCCGTTATGGCCTACTACCAGCCTTCTGGAGGAGTGCAAACCCCCCAAACACCACCACAAATGCAACCACCAGGATCGACACCGGACCAAACCCAGATCTTCTACAGCCAATTCCATCAAACACCAGGTAATTTTCCACTTCAAACGCAACAAACTCAAACATTAGATCCCCAAACCTTTCATCAAACCCAACAAAACAATTATCCCAATGCACCCCCGCAGCCACCAGAAAATACTAATAACTGGACCACAGTTTCATATAAAAGAAATAGAAATCTAAATGAAGTAGAAATCAAAAATAAACATCCTAAAGTGAGTGAATATTGGCTTAGCCCACCCTCAACATCAAATCGCTACTCCAACCTAAACATGGAAGGTGGAGATGTACAACATGAAACAAACGCTGATAACACTAACGAGAAAATCTCAAAACCTCCCCCCATTTTTGTAAATCGAGTACTAACTATTACACCGCTAATACAACTGCTAGATGAAATAGCCAAACAACAATTTGATGTTAAAGCTCTCGCCAATAACCAAGTAAAAATTCAGCCCAAAACACCTGAATATTACAGAATAATATCAAAAGCTCTGGCTGAAAAGGGAACGGAATTTCATACTTATAAACTAAAGGAAGAGAGAAATTATAAAGTGGTGCTAAAAAATCTACACCACTCCATCGACTGTAAAGATATCAAAGGTGAAATTGAAAAATTAGGGCACGAGGTCACAAACATTTGTAATATAAAACAATTTAAAACTAAACTGCCTCTCCCAATGTTTTATGTCGAGCTTAAACCAGCCCCCAACAATAAAAGCATTTTTGAGGTTGAATACTTGCAGCAATGCAAAATCAAGTTCGAACCCCCAAGGTCAAAAAGAATTATTCCACAGTGTGTACGCTGCCAGCGATACGGACACACAAGGAACTTCTGCCAGCTACCCGCCAGATGTGTAAAATGTACAGGCGATCACCTCACGGAACAATGTCAAAGAAAAGAAAAATCCCGCGATGTCCGCTGCGTCCTGTGTAAAGGAAATCATCCTGCGAATTACAAAGGATGTACTATATATAAACAGTTACAAAGTAAACATTTCCCAACCCTTCGACAAAAACAGTACATACCACCCCCACAAATCAAACAATACCAACATACACAAAAGGGACTATCGTATTCACAAATAGCTTCAGTACAACAACAAAACTCTGAACCTGCTGAAAATCTCCCACAAACAGCAAATACTAGTCATCCAAACCAACAAGCAAACGATATACAAGAATTAAAAAACATAATGATAAAGCTATCAGAACAAATAGGAACAGTATTAAACCTATTAACAGCAGTCCTTGCAAAAATAAAATAATGGACAGACACTTACAGCTAGCCCAATGGAACGCCAATGGCGTGTCACAGCACTTTGAAGAATTAAAACTATTTATTACTAGTCACAACATTGATGTGTTACTTATTTCGGAAACACATTTTACCGATCGGAGCTTTATCAAAATACCAAATTATGCGGTTTATACCACGAACCATCCGGCGGGAACAGCTCGAGGTGGGTCAGCCATAATAATCAGAAACACAATCAAGCACCATCAATTAGAAAGCTACAGTAGCGAGTTTCTCCAAGCAACAAGCGTGTCAATTGAGGACCAAAAAGGACCCCTCAATCTTTCGGCGGCGTATTTCCCCCCTAAACATGCTGTTAAAGAAGAACAATTTACAAACTATTTCAAAACCCTTGGACAACGATTCATTGCGGGCGCAGATTACAATGCCAAACACACCGACTGGGGTTCCAGAATTACAACAACAAAGGGACGCGAACTAATCAAAACTCTTGAACACAACAACTTGCGGCACCTATCCACAGGAGAACCCACATATTGGCCCACGAACCCAAACAAACTACCAGATTTGGTGGACTTCTGCATAACAAAAGGAATTCATCAAAGTCATGCCAATATAAAATCCTGCTTCGAACTTTCTTCTGACCACTCCCCAATCCTGATCACCCTTACCACTAAACCCCACAAAAAAGAAACAACCCCTAAACTAAGCAATAACCGTACAAACTGGAACACCTTTCGGTATGTCGTAAATGATGAACTAACCTTAAATATTCCACTGAAATCTCCCGAAAACATAGAGGCTGCTGTCAAACTATTCAACGATGTCATTCAGCGGGCATGTTGGAAGGCCACGCCAATAATACCCGATACAGTCACAATTCCTGATTGTCCCACAATTATCAAACAAAAAATTCTAGATAAAAGAAGACTTCGTAGAAGCTGGCAAAGGATGCGTACACCTGAAAGCAAACTACTATTCAACAGAGCAACTCGCGAGCTACAAGATCTCCTTAATAAAAACAAAAGTGACTGCATCGAAACATTCCTTAAAGACTTATCACCCACGGAAGCGATGGATTATTCCCTGTGGAAGACTACAAAAAAACTGAAACAACTAAAAAGGTTCTCTTCGCCCATCTGTAACCTCCAGGGCAGCTGGGCAAGAAGCGATAATGAGAAGGCAAACGTATTTGCTGAACACTTAACATCCGTGTTCCAGCCACATCCTTCAGAAAATCTCCCCCAAGAAGAAGACAACCTCACTCAAGCTCTGTTTCAACCGTACCAACTCGAACCGCCTATTAAAAAATTCAAAGCTGTTGAAGTTCATGAAGTCATTAGTACACTCAACCCCAAAAAGGCTCCGGGGTATGATTTAATAAATGGTAAAATACTCAAAGAGCTACCTGCCATCGGTACACAGTACTTAACTCAGTTATATAATGCAGTCCTTCAGAATGGTTATTTTCCAACCCAATGGAAAGTGGCACAGATTATACTCATCGCAAAGCCTAATAAACCCCCCAATGACCCAAAGTCCTATCGACCGATAAGCCTTCTGCCTATAGTAGCGAAAGTTTTCGAAAAGCTATTAGCACAAAGACTAATCCCAATTATTGACGACAAAGAGCTACTACCATCCCACCAGTTTGGTTTCCGCAAATTGCACTCAGCAACTGAACAAATCCATCGGGTAGTTCATACAATCAATCAAGCTTTTGAAGACAAGCACTATTGCTCTGTTGCGTTCCTGGATATATCTCAGGCATTCGATAAAGTGTGGCATAAGGGACTCCTATGCAAACTAAGAACACTCCTCCCCCTAAACTACTTTCTAATCCTGCAATCCTATCTCCTTAATCGGTACTTTCTGGTTAAGAACGAAACTGCAACCACAAATCTTTTTCCCATCAACGCTGGTGTACCCCAGGGCAGTGTTCTCGGACCACTGCTCTATCTCTTATACACAGCAGACCTTCCGACAATACCAGAAATCACAACAGCTACATTTGCGGATGATACCGCGGTTCTAGCTACTGACGGAGACCCAGTCGCAGCCTCACAAAAACCTCAAGCCAATTTAACTGCAATCGACAAATGGCTAACAAGCTGGAGAATCAAAATAAACGAGTCTAAGTCAACTCAAGTAACCTTTACCCTGCGCAGAGACACGTGTCCCCCGGTTCAGATAAAGAACAATCCTTTACCACAAAAAGATGAAGTAAAGTACCTTGGATTACACCTTCACAGAAGGTTAACATGGCGCAAGCATATCTTCAGTAAGCGCAAGCAGCTGGGACTCATTTTATACAAGATGTACTGGCTACTGGGACGTAAGTCGAAGCTATCACTAAGCAATAAACTCCTTGTATACAAGGTAATTCTCAAACCCGTATGGAGCTACGGGATTCAACTCTGGGGCACATCTGCTAACTCTAACTTAGAAATCCTAGAACGCTTCCAAACTAAAGTGCTGCGCATGATTGTGAACGCGCCCTGGTTCGTGTCCAACACGGCTATCCGTAATGATCTTCACATGCCATCAGTGAAAGAAGAAGTCAGTCGTTTCAGTGCTAAATACAGTGACCGTCTTAGTGCACACCCCAACACATTAGTTATGGATCTTATAGTTCCCCAAAATCGCAACCGAAGACTCCAAAAATATATACCAAATGACTTGCCCACTAGATTCCCTACGTAATTTATTTTAGTTTCAAGTTCATAGTCTATTTTATACCCAATAACCCAAAACTCATCTAGACATCTAGATGACAATTGTTACAGGAGCATCCTACTGGGGATGCTTCTACATGTCCAAATCTACCACAAAATTTACTAAATGCAACTTGTGCAGATTGTAAATAAATTGGGTTTTAAAAAAAAAAAAATTAGAACACTACTCGACCAAGAAATTAATCTCGCTGTCAGAATTAAATCTACGCACGACTTAGAAGAAGCAACTCATTACTTTACTACCCTAATACAGAATGCTGCATGGCAGGCTACACCTACTAAACCATGAAATATACTTGAAACCAACAACATCCCTCGTCATATATGAGACCTCAGTAGTAGGAGTACAGCCGTTTCTGGCCCAGGAAGTGGATTTGCGCGTCGGATGGCATGTCTTTAGCAGGTGCTTCTATATGGGGGTATCAGGTGCGTGCAGGTGACGAGGGATGCGCTGTTATCTCGGCGATGAGTTACCTGGGAGCCGAGAAAACGATCAGCCGGTTCTGGCCCAAGGGGTGTGTCGGTACCACGAAAAAGCGTATCGTGTACGAGATCGGCCGGTTCTGGCCCAAATTAACGTTGATAAAATGAGGATGTGAAATGTCGTTTATTTGTTAGGCCGATTCTAGCCCAAACGGTGCATTCTGAGATGGTCTGCATGTTTTGCGCCAGGCGTCGTTATATGGAGTGGTATCAGGTGTGTGTAGCCGAAGAGGGTAGCGTTGTAATCAATGTCGCAAGTAACGTGGGGGGGGCGAGAAAACAATCAGCCGTTTCTGACCCAAGGAGCGTGTCGGTACCTCAGAAATCTCGTGTCGTGAAAACGGTAGGCCGTTTCTGGCCCAAGCATCGTTTAATTGATAAGAGACAATGAATTATATCGTTTGCGGTTTCTCTTATCGTTATCGTTTTCCGGTAATTGGAAAAGACGAACGTGTGAGCAGGTCGATACTCGCAAAAAAGAAAAAAAAATGTAACGGTCAAAATCGTGATGTTATCGATACGGGTCGCCAGCCGGATATAAAATTTCAAAATTGCATTTATCTCGCGCGATGGGGCTGCTGCTGCTGCTGCTGTTGCATGTTTTATGCCACGTTGCGCGATGCGGATTTGAGGTTTTGGATTCCGCGCCGAGTGTCGAGTTTGAATTCATGGTTCCCAAGTTTTTTTTTCCCAACTTTTCCCAACCAAGTTTTAAGGACTGCATCTAAGTATGCTATACATTGTTTTCTTTATCACGAGGAAATCGGTAGAACGTGGAGAGCGGTGAGGGAGGCAAATTTATTGCAATGAATCGAAGAAAACAGGATGATTGCGAAAATATTGGTTATTAACAGTTTGACCGCGAAGGTAATAGATGCGTAGTTAAGCGTCTGTGTTTTGATATTTTTTAAATGAATAGTAATAGTAATTATTATTATTATAATGATAATTATACCGATTTAATTAGTCTATTTTTAGAGAAAACTAAACGACGTCGTCGTAATAATAATAATAAAGAAAATTGCTTAGCTTTTTTCTCGAATAGTAACGTTCATACGTGGCCAGTTACTTCATCATCATCTTCCGGGGGCATTGATAACAATCAAAATGGCGTATTATCTACGAAATTAGAGGATCAAATTGTAAACGAGAAGACGATCATCGACAATATAATGGATGCAACTTTTTCACCGATTTCTCCATCGACGGCATCATCGGTGTTAGATGTGATGGAAAATTTGAAATTACCCAATGATGACGAAGTAGCAGAGACACCAGTTAGCGATTGCAACGATAATGAAAATAATAATTTTGGCATATACGATTGCATTGAGGATAGTTTATATTGGTTATATCGTACTGCTTCATTTTCTGACTTTATTAATGTAACGCGATATTTTCTAGATTATTTTCATAACAATGATCAAATTGGTTCATCGATAGATAATGATGATGATGGCGGTGAAAATATGACATTTGATGACGTCACAGTTATTCAAAATGTATTCGAAAACAGATTTCATATAAAAGGAATGGATATCGGCTATAATTCGCATTTAGATTTTTCTCCGATATTAAAAATTTTTTGTACAGAATGCGAGCATGCAGAGTCTAAAGGGCACTTTAGCGCCGTAGGAGTTGTTGCCGACCATCATTGCAGTTGTAAAATATATTAGAATATTACGAAAATATATTTGGATATCGAAACCTCACACACCACGGTAAATAAATTATGATAATGTGTCTTTAACTTTATATAAATTATGTTTAAACAGAATAATATTTTTAATTAAAAATTATTAATATATTCGACAGTTACCTTTACCACCGAAAATATGTTCGGATATTGAAACCGTTTACAATTTTGAAAAAATATTATTTTGTTATGAAACAATTATTCCAGATTGTTTAATTAACTTTACTGGAATTAACCACCGACAGTAAATAAAATATTAAATTAAATTTTAAAAAATGTATAATTTTCTAAAAATTGAACAGGAAGTTTCAAACTACAAAGATGATAGTGATGAAGAAGAAATTGATTGGATTGAAGAAGAATGTAATGGGTTTACGCATTAGCGGTTGAATGGCTTCCCTAGAATGTTTGAGAAAACTTAAGAAGTAATACCATGTAATTCATCATCGTGTGTTATATATTTAGCAGATCGATTTTTTAAACAGGTTAGTTTAGCTGAAATTATTCTTACATAATTTTATTAATTTTTTTATTTTTCGAAACAGGCTAATTCAATTGAAACATATGTCAACGAAAATGGAAAATTTACTCAAATTTCAGATCAAATTTGAATAAGTTTAATGCGAGATGGTCTACAAAAATTCAAAGAAGCGTATTCGAAGGTAAATAATAATAAAAAAATTAAAAAGCAATTAATCAGTGTCTACATTCGTTTAAAAAAAATTAAAAATTCTGTGTTATCATAGAACAATTTTTCTATTTGGAATGGATCGACCGACAACGTCGTCGTCAATGTCATTATCAAAAGAGGCTTGTGCATCTTGCGAAAATTTATTTAAAATTTTAAAATTATCATGTCATCTTGCTAAAACTCGTAAACGTGTAAAAGAAGATGAAATTAAAAAATTAATTAAACGTTGTAATACAAATATAATTTTGTTGAGATCAACTATTCAACAATTTGATTTAAATATTGGTGAAAATTTCCCCTCCAATAGTAAATTAAAAGTCGTGAGATATGTTTATAGGGATATTTTTTTACAGGTGTCGTCATTACAGTTCGTGAATTACGATGAGTAATTACTACCGTATGTAACAAAAAGGATGAAGCCTAATTTCAATTTTTTTTATTCTAAACATCGAAGACATTTAAAACAAATATTCGGCCCCCTACTGCTGGGGGGCGGATCACATAAGTATCGTATTACAATGGTCAAATTATATATATATTTTTTAGCCCCAATATATTCAAAAAAATATTTCTGAGCTGGTGGCCATGGCACGGACCCATATGGGGTTCCTTTGTTCATAACGAACACATAAATTATAAAATATGTACTTTTATTTAAAATAGCGACCGAGTCCGACCGCTGAAAATATGTTTAGGTAATCGGTATTTGTAATCGAATATGTCAGAACAAAGTTGTTGTTTTTTTTGTGATTAAAGAAAATCATATAAGGTGAACAATAACAATTATTACAATAAATTGTTTTTATTGTAATTAAAAAGAAATATATCGTAACAAATGGAACATAGAATTATTTAGAAGAAAATAAATTTTCAAAACTTTACGTATCGTATTTTGTTGCCTCTTGGGAGCAAAACGGGGATATCTGCATCCCCCCCCCACCCCCCGTCACAATATTTACTAAATTATCAACTTGTTTCAGATTTCTTTTACAAATATTCTTGCAGACCTTTTTTTGATTTTTTCACCACGATAGAACAAGTAGAGTAGAACGGGACGAGGCAGCCAATTGGTTTTTACTCCCGCAGCGTTTGTTCAAATCGCGCGCCCTTTGCTGGTAGTGTTGATTAGGTTAGTCCACTTTAAATGCCAAAAATTATTAGTTGTGACTGCCACAGTTTTTGAATAGCAGCAACATTAATGAAAATCAACTTGTTAAAGGAATATTTTCGTGAGCTACTTTTGTTTACCATTTGTGTTTAGCTTCTATGACGGAAAGTCAAAAAGTGTTTTCCGTAGTATAATTTCGCGCTGAACACGATGAAATACTTAGTTTTATGGTATATTGAATATTTCGAATTTTGTGCACATTCTTGTGAAATCAGTATACGTGGGGCGAGGCAGCCAATGTAAAATTATCATTTTTCGCATTTAAACATGGTGCGCACGTATAAACGGAAAACGGAAAAGGTGAATGAAGGATGTATGTTGGCGGCGATTGATCTCGTGAGGAAAGGTACAAGCGTAAATGGCGCAGCTAAGAAATTCGGTGTTTCACGTGGTGCTTTGCGCAATCGAATACTGAGTAAGACACCTGATAACCCACATGCATACAAACTAGTAAGCAAATAATTATTTTCTTCGTTCTCGAATGTTTTTTTTTCAATTTATTCGTGTTTTCGTTTTTATTCGCAGATTTTCACTTCAGAACAAGAGATATCGCTAAAAAAATATTTGTTGCGATCAGTGGCAATGTATCACGGTCTGTCTTATCCTTCTGTTCGTAAGCTTGCTTACGACTTTGCAGTTAAAGTGAAAAAGGAAAAATTGATCACGGTGGTGCCGAAATCATGGATCAAACTTGGGTGCGCCAGCAAAGATTGGCTCGGCGGATTTATGCGTCGGCATAAAGATCTTTCACTACGGAGACCAATGGCAACAAGTCTTGGCAGAGCAACTGCATTCAATCGCCATAATGTCAAGGAGTTCTTCGGTAAATTAAAAGATGTAATCCAGCGATTCGGAATACAGTCGCAGAACATTTGGAATGTTGATGAGACGGCGTTAACAACAGTGCAGAAGCCTATTTCGGTTGTCGCTCCACGAGGTGCGCGCAGTGTCGGCGGTATTTCATCAGGCGAACGAGGAACACTGGTCACGCTGGCACTCGCTTGTTCAGCATGCGGCGTAGCAATGCCACCTTTTTACATCTTCCCACGCGTGACATTCCAACAACATTTTCTGACTGGCTTAGATGCAGATGGTGCGGCAAATCCATTCGGTTGGATGAAAGCCGAACAATTTTTTTAATTTTTGCATCATTTTGTCAAGCACGCTCGCCCGACGAAGGAAATACCAGCGCTGCTATTGTTGGACAACCATGAGTTCCATTTATCAATTGCTAATTTAGATTATTGTAGAGAAAATGGAATCATCGTGCTCTCCTTCCCGCCACACACCACGAACAAGCTGCAGCCACTCGACAGATCAGTTTTCGGTCCCATCAAGCGCTATTTTAATGCCGCATGCGACACTTGGATGCGATTGCCACAAAATGCCGCAAAAACCATTACGATCCACGATATTCCACGGATCGCTGTGAGACCAATTGAATCAGGTGCCAGCATTTCCAATATCAAAAGCGGCTTTGCGGTGACTGGAATTTGGCCATTGGACGAAAATGTGTTTACGAACATCGACTTCTTACCGTCAGATATTACCGACCGCGAGGATACCGACAAACGAGCATTCTCTCCAACTGTTCTCGACGAAGAACAAGAATTGGTAGCAGAAGCTCCAGAAGTTGGTACAGCAGTTAAGGTCTTAAGTGACGACATTTCAGTATCAAGCTCAGTTGCTTTAGATGAAGCTCTAGAAGAAATTCGTCCGTATCCAAAGGCTCCGCCGCGCAAACAAATCAAACGTGGCCGCAAACGGAAATCTGCAATTTTGACTGATCCATCAGAAATGTCGTTATTGCGCGAGGAACAGCAAGCCATAAGCTATAAGCTAAGTCCAAGAAAATCGCTTCAAAATTTATTGCTGCTGCGAAAAGAATAGAAAGAGAACGATTAAAAAAGGCGAAAGAAGCTGCAAAAGTGGCTAAGCAAGTCGAGCAAGCAGCAAATAAGGTTGCAGTGGATGCTAAAATAGCTAAAAAACGAGGTGCTTGTGGCAGCACTCGACGAGGCCGCCCGAAGAAGATATGGCCTTTGTATCATATCTCGGACAGCAGCGACGAAGATGATAACAATTAAATATTTCTTATTTTTTCAATTTGTTTCTTACATTCTTATACTTGTTTTCTAGAGTTATTTTTGAAGAGATTTATAATTGTTTTTGTATGCATAAGTCATTTTGTATTTAATAAAGAACCTATGCATCATTATATTGTGTGTATTCAATGTTTGTGTGCCTTTTAATGACTATTATTTTAACAATTTCCCTTCCGATAGTAAATTAAAAGTCGCGAGATTTGTTTATAGGGATATTTTTTAACGGGCATCGTCATTACAGTTCGTGAATTATAATGAGTAAGTACTACCATATGCAACAAAAAGGGGGGACGAAGCCTAATTTCAATTTTTTGATTATAGACTTAGAAGAAATTTTAACGAAATATTCTGCCCCCTACTGTTGGGGGACAGATCACGTAAGTATCGTATTACAATGCTCAATTTATATATATATTTTATATATTTTTATAGTCGCTTTTCATTGAAAGGCGAATTCCAGAATTGGTGGCGATGGCACGCACCCCTACGGGAGTTGTGTGCCACAATGGCCACCTGCCCCCCGAGATAGGGGGGTATTTAATTATCGTTAAATACCCCCTTTTGAGGGGTAGCAACTTCTTTTTAAAATATATTACATCGTATTACTAAATATTTTACAATCCTTCTTAGAATACCAAGCCGGAGGGACTACAATGTAAGTATAAAATAATATACGCATCGCATAACTTTGTTTTTATCGGGGCGTGTGTGTGTGTGTGTGTTTCAGATTACGACCAGGATCTGTAAGTTGAATTCTACTTCTACGCCGAGAACATTTCTAATTAAATCTTTTTTATTTTTCAGATTATAAAAAAATAAAATAAATTTTTTTTTTAAATTAATTGTGTTTTAATCGATATAAAGCTCTTAACACATTCACTGCCCACAACGCGTGTGGTGCGTTCACCTGTACGACGGTGCGATGCCCACGCCGCTCTACGCGCGTTGTGTGTCGATTTGAATTAAATGGTGAGTCAAAAGGTTGGGCACAGCTGGAATCGTATGAGTATGTGGTGGGGCACTTAGTAGTGGTTCAGTTACCGGACGAAACGGATGGTTGCAGGTTCGTACATGCGGTTTTAAAATTACGCTGTTTTTAGTTAAATATTTGTGTTGTGGCGCTTTAAAGCGTAAGTATTGTATTTTACATATATAGATTGATACTTAGATGTTTAAAATTAACATAATGTATAATATGCAAGGTTTTTCAAATTTAGATGTTACTAACTATGCGTCGACAGGTTAGATGACCGCGCCAGGCGCGTTGCTGAGCACATGCTGTGTGCATATTCAAACTTTTTAATATATTATGGTTTTACTACAGCTTGCTATGGAACAAAAGCCTGGGCCATCAAAGGAGGGTGAACCCCCAACGAAAAAAATTAGATATGACCCATACAAACATAGACGATTAACAGACGAGGAAATGTTAGCTCTTCTCGAAGAATCAGATGTAGACGAAGATCACGTCGTAAATGGAAGTGACGACGATGAGGACTTTAATCCTACCAGTGATTCTGAAGAGGATGTGGAACCATCACCTTCACCACCAAATACACCGGTTGCTAGTACTTCACAGTGGTCATACCATGAAATCCCCAAAACTGACATCCCGTTTACAGGAGTTCCAGGTATTCTCGTCAATGTAGGGGGAACAGAGCCAGTTGATTATTTTAACCTATTAGCAACAGAAGAGTTTTATGACTTTCTTTGTACCAAAGCTAACGCACATGCTGTGGATTTACTTTATAAAAGCGAAGGAGAACAATCAAGGATTAGTCGTTGGAAGGACATAACTATTGGTGAAATGAAAACGTTTCTTGGTCTCTTATTTCATATGGGAACGATTCGTATAAACAGAATAAACGATTATTGGAAAAACACTATTTGTTTAACCTTTCAACTTTTGCAACATTTATGAGCCGAAATCGTTTCTTACTGATATTGAGATCGTTGCATTTTGAAGATATGGAAAACCAACCTCGCACACAAATGGGAAAAATACTACCCCTTGTCAACTTTTTCAACAATAGGATGCAGGTTCTTTATTATCCGGGCAAAGAGTTATCTATAGACGAATCTATGGTGCTGTGGCGGGGAAGGTTGAAATTTCGCCAATATATAAAAGGAAAACGTCACAAGTTTGGCATAAAGTTGTACATCCTATGTGAACCGAATGGGTTATGCCTCAAACTAATTGTATATGCAGGAAGCGCTGATACCCAATTATCTGGCTCTCAGCATACGGAAAAAGTGGTTTTATGTCTTCTCCAGGAAAAATTGGGTGTTGGGCATTCAGTATATATGGACAATTTTTACAACAGTGTGAAGTTAGCTAAAGACTTATTAGATAATAAAACGTATGTTACGGGAACTCTGAGAGCGAACAGAAAAGGAAACCCTAGTGAAGTTGCTGCCAAAAAGTTAACGAAAGGTGACCTGGTTGTTCAATTCAATACAGAAGGAATTTGTGTCATAAAATGGAAAGATCGCAGAGAAATTTTAGCAATTTCCAGCGAATTTAATGGGCAAATGGAGGAAGTTACTACACAACGTGGTCAAGTATTGATGAAACCGAAGCTGATCAATGAATACAACAAATTTATGGCAGGAGTTGATCACTGCGACCAACTGTTGTCATATTATCCATGTGAACATAAGACTCTAATCTGGTACAAAAAACTAGCCATCCATATATTCCAGACTATGCTGTTAAATTCATTTCATTTGTACAAGAAAGGCACTGGCAATCGTAACAGTTTTTATGAATTCAGATTAAAAGTGATCGAGAAGTTGCTTGGACCCGCACCGCCAGATCCAATACCTAAAGTAAAACTTCAGCACCTCCCGGAGTACTGTCCAAAAGGAGAAAACGGAAAGGCTAAAAGAAGAAGATGCAGTGTTTGCTGGAGCGATGGCCAAAAGCGAAGGGATTCCGTTTACTATTGCCCTCAGTGTCCCGGTGGCCCTGGACTCTGTCTTACGCCATGTTTTAGATTATTTCATGCAAATAAATAATGCCTTGTATTACTTTTTTTGAGTTTTTATAATTTTATGTTGTAACTTGAACTTTTATTTTTTTATAACAATATATTTGTGTTTATAATATAATTTATGAGTTAAATAAAAATTCTAAATAAAATCTTTTTCACCACAATTTGCCTACCCTATTTATAAAAACGCGCCTAGCACGGTGATGGGCACCCAGCATCATATATCACTTACCCTGTGCCCACAACGCGCCTGGCGCAGTTCTGTTTTTTTTGCATAAAAATGTATAGAAATCTGTAATAGAATCAGTTTCAAACCACAATTTGCTCATATTATATTTTACATATAAAAAAAACACGGGTGGCACTTGACGCAACACAAGCATTTGGCGTGGGCAGTGAATGTGTTAAACTTGATTTTTTTTTTCAGATTGTAGAAAATAAAATTTAATTTTTAAAAAATTAATTGCGTTTTAATCGATATAAAGCTCTTAACCCTTTCACTCTTTCTGTCCCTCAGCAGGGTCATACTTTTACACGTACTCTAAATCGCTGTCGCTACAATTTTAAGCGCTGAACTATTTTTATCCCTCAGCAGGTACATGTTTTTACACCGTAATATGTTTGAATGTGCCGCCCATTCTGAAATTTAGGTTATGTATTCTGGCTGTCAAAACTTCAGTGTTTTGCTACATGTGTAATACGACGAACGTGCTGTTGTTTTAGATATATTTTTGTGACAAGTCTAAGGAGAATTTTAGTTTTCACACATTGAATGGTAAGTATAAGACATGTTTGTAATATCGCATTGATCTTTTTCATCTCCGTTGATTATATTATTGAATAACTGAATTGCAAAAATGATGTCACTCCACGAGGACATAAATAGTGTAGGGTTAAAATTTTCTAGGAGTATTTTATTCTTGCTGATAGATTTACTATGGCTGTAGTAAATAACAGAGATGTAAATATATACAGCGGCGTAAATATACCTAGGGGGAAAGGGTTTCAAAGTTTTTAATGTTTTTTAAATTTATTTTAAATGTTGCGTCATTTTTGTTGCTTATTAGTTCGCATGTTGTCTAGGACTTGAGTTTTGTTTTTCTTTTCTAATAGTGACTATGGCAAGACGTAAAAACTAACTGAGGAGGAGCTTCTGGAGTTATTAGAAAGGGATGATGACTCTGTCATTGAGGAGTTATCTGACGATGACCAAGGATGGGATGAAGAAGAGATCAGTGCAACGAACGAAAATGTCGAATTTTCAAATGCGGATAATGGAGAATATGAAAATGATGGACCAAACGAAGCTGGAACAATTACACCGGACGCTGGAAGTATACCAGATGAAGGAAAAAGAATTTAGAAAACAATACAATCTTACTGAAAAATCCGACATAAAATGGAAAAGTAATAATGCTCAATATGAGACAAGAAAGATAAGGTGGTTTAGCCCTGATCTAGAACACGCGTTGGATTTGCCAGCACCGATTGTTTTGTTTCAGAATTATATTACAGAAGCAGTATTTTTGCAAATGGCTAACATGACCAATTTATATGCAACTCAACAAAACATAGCAAGATTTCCACCTACAACTGTGGAAGAAATAAAAGGTTTCATCGGTATACACATTATTATGGGCAATTTGCAATTTCCTAGGGTTGACATGTATTGGAATTCTAGATTAGGAATACCGCTTATAAAAGAGACAATGACAAAAGCTAGATTTTATAAACTGAGAACTACCATTCATTTGGTAGACAGCACAGCTAGAGAAGAATAACAACACGGATCGGCTGATGGAAAGTTAGAATCTTGTATGATGCCATTAGGAAACGTTGTCTGGAACAGCCTCTTGAAAGAAACCTCTGCGTTGACGAGCAAATCGTACCTTTTAAGGGCCAGATAAATATTAAACAATATTTGAAAAATAAACCAAAAAGTGGGGAATAAAAATATATATTTTAGCCGGGCAGAGCGGATTACATTTATGATTTTTAATATACCAAGGTTCTACTACCCAACTGAAACCAATATATGCGCAGCTGATTGGTGCCGCTACAGGAATAGTTATGCCACCGCCTCTCCGAGAGAATAGAAACAACAATCATGGACTATTTTTCGATAACTATTTTAGTTCTTATAATCTATTTCGAGTTTCTGGATGCAAAATCTATTTATGCTGTTGGAACAATAAGAGAGGACCGGTTTGCCATTTAACCTTGTCTACTTTCTGATAAGGAAATGAAAAAAGGGACCGAGGATCTACCGCCACTGCAATTAGCAACGATGGTGTTGTCATAACGAAATGGTTCGACAACAAACCAGTAAAAGTTGCATCAAATTTCATTGGAATTGGTCAACTAGACAACTGTAAACGTTGGGATAAGAAAAATAAGACCTACGTAGAAATACCTAGACCAGAATCAATAAAATATTACAACATGAACATGGGGGGCGTTGACAAAGTCGATTTTTTATTAAGCATATATCGATCTTTTGTTAGGTCCAGAAAATGGACTGTTAGAATGATAACACATGCCATCGATTTAGTGTTAGTGAATTCTTGGCTTGAGTATAAAATCGAGCTCTATCCCTAGGAGTTCAGAAAAACAAAATACTGGATTTACTTGCATTCCGTCAAGAGATTGGTGAAAAACTTATTTTATCTACAACCGCACCAAAAGAGGAAGACTATCAACTAATATTGAGCAACCAGGTACTTCCCAAAAGAAACATTTGGAATACGTAAACCCCTTCGAGGAGACGCAGTTTGATGGCTATTCGCATTTTCCAAGTGTTGATGAGAAATTTAAGATAACACTAGATGTAAACTACAAGGGTTGTAAGGGAAAAACACATATATATTGTCAAAATGCAATGTTCATTTATATTTGTTAAAGGACAGAAATTTGTTTCACAAAATTTCATACCCGTTGATGTAAAAAATGTTGTAATAAACTGTAATTAAACAGATTTTCTTAGTTACTCTAACTATTTTTGTCCCTTATGAGACATACTGTAATTAGGGGAGGTGAAATAAAAAACTAATGTCAAAAATCTTTTGAGAAAGTCTATAAGAGATTAATACCAAACAATTAGAATTTTTATGCAATGTTTTCTACTGCTGAGAGTGAAAGGGTTAAACTAGGACAAATGAAATTGAGATTGTCGGTATCCTGAATCTCGAGATTGTTGGTTCTGGACTCGGAATTCTGAATATCGAGATTCGGTTCTGGACTCGCGGAATCCTGGATATCGACCCGCTCGGTTCTGGACTCGGAATCTTGAATCGAGATTCGGGAGATTGGGCGCGCGCGATCCTGAGGCCGGGTGGCTTACCTACGTGGTGGGGGGAGGAGTCGTGACTAACTTTGCAGGTATGTCCTCGTCGGCTGTTGTGACTACCTTCACAGGTATGCGATGACGTCATCATAAATGACCTTGAAATGCTATCTTTTTGGCCCTATGTATTTCTTATGGGGATTTTGCCGTAGAACTGTCATTGTTATTCTACTTCCGCGTCATCGTGACTAACTTCAAGGTTATGTCCTCATCGACTGTTGTAGCTAACTTCACAGGTAAGCGATGACGTCATCACAAATGACCTTGAAATGATATCTTTGGCCCCATGTATTTCTTATGGGGATTTTGGCGTAGAACTCCCATTGCTATACTACTTATGCTGCCTAGTGTAACTGCAATTTATCCCATTAACGAAATAGAAAACGGCAGAATTACTTTCGTTCAGGATAATTGCAACATACACATAGCCAGGCACGTGAGACAATGGTTCGACAACCATCGTGAAGTAGATGTGATAAACTGGCCAGCAAAATCTCCCGACCTTAACCCCATTGAAAATATATGGGCATCAATGGTGCGCGAATGGAATGATAGTAATTACAATGGGATTAGGGAAAGGTCAGTTTCTGCACTAGAGGACCATGTTGTACGTGTTTGGGAATCAATTAGACATAGTAATTTATGCAGCAACTTAGTAAATAGCATGCCTAATCGATTAAGGCAGTGTATAGAAAGTAATGGTTTTCCAATATCATATTAAGAGTTCCTAATATTTATGTTTATTTTATTTTTATTTTGTCAGGTGCTTTTATAACTGCGATTATGGCTTGTTAGTTATTTTAGAGTAGGTATTTTATAGTTAAATTTTAATTAAGTACATATTATTATTATATTATTGCATCTTCAACTATTGAAGTATATTTCTGAATTTTGTGTTGTCTAGATCTTGTTCAATTCACAGTGCTGCATCTATTATGAATTGTAGTACTTTATCCGTTTCGTTCTGGTCATCGGTCAGGATTTCTTGTGTCGTATCCTTTAATTTGTGTTTTGTTCTTAGGTCTCTGTATTTTGTGTATTGTATTAGTATGTGTGCTATTGTCAGTGCTATTTTGCATATGTCATAGAGTAAAGGTGTTTGTTTTAGAAAAATGTGCTCGTGTGCTGTTTTAGTATGTCCTGTTTTTATTGTTAGTCTACACTCTATTCCAAATAAGAAGGTAGTGAAGGAAAGCATAGGGAAGCTTGAACTTTGATTGTCATTGGTCAATATTCAAGCCCGTTTCACACTAACAAGATTATAATTTGAAAATAGTGATATTTGGTAGTTTTATGTTGGTATTCTATTTTCCCTAGCTGTCATTCTGTCAGTTTAGAATTCGATTCATTGTTGTGTGCTCCTGTTTTTTAAATTTATCTTCTCATTTCCCTCATCTTTTCTACTGTTTATTATTACATAAAATAGTTCTTTTCAGAACTCATCATACTGGTATATTATTTTCATAACGTAAGTTGATTACCTACTTTTATACAACATTTAATTAAATAAATATGGTTTTACAGTGTCTACATTTTTTTTTTATTATGGCGGAAGAATTATCGTTCAAAAACCATAAGGGCAAATTGGTAAGGAGTGGTCAAAGGTTGATGGCGTATAACATTTACCTACGAAACAAGGCAGATAAAAGTAAAACCGAAGCTGTTAAATTAACATCTATTGAAAGCGGTCTTGGTGAGCGAATGATTTGGAACATCATTAAAGAAATAGAAAGCTCCGGTATTGCACGGTCACCTAAAAAGACACGAACATGTTCAACTCAATATGCACGACTTGAAGATTTTGAAAAATCTGGGATTCGAAGGCATGTGCATTCGTTCTTTTTTATTAAAAACGAACTGCCCACTTTAGAAAAAGTTTTCAAAGCTGTAAATGATGATGATTCACGACAAAATTTTAAACGCACATCTTTATGGAGAATATTGAAAAAGTTAGGATTTAAATATGAGAAGCGAAGCAGAAACACGATCTTAATTGAAAAACCAGAAATTGTTTTATGGAGACGCAAATACCTAACTTCTATCAGAAAGTATCGTAACGAAGGAAGAACAATATATTATATGGATGAAACTTGGGTTAACGCTGGTCATGTTAAGAATAATATTTGGAAAGATACTACCATAACGACTCCACGACAAGCCCACATACAGGGTCTTTCAACTGGTATTAAAGATCCATCAGGCAAAGGAAAACGTCTAATTCTTGTACACATGGGCAGTGACACTGGTTTTGTTGAGGGTGCTTACTTAAACTTTGAATCAAGAAAAACAGGTAAACAATAAATAAATTTTATAAAGTACTAACTTACCGATACAATTATTTCAGGTGATTACCATGAGGAAATGAACGGTGACGTTTTTAAAAATTGGTTAGAAGGCGTACTGCCACTGTTAAAAGATAACTGTGTAATAGTGATGGATAATGCCCTTACCACAGTGTAAAATTGGAAAAGTTCCAACACAAAATTGGCGAAAAGGCGATATTATTGAGTGGCTTCATAGTAAAGGTGTAACAGGAACAGATGGAAATTTATTAAAAATAGAACTGTTGCAACTGGTAAAACAATATTCTCTATCTCATCCGACACCATACGTTGTTGACGAAATAATTAAGAAAAGTGGAAAGACAATACTACGATTGCCCCATACCACTGTAACTTAAATCCGATCGAATTGGTATGGGCACAAGTGAAACATTACGTAGCGGCTAATAATAGTACATACAAAATATCTGATGTGAAAAAATTGTTGGATGAAGGTATTGCCAATGTTACAAAAGAAAAGTGGCATGATTGTGTTGAACATGTAATTAAAGAGGACAAACGAATGTGGGATTTAGATGGGATAGCCGAAAATATGCTGGAAGTAATTATTAATTTGCACTCTCACAGTAGTTCCTCAGAAGAATCAAGTGACGAACATTTGTAACTTTCAATTCTTCGTTAATTATTACAATTTTATATTCATTCATTGTTATTATTGTTTTATGAATATGAATTTTATAATAATTTAGTAATTTAAGTATTTTTACTTTTTTAGTAAGTATTGTATAAAGTATTTAATTGTGAATTGGGACTTATATTACTGATTATAGACTATGTATTAAATTTAATAAGGAGCATTTTATTATAATTGGTTTTCTAAGCTGATTGCCCATTGTTAAAATAATACTATTTTTAAATTTCCCTCCTTTGTGAAGTTAACAAAAAACCTCCTTTGTAAACTTGCCTTCAGACGTAGCGCCACCTACTACCTTCTTATTTGGAATAGAGTATAGTTAAGATGATTTCCTAATGATATTGAAAAATCATTGTTATTATGCTATTAGTCCCAGTTCAGCTTCAGATAGCCTAACTACTATATTTGCAATTTCCTTAGAAAGTGTTTAGCAAAATATAAAACACTGCTACTACTTTATACTTGTTGAGTTGAAAACCTTTTTTGATTGCATAATTATAGTAAAAGGTGTTCAATATTTAGTTTTGTAACGTAAAAATGAAAGCGCGTTTCACTTACGCACGCGTAGCAGAATATCGACTACGTTTTGGCAGAACGGCTTAACCAACACTTTTTGCGAAAATAATTTATTCTAACTATCTTATACATATAAGGCAAAAATATAATCTGTTAAAATCTGGTAACAATATTTCGATTTTTTCCACCAGAAAAATCGATTTGTATTTCTGTGAAACGTATCTGCTTATAGCTACGGGACGACAGAAAATGTGCGTTCCTCTAAAATTTACTTTTTGTGGGTTACGTTGGGTAACTGAAAACTGGTCGGAATTCGTAGTATTTAAGAAGTACCCTGAAAAGACTATTGTGTTTATGTTAATGTCATAATTGCAAAACTGACGTATGTATACTGACGACGATCTAACAATAAGACAGATTGAACATTAAATATTAAAATATTAATTATGAATTTGTGTGATTGGCTCAAGTGTTACAAAAAACAAATTATTATATTAAAGAACGCCAAAAATCTCGCAAACATCTAGTGGTTACAATTAACACATAGATATTGCTTTGGTGATTATGTTTATAAGTCGTTATTGTCGGATATCAACCTACATACATCATTATTAGTGGTTAGTAGATGTAGTTGTCACTCACTCGCTCTGTGCAACGCTGACAATAATTTAATTACTTTGGAAAGAATGTTCTAATTGTTAATCGTCGATATGAATGGTGTTTATGTATTTAAGAGTTGAATTTGAAATTTTTATATTACTATCAGCTTATTGATATTAGTAAATTCATATTGTTCATATGAGTTTTTCTGGACATTCTAAAAAGTATGTTTGCCATTAACACGAAACTGTTCTTATAATTTTATTACTGCTAATATTCTTTTATACAATCACGTAGTTGTACAAATCGGTGACTCGAAATTATTCGCCGATATCAAGAAATTCTATATTTAGATAGATGTCGGGATTTAGCTGTGTGCTAACAACGCAACTCCACAATTTATACATCGAGCTATATCCATTTCATAATGCACCGGTCGTACGTTACAAGGTTCGATGTAACAAGATTCTAAAGGGTGTTTCAATAAGAGCACAAGATTTGAATTGCGCGCCATTTTGACAGTTTTAATGACACGTGATTATGACGTGGCAGATCGAAAGTGGACAGATGGGAGTTAGTAAACATGGAGCGTTACACGATAGAACAACGCGTCCTGATTGTTAAACATTATTATCAAAATGGTGAAAGTTTGATTGCCACCATTCGTGAAGTGGGTCCAATATTCGGTCGACAAAATATTCCTAATTCGTCTACTGTGAAAAGAATAATCGAAAAATTCGAAAGTACTGGTTCAGTTAGTGATGTGAAATACACTCGTCGCGGGCTCGTAGAGGTCGTTCAGAACAAAACATCAGGGCAATTCGCGAGGGTGTGGCCGAAAGTCCAGGAACGTCGATTAACGTATTCAGAACGTCTTCAGCGTATTCTCGCTAAAGATTTGCATCTCCACGCCTTCAAAGTCCAATTAATTGACTCAACAACTTCTGCCAACAGACCATGCACGTCGGCAGTATTGCCATACTTGCCGTCCAGAGTAGTATGGTAAGTGTATGACTGAAGGTTTTAAACATTTATATTTGCATAACGTTACACCGTCAATAGGCAAAACTGCCGCATTTGGGGTTCAGAAAATCCACGAATAATTCATCAGAAAGCAATGCATCCAAAACGTGTTACTGTTTGGTGTGCATTGTGGTCTGGAAGAATAATTGGACCGTACTTCTTTGAAAATGAGGCAGGTAATGCAGTAACGGTTAATGGCGAACATTATCTTGCTATGATGATGGAAGATATTGCTCTTGACGACATGTTGTTTCAGCAGGACGGTGCCACATGTCATACCGTCCGTGCAACAATGACGGCCTTGCAAGAGTTTGCTCCTGGTCGTGTCATTTCCCGATTTGGTGACCAAAATTGACCGCCACGCTCTTGCGATTTAACACCTTTGGACTTCTGGCTGTGGGGTCATCTGAAGTCGCAGGTTTATGCAAACAAGCCCACGACCACCGAAGCATTGAAGACGCCGAAATTAGACGCTCCATCGACGAAATACCGCCACATGTATGCAAGAATGTTATTGCAAATTTTGCGAAAAGAGTACGCATGTGCCAGCAAAGCCGTGGCGGCCATTTACAGGATATTCCGTTTCAAACATAATTCCCAAATGTATACATTATAATTCAATAAATATTGCAATACTTTGCTATAGAAAACCATGTCTTATTGAACCTTAAAATCTTGTGCTCTTATTGAAACACCCTTTATAACACACATTTAATCCATGAATGAAGACTAATTCACGTTTTTAATGGAGAATATAATAATAATTTTGATTACTTACTTATTATTTTTTTTTTAAACAACATTATTTTGTAATTTTTAACATCATAACCTTAATTTTTCTGTAAATTAAAATTGTAACTAAATGATGTAAATGTTTAGGTAATAATAAATGTGTACTACATAGTAGATAAGGTATTGTAAATAAGGTATAAGATTAGGCGTTAGATATTTTTTGATAAAAAAGGAGATTTAATAGATGTACAAGTCCCGTCAAAACAGTTTTACAAGCACGATTTATACTGCAGAATAAACTATTTCTGAAATAACTGCTATGGAAACGTTTCTTGAGACAATGGCAGTTATTCCAGGAATAGTTTATTCTGCAGTATAAATCATGTTTGTAAAACCGGGCCTAAGGATGTATCGTTCCTAATATACCTGTTCTGCACAAGAGGTTCTGTCTGGGACAAATTTTGGAAGAAATCCATCGATATTCTCAACTAAATACAACATTGACAAAAGCCAGCGGAATCCACTGTTTCAGTTAGAACGTGGTTTAGCTACAATATCCCGCATAGTTGCATGCTTCCAATGAAGGTTATGGGAAAGTACTAATGACCTTCCAGTCAGCATGCTTACCACAAGAGGATCCACATGACTTTCTTCCTTATCCACGTTATGAAATGGTACACGAAAATGGTCTTACGACACAAATCATCCAAACACCAAATGGTTCAGGATGGAGTAGCGCTCAGAATTGAAATTACTCTTGGTAATGGAGTCCAGTCGTGCCGGTTCAATGGCGGTTAAGAGCAGTTATGGAAATGATAAGCATTGTATTTAGTAAGGATAGACTCGAACGCGCGGTTAAACAACCAATTGGGCAATTCTACAAAAATGCGACGTGTCTTCATAAAAAATAATTTTTTATCACGACGAACGAGTGTTTATGGAATTCTCCTCCCGGCAACAGAAAACTCAAAAAAATCAGTGGTCAATTTGTCGTGAACTATCGGAACAAGTTCGAAGATGACGTCTTGCAAAAGGTAGCGCATCGAACGCGGAGACGTAATTGCTTCGTCGAGCGGTGGTCGTTCAGCAACGAAACAGTACGGCAAAACAAGGTCTCGAATACGCACGTAAAACTTGACAGAAATTGTCTTTGGAAAACGTTGGAAAACACAAACTTACCAAGAAAGTGAGCGAATTTCGTGAAAGACGTGACACGTACACGCGAAGGAGGCGAGAAGATAAAAAAAAACCAACAACAAACAAAACTCTTTTCACAACAGTTGCAGAAACTCGGACACGCTTTATTCATTGAGAGAAAAAGCGAACTTACCGAACAACGTCCAAAATGCAGGCAACGGACGGGATATAATTAACCGACAATTTTAAACTTGAACATCTTCACCAACACAGCATTTTGTCGAGTTCAGCGAAATTTTAGTTGCCGCCGAAACGACATTATTTCGTCGAGGATCGAGTTTACCTCGTGTAGGAGCTTATCGAAGAGCCCTGAGGACCATCTCTAAACTGAAAATGGCCTATTTGACGCGACAAATCGAGCAATTGTCTACATTTCGTCGTCACGTGATCGCAACAAAGTGCCAAGCACTTCGAAAACTCGCTCGTTGTCGTCAGTCGATTATTTTCTCACACTTTATGTTTCGCAAACGTGAACTTTGTTCGATCGGAAGTTATTTAAATTTGAAATTGACGGTTAATTAAATGCCGTTAAATATTTAGATTAAAAACCGTTTGTGTAACGTTGTAAAGAGTTTCGCTTGTGCAGGATTAATTTGAAAACCAAGATGAAAAGGCTCGCCTTCAGCGAATCGCATCGGACGTGTACAAACGAAATTTCTTTGGTAAGTCTGGAAAGAAAATACCTTTGTGTTTTTGTCTGCCTTCCGGCAAACCTTGTACTAAAGGGTGGAGGTTCGCAGGTCCAACCATAGGGCGTGCACAACGAGCCTTTCGGGCTGCAGTGCCCCCGGGACCATAAATGGCGAACGGAAACCTAAGAAACAAAAAAAAAAAGGTCGCCGGAAGTGGAACAGTAGAAGAATTGCATAAACACATCCCGCACGAGATTCCACACTTTTTCTTTCATTCGCAAATAAACAAAACTCGAACTCGTTCGTACAAAGAAGACAAAGAAGCTATTATTACAAATATTAAAAACCTCAAGGTTGCAATCTTGCAAATTGATTTTTCGAAAAATTACACGCGCATCTCTTAAGACGAGGTTCGGAGTTCTCGTTGGACACTTTTGCTATTTAAAATTTTTATTTCCGTACAATTTCGGTTGTCAAAAGCGTTCACGTTGACTTCTGAACCCCCCGCTTAGGTGTTAAAAAAAATAACGCGTTTTCAACTGCGGCCTGAACTATTTTCGCAGTTGATTTATTTTTGTTACCTTTAAAATTTGGAATTGTATTTACTTAAACTGTAAACAACAAATTATCAACGAATCAATTCTTTATGACTTTGGTTATTAATAATTTATTAAATTAAAAATTTTCGATGTTGCAACTAGACTTTTGGTATAGATCAACTAAATGTATACTACATAAACAAATATGATAACGTGAATTACCTAATTCCCTTCGTTTCCATTTTTTTTTCAAACAAAATATGCAAAAAACTTGTGCTGGGATTTAAGATAAACGACTGAAGTTAATAATTCACATACCGTATTATTTTATATCTTAAATTGTTCTTTATCTTCGGTTCGAACGTCGAATTTGAGAATAACACGTCGCCAGATGTAACGCGAGTTGCCGTGGAATTTCCCAATTGAACGTTTATCAAAAATAACCATACCTACACACGTACAGTCAAGTTCGTATGTTTTGTCCCGCGAGATGTGATCGCAGACCAACGCGATGAGCGACGAGAGAGGATCAGGAGAGGCGATCTATTTTTTTTCGAGCCTTTTAAGATAAAAACTAACACAGGCGACGGGAAAAGACATACGAACTTGACTGCACGTATGCGAGTCTTTAAGGGGAAGGAAAAATACTCCATATCGTTGGGGTACTAAGAATGTATGTATTATCATTATTACAAAGCTAATTTATATAGTTTATATATTTTTAGCCTCGGTACATCCGGAAAAATGTGTCAGAACTGGTGGAGACGGGTAGAACGCCACATGGAATAGTTATATATATAATGGGGATCTACCACCGGTCCCGGGGTATTTAATAATCGTAAAATACCCCCTATGAGGGATTATTTTTAATCTGTAAGTATGATTAAAAATACATGATGTATTACTAATATTTTTTCATCCCTTTAGAAGAAAAAGCCCCCGGGGTTGAATCGTAACCATATAATATTCGCATTATATAACTTGTTTTTATCGGGGGTGTTTTTAGATTACGACGAGGATTTGTACATTTTTAATTAAATTTTTTTTATTTTTCAGATTGTAAAAAATATGAAATAAATTTTTAAAAATTAATTGTGTTTTAATCAGCATTGAGCGTGGAAGAACGCAACCTTATTACGTTTGAACAGGAATGCATGCAGCAACAAGCGTCAAAAAATCTTTACCAGAAATTACGATTTAAAACGCCAGTTAGCATTGCGCTCTTCTAGGTAATAACTCAGATAACACTAAAAGCACGTGACTGTGCGAATATGATAAATAGGCCAGCTGTGTAATGATAGCTAAGATTATTATATCTTCCATCGTAGAAAGCGGGTCTCTTTTTAAAAAAGCTCCTCGCGGACTACGGATGTTAACTCGCCACTTAAACGAAGCTGTTGCTATGCTAATAATAATGAAGAACCAGGTATCACCGAGGGGCAAGACATCATTTTCAAAAGAAAAATCAAAATTTATAATACAGTTTACCCAGGCATTCCACGATATGATATTGACTATTAATGGGTATCACCTCCTTTACGGGGCTAAGGCTCAGAAATTTTTACTCGAGCACTACTATTACAATGAATTCGAAAATAAAAATTCACGAAGTATCGAAAGGATATATTAAAATTATTGCTAAATTCAAATACATTACAAACAAAAATTTATACAAGTACGAAGTTTTAGAATTAAACTTGCAAACTAAAACCGAAGTTAGCGTTAAACAGGGGTATTTAGATAAATTTGTGAATTGTAAAGAGAATATACGAAATAGAAAACGATAATAAAACCGCCATAGTTGTTCATATGTGTTTTATAAAATTATTTTCGGGGGGGATTAACATCAACAAGAGAGAGAGAGAGAGAGAGACGTGCAGTAATGATGTCTTTTGAGATTATTTGCTTGTAAGGTGGGTTACACCTATATTTGCAACCATGCCCGAGTCGGAGGACTCGAAAAGCATTCATTTGTAACCTAACGACCCCGTTCGATATTGCAAAATTATAAATCAGCAAAATTCCTTTTAGGAAATACTAGAACTGTGTCACACTTACGACATTTAAAGGTAAGTGATGACAAATACATTTCGCAAATAAGCAAATTCGTTTTAATAATCAAATTAGGTCGGTGTCGACAATTTTGGAATGACATAAAAAAGGGGGTGGAAGTCGACACGACAGTCTTGTTTTTCATTTTGAGTACAAAGAGTGCTAAAGCGTAGGGGTAAGTAAACTATTGTAAATAATACATTGTTAAATTATTAATTAATAAATTGTAAAGTTATGACTAATGATAAATTGTAGATGTAACAATATATGTAATATTGTGATATTGCTTAGTAAATTATTTGAACTTAACTCGTTCCAACAATTACTTTTAAAGTACTTCGGTTACATTTGGTGGCATTTAATTATAATTTGTAATTGATATTATTATCAAGTGAAAATGCCTAGAAAACGTAAGACCAGACTTTCACTATCCAAAAAAAGGATAACAACAAATAATAATTATTATTATGATTGCGATTCGACATAATCACTTCGATTATATGCATTATATCATAGCATCGATAGTAGAAATGTGTTTTTTCTAAACATAACTTGAAAAGGGTAATGATGTGACTAAAAATAGATAAATTGTTCAAGTACCTACTACTTTTGTCTTACCTTACCTTATAATAATTGTTTATCTAAATTTCATAAATCGTCAAAATTCTATTAGCCTTTTTTTTCTTCAAATACGCCTAAAATAATTATGTGTAATAATTATTATATAATGGCATAATTATTATATATGGCATTATTACAAGTAGAACTCTGTAAAATATAAATTTTGGAAGGTACCTAAAAAATAATCGTGAAACGATTTTTTTTTTCAAAAAAGTATCAGAAATAACTAAAAGTATGGTTATTGTGCATAACAATTTAGGACATTGGACATTTTTTCAACCTTAATCTAACCCCGTGTACATCGACAATTATGCATTTACGACTGTGCACAGGAAGTAGTTGTCTATGTATATGGGGTTAGGTTAAAATTGAAAGAAAAGCGAATCTCCTTTGTTTTTATGCATAATAACCATTTTTTGAGTTATTTCTTCCTGATATTTCTTGAAATACTTAGTTATTATTATCGATATTAATTAAATTCGGATATTAATGGCAACATATGCACTTTTAATGGTTCGTATGTTTTATTATTGTTCAATTTCCATAAATTTTTATTGTATCAATTACAAGTTCGCTTATTACATTTTACTGTTTTTATTACAGTGTACCGCCAGCGAGATAAATCCTTTTATCCATAATAACTCTTTCGCCGACAATGTCGGACGTAGCGACGATACAGATGGTATTTTCCAACCGTCGCTCGCCGTTGCAACAATGCACAACGATCCAGAATGCAACGGTGGCGCGGATGACGATATCCTTCGATGCTTTACCGCCGCAACATTGCAAATTGATTCGGAACGCAACGGCAACACGGATGGTAGCCTCCAACCGTCCCCCGACGTTGCAACATTGCTGGCCGACTTTGATCGTCATCGCAACAACGTGGATGGAGACATCCCGCAAATCGTTGTTTCACCATCGCAGCACGACATCGAAGTCGGTAATAACGTGAATAACAATATCTTAGATATCGTTACCGCACGAACCGAAAACGATGACGTCCCATCGGACGACCGCGACATTGAACTCGAGGACATGTTGCGCGATTTTGCGCAACATGTGAACGAAGAAGTGCGTCAACAACGCGATCGCGAGGCCGCAGAAGCTACAGCAATACGAGCGGAACTTATTACCTTACCGCACGACACTGGCAAAACGTTCCGCCCTCAGATTTGGGCACATTTACTCGAATATGCCAATATTGCGGTGCCTTCTATTTTCCGTCCGAACTAACTACTACTGGATATTATACCGGTTGCTGTAAAAAAGGACGTGTAGTTCTATCTCCCGTGCCCCCCCCCCCTGCCGTATTGTTTAATCTCTTTAACGGCAACGACATAGAACACGGCCATTTTATGGAGCACGTTCTTCAATATATTAGGTGTACAAAAAAGTTCTGAGCTTTAGATTTCATACAACCGAAACCACAATTTAAATTTCATGAAGTTTCCCGCCCTTTTGCGGGTTTACAACGTTGACATTTGGTCTTTGAAAATACCATGCGGTTTGACGTTTGATGCACATAACCTAAAAAATCAGTAGTGTTTACGATGGCAATAACCAAAGAGCATATTCGATTTTCCATCCACTTCGCGTTTCATCTCAAGAAAAATGCTGCTGAAGCCACTGAAATGATTTGTGCCGCATATGGAGAGAACGCTGTAAGTCACGCTACGTGTAAAAGGTGGTATACAAAATTTCGCCAAGGAGATTTCAGTCTTGAAGATGAACCGCGTGCTGGACGCCCTCAAAAGATTGCAACGGACGAATTGCAAGCATTGTTGGATATAAACTCTGCACAAACTGAAAAGGAGCTTGCAAAGCTGCTTGGTGTTACGCAGCAAGCTATTTCCACACGTTTACATGCAATGGGAAAAGTTCAGAAGGAAGGCAGATGGGTTCCGCATGCACTGTCCGAAGACAACAAAAATCGAAGGCGTGACACCGCACTCACTTTGCTTTCAAGGTTCCGGAAAAAGGATTTTCTGCACCAAATCATTACAGGCGACGAAAAGTGGATACTGTATGATAACCCGAAGCGTAAAAAAAATCATGGGTTGACCCTGGTCAACCTTCGACATCGACTCCAAAGCCCAATATCCACGCCAAGAAAGTTTTGCTCTGCATATGGTGGGATTGGAGAGGTGTATTGTATTACGAGTTGTTACAGCCGGGTGAAACAATTACGGCAGACCGCTATCAGCAACAATTGACTAATTTGAGCGATGCAGTAGAAGAAAAGAGGCCATTTACTGGCAAAGGACGTGGTAAAGTGATACTGCTTCATGACAATGCCCGACCACATGTTGCAAAAGCGACCTGGGATCATATCTTTGCGTTAGGCTGGGAACTTCTCCCGCATGCGGCGTATAGTCCAGACATGGCACCGTCTGATTACTACCTATTCCGGTCGCTGCAGCATCACTTGGCTGATACACACTTCGTGGCACTTGAAGACCTACGCAAATGCATTGATGACTTTATCGCCTCGAAGCCAGGGAGCTTCTATCATCAGGGAATTCGCAAGCTGCCCGAAAGATGGCAAAAGGTTATCGATGCAAACGGGGACTATTTCGTTGATTAATATCTTTTTGTTTGTTTTTAAATAAATATTGAATTTTACAAAAAAAAGCTCAGAACTTTTTTGTACACCTAATAACTACGCCTTTCAATTTTCTAGCGTAGAAGCAAATCGCGTCCCATTACTGGGATGAGGGCCGTACGTTTACGTTTTTTCAAGGGAAAATGATGCATCACATCAGCGACATCATTTCTGATCAGCAAAATCCCAAGTACGGCCCGATATACTTTCTGGATCCGTTCGACGCCGTCGCTCGTAGAGGCTCTCTGCACACACAAAACACGTTACGTCCTAGAATTTTGCAGGACATACAGCAGTCCTTGCACGATGTCAATCCTTACGCGCAAGGTTACCTCCATCTGCGCGAAGTGTATTTGCGCCAACGCAGAGAACTGGCAGAACAACACGAGGCCAGAGTCAGGGAAGCCGACGAGCGTGGCGAGCCACCCCCACTAATCCAGCATAATCCTTTCCCTAGTCTCGTACTGCAACTGGGGACACAAAACGTTTCTCGCCAACGCGGTTCCAGGCCACACGATCTGCCCCAAGTAAACGAGGTCAAGAAGATCAATCAAGATCGTATCAAGAAGATAGACTAACCACCGCCGACCTATGCGAACGAGTTTTCCTAAGAGCAGATGGGCGTTCGCAACTTCGAACTATAAAAACCATAAGTCCGATGAGCGATCCGTTAACTTTTCTCTTACTATTCCCATACGGAACTCACGGCTGGCATTCGTTTATACCGTTCGCTAGAAATCCTCAAGCGCCTAGAAGCGCCAATCCGAGAAGTCATATTTCCATGACGGATTTTGATCGATACCGTCTAGCTTATCGCCAACAATCGCAAATCTTACATTTGGCCGGCCGACTCGCACAACAATACATTGTGCACGCGTTCGTAAAGAACGAGGCGAATCAGTTAAATTACATCGCCACACACCAAAACGACTTTCGAGTCGAGACGTACGCAGGCCTAGCCGATTACGTCGAGAATCACGTCGAAAGGCACGATGCGCACGTCGGCAGTATTGCCATACTGCCATCCGGCTATCCCACCAGCAGAAGAGCGGTTGCGCAAAAGTACCAAGACTCGATGACGATAGTCCGTCGTAACGGCGCTCCATCATTTTTCATAACGTTCACGTGCAACCCCTAATTGGAGGGAAATAAGATCAGCCATCGGCGAAGGGCAACAGCCCAACAATTGTCCCATGATCGTGGCCAGAGTTTTCGCATAAAAACTCAAAGAGCTGCTGCGGGAACTGACGGAACGTCACATATTCGGTATCGTCAATGCGTATTCGTACGTTATCGAGTTTCAAAAGCGCGGCTTGCCACACGCGCACATAATCGTTGTCGTACGGGCGGAGGATAAACTCCATACGGTCGAACAAATCGATCACTTAATATCGGCCGAAATACCCGATCCAGACACGCATACGGCATTATACGACAAAGTACGTCGACATATGCTACACAGACCGTGCGGCGATCACAATCCTAACGCACCTTGCATGTTAGACAGAAACGATTGCGCAAAAAGATTTCCGCAACGGTTCCAGACGGAAACAACGATAGAACCTAGACAAGGCGTTTTCTATCGAAGACGCAACGACGGTCGCACGTTTCCGTGCAGGTTGGCAAATAGCGAGGACTTTGAGGTGGACAATCGTTGGATCGTTCCATACAGTCTGTATTTACTTTTAAAGTTCGATGCACACATAAACGTCATCGGCTTTTGCAATCTTCAAGTAGTCAAGTACCTATTTAAATACTTAAACAAAGGTTACGATAGAGCCCTCGTCCAAGTCGTGCGATAGCCCTACTTAAACAACGACGACAAGGGAGCCGGCGATCGCGTGCAACACACGATAGAATACAACGAAGTGAAAAGTTATCGCAGTTACAAATACGCGAGTCCTCCCGAGGCGACATGGCGTATTAATAACTACGTCTTGCGTGAAAACTCTCACACCATTTACCGCCTTCTCTTCCATTTGCCTCGCGAGCAACAGGTTCGCTTTCGAGCAGACGATCCTCGATCTGCGCTAGAAAGACAAAACAGAACCATGTTCACCGAATGGTTCGCCTTGAACGAGCGAGACCCGGAGTCCCCCAGGTATTTGTATGTGGAAATACCGTACTTTTACACTTACAATATGTCGCAAAAAAAGTAGTGTAAGCGCAGAAACGCCGTCTCGCATTTAATAATGAGACTTTACAACGTCTCCATTAAGCAGATAGAGACATACATGCTTCGCGTGCTCTTGCTACACGTGCGAGGTCCCGCCAGTTACATTCACCTACGCACAGTGGACGATACGGACAGTACGACACGTACGAGGAGATCTGTCGCGCCATGAACCTGCTGGCCGACGACTCCGAATGGGTGCGTTGCATGGAAGAGGCTGCCATCACCGAAATAGGCCCCAAACTCAGGCAACTCTTTGCGCACCTGCTCGCGTTCTGCGAGGTTCACGATCCCGTCTATTTATGGACAACGTTTCGTGAACAACTGATGCTCGATTTTGTTCGCAGTGGGTTAAACGAACACGGGGCCAAACAGTGCACTTTGCGCGCGATACAAGTGTTGTTCATGAACAGCACACGGCTGGCGACTATCGGCTTGCCCGAACCCGAGATCGCTACTGAAATCCTCGTCCCGGAAGCGTTCGACGCAAATACCGAACGCGTCGAAGCGGACAGAGCACGTACCTCGCTCAATCCGCAACAAAACGTAGAACGAATCCTGATTCGATTCCTGGTAGAAATTTGGTACCTTTGAGCTTAGATCATTCGATATTAGAAATCTTCGGTCATATTGGTAGTGACGCATACGATGTTAAATATGTTAATTACATGTCGTTAGTATGGAATGCAGTACGAAGAGATTTGGTAATATTAAAAATATTCATATATAATATGTCAAATCCTCGTCCCGGAAGCGTTCGACGCCAATATCCAACGCGTCGAAGCGGACAGAGCACGTAACTCGCTCAATCCGCAACAAAACGTAGAATTAATCCTGATTCATTATATTCTATTTTAATAAATTTAACTTGGTTGGATTTGAAACGTTAAAACATCACTATCCTACCACCAAACCATTCGAATAATGTTCAAAAATTAATATTTATTAATAATAATGTTCTGTCCAAAGCTATTTGAGGTTCACGTCATCAATCAAAAGTTACTAGATGCTGACGTCAGGCACAGTGGTGTCAGATTATTTCAACGCTATCTTAGTAAACAAAAGATATAACCTCGAATTTTCACATTCGTAAACAATGTTAAAGTTTCGATACAAATTATTAGGCAATGCGTTACTACAAATTGTAGCTGCTGCTGGGTTAACTGTAGTTTGATTTTAATTAAGTTCATAGTGTGGATTTCCCGATATGTTACTTGCACACGTTGCTTACATGCCAAAAAAAGATTAATACAATTCATTAGAACAAGGTACGTAGGTCCTAATCATTGTAAAACGTTATATAATAATCGAATTGATGTTTAGATAGACGAGTTACTTTCTGGGGGTCGTCTTATATTCATGCAATTATAATGGAACCTCAATCGTCACCTTTGATAAGCAGAACCATGTAAATATCAATATTATTGATAATAATTGACACTTTTATGACTAATTCTAATGTCTGCTTCTCCTACCGACATACACTGCAATGCATTTTGTTTCAGGGCGAACATATGTAGAGGTTAAAGCCACTGGGTCTTCACCTGTTAAAAATTGAAATCTTGCAACACATAAAAAGTTCGTGAACGTATAGTAAATCAATGTTACTACAAAATTAAGACACCTCATTCGGTAGTAATTAGCTAGTTGTTACTAATTACTTGATTTGAGAACTAACTGTTTATTATATGCATGTTTTTCTGACGAAGTGGTACCATGCATTTCCAGGATCAATTTGTCCAACATATGTACTTACGTTGTATAACTAATATAAAGCATTACATCTTTGAATATGCATGTATGGTCTTTTATAATAATTCATGTAATACTAAAACTCCGTGTAACTTGTTTACATGTGCATTAATGCAAACATATGTATACAGATTATTTGTAAACAGAACTAAACTAATGACGATTAGGAATAGCAGAATGAAATGTTATTTTTCCATTTTTTATGTGTTTTATTACAAGTACAGTTACGTACATCAATTACATAACTACCAAAATATATCAAAATCAAACCAATGTCATAAATGAAAAGCAACAAATACTACAAACACAACCAATTTGAAAATATACATAGACAACAGCTTGTAAACTTAAACTACACACACAAAACAATGTACATAACTAGAACCGTTGTGATAAGACGCATTATCCATGACGATCAAGGATGGTTCCTCTAAGGGCTTTAATAGCTGTTCTTCAAACCACTGTAGAAAATTACTAGTATTCATTTCCCCGTGGTAATTGCTAGTTGTTTTGGAATGAAATAGTAATTTTGCCTCAGGTACAAACCCATTTACTGTTCGTGCATGTACTACGATAATATACATACAACATAACTGACACAGAATAATCACTACAGTATGTTTCTAAACTACCTTTTTCATCCTTTCCACCTCTTTACAGTATTATGTTGCCACGACTTAATCGTTGAACCCATGTTAACGATCCATGTTTCGTTTAAATATACACATATTGTAATGGAATGTCACTAGTTGGATTTGCCTCATATTCTTGTAAAAATCTCACTCGTGTCAGCGATATGATGCAATTGAAATAATGTTCTTACGATTCTTTCTTCCACTTAAATGCCAAGTTATTGTTATGTATTTATATTAATAATACAAATATCTTGCTAAAATTATATTGGTTATTATATTTTTTAGTTCTACACACACAAAGGATAACCTTGATCTGCTCCTAGTTGGTATTATAGTGTCCTTCCTATTATAATACGGTACAGTTATGTAGGATTTTTGCTAAGTTGCTTCGATCTACATCGTAAAAAGCTTTGTCCCTCAGTTTTGCCAATAACGAGTCCAACGTTACACTCATCCCTATACACAATAAGATACGATAACATCACTTTTACAAGTCATTACATCAACTTACGTGCGTAATACATCTCATAAAATGATAACACTTCGTAGTCTGCATTTGGTAACAGAGTCAATGGTAACTACACTTGTTGCACGTGGCTTGCGTGTAGTAGCTGTGGACGCGCTACATACCTTTTGAACTGCATTTAATGGTAGTAATTGACCACCTTCTTGCCGTTCCTTTCTCAAAATAGCCTACTAAATTAAATATCTTTGTCATATTTCGCGGTGGATTCCCTGCACATACTAAGGCGCAACACGTGCTTTAGAATGGACGTAAAATATTTGGCAGCGTCGCATTTCTGATATATTTCTCGTACTCATATGCCGCAAAATAGACATACGGACGCAAAGCATGTTATCAACGTGTTAGATAAAGATAACAACGTACAGATATGTCGAAGAATGCAGGTTACGCAGATGTCGGTAGCGGTCGGATAGAGGTCCTTGTATTACCAATTACTTTTTAAATTATCGCATCATTTTTACACGGAACTGTTAGGAAATTTCATATTACGGTTTTGGTAGACAATTGATGACGTGAATTGCATATAGATTTGGACAGGCCGTACGTAATAACGTTGTCAATAAATTAATTTAATACCGTCAAATAATATTCAAAATTATAGGAGTACAATATATTTAAAATAAGAATAAGAAAGTGCAAAAAATATGCAGATTTACTAATATAAAAATGGTTTTATCCGCTTAGATACACAAATTTACTACCAAGAGCTGTTAAAAATAAACAAACTGCACGATGCGAGTACCTATTTTTAGATCTGATTTAGCAGAACTCCGTTTGGTTTATGACTGTTTTTTAACAGTCAAAAACATGTAGGTCTCTGTACCTAATAATGATTAGTAATAACCCAAGTTTAGAACCAAACAACTATATTCCAATAACTGAACTAAAATTTGACGGTGAAATTCAATATTGATAAGTCGCGAGTGGCGCTAAATTTAAAAATACATTGCGCATATGGGGAAATCAAACTTCCTTTGAATCGTTTTTTCTGGAGGTTCAATGATAAATATTTTGACACGTAGTTATTGCTAAGGATGTCGTTAATAGCGTTTCGTATTATAAAATACTGTAAATTCATCGCATTATTCATAATAAATTAATATAATTATGGTATTTTTAAGACGTTTTTAGCAGGTGTTTTATTATAACTTAAATGACGAATTTCAAATTTTAAAATACGAGATGCTATAGGGGCATGTTTTAACTTTTATTTGCATCGAAATTCGACAATATATCTTCAATAATAACCAAGGTGTGGCAGTAGTTGTGAGACCCTGTTTGCAGCAGCAAAATTCCCTGCCCTTAATTTTTTTATACAAGGTGTTACGGTTTGTTTAACGTCGCCGTATAATTTTTTAACGGCGCTCGTGAAAAGTTCGGACGATCTCGTCGAGAGTTTTCTGTTGTTAGCGAACGCGCGTACACTTATGTTTCGACCTTTGGTAGTGAAAGTTGTCTGGAATAAGGCGACTGGAAAGGTTAATGTGCGAAATAATTAAACACACGTTTTATAGTACTTCATGATACGCTCTTTCTAATGGAAGTGGTTTGAAAACGATCCCAGAGGGCTCTCTTCCAGAAAATGCGATTGAATTTACCCTATTTTTGACATTTTTCACAAAAATCAGAAATTCTAAGCTTTACTGTGAAAGAAATAAGCAAGCTAGGTTCATGATATTTGGGGGATAAAGACCTTATAGTAAACCTTATATGGTTAAAATTTGAAGCGGATATCTACAGTACATCAAGAAATACAGTAGGCTACACTTACAAGTTTTTTCGTACAGCTAATATTTTAATCTTACTTTAAGCTGGTTTAGCTCATCGAATATTGAGAAGCTACAAATGCAACAGGCACCATTGGAAAGAGCACAAAAAACTGTACAAACACCCTTAGTTTCGACATTTTCGATTGAATATTGGCTGAAAAATTACCACTTAAACTTTGCTTAATTTTTTAGATATAGGGAAGGTCGGGTAGCCCCGGACAGTACAATTACTAAGTAAGTAAACACGTTGGAAAACCAAAACATAGTTTTGGGGACCCCCCATAGAGTTTGTACGCATATGCAACGTTAGTCAATGCATGAGCACAGATTGATTGACAAGCTACAGTGAGTGTTTGTTCCTGCCAAACATTTCTCATCGCCCCTGTCGAATTTCATTGCAGATTATCAAGTGCAAAAAGTTAGTATACCGCCTTGTCTATTTTTTAGAGTTGTAATACATTTAATATAGTTTATGAATGTATTAGTATTCGTTTCATTCCATATACAATTTAAGACCTATGGGCAGCAACATCGAATGATAGCGATCGGGTAGCCCCGGACACCGTTATAAATGTTGAATTTCATATTTCAATTTCAATTTATTATATTTTCAACAAATATAATGATTCAATTTATTATAGCTTCTCTGTGGTTAGTACATTAGATTATACTTTTTGTATTGCAAGAACTTATACAACATGTCTACTAAATTTAAGAGACCAACAACTAATAGAGGTAAATGGGACGAAAATAAAATGAAAACAGCAGTGAAATGTGTCAAAGAAGGCAAGTTATCAATAAGACTATCTGCAGAAAGGTATGATATGCCAAGAAGTTCCCTTCAGGACCGTCTAAAAGCAGTGAATAGTCACAAAGAGATCACGTTTCGTCCAAAGTTAGGACGATTTGAACCCACGTTTTCTGAGAACTTTTCTAAGCAACTGTATAATCACGTTAAAGAACTAGACAATCGTTTAATGCCCCTGACTAAAGACCTAGAGGAAAAATAAAAAGGTAGAGGTGGCAAAAAATTGAAAACAACGACAACTATTTAAGGTGATTCCCATCAAGTTGAAGAGACAGCGTGTACCATATCTGGCGAAACGTTTAAAGAAAATTGGATTCGGTGTCATGACTGCAAAGATTGGTCCCACGAAGCATGTGTTAACATTGACGCTTCCGATTTTTACTACATTTGTGACGTTTGTAAGGCCAAAACACGTTTAGGCCACTATTGATATCTGTCCGGGGCTACCCGCCGACTTTTATATTACCGCAAATTGGGAGCTTAAGTTTTTTCAATATTCTAGTTACAATAATTAAGATATTCTTTTTTTTTTCATTAGTTCGATTAACAAAGTTCCTTACTCTATTTTAATGCTAAAATACAAACTGACATTTGTTGATTGTATTTTGTATTTCTACTTCATTTAAGTGTCCGGGGCTACCCGACCTTCCCCTACTGTAATCATGTGGGACATGGGGTCATATAAGCACATGTAGCGCAACGACTATTGCTTTGTAGAAGTTAATACTTTACCAAAGTTAGTTTGGATGATGTACCTACGACCTCCCAAAATTTAATCAAAATCAGAGATGGTCGAGCGGGGAGCCCTTGATCACTTGACGTGGACTGACCCTTTTGTTAAAAAGTTATTTTTGATTTAATGGAATATATACACACGACTTAATTTCAATCAAGTGCCATTTATTTAAAAAAAAGGGTAATCGAGTAATTAAATCAGCAATTCCAAAGTCAAACATCGATCCCATAAATTCGAAAAAACGTGGCGAAACCTCGTTCAAAAAAAGAATCCCGAAGATCGTGAGTTTTTGTGATATCCCGAGACAAAATTGAACCAAATACATTCGATTACTAACAATAACGGTAAGCGTTGCTCATACACCATTGGCATTAAATAACAACAAAATTAACCGATAATAAGTTCTTCAATCAATTTTAACCGTTTCGATCAACTCGATCGTGGCTCGTTAATTCAAAAATTGAAAAAAAGAAAACAAGTTATCAATTACGTAGCTTCCCTCATCCGTAAATCGTTTTCAATTGCTTAATCGTAAAATAAAATAATAAAAATGAAAAGTACTTGCGATTGTTACATCCAAATTTCCTCGGCAACCGGTTCGCTGGATACGCTTCCTGTCGGAACATTTCGTCGTCGATCCTCGATTCGTGCTGGTAACACTTTCGAAAAGCTTCAAATCGTGCACAAACACACACGAAAACACTTTTGTATAGTTCACCGCGTTTCTAATGCGTAAAACTTGTATTTTTAAATACGATTTACGGTCAGCCTTATGCACATACACACACACATACAGAAATGATTTTGTGGCTATGCGAGTACAAGAATGTGGCATCTCGACCTCGCTTCAGTATCACGTCAATCAAGTTCACCGTTCCGTATGCCTAACCGCCATCTCAAACAAACTACCAATCGCTTACAACTGCGTTTAAATATACGACAATTCGAGTTGAAATTGCATTTTGCACGTTCCGAAACTGTTCGTAATAAACTAACTTCGTGTCGCCGTCGAAATCGATCCTCTTCCCGTTTATTTGGCACCAAGTCTATCAATTTTGGTCGATCGCGAGCGTCCCATTCAGTTTTTATAATCGGGCCAGTTGTTCCCAATGACCGTGTTCGACTCGGACAGCTGGTCGTTCATCGATCTCCCTCGACCGAATTCGAAACTTTTAGGTTATACAGAGCACCGCCTTGCAATCTTTGTAGATTTTTATATCGAATACGTCTAACAAATTCTACAATTAAATTAAAATGTAACTTTCTTTATAGCGTGCTAACTTACCTATCGTTTCCGGACAGTGGTTATAACGATTGAAATCCGCGTGTCCCGAATCGTCTAAGATTATTCGATGGCACGTTCTATGAATGTGAAACATCCCCATTTCGTTGTTGTCCCCTTTGTATAAATAAATGCGTTGTTAAACAAACTGCAAGCGTCCGCGAAAACGTTCGTTGGACGTGTCACACGTACCGTTTGTTTTGCCAGCCAACTACCAACCAACTGCAAAATTGACGTACAGCTCGAGTCGAAAGTTTGGTCCAGTAATAGATCTTTGTTGTTATAGCATGCGAACAGTTTCCTAATGATCGCTAAACGAATTAATTTAGTAAATTGCGGTTTAAAGCATTATTAATTGTCAAATTTCTATGCAGAAATTCGAACGTAACTGAAGAACAAAGAGATAATGACGTTATCGAAGCGAACAAACAACAAAATAATGGCGCGTTATTAAAAACAAACAAAAAAAAAAGAATTACTTACACGACGACCGTCGATTAGATAACAAATATATTTCTCCGTCGCAAAACATAGAAACGAATCCGAATCCATAGGAGTCGACTGTAATCTTTCCTGGTCAAGACGCGAACGGGCCGTTTTTCTCCCATTTCCCGGAAGTGCCCGGAAACCAACATCATCACGAAAAACAAATGTCCGTTAAATAGCCGCACCCTCGATCCACGAGATGGCGACACTTGCGCGAAATTTAAATTCAAACCTGGAAGTTTATGAAAATATCACGATACTTACTCAATAATAAATTTTTATATGTGTGTAATGTCATTTCGTAGATCTGCTCGATTCTTTTAGGCGCGCGTCCAACAAAAACGTTTATATTTATTTATTGTTGCGGTACGCCTATTTCACATGGTTAAATGTTGTCGACTGAACTCATTTGCTTATTTTATAGTTTGAAAGTATTATATTATCGCTTCCTGCGATAATAGTATCCGGTTTGTTAGTAAATAATTAACCTTGGCGGATGTTTGTGGGGTTTATCGATAAACGTATTTAATTTATCATTAACAAGCGGAAACGTAAAGTTTATTTTAAATTAAATTAACAAATATTTCGATAACTTATTTTGTGTCATTTTCAAGAACATATTTCGGTTGTCGATTGATTTAAAATTATTAAATTTCCTGACTTTTCCAGGTTTTCCGGTGGCAGGAGAAAAGAGAGTAAGTTGACAATAGTAGGCTTTTGTGCTTTTTTTTCTCCTTCGAGCTTCTTCTAATGTATTTTTTTTATATTTAGGACAATCGTTGTGCTAGTTTTCTTCCCGATTACGTACGTGTACTTACTAATTTTCTGGTGATCGTAAATTTCCAAGTTACTACACTTACCTAATTTTTTTTTACTTTTTTTGACTTAACGTCGAATTTGTTATCTTAAGACGACTTCACGAGATAAGCAAGGTGACGAGAAATCAATTTTCCCCGAATTTGTCAGGTTTTCCAGAAAATCGACACCCCAGTTAACATTACATAAATACAATAATTATTAATTAATAGAACAATGTTTTAAAGAGCTTCATTTACAACAAAACCATATCAAAAATTATTGTAGATTTCATCGACACAAACGGCAGGTGATGTGGTACACAATACACCGCTGGACGAATCTAAATGCTCGAGACAGTCGAAATACACCTTAATTTTCTTAATTAATTTTTTTTCAAAATTAGTAAAAATAATACAGACGTTAATAATACCTACATTTTATTATAAGTTTATTTTTTATATGTACAAATTATGTTCAATATAAAAAATCATTTACGTACTTTTACACTAATATAAAATTAATTTTAAAACAATTATAATTATATAATTGTGCTGTATCAAATAGCAAAGCAACATATATAATTAAAATTCTAATAATATTAAAAGCTCGACGATTAAAAGTACACAAATACATACAATAAATACAAATTATGAAACAGATAAATGACACTCTGATAAAAACAAATCTGATCTTTAAAAAAAAAGTTAAAGCAAAGCAACGTAGTAAATACCTATAATAGTTAAAAATTTAGGGCACGAAAAATTTCCTGCTTAAATGCAGTGTCCCTCGTTTAACCGGTCCCTGGACTACTGTCCCATATGGATCGGATTAATGAGAGTTTATTGTACTTACAGTTGATTTTTCAACACAGTTATTTAATATAGGCATTGAATTTGCAACTCCGGCACCGCGTCGACATATGTAAGGAAAACTTACGATTCGCCCGAATACCAATGGCCCCCCAACTCGAATAAGAGAAAACTGCCGGTATCGATAGTTCTGTCAATAATACTCTACGAGGTTCAGTTCTGGAACTATGAGATACCGACATTATGAAAAAATTAATAGAAAATCAGCCATAAGAATATTCTCGGCATATCATGGGGGATCGTAGTGAAGTTTGATTAAAAAAATATATATATGCAAATAGTGACCGAAATTTATTCTAAAATTATGTATTTTTTATGCAGTAAAATTATTTCAATAATCACTGCTTTTATACCGCAGAATTATAAATTTATTCTATTTTTAATTTAAAAACTATTCGCGGTGCCCTTAAGCATTGAAAATTTCCCTATTACAGGCCATAAACCAGATGAAAGTTTAATCTCATTTTTATGCGACCGATAAAATAAAAAGCAACTAATAAAACATGTGCGCCACCTATTCATAAGATAACTTATCGGAGTTCGAACAAAGAATCGAATGTTTTTAAAATAAAAGTGGGACTTCCTAGTATTCGTGTAATGTATTCGAATGCATGTATGTATATAGAATTCCGGCAAAACCGCTTGAGATCTTTCGCGTCAGTGGTACAGAGCGGTAGTGCTTGTTTCAGTAGTTCGAATTTTAAATTACGGCGTCGTATTGTTCGTGTGTGCGTTTGAAGAGTGCTCGTTCGGTTTATAAGGTCTTTTTGCGTGTGAGTGCGCGAGTGTTCTGTTGTGTTCTCTAAAAGGATTACAAACAAAAAGGATTAATACAACAAGGAAAGGTAGGATTTTTCTTTGTCGACTAACTCTGAAAATGGGAAAATCTTTCTCTGAAATTCGAGCTCGGTTAGGGCTCCCCTCGAACAATCGACGGTTCAATTTCACGAACGAAATTTTATATTACGCGCGTTTTCGCGATCACAGTGGTTGGTGAAATACAGTGAAATATGAAACGTCGGTACGTAATAATGCAAGTTCGCAGTCAACTGAAGATAGAGGAGGGAAAACGATGACGAGAAAAAGGTAGGTAATGAAAAGGAAAAAGTTTAAAGTTTCCAATTTTTTCTTGTAGTCTATTACAGACAAGTGACAGTCGCAGCGGCAATTGTGAGAATTTGTGAGACGACGCGTCGTCTCGTTCGTTCTCAGTTTTGGTTGTCCGGACGGTGATAGCGTGCACGTCGATGATAGTAATAGTCATCTATTGGCATATTACTTTTTCTTCGGGGAAGCTTTTTTGCCTGCCCGGCCGGCTGCGGCAACGGAAGCCTTCGTCTTTTTCGGCTTGGGTGCCTTGGGTTTTTTGGTGGGCATTTTATTAGTCTTCTTCGCTTTGGAAGGCGTCTTCGGTTGCTTGGCGAGTTTTCTTTCTGTCGCCGCGTGCGCGGGGGCCGCCGTTGTCGCGGCCGCCGACGCTCCTCCTTTTCTGGACTTGACGGCGGACTTCTTTGCGGCGGTCGCCGTCGGTCTTTTGGCAGCTTTGGACTTCTTCGATGCCGCGGGCGACGTCTTCGCCTTCGCGACGACCGTCTTCTTTCCTGCGGCCGTCCTGGAGGTCGTGGCGGCGGTGTCCTTCTCCGCAGAAACGTGCTTGCCCGAAACGCCCGTGCCGCCACCGCCGGCGGCGAGCTTGAAAGATCCGGAGGCGCCCTTGCCCTTGGTTTGAACGAGGGTTCCGAAAGCGACGGCGGTTCGTATGTACTTCTTTATGAACGGGGCGAGTTTTTCAGTATCGGCCTTGTAGTTGGCGGAAACGTACTTCTTTATCGCCTGCAAGGAAGATCCTCCCCGTTCCTTCAGGTTCTTGATGGCATTGTTCGCCATCTCGGAGGTGCGTGGATGCGGAGGCCTTGAACGAGAGGCGCCTCCGCTTGTCCCGCCACCTTCGGCTCCCTTCTTTTGCGAAGCTGCAGTCTTCTTTGCGGAAGACGGCGACGAGGACGGGGCGGAGGAGGCCGTTGCTCCGGCGATCGGTGATGCTACTGCTGCGTCTGTCATATCGTGGTGACGAGAATTCGATTGGAAATCTGGATGAATTTGAATGCTTTTCTTCTCCACGCGATATTCTTACTGTGACGTTTCGTTTCACACACACACACACACGAAAGTCGAGTGAATAAAAAAAACCCAAAACTAAACGTATAGATAAAACACGAATGATCGCGATGATAATCGTAGATTACAGGTATACGGATATATTGAAAACTGCTGAACCAATGATAGTCTCGAGATACAACGAGCTTAACGTCGTATTTCTTTCTATTTGAGTAAAAGTTTCTTCTGGAACTCTGTGAATTTTATTGCTAATTATTACGCTAAAAAGTGTTTGGAGTTATTGGGAGAACGTTTAAATTGACTATCAATTGAACAAATGACATCGAATCTAACAACGACATTGCTCACCCTCATTGTAGGGATGAGTGTATGTGATAAACTACCGACAGCACCTATGGAAGAGGTGGCCGATTGCCGGTACCCGGAAGCATGGAAGGTATCACAGTGCTACGCTTCAAAAATGAAGGATGATGTAATCACGCCTTCAGAGTTTCAAGCGGGGTTGCTACAGTCAGCACAGATGGTTGTGACTGACACAGACCCCAAATACTACTCTGTTGGGGTGGTTACTGGCACCACTAATTACCTGGTTGCTACTAAACAGACTGTTTTTGCCTTCGATCATGAATACGTAAAGATCCCCTTAACATATATGGGAATCTACGATGCCGACTACATATTGAACAGAGCTAGATCTCATCGTCCTACCTTGTTGTTCTTAAACAATGAGGCTGTAGACCTGAAGCCTTTGCCACCAGCACACCGGTGGTATATAGCAGAAGGGACCACCTTGTAGCACAGCATCTACTCACACCCTGATTACCAACCAGGAACCTACACCAAGGAAATTTGTGACCGCGTGTACCATGATGAATTACTGCGAAAACTACAAGACATGAAAAGTGAAACTCTAGTTTTGCCCTGGACTATGTGGTGTCCAAGCACCCTCATGCCAAAGTTTGAAGTGGTCGTGGGGAGTATAACAAAAACTAAGGTTAAGCTTGAGGGTATTCAAGAACATACCTATACATATAATTGGGCTAAACACTATGCACCTGATGGTATACGCACGTTTGGAACAGGACCTGAGGGAGGGCCGGATTTTCGGTACCGGGCCCCTCTCTGAATAACAAAGGGGACCCAGAAGACGAGTATGCGCGGCCTGACTTTGTTGAGAACATGGAAAAACACGCATACCAGATGTATATAGGTCGTTTACCTGTATGGCATTGGTTAGACCCTGTACTTGCTCACATGTTACTTCTAAGAACTCTTGGTTGGCAGAGCTTTTTGTCAACTATGATCTTCTATGGGCGGCTAGTGGAATGCTAGCCATACTGGGGGGGGGGAATTTATGCTTTCTCAACAAATTATTGGATCTGGCTGCCTATTATGGCTGCCTGTATCTTCTTCATACTGGAGATTTTCCTAAGTTGGGACCGAGCACTTATCAGATACCTCTTTTGGTTGGGCTGGTGAGTTTTCTGTCATCAAGAAAATCAAAACCTGTTGTAGACAACCGCATGAATAATGTTTACCGAGTCGAAACACCTAGATTCACTACAATGGACAGTGCATTGATAATAGGGCTGGTTTATATTTTGATCAGTGTTGCTATACTTCTTGCATGTAATTGGGATATGGGAGTTGCCACTACTTTGGGCGTAGGGATGGTACTGCTGTTTGTGCATAGCGCTCCATCAATAGGAAGTAATTCCTCTGCGACTGTAGTAGTGGTAGCTCCTATTCTCATAGTGCTGAATTATTCACAGCTGGGACGTGCACTGACATCTCTGGTTATCAATATGGGTGAAGCTGTTTTGAGGACGCCTGAAAAAGTGAATCTTGTGGTGCAGGAAGAACTTATAACACCATTCTCCAGCATGTGGAGGACTTTGCAGTGGTTTGCTCCTGGTGAAACAACTGGCATCTGGTATTTCTTGCGAATAACCTTAGGATGCAGCTTTCAAGCAATTATGTTGTTTGATGAGCTCTTAGAACCAGGGGAAGCAATCAAGGCTGGAGTGGGGATGACAACACGCGAGGCTCGACCTGTGCCTGGATTATCAGGAAATTTCGGATCTAAATGGGTGGTATTCTTTATGGCGGACTTGGTTTATAGCTTCCTGTTCGCGGGTTCCACTAAGATGTGGGGTCTGGGGGCCGGAGCTGTTCTTGGGACGCTCTATTGGCAGTATGCCTTCAGGAGGAGCTGGCAAGGTAGAGGTGTATTGAGCTCATGAGCTCAATAACTGAGTTGTGCACTGGGAGTGGACCAAGTGGATTGAGGCAGTTGACGGCTTATGGCATTATACTGTGTTGTATAGCTCTCCTTGCAATGGAGTCCTACACACCGCATGTTTATGTTTACGCCGTGTTGGCGGTGCTGTCATTGTTTCATGATAGATACGGAGTAGCAATACTTGGGTATTTGTCGTGCAACTTGACAGTTCCGACGATGGCCTTTTCTGCAAGGCAATGCATTTTTCGTATATTTAACTGATATTTATTTATTATAGAATTAGAAAAATTATGTTTGACATTATTTGTAGCAATGTATTATTTTATCTAACTACTCGATCAAGTTCTTATTCAAGTTAAGTCAGATACAAGATGGATTTCTTTTGAAAATTGATTTTCAAAGAAGGCACGCCAACGGCTGGGATGTTGCGATGCTGGTTGATGTAAATGAGGCATTCAGGAAGAAACGAAGACATGGAAGGGGTTGACGGAGCTCCAGAAGACCTTAGTAGACTCGCGCCTTACACTAGTTGGATGAAGAAGAACAGGATGAAGTGATCGTACACTACAGTGAAACTTGGAACATATCGCTAAAGTGCAATCGCAGCCGGATGGCGGCTACAAATTTATTATGGTACAGCTTAGAGCATTAAAAACATTTGATGGATACATTTACGATATCTGGAGAGCTCCATGCACTTCGGAAAGTGATAACGGTCGAGAATTTGTAAATAAAATTATCGAAGAAATCTCCATAATGTGGGATGAGATTAAGATTGTTCACGGAATACCCAGACACGGTCAGTCGCAAGGCTCTGTTGTAAAGAACAAACCAGGATATAGAAGAAAAATGTTAACCGCGTGGCTCGAAACTAATAAAACGACGAAATGGTCCGAAGGGATAATTAAGCTCGCGTGCAAAACCGATCATATCCACTTCTTAAAGAAATTTTTTTAGTTATACGAGAGCTATGGAATTGTATGTTCCTAGATGAACAAAACCGGTTACTTCCGAATTTTGTAACTAAACGCGGATATATCCGCATATAGTTAGTAGGGTGCTCTTGAGCGATATTATTTCTCTGTTGTGTTAAACACTTGGCCGTTAGTATAGGCATAAAAAATTGTTTTTTCGAGTGTTGTAGAGTGGTAGAAATGACAAGGCAAAATGGACGAAGACAGTACCATAGTTGACGATGATAATCGAAAAAGAAATGTAAGTTAAAGCGAGGTTGTTTAATGTATTTAAAAAGCAAAAATTACGAACTATTTACTTTTTCAGATATTTAAATCCGGTATGTATACATTTACATTAAATTGATATTAAAATAAATCTTTAGGTCACCACGTAAAAAAAGAAGTGCACCAGAGTTATCTAAACATGTTAAGAAGGCACGGCGATCTATCTCCCTAGAAACAAAAGAGGAAGTTATTCGACGATTGGAAAATGGACAAACACGCCCTAATGTCCGTAGATCTTTAAACTTACCACCATCCACTGTTACTACCATCATGAAAAATGCAGATAAAATTAAACGCGCTGCTCAACAGTCTACGAAAGTAAATGGAAAACATGCGAGTTACAGTAGGGGTAAAATTTTAGAAAATGTTTCAAATTTCATTTTACGCCGATTCGATTTGCGCCGGCTTTTGTAGGAACGGAACTGCGACGTAAACCGAGGGCTGCCTGTATCGGTACGTTACATGTTACGATCTGGTAAAAAAAAAACAAACCGTCAGAGCTTGTCAAAAATTCTTTATGGTCGAGTTCGGAGCGACAAAACGCACGTTTGCCGTTGTTTCGACGGTTTCAGAACAAGGGACCATTCCAAGAGCGATAGTTCAACTAATATAGATAGGGTTGCCTCCCCGAGATGCAAACGTGTAAGTAAAAATTAAAACTAATCGTAATTTGTTTTTTTTTCAATTTAACGAATTTGAATAAGTTTCTTGAATCAATGGTATATAACCATAAACTCCTCGATTTTCTTCTTTACGATATTTGTGGTCGCGTTAGGGTTCGACCTTACGACGGTATAAAGGTCATGGAGGTAGAAAAACACAGGAAGGGTGGAAAATAATAACGTACAAAAAATTACAACAAATGTAGAAGGAACCAGATATTGTGGTCTGTGTATGTAAAAATTAAAACCCTAAAACGATTAGGACAGGTCACGACAATGAATTCGAATACGATACCAAGAAGACTAATTAAGGGAGTGTAGCAAGAAGCGGCGGGAAAGACCAAGATCGAGGTGGAAGAGGAAAATTACGATGTCCCTGCGCCCAGTTGGCCGCGCCCACTTGTCCTAGATCGATTACGTCCTCCTAAACTTTTGATAAACAACCTATACGTCTTATTTCCCGTGTATGCGTTACCATGCCGTCTAAAGTTTTGCCGATAGAGCGTTGGCGCGTTGCGCAAATTGGCCGCCTTATTTTTTCGGCGCCTCTTTTGCCGCGTCCGCTTATACACGATGTCTATGGCCTGCTGCTGCTGCAGATCCTCTCGAGTCTGGACAACCTTGGTGAGGCGTTGTATCGGTGCCTTCTTCCTCTTCAACCTTATCTCGTCAACGGGCTGCGCCGACAATTCCTTGGCTCTAGTCGTGTCGCTGCCAAGGATGGACAGGGTGACTTCGTCCGGCGGTTCTATTTTGATGTCGATGTGGTCGCTCAGCGATTCGACCTTCACCGGTGCAGGCGCACAGCCCTCCGCAAACGTCAGCGACTCGACGTACGGCCGCTGCGGAACAGGCTCCACGGACACTCTACAATCGCGCCCGTCCCTAACGTCTAACTTGTTCGTCAGCTGCTTGACGGACTCGACCAGATCGCCTACGCGCCCTGTGATGAGATCTAGAACCCTAGACTGATTTGGCAACAGCCGACTCGCATTATCGCCCTTCATCGTGCCCTCAACCTTGAAGATGCTCTCCTGAAGCTGACTTATCGTGACACCCATCGTCGCCACGTTCGCCTCGACAAGCTCGAGTCTCCTCGTGTTCTCGAGGATTCTGAGTCTATCGACCGCCTCCGACGAGCTCTTCGATGTCGACGACCCACCCGGAAGAGGCGCAGATTGTTCACTTTGAATTGTCCGCGAGATCCTTACCAACTCCACGATTTTTTCCTTCACGACATTTGTGGTCGCGCTGGGGTTTACCTCGACATCTTTGAGGATCTCCGTTGCGAGGGACACAAGATCGGCCAATGTGCCGCCTCTCTCCTTCGTCTCGCACGCATTACGCTCAACGGTCGGGGAGTCCTTCCTCGCCCTGACATCGTGCGCCACCGGTGGACAAGGTTTCCCTACATCCATCCTGCGCCTGCTCCTTACTGACAGGACCGTGCGCGCCTTCCACACGGCCTGCTTCGCACGCTCGACACCAGTAGCTAAACTGTACACCCCAGCCTGGTTCTCCACCGGGAGTACTGAACAGTAGCTGGCTGACGGTCGGGCGGGGCCTGTTCGCTCACCCGCGACACCGACCGGCACTGGGGTATCCCTCCCCTGCACCGTAAACTTTCTCTTCAATTTCGGCATGCTGTAGACATACGAAAAACAATTGCGTTTTTACACTACCGCCAGTGTTGCGGAGCCTCGCTAGCGAGGCTCCACGTGCGCTCCTCTTGGTCCGCGGGAGCCAAGACCCCGACCCTCGGCCCCGCCGGAGTTCCGGAGTCGACTCTCCGACGGGTCAAAGAGCTTCCCCTATCCGCCACGTGGGGGACGCGCCCGGTAGGGGTTAGAGGTGTCCCCCCCGGGAACCTACGCTGACCTATTGCAGCCCACCCAAGCCTGAAATGATAGCGATAATCAATGCGAACACTGCCCGAAGATCCTAGAAAATTTAAGTCTCGAGATTGGAGAAATGATTGAATTAATTAGAACAAATATAGAAAAATTACGATATATTTAGAAAATAACCAACAGGAATGCGACGATAATGCCTCCGATAGAAGAAGAAAAGCCGCTTTACTTTAACCTATCAGAAGAACAAAAAATTCCACACATTGGAAAAATTCCATTTTCTAGTCGAGAAATATTTTTGAACGTCAGTAACCAGTATCATGCAGTTAACCATGTTGATGCCTTCTAATCCATCGTCAGCGCTTGAACAGGTGGCGAAGACGATCGAAAATACTGTGAGAACAAATGGGAGGGACACAAGAAAATAGAAGATCAGAATAATGGTGGACACTGGGAAAAGTGTTTCACGCCACGACACCGATAATGTTCAAGTCCGAGTCCGCGTCCGAAGAACAAGGTGACCATGACAACATTTCGCATCATGATTTTAACGAAGTCGATGAGTCCACTTCCGGTCCTGTCGCGGTCGCAGAGGATGCGGATAATAGCAATGAAATTGGAGAAACCAATTACATCCCCTATTCCCTTTCAATTCGTAAACGAATTGGAAAGAAGCAAGATTTTTCAGAATTTACAACAGGAAGCAAAGCGTACATCACCAAATCGGGTCGGTGCGTAAAACCACCAAAACGGTTTAGAGGCATATTACTAAGTTATCGTGTTATTTATTATATTATATTGTTCAGTTTAAACGATAGAAGAAATGACTAGGAAAAGAGGAAAATCCAATATAGAAGTACGGAAAATGGCAAGAGAAAGAAACACCTACAAGACATGGATCAAAGACCCAAAACCCACTAATCAACAACAAGAATTAACTCTTCAAAGCTATCGATCTATATCACCAACCAAAAAGAAACGTAAAAAAAATAATTATACATCTGAATACACAAAATTAAAAGAAAAATTACTAGACAGAGAAGAGTAGACAGACAATACAGCCACATTAGCTATTCTTGCAAAATACCAAAAATTATATAATTTTAATTTTAAAAGTTGTAAATCGGGGTCCCAGTTACACCACCTTGCCTTAATGATAGAGAAAAGAAAAAGTTGATTACCATAGTAACGAAACAAAACAGTATATAAACAAACCAAATACATTATCACGTGCGTTGAAATAAATCAGAAAACTTTTATATTTAACATTTTCTCGTAATCCTTCTAATTAAAAAGTTATAAGTCAATATAGGTAAGTTACATGCTAGGTAGTTATAGTTAGTATAGTAACTTATATGTAGCTGTCACACCCTGTATATAGTACGTGTCTTCTGTGCCAATACCACGATTGAAGAAAATACCGAAATTGACAAAAGAGAACAAATACTCCATAAGAACCTGTATCGCATTCTAAATATTATAAATAAATTATAAGTAGTAAAAAGTGAGATTAATCGACTTTAGTGTGAAAATTTGTCCGACGACAATTCATTCTGTCGACCTTTAATAAATTAAATTAATTAAATTTTTGTGTCGCACATCACGTGGATTGTCATATCGTAACAAATAAACCACATATTAATGTTAACAGTACCACCGACCAACAGTAGGAACTAGGCTGCTTAAAAGCACCTTGCTTAGCCACAACCACACATACTACCAACAACAAGATCAAATTATGTACACAGTCGAGTGTAGCTATAAGGTAAAAGGCCCAATTATGAGACGATGTCCTATTCTATGAGACAGTGCTTCAAAAATAAGAATTATAATTTTTCTAAAAGATTTTTTACGATAAAAAAAATTTATTTGAAAACTTTAATGATCAAATTTATTATAAATACGATAAAATAAATTCTTTTTCGGAGTATTCAATTAAAAATAAATCTTGGAATGTCCAACAGCTGTGAATGGCGAAATTTACGGCTGTTCTCACGAGTTGATCTAGCGAGTGACATGATTTAATTTTTCTCATAAAATAATAAATCCTTAAAATTCTAAGATCTTTCTTCCTTTATTTGAAAGTATAGAAGTCATTTTATTGAACAGAATGTACATTTTTTTCGATATAACCACGATTTTATTTTTAATCTAGGTGTCTCACATTGTGTACACTCGCATTTTGTAAGTCCGTAATTATGAATACACGCCTCGTCTGTCTCATGATCTAGTACATTATATGAGACACGTGTTCCAAAGTGTATATGTGCGTTAATTATCCGTTTCTCTGATTGTTTTATTCGAAAAATTATCCGTTTTTTGTGTAAAAAACATTAAATTATAACTATATATAAAGGATATAAATGTAAAATATATCTACAAGTAAGTATATTAGAGAGTGAAGGCTGAAAAGAAGTCCTAACCTCATATCCTAACCTATAAATTTACAAACTCAAAAGAATAATTGAAGATATTTATTTGATTGATTAATAATATGTTTTATAGCTGCCTTCGTTCATTACTGCAATATGGGGAGTGCTAAAAGAAATGAAGGAGCGACGAAGAGACGAAATAATCCTAGAAAAAGTGTTGTAAAAATGGCTGGGAAACAGAATAAAATAAAGAGGAAGAATTATTCCCTTGAAGATCTTCAACATGCCATCGAAGTTGTAAATACAGGTGTATCGCTCAGGAAGGCTGCCCAAATTTATGGAGTTCCAGTTGCAACATTAGCTCGAAGAAAAAATAATCCTGATTTAATTGACGTCCGAATTGGAGCACCTACAGTCTTATCAAGTGAGGAAGAGAACGACATTGTGAATTGGATTATGTATAGAGCACATAGAGGATATCCAGTCACCAAGACAGAACTATTGGAATGTGTTCAAAAATATATAGCATTATTAAAGAAAAGCACTCCATTTATAGACAATCGCCCTAGCCGTCATTGGTGGGAAGGGTTTAGAAAACGCCATCCAAATCTGTCAATAAGAACTCCTCAGCATTTGAGTGTTTCCAGAGCTGGTGTGACGAGAGAGGATCTAAAGGAATGGTTCGAGCAACAAGAAAAATATTTGATTTCAAAAAACTTACTTAATGTTTCTCCGCATAGAGTGTTTAATTGCGATGAAACAAGCATTTTATTATCTCCCAATTCAGAAAGAGTGTTAACAAAAAAAGGATCTCGGTCTGTGTACAAAGTTACCGATGCTGGTAAAGAAAGCCTTACAGTACTGTTCATGTACAGTGCAGCAGGTGTTCGTGCTCCACCTTTGATTATGTATCCTTATAAAGAAGACGTGCCGAAAAAAATAGTGCAAAATACTCCAAAGTCTTGGGGTATCGGTATCTCCGAAAGTGGGTGGATGACTTGAGTCATTTTATGAATATGTAACGACGGTATTTTTTCGTAGCTACTTAAAGAGAAAATAGAATTTCCTGTTATTATTTATCTAGATAATCACTCGTCTCATATAACTATTCCATTAGTGAAATTTTGTCGTGATAAGCAGATTGAAATTATAGGACTTTACCCCAACTCAACACACATACTCCAACCGCTCGACATTTCATTTTTTCATCCATTCAAGGAGATGTGAAAGAAAAATGTCGCGAAATGGAAAATTCAGAATAATAATGCGCGGGTGAGCAAAGAAAATTTTCCTGTTATTTTAAAGAATACACTAGATGATATGAAAGAAGAAAACAATATTGTAAAAAGTGGATTCAGAGCATCTGGACTAGTGCCATTAGACTCAAAAGCGGTTGATTACGATATTTTACAAAGGCGAAAAAAGAAAAAGTGTAGTTTTGAACAAGAAAAATAGAAGATGTTACTGAGAGAAAAATTATATTTACAAGAGTTTGAAAAGACCATATCATCTGAATTATTACAAGAATTTAATGATGCTTTGTTGAATGGATCGTGGACAGGGAGTATTGAACTGAGAAGCTTGTATGAATACTGGCTGATGATTAGAGAGTTGACTGGTAATATTAAAATGAATAGAATCTTCAATATTTTACATTATTAATTCATTCATTTCAATTTATATGTAGAAGTAATTTTATATCTTATTTATTCATTTTTATCGCCGTATAATTGTATAACCTTTTAAATTTCCCCCATACCACTGTAACTTAAATCCGATCGAATTGGTATGGGCACAAGTGAAACATTACGTAGCGGCTAATAATAGTACATACAAAATATCTGATGTGAAAAAATTGTTGGATGAAGGTATTGCCAATGTTACAAAAGAAAAGTGGCATGATTGTGTTGAACATGTAATTAAAGAGGAAAAACGAATGTGGGATTTAGATGGGATAGCCGAAAATATGCTGGAAGTAATTATTAATTTGCACTCTCACAGTAGTTCCTCAGAAGAATCAAGTGACGAACATTTGTAACTTTCAATTCTTCGTTAATTATTACAATTTTATATTCATTCATTGTTATTATTGTTTTATGAATATGAATTTTATAATAATTTAGTAATTTAAGTATTTTTACTTTTTAGTAAGTATTGTATAAAGTATTTAATTGTGAATTGGGACTTATATTACTGATTATAGACTATGTATTAAATTTAATAAGGAGCATTTTATTATAATTGGTTTTCTAAGCTGATTGCCCATTGTTAAAATAATACTATTTTTAAATTTCCCTCCTTTGTGAAGTTAACAAAAAACCTCCTTTGTAAACTTGCCTTCAGACGTAGCGCCACCTACTACCTTCTTATTTGGAATAGAGTATAGGTGTTACTTACTGTAATTTTTTATCTTTGCGAATTGCGACTAACTTATTTTAGAATTTGCAATGTCTAATGCCGAAGTTGTTGATTCCGATTCTAATTTTACGTCACATAAAGGGCAGCACATCCGTGCACACCGCGTAGAAACTAAACTCGAAGCCGTCGTTTATTCTAATAAGCATGGTTTGCACGCTGCTGCAAAAAAATTTAAAGTTGATCGAAAAAGAATTCGTGACTGGCGTGCGAGTGAAATGAAATTGAAAGAAGCTGATAACAAAGGTGAATATTATGTGGGAATAAATTACTTCATTTTACTTCGAAGTTGAAAGTTTGTGATTTGGAGAAAAACGCCGTGGGTGAATGAAAATATATTTTTCAAAATTTAATATCTCCCTGAATATTTTAGACGTTATGGGGTACCTATACTATTTTAAAAGAAGAATATATTTACCTAACCTTATATTCTTATTTAAGGGTGCAGCAAACGGTGTAGATTGAGCGGTGCTGGACGAAAAGTAGAAAACCCAGAATTGGAAGAATTATTGTACGATTGGGTTAGAAATGAACGAGCCGAAAAGCGTCAAGTATCGCGAAAAGCAATCGTTTCGAAAGCTAAGCAAATTCATGCAACGAATGGCGCTACCACCAAAAATGAAGATTTTACCGCCAGCCAAGGATGGTTATTTCGATTTTTGACCCGAAAAAATCTAAGTTTACGCCGTCGTATTACCGTTTGCCAGCAGGCTCCAGCCGCTTATGTTAAGAAATTGGTTAGTTTCATCAAATTTATCAGAAAGCAGCAAAAGAAAGAGAGCTACTCCCTTTCCAATATAATTGCCATGGATGAAACCGCCGTTTGGCTCGGTAAGATATTGAACATCAGAGTGTTCGAAGCAGAAAAATTATTTAAATAAATTATGTAAATTTGTTTATTTATCAATTACCCACACTTACCTACTACACTACCTTAATTAGAAGCACCCACTCGAATATCGAATACAAGTACCACTCTTAGACTCACCCTTTGGAGCTTATTTCAAAAAATAGAACCGCTATGCTACTAAATGAGGTAGTATGTTATGTTATATTTCTTCAATTTTTAATTTTTTTATCTCAAGATTCGAGTTCTCACACAACGATCGATGTTTCTGGTTCTAAATCGGTTGAGGTCCGCACAACCGGACACGATAAAGCCAATTTGACTGTGTGCCTTACTGCTAAAGCCGATGGCACCCGTCTGAAGCCTATGGTATTGATTCCTCGTAAACGTCCACTGAAAGAATTGGAAAAGTTCGAAAAAGATTTGGTAATTGTTTACGGCGGAAATGGTTGGATGGACGACAATATGGTTAATCAGTATTTGAATAAAGTGCTAGGTCATGGCTTATTCAGCCGCCGACTCTTGGTATGGGATAGTTTCAGAGCTCATATCAGTAAAGCTACCAAAGACGAATGTCGACAATTGAACATTGACATGGCTGTCATTCCTGGCGGTTGCACAAAGTTCATACAGGCTCCTGATGTCGTTTGGAACAAATCCTTTAAAGGTAATAGAGCATCACCAAAATTCTGGGTGGGTATTTGAAGTGCGATTTTATGTTATTGTATTTATCAATATGAGTTAATGAAAAGAGTTAAAAGTCGAGTTTTTCAAAAGTTTGGCTGTTTCTGGACCTGAAACGTGCCTGTTAATTGTATAATAAATGCTTTAATTTTTTGCAGGAAAAATTTACGAGTATTACGAAAATTGGATGAGTGAAGGCCAAATGAGTTTCACAACGGGTGGAAATGTTCGTGCGCCGTCGTACGAAATGATGTGCATTTGGATTCGTAATGCATGGACTTCGTTGTCAAAAGATATGATTCAAAATTCGTTCAAATGTTGCGCCATAACAACGCGTTCCGACGGTTCCGAAGACCATTTGATTACATGTTTTCAACCCGGAAAAGGCTGCGAAGATGGTTTGAAGCTGCTAAAAGTGTCATCCGATTCGGACGATGAAGATTCTAATACAGTTTCAGACGATGAAAATTTGTTGTCCTCTGATAACGATGAAGTTGAGTTATAAAATTTGTGAAAAAATAAATTGATAATAAAATTTGGAAGTTGACATGGCAAAATTGACTTGAAAATCTAAGCGCCCCCACTCATTTAAGGGGTTAGACCACTGTAGAATCTTGAAAAAAATCAATTTTTTTTTATTGGCTTAAAGTACACTTTAGGGTCCTAAAAACATTATCCAATTGATAGAATAGTAAAAAAAAAATATTATCCGTGTCAAAACCGCCGTAGCTTTCGGAGCGAGCGACGAGCGTATTTTCTACCTGTCGCGGCGGGCTTCCTTTTTTCCCCCATTTTGCGACTCTTACCCTCTGAACTAATGTACCGACGGAGCCTGAGTGCTCTAGTGGTTCCCCAAAAATCTGTTAGGAGGCGCTAGTTCATCAATACAGCTGTATGTGTGAGTCAGTCAGCTGAAAAACGACGCAGCGTGTGGACGCTTCTTTCTGTTTTCGTTAGTTTTCCTGCTTCAACGAATTATTTTATTGACTACAGTGGTTTTTATTGATAAACTATCATTGTTAATAATATGAGTGATGACAAGAAGCGAGTTTATTCGGAGGAAAAAGGCAAAAGAGACCGGAAATCCAAAGCAGATGGACCAAACATGTCAAAGCGGCAGCGTCCGTTAAATCGCTTTGAAATAGAGCAGCCTACTAAGAACGTCGGTACGTCTGCTAGAAAATTATCTGCAAATAATTTATTTGATATTGAAGTGAATCGTAGTGTTGGATACAGGATGATAGACTTTTTGACAGTGTTTACAGCAATTTCTCAAGTAGTTGTTTGTAAAAAGTGCAAGTCCAATGTAGAATTCACCGAAACAACAAATCGTGGCATGGGTTTCAAGATTGTGATTACGTGTAAAGAATGCGCCAAAGTTTTTGTTCCGAACTGTTCATTTATTGATAATGCATACGAAATCAATCGCAGAATCATTCTTGCAATGCGATTAATCGGAGTGGGATTACACGGCATACAAAATTTTTGTGCATTTATGGATCTTCCACGGCCGATGTTTCAGTCATTTTATGATTCTGTAGTGAAATATATTCGTAATGGTGCAGAAATAATCTGTGAACAAAGTATGAAGAGAGCTGCTCAAGAGGAAAAAGGACAAACCGATGAGTCGAGTATCTCCGGAGGAATAGCTGTGTCCGGTGATGGATCATGGCGAAAACGAGGGTTCTCGTCGCTTTTTGGATTCGCCTCGTTAATTGGATGGAAGACTGGTAAAGTTGTGGACATTTCGGTAAAATCGAAGTACTGTAAAGGATGCGAATTTTGGAAAACGAAGGAAGGTACAACAGAGTACATAATGTGGACACGCAGATTACGAGTTTTTGATTCATATAATTTTTTCCAGCCTTATGAACGTACAATTAACATTTTTAATATTATACAGTATTAGAGCATCAAATGATGTAAAAATTTTCAACATTTTAATGATTTCCATGATTCAAAAAACCAATAATATGAGGTCCCCTTCATTATCTGTCTCATAATTGGGCCTTTTACCTTACAGAAATTCAACTACAAGTTGGTAACATTTTTGGTTTTTTTACGACTAGTTTTAGTCGTTTTAATTAGTAATTCGAAAATAATTAAATCCACTATCGACTATACAGAGTGTAATTTATCCCTAAATTGTTTTCTGTTACACGTACTCTCAAATTAAGATAACTAACCTTCAGAAGGAAAAGCACGGCGAGTTTCTCGAATCGGATTCGACTTCGAATATGCACAGTGCAAATCGTAACGTTGTTGTTATCGAGAAACTCGCCCGTAACAAATTTACTGTACTTTCTCCCGAACGATAATCGTTCTCACAAACAAAACAAATACAGCTGCATTACGAAAATTAAAAGTGTACTTGCGGTTGTTTCCTTCAAATTTCTCTCGACGCACTTCCCGTAGACCATGTAATTGTCGGGTCTCGTGTTCGCACTGGATAACGCCTGAATCGCTTCACACGATTGAAAATTCATCTTCACAACGTCGCTTCCCTGTAGATGTCGTCATCGCACTGTAAACATACTCGTAACAAAAACGAAAAACGACAAAAATAAGAAAGTACCTGCAACTGGCCCGAATTGGTCTGAATTGGCCCGAGACAGATCGTCTTGATGTGTTTCACGAAGACCCTTTCCTCGTTTGTCTGGAATTCGCACCGATCGCAACCGAATCGTTTCCGGTGAGTGAAAATATGCCGTTGCAGCGTCGCCTTCTTGCAGGTTTTGTACCCGCAATCGTAACATTCGAACGGCTTCTCGCCCGTATGTATCATGAAATGTTTGTTCAGTCTCGATCGGTCGCTGGTCTTGTACCCACACTGCGAACACTCGTACGGCTTCACGCCCAAGTGTCCCCGAATGTGCGTTTTCAAACAATACTTGTAGTTGGTCCTGAAGTCGCACATCGAACACTTGAACGGCTTCTGGCCGGTGTGTACGGCAACGTGCGTTTTCAAATACGATCTGGACTTGGTTTTGTATCCGCAGTAATCGCACTCGAACAATTGAAATTTAACATCCGTCGTGTGAAGGAGGACGTGCGTTTTCAACCTCAAACTATCGTAAGTTTTGTACTCGCACTGCGAACACTCGTGCAGTTCTTCGCTGTCGTGCTTCGAGACGTGCCGTCTCAGCCTGCCTTTATTGTCGGTTTGATATTCGCACCGCAAACACTCGAACACGTTTGTCGCCGTGTGGGTGAGGGCGTGCCTTTTCAAATTTATCTTGTTGTGCGTCGTGTAGGAGCACTGCGAACAAGTCAAAGGCCATTTGCAACTGTTATTCATAACGTGCCGCTGCCAATTGCATTTAATGTTAGTTTTAAATGTGCAATTGTCGCACTCGAAAAGTCTTTTGTCCGTGTGGTTGAGACAGTGTATTTTTAAATAATATCTACTGCTGGTTTTAAAATCGCACAACAAACAACTGTAGGGCTTATCCATCGTTTCTTTGCTCGTTTTGATGTTGACGTTGTAATTGTCGTTTGTGACTACTTCGATGAAATTGTTTAAACACGCGTCGCTGCTCGCCTTCAATTTATCGTCCGTAATCACTTTAATGCAATTATTCAAACTTGATTCGGTGTCGGTCTTCGATTTGTCGTTCGTCATCGCTTCGACAAAATTGCTTAAACTCGATTCGGCGACGCCAGTCTGATAATTATCATTACCGATTACCGTAAAATAATTATTTAAACTCGATTCGGCGTTGGTCTTACAATGTGTACCGTTCACAATTGCTTCCATGAAATTGCTTAAACTTAAATTGGTGTTGGGCTTCAACTTCTTATTCGCGATCACTTCGACGTCGTTACTCGAACTCGATTTGGTGTTGGCCTTAAACTCGTCGTTTGCAATTGCTTCCATAAAATCGCTCAAACTCAGTTTGGTGTTGGGCTTAAATTTATTATTCGTGATTATTTCGACGTCGTTACTTGAACTCGATTTGGTTTTAGTCTTAAACTTATCGTTTGTAATTACTTCGACATAATTACTTAAATACGGATTGGTTTTCGGCTTAAATTTGTCGTTCGTGAACCGATATTCGTCGAGGTAATTGCTTAAAGTTGATATGTTGTTGGTCTTGAACTTATCGTTTGCGGACCGATATTCGTCGAGATAATTGCTTAAAGTCGTTTCGGTGTTGGTTTTTGATTTATCGTTCGCAAACCGATACTCTTCGTGGTAATTAATTAAAGTCGATTTGCCGTTGGTTTTAAATATATTGTCGTTTACGAACCTATGTTCTTCGACATAATTGGTCAAGTCCGTGTCGCTGTCGAAGTCGGGCATTTCCTGCTTAATCTGTACGTGTTCTATTCTATCGGTTGTTGGAGAATCGTATTCGTCCAAATCCGCTTCTGTGGTTAAGTCTATTTCGGTTATTTCTAATAAATTGATGAGGTTAACGGAGCCGTGTTCCTTCCGATAATTGATGATTCGATCCTCGACCTCTTTACACTGGAGTTTGAACTCGTAGGCTATGTCGAGGGCCGTCTTGCAATCTTTACATATTTTCACATAAGGTACTGTTCGTAGATTCTGCAACAACTAAATTAAAATTCGACTCGCTTTGGCGTGGTTCTATTTACCATTTCTGGGACGCAAAGTAGCAATTTGTGGTTGTAAGTGAAATCGACGGCTCCCGAATCGTCGAAGATTTTTTGAAGGCACGTTCTACAAATGTAGAACGTCTCCATTTCGTTATTTTCCGATTTGTATGAACAATTGTTAAAAACGCTAATTAGAAATGCAACTGGCTTGCAACTGCAAACGGCGTGGTCACTGGACGTGTCTCCGATACCGCCAAATGTGGTATCGAGTGGTATTCGTTTTTAAAATTAACCTACAGTTTGCGTCGTAAGCTGAGTTAGGTATGGGGATATTTTGGTTGTTATATACACAGTTGTTATATAAAAAAAAACAAACGCATAAAGGCGACTTAACTTAACGGTCATCTGTTATGATTTCGTTTCCAGTTCTAATTTCCTAACAATAAGTATATTATTTCTAGTAACATCTCAACAATGTGTAAACATTTTTATAAATAAACTAACTACTTTCAAAGCAAGGTAAAGAACCACATCAGTACGCAGTACAATCACTAATCGCACTGCCGTACTGTTGTAATGGACAGTCGCCTTTAATGACTCCAACGCATAACATTCATTTTTAATGATACTGTATATAAATATAAAAAGTTATCCATAAATCAAAGGCGAAAGTCAATTCTGTATCGAATCAAGTCCATCAGTTAGACGATTCTCAACTACCAATTCGATTCAAAACTTGTAGGTTCTTCGAACTACTTAGAACCAAACTCTTCTGTTGTGTATTTAATTATTTACCACCAATAAAAAGTCGAACAATTGAATCGTGTGTTCTAATAAATATATTTTTATTATACAATGTAACCAACTATATGTTGTTTTAAACCCTACATTTTCCGACACCCTGTATTATCCTTTACGGGTCACCGTGTATGCAGTGGTATTCGTAAAAAACATGGCGTATTGAATTAGTTTCGTTATATTATTATTGTGTTATAGGAAAACTAATACGTACTTACCTATTTATATTTTCACTGCAACTCTCAGAAAAGGTAATTTAAACAATAAATGTAAGCAATTATTTATAGGTTAATGATAAATGTTTGTTTCCAGAAAACATCTGTTAACATTAATTCAATTTACTTTCGTTTAATTGGAAAACGTGCGATAATTCGACGACGAAATGCAGTCGTTTTGTAGAACTTGTCTCTTAAAAATATCTGATACATCATCAGCAGAACCTTTGGATCGTCAAAGTTACAAACATCGACTGATGTTTTGCGTGCCAGAAATGGTAACGATTCGTGGTAACTTGTAAAAAAATTATTAAATAGTACTTTATATTTTTGTAGGATTTACGAGTAATTCCCGGTACAAAGCTGTGTAAAGATTGTGTTGCGGTCCTCGACGTAACCTACAAATTTAAAATTAAATGTCGAGAAGAGAATAATAAGCAACAGTATGATGTGACCGGACGTTTAGCGGTTAAACAAGAAATTGATTTGGCCAATTATGCTGTTCCTGCAGTTTGTAGAATTTGCGTTAAGGACATTATAGATCACAGTTTTCGTTTAGCCGAAAAATTGTTTTATAAGAGCAAATTGATGTTTTGTGTCCCGGAAATGGTATGTTTATTGAATCAAAATTGTCGTGCATGCGTGTAATTTTATTATTCCAGGATTTACAACTTACATCGGACATTAAGCTGTGCAACGATTGTCATTCCTTACTCGATCAAATCTACATATTTAAAACGAAATGCTTAGATGTAGAAAGGAATATTAAAGAGTATCGAAAATCACATGACGTGGTAGATTTAAGGGATCTGTCAGTGTGGTGTCGTGCATTTGTCAAATACCAAGTAAGTGATCTGGAAGATTATACGATTAAACAAGAAGAAATTGATTTAGATGATAAGGTAGAAATAATGGAAGATGTGGTACGTACATGCACTGGTGATAAATCATTCAAATGTGCGCTATGCGAGTACAGTACTGTACAAAAAACTTTATTAAAAATTCACATTCGCACTCATACTAGCGAAAAACCATTTAAATGTTCAATTTGTAAATATAGTTCTGTACAGAAAGATTATTTAAACAATCACATTTGCACACATTCCGATAATAAATCATTTAATTGTTCGCTATGCGAGTATAGTACTCTAGAAAAATTTAAATTAAACATACACATTCGCACACATATTGGTAAACAACTATTTAAATGTTCATTGTGTAAATACAGTTCTGCCCAAAAAGATTCTTTAAACTACCACATTTGCACACATACTAGCAAAAAACCATTTAAGTGTTCCATATGTGAGTTCAGCACTAAAGAAAGATATTCATTAAAAACACACATTCTCACACATACTGGTGAAAAACCATATAAATGTTTACTATGTGACTACGGTGCTGTACAAAAAGTGTCATTAGAAAGACACATTCGCACACATACTGGCGAAAAACCATTTAAGTGTTCCATGTGTAAGTTCAGCACTAAAGAAAGATATACATTAAAAACACACATTCTCACACATACTGGTGAAAAACCATATAAATGTGCGCTGTGTGACTACGGTGCTGTACAAAAAGTGTCATTAGAAAGGCACATTCGCACACATACTGGCGAAAAACCATTTAAGTGTTCCATGTGTGAGTTCAGCACTAAAGAAAGATATTCATTAAAAACACACATTCGCACACATACTGGTGAAAAGCCATTTAAGTGTTCACTGTGTGAGTTTAGAGCTTCACATGGGTGGACATTAAAAACACACTTTCGCACACATACTGGAGAAAAACCATTCAAATGTTTTCTGTGTGAATACAGTGCTGTACAAAAAGTGTCATTAAAAAGACATATTCGCACACATACTGGTGAGAAACCATTCAAATGTTTGCTGTGTAAATACAGTGCTGTACAAAAAGTGTCATTAGAAAGACACATTCGCATACATACTGGCGAAAAACCATTTAAATGTTCGCAGTGTAAATACAGAACTGCACATAAGTCGTCATTAAACACACACATTCGCAAACATACTGATGAAAATGAGTGAGATACAATAACAATCAATAATGAATAAAATCAAGAGTACATTGCGCATCATCGTTATAAATACGGCACAAATTTCGCGAGCCGAAAGTCGTGTTTTTTTAACTGTATAAGTTAATCTTTCTTGACGTATCCATGTTAACAACCTTTGTAGATTAAACAATTTAGGACTAACGATGCTAGTTATGCGGTATCCTTAGTCTTTTGGGCTCCTATTAACAAATAAACTTGTGCATAGGAAACATTTTAAATAATTTGCAATTACCCAAGTGCCTTGGCATCGTCAGAATGTTAAATACCGCAAAATTGTGACAGATCTTTCATATTGACAATGCGACAAAGCAAGTCCGGTTTACATTGACAAAATCTAAGTGTTCCATATTTATATGATGCGCAACGTACATACTTACTTAATTATAAAGAAGGGCAGTTCCAAGTTCCTCGTCGTCAGCTACATAAATCTCTCTTTCTAGGCAACTGGCTTATTACTTACGTAATGTAAATATTAAATCATTAAACAGGTATTATGTAAGTATATAATATGTAGATATGTATAATAATATGTAGATATATTTAATAAGATATTATAATATATGTAATATGTATCTGTTCGGTGTACTCATTTGAACCCGCGAATCTTATTTTTATGAAGCCACGTTTTTCACCATTGTTATGCTCCATCCGTGTCAAAATGATTGTCCGATTTCAAAAAACAATGCTTGCTCTCATTTTAACTTTTATTCGTTCGTTTATTAGATTAGATTCTTAAAGGATTGTTTACTACGAGTAATGACTTCTGGAAGTTTGTTGTTGGACGGAAGTGTTGCCTTGTGCGGAAGCTTGTAATATTATTTAAAAGCAATCATTTCGAAGAACAGATGGAGGGAGTAATTAAAATGGTTTAATTATTAGCACACTCGGACAGAGCGGCAGAATTCAACGATGTCTCTGATAAAAAATACTTTATAGTAAAAAACTTTTTTTAGACTTATACAAAAGGAAAAACGAACAAACATGTGCGGTTATTAACGTTTTTAGTCCGAAAACTGTTGCCGTTCTTCATCCCCATATATTGGGTCTAGTTGAGGTTCAACTGGAAAATCGTAAGTTTCCGCAGAGCTTTCCATTAAATCTAAAATTAGTGTCGGAGAAACTTTGGGAAGTACAACTAAAAAGGCTCCAATTTGGAAAAAACCAGAAGTACATTTAAATAAAATTGCACGTTTTTCAAAACGCGCCTTTTGGATAATACGACAATTGTAGCAACACAATCCACGGCTTGGATTTATAACTAAATAAAAAAGCGTATATTATGTCGGGGCGCAGCGGGCCGCATCTCAGAGCAAAAATTCGCCCGCATCTCTTCCGTGCATTTTATATGAACTATCGTATACTGTGCCGGGGCGGATTTTCCATGCATGCGATGCGGCCCGGCACGACAGCAGACAGAATTGAGTGCGAATGTTCGAAGATTCCAGATGAGCAAGCGACGTTGGTGCTTAAGGTGTACATATTTGATTATCATACACCGTGTGTTTTGGTCAAAAAAATCCGCCAATGCGCTGCGATGCGACCCGCCGCGCCCCGACATAGTGTACGCTTACCTTAAAAGGTCGGGACTGGTTCGAAATTGCCGAAGGGAGCAAACCTCGTTAAAAAAATGTAGGCAAATACCTACTCCGATTTCCTGGTCCAACCGCAATAAAAGTTGTTGCAATTCACGATCGATGATGATGCAAAAAGAAAGTCGATTGCCGTAACACACCGACGGACGCAATTTAAACGATCATTTCATTTCTCGGACCTCGTATAATAGGAATCGATTTCTTAATTACAATTAATACGTAGAAATAATTTTAAGCTGTCGCTTAAAATTATGCTAATTATGCATAAATTAAAATTGTTTCCAATTCCGTTCGACTTGGCGCCCTCTCGCGTCGCGCATACGTTTTTGTCTGGTCATAGCGAGATTTTAAGGAACAGTTAAATATCTAATTATTTAGTCCGCCTAAAAAAAAGTAATTGTTGTGGATATAAAAGTTAAACTTTTTTCGCGCGGTTAAGTTGTTTCGTTAAAAAAGCGCAATCGAAATCCTTGAAAACGGTTACGCAACGTAGGTGGCAGCACGGCGTAATATCGGCGTATAGGGGGAGCGATTTTAAAACGCGCGCCAAATGGGTTGCATACCCGTTCAGGCAACAAACGAAGCGACCCTTATCGGCAGAAATTTTAAAAAAAATAAACAAAACGAGCCTTAAACTCGCTTCGCGTTGCGACAACGATAAATCGAACGCGAACGAATTTCGTAATTGCTTATCGGGAAATTATCTGTGGGGTCAAGTGTAAATTATCTCTACGAACGGCTTAATAGAAATTCCAAGTTCGAGGAGCGAACTTTTCCTATCTATTAAAAGTTTTACGGTCGGAGACCGGTCGCGGTCCCGCAAAAGAAAAAACGGCCGTTAAAATCCATAAATCAAATCGTAGCGCAGGTAAATCATCTATAAAATATGTTACTTTCCAAATTTTAAACCGAATTACAAAAAAACAATCTAGTAACTTTTGTTGATGACGTGAATATCATATAGGTTTGGATAAGCTATATATGTTGTTTTAAACCCTACATTTTCCGACACCCTGTATTATCCTTTACGGGTCACCGTGTATGCAGTGGTATTCGTAAAAAACATGGCGTATTGAATTAGTTTCGTTATATTATTATTGTGTTATAGGAAAACTAATACGTATTTACCTATTTATATTTTCACTGCAACTCTCAGAAAAGGTAATTTAAACAATAAATGTAAGCAATTATTTATAGGTTAATGATAAATGTTTGTTTCCAGAAAACATCTGTTAACATTAATTCAATTTACTTTTGTTTAATTGGAAAACGTGCGATAATTCGACGACGAAATGCAGTCGTTTTGTAGAACTTGTCTCTTAAAAATATCTGATACATCATCAGCAGAACCTTTGGATCGTCAAAGTTACAAACATCGACTGATGTTTTGCGTGCCAGAAATGGTAACGATTCGTGGTAACTTGTAAAAAATTTATTAAATAGTACTTTATATTTTTGTAGGATTTACGAGTAATTCCCGGTACAAAGCTGTGTAAAGATTGTGTTGCGGCCCTCGACATAACCTACAAATTTAAAATTAAATGTCAAGAAGAGAATAATAAGCAACAGTATGATGTGACCGGACGTTTAGCGGTTAAACAAGAAATTGATTTGGCCAATTATGCTGTTCCTGCAGTTTGTAGAATTTGCGTTAAGGACATTATAGATCACAGTTTTCGTTTAGCCAAAAAATCGTTTTATAAGAGCAAATTGATGTTTTGTGTCCCGGAAATGGTATGTTTATTGAATCAAAATTGTCGTGCATGCGTGTAATTTTGTTATTCCAGGATTTGCAACTTACATCGGACATTAAGCTGTGCAACGATTGTCATTCCTTACTCGATCAAATCTACATATTTAAAACGAAATGCTTAGATGTAGAAAGGAATATTAAAGAGTATCGAAAATCACATGACGTGGTAGATTTAAGGGATCTGTCAGTGTGGTGTCGTGCATTTGTCAAATACCAAGTAAGTGATCTGGAAGATTATACGATTAAACAAGAAGAAATTGATTTAGATGATAAGGTAGAAATAATGGAAGATGTGATACGTACATGTACTGGTGATAAATCATTCAAATGTGCGCTATGCGAGTACAGTACTGTACAAAAAACTTTATTAAAAATTCACATTCGCACTCATACTAGCGAAAAACCATTTAAATGTTCAATTTGTAAATATAGTTCTGTACAGAAAGATTATTTAAACAATCACATTTGCACACATTCCGATAATAAATCATTTAATTGTTCGCTATGCGAGTATAGTACTCTAGAAAAATTTAAATTAAACATACACATTCGCACACATATTGGTAAACAACTATTTAAATGTTCATTGTGTAAATACAGTTCTGCCCAAAAAGATTCTTTAAACTACCACATTTGCACACATACTAGCAAAAAACCATTTAAGTGTTCCATATGTGAGTTCAGCACTAAAGAAAGATATTCATTAAAAACACACATTCTCACACATACTGGTGAAAAACCATATAAATGTTTGCTATGTGACTACGGTGCTGTACAAAAAGTGTCATTAGAAAGACACATTCGCACACATACTGGCGAAAAACCATTTAAGTGTTCCATGTGTGTGTTCAGCACTAAAGAAAGATATACATTAAAAACACACATTCTCACACATACTGGTGAAAAACCATATAAATGTGCGCTGTGTGACTACGGAGCTGTACAAAAAGTGTCATTAGAAAGACACATTCGCACACATACTGGCGAAAAACCATTTAAGTGTTCCATGTGTGAGTTCAGCACTAAAGAAAGATATTCATTAAAAACACACATTCGCACACATACTGGTGAAAAGCCATTTAAGTGTTCACTGTGTGAGTTTAGAGCTTCACATGGGTGGACATTAAAAACACACTTTCGCACACATACTGGAGAAAAACCATTCAAATGTTTTCTGTGTGAATACAGTGCTGTACAAAAAGTGTCATTAAAAAGACATATTCGCACACATACTGGTGAGAAACCATTCAAATGTTTGCTGTGTAAATACAGTGCTGTACAAAAAGTGTCATTAGAAAGACACATTCGCATACATACTGGCGAAAAACCATTTAAATGTTCGCAGTGTAAATACAGAACTGCACATAAGTCGTCATTAAACACACACATTCGCAAACATACTGATGAAAATGAGTGAGATACAATAACAATCAATAATGAATAAAATCGAAGAGTACATTGCGCATCATCGTTATAAATACGGCACAAATTTCGCGAGCCGAAAGTCGTGTTTTTTTAACTGTATAAGTTAATCTTTCTTGACGTATCCATGTTAACAACCTTTGTAGATTAAACAATTTAGGACTAACGATGCTAGTTATGCGGTATCCTTAGTCTTTTGGGCTCCTATTAACAAATAAACTTGTGCATAGGAAACATTTTAAATAATTTGCAATTACCCAAGTGCCTTGGCATCGTCAGAATGTTAAATACCGCAAAATTGTGACAGATCTTTCATATTGACAATGCGACAAAGCAAGTCCGGTTTACATTGACAAAATCTAAGTGTTCCATATTTATATGATGCGCAACGTACATACTTACTTAATTATAAAGAAGGGCAGTTCCAAGTTCCTCGTCGTCAGCTACATAAATCTCTCTTTCTAGGCAACTGGCTTATTACTTACGTAATGTAAATATTAAATCATTAAACAGGTATTATGTAAGTATATATATATATATATATATATATATAATAATATGTAGATATATTTAATAAGATATTATAATATATGTAATATGTATCTGTTCGGTGTACTCATTTGAACCCGCGAGTCTTATTTTTATGAAGCCACGTTTTTCACCATTGTTATGCTCCATCCGTGTCAAAATGATTGTCCGATTTCAAAAAACAATGCTTGCTCTCATTTTAACTTTTATTCGTTCGTTTATTAGATTAGATTCTTAAAGGATTGTTTACTACGAGTAATGACTTCTGGAAGTTTGTTGTTGGACGGAAGTGTTGCCTTGTGCGGAAGCTTGTAATATTATTTAAAAGCAATCATTTCGAAGAACAGATGGAGGGAGTAATTAAAATGGTTTAATTATTAGCACACTCGGACAGAGCGCGGCAGAATTCAACGATGTCTCTGATAAAAAATACTTTATAGTAAAAAACTTTTTTTAGACTTATACAAAAGGAAAAACGAACAAACATGTGCGGTTATTAACGTTTTTAGTCCGAAAACTGTTGCCGTTCTTCATCCCCATATATTGGGTCTAGTTGAGGTTCAACTGGAAAATCGTAAGTTTCCGCAGAGCTTTCCATTAAATCTAAAATTAGTGTCGGAGAAACTTTGGGAAGTACAACTAAAAAGGCTCCAATTTGGAAAAAACCAGAAGTACATTTAAATAAAATTGCACGTTTTTCAAAACGCGCCTTTTGGATAATACGACAATTGTAGCAACACAATCCACGGCTTGGATTTATAACTAAATAAAAAAGCGTATATTATGTCGGGGCGCAGCGGGCCGCATCTCAGAGCAAAAATTCGCCCGCATCTCTTCCGTGCATTTTATATGAACTATCGTATACTGTGCCGGGGCGGATTTTCCATGCATGCGATGCGGCCCGGCACGACAGCAGACAGAATTGAGTGCGAATGTTCGAAGATTCCAGATGAGCAAGCGACGTTGGTGCTTAAGGTGTACATATTTGATTATCATACACCGTGTGTTTTGGTCAAAAAAATCCGCCAATGCGCTGCGATGCGACCCGCCGCGCCCCGACATAGTGTACGCTTACCTTAAAAGGTCGGGACTGGTTCGAAATTGCCGAAGGGAGCAAACCTCGTTAAAAAAATGTAGGCAAATACCTACTCCGATTTCCTGGTCCAACCGCAATAAAAGTTGTTGCAATTCACGATCGATGATGATGCAAAAAGAAAGTCGATTGCCGTAACACACCGACGGACGCAATTTAAACGATCATTTCATTTCTCGGACCTCGTATAATAAGAATCGATTTCTTAATTACAATTAATACGTAGAAATAATTTTAAGCTGTCTGTAAATTATGCTAATTATGCATAAATTAAAATTGTTTCCAATTCCGTTCGACTTGGCGCCCTCTCGCGTCGCGCATACGTTTTTGTCTGGTCATAGCGAGATTTTAAGGAACAGTTAAATATCTAATTATTTAGTCCGCCTAAAAAAAAGTAATTGTTGTGGATATAAAAGTTAAACTTTTTTCGCGCGGTTAAGTTGTTTCGTTAAAAAAGCGCAATCGAAATCCTTGAAAACGGTTACGCAACGTAGGTGGCAGCACGGCGTATAGGGGGAGCGATTTTAAAACGCGCGCCAAATGGGTTGCATACCCGTTCAGGCAACAAACGAAGCGACCCTTATCGGCAGAAATTTTAAAAAAAATAAACAAAACGAGCCTTAAACTCGCTTCGCGTTGCGACAACGATAAATCGAACGCGAACGAATTTCGTAATTGCTTATCGGGAAATTATCTGTGGGGTCAAGTGTAAATTATCTCTACGAACGGCTTAATAGAAATTCCAAGTTCGAGGAGCGAACTTTTCCTATCTATTAAAAGTTTTACGGTCGGAGACCGGTCGCGGTCCCGCAAAAGAAAAAAACGGCCGTTAAAAATCCATAAATCAAATCGTAGCGCAAAAACGTTCAACTCATTCTCTAAATTCTGCACGGTCACTTTTTCCGAAAACGTTCTAGTCACGCTCCTAAATTATTCCCGGTATCGGAAGGTTGCGGAGCGGCAAAAAAGTAGCGCCCCCCCCCCCACGAGGACGACGCGAGCGAGCGCGCTCGTGTTTTGCGTTTTCGTCGCCGCGTCGGGCCGGACTTTTCGGGAAATCGGGGGAAATTTCCGCCGTGACCGGGCGTTTCTCCGGGTCCGCGGAAATCGTGTCGCTCCTCCGAGAAAACGCCAACCGAAAACAAAGCTGAGATGCAAAAAGCAAGGATACGACATGTGTATTGTAACGAAGGCGGAGTTAATCAATGTCATGACGTCATTTATAGAATGTAATAAAACCGACGGTCAAGTTATTGCTACACAGTAATCTCCAGCAGTGCCAATTAGCGCGGACACGACGCATCTTCGTCAGTTTCGTCAGCCTTCGTGTGGGGTTTTTTTTTAGCAGCCGCGCTCGAGGTGTTCAATTTTTTTCATTTTTCGATTTCGCCGCCGACGCGAAAATCTTCAAAATATTTTTGTGCGAAGAAATCGACTAGTACGTCAAAAATGAAAGAACACACGACCAACGGAATCGCCAGGGACGAAAACAAACAAATTGTGCCCGCCTGTTGTTGCAAGGGTGAGTTAATTTTTTTTTTTTTCTAAAGCAAACTCGTCACGTCGACGCGACGTTTTATTAATAGTTCGACGGAGGTTTATTTAATTATTTGGCAATACTTCTGATATTATCGAACAAAACGCGTATAGTAGCGCGCAATTTTTTTTTAATTTTTTTTTAATCGACGAGGCGCAGTTTTTCTGTCGCAAATTTCGCGTTTTGGTCAGAAATTAAAATAATTAACGCAACGCCGGCTCGCCTTGATTTTTGAAAATAAACGTAATTAGGTTAAAAACATTTTGGATTCGTCGTCGCCAAAATCAATCTCCCCTCACTGCCCCCTAATTTTGTTATTTATTAAGATAAAATTTTCAAACTTGCTACATATCTAATGTGCTCGCCGAACGTCACTTTTTTGACATAAAAATTGGTTTTTCCCCAATTCCGGTTTCGTCGCAACTGACGACAATTTTCCCCCCATGTATATTATTGTATTTTTTTTGCATCCGCATAATTTTCTAAATATAATTGTACCGCGTAAGCGGCAATTCAACTGTCAAGAAAAAATAGTTGACGCCCTGTTTATTTTTCGAAATAGTGCCATAATCCCTCCGAATATAATTGTATTAATCGGCCACATTAACACAACGAAAAATAAAATCGTGCCAACAACATGTAATTGTTTGACCTATCATATGGTAAAGTTACCAACAATAGTCTTTGTATCGAAAAGTAATTGTTTCAAACAGTACCATGATAGTACTATGGCACCAATAGGAACTACTTTGTGTCTGTGAGATTAATATAATCGAATTCACAGAAGAAAATTTGAAAAACACAAACCAGATAGGTGTTCCATTTGAAAATCGAAAATCCAATTTCGGTTCCGACGAAACCGGAAACGGGAAAATCGCAATTTTCATGTGGAAAAAGTGACATTCAACGAGTGCATTAGATGTGTAACAAGTTTGAAAATTTTTATCTTAATAAATAACAAAATTAAGGGTCGGGTTGGGGGAGGGGGGTGCACCATGATTTTGTTACACACGGCTTAATACGGCTTGGTTGTGCGTTTTATGTTCCGACGATTGAGCCGTTAAAATCGATTTTTAAATCGCTCACGTAAAAAACTTGCACGGGGACGCGTTCGAATTTTGAAAAATGAAATCATTTTCCAAAACCGGAAGTTCGTTCGAGGAACGAGCGGCGCGCAATCGGGTGCCCCCCCCCCCCCCAACGGTATTTAAGATTTTCGGTCAGTTTTTTTTTTGATAAACAGTTTTTCCTTTAATCGAACTTTCGGTTTTACTGGAAAATAATCTGAAGTTCCCGAACGTTTTGTCGCTTGTATTATGTTTTTGTCGAACGTCCGAAGCGTTCCTCGGCCGATTTGTAACCGGCAAAAGGTTTTTTTTTTTACTTTTTTCGAAATCGCTTGGCAACGTCGCGATTTGGACGTGGCGAAAGAGGCGCAACTAAGCTTGGGGCTATTTTTGGGTTGGAAGGGGGAGCAACTTAGACACTTACCACAGGCGCTTCGCGCCCTCGCGTTAATTATTATTGCTTGGAAAAATCCAGCGAGGCCACTCGCACTATAGTTATTATCAAACTACTTATCGATAATACACTTATCGATAATAATCTGTATCTACACGTCCATTGTTGAAAAAATTGATAAGCTTCAATTGTATTCTAATGGAGGCAATCTGAGATTACAAATTTCGACGGAAAGGGTGACGAACGACGGAGGCGAATTGTCCACGGCAAATATTTCGCATCACCTCGTCAACAATCGGAAATTAGTGAGATGCTAATGCAAAGACCGTTAAACGTGACGGCCCAAAAAAAAATGATCGGACGATCTGTGCGAATCGGCAACGCCGTAACGAGGGTACGAGCCGCCCGTGGCAACAGTCTAAGTCAAAAATAGCCTTAAACCTAGACGCGCCCGCGCCCTCGTTTCGGCTTTCTAAATCAGTAACATTTCTGTGACCGTACTCGCGCGGTACTCGCGAATTTCTTCATCGCGCCACGACAAGTTTTTGTCGAGCTCTCGAAGAACCTTCGCAGCGTTTAACCAATTAAGTCGCTCAATTTGCGGTCGAACGATAAAAACGATTTTTCAAACAAAAAGATATACGTTGCGAGGCCACCACGCGACCGAGTTCCGACGCCGCACGTCCGACGTCAGTTACCTACGTTGAAAAAAAATATAGGTAAATACCTAAGTACTTTACGTCAATATCAAAATAAACACCATAAAACCATAAAGTAAGCCGAGTTATCTCGTCACTGTCACGGTCGCGTAAAAATAGAACGTTAATATCGTTTTAATGCGACTGCGATCGGCTCACCATAAATTTTCCGTTGCGCATCGTACGTGTGTGATTGAGAGGGAGAGGGGTGTTTCGTCCCCCATCGTTTGCAAAACAATCGACGAATTTCATTTTTTTTTGTCTTCACGGATTCGATCGGCATTTTTCAAAATATTTTAAAACCGACGCCGTCGCGAAGGCGGGGCGGTTGCCACGGGCGCCACACGGCGCCCGTTCATCCCTCGTTTCTAAACAAAATACGAAAATAAATAAATAAATAATTTTTTTTTAAGAACTCTGACGAACTTTTGTTAGTCGGTTAAAGGTGACGTGGCCGGGGTGGGGGAAGGGGGCAATATCTTTAATTGCGTGGACGTTGTTCGGATTAACGAGGTTCTACTGTGCCGGCGCGCGTTGTTACGTTTTCAAACGGATCTTTTTCGAAAACCACTTCTGTTGCTATTTCTAGATAATATAACAATTCGAAGTTGCTATGCGCCTATAGATAAAATGAAACAAAGACGAACCGAAAGTAATCCGCGACAATAAAACAATCAGTCTTGATCCCGTATAACAAAAGAATTAAAGCTTGCTATTTGCTGCCACCCACGTCAACACATTGTTGTGGCAGCTATTAAAAAATATCCCCATTTTTAAAAATAATTTATAGTGCAGCTTTAGCGTTGATTACGAAGCGCGCAATTGAATAAAATCATTTTTAACGTAATACACCGCGCAACACCAGCGGTCCCAGAAATATTTTGGCCGGCAACTCGTGCCTGTTTTTTTATGAACACGCAATTTATTTATTTTTTTGTAAGATTTAATCATTGCTAGGAAACCAAATCAATTGTTTTTTTTTGTAAATAGATAAAATCTTACATCGAATCGTACAACGTAACGTACAGCCTTCTATTGTTTTTGTTTTATTTTTTATATTATTTTTTGTATTTGTTATTGTTGTCTTTTAAGGCACGTTTTTTTTTCTGGCACAAACAACGAAATTTCTCAAGATATTCGTTATATTACTACACACACACACACACACACACTTAATCTCACTTGGGTTTTCCAAAAAATTGCCCAACAATTGGGTTCAATTGGCCATTGCACGGAACGATCTCGTAACCTTTTAACTATATAGTTGAAAAAAAAAACTGAAAATGTTTACAAGACCGAACAGACTACATTTCGAAGGAAATTCCGAATTTTCGTTCTTACGGGAGTTAAATTTTTAGAGAGTGCGTGATCTTCTCCCCCTTCAAAATTTAATTTATTAAACCCTTATTTAATTATTTTGTATATCTGAAGCCAATAGATAACGATTTTACAATTAGATATTTTAATTACTGACGCGCCCACTTTTTGGCCGGGCCGGGGGGGGGTGGAATAATCGCAAATTTATCATAATATTATTAACAATTATCTACTAATTCTACAATTGTTTTTTGATTTTTCTCCTTTATTTCTTTTGATTATTATAAATTATTTTCTACAACTTATTGTTCGGGCGCTGGGGTTTGAGTGGGGGTGGTGATTATAACTCCAACCTCCCCCCTCGGTTCGCCCGTAGTTATACATATTTCGACCTTTTTCTGAAACCTTCGTCGTCGTTTTACAATGAAATAAAAAATATAAAAAATACGAACGATCTTCTCGTGATTGACTACAAATATTAAAAATAATTAAATAATTATACAAAACGCCAAAAGCAATACCCGGCATTTATTTCACCGTAGAAAAATTCCAAAATTTCTGTTTCTACCGGTTTAAACGTTGTTAAGCGAACTAAATCAAAATTAATTTGATTTTCACTGTAATAATCGTCCGTGCGCGTTTTTTCTATTATTTCGTCGCGTTTAAATCGACTTCCGGCAAATCCGGAAGTCGCGAGGGGGCAGTTTACGAATCTGAATCGGAAATCGATATCTTTTTGCAAATCGCGTATCCGTTATAAGTGCATTTCGGCGTTATTTGTTGACGTGCAAAGTAAAAAAAGTTTAACGAGAATATCCGGTAGTTTAAGTTGGACGACTTCCGGTTTTCCCGGAAGTTGCATACGTTTTCGATTTTTTGACGATGCCAATTTATTTTTTAACGTAATACGATAAAACTGTTCTTTTTTTTGATGATTTAATATACTATACCCTAAAACGTTTCACCGAAAATTTATGCGCGTTTAGAACCCGCGTAATTTGTCGGAGTTTCGACAATACCAGCAACGGTAAAATAATCGTGGTACTATGTATAAAGTGGCCGGTACGTTCGCCGGATCAAAAACTATTAGATTTCTCTCTGAGGTTATTAAAAGAATAGTCGATTTAAACGACTTAAATAAATCAAATCAACTTACAACAGCGTCGCAGAGTGCCTTGAACATGAGTTATAATATCGAAACCCAACAAATTACTAAAATAAAATAACCGTATTGTAATTTCCGGTTTTTCCGGAAGTTACACCGCACCGATATTCATTTCAATTTCAATTGATGCTTAATGTCGCCGAATCGACTGCGACGTCCATGAAGTTCGGGACACCCTGTATACAGGTCGAGTTGTTTGAAAAGTGCCGCGCGTTTTTCTCGAAAACGGTTGGAAATACGTAAAAATCGTTTATTATGAAAATTGTGGAGTACAAAGGGAGCCGTCTGATAGTGACTTTGTTTGACCTTGAAACCAATTGGTTTTGGAGTTACAGGCTTCTCTTGCCTTTTTTTTTAAACTGGATGAAGTGTATTTCCGCGACGTTCGATCGCGAAATTAATTGTTCCCTCGAAATCCTTTGAGGAACGAGCAGGCGCGCGTATGTTCCAAGGTCCTATTCTCAAAATGCCTCGTTTTTTATGGACTATTGATCGGGCATCGCAAAAGTACCTCGTCCACTTTAAAAAATAAGGGCAAGTTATGTCCATAACTCAAAAACGAAGGGAGCTCGAGATCGTTCGTTGTCGCCGTCAAACGGCCCCCTTCGTGCCCCAGAATTTTTATGACGGGCGATTTTTACCTATCGCCGGCCGTTTTCGGGAAAAACGCGCGACACTTTTTAAACGACTCGCCGCGTATAATCTTGATTCTTGTGGACGCGAGTGCGGTCGTACTTTTGATCGTGGACTACCGAAATTTCGACTCGAGAATAGCAAAGCTCGCGTTCTCAAAATGGCGGCGAGTCGAAGATTTCGAACGCGATTTTGAATTTAAACAAAGATCGTTATCGCGCGCGCGCGCGATATTCGAATTGCCGGAAGTTGCTTGTTAACGCGAATCGTGTACGGATTGTATACGTAATTTTTTGCACCAGTTGCGCGGGATGTTGGCGCAACGCGTTAAATTTCGTTTCGGAACGAACGCTTTCCGCGCTACCGGAAGTTAATATATAAATTTCCACACTGTTCAATTCATGGTCGCCAATCGATTTTTAGATTCTTGCGCAATTTAATTACGAACACGCCCGCGTACGCAAGGCGCCGTGTTTACGTACGGGATTTCCTATAGACTCTGCACTTCCAGAAAATTACAACAGATGGCGCTGCAAAAATTCAGTGGCGGAAAGGGGTCGTGGGAATTATTAATTTTCTTGCGACACCGTGTAGATTCGCCGTTATTGACCGTTAAATCGAACTGAACCGGCGCGTCGTTTCCGTACGTCGAAATCTATTAATCGATTTAAAAAAAAAACAATCGAGCGAGGGCAGTTTTCTAGGGGGACGATGACTCGACAAATTCGTGTTACTTAAGATAAAAGGAAAGCTCCGATAAAACGTCACAAATCCTTTGTCTCAGAAATTCCGTTCAAATATCTAACGAGCCTATAAAATTGAAATCAATGTCAAGGAGATAAATTTTCAGAGCAAAAAAGGAAAGGCTTTACGTACGACGATTTATGTATACATTGTAAGCGATTACGGAGCTACTTGTGTGTCAATTAAATCCGGAAGCGCAACGATGAGGAAACGGTCGGTCGGTAAAAGCGTAAAAGGATATCTGGAAGTTGTAGAAAACGAGCAGTTTCAATGCCAATCAGATAATATCGAAATTGCAGCCTAGACCTTGACTTATAAATTCGATCGGCGACGATTTTATCGACAGTTAAACGAGGGCTTCTCAAATTGTCGCTTATATGTACGTTAATTGAAGATTACGTCCGCCTTAATCCGAGCGGAAAATTCCGGTTGCCGCGGTTACGACCGATGGTGGTGGTTCCCTTTGATGCCCTTTGATCTGCACGCGCGGCCTTACAATTTCCGACTGCGTTATCTGGTTTCGATTTATGAAGTTTCAACCTTTGGAGAATCGTGTAACGTTTGCGGTTGGAAAATGCGCCAACTGAATTAATCATCGCCAGCGACGACTGGACCTCAATTATTTAGAACAACGTTATGGACGCACGTTGACAGGTCGTTAAACCGGCTAATTAATTGTTTTCTCGCGTGACAATCGATCGATTTCGGGGATAACGACGCGACCAAATAACGTCGATGTTAACGCGTAGATCTCGTGGCCGTTGTAAAAATGGTAAAAACGGCTTTCGATTCCTACAGTAATTACAACGCGCACAAAGAAAAATGGCACATAAGATAATTACGTGCTTCCCAAGGCCTCCCGTTGATTGCAAAGGACGCATTCTTGTCATTTTATTCCATTGATGACCTACATGACGGGTTTCGCAATCGAAAAACCATTCGGTCGACTTCTTCCAACAGTTAACTTCGAAAACGTTTAACGGGGGAAAATCCACTCGTTTACCTGTCGTGGGCGCTCGCGTCACGAGCCGATTCGGAAATTTCGAAGGAAACGGTTCTTCACCGGCTCGAGCGAAAACGGAAAAAATTCCGGGGACCCATTCCGAGTTTAATTTGGATCGGGTGGGGGGGGGGGGGTGAAAAACCGCACTTCCGGAAAATTGCAACAGATGGCGCCGCAAAAATTCATAGGCGGGAAGGGGTCGTGGGAATTATTAATTTTCTTGCGACACCGTGTAGATTCGCCGTTATTAACCGTTAAATCGAACTGAATCGACGCGTCGTTTCCGTACGTCGAAATCAATTAATCGATTTAAAAGAAAAACAAAACAATCGAGCGAGGGCAGTTTTCTGGGGGGACGATGACTCGACAAATTCGTGTTACTTAAGGTAAAAGGAAAGCTCCGATAAAACGTCACAAATCCTTTGTCTCGGAAATTCCGTTCAAATACCTATAACTATCTAACGAATTGTTTAAGACATTCGCCGATTGTGGGAGACGACAAAAAAACTATAATCGAAACCTTGAAGTGTCGGCTTAACATTTTAAATTGACGACTCGTCCGAACTTCCTTGCGGCGATCGTGAAATTCCCAGAGGGAAAAAAAATTTGGTCGCAATTTGGAAATCGAATCGAAACTTATCCATGCGAAACATTTTGATAATCACGCCACTCGAAACGTTTCATTAATTTATATTATTTACAGAAGATATCAAATTAAAGGCTGATAACAAAAATTAACAATAGATGATAACAGTCAACGATTACCGTATTACGTTGTTTCCTACGAAAAAATTATAAAAAAATTAATCCAGGGTTATTTGAAAGGATCGCGTTTCGTAAAAATCGCGAAGGACGCGGCAGTTTCTATATGTATAATCTGTATTCGTATGTGTATCGTTTGTTTAAGGAAATTGCGACAATTATTCGAAAAGGACGTTGCAAAACGTTATTGTTCTAAACGATGAAATTTAAATTCTAAATTTTTGTGGAATTTTTAGATCGTTCAAATCTCTTGAAATCACAAAATTCCAATAGCTCGAGTACACGATTTGAGTTTTCTCGAGGTTTTCAACTGCAATTTAGAAAAAAATCAGTTATAATTGCGACTTTTGAAATTCCCCAAACGCCCGCGGCAAGTGTCGTAAGTTTGCGTCACCCCAATCCAAATATAGCCCCCGAACCCTAACAGTTGCGCGCGTCGGTGGTGGCAATTGGAGATTCTTAAAAATTTCGGGTCTTAAAATTACGAAATAAGAGCGACCAAGAGCCGAAGAATTCCATTAAATATTTACTCAAAAACTTTCAAACATTTAAAAACGACAAAACTTGCAACTTTGAAGGCGAGCAAAAGTGCGCCCAAATTTAAAATTTCGTTCAAACGCGACGAGCCTTAAACTCGAAACCGCGGCCCCGAAATCTTTGGGGCTGCAAACTTATTTCTTTTTTAAAAAAAAAAACTTAAATTTAAACGTCGGCGCGAATTTTTCGTTCAAAAAGCTTTTTCGGGGACGTTCGAATTCGATTAAAATAGGGATTTAAGTTTTTAAAGAGTTATTAAATCCCGATTGAAGAATTTAATAAGCAAACTGAACGCGCTTAAGTTTTTCGCTCGAACGATGCACTCGAAAAGTTTCGGCTCCTAAGAATTGAAAGACGACGCGCTTAAGTTCCTAAAAATTTGAATCCGGGCCGAAATTTCCATTTGTGCCCGAATCTGAAACACGTCGAACGCGATGCACTTAAGTTTTCCAAGTTCGCGCGGGAACACGTCGCGGTCCTAAAATAGGCGCGACATTTTTATTTAAAAAAAAACCGACAACGAAATCGCTTTCGGAACTTGAAAAGCGAACGAGAGAATTCGAACTCGGAAAAAAACTGCGGTCGACGCGCTTAAGTTCTTAAAATCGCGTGTATGCTTTTAAAAACTTAAGTGCCGAATTAAACTTTTAGGCTCTCTCCTTTTTTTTAATCTGCGTCGTCTGCGGCTTGGTTTTGAACTTGGCTAAAATTGCGGCCAATTTTTTTTTAATTGCTCAAACGGCGTGCTTAAGTCCTTAGGAAGTTCGGTGTCTTTAAAATTCGCCCTTCGGCACATTGAGCGCCATTGTGTGAATCAACCGTGGATTGTCCGAGGACCAATTTGTTTTTCGTCGAACCGAACCGCAATTGTAACTTACGAAACGTCGTTTGACGAGAACGTGCGAAAAAAAACAATTCGATATGTTTGAACTCGGGAGGGAACTTAAGCTCTTAAAAAGTAATTGATCTTAAGAATTTCGAAATTAAAGTATTCGGACACGTGCAGAAACCACTCGAAAAAAATCTAAAAACCGACCACGTTTGGAACTCGATTGAAATTCCTTTAAACCTCCCAGAACTTGAGACTATTCCGCAAACTTGAAATCACTTTTGCGTGAACGCACTTTTCGAAGTTCGATGTCTCGATGTCCCCTTTAAAAAAAAAAACTCCTCGACAAATGCGCTCGAGTTCTCGAAAATATTCGATCTCGACAATTTCGGAAACTTAAAAAATCGCGTCGTTTTCGGTCGTTTTAAAACGTCAAATTTTCGGAACTTTAAAGACGAAGCAGACGTGCTTCGGCCGGTACTTCGAGTGTTTCGAAACGGAAGTCCTCACGAACTCGAAATTCTATCGAACGTGCTTTCCGGCGCCCGTTCGATCCCTAAAAAAGTGGATTCGTTGCGATTCGAACATTCGGTGATCCGAAAAATCTGGAAATAGCTCAAAATCGATGCGATTACTTGAGTTCCGTTTACTTAATTTTTTTTCTTTCGAAAGCGCCCTCGTTGCCGCCCGTTACACGTCTAGAACTTTGATCTTGAACTTCGGCGCGCAGTTTCGAAATTGACGTGAATTAAACGCGTCGCAACTTGAGTTCCGTTATTACGCGCGCGCGCTCGAAGCGTCCTTCGGTTTTCCGTTTGTTTTCAAAAAAAACGCGACTCGAGTCGATTATTTAAAATTTCCGGGAGACGCTAGTTTTTTTTTGCGCGCGCATTTTTCGAAACGGCCGTCGCGCGTCTCGCTCGCAAAAAAGTCCCCGACGTACACGTCAGCGGTGCACCTCGGAACGAGTTGGAGCCGCGATCGAATTTCCCGTACTTCTCCTCCAAGTAAAAACCCGCTTCTGTGTCGTAGAACGGTCGCGGCTTTCTACGGACGTATAAAATTGTCGGTCTCCTCGAAAAGCGCCAGTTCCGAATCGGCAAGGTGCACGTTTACGTGCGTGAAAGCGAGAACGTTCCGCACGTGACCACGACCGCGGCCAGTTATCAAAGCGGAAGTACGACAATACGGTTCGTTCGTTTAGATCGAAATGGAAACTAACGGCGAGCAACAGAAGGCGTCGCGACGCCCGCGGCCCCTCGTAAACCGCGCGTGGTCCGAAAATATCGACGACGTCGAAGTGCCCGGAACGCCGAAGACGCCGAGGACGTCCACCACGCCAGGTCCGCAGGTGTTTTTTTTGTTTTTGTAACTGTCTCGGTACCGGTACGCGACGCGTTAACGCGACGAAACTTAACGAAAAAATTTAAACGACCAATTATTTTCTAATTAACCTTTGTCGTTAGGCCACGAAAAATGCACTTTTCACCACGACCTGGAGCTCGACCATCGGCCGCCGACGAGGGAGGCGCTGATTCCGGACATGGCGCGCTCGTACCGACTCCTGTTGGGCTCGTTGGGCGAAAATCCGGACAGACAGGGCCTGCTGAAAACTCCCGAGAGGGCCGCTAAGGCGATGCTGTTCTTCACGAAAGGCTACGACCAAAGTTTAGAAGGTGAGCGACTTTTAACAAACAATAATCGACAATAATCGTGAATGTGTCGGTTTATGTTCGCTTTTCGATAAATTGTCACCCTTAATAACAACGACGAATCGATAGGCGCTCGATTAATCACGACGTGTCGCGTTAATTGGAAGCTGACAGGCTTTAACTAAATTAAACGCTGAATATGGGTTAAATTGAGAAGTCGAGATAACCGAATAAACGAACCGAAAGGTTATACCGGAGAAGCCTCCGCGCGTCGGTAATTTCCTGGAGAACTAATTATCGGCGAGCGGAAACCTTTCAACTGTGCGAGACGGCTCGTCTCGTTGTCGGAAGGGCTCTTTCGCTTGTTGCCCTTAAGGGCTTAAATTGGCTCTTAAATTGCCCGAGTTTACCGAATATCCCCGTTTTCTTTTTCGGCTCTCGTTCGTTTTCGCCGGCCAACGGAGGCGCGTCGCGCCCGCAAAAAAATCCCAAAAAAAAAAAGAAAGTTTTCGACGATTCCCTCCAAAAACGTGTCGCATTTTTCACGGCGCCAAATTTGATTGGCCTCCATTTCCCCCGATGTTTTTCGACATCAAATAATCGATATATTTCGAGATGGTTTTACTAATCGAAAAACAATCAACGCCGAAGAAGCTCGGCCGTTACGGGCCGAATTGACCGTCTTACGGTCTTCGAATTTGACCCGTTAGCTCTCGAAGTTCTTTTTGGTCGCGTACGTGTTTTGCACAAAACGATTTTCACTATATTTCGATTATTTCGACGGGCGCCGTTTTTACGAAATTGTCGCGCTGACAAAAAGTTGCCCCAAAATTTTCGGAGACCACCACGCGTACTAATTCGGAACCTGGGCGCTTAGGCGTAGCCGCAAGCGCACCGAGGGGGGGTCGGCGACTAGTTTGCATTATGTCCGAATTAGATTGAATTCTGGGCCACCGCGGCCTCCCAACCTAAAATTAAAAACTAGCAACTTGAGTTACGATCGTGCGGCGCCCATAATATAGTTGGCGCTGTGGTGTCCCGGCGACTCGTTGTCCCGTACTTAGCGGCCGCGCCTAAACGAACCAAACCGAAATTAAAATCGTTGTCGGCGCAGAACTTTTTCTCGTTTTCTAACCGTCGACGTGGATCGGCCGGTTGGCCAATTCGCTCGAAAACTCCACGGTCGCCGTTTTGCAGTTAAATACAAGAGGAGCGTTTTGGATCTTCTTCGAAACCTGGGAGTATTTTTGCAATTGCATTCTCCACTTACATTCGTTCGTTGCGGCAGAATAAAAACCGGAATCTTTCGAACATATCTGTCCTCGAGTCCTGGAACTTTCCCAGTGTAAACCGACGAGTTGTTTCGAGCTCGAGGTCACATCCGAGATCGTTTTCTGGCCATTTAAATTGTGCCCGAAAAATTATACGGCTAAACGTGTTAGTAAATGTTCATCGCGAGTTGTAAAAAAAATGGGCACGTTTCGATCTCGAATCGTGCAACATCCGCGAATCACGAAGTTCGAAGGTGGTCGAATCCGGGGGGCATTTTTGAAAAATCGCCATCCCGACGTCGGGTTTCACGTCGAAAGATCGTTTTCTGTTCGTTTTTCTTTTCGAAACTCCCAAGCCGCTCCGGTACGCGGCATGTTCGCCCAAAGTTATGAAACGCGCGTTTGACCTTCGATCCCGAAGCTTGCGGCTGCCGCAAAATCTATCGTTCGCTTCGGGTTCGAGGTGACGCTTAAAACGGCCGACTCCGAGGTCGTGCTTCACGCGCGAAGATGGGCGGTCTTCGTCGTTTTTCGACCGTGGAGCGCGACGCCATTTCGAGTTAATTTTACTTATTTGTCTTTTTCATTTTCGACACGAGGTCGCGTCCGCGGTTGTTACCCGTCCCGCGAAAATCGCGTCCTAAGGCACGTTTCGGGTCGCTCCGCGCGGTCACGCATTGCGCTATGCAACGACGTAACGGGGGCGTGGCAAGAGAGGCGGTCGCCACGGGCGCAAGTTAAGACAGTTGCCACGGGCGCTTTACGGCGTTGCCACAGTTAAAACTAGAAGCGACGGATGCCTTCTCTCTCTCTCTCTCTCTTTCTCAATTTATCTCGAAACTATCTGCGTTATTATTTTTTTAAGTGTCGATTATATTGTAATCTGCGATCAATTATGTGTTTTACAGTTATCTGAGTACTTCACAACACCTCCTAAGCTTGTTTTTTCTCCACACACCACATACGTATTATGTGTCCATTTCGGTTCAGTTTGGTAACGGCTCCGTCAAATTTTCAAACTGTAGTATAACGTAAAGTCTGTCCGCGAGTGACAAATTCCTAATTAGTTTCCCCCCCCCCGAATCGATGTTTATCTTCGACGTTTAAATTAAGAATCTAATTTTTTCCCCATCGGCCATTCATTTATGCAGCTCATCGGGCGCCTCGCTCCCTCCCTGCCCTCCCCCCCCCAATTTAAGCTTTAATCGCGTCGGGGAAAGTGCAGAAGGAAGCAAATACCCTTCGTTAAAATAAATCCCTGGACAAATCAAAATAAAACGACGATCGCGAGATAATGGATCTCGAATATCCGAACGTTCTCTTGGGAAGCGTCGTCTCCATAGTCACGGCACGATCGTATAAAATCCGCGAGATTTCCTTCTTTGCATTACAAGACATGTAGCCTTCCACTTCTTAATGTCTTTTAGGTTAAAAGTGAACGTATTTGCGTCACAACAGGTTTCATTGTGTTGCGCTCGAAAAATTACATCACACACACACACACACACACGTACGTAGATACCGAACGACGATAATAATATTCAGTTTGTTTATATTTTATTAATCCTGGGAAATCGTTAATCGATTCTCGCTCGTCACTTGAAGAATAAAATCAAAACGCAACTGGATTTGACAGTTGAAAACCCTAATTATATAATGGATAGGGTAATTTTTCATTCGGCACGATGATGGAGTGCCATAAAGAGAATATAACGCGAGCGTAGGTGGAAGGCGTTCGGTCAAAAAAAAAAGAAAAAGAAAGAGAGAAATGGCCAAGACCTTCTGCGGTTTCCGGAGCTTAAAAGCTCGAGCGCTCTCCGTATAATGTATAACTTTTAATCGTATTACTAGGGAGCGGCGCGTATATTTCGCTTAAGGCGCTGTTATGCTCCCCCTCCTCTACAATCACCGCTTCTCTCCGAGTAGTATAATAACGTTACGTCGGCGATTTAATTATCAAACAACAATTTTGGTCCTTCGAGCCGGATCGGACCACCGATCCGTGGCGTTATTGTGTGAGGGAACCGGCGATTTTGGCGGGGATGCCGAACCTAACCTGTTCGTAAGGGTCGACTTTCGGTAACGTTGTTCAAAGGTGCGAATTTGCGCGTCCTCTTTTTCCCCACACGATATCGGCGTTTGCCGCTTCCCACGAACGTCGGCCCGCGCTCGGAATAATGTTCTGCTGTATCAAATTAAAGTCGACTTCATTTGAAATTCTTAACCGCCCATTTATTCGGATTTATTCGACGTAAGCTTTCAACGCTTTTATTTCGTTTCGCAGAAGTGCTGAACGACGCGATCTTCGACGAGGACCACGACGAGATGGTCGTCGTTAAGGACATCGAGATGTTCTCGATGTGCGAGCACCACCTGGTCCCGTTCTACGGAAAGGTGTCGATAGGATACTTGCCGTGCGGCAAAATTTTGGGGCTCAGCAAGTTGGCGAGGATCGTCGAGATTTATTCCAGAAGGCTGCAGGTGCAGGAGAGACTCACCAAGCAGATCGCGGTGGCCGTGACGAAGGCCGTTCAGCCCACCGGCGTTGCCGTAGTCGTCGAAGGAGTGTAAGTACATACCACGATTATTTATATTATTCACCGAATTGTTTAGCGAAAACGATAAGACGGTATCTTTTGATGATCTGATCTGAATCGGTTGTTGAGTTTTTTTAAACTGTCGGTCGCGAAACTCGCACGGCAGCCGAAGACGCAGCAACTCGCCGATTTACATGATGGCGCCGAAATTGCGAAGAGCTTAAAAAACGCCCACTCAACAGTCGCAGTTGCGACATCGGCTTCGCCGTCTTAAAAAAAAATATTGGTCCAAATCTTACCGGGGTTCGCTTAAACTCGTTGGGGTCGACCGTTTGTTACCTCGCATCCGACCATTCCTGTAAATATTCTTAAAATAAGCTGTAAGAGATCCCCGAATCCGTGCTATAATCGAGATGCAAAATCAATTTCCACAATAATATTATCTGTTCGCCCACTTAAAAATATCTGATGGAAGATTTTATTTTAAGTACGTTACATTTATCTTTCTAATAATTGATATTATAAACAAAATTCTTCGATAAGTAGCACTTAAGATATCGTTTATCAAGTTGTCGTGTTGGCTCTGTTAAAAAAAAATTATTGTCCCGAAATGTAGGCAACTTATCGAGCACTTCGACTATTTCGAATAAACGGTCGAAGCGTTCGATAAGTTGCCTACATTTCTCCTCCCGATCGGTTCGGCGATCGTTACTTTTTGACAGGGGCGCACCTCTTACATCCAACCAACGATAAGGTCCTCTCCTCCATAAAAATGTTTAATAATAATAATAATTGATTTCGTTCGCAGACACATGTGCATGGTGATGCGTGGCGTCCAAAAGATCAACAGTAAAACGGTAACGTCGACCATGCTGGGAGTTTTCCGGGACGACCCCAAGACGAGAGAGGAATTTTTGAACCTCGTACATTCCAAGTAAAGCTTGCCAGCTCCAACTTAAATGTTAAGCTTCTTAAACGATATTTATTTTATACGTTTACCTATAGGTATTCTAGTTTTATTAAGATAATTATTAATCTGTAACGAACGATAACATCAAGAATGGACCATGTAGTTAATATTTACGAGATAATATGAAAATATTAGATGTTTAGATATATATTTTATGTACATTTGTTATTACATTTAGTAAGTTATTGTACTGTGATAGCAAGAGGCAAATTTATATGAAGAGAAGCTTAATTGTTCCGGTTGATTGAAAATCAAAATTTTGTACAGGGTTTTCATATTACATTTACTATAAGATTATTTCTAAGATACTAAAATTTATTTTATGTAAGTTTTAATTAAATAGGTTATTTTTAATCACCGTTGTTGTTAACAGTGTTGCAACTATACCTAAATGTGTACCAATTTAATGTTAATGTTGACAATCTATAAATGGGACTCAAAAATGTAACTGCTATATACAATATATAATACCGTTCACGTCAATGGTGTGTTTATTATATGTACTAATCGTTTAGTATTTCATTGAGTTTTAGAAAATAAACTAAAATGGCGAGATATTTTTTTACGTGCTAGTGATGAAATAAATTAGCACTATTTCGTGAATAATATAAATTACAGAATACCGGAAAACACTTTAAAATACAGGAAATTAATAAACGGAGGGCTCAGAAGTTAAACAGTGTAAATCATTATTGTCTTACCATCGATTTATGCAGTGTAAGTCCCGTTGCGATGTTCATACTTTCGGTTAACAAAGCGTTCCGGGTTGACAAAACCACCAGTGACGTGGACGCTTTGTTAACTGAAAGTATGAACATCGCAACGGGACTTATACTGCATAAATCGTTTGACTTCTGAGCCATCTAAATACTACCCACAACCTAATAGTTAGCGCCTAGAGGCAGGCAACTCAATTTGCGAGACGAGTCCTTTTGGCTTTTCTCCGATCTCGACCTAGATCACGAAAATATAGGTTATTCATTTTGCGTCGGTCATATATATAATCAATTCCTTGTGGACACGATTCCGATCGCAATTTTGATCGTAGGAGGCTGAAATTTGGACAGCGTATTGCCTTTACGAAAACGAAGGACGAGTTCGTTAACCAGCCAAATCGACCGACCCATTTTAAATTGGCGGCCGATCAAAACAAATTTTTAATTCTAATCTCCGTTATTACTCATCGGATCGGTAATGTGAAATATGTTTTGGAATCGGCATAAAATTATCTACCGATCATGTTTCTTTATAAATTTCCATAGAATGTACCATTTTCGAAATAATCGAAAAAAAGTGATAATTTCATTTTTAAATACTTATAAATTTCTCTCGTAAATATTATTTTTTTTAAATGTATTTCTTTCTAGAAAAATTTAAAAAAGGGAGTTTTTTGACATGCGACATGAAAATTCGATACCGAGGCTTGCGCGCGGTCGGATTTTTACGAATCATAAACCAGTTAAAACTTAAAGGAACTAATAAAACATGTGCACCACCCACTTTCGTGACTTATCAGAGTGTGAACAAAAAATTGAAGGTTTTTAAAATCAAATCGGGATTTCCTAGTATCTGCGTCATAAGTCGAATGCATTTATATATAGAATTCCGGCAAAGCCGTTTCAGATCATTCGTGTCACTGGTACAGAGCGGTAGTGCTTGTTTCAGTAGTTCGAATTTTAAATTACGGCGTCGTGTTAATCGCGTGTGCGTGGAGTATTCGAACGGTTTATAAGGCCTTTTTGCGCGTGAGTGCGCGAGTGTTGTGTGTTGTGTTGTGTACTCTAAAAAGAATACAAATAAAAAGGATTAATACGACGAGAAAAGATAGGATCTTTCTTTGTCGACTAACTCTCCGTGTATTTTTATAAAAGGTAAATACATAGACTAGCTAACACAACCTAAGCTTTAAGCTCTAACACAAATTCTCTGAAAATCGAGTTTGGTTAGGCTCTTGGATAGGGACTCGGTTATGGTATTGGTTAGGGCTACCCTCAAACATTCGACGGTCCAATTTCGCGAACGAAATTTTATTTTATGCGCGCTTTCGCAATTATAGTTGGCGAAATACGGTGAAATATGAAGCGTAGGTATAGGTCCGTAATAATGCAAGTACGCAGTCAACGGAAGAATCTACGCTTAAAATTGACGATAGTGGGAAAACGATGACGAAAAAAAAAGATAAGAAATACAAAGAAAAATTCAAAAGTTTATTTTTTCTTATAGTATGTTACAGACAAATGGCAGTCCCAGTGGCAGCAGTATTAGTTTGCAGTTAACGAAAGTATTTAAAAAAAATTATTTCGGGATTTTAATTTTTTTTAATTTCTCTTATATTTGGACATTTTACCTTTTCAATGCATTCGTTTTCGGATAAAAAACGAAATTCAAAAGTTTAGAATGTCGCAAAAATTTTTAAACAATTTAGGCTGATAAGTAGACAAAATTTGATCGATTAGCTTTTTTTTGCCACCTTGCCACCTGATAATTCCAGTTTTTTCTTGGCATTTTTTTAATTCTCTTTGTTCTACATTTCTTCATTATTTTACTGACTATTATAATAATTTAATTCAATTGTTGTAGTTATTTTACTAAGGAAGTGAAATTAAGGCAATGTGTGGGAGTAAATATACGGTTCGTTCGGTTAGTTTCCTGATTACCTACTTACTCAAAAAGGAGACTGCGCACAAGCCACGGTATCAAATATTCACGTCGCATGTCGAAAAACTTCCTTTTCTATTAATTTTTCACGGATGAAATACATTTTTCGAAAAATAATATTTACAATAGAAAGGACCTTACGGGTTTTTATAAGGAGCTGGGCCCAACTGAAGATAGCAATGAACTATATACCGTTTGAAAGCTCTCAATGAGTACTACAACATAGTTCCAAGCATAAGTCAAGAAAACGGACTACAACATTTTTACGAGCATTCAAATGTTTTATATCGGTTTTGTAACTAAAGACATTTATCGATAAAAATTCATGCACAAGTACTCCTGTGTTATATATCATCGGAAAGGGCGCTTCGAGATCTTTACGACGGTGTCAAATTCAACGTCTTAACTAGTGGTACAAGAGCACTTTCAATCCTTTAAATGAATTTTTATGCGGGCCCAGCAACTTGTAACCAGTCTAAGACGCGCATACGTCGACGGACCCTCACGAGCCATATACCATTGGAAAGTACGCTTCGAGATCTTTACGATGGTGTCAAATTCAACGACCTAGCTGCTAGTACAAGTACACTTTTAATGCTTTAAATGGATTTTTGCCCGGGTTCAGCAACGTATATTCCGTCAAAGACACGCATACGTCGACGGACCCTCACGAGCCATATACCATCGGAAAGTGCGCTTCGAGATCTTTACGATGGTGTCAAATTCAACGTCCTAACTGGTGGTACAAGGGCACTTTCAATGCTTTAAATGGATTTTATGCGTATGCGTGTCTTAGACTGGTTACAAGTTGCTGGGCCCGCCCCACGATCTTCAGGTGGCCCCCGAGAAGACTGTGTTCTTGTTGTCTAACGGCCGCAGGAGGGTTCTCCCGATCACCCTGCTGATCGGGGGAGCTGTCGTGCGACCGAGAGCGGACGCGAGATACCTGGGCGTCACTCTTGACCGCCACTTGGGGTTTGGTCCCCATATAAGGGAGGCGGTGGCAAGGGCCCTAAAACTGGGGGCGGCGTTGGCCCGGCTTATGCCGCGAGTTAACGGACCAACGACTTATAAGAGGAGAGTGTTGGCCGGAGTCGCGTACTCTGTCGTGTTGTATGCGGCTCCGGTCTGGGTGAGAGCGTGTGGAGTTGGGGTTCACGCCAAAGCTCTCGAATCCCTGCAGCGGAGTCTTGGGATCGGCGTCTGCTGCGCATACAGTACTGTCTCCTCGGAGGCAGTCGCTGTGCTGGCAGGCCTGATCCCTATCCGTCTGTTGCCAGAGGAGAGGGAGGGTAGTAGCAGGGCGGCCAGGAGGTGGGTGACCCTGGAACGGTGGGCGCTGGAGTGGCGGCAAGCGAGGAAGGGGGAGTGGACGAGGAGACTCATCCCCGACCTCGTGAGCTGGTACTCCAGAGCCCACGGCTCAATGGGGTACTATCTGACTCAGGCGTTCATCGGACATGGTTCGTTCGGTGAGTACCTATGTCGGATAGGTAAGGTGGAGTCGGCGGGCTGCAGGGACTGCGAGGCGGAAGTTGATTCCGCTGAGCATGCCCTGTTCGTCTGCCGCAGATGGGTCGCTCTGCGGGAGGGGGTGGAAGAGGTGTTGGGGGGAGCCATGGCAGTGGATAGTGTGGTGGCCGCCATGGTGAGCTCCAGAGAGGCGTGGGATGCGGTGGCCTCGCTCTTCGAGACGGTAATGCGCACCAGATGCGATGAAGAGCGGGGCCGCCAACAGGCATTCCAGGGGGGAGTGGTCTGACCACGGGGGGTTGTGTTTAGTTGTTTATTTTGTCTTTGCATTATTTGGGTTTTTTTTCTAGTTTAGTTTTTATTTACTATTGTATCATAGTTTTTTAGTTATAGGGTCCATTTTATTTTGCTGTTTACATTTAGTTTTATCTTGTATTATTTTTTAGTTAATTTTGATTGTATTACTTTTTCCTTCTTTATTTTGTATCTTTATTATTTCATGTAAAACCTGTACTGAGGCGGCGGTGAGGGGTCTGTTCTTCACCGTCGTCATTAAACTCGCAGCCCCCCCACCGAAGTGATGTCTAACGACGGTTCCGGCGGGGGGTGGAACTAGTAAGCTGTAAGAGAATGATTAATAAAAAAAAAAAAAGTTGCTGGGCCCGCATAAAAATTCATTTAAAGCATTAAAAGTGCCCTTGTACCACCAGTTAGGACGTTGAATTTGACACCATCGTAAAGATCTCGAAGCGCCCTTTCCGATGATATATAACACATGAGTACTTATTCATGAATTTTTATCGATAAATGTCTTTAGTTACAAAACCGATATAAAACATTTGAATGCTCGTAAAAATGTTGTAGTCCGTTTTCTTGACTTATGCTTGGAACTATGTTGTAGTACTCATTGAGAGCTTTCAAACGGTATATAGTTCATTGCTATCTTCAGTTGGGCCCAGCTCCTTATAAAAACCCGTAAGGTCCTTTTTCAGATTCCTGCATTTCTGTGAAAGGGGCACTTAGCGTCTAGGTCCCTACATGAGACTTCACTTCCATGTGGGCCCATGTGTAATAAACAATATAACAACGTTTAAACAAAATCGTATTTTCGGAAGTACATCAAAGTTTGGAAAATCGATAATGTTTGTGCATAAAATATAACAAATTGAAAGCAGAAGCTCTATCTTTGTTGTTTTGTAGTTAGACATTAGTTTAGCCGTATTAATAAGAGCTTATTAGAATTTATAAATGTCCTTATATTGCTAATGTAAATAAATTCTCATCTGATGTAGAAGTAGTGATTTCTTTGATCTTTTAGCGTAGGTAAGTACGCTATTAGTATATAAATAATACTCTATATTCAAGGGTACTACCTAATTGTTTTATAACATTCATCTTATAATATTAGTGTTATTTTATATTATTATGTATAATTGGCTTTTTTTTCTAGTATTTGAGAACGATTTAATAAGTAGGGTTACTGCCCTTCGCCGTTCAAGGTTTTATGTTCTTTCAAGGAATGGGTTGTTTACGTTAAAAATGTCTTCCTAGCTGTTTATCGGGAACACGGTGTATGATCATGATCCTTTTTTTGTTATATGTTAGCCATGACGCCGATGCTTAAGAGGGGGCTGGAAAAATCAGCTTCCACGATGTATCCGCTAGTAACGCCACAGTAATATTTTTCTAATTATTTTAATTAATATCAAACGGTTTAATCGTAAGAAGGCGCGATTTTGGCATCAGCTATTTAAATGTTAATTCCTGTTTTCTTGTACTAAATAGTTTCTACAGAGTGCGCTTTTTCATTTTTCCATTGGCATCTAATTTAATTATGTTTACGTTGTAAACTTTGCTATAGCCTATCCAAACCTATATGCAATTTACGTAATCAACAAAAAGTTACTAGATTGTTTATTTGTAATTCGGTTTAAAGTTTGGAAAGTGACACATTTTACCTGCGCATATATTAGATAGCATAAAGAAAGGCTACAATTTATTAGAACTGTCAAAATATGAGGTACGAGGTGACAGCACTGTGTGAAACGTCATCATCTAGTAACCTTTCATCGATGACGTGTTGCATATAGGTTTGGACGATGTATAGCGTTTGTAATTATTTATTCTAGGATATAAAGTTACGGAATATAAAGAATGGGCGTTTGACGAGAGACACAAAAATAATGGAAATTCAAGTTAACAAGCTTAAAAAAATTATTTAACTTGCAACCAGAAAAGTTACCGAGTTATGGGAGCGGAAAATTCAAAATATTTCTCTTCAAGAAAGTCACAATGATAATGATTATTAATTTTTAAAATTTATTTTTTGTGTAATATGTGAAAGAAGTGCCATTATTAATACAAAATAAAAATTGTAACAATAGAAAATCCAATATTACTGATATATGCATGCACATATGTAATTACTTATATATATTTCAGAATAATAATTATTATACCATGCCATTAATTGCATTAAAAGTTCATATTAAAAGTTAATATTCAGATTAAAGTTTTGAACATGGCACTCCGATGTCTACCGTGATACGTTTTTTTAAATTCAAATTCAATTTCGGCATAAGAGGAGTTGGCTGGCGTAGATTTTCGATTATTAAGGGCGGTTGTTTAGAAACGAGTTAGTAAGAGAATAACAAGAAAAATAGAAAAGTCACATCGTTAATTTCCGATATAGATATTACGTTAATCTTCGTTCAATTTTTATAGTTTTTTTTATTTTTTTATTTATCGCCTTAGAGCGGACAATAAGAAGAATAACTAATAACTAAGAATAAATATATTATTTTAAGGCAAATGTTGTAAAACCGGGAAATAACATTAATCGTCGGTTAATGTCGTTATTAGCCGATATTTTTCATTGCTTTTTGCTATTGCAATCGGGTCTCTAATCGATCCTAACCTACCCCTCTACACTAACCTGCCTTAACCCCACCTAATCTAACCTAATGAGTAATGTTGACGTATGTACATTATGCGGACAATATGCCTAGACCAAACGCAGACACTTGATTTTTCAGATCAAAATAATACTACTACAAGTTCCCAAGTTATGTACCATCAAAGTTGCATTTTAAAATTTCTTACTTTGTCAATTTTTTTTAATGTTAACGACGTTTATGGATATTGGATAAATATACTACTAACAATAAGTATTATAAGTAACCTCACATTTCGAAGCAAAAATAATTGAGATATCTTGTCACTTAACTCAAATCCAAAATTTTATTTTCACCATAAGTTATTTTTTGTTTTATAATCGATTTGTTTTTTATGGAATTTAAAAGATAATACAATTATGTATGTATTAAAATAAGATTATCTTTTTTTTAAGTTGTTAAAATTTACAGTTTGATTACAAATCGCTTGCTTTAAGATTTTATTTCTTAGTTTTATCCTATTTGTTTTGTCTTGATTTTTTCATATCTAATAAAAATGCACTTTGATTATTAACAACTGACAATGAGTATAAGCCAGTGAATCTTAACATTTTTGTAACCAATTTCTGATCAAACGGTAGATTTTATCAACTTAAAAGAAAAGAACCTTATTTTAATAATTTTATATTATCTTTTGAATTCCATAAAAACCAAATCGATAATAAAAGCGTTTGGCCAAGGAATATATAAACCCTCTGAATTACAAAAAAATAGCAATTTAAAAACATGCAGGTATTATTCGATAATTTCACAGAGTTTGTTATTGCACTACATTTATATCAAATCCAGAATCTGAGTATCATTTGAGTATCATTCACTCTTATTCTCTAACTCCGGTCGAAATATATTGATCAAATCGAAATTTAATGCGATTCACGTCTCAGTAAAAAGTTACTAGATTATTTATTTTTAATTCGGTTTAAAGTTTGGAAAGTGACATAGATAGAGTGACAAGTATAGATGATTTACCTGCACACATATTGAATGGTATAAAGAAAGACTACAACTATAAAACTGTAGATTAGAACTGTAAAAATACGAGGTACGAGGTGACAGCACTGCGTAAAACGTTATCATCTAGTGACCTTTTATTGATGACGTAAATCGCTTATACGCTTGGATAGGCCATTGGTATACCTATCATACTATTTTTCAAAATGATTAAAAGAATTCTCTCATCGTCGATATCATTTCAAATGTTTTAGCTGATGATCGAAGACAAATTCGAACATGAATTAAACAATTTTGAATTGTGTAAAAATGATTTTGATTCGAAATTGATTTTTGTCATTTCGATTTGATTTGAAGTTAGGGAATAACCACGAATATCATTCGACGTGGTAGCAGCCGCATTAAAACTACGGTTTGTTTTCCTCCCCTTATTTTTTGTTGAGCTGCTCTTTTTCGTTCTTTTTACTAGAAACTAGATATACCATTAATGATCTCAATAATCCTTTTTACCTTTATCCTCAACATCTCTTTATTAAACCAAAAATATGTGTATGAACTTGCAGCAAATGCATTATCACAAAAAAGACACACTTATACCCTAAACTCTCTATTCCTCTATTCTAAACTCTTCAATTTATTCGTTTTTTAGCACATACTGCGATCATTGCCTCGCGAATACTAAATACCGTAAATACATAATAATAATAATTCTGTGTTATAAAATGAATCGAAGTAAATTTTTGCTAAGATTGGCTATTGAGAATAAGTTAGCGGTTGTTTCTAAGAAAATGCAAGTTACTCAACTTTTCAACAACAAGTCTGACATGCTGTGCTTGTAAGTCCAAGTCAGTGATCCCTCAATCTAATTGTATGAATGTTAGTATATTGGAATCGTCTACTTTACCTGAATCAGAGCCGACTGGTTTACATGTATCAATGCTGACACAACCACCTATTGTGAAATCAACTGCATCTGGAATAGTTTCTGGGCAGATAGATGTGATTACTTTTTCAAACACATCAAACGAATGTTTGTGGGGAAACTCTCAATCTCGTAACATATCAGTAGAAGGGATCCAGCTCGCCCCTCCACTTTTTACATCAAACCGCGAATTAAATTGATTCGCGGTTTAATTAAAGTGCTCAATTAAAAATGATTCGCAGTTTGATCGCGGATCGGCCTAATTATTTCGCGGTTTGATTACCGTGTTACGCAATTATTTCACGATTTCGCGGAATTGATTGCCGTGTTACGCGCGATTCCGCGGGTTAATTCGCGGTTCCGCGAATTGATTGATCTAATTAATCCGCGGAATCGCGCGTAACACGGCAATCAAGCCCGCGAAATCGCGAAATAATTTTAAATTTTTTTAGAAAGTGTAACTCACTTGTTTTTTAAATTAAAAATTACAATCATTTCTTTCTTTCTATACTGTATTTACATAAATAACTTTTTATTTTTTTAAACGTAGGTACATAAGTTGTTTATTTGTTTTGTTCAATATTTTTTGAATTGAAGTTTATAATATTTTTTCTACATACATAATTATAATCTTTAAAACGACCGATTTTTATAATTATTTCAACAATTTCATTAGAATACTAGATAAGAGTAAAAGAAGAAAGAATTCAGAAGTAAGTATTCAACATGCAAAAATACATAGAAATCGAGACCCCACTTGCCCAGGTTACGATTTTCTACCCCACAAAAAAGGGAGAAACGTACAGCAGGATGTCGGGAACTTTTGAGATATTATTTAGAATGACGTAACAAAGCATCAGGTGAAAAAAACCTTGGCTTAAAATTATTTCGAACAAACATCATTTTTTGGCTAAAGTTACTGGACTAATAAGAATGTTCGAGTTTTACTTGAAGTGTGATAAAATCTGAGCGAACATTGTTGCCAAATTTACGGGTTTCCTATAAACCGCGAAACATGTTTGGCTCTTAAAATCCGTTAAACATATTCAAAGTATATACAGTAAAACTCGTTTGCCCTCTGGTGTAAGATATGATAAACTAAAGGTGTATAAATTGATATATTATACCGATTTACGAGTCCATGTTAATTTTTTATATTGCAATAGGTAACAGCACTTATCAAACTGTGCTTTTATACACGTTTGTTTTTAGGAAGCCCGTTTTGGGCTTCGTAAAAACAAAAAGGGCTTCGTATCATCTGCACAATACACTGTTTTGGGCTTCATAAAGGTGGTTTGTATGTGTATATATATATATATATATATATATATATATATATATATAGTACGAAAAATACATTAATTGCAGTTTTAATAGATGTAAAACGAAAACGCAATTTTATTTTTCAATTTTAAAAAGTTACACCAAATAGTCAAGTTCTAAACCATACATAATAGATTTCATTAATATCTGACGCAAGCGCCTTTAATTGTGAATTAAACTCTATTGCACAGACCTTATAAATACGAAAACAATTACGGTTCGTCTAAATCGTAGTTTGCGTTGATTGTTTTCGGTGCACGAAACAATCAACGCAGACGACGGTCTAAATTAATGAACGACCACAATTACAAAAAGATAAAATGGTTTGCATTTGAAATTGGTTAAACGTTAAAATCTTAATATATTTCTATTTTTTGAAGGAGGAAGATCTAATTGAAGTAAAGAAGCTAATTTCGAGCGTATTGGTTTCGTCTCCAACAGCAATGTCAGTAGGAAAATTAGACAAAGATTATTTTGCATTAATAGGAGAAAGAGTTCCTTTTAAAAATTTTGGTTATAAAACTTTGGAAAGCTTTTTGCATTCGATCCCCGACGTTTTGGAAGTAAATACTACTTAAATTTATGTGGCGAATTTAAATTTGTATAAATAATTTTAGGTTAGAGGTACCGGTATAAATGCCGAAATTGTAGTTCATATCAGCAGTAACGTAGCCCATCTCGATAAATTAATATCTAAGCAAAGAATGCCAGTTGTAAAAAATAGGTAAGACCAAATAATACAATATTGCATTAAATAAAACGTTTTATTCTAGGAACGAGATTTTAAAAAGAAAAACTACTAAACAATCTTATACTAGTAGTCATTCAAATGTAAATGAAACAACCAACAGTAATTGTCAACCTGAAGTTGTACATAATCCTGCATCCAAAAATACATTGTTTAGAATCACATCTTTTCAAAATTCAGATAATGTTCCAAGAAATGTACAAATACGCCTTGAAAGTTTAATTAATACATTTGCCGAAGGGTTATGGTGCGAAAAGTTACCAAAAATGTATATGTAAGCAATATTATTTTATCATCTTGTTCATATTATTATTTTTTATTCGCCCTACTTAGGGATATGTTTGATAAGAGATTGGATTATACAGAGTATGGGTATAGATCGTTAATAAGCATGTGCCTCGATTTAAAAGAGACTTTTATTTGTGTTCGCTCACGAAACGCAGATATTAAGTTATTCAGTACAAAAAAGCCATTGCCCAACAAAAAATATATGGAATTTGATGACAAAACTACCTCCAAGAAGAACATCGAAGAATTGTCGCCACAGTTGCCTAACGAACTTGCCGTAATAGATGTAGAGGTATATTACTTTAATAATGTTTTTGAAAATAATTTTATCATTTATAAAATATCTTCAATATGGTGTTATTGTAGTAGATTAGTTATTTCGCTCCTAGCATAACTAAAACCAAAACTATAGTTATACTTAGCATTTTAGTAAAAAAAAATGTAGCACAAAAGTACCCATTGTTTTATGTAAAAAAAATAACACGAACCCATTGTCTTATAACGTACCTATGTATATTGCACTAACTACCAGTATTAATAACATTAAAGCCCATAATTTGAACTCATTGTTGTATAAGCAAATTTTGCACTTGTTTTACAGCTGCACATTACAATCATTAGTAACATTTTTTTATTTCGAGCTTTTTAAAATTGGGATGGTGCATTCATTACCCTCGAGTAAATAAGTAAATCGTGCTAATTTTAAGGAATTAAAGGATTCAATAAAAACTGAAAATTGCTAACTTTGTTTTTGAATAAAAAATTTGATTATTTTTCTAAAATCATTATTATTATTTAATTCTAGGAATTAGGATATGTAAAAGAAGTAGCTGTATATCCTACTAATGTAGTGCACCCGCCTGTGACTCTTCGCCGACGATTTTTACCTCATGATGTTCAAACAAATGATTTTATAAAAGTGATGGTTGGAGAAATATATGATCCATCAAAGTTTTGGATCTTACTTAGAGAACAGTATAGTGAACTTTGTATCCTTATGAGTGATTTACAGTTAAGTCTCTATTGCAATACTTTATTAATAAATTAACATGCTTATTTGTAGAAGTTACTATACTTGTAATTATGTCAATCTTTTAATACCGAAACATATGTTAGTACCAAATCTCTACTGTGTAGCAAAATACAATAATGAATATAACAGGGCTATGATTAGAGATAATATGGAAACATTAAATGAATATTATCATGTAAGTATTAATTGATATTTTATATTTAAGAAATTCAGTTATATATAAGAAACAAATCGACTTACAATTTAAATGACAATTTAAAAATGTAGATAAAATCACCTTAACAATTATAACAGATTTTTGTGTTAATTATAAAAGGAGTTTTCGATAAATTTCAAGTTAGGTGGTTATAATTTTACAAGTTGTATGTTTTTGGCATTCTTTTTTTCCCGTTATACTTTTTTCAATGTTTATTTTTTAGGTATTTTATATAGACTATGGTACAGTGGCAGCTGTACATTTCTCAGAAATATATTATTTAAACGAGCAGTTTGCTTATTTGCCTCATCAAGCGATTAGGGCTCGTCTTGCAAATATTTATCCAGTAAATAAAAACGTGCAATGGTCGACCGAGGCAGCTTTTAGATTTTTAAATTTAGTTTACGAAAAGAATTTATTTGCCCAAATTGTCCGAATCGATTATATGGTAAGTAACGCATATAAAACTTCAAAATCAATACGTTTAACCCTTTCAATTCTAACCTTCTCGTCTTACAAGTGCCACGGCCTTGGGCTCCTGATAAACTTTTGACAATATCAAAAATATTTTTGTTTATTATTTATTTCTTGAACAAAAATACATAGTAGGTAGTCAGTCACTTAAAATTCATGATCGGTTATACCAGATGGTAAGGTAATCACGGTAAATAGAGAGGTCATTTAGGTTTATGACATTGCTTCTTCAAGCTGATTTACTAGCCTATAAGATTCAAAGGATTAACCAAGACCAATTGTACGAAAAAGGACGTATCCTTAACCAGCATTACAACTTGCATTATATAGAAGAATTTAATTTTTCATTAATTTCAGTAACTATGTTAAAAAATTATAAGGGTACAAATTGAAAAATAATAGTAAGTTTGTTATATGCTATTTAAATATGGTTTTTATTTTAGGAAGAAATTGTAGACCTTTTCCTAGTAGATACGTCATCCGGAAAAAATGTAAACGACACTTTGGTACGGGAAGGATGTGCCTTATTTACAAATAAGGTAATTAAAATTAAGGTAATTAAAAAAAAATTAAAATTTTTAAAATTGCATAATGGTGAGTTAGGCTAAAAGATTTATTGGAAAATTTTAAAAAACTTTATATTAATTAACTTAAATAACTTAACTTATTTATTGACGGGTAACATTTTTAATTTGTCAAATTTGTTAACACTAAATAATGTGATTTAGAGTATTATTAAAAATAAGATTATTAAGTGTGATGTAACCATTGGAAGTAATTTTTCTGTACAGAACTGTATATCTAAAATATTTAAGTAGGCTGTATATATTAAAATCGATTTATTTTCGTTTTGTTAAAGTTTTATGTGGCAGCGATTTCTAATAAAATATGCAATAATTTATTGTACATAAATTATATTGCTGTATAAAATACATTGTACTTTAGCTTTTATTTTATGTTTAAAAAAAAACTTTGAATGGCTAGTAGGAAATTGGCCTTTCGAGCTTTTTTTAAAAACTGTTTATATTCATAGGTTACCTCATAATTGTTTAAGAATCGATAAATTGGAATTATGAAAATCTATAATCTCTCTACAATTATATGTTATTATCTACAATGCAATTAAATAAAATTATTAAATGCGACAAAGTAAATTTCAAGAATCAAGATGAATGTAAGGAAATGAAAAATAGTCCTAGCCATTTAAATGAAAACGGTGCGAATGAACATCACACACCTAGCTCACCACCAAACGATAGCTCATCGTTTAATAATATTAGTACGTCATTACCTATTGTGCCAACTAGTTCAATTCCTCCAGGTTTTGAGCGCTTACATGCCTCACAATCTATTATAAATAATGCCGCTATCCAAAACTATCCCATTCAAATGATGAATGCACAATCTTTTATGCAGTATAACTTTCCTCAATATCAACAATTTAATTTACCTACTTGGAATCAGTTTATACCAAATTATCCATTTTATCAATTTAATTATTGGCAGTTTTATCAACAGCAAATACCTTTGGTGTATCAAGGTTATAAAGAACCAATTACGGTAAATGAACTGATTCGATTAGAAAAACAACTACTTGATCTAGAAGAAATAACCAAAATAGATGAAATACCAGAAATCTCCATAAATTATGATGAAGAAGAACTACGACAAGCAATAAATAAAATAATTAATCAGTTGTTGCTTGGAAATAAAGAATTGTTTTTATATTTAGTAGAAAAATTAAGAAAATGTGAATCAGAAATTGAAGATTTCTGCCACACTATTTGTTTGGACTTTGTTAGTTTTAAATAAGTATAATATTAGTTTTCGACCCATAATCATAAGTCACGCCCTTTTTGACAGGGCAATAAATATTAGAATTTATGCGTCTGGGAACTTGAATTAGTTTAAGGGTTGCAGCTGGACTTTAAAAACAACAGTATCACTTTGACCGCGACGTTTGAACTATTCAGACTGCGTCAAATGTAAAGTAATAGTAAATAGCAAAATAAAAACTTAGTAGATGGAACTTCTTTGTTTCCATCAAAACAAAACCCATCCGTGATGGTAAACGGTCCTTCGATAGTCTCACTTTTATTGGTCCTTAGAAGCCAATGGGGCTAACATTTTTTGGTCCAGTAGAGCCGAATTAACTAGTGAAAATGGAATTGGTCCATAATAATAAATAAATTCTTATAGAAAAATTTAATAAAAAGTGCAAGTGCAACATAGCTGTAGACGTTCTACAATCAACCTCGAGCTCGTAGCCACAAGAGGTACTTATTCTCGCTCGCACAACGAAAAAGGTCAGTCCTTTCGTTCCTTACCTACCTTTAATCACATTAGTAGTAATCATAATTTCTTTGAGGTATAGTTTAACATTTTAGTAGTAATCATGCCACCAAAAAGCAATCCTGAATTGCAAATTAATAAAATCAAAGCTACAATTGAGCAAATACGAAATAAATTAGTTCGTTTCAATTCTTATTTTAGTGCATTAGATAAACAAAACTTTAGTATTAACGATGTAACTCAATTTGAAGTGCGTTTAATTTAATTACGCCAACTTACGATGAATATAATCAATTGCATTTAGATCTGAATGAACTTACAAGTACTCCGTCAAATGCAGACGAGGTCGAAGAATTTGAAAATTTTTATTTTAGTTTAGTAGCTAAAGCAAAACAATTAATAAAGGAGCACTCGGTAAAGGCACCTCAAACTTTGTCACATAGAAATTATGAAATTATGCTAACTGGGCATCGTATAAAGATTCGTTTGTTGCGCTCGTAGGTAACAATAATTCAATTTCGGATGTACAAAAATTTTTGTATTTGAAAGGTTCTCTAAAAGGTAATGCATCTAAAGTTATAGAAAATTTAGAAGCCAATGCGGCTAATTATAAAATAGCTTGGGATTTATTAGTAGAAAGATTTGACAACAGAGAACTAATCGTTAACGGCCACATAAGGGCGTTATTTGAGTTGACACCGATAGCTAAGGGGTCACATTCTTCGTTAAGAGAATTATACGATACGGTCAATAAACATTTACGTGCTTTGAAAAATTTGAATGAACCCCGTAGAAACTTGGGATACGTTGCTAATTTATTTAATAACCAGTAAATTAGATTTTAATACGCGCAAGGCATTTAACGAAAGCAAAATTAAACGGCCGCCGCCAAAAATGGACGACTCAAACGAATTCATAAAATCTCGTTGTGAAGTTTTAGAAAAAATGGACACTAGCTGTAAACAAAAAAATTTGGAATTTCAAAAACAACAAAAATTCAAACGAGAACACACATTCTTTACTTCAAAACAATGGGAATGCGTGCATTGCAAAAGAGATCACTTTATATATTCTTGTGAAGTTTTTAAGGCATTAGATCCAAAGGCTAGATACAATTTCGCTAAAGAAAATAAATTATGTTTGAATTGCTCGAAAGTTGCACGTGAAATTAGTGAATGTAAATCAAAATCTAATTGTCGCGTTTGTTACAAAAAACATAACACGTTATTACATTTCGATAAACCCGTACAATTTCAAACAAATTTAGTAGAACAAGTTGAAGGATTACCACAAAAAACTTTAACTAATCACGTTACGCGGCAGACTTCAAACAAGCAGGTTATCTTATCAACTGCATTGGTATTGTTAAAGGATAGTAGAGGACAATTAATTCCCGTACGCGCATTATTAGATTCGGGTAGTCAATCAAATTTTATTACAAATAGCTTATGCCAAATACTCGGTCTAAACAAAATTAAAACAAAATTCTCTACCTAATATCGAGATTACTAGAGTAATCTCACAATTTTAATTTTTATAGTCGTTTTATGATCACACGTCGTAAGTAACTATAAAACGTCTATAAAAATTGAAATTGTAAGATTACTAAAGGGAAGTTTCAATTTTTATTGATATTATCACCTAAATAAACCAATACAGATTCTTTAAATGGTAAAAATATGTTATAAATTCCCCATAGATTTTGAGAAAATATCTAAAAACTTATCTTTATTATCGTACAAGATCAATAAATTTTTATTACAGAACATCAAATAATTATAAAAAATACATCGTTTACAACGTCAAGAATATTTTCAAAGTCGGTACCAACGATAAAAAAACGATATATACGTATTCATTTTCGAGCGTCTACTATCCCCTTTAAAAAATTTATTCTCTCCTAAATTAAATGATCAATTGCGGGGTGTTGTTTCGCGTTACGGACATGCAGATTCGTAGCGTTTCGTGTGATAAGACGCCCCGAACACGACGCGACCTTCGAAACTATCAAATTATCGGTTTAAAAAAGTCCATGGTTTTTGGCAAAATTTTGACCCGACACGAAACGTTCGGAACAGGTCCGGAATTACGTGAAGTCTTTTTTCAAGTTTCTCATAAAAAGAAATGACAAACTAAGCGCGTTTCCGCCGATTAAAAATTTTCGAGAAATCTCGAAAAAAGGCCTTATTATAGTTCATGGTTTTGGCAAAATTTTAGCCCGACACGAAACATTGAGAATAGGTCCGGAATTGCCTAATAAGGGTTGTTTTTTTTTAATTTTAAATCGGCGAAAACGCGCTTAGTTTGTCATTTCTTTTTATGAAAAACTTGAAAGACGACTTTTCAAGTAATTCTGGACGTTATCGCCATGGTTGTGAGAGCTAGGTAAAGGAAACTCTGAATGAAGTGTGGTGAGGTGCTTTTACACAGAGTCGACGTGCGACCATCGCACTAGGGAGGACCGTGAAAATCTTGGGGCTCCTGGTAGACTGAGCGCCGGGCCCGGGCATTCGCCGTTGATACCCAATATCAACAGACCGGCGTCGAGCAAGAGGAGGCCGCCGGCGACGCTGGTTTTCTCCATCGTGATACATGCAACGCCAATTTGGGTTCATTCAAAAAGGTCGTCACGCTCTTTAGGGGCAGGGGGAGATCGCGGATAGCAAGTAAGTGAATGGATGGCAAGTGGAATAAGGGTGTCATGGATATTGCAGCAGTGCGTGCTGACTTTGTATGAAAACTTTTTGTAATATTTAAGGGGGTCAAATTGATCTATGACGTCCTTTTCTGGGGAGGATAAAAAGACCAAAAAAAGCGTGACGTCCTTTTTAAACGTGCAAGGAGAATGGCGCTGCGAGTAGATGTGAAGGGCGCGTAAATTTCTACATTATATAAGCGCTGAATGGGCATGGTTGTTTCAATAAGTACCTGCACAGGTAGGCAAGAAGGAGTGCTCCGCAGCGACCGTCGTGCGGAGTCCCCAACACAGGTAGTATTGGACAAGGTATTTCACGTCACAGCCGAGAAGGGGTTTGTGGTTTGCAGGCGGTCGGGTCACCTTTCCAGTCAAATTCGACACTACCTAGCCGATGAAAGACCCTTTCCTTTTTGAAAAAAAAATTCACGTTTGGTAAGTTGGGTAATTTCCCCGTCGACGAACGGCCATTTTCGTACTATTTAAAATTTCCCGTTTTTTTGGGTTTCAAAATTTCGCGCGTTTTTAAGAATCCAGGTTGTGGTGGTTACCTACTTAATCGAAGAATTCCCATATTATTATTTACGATTAAAGGTGAACTAAAAAAAATATTACAAAATTGGTCAACATATTCAACATTTTATTACTCAAATAGCTTCATCCAAACGATTAGTTTAAGTAAGACTTAATTGTTCTTATATTTTAATAATTAACGAATGTGGGTATTTTTATCGGATCTGCGATGTGACATCAGATTTATCAACTAATTATCATAACCAACAATAAATTCGTATTTACCACAAATCACATTTAATCATGTTCACTGTTGCCAGATCTTAATTTACTAATTTGACATTGGTTTCGATAGCCTGTCTTAGCTTTGCTTATTTCGTTGATTCTTCAACTATTGTAGTTGATAAAAAATCGTTTCGCCGATTCGATAAAAATATTACACCCTAGTTTGATGGATGCTGTCATTCGTAGGTGCAATGTACATAACATTACTAAAACACAAACGAGCACGCACAGTCCCCTCTTTATTTCGCACATACTAAAGTACAAATTGTAGACTAGTCGAACTAGTCGTCTGTTGGGAATCGTTTCGTTTACGGCTTTGAGCCTAAATTAACCACACCGACAGCATCTCTAGAGGAATTCTTATACAAGACAGTTATAAAAAAATATTATCGTTTTAAGAACTTCAAATTCGTAATTATATTTCCTTAAAAATTAATTTGTAAAACACAATTACACAAAGGAATTCCAAGAAACATTCACTCGTCCTCGGGCTCGGACTTGATTTTCTTTTTTTTCTTCTTCTTTTCCTTTTTAATTTCCTGAAAACGAGTGCTTTAACGACACGTTTCAAATCTACATTCTGCGACTTACAATTTCTGCGGCTGCGACGTCTCTACTTCTGGCTGTTCGGCCGCTTCGTCATCCGTTTTCTTTTTCTTTTTCTTCTTTTTCTTTTCCGTTTGACTGGAGTCGAGCGTCGAATTGGCGGCACCCGACGTGTCCATGCTTTGGCTCATTTTCCTCTTTTTGCTCGGTTCATCCTCGTTTTTTATCGTCACTTCTTCTGTCGGTTCTTTCTTAATTCTGCAAGCACTCGTTCGAATAAAATTGAATCTAAACGATCGAAATTCGACTTACGAATAATCGACGTAACTGGTGAGCCACTCCCTCGGCGTGCTCTCGTTCGGCTTTCCATATTTATCGAGCATCCCTTGAGCGATCAGCGATTTCTTTTTGCTGGCGCGCGGCCCCAGGCCCCATTTCCTCGGATAGGTGTCCCTCTCCATGATCACCCGTTTAATTTTAGCGACGACCCCATGATCGCAACTGGCTATCGTCGACGTGGTCATCAACGCGATGGCGAGCGCTATCGCCTCCCCCTTCGTCGTTATGATGACAATTTCATCGTTCAACTCGATCCCGTCTTCGTAACGTAATATTCCGGGCAGTAAAATCTTGGCACCGTAACAAACGGCGTTCACCTACAACAACAAACGTTTTCATCAATTTAATTAATCACTTTCGTAGCAAACTAACCGAACTGTCTTTCATTATGATTCGCTTGTGACCGATCAGAAGGCTCTCCAACGGTCTGACGGCACGACGTAAATACGTTTCGTCCTTGTGGTTTTCGTACAACCATTGAGCATCCAACACGTCGTGCATGGTGACCATATTATTATACTCGCTCAAAATTCCGGAACGGACTCGTCGCAACTCCAACATCTGGCCGCCAACGCCGAGCACTAAACCTAAATGAACACACATTGTACGAATGTAAGAGCCCGCCTCGCAGCTAACCCAAAATGCACCTGCAATATTCAATTTTAAAAAGGTCGGTTGAATACCGACGACGACAAAACCACAAACCCATATTCGTGTTTTCGTGATAATCTAGAAGTTTACTGTCGTACACCGTCCGCACGCGCAATTGCCTCTTGACGGCCGAAATGAGCGGGGGCCTTTGGAAGAGCGCGCCCCGCAACTTCTCAAGCCCTTGCACGACTTTAGGAACTCCGGCTTCGACTGCCGAATGCAACTTGAACACGGCCACATATTCTTTGCCGGCTCCCTGTTGCGATTTCACTAATCTCGTTGCTCGGTTTATGCATACGATTAAACAACCTGATAGGAGTTTATGCAATTTAATAGTTGTGAATCGATGTGCCGATCGAACGTACCTGTTACTTTGGGGTCGAGCGTGCCAGAATGTCCCGTTTTTTCAACTTTAAGTATACGTTTGATCCACGCCACGACCTCGTGACTGCTAGGATTACTAGGCTTGTCTAAATTGATGCATCCTGAACTTACGTAATTGACGATGTCGCGTTTAAACGGCGACGCTCCAAAGGGCAACGGCGTGTAGTGATTTGTGCGTACGTTGAGACGGATCGAAATACTACCAAGAAATTAATATAAGCAACGGTAACGTAATACTACTACTATACGGGTGCCGCAATACCTTCAATAATAGTGGCCACTGAGACGAATCCAATTGCGATAGCTTTGTCGACGGTTCCAATTGAAAATCGAGCTGTTTCTGAATCTCTCCTATCGACTTCAATCTCTTCTTTTTCTTTTCTTTGACTGGCGCTTCTGAAACGACGTAAAATTAGAATTATCGCCGCTTATTTGTTGTGACGGCACCGGAAATTTTAGGTTAGAAACCCAACGTACCGTTACGACCATATCGAAAATATAATGATCGTTTGCGAGAACGGGAAACGGCGTTAAATTAACGTCAACTACGCCAAAATATAAGAAAACAACTTACCGAAATCGCCCATGATTATCGACACGTGCTGATAAGAAGGTTATGTGTAGCAAACATTTGGCTTCGAAATACGTATGCGTACAAACAACATACGGCGCCAAAATTCGAATTTCTCTTATGTACATTTACGAGTACCGTCAAACATATTTGTAATCATACTCGAAAATTATAAGGAAGTTAAGAGACTTGCAACAGTTGCGGAAAAAGCGACAATATCAAAGAAGAAATTTACCCAATTAAACTATCAACGCCGCTCAGATTGTAACCTAAGAAACGATTTAGTGTGTACCATATCGCTTGAAGCTTATTACTAGTAGTTTTTGATCGCTACTTAATTGAGATATCGTTATTTTGGCGTTTATAATATTAATGTCTATAGTTTTTATAACAACAATTTCGTAAATACGCCGGGAAACGATCGAAAATAACTTTTTGTCGAGTTACCATGGAAATACGTACACACATACCTATTTTAGGTTATAAAGTCGCGGTCCTTTATAACAATTTCGTGTGATATTTAATTTAATTTAATTCGAATATGGCGGACGAACCGCAAAACGAAGACGCCGTATCGCAAACCGCCAAGGATCCAACCAGAACGACCTCGGCGCTACAAACGATCTCGATACCACAAGAAGCCAGTAAGGAATTAATACCGCCGGTGCATTCCTATCAAATTAAACCGTCTCTGCAGGACAAGTGAGTGGACGTTAAAAGTTATTTGCGAAACGTAGCAGGTTAAGTTTGTAGATTCAAAGCCAACCCGGTGAAGGAAATAATTCGCAGTGTTCTCAGTTCGAAGCTTACCGGCAAAGTCTACGACAGCGACAGCGCCAAGAATTGGACGGTTAACATAGCCAACGACATCAACACTAAAGTCAGAGGTGAAATGCGGGGGAGGGGTCTAACGTTTTATCCTTGTGCAACACTGACGTTTTTTCAGAGTTGCGGATGAACAGGTATAAGCACGTCGTGCAGATCGTAATGGGAGAAATGAAAGGAGCGGGCGTCAAGTGTGGAGTCAGGTGCCTGTGGGATTCGGAGACGGACGGTTATACGAGCGAAACGTTCATAAATGTAAGTTGTTTTCGTTGCAAATGTCTACGAGATTTTATTCGACTATGTTTCAGGATACCATATTCTGTGTGGTAGCAGTGTTCGCCATCTATTTATACTAACGTACTTGTGATAATTTAATGTTTATTGAATTTGTTGGTCTAGGTAAATATTTTAGTTATATGATAATAATTATCAATTTCCCCATTAATATGTTTATCTGTTGTAAGTTGTACTTTTTTAAAATAATATTGTATGGTTTTTCACCAGTACGTGAGAATTTGTGATTTTAATGCTGATTTTTGCACAGCCCTGTACTCTCGTAGTGAACATAAATACTAAATGAACAACGTTGTATTATCGTTTCATTCGGTTCACTTTTTTATCAACTAAATCGAAATTATCACGAAACTTTCAGCTTTTCAGTAATATACATGCTGGTTCGTGAGTTTTCGGCATTTTGCCGTAAAACGATCGAAGCTCTTTCTGTCAGTTTAAAAAAAAATCACAGTCTCCACCTTATTCAAACGGCAATTTATTAACACTAAAAATTTGTAACTTCAACAATGACCTAAAATTAATTCATCATGCAGGACTCGTACGTGGGTATGATATATTTAATATTAATGAAAGCATCTTCTCCGCCATATTTCTCCAGGACCTCCAAAGTTTCGTTTATAATGTCCGCTATATTTTCGCCACGCATCTGGCTGTAATCGATGCTATCTCCGATATTTACTGAAAATTCGACACGTAGCAACGAAAATATCAAACGATCACGTACCGTTTTTTTCCTTGTAAAAATTAAGCACCGGCAGGATTTGTCTGTAGTAAGGGACGAGAGCTTCGCCGATCATGTCGTCCGACTTCACCAGATGCTGCAAAACCTTCATCGTACTACACATTACCTTTTTGTTTTTCTTGTTCAAAGCGGCTAAAACATAAAGACACCAAAATAGCGGGCTTGGGCTTCGACTGCTGCCTTACAGCTTACTTTTAATGGGGATGATCAGTTGCGGTATGCAAGGGAAGATCTTTGATCCCCCATAAGTGAGTAAATCGTGGATTCCTTGCTGGGCGATAAATTTATACGGCTCCTCCGTTTCGCTTAAGCCATCAAAAAACATCGGCAAGTAGTGATGGTAGTCTAGCTTTTGGATGTCCACCTTAAAAAAAAGCATATATATTAGGACGAGAATGCCGGCACAAAGTTTACTATTTATAACGTTACCTTCCACGAAATTAGGCGATTTGCATCCAAGGCGACGGGCAGGTCGCCCCTTTTGTAATAAGTTTGAAACGTGAACTTTCTGAGCATCCTTTCTTTCGTAACGTTACATTTCGGCGGCGGCAGAACGCACGTGTTTTTCTGCATGCTCTGAATGGTGAAAGCCGGAACGACGCGGCACTCGCCCTTAACAGGAGCCCCGGGCATGGGTCTTGGGATGTTCGAGCGAAATTCTTTTCCACTAACCATTTTTCGTGAAAACAAGTCCTATATATTCTGAAAGATTCGTCATAATATGACGAGCTATTTATTATTAAGCGGTTGCTAGGAAACGGGCGCGCTTTATCAATTATTTTTCAATTAGGTCGAACTCGTGACCTCCTCACTGCTGTGAATAAGTATAATCGGTGCTTGTATAGAACATTTAATTACAAGACCTTTGTATGAAATTTCGACAAGTCATATTGTTCTTCATATAATAACAATGCCGATTCGTTACTCATAATACTTGCAACGCAAATATTTCCGTTACTAATTATTGGATCGTTAACGTCAAGTACATTCTAGAATTCCCGCGAAATTCTCTAACAAATACGTCTCTTCGCGAGTTTCGGTCAAATGTGCCGTTTTCGAGAAAAATCAGGAAAACGTGATCGTCACACCGAATCGGGACCGTCATATACAAACCTGGCTCTCATAAGTTGGAGTGGTGTCGTAGGCAAACGGAACCTATCGAAACGTTAAAAGTTTAAAACGGACTTAAACTTAAGCGACACAACCGTCTAAAGTTCTTTAAAGCTATCGTCAAAAACAAATTCAAGAAAAACGTCCCATTATACGTTACATGCAGTTTATTCAATACAACATCTGTAATTACAATTTTGTATGTTTAAATTAATCAGTGGAAATTCCATTATGTCCTTTTTCCACATGCATTAGTTCATTAGAAATTGTGATCAGCCCGGCGTTAACAGCACTTTCGTGCGTCATCAATACCTCTACAAAAAAAAAACAACAAGAATACATCGACTGCAAGTAATTAATAAAAAAAAAAACAGTCCGATTTTGTTTGTTAACGAGAACAAAACGACAATACTAATAAATTAAATTATTGCTAAAATCGAAATGGCACTTTGGCTCGACAATTTTTTGGTTTAAACAAAACACTTTTGTTAAACAATTAATATACAGATCAAACTCGGTTATAACGAGTGCTCGTCGTAACTGGGAATAAAAATAACCTGCCCGTGAGCGAGCAAATATAATTTTAAATGCAAGCACGTAAAATGCTCGTTATAACCGGATTTTGTTGTACTTTCATTTGTTTTTGCTTTTCTTTTTAACGCCTTGCAGCTTATTAAACTACGTTAATTTAATAAATATTTGATGAAAATGACAAACGGCATGTTTGCACATATGAAATAATATTAGCAGTCGAAAATGTAGTCAACAATGAATAACATAAATAAATTACATTACAATCTACTATCAAAAATACTAAGGAGTTTTACTCTTCTTCTAAAATTCTATCCTCGACGGTCATATATAGGCCCTCCTCTTGATAAGTGGAATCATGCTTGGCTAGAATTCTCAACAAAGGACGCAGCTTCAACCACCATTGCGTATGGGGTATGCGGTGCCTAAAAAAGACAAACGTGTATAAGTTTCGTGTGTGCTCGGTTTTTTGGGAAGGTTTCTTTGTTCGGATCAAGGTGGGTATTGGGTCGAGCGTTAAGGAAGTCGATATTCTCTTTTGAGGGGAAAGTAAACTGTCCACATGAAATTCAGGTGAGGTGAGTGCAATTTAATTAATAATTACGATTTGGCGCACAACGTGGAGCTTATTATGGAAGCACGTCGACGGAGACGAACGGAGGTTAAAATTTCGACAACCACCGTTAATAACATTTTGTTACGATTAGGTACCTAACATCAACATAACAATATAGAGTGATTGTTTTCACAATATTATACAGTGGACGTATTAACGTTTTTAAATTTTCCATCTTGAATTTTTGTTTAGATAGAGAACTATAAAGAATATTAAAACTACGGGCATCGCTCGACCTTGATGTTATTCCTTTGTTCATGGATGGTCACGTGCAGCCTTGAACCAATCAATGGGGCGTGGACGCGAACGTGAGCATTCACAGTTATCCAAGAACAAAGGGATTGGAACAAGGAATTCCAGGATTGAAATCAAGATCAAGTGGTGGGTGGCGATTTTAATACTATCGCAACCTCGATGTCTATTTTTCATAAAAATTCAAAATGTATGTCCTTGTAATGTGTCAGACAAACTAAATTTCGTAACCACCTAACCACGAAAGGACAGAAATTGAGGATAATTTAAGCGAACATGCAGATTTCGAACAATTAAAAAAAAACGTAAGGTGCCGTCAACGGCGCCTGCGGTGGATATCCCACCGACGACGCTCAAGAGACTCGCGCCGCCATTGGGCGTTATTTTGAATCGGTTGCTCTTAACGAATTTTCCCGAGTTTTTGAAAAGTTTCGGAATTCCTGTTTGATTTTAATTTTCGTCAAAAGTAAACCATTTTTTTTTCGGTTACATTGCATGCATCGAAAAGGGTCTTACTCGAAGTTCGTCTGCGGCACTAGCTCGGCCAATGGCGTGAACTTGTACCGACGCCGCACGATTCCAAGCAAAACGGCCGTATCGTCAGTGGTGCAAACGATCTTTCCTTCCTTGTTACAGTTGGCCTTCAAAGTATCGACCAGCCAATCCACACACTTGGCCGCCATCTTCGTTCCCATGTTCCGGTCGAACGGTGTGGGAGAGCCGCCTTGCTGCATGTGTCCTAGAAAACCCGTCTCAAAACAAGCCCGACCACGTGTTCCGTCACCAAATCTAACCTAGCACGTTCATCCTGGTACTGAACAATCCCTTGCCCTCCTCCGAATAGAGACGGTAAATGAAGTCGGTGTTGTAATTATCGCAGGCCTTCTCGTTGCGCAATATGAGACCTCGTTGCACGCCGTCGGACATCTTCGCCGCCATGTGGTAAACGTCCTGTTGCAAATCTTTGATCGAAAACTTTTCCTCGAAAATGTACGCGGCGTCGGCTCCGCCGGCCAAACCTGTTTCGAGAAAACGTGAATCTCCGACGCAAATACGAACGCACGGACACGTACCAGCCAATGTCGCCAAATAGCCGCAATATCCGCCCATCGTTTCGATGATGAACACCCTACGTTTGGTACCTTGTGCCGACTGCCTGATACGGTCGCAAATTTCAGTGATCTCGTTCAAGGCCGTGTCGCATCCCAAGGAGAACTCCGTTCCAGGAACGTTGTTGCTTATAGTACTAGGTATCACAACTATCGGTATTTGAAATGCCGGAAATGTATTCCTCGCCTCCATCATTTGTATAGCGCCTTGATACGCCTGTAATCACATCAACTTTTACTAACCGTTTACGTGCAACAAAAAAAAGAAAAACGCACCTCGAATCCGCCGATGATCAAAAGGCCCTGAATTCCAAATTCGTTTAATCTATTCGCGACTTTATCTAGCCGCGATCCTGGTAAAGTTCGTTTGGTGCCTATGCTCGCGCCGCCGAGCGCTACCCAGCCGGTGACGTCCGACCAACCTGAAATTTTCCAACGTTATATTTAAAAGTGGCATTAAAAAAAATGAGGCGAATCTAACCCATGGGCTTTACGTTTCCGTTAATAAGACCTTCAACGCCTTCCTGAATTCCGAGCACCGTATCTCCTCTATAGATGGCGTTACGAACAAAAGAACGAACGGCCGCGTTCATGCCGCAAGCCGGGGCGCCGATATGCATGACACCGAGCCTGTAACCCTCCTGCAACAAAACAAAAATTGTAGCATGCTCGTTATTTTCAGTTCAATTATCTAGAACGCAACGACATATCTACTAATGAGCCGTTCTAGTAATTGACACGTGGAACGAACTACTCACCGAACACCACAACGTGTCCTGCTAATGGAAACATACCGAAATTAGGCAACAGTCCGACAATCGAATACATTTAAAAAAAAGGGAGGGAAAAAAACAAACACATTCATTAAGGTGGATGTATTTACCTTGTGTAAATTTGCACTTTCGCTCTGTTTGCAACAACAAAATTTCTTTTATCAATAGTGGGTTTAACCGACTAATAATACATTTCTGTTGAATATAGCAAACCTTGATTTCCTTCAAGCCAGCAGAAAAAAGTGAACGTACGATAAGGGCACGCGCACATTGTGCCGGGGCGGAGCGGGCCGCTTCGTAGCGCGCCACTTCACAACCCAATCGTTGTCGCGCAACGGAGATCCCGGCATCGACACATTTAAAGTAGCCCGGTCGGAAGTAATTTTACGGTGAAAAGGCCTATTTTATGGCTTAAGTTGACAGTTAAATACACACCTTTTCGAAAGCCGTGAAGTTTAGGTAAGCTTACAGGGCTAAAATTTGAATAAATTGAAATTGAAATTGCATGTTTTAGTATAAGCTTATACAGGATTGATTTCGCGGGTCACAGGAAGTAGATAACTGTGTGCTTATTTTTGGGTGAAAATAATGAGAAAAACCGATCAATTGAAAGCTAATTTCATGAACTTTAATATTATGCAACCCAATGAATATGTTGCGGGACTGAATTCGGAGAAAATTAAGAAGAAACACGGATGGTTTATGCCAAGCCGCCATGATATGAAAATAAGGTTGTCGTCATGAAAATGGCTGCCGTTATTCGGATGCATTCGGAAAGAGCGCGAAATTCAAATTAATTCGAGTTAAAAACATGAATATCTTGATCAATTGCAATAATAACACATCAAAAATAATGATTTCCTTACAATGGAATTCCACCGTTCCAACTTTGAGTGATTTTCGCAGCTCTGTTAATCACAAGTATATCTTTTTTTGCTTGTACGCGACGATCTGCTTCTGATTTTTTCAAGAATCGTCCGTTTTTCGCTCGTGATGGCATGAGTTTGAGGTTAGAGCACCGTTTACTTTCGCGAACCTGCGGATAGAATGACGGCAGAAGAGAAGGGGAAAGAGGAAGCCGAGTATAGCCGAACGCATCTATATTTCCGTAAAGCAATTCACCTAAATAGTCAAGTTCTCATCTGAATATTTTCATATGAATACATAGTTTTGTATAATCTGCTCTATTAGTGGACAATAAATCGTTATTTATTTTTCAACGCCTTTCTGATCTCTTATTTTTAATACTACGAGGAATTTAGATTTTTTCAGAAAGTTTTGAACTTGACTAGCAATTCTTAGCGACCGGACTACTTTAAAAGGCACCTCCCCGGCAATTGGTTACCGCTGAAATGCGACCCGTCGCGCCACGGCACAATGTACGCTTACCTTAAGAGTTAAAATGCCCGTTTTGAAGAAGGTGGATGTGCGCGTGATAGAGAAAATATCGAAAGCGGTTGCTTGCCACGTTCGTTTCAAAATGTGAAGGGTGCTCGAGAATTCGAAATGTGTAGGGTCGCCCGGAAAATGCATGGCGGCACTTCGAGAGCTTCGTACTGTAACGTCTCTACGGGCGTCGTAACCTAGCAGCTGCCGACACGTCAGACGGCTTTGACGGCCGCAACCGACGCCCGCTACACTGGCGTCAACCGTATCTGGCCCGGCCGATTTGATACGAATAATTGGATTGGTCAGGCGCAACGACGGGGGAAGTGGGAGTCGGTGAAGAGAGAGACCCACAGATCAGACACCTGGCGGTCCGAAGGAGCTGCAGCTGTTATTAGTCGCCTTCGCCGAGACGTCCCGAACCCGCGTTGACAGCCCGACCCCGGTTCACTCCGAAAGGTTGAGGTCCCGTGCTGCCGGTCGAACCGGCTAAGGCCGGTGCCACGGACCTCGCCTGTCCTTAACTCGTTCACCTAGAAACCAATTCCGCGCCCTTTTACGTTATGCGTACCTCTCCGCCGACCAAAGACACCCTCCAGGTTGACCTGGTGCACGGCGTCAGGATCAGCCACTTGACCAATTCGAGGTGTTTATTTTGTTCATTTTGTCCGTTACTCCGTGTTAAACCCGTTCTTCGTTATTGTTAACACCCGTTATAAATAAACTGTTTAACTTCCGAAGGTTTTAAGTGTTTTATTCCTGGCGCCATAAAACTCGCCCTGTCTGCGACTGAACACGACGAACGTTACAATACCTAGCCAAACGATATAACATTCCTGAAGAAGTTACCAGTGTTAGCCACCTTCAGAGCCGCAATTTGATCATAAAAGACAACGAAAGTCAAAATCAGCGGCCGAAGATCGATAGGGGAGTTCCACAGGGATCCGTATTGGGCCCCATATTGTGGGACCAGGTATCGGCTACGGATGGTATCTCGTCGGACTCGCGGGACGTAGAAGGCTTGTGCCAGTCACGATTATCTGTAGAGGAATGAAGCAATTGAACTCGGGGCTGCGTCTCGGATCGTTCAGGCGTCACACAAAAATGATCACGGACAAGGCTGAGCGTGCTTCGGTGAAAATTATTAGGCTACCACGTCATGCAGGTGCCCAAGGGGCACGGGTGCTTTAACAGTTATCTGGCGGCGTACGTTTGTGGTTTCTGTGGGACGGAGCTCGACACGCTCGAGTAAAACGTCCCGAAGGTACAAATTGTAATGTTTCCATCGAATTATAATCGATTGGTCGACCACTACCACGACGGGGAGGGGGGACTTTCGCCCGAGCCTTCGCATCTAGCATTTCGCGTCTTTAACCTAGTGAGATAGAGTATCCAACCAGTTCATTAAGTTCCTCTAATTTAAGACGTCCTTGCCCGGATTGGAGACCAAGTGCGTCCCTACCGATGACAACCGTAAAAACTCGCGAAGCTGCAGGTGCACAACTGACTAGACAGGACTGGTTGACCTGCAGAGGTCATCGAAGCCGCTGCGAGGAGTGCTCCGGATCTTGTGATCGTTTCGCGCCCGAGTCCGCGGCACTTCGACCAGAAGTTTTACCGGTCAACTGGTGCGGCGTCCGCAGCCCACTTAGGGGAGGTCGTAACAACGACCCAAAGACCGTCTTCTCGGTTGCCGTAAAGCGCGCCCCCGAATCGTTACCTATCCTCGCTAGTACGTCTCCGTGTTTGAACCTGCGAACTCTTCGCGGAGCCTTTTCGACAACGACCATATACGCCGACCGACTCCACCATCTGGCGGGCGTGGCGAAGGCCGTCCACGACCGAAACCCGACACCGAAAAACCGTGTTTGTTTTGTTGTTTATTGATCCATTTCATTTTCCGTCGTTAACCCGTGTTCAGAGAAATTGCCGTTCATTGTTTTGAGGTGCATACGATACCTACGAGAAGTACGCTGCAAGATAGGTCAGGTTACCGATGCGGACAACGTCGTGGCCGTGATAAGAAACTGGGCCACCCCCTAATGCGACATAAGCACATCGACCAGACAAGCGTCGCACGTTACCCGAAGTTCCTGTCTGAAATAATGCCACCCGGAGGTGGAGTTTTGGCCTGTAGAAATCCGACACTGCCCTGTCGACTGGCATATTTAATAGTTGATTTTTGATCCGATCGGTATCGCAATCGAAATACGGCACCAACGTGAAAACGGGCTCAATCAAAACACCAAGCCAAAATCGAAATTCAAGGGCTTGCTATATTCACTTCCTACTCGACCATGCCCAATTACAATGAAACGGTCGACTTTCCCTACACGGACACCGCTAAAACCGCACAACAATCATGCTTGCTACAACAACAGTACTTGCGTGCAAGCGACAACGTAAAATTACAAATACCTACATACTAACTTACTTCCTCCTCGCCCTTAACGTAGCATGTGTTCGTCAAAGAGAAACTTTAAAAACGAATTCGATCAATTTCGATATGAGACCTACCTTTAATTTTCCCTGAAGGTCAAACGACGACTTCGGCGGCTTCAGGCGCGTCAGAAGCTTGTACGTTTCTAAGTTGCGCTTAAATGATTTTCCACGTAGCTCGACGGCCTCGTCCCACCTCTTATCCTCCATTGCCTAACAAAAAAAATGACAAAATAATTTAAAACGATTATGTAATCTACGTTTTTACCTTTGCAACGGCCTGCGTGCGCTCGACGCAATCCATGAGCGGAAGTCGGATCGCCTGATTACCGTCCAACGATATGACGGACGGTTCGGACGTTTCTGTCGCTTCCATGAGCGCCATGACGGCCTCGGCTCCCATACGACAACCCTGCCAAATTCAACACCTTAAGCGACTCGAATTTTCAAAGTAGAACACTCACCAGGACCCTATCGAAAGCCGATGGACTTCCTCCACGTTGAACGTGACCCAACACCGTAACTCGAGTGTCCTGGTGCAAGTTGTCGACCACGACTTTCTTGACTTGTTCGGCGGTTATTGGTTGACCGTTGCGGTCGATCGCCCCTTCGGCCACCACGATTATGTTCAAACGTTGTCCGGCCGCCCTTTCCTACATCGTTAAGACAAATCAGCGGATCTAACTAATTGTGGTCGAATAAAAGTGATAACGAAATGATTATGCTTGATTAACTTTGGCTTGCCACCGCGATATTAAGTTAGGCATAAACTTGCACAATAATGGCACCCGTTTGTTAAACAGTTAAGCGTGAGGTAACAATGATCCACCTTTGACCATGGTTTCAATTTTAAATAGGTCGAAACATACGAAGTGTGACCATAAATGATTGAAGATCGTACGGGTGGAACTAATGGTGTTAACTGTGTACTAACCGAAAGGACTTCGATTTAACCGATTAATTAATTTCGAAGAAGTGTCCGATATTGCTGGACATGCTCGATTACGTTAGTGATTCCCGGGTCGTGACTCGGCCCTACAAAAAGTGAAAATTCCTAGTAAATGGGTTATACGCGCCGTGAGAGTCGAGTCTCGCGATGGAAGGTTCGGCCAGCGTGCAGGTAGTTGCGTATTAATCGATACCTTCCATCATTCACGATCATTAAAATAGAATTATTAACGATCTTGAAATTTAATTTTTAGATATCTTTCAAACTTTCCACGTTACCGATTATTACAAAAAGCCACTTACTTAACCGTTTAATTAAATGAAAATAAAGACGAATAGTAAGCGTTGAAAACACAAAACAGCAAACGATATGTACGCATGGAAAGTAAACAATTTGCAGCGATGTGTGAGTGTGTGTGTACCTCCATTAAAAAAATTCGAGCCCAAGCGCTTAAATAACCTGTGCATGATCATAAAATTGATGCTACGTAATATTTAGGTACCTGAGACAGTTTACTACAAAGCTTAGTTTGCCAATTAAGAGGAGCAGGATCCTCTGGTATGAAGACGTAGTCAGCCTCGCTAGCAAGTGCAGCAACCAGTGCTAAGTAGCTGCAACATGTCGTTTTTCCGAAAATACAATTTTAGCCTATCTCATAAATTTGCCTACTGGCTGTTTACATTATTATTAATTGTTTTGATTTTTGAGTAAAACGCTACACATCGGTAAGCGTTAGTAGTTGTTAGTAGAATGAAGCTTATAAAATAGAATGAGGATTAAGGTCGGTTGTGCTGTATAAATAGTTCCTTTAACACAATCTAACCTGTTCTAATTTTATACAAAGACGCTTTTCCCAGTCTTCTGGCGGGGGAGATTCGGGACAAAACACAAAATCAGCTTCAGAAGTCAAGGCTGACACCACAGACAAATACCTACAAAACGGCACAGCCAGTAGACAACATTAAATCATTATTATTATTATTAAAATACAATTCCACCAACACATATAGTGTATTTAAGAAACCTTACCCACAATGTCGTCCCATAACCTCCATGATAAAAGTGCGCTGATGCGAATATGCAGTTGAAGATATCGCATCGGTCGCCTCTATGATCCTACAAACACCGACCTGCACATTACAATTAATTTTCGAAGAAGTAGTCACCTATGCAAAGCACTGTCGGTGCCGATGGTCATGTCGGTGCCGCAAAAGTCGTTATCTATCGATCCCACCAAACCGGCAATATTCAACAGGCTATATTTTTTCCTTTGATCGGCAGTAATTTCGCCTGAAACAAAAGACGATCGATTGTGAAGGAACCGTCGCATCGAAACGGGATGTCTTCGATAGCTTACCGGTTTTAAGCAGCTCGTCGAGCAGCGATGACCATTCCTGCCTAAACAAATTGGCGCCGGTCAGACTACCATCGCCTCCAATCACAACCAAATTAGTGATTCCGCGCGTCACGAGATTCTTAGCTGCCTTCAGACGACCCTTTCGTTCTCTAAAATTTTAAACGGAAACAATTGAAAATGTCGATTAAAGGAAAAAAAAGTTCAAACAAACGTTTCTATGATAAATATCTGTCAGATAAATTTATTGAGATTGAAACAAATAGAATATAGTACAAAAAATTACCAATAGTCGCCAAAATACATGCAGTGTTTGTTGTTGTTTCTACAATTTGAAATAATTACAGGAAATAATCATGAAAATCATGAAACTATACAAACTATAGACCAATTTCTCTGATATCAAATATTGCAAAAATCTTCGAAAAAGTAATACATGATAGATTCACGAAATTTTTCGTGAAACATAATATAATATCAGATAATCAATTTGGTTTCATGAAAGGTAAGGGTACTAGCCATGCCTTAGCACGTATAACAAAATTCATTTGTAGCAACATTGATACTTCTACTCCAACAATAGCAACTTTCCTTGACTTGTCTAAGGCGTTTGACACGGTCAACCATTCAATACTTCTAGAAAAACTTGAGCATTGTGAAATAAGAGGTGACGCGTTGAAACTATTGAAAGATTATTTAGCAGATAGAAGACAAATGGTAAAATTCTTGGATTGCAAAAGTAATGAATTACGAATAACAACTGGAGTCCCGCAAGGAACAATACTGGGACCACTACTTTTCCTAGTTTATATAAATGATGCTTCGAAGATCATCCCAGAGAGTAATATCATATCCTACGCGGATGATACGGTAGTTATTAGCGATGGCCTGAGCTGGGCTTCAGCCCAAGCAAATATGAATAACTACCTCAAAAAAATAAGTAAGTGGCTATCAACCAACAAGCTTTCTTTGAATATTAAAAAGACTGTTTGTATAACTTTTGGTGCGTATTGTGATAGTGTTCCTGATGCCATTGATGTTCGTATAAATGAACGAACTATTGATAGAGTCGAAAAAACCAAATATTTAGGAGTAATAATTGACAGTAGATTAAAATGGAAACATCATGTACATAATCTGAAGAGCAGAGTCAGGTATCTGCTGTTTATTTTTAAGAAAATAAGTTATTTAATGGATACCAAACAATTATTAGCAATCTATTATGCTCTATTTCATAGTATCGCTACATATGGCATTTTAGCGTGGGGTGGCGCTTATGGTGATGTGATTAATCCCTTGATCTCGTTACAGAAGAGAATGTTTAAAATTATTCTCAAAAACAATAAACAAAGCACATCAGTGCCTTTAAGCATTACAGAATGTTTCATTATTGAGTCAGTTATACACAATTACAATGACTTGAAAACTAAATTTCTACAATCGAACAGTAATACAAGAAATAAAAACATAATACTTCCAAGAATCAACAAGACCTTGTCCACAAGAAATAACGAGTACATTGCTGTGAAATATTTCAACAAACTGCCTCTTGAATTGAAGAATATTAACTTATCTATGAAATCCATTAAGAACAAAGTGATAAAGTGGATAAGGACAAAGAATATAATATTTATATAATTTCGTGTGTTATGAATATAAAAATTCTAAGATTGTTACATTTTTTTTTTTCTTCTGATAATTATATATACACATTTAAATCAATTATGGGTGATAAACGGGATAAAGTCTTCTTAATGTTAAGTTTATTGTAAAACCTATCTTAATTAGATTTAAGAATTCCAGAACTATGTACAGGTATTTGATTACCTCTATAGTCTTAGAGTTTATTTTGTATATTTTGGTATATGTAAATATAACTCTATGTATATTTCTGGTTAAATAAATAAATAAATGAAACAACAATGAGTTTGGTTAACAAATCAATTTAAGTCGTCCCGTAAATGTGCAATATTGCACAATATTATCGGTCTAAAATAAAGTAAATATCGAACGTCTACGCAACATATTGCGTAATCAACTGTTTGAAATATATTGTGCAATGTATAAAATATTGGTCGATTTATTCATGCATACCACTTCAATTCGCCACAAGATTTTGAAGGTCGAAATACGTCGACCGTTAACAAAATGAGTACCTACTAGTTAAAAAATTTTAATAAGTCAAATTATCGCACGACCGGAGTTTTAAATTGTCAATTTAGATTCTTGGTTAGGTATAAAAAATTTCCAAACTATCATGGATTACTTGCAAGAACAATACGATTGCAGTAACATGCAAAGTAAAGCGCAAATATCGATGCCGCATGACATATAATACGAACTTAATTAATATAAATGAAAGCCAATTTACATGCATGTAGTACGTAATTGACTCGATTAGGAAAAGGCCTTGGAAAAAACCTCGTGATCTATTTAACAACTTCACCTAAAATCCTGACATCGAGCGGAACCGATTACTGTGCCCCCAAGGTGAATGATGCTGCTCACCGACGACCAATTGGCTTCGACGATGTTGGGGTCTCCGTCGACCATCCCTTAAAAAAATGCACAAATCGCAAACGTTTTCAGAAAAACTCGACTAAACTCACCTTGGTAACCTTCCTTAATAAAATAGACGTTGCATCCCAAGTACAGGCCCATCCGGACTACGGCCCTAACGGCCGCATTCATGCCCTAAAATCCGAAAATTTCATAATCGACTCGCAGACGAATCTTCGATTTTACCTGCGAATCGCCACCGCTCGTGAAAACCGCAATCCCTTTGCCCTTGTGGGCGCCGCGTTCGATGAACTTGTGTGTGGGCTCCTTCTCGTCCATTTCAATCTTGTCGGTCATTCGAACCTTCCGGCGACAAAATTTTGCATTACAAGCCATAAAATGATTCTAACTTGCACAACTAAAGTAAATGGTTATATGATGAGTTAGTCGTAAAATATTTTGTTTTGTTCGAGTGACGGCTAAATGAAACAATTTATAAAAAAAAAAAACGATAGATTACCTTGTTACAATTTTTCTGCTAGATATTTAAATGTCGTTGACACAGAGCCGGCTGATAGCACCGATAAACTAAAAAAAACGCTGGATTTAATTTTGAAGGTGACCTTTCTGGTTCAATTCGCGAAATTTCGTTAGTACCAACCTAAAGAGTTGCGGATTGGGATTATCGCCGTTATGGCGACAGGTGGCGTGCGCGCGCGTCGACATACACGGCGTTACGGAAAATTACAAATATTTATACACGGCGATCTTGATGTACAGGGTGTACACGCGTTAATGTACTCTAATTGTAAGCGGTGTTCGTAAACAGCTGGCACCTTCCCGATCCTATTTCCACTTTGAGCGAGCTACGGATTTGTACGGAAAAAAAGCAACCACGTACTCATGGTTAGGGGGGGGGGGCGCAAGTTAGACACTTGGCACCCTCGATACGGTGTTGCTCTAGAATGTTTTCAATTGTCGAGTCCCCGCCATTTAAAAAAAAAACAATAAGTCGCTCTTCTGATGTTTTGCTACTCGTCGAGCCCAAAAATGTGCGTTGTTTCATTCTGGAGGGACGAACGAGGTGTTGCAAGTCCGATATAAGAAGAAGACCATAAGCGTTGCCGCCAGGGCAGTGGCGCGCTTGAGTTTTTTCTTTCGACAACGCACACGCACATAGGCGCACCCAATTCGTGGGGGTTTGCGATGGGAGATAGAAAAGGAACGTGTCTAGAATCACGGTCCAGTGGCGTGCAAGTTACTATAATTTATTTTAATTTAATTATTTTTTTGCGTGTTTCTTATATATAGAAATTATGTGGAATTTTGAATCGTGTTCATGTCGAATACGACGTCGCTCGTATCACTGACGTTGTCGCGATCGGTCAAATTTCTCGGACGTCCCGTCTGTTGTTCGTTATGTTCTATGGGCCGTCTACGTCGCCGCCGTTTGTTGATCACGACGATTCCAAAGACGATCGAGATCAGTACTATAGATACCGCTACGCCGATTCCTATCTGCGCGGCGTTTGATGAGTCTAATGTTCAAAATTTCGATAAACACATTTTTGCAAACGTTTCCGAAGGCACGTAAGTACGTGGAGTTTGCAGTTCTTATAGAGTTTGACCTGCTCCGATTGTAAAACACTTTTCTGAGCATCAACTCCATAGTTCCAAAGGCGAGGTCGCCCACTTTGGTCACCATGGACGATTTTTCAAAATTTTGAGCGTTACAGGCGAAGAGGGCGGGAGCAAGCGCGAGCGCGGGCCGCACGAAACGTCATCCTAAACGCATTGCAAAATCTTCCCTCGTCTTATCTCGACCGATTACGTTTTCGCAGCGTTTAGTATGAAGTTTCGCGCCCGTCCTGGAAAAGTTCAAAAAAATTCTCGACCTTTCCGATCGCGGTTTGAAGCTATGGAGTTGGTGCTCAGCGAAAGAAGGAAAACTTCGTGTACTCGTGTGCCGTGTCGTTTACCTTCGGCTTCGGTGACGGTTAACAGTATTTGGGCTGATATTTCTGGATTAGCTTCATTTGTAACAAGTCGGGTGACGCACGTCCAATAGCCGGCGTCCACAAGCTGAACGTTCGATATTGTTATACCGCACTCGCCGTATTCCAAACCCTTTCCATAATAACTGATTCTGTGTAGGTAAATACATTTTATAAGTCTTCGACGATTCAAAGGTCGTCGAAAATTTACCCCGTAGAACTCTGACGGTTCTCAATGTGGAACGACGACCCCGTCGGCGAAATATATCTACAATATAACAACGCCATATCGCCAGTGTTGCACATTAACTGGGCCGAACTTCCGGTATCGACTTCGACCTTATTGTAATACGAAAGTACCTCGGCCACGATCACCTGAAATTCCGAATGTCGGGAAAAAAAATGAAAATGCCCGATGAAGTTACGTCAACTTTAATTTCGTCATCGGGCAGACCGGTCCTTCTCGCGAACGAACACGTCCAGGTACCGCTGTCCGAAGCGACGACCTTCTTGACCTCCAACAAACATCGACCCAAAGTGACATGGGTCGGCTTCGTGCTTTCGTATTGGGTGCCATTCGGCGCCTTAATACGACAATAAGTGGAAGAGTAAGGCACCTCGCAGATTATGTTGAACGACTTATCCAATTCTGTTGTTATTTTTAGATTCTTGGGGTAATCGGGAACTGTTATTGAAAATCATCAATTGGCGGGGGACAAAAACAAAATTCTACCCACTTTCAGTTTTGCCGACGTAGATGAAAGCGCCCCCGTCCAAGTTGCTGTTGGTGGGACCCACGACGTGGCACTTCCAAAATCCCTTCTCGTCGTCCAAAAGCGGCTTTTTAATCTAAAAACGAGCTCGCTACTGTGCTCTCGTTTTAAATCGTGATTTATTCTTACCTGCAACGAACAGATGGCGTCGTTGAATTCGGTGCCGATGGTGATGTAGCGATCAGTTGCGGAGCCGTACCTCACGTTGTACGTGCGTCGATTGGGCGCGATTAGTTTGCACGTGTAGAGGGCGCCCTTGTGATAATTGAGCACGCGACAACCGATACTCACGTAATTGTCTTCTTCTTTCACCCACGGCTCGATCCGTTCGAAACCTTCGAACCCACATTCAATTAAAGTAATTTGACGGAAATTCCAATTGGAACGGACACGCACCTATTTCAACAAGTTCGACGGTATACTCGATACTTTCCAGCGACTGGTCGATGCCGCTGAAACATCTCCAAACGCCCACGTCTTGCATCGAGAACGTATCGATTTTGTAATTGCACGTTTTCTCGTCTTGAACTATTACGCCTGCCGGGTTAAATAGGGTGCAAAATCTTTGAGTGAACGTTTGGCCGCAAGTAAATGCGATCGGCGCGCCCAAGATCGCATTTTTTTTCGTGTGGAGCAAGCCGTTGTCGATCTTAACTGTAAATAGCCTATATTTTATCGCGTCCGTTTTTGTTAGCGGCCTAATGGGTGGTTTTCGTAACAGGGTCGCCGACTCATTTCTACGCCAACTCGTACACGTTTTATCATTCGTTTGTCTTAAAAAACGAGAAGCGCTGTTCGTACGCTAGCTCGTTCGCCGACACGCATCCTGTTAACAATAACTGAGTTGAGGTAATAAGTTTGCCGAATTCTCCTGTTAGCGGTGGAAGATCATTAACGGCAGACGCCGATAAACCTATGCGAAAACGAAGATATGAGAACTAGACGATCACTGGTGCTTTCCGCGCTCAAAAAACCGACGATTGTAGTTACTTCGCGCATAATCTTTGCCGTTCGCCGGAAAGAAAGAATGAAAAAATATATATATATATATATATATATATATATATATATATATATATGTATAAAGCAAAACTCACTGGCGATGCGAGAATAAAACGTCTCCCTATAAAGTTTGCCTTTGTCGTCTTCGGCGCTCAATATCCAATGAACTTCATTCGCATCTTTCCGTAGAACGTTGTTAATGCGAAAACCGCAGAGACCGCCTCCTAAGCTCATAATTTTCTTTTTGACGTCCCTCTGCAATTACATCCGATTAAGAAGATGCTTTGGTCGCCGGCGGCACCGCCGAAATTCATATTACCACAACAAAAGCCATCGGCCAAGGATTATATTTCGCAGAATGTAAATCTAGTGCGACTTTCTCGTCGCCGAATCTGACGTCGCAAGACGCCAAGGCGATATCGCGCGGCAACTTCATTTGATTGAAAAAACTGGCTCCCTCCAGAACGTCTATCGTGTAGACCAAAATTGGCGCCCTATCTGGAAACGCGTTCCCGCGTAGTTAATAAAATGGGAAAACATGTAACTATACTTACAGAAGAATTTTACATTGAAAACGACCTCGGGGAGGGTCGTTTCTTTCGAGTTTTCGGCATCGCCGGCGCGAGCGACCGGCGTTATCGTCCAAGTGGTCGGACCGGTGTCGTCGGCATCGGCGAGTGTCAACTTGCATTCGCCGTTCTCACCAGAATTGGTTATTTTGTTCTTCTCCTGAAATTGTTTCGTTAGATAAGCGTATGCCCATGGTTACGTAGAACGTGGTACTACACCCTAAGATGGCTAGAGTTCGATCGAAAAATCTTCGGTTTCAAGTTGATTTCGAAGAAGTCGTCGATGCCCGTGTCTGTCCTATAGTGGCAACGAACAAGTTTAGGATCGCCCGCGACCACCGTGATGCCGAAAGTGTATCTGTCACTTGCGACCACCTCGATTTCTTTCGATTTTGGTTCGTACTCGAACGCGCGCGTGCAGTTCACCAAGAACACAATGATCAAACAATGCAAAACGTTTGGTCTGGTGACCATAGTTATGTGTGAGAGCAATGAATCGAAAATGTATTTGACTTTGATCGAACCACGAGCAAACTTTGAAATTTACACAGTTGCATCAGATTCTTATAGATAAGTACGATCATCGAACAGATTATTTTTGGATCGTTATTATATCGTCGCTTGTCAACCATTTTCATGTTTTTGATCCATGTTTGATTGCGAAATCAAGATCATGATCTTCAAAAAAAAACCCGAAACGAGCATCGAAACTTTAAAATTCGAACTGCAGTATTAGCGCCTTATCGTTTCACGATCAAAAACAAAATAAAAGGAAATAAATACAAAATGTATCTAATATATACATAATATAAATTTGATAGATTGCGATCAAGTGTTTCTATCACGATACGATGAAAATCAGTCAAAGATTCGATCGGTTAGGTATCTTACGAAAAAACTTACAAAAATCACGAATGAAATCATCGGATCGACCTTGACTCATCAAAATCATTGACTTTTCAAAAAACTGTTAAGCGGTCATTGCGTTGGCCTTTTACAATGGAGAAAAAACAAAGCAGACGAAGAAGTCCATACGTGGAGAGAACGATGTAATCGCGAGAATTTTCCGAAAGAAGCGTTATTACATTCATTTAGCGACTTTTCATAGAAGCTAAGAAAGCTCTGTTTCTGCTTTTTCAGACGTGTCACAAGATACAGGTCACTAGATCACGAAAATATAGGACATTTATTTTGGTTCGGTCGTCAATTTCTTGAGGACACGATTCCGGTCGCAATTTTGAGCGTAGGACCCTGAAATTTGGACAGGGTATTGTCTTTACGAAAACAAAGAATGCGTTCGTTAACCAGCCAAATCGACCGACTCATTTCAAAATGGCGGCCGTTTTTTCGTGGCGAAAATTCGATGCCAAGGCTTGTGCGCGGTAGGATTTTTTGATATATGATCAATCATTAGTACGGTATATGATATTATCAGTCGTTCCACCTTGGAATCGTGCGATAAACTAAAGCGATATTGTCAAATATTATCCACAGACTCGACAACGTACGTACGCGACTCTACGTCGCGCAATTTCCAGACAAAATGAGACGAATCGAACCATAAAAGATAAATTGATTAAAAGACGAAGTATTTTTTAGCGTCACACTATCAATCGGTTTGATCAAACCGACCGATCAGACTCGAACGGCTTGTCATGCCATCAAATTGGTACCCCATCAAACTGTTAACGGCTCCCGATTGGCGTAAATTAAATTACCCGCCAATGTTTCAATGAAACTTCTTAATATGTTCTTCGTTGTATTTCTTGTTTAGCCGTTTCGTGCATCGTTTAATTATTGAGGTACTCTATTTTCTGATATTGTTAATTATACGAACGTAAACAGAAATAAGTCGGTACGAACATATAACCCTAAACGTCTCTTTTCCGCTAATTTCTCTTCGTTTAAATTAACCAATCGGGTTGCAGATCGCGTCGTTTGATGTAACTGTTTCAACGACGTCACGTGACGTCAACATCTCAGTTTGTTAGCACACTGTACATAAAGGGAACAGAACTTTCGCCCTGTATGACGTTTGCACAACGTTGATTGTTTCGCGGAAGTGAGGTTAATTCCGTCACACCAATCGTCATTAAATTCACGTTTATAAGGCAACGCAAAGTTGCGAAATCATTATTCATTTGCAATTATTGTTGTCGGGATGGCTTTAAGGGTGCAATTCGAAAATAACAACGAAATAGGGGTGTTCGCTAAAATGACGAACGCCTACTGCTTAGTGGGCATCGGAGGTTCGGAAAACTTTTATAGGTGCGAAAAAAAAAACTTTCGTTAGTAGTAACCCGACAATAATCAAGTGTATTGTTGCAGCACGTTCGAGGGCGAATTGGCCGAAACGATACCTGTTGTTCACGTGGCTTTGGCCGGTTGTCGAATTATCGGGAGGATGTCGGTCGGCAACAAGCACGGACTACTGGTGCCCAGCAGTACATTCGATAACGAATTGCAGCACATACGGAACTCTTTACCCGACAGCGTTAAAGTGCAGAGGATCGAGGAACGCCTGTCTGCACTGGGCAACGTCGTGGCTTGCAACGATTATGTTGCGCTCGTACATCCGGATATAGATAAAGTAAAGAAAAAAAATTAATAGTTTAGGCCGGTTGTTATAGATTGTTGATCGATAATTTTAAGGAAACCGAGGAAATCATTGCCGACACGTTGAAAGTGGAGGTTTTTAGGCAAACGGTGGCGAATAATGTTTTAGTAGGATCTTATTGCGTTTTGAGTAATCAAGGCGCGCTGGTGCATCCGAGCACGAGTTTGAGCGATCAGCAGGAGTTGTCCACTTTACTTCAGGTTCCCTTAACGGTGAGTGGACGGTTGTCGATGTTCGTCGATATGCTTATGATGGTTTGTTGTAATAGGCCGGCACTGTGAATCGAGGCAGCAATGCGGTTGCTTCGGGCATGGTGGTGAACGATTGGTGCGCGTTCACCGGAATGGATACCACTTCGACGGAAATCACGGTTATCGAATCGATATTTAAATTAACGGAAGCCACACCGTCCGCTATTACGACTACGATGAGGGCATCGTTAATCGAAAGGTACACGTGCAGCACATAAAAAACAAATTTCGATCTAATCTCTGGTGTTTTGTTGTTTTTTTTTGCAGTATGACATGAAAACTCTCACCTGCGCATATTCTGGTTTATATTGAAATAATAGGATAAGTACAATTTTAAATAAAATTTACATCCAGATGTTTGTATTGTTGTATTTTTGGTTTTTTTTACACCTGCCATGTTAGATTAGATTCCTTTCGTAAAATCAATACTCCTGCACATGTGCAGCTCATACAAGTTCAAGCACCATATGTTTCTGCACATTATGATACGTAATTTTGCAGGACGTACAACAAATAAAACTCCATAAATAGCCTTTGTATTTTTTATAAAGAATATAGAGTATATTTTTTAATTGAATCGTAATGGCAACATATCCAGGCATGAATTTAAGAGGTGAAGTGAGGGAAAGCGTTTCTTTGGACGAGGACGAACTTAGTGATGTCGAGGACGAGGTTTTTATACGAGACGGGAAGAACGGCTACAAAGTATTAAATCTGACCTGGTGTGCGAGTTTTCACAATTTAATCGTTCGTCTTTTGTAGTTCGAGGACATCAGCGTCAAAAAACCGCTCATGGCGCCGCGCAGGAAGATCGGCCGGTCTGATTTGAGTGCGCGGATAAGAAGCCGACCACCGTGTAAGGCGGTGTGTAAATTCTGCTGCTACGCTTTCGCCGCCCTAATCGTTTTGATAGGTATGGCTTTTCGATGTTTTAACGGCGGATTTGTGCTCTTGTTTTGCAATTTTGTTTTGAAATTGTCTAATCGATCTGATAATTTCACAATTTTTAAATGTGAAATATTTTTGTTTATTTAATAGTTAAAAATGGCATGCAAAATGTGCGCATTGCGCACGCGTGTCGTATCGTTATTGGTTGATATTTGCGGAAAATTTAATTTCAAAATCTCAAAATGTAGATATGTAGTGCACCGGTTTGTTCCCGGTCTAACGGTAAGTAATTATTATACCTGCTTCCGACGAAACCGGTAGTGCAACGCATTAAATCTGCTTATCTGCAAATAAGTCATTTTATAAATGTACAACTATTCGGAAACGAGCCCAAATCCACTAGCAATTGAAAATTTTATACATTTATCATCGTTCGCTTGCAGGTCTCATAGTGCTGGTAGTGATACTGGTGTCCCTGTTTCCGCTCCCCCTGGACAAACTGAAAGAGTGGATTATATCGAGGACGAACGAACAAGAACCGCCAGCGAAGGCCGTGCCTTGTAGCGAGATAAAAGTCACCGACGTGTGGTCGGCGAACTTCCCAAAATTCATTGCCGAGTCCCCTGTACAAATATTAGATGTAAATTTAGACGGCGTGGACGACGTAATTTTCGGGTTCGGAACGAGCGACGACAACACGTTGCCGCAAGAGTTGTTTTGCGGTATCTTCCTGAGGGTCGCGCCGCCGTGTCGCGGCGGCGTCGTCGCGTTGAACGGCAGCAACGGGAACGTTCTGTGGAGGCACTGGTTGCCTCATTCGATTTTTACGCTTGTATGTACCGTGGACGTTAACGCGGACAACGTGACCGATTGTTTGATAACGGGCAAGGGAGGGGTGAGTTTTCGGTGGTAGGTGTAGGTAAATGTATTAAATGTGTCAACGTTTTCAGATATTTTCCGTTATAAGCACGTTTAATGGTAGTGTCATTTGGGAGTTTTCTGGTAAGGATACGGATTCGAGCCTGATCATGGACATATATTGGGCAAACTTCGTTCCCGATATGGATAACGATACCGTTCCGGATGTCTTAGCTTCGCATACTTCCCAAAAAGGTGTGTTGACAGTTAGATACGAGCGAGTGTTGTCTTGTCGCGCTTCCCACCTAACTTTCGACTTGGGGGATTCAAAACTAGCACCCCAGCACATGTCCTTCCTTACCATAATGTTAGCGTAGGGGTTCCCACTTGCAAACCACGGTCTTCACTATTCTTTGCCAATTATTTTCCAATTTTTTAGGACGATCACGTTTTGGTCATCTCATTTTGGTATCGGGCAAAACTGGTACCGAATTCCAACGAGTCTCCACGCCGAACAATGTCGAAATCTACTATACGCCTCAATTACTGAAGCAAGTCGACGGCAATTACAGCATTTTGTTTGGCACCGGTAGTCCGACCGTGCCTGGCAACTTGAGCATCTTATCCTTAAACGACTTCCTATCAGGAAATATGGTAAGTACTTTCGTTCCGTTTACGTTGATTTCGATAACGTCCCCCCCCTCTAATTTTAGACAGCCACAACTTTATACCAAGATCCCCAAAAAGGGATTTTATCCCCCGCGATATTGGTGGACCTTAACGGCGACACATATCCAGATATCGTAGCTGCAATGTTTAATACAAGCGTGGTGGCGTTAGATGGAGTCACTTTCAAGCAGATATGGAACTTTAGCATTCCCAATTCGCAGACCCTAAGCATCCCCACGCCCGGATATTTTAATGACGATAACGTTACAGATTTTCTTGTCAAGTATCAAACGGGATCCGATTTTCCCGTGTATTATTACTCGCAGACCTTCATTTTGAATGGGAAAACGGGGAAGCCGATTTATAATAAACCAATAATCGACAGCGTTGGGTCGCAAATGGGGGGTCTAACGTTGGGCATGGAGAGCCACGGTTTAGACTTGTTTTTGTATTGGACGGCCGACTGTAAAAATTTTGAGGGAAATCAGGAGATGTTCGAATTCGTTCCGGGAAGCACGGTTCATCAACAGAGTCGTGCAGATATCTGTAGATTGAGGTTTAATTCTACGATGGTGGCCAAACTGTACGCGTTGAACGAATTCAATCAACCTCCCGGTATGGAGATCTACAATTCAGGTTAGTCGCATTCCATTTTTGCTCATTCTCGCATTTTAATCCATTTTTATAACCATCAGAATTGCACTCTGCGCTGGAATATAATAACAGCAAAACTCCTTTGGACGAAGTGAAGTCGTATTTGGAGAGACATCCCGAAATGGAATTTCGCGCGCCCGATGCGAATCCCGACGCTCCCGGAGACAATTCCCCGTTAGGTCAAGATTATGACCAAACTCAGGACCGCTTAAAGACCATCAAGTACAAAGATGGCTCGATTTTCAGGCACAAAGATAACGGACAAGGATTAATTCGCGATTTTTCGAGGAACGACTCTAAAAGAAGGAAACCCCCAAATCAAGTCGGTTCGTTTTCTAACACGTATATCGGTTGAAAATTTAAAATCTTTTAGGCTCAGCAAAAATACGAAAGCGATTACGAACAGCCGTCCGACGGTTGGCAACAGAAGTTGTCCGTTTTCCCCAACGACGAATTAGAATCCGATTACAGTAACACGTACATGGACGAGCCCGAAAACGTCAACATGTACACTTCCAATAAATTGTTAGTCCCGAACGCGAGCAATCGAGATCCCAGAAGTAAAACGGACATCACGACAATCGAGCCGGTAATAAACGGCACGTCGAAACCGAGTAAAACCCTGAAGAAAAACTTATCCGAACAACCAAGGTATGGCATATATGACTACAAAAACGTACAAAAGGCACATACAAGACTTTTACACGATTTAAATAATATCCCAAGCGACATTTTGCGAGATACATATTTTAAAAACAGGGAACGCCAATTGAGAAAGTCCCGATTCGAACAGCGCGATCTAAAATCGCACCAAGATCGCACCAGAGAGAACGAGGAGGTGCGTAGAGCGATCGAGCAGGAGAGGAAGACCTCGATGAATCTGTCGGAGACGCTGTGGGACCTGGAGTCGGAGAAGGAGCTGCGCGACCACGAGAACGGTTATTGGCGCGGCAAGAGGCAAGCGGACGGCGTCGCGACGGGCATCCCGAAACTGACTTCCGTGGGTAAGTTCGCGCGGCGGGGGGGGGGAGGACATTTTTAACTAATAAGTCCGGTTGAGTGTGCAATCTTATCTTGTAGGGGCGCTGGCGCCGTCCGCGGACGCTTCGGGAGGTTCGATCGATTTAGTGTTTATTACTTACTGGCTGCCGCCGAAGGAGGGGGCGCAGATTTTGCTCGATAAGGACTTCCGTTGCATTAACGAGAAATTGAAGGAGGCTCTGGACTCGAAAGGTAGATTTTTGTTTTGCTTATTTTAAAACAAACCAGTTGGCGACCACAACGGCACTTAGCCTGAAAAGTCGTTTCGAAACACAATCCGTAGTGATTCCTAAATTAACCCAAATAGTCTAAATGTTCGTTTTACGATCGAATTGGAGTTACTAAGTAGACGGTGATCCAGCTCCTCGCATTCTTGGTATCGTGCGGGAGAAGCGCAAACGCGACTATATTTTTTAATCGTTCGTTGCGTCAATTGATAATCGAATCGAAAGTATTCAACTTCGTAATTTTGGTGTTAATGGAGAAATAGGAAAATTTGAGTCTATCGTTCGGGACACGATGGCTACCGATACTTTTCGTTGGTCGAGTTGTTTTGATTAGCACGACTGTTTTTGTTTAGAGGACGTCCACGCCGTCGACAAAGAAGCGTTGGAGGAATTATTTATGAGGGACTGCTTGCTGAAAAGGGGCGTCGCGCCGGCCCCGGTCGCGCGCGATGGCGCCAACGTCGAAGGCGCCAACTTGAGGAACTTCCCCTATTTCAATCAAGTAGCGCAGCTTAGTTTAGGTCAACTGACTGTTTATAGATTACGTTTAGAATGTGCATGTGATTCCGTGAAAAGGGGCGAGAGATGCGCGAGATTTTTGAAAGCAAAGAGTCAACACTGGGGCTCCTATTTGGGCAAGGGGGGCGACGGCTTCTTTTAAGAATCCGAGTTCCGTTTTATTTTCTAGAGGAAATCGGTTACCCACCTGTATGCATTTTAATTTGTTGGTTAATATCTATATTACCGAAGACTTTATCGTTTAATGTTATGCAAAATGGTTGACAATCTTGTATTTGTAAACTCAAAATATATTATAAAGGTGCTTAACGTTTAGGTTATATACGCGCGCAGTATTTTGTGTCGGCACGAGAACCGGTTATTGTTCAACATTTTTAATTGTCGTATTATGATGTAAGCAAAAGTATTAAGTATTTTTAACGTTGAGTTGGAAATAGGCATCTGAATATGTAAGTAGGTGCCCGTTTAATTATTCATTATGTGTTAGATATATTTCATCGTTGTGATCACTTACTTTCTAAGTGCATGAATGTAACATTATTACTGAAATAAAGAATTATTCTTTGTACGATTAACTGGAATGATATTATGAGGACATGTGGCCGCGCGCCGTAAGTTTTAAATTTAACATTGACGCAACCGTCGCGTCACACTGACAGGTATTGATCAAACTCGCACGCGTCGCAGTAAAACGTTCTTAAACGTTTTAAAGGACAAAAATGGCAAGTAAAACGACGTCGGCACGATTCAACGACTACATTTACGGTAAGCGTTCGAATTGATTCGTCACATCGCTGACCCCCCTATCAACTTTCAGACCCTCTCTTCATAGTGTCCGGCAAAAAGGATTACTACAAAGCGGCGATGAACGCGAAACTATCCAGCGCCAAATTCGTAATAACCGAAAAGGGAGTCGAACTTTTCAAAATCTTATTTATAATCGATAACGTTTTTAGGCAGTCTGCCCGATCTTTCCCAGCATGTTCTCCGATCTGCCTCACCAGCCCAGGCAACAGCTCGTCATGAGACGGAGCGAACCGATACCGGACTACGAGAAACGATACGGCAACGACGGCGTTTACGTCGACTGCGGAAGAAAAGGCGTGGACGTCTTGGGCGGCGATAGGTACAAATTTTTTCGAATGTAAGCTTCAAAAAAAAAACCTGCGAGCGGCAATATTTTCCACAGACAAAACTTTTAGGCCCATCAGAAAGGTCGACGTGCAACCCACGCCGGTTCTCGTTTTAACGCCGCCGTCGTCGTCGGCTCCGACGCGAACGGCGCAAAAGGTGAAGAACAAAAAAGTTCAGACGCAGTACAGGGAATCTTCGGCTCAGACAGTACCGTGGCGGCCGGACGAGCTGATCGTTAAGGGCGACGATCCGGAGCTGTTGTTGCTCGATTTCCTGAAATGGGGCAAGTATTTTATTTCTCGCGGCGTTCCGTGTGCGAAATTTGAATTTTAGGAAGCAGACTGCCGGCCGGCATGCAGGAGGTGCGGCTAATCGAACGGGCGAGGATGAAGAGGTCGTGGGAGGAATCGCTACCGCCGGCGGTCGATGCCGCAAGCATGGAGTTACGGAGACGGATGATAGAGGCGACGGAACGCGACGAATGGCTTTTTAGAGAGAAGGTAAGCTTTTTGAGGGTTCGCGTCGATTCTTAACGACAATCGTGTTAATACGCCAGGAAATTCAAGACATCCAAGATCTACGTCTCGAGCTGCTGATCGAGATGTTAAACGAGTTGCTCGACAAATCCAAAACCAGGGTCGAAACGAAGATGAAGGTGTTCTGCGCGACGAAGCAGGCGGAAAAGGAGGCGAAACTGAAAACGTTGAGGAGAAAAACTCATAGAGGTAAGCGTTTCCACTTCCTCCTGCAGAGGACGTTCACAGGTACTGCGTTTCCTTTCCGTCCATCATTGTCCTAATTAACTTATGTATTACGTTCCACGTTGCGTTTCCCCTTTGTTCCGCACATATCTTCTTCGGTTCATCGTTCTTAATTATCTTCGACAATTATAGAACTACGAAAGTTGGAAATGAGACATCGCGACTCGAAACAGGGCCATCGCCGCGTCGACATCGTCAAGGAGCACATCGACAAGAAGTCCGAACTGTACGGCCCTCTGATGCGACACGGACAGCATCCCAGGCGACGAGACTACGTCATCGACGACCACCTGAAGAGATACAACCCCCAGTATCTCGGTAACGACGCGAAGTACCCCCCGCGCAGTCGGTCGAATTTACGGGCGAATTGTTTGCAGGCGTCGAAGACATCTGCACTCTGCCGCGTTGGTTGGATCGCGCGACCAAAATGAGCGACTCGACCCTTAAGATGCCGGGCACGCGCTTGTGCATCAGAGATACGAAATGGACTACGCCCGTCCTTAAGCAGTTGCACGGCGAGCTCAAAAGTGAACGGACCCCCACGTCACCAACAGTTTTCCCTTACAAAATTTAACTTTTTCAGGATTGCGCAGGAAAAGTACAGATCACTGTTCGTTATTGGTCAGGGTCAAGGAAGAAGAAAAAGAAACGTCGACCCCGCAGATTGTCGAGGGAGACGACTGGGAGGAGGAACTTCATCAGGCCTCGGTTCTCATCCAGAGCATATTGAGAGGACGCGCCTCGCAAGTCTTGGTATTATTCGATTCGAACGTTTTTCCCCCCCAAAATGCTATTAGATATTTTCAGAGTCAGAAGCGTTTAACTCAAATTTAGCGTAATATTTTATTAAATGACCGTTTCCGACAGATTTACGAAGGTAGAAATAGATGCAGGGAGCTTATCCAGGAACTGCGCAGCACGCACGCCCTGCAGGAACAAGAGAAAGTAATAAAGCGCAAGGAACGAGCCGAAATTAAGACCCAGCACCGCGACTATCTAATTTGTACGAGAAACGTAAGTAGATGATATCGCGTCGTCGGTCATTAGATTAACGTGATACCTGTTTAGATAAAAACATTGCAAGAAACTCTGAATAAGTTCTCTAGCAGTGTAGTCGGCACGCTCTTGGACTTTTTAAACAAGGAGCATCGAAGACTCGTGGACGAGAGACGCATACACGCCATGTGCTTAATGTTTGCACGTGAAAGGCACTACAGAGAAGCGGCCGAAGCCGGAAGAAGACAGGCCGAAATGAGGAGAAGACTCGAACACGACGAGATGTTTAAACAAGTCCTCGTCGCATCTAAATATTTTATCCTTGCGTTTTAATCACGTTTTATTGCAGGTCGTCAAAGTCCATCAGGACACGGTCGACATGTACCTGCAAGATATCATCACCGAAGGCATGGAGTTCGCTTCGAAAGCGGAAGCCCGCGGCTACGTCGAGAATTTGGGTAGAGTGGTCGACGCGAAAGCCTACGCCACGCGCAATAAGTATAAATTAACCGACAGACTGACGACCACGTCACGCCAACCGATCTGATTTTTAGGACGAGTTATCTAGAAAATTTGGAGCTCGTATCAGATTTAGTTCACAACTTTCTCCTGCCGGAAGTGGAGAAGCAGATGGCGAGGGATCGTATCAAAAAGAAGCAGCGCGATCGCCTCAGAATCATACACAAATTGATTTTCGACAACATCGACGACCTGCCGCTCCCGAAAATAAAACGTAACGCCTGGACGTTTGGCGCCCAACCACTACTAAACGTAAAATTATTTTTAGCCAAAAACGATAGTCTGGATTGTACGGGCGAAATTGTGTGGTTCGGCGAAGACGAATTCGAGGAGGGACATTTCAACAGTTTCGAGGAATCGAGTATTAGTGCTACTTTAATCGCACGCAACGAGGATATTAATGTTATATTTAGTGCCACACGTAATATTTCTTGGATTAACATAGGTACGTCTGTTAAATCGGATCGATTGCAGAAGCGGGCCATAACGACTTCGAGGCGACCAGCATCATATGTCCGGCGATGGAGCAATTCGTTGAAGCCAAAACGCTCATCAGCGAGGGCTCGCGGAACGAAGCTTATTCAGACTTGAGTTTAAGCACGCCTGTGCCTAAATTAGCCGGTAAGCGCGTTAACCATGGCGTAGATGTTATGATTTGTTTTTTTTTTTTGTTTTCGAAAGAAACTAATATCAACATCCGGATGACGGAAACCTCCGATTTCTTTATGAATATGCCCCAGACCCCGCAAAGCATATCCGCCTCGGAGAAAAGCAATAACAAATAAATTTTCCATTTCAATACGTTTTTGCAAAATTAGACGTGGACGAGCGGAGCACACTTATTATTTATGTGTTGGTGCTGGCACGTACCGAATAAATTGTAACTTTCGCGACAATTTTTACTGTTATTTTTAATTTGATTTAGAAATGAAATAATTTCTGATTACAAAACCTATAATTAAGTTTGGGGTACGAATTAATTGCGCGCAAAGCGCACGATAGTAAAATAGCGTTAAAACAATTATAAATTGTTAAAGTGTGACGTAAGAATGCTTGAATAATTTATAATGCTGCCTCGAAAATAAGACGAAATGGGATAAGTGTGTAAACAGGTGGCAAATGAGCATTTCGCTCAAAAAATAGGTCCGACATCTACCGCAAAAGAGTTTAGAATATTTTGAAAATAATGTTAACGGTTTGATGGTGTGATAGGCAGTTTGCGACCAAACTTGTAATGGTAAGGTCATCGGTCGATTCAGTTTGATCAAACTGATTGATAGTCTGACATAGGCTTAACGTTGATGGTTTCTAAAATTTGCAAACACCCTGTACATGTTTGCAAATTTTAAAAACCCCGTACATGTATAATTTCCACTGTCTCGAACGCTTGCGCATTTCTCCGTTTGTTATTACGATACGTTCGCCGGTTTTTTTCAATTAAAAACGCAATCCTCTTATTATAATTAAACATAAGTGGCGATCGTCGCAAGAAGGACTTCTCGACACCGAAACGGCCCGATTATGCTGTAACGTAGCCACAAAAAATCGGTCGACGTCCGAAAGTTAACCTCACAAATTCAAGAAAATGTTCTCGATCTGCAAACAAATGCACCAAGCGACCACCGTCGAGCACGCGATCTCCTGCCACTTCTTCAACAAGTCGGAGAGAACCCTCGTCACGGCCGGCGCGAACGTCATCAAGGTGTTTCGGTTGATACCCGACGTCGAACAGAAGAATCGTTTCGAACGATTCGCGGAGAATAGGCCGCCGAAGTCTAAATTGGAATGTGTGGGTCAGTACGCCGTGTTCGGGAACGTCATGTCGATGCAAAGCGTAAATTTGGCGAACGCGCCGCGAGACGCCCTGCTGTTAGCGTTCTCCGATGCCAAACTGTCGGTCGTCGAATACGATCCCGAGACGCACGACCTAAAAACGATAAGTCTACATTATTTCGAGGAAGACGACATGAAGGTATAATTTATTTAAGCGGTTGGCGTTGTCGACTGTAATTTATCTTCCAGGAGGGCTGGACGCACCACCATCACGTGTCGATCGTAAGGGCCGATCCAGAGAATCGTTGTGCCGTAATGACCGTGTTCGGTAGGAAATTGGTGGTGTTGCCGTTCAGGCGAGAAACCACGATCGAAGAAGGCGACTCTTCCGATATTAAACCGATGGCGAGCGGTTTGTACAGCACGAAGGCTCCCATTCTAGCTTCCTATATGATCGTTTTAAAGGAGTTCATCGATAAAATCGACGACGTCATCGATATACAATTTTTGCACGGCTATTACGAACCGACGCTTCTCATTCTGTACGAGCCTTTAAAAACGTTTTCGGGGTAAATTGTTTTGCATCATGATACGTGCGATTTTCGACGGTGATTTTTTTGTTTTTGTTTAGACGAGTCGCTGTACGTACGGACACGTGCGCTATGGCCGCGATGTCTTTGAACTTGCAGCAGAAAGTCCATCCGATCATTTGGCAAGTTACGAACTTGCCGTTCGACAGCAACAGGGCGGTGCCCATAAAGAAACCGCTCGGTGGCACTTTGATTTTTTCGGTAAACGCCCTAATTTACTTGAATCAGAGCATTCCGCCGTACGGCGTTTCTTTAAATACCATAGCAGAGAGCAGCACGAACTTTCCTCTGAGTGAGTATGTTGTGTTTTTCGAAAAAAATTTAATAACCGCCCCAATTTGTAGAACCTCAGGAGGACATTAAAATCAGTTTGGATTGCGCTCAAGTCGGTTTCTTGGCCGACGATCAGCTTGTTCTGTCGTTGAAAGGGGGCGAGCTGTACGTTTTGACTTTATTGGCCGATAGCATGCGATACGTAAGGAGTTTCCATTTCGATAGGGCGGCCGCTAGTGTTTTGACGACTTGCGTAAGTTTTCCGAATTCACCTAGGGAACATTTTAAGAAAAACAAACATCGAGGTTTTCAACACGTATCGACTTGCTCTACGTGCACTCAACTTTTGGCCACCTTTTTTTAAAAACACCTTGTACCTATATTAATTTAACTTAAAATTGTTAAATGTCCTAGACTCGATATTTCATTGTTGCAAAAATTTCGTAGATCTGCATCTGCGAAAACAACTTCCTTTTTCTCGGCTCGCGTCTGGGCAACTCCCTGTTGTTACGTTTCAGCGAAAAGGACAATCAAGTGATCACCTTGGACGACGACGAGCCCTCATCGAAAAGGTCGAAGGACGAAGAAGACGAGCCCGAACGAGTAATGGACAGTTTGAACGATTGCATGGCGAGCGACGTGATGGACATTAGGGATCCTGAAGCGCTCGAGGTCTACGGAAACGAAAAACAAGCCAGTTTGCAGATTACCGGCTACATCTTTGAGGTATAGTTGTTTTGTTCGATATCGGTTGCAGATTAAACGGCCTTCTAAATTGAGAAAGTCGGGGAAATTTTTGTCGAAACGGGTGGCAATCATTTTTTTGTCATTATTGCATTATTACCTTTTGAACGGTCAAAACAAGTATTTTCCGAAGGTCACATTTAATCTGAAACAGTTTTACTAATACTTTGTTGTTGCGATTTTGAACTTTTAAGTCGAGCGTCCGCTAGGTTGCCGGAGCAGAGCGCTGCGAAACCGCTTCCGAGAAAAATGCACGTAAATAAACGGAAACTCGGGCCAACAAAGCCGTATAGGGTCGTGGTCGATCTGAATATCCTTCGAGACTTCTTGACCAGTCCAAGAGACCGGAAATGTTGTGTCGTTCTTTTTAATAGCTACTTTGATGAGTTCCAAAAGTTCGGAAAATTTCTCTTGCGTCATTCTAGAATATTGTATGAACTTTTTGAACAGACGGTGGTGTTATCCCAGCGTTAATCGGTTATTAATTTACTTCACGGACCCAAATTTTTCAATTTTTCGCTTTTTCCTCCTCTTCTAGCTCTATCGCCGCGGCCAAAAATCACTCACGAATCGTACAGAGCCGACTTATGCCGTGCCGCGCCGCTCCGCTATCAGCTAGTGGACGTTCAGCTCGAGACTTCTTGAAGTCGATGTCGCGCCAGGCGCAGGCGATCTAGTGGACGCTCAGCTTAAAAACGAATTATGCCGCGCCGTCCCATATAGCGCGGGCTCCGAGCCGCTTCGCTCCGTCCCACCCACCTTAACATTTTCATCATTTATAGGTCTGCGACAGTCTATTGAACATAGGCCCTTGCGGCAACGTGGCGATAGGCGAGCCGGCATTTCTGAGCGAGGAATTTGCAAGCAACTACGATTTCGATCTGGAACTGGTCACCACGGCCGGATACGGGAAGAACGGCGCCCTGTGCGTCCTGCAGCATTCGATGAAGCCGCAAATCGTCACGACGTTCACGTTGCCCGGCTGCATCAACATGTGGACGGTTTGCAAGAACGAGGAGAAGCACGCATTTTTAATTTTGAGCCAGGAAGACGGAACGATGGTAAGTCGTCGGGCTGTAAAATTTCGATCATTCAAATTTCGACTTTTTCACAATAGATCCTTCAAACCGGCCACGAAATTAACGAAATCGACAGCACCGGATTTTTAACTCAAGGTCCGACGGTGTATGCTACAAACTTGGGCGGAAACAAGTACATAGTTCAAGTGACGACGATGGGGGTGCGACTGTTGTGCGGTACCTATTCAGTTTCTACTCTAGTATTATTTTTATCTCGATCATTTTAGGGACCGTACAGTTACAACATATACCTCTGGACCTGGGATCGCCCATAGTGCACGCGTCGAGTGCCGATCCGTACATTTCGATTTTATCAGAGGACGGCCAGGTAATAACGATGATGTTGCGCGATGTGCGTGGAAACGCCCGACTGGTTGTGAGCAAATCGACGCTCGCCAATGTAAGGCTGCGACCTGCTCGCATTATTAAAATTAATTTAACGGTTTGTTCACCCTGCAGACGCCGGCCGTGACGACCCTCTGCATGTACCGCGACGTGTCCGGCCTTTTTACAAATAAAATTCCGGAGATTTTCACGCACATTCCCGAGGCGTACGTCAACGAGAACGATAACAGGATAGACCTCGAAAACGAAGACGATCTGTTGTACGGCGACGACAGCGATTTTAAAATGCCCACTTTAAATCCCCCGCCGCCGAAGCCGAAAATATTCTTCAACTGGTGGAAGAAGTACTTGGTCGAAGTTAAGCCGACTTATTGGCTGTTTGTGGTGCGGGAGAACTCGAACTTGGAAATATATTCGGTTCCCGAGTTCAAATTGAGTTTCATCGTGCGCAATCTATGTTTCGGCTTTAAAGTTTTAGTCGACAATTTGGAATCGGTGCCGGTTTTGGTGACCAACACCGCAGCCGTAATGAACGAAATTTCGATACAGAAAGAGTACGAGGTCAAGGAAATTTTGATGGTGGCATTAGGCAATCACGGCTCCAAGCCGTTGCTCTTGGTGCGGCTGGAGCACGATTTGTACATCTACGAGGTGTTTCGTTTTCAGCGAGGCAACTTGAAGATGAGATTTAAGAAGATGAAGCACGACATAATTTATTCTCCCAACGTGGAAGGTCGAATCGAGACCGAAAATTCGGAATTCTTTACGTTGCAAGAGCGCGTGGCCAAAATGAGGTATTTTGGCAACATCGCCGGGTACAACGGCGTTTTTATATGTGGAGCAAATCCGCACTGGTTGTTTTTAACTCCCAGGGGCGAATTGCGGACGCACGCCATGACGATCGACAACGAAATTCGATGCTTCACCTCGTTCAATAACATCAATTGTCCTCAGGGATTTTTGTATTTCAATAGAAAGTCCGAATTGCGAATCGGGGTGTTGCCGACACATTTAAGTTACGACGCGCCGTGGCCCGTTAGGAAAGTCCCGTTGCGATGTACGCCCCATTTCGTGGAATACCATCTGGAATCCAAGACCTATTGTATCGTGACGAGCACGGCCGAACCATCCCAGCAGTATTACAAATTCAACGGCGAGGATAAGGAGTTGTCGGTCGAAGAAAAAGGGGAACGGTTTCCCTACCCGCCGCAAGAAAAGTTCAGCGTGATGTTGTTCTCGCCCGTTTCCTGGGAGATCATTCCCAATACCAAGATCGATTTGGAGGGATGGGAGCACGTCAATTGTTTGAAGAACGTGGCTCTCGCTTACGAGGGAACACGGTCCGGCCTTAAGGGGTACGTGGCCATCGGCACGAATTATAATTACGGCGAGGACATCACGTCGAGAGGAAGGGTAAGTTGGAGGGGAGGGGAACCAGAAAGATCGCTTTCGTTCAAATTAATTTGTTGTTCGTTTCAGATTTTAATTTACGATATCATAGAAGTCGTGCCCGAGCCGGGACAGCCGTTGACGAAAAATAGGTTCAAGGAGGTTTACGCCAAAGAACAGAAAGGGCCGGTGACCGCTCTTTCGCACGTTACCGGATTTTTGGTGTCCGCTGTCGGGCAAAAGGTTTGTTTTGCACAATTTTGCGTTGTACGGGTTAGTCGATCGTTTAAAATTGACAAGTTAACAAAAATCGCATATAAACTGTATCTAAAATATTCGCAATGCGAAATTTCCATTATTACCTACGTCATAGTTGTTTTATCACGACGTGTTGCTGTAGTAAAACGTGGAAATTCTCGTTGTCGGACAACGTATTTATTTATTGAACGTGTTTTGTGTACTCGTGAATTTTCAGATATACATTTGGCAGTTAAAAGACAACGACTTAGTTGGCGTGGCTTTTATCGACACGCAAATATACACGCATCAGATACTCTCAATTAAAAGTCTAATCCTGATTGCCGATGTTTACAAGTCGATATCGTTGCTAAGGTTTCAAGAAGAGTACCGCACGTTGTCTTTAGTTTCGAGGGATTTCCGACCGTGCGAGGTTTACACCATCGAGTACATGATCGATAATACGAACTTGGGTTTCCTGGTATCGGACAGCGAGAAAAACTTAGTCATCTACATGTATCAGCCGGAGGCTCGAGAATCGTACGGAGGCGAGTTTCGCCGACTAGACGATCGAAACGTTTTTATTAAATCGGTTTTTAGGACAGAGATTGCTTCGAAAGGCGGACATCCACTTGGGACAGTCGGTCAATAGTTTTTTCAGGATCGCGTGCAAACAGAACACGTTAATGGACGACAAGAAGATGCATCACGGAATCGAAAAGCGACACATCACCATGTTCGGTGAGTTGAAATTTGCGCAAACGGAGATTTTAACTTGGTTGATTATGTCGGGTTGCAGCTACCCTCGACGGGGGACTCGGCTATTTGCTGCCGGTCGCCGAGAAGACCTACAGGAGAATGTTGATGTTGCAGAACGTTCTTTTGACGCACGGATCTCACGTGTGTGGATTGAACCCGAAGTCTTTCAGGTAACAGCCCGATTGTTGTAAGGTCACGTTCGGTCGACTAAATGCGCGAAATCTTGCAGGACCATTAAAAATTGGCGCAGACACAATCCGAATCCGTGCCGAGCGATCATCGACGGAGAATTAGTGTGGAACTTCATCTATCTGTCGATTCCCGAAAAAATGGAGGTAAATATATCGAATTATAATATTGCAAAGTTTGCCGACAAATTTTGTTGACGAGTGTGTTGTGTTTCAGGTGTCGAAGAAAATCGGAACGAAACTGGAGGAAATCGTCGAGGACTTGCTGGAGATTCAAAGGATGACCGGTCATTTTTAGCATGCTAATTTAATTTTGTACAATTAGTTTAGTTTTAGTGTTGTAATAGTCGTTTTTTTTTTAAGAGTCCATTGCAGTTTTGTGCATTACCACATTCACGGTTAAATTTTTGTCTAAACGTGACATTAGGTGTCTAGGTTCAACAACGGATCGATCCCTGCTCTTCGTGAATTTTGAATCCATGACCTCTAACCGATAAATTATAAAATAAAAATTGAATTATAGAAAATTCGTAAAAATATCCGAAACCGGTTACGAAGGGGGGTCGTATGCCTCTTTAATGAACCTGGGTAGTTTGGTTAGAAACCGGAGACGGGGCGAGTCTTTGCTGTACACGAATTTTGTCTTCTACACGACGCCTAGCAAAAAAAAATCGATCTCAAATTAAGTTGCTTTAATAGAAAACTAGAATTAATTTATTATATTAAAAAAAGAAAAGAAGAACAAATCACAGAATTCTCATATTATACAGTAACAAAAGATAAAAATTAATTTTAAATGGGGTTAAATAAAAAAAGAACTAAATTATAACTTAACTTAATTATAACTAAATTATAATTTTAAATATAGTTAAAAACGAAATCGATAAATTTTCTAATATTAATAATTGGGCAGAAACATATTTCATTATCAGATCCACAACCACATCTTGCAAACATATACAAAAGACAAACAAACATATCAGTCTTATCGTCGTAATCTTATTATCTAACACGAAATAATTACTTATTTATATATAGAAGTTTGTCGCAATAATTATTTTGTTAGAAAATACTTTTTATTTCGCTTTTAAAAAAATAAACAATTCAACGAATTTGGGAGCAGTGTTGCATTTAACCCCGTAGGCTGTAGCTTCTCTTGAACGAAACTGGTTTGATAGACTTCGACGCCGCTCCTCCTCTTTTCTTGTTCGAGTTGGTGCCGTTTTTAACGTCGTACTTCTTCTTCGATTGAACGGTTTTCGAGTTCAACTTGGTGCGCTCGATCTTCTTCCTCGTTTTCATCTGCCAGTAGACTTCGAGCATTGCCGCCGTATAGCCTTCTAAACGTTCTTGCCTTCTAAAAGATCCGGAAGGGGGGAAAATAAGTTTTGTCAATCGATTTAAACTTACAAAGCACATGCATATTAATTTAATATCCGAATTTAATTCGATTTTAATTATTAGTCGAGAATAGACGAAACATGCATTAACAGCCAAGGATCGAAAATTAAAACACAACGTGCAAACCATTCCGACGAAATTCTCTTTTCGTTAACTATATTTTGTATTAAATTACGGCTCGTGTTAAACGATTTCTGTGGCGATTGTGTCGTGGCCCTCCTAAGTTCGCTAAGAAACGCCGATACAAAGAAACATTATACTGACAATTCTGGCAAATAGACCAATAAACGGCTTATTTTTATTTTGGCATTTCGTTACACTGACGCGGATAAAATTAATACTAGACTCCTTTGTTTGTCTTTAATTTTTTTTTAACTATTACAGTTCTAACAAAAACTCGGTTTGTATCGTTTCAATTTCGACATTTTTTTTGCAAGATTATTATCGACTTTTAAGGTAAGACCAAAGGAAAGACACCTGCGTTTATGTTTTTTCTTTGTCCTCCTGTTCGTCACGCCGTTTCGATCCCAATAGAAGTTTCCCATCTTTTCATCATTTGAACGTCGTGTCAATTTTAAATAATTTGTTAACGTTCGACCACTCGGCGCTCTCTCTCTGTGTATAATGTATAATCACGAATATTTACTTACATTAAAACATTACTTTTCTAGTTAAGAGTTATTGTAAACATTTTAATAGAGAGCAACATCGATCGATTAACGTAAAATATGTGGCGTGCCGTTAAAAATTAAATTTGTCAAACATAAAATAAAATTTAAGATAAACTTACGTATTGGTCGCGCCCACGGCGCCCGCATTAGTACCGTCCTTCTCCTTATACTTATTGTAAACCTCGCTCATTGCACTGGTCGGGTTCAACGAGCTCAGATTCAGTTTCGAAATGGTATTAGAACAGTTGTTGTCGCTGCTCTCGGTAACCTTCCTCTCCCTATTTTTTGCCTTCTTAATTATACCTTCCGGGTCCATCAGTATTTTCGACCAGTGTATCTTCCGCTGTTTGGACTTGTTCTTCAACTGTTTCCTCAAAATCGGCTTCGCTGGCAAGTTGGACTTTAACGGGCCCCTTACGATGCCCTGTACCATGCACTTGTTGTTGACGTCCTCGGGGTTCGCCTTAGTTCTCTTCTGCTTACGACCCCACCCCTCTAAATTGTCAAAGTCGAGCAACAGATTATCCTTATATCCGTACTCCTCCATGGCGTTTTGGAACAGCGTCTTTAAATAATTATAATCGGGCTCTTCTTCGAAATCGAGATTTTGCAAATAAACAAAGTAATGGTGTATGAATTTCGGGCACTCGTTGCCGAACGACATGTCCAAAAACAACCGCAAGTTCTCGAAGCACCTGTGCTTCTGCTTAAACACCGACTCCGAGTCGTCCGCGTAGTTGCTCCACAACAGGTCCGAAGTGAGCCAATAAATCAAATTGTAGCCCAAACTTTCGAGATCGGACCGGCGCGACTGGGCTCCCTTGTGGGCGTCGCGCGAGCAGAACAGCACAGTGCCCGCGTGCGCCTTACGCTGATCGTAACAGAACTGTTTGTGCTCTTTATTCGAAGTTAAATATTTCGTGGCGAGCCCGTAATCCGACAAATAAATCTGATCCGAATCGCTCGTCGTCGCGCCGGTCGACTTGTCGCCGTGTCTCCTGAGGTTGTAATTTCTACTCAACGTGGACATTGACTTTTTCTTTCTGCACGTCTTAACAGTCACACAGGTGCGTGTAATCGATTGTCCCGTAACCGCTAATTTCGTGCTCTTTTTCGAGTTAAACAAGATGTTGGACGCTTTTATGTCCGAATGAACGTAACCTTTGCTGTGAATGTAACGTAACGCGTCGATTAGTTGCAACGCGATCGTCAATACGGTCTTTAAATTAAATTTGCGACGTCTAATTTCGAATGCGTGTTCCAGATCGTTTTCGAAACGGGGCAGTATCAGGAAGCGATACTTTTTCTTGCCGATCCTGTGGGAGCCGGACGCAATGTAGTTCGGTATTCCTAAATGCTCGACGATGCCGTTCTCCTCTTTCCACCGGCTTACTGAAAGTCAAACGAAATAAGTAACGCGCACAGGGCCCGACGAAATACTTACTTATGTCCTGTTTGCCGATGCTCAGGTAACAATGTATTTCGACGAAAAGTGGACCGCTCGTGTGGCTCTCGATTTTAGCGACGTAAGGGGCGTCGCCTTTAACGTTGCGTCCGATGTCGTCGGAGGCCAGGTAAATTTCTCCAAAGCCGCCCGTGCCGACGGTCTCTCCTAATCGCCACTTCTTGCCCAAAATGTCCGTAAAAATGAGGTTAGTTTTCAGGCGTTCGACTTCGTAATCCGCGGTCCTCTTCGCGGGCGGCGCCTCGTCGTAGTCAACGTCCGAGTTGCCACGTATCGGCATCCTTCTTTCTAATTCGCATACACATTAAATCGAGCACTGCCAAAAACAACTTTCAACGGTTCGGTAATCAACAACACCATCGCGTCCCATACGAGACCGAAAAAAAGTCAAACTGTCAGTTGTTTGGTGCGCACGCGCGATCGCAGTTTTCTCGAAGAAATTTCGCGAAATTATTCATATCTATTCGGAAAACGCACGTGCTGTCCGTTCGAACGTATTATCAAAATCTATTCGGCCGATATTCGAAAAGTCGTCGAAAGGCGAGCGATTCGAAGGCGCGTGCGAAAGTTTACGTTGTCCGTCCGGGTTGCCTGGCAACGCAAATCGCTTCGAACCATAAACAATGCGGACGCGCACGAAAGACCCATTAATCCGATGGCCGAGCTGCACGTTATCGGACAGATTTTAAGCGGGGCCGGATTTCCGAAACAGAATTTGTTTTGCAAGTGGAGCCTACAGCACGGTCAGTATAAGTTGAATCGTTTATTAATCGTAGATTATTCGATTTTAAATCGGTTTTCCGCATGTTATTTTACAAATCGATTTGCGTTAGTTGTCATTGGCGTTGTTTGCATGTACAGGGGTGCGCAATTAACGAGACGTTTTTTAAGTTCGTGCGCTTGACGCTGGCGGCGCTCTCGTCCGATAAAATTTGGCGTTAAATAACGATCTATATCTAGTTTTTTTTTAGGCGATTACTTGTAAATTTAATAGATTAGTAATTCGTGAATTGTGAATTGACGATCCGCACCGCATATCTACGACAGATGTTTATTGTGTCAATAGTGGTGTTCCTTCTACAGGGTGGGGCAAAATTAATGTCATAATGTGAATTGGCTGCCATTTTGTTAGAAATGAAAAAAATTGGGCTCTGTTTTCACGGAAAGTTTATTTGAAGGTGTAAAATTGATGACGTTAAGTTGAAAAAATGATATCGGTCAAATGACCACCTCCTGAGTTGATGCACATTTGTACTCGTTTTACGGCATTTTGAATTGTTGTTCGCAAAACATCTGGCTCCAAATTGGTGATTTCTTCTTCAATGTTGGCTTTCAAGACTTGCAAGGTTTGTGGTTTGTTGTGATAAACGCGAGATTTCAAAAAGCCCCAAAGGAAGAAGTCTGGCGCCGTGAGATCTGGCGATCTGGCCGGCCAGTTCAAATCGCCAAAACGGGAGATCGCGCGGCCCGGAAATTGGTGGTTCAAAATCTGTATCGTTGCCCGAGCTGTGTGAGCGGTTGCTCTGTCCTGCTGGAACCAACAATGCTGGAGACCCAATTCAGCAACTTGGGGAAAAAAAAACTGATTTAACATCTGTCTGTAGCGCTCGCCAGTTACGGTTACGGTGGTGCCATCGGCGTCCTCAAAAAAATAAGGGCCAATCACTTTTTCACTCAGTCATGTGCTTCATTGTTCGCGCACATGGTGCAGGACGATGAGGAAAACGACGACGAAATTCACGCTGCGTTAAAACAACAGACCGGAAATTGGTCAAATAAGCAGTAACAATAATTCCGCGTTCTTCAGGTGTGTATCGCTCCATTGCTTGTTGTCAACTAATTCTCTATCTGTCTACAACACAAATGTCACAGCACAATGACATTTGACGCCATTTGCAAAAATTATGGCGCATTCACATTATGACATTACTTTTGCCCCACCCTGTACAACGATGAGATTGTTTCCCTCGCAAACGAATTTAAAAAAAAAAACGGGCTAGGTCTCGGCTTGTGTTAGGCGCAAGGGCGTTGACGGGGAGGCAAACCGGAGACGCGAGGTACTGCTCGGGTTGCATCTTCTTGGCTTATAAAAGAGAAACTGCAAGCATCGTTGGCTTCGTCTGTTGAAGTTATTCGAACGGGGGGGCCCAATTCTCGGACCATTCGCCATCATAACGTATGCGAAAATGACGTCATAACAGATCCATCCACGATAGCGAATGGTTTGCAAATTGAGACTCGGAAATTCCATTCTTACGGCGCGTATTTTTCCGCGACCTAACACCAAACCTTAACAATTAATTTGTCTTCCCCCCGCCCTCCCCCTCGCCGAAAATCTCATTTTGATACGTTGAAAAAACTTGTACTTGACGGTGCGGGGGGCGAGGCGAACAGAAAGAACGTTAACATTTCGCGTCTCAATTGAAGAGAACTAAAACAGTAAGATTTGATTGATTTAGAACCGATTTTCAAATCTAAAGCCGAGTTTACGGGCAACGGCGGCGGAACCTCTCGAAGGTAAGTGCAACAACCGATGGCGACCCTCCACAATGGGCGAGTTCGGCTCGGCCGAGCGCTGCCGCACGACAATTGCGCGCGATCGAGAGGTTTAAATAAATAAAAACCAATTAAAACCGTACTCTTCTAATGTTGCGTGTTCTCTTGGAGCCCCCGGGCCTCGCCTAGCTGACTTGGCGGGTTCCGCCGCCCATTTTCTAAGTGCTCCAATGAAGATTAATTCGAATTTATTCGTAGGCAGTAACTGGAAGGTGATATCCGGCAAGCGCGAGGGCCAAACCCAGGTCGAATCGCCGGAATTCGAGGAGGCGTGCAAGTGGTGCTTTCCGATCGACGTCCACCTGACGACGAAGGGGGTGCAAGGTACGTGTGCCCGAACGGTTCCAGCTGCGGTTCCTAAAACGCGCGCGCTTTATTCCCAGGTTGGCCGAAGATATACGTGCAGGTGTACCATCTGGACTGGTTGGGCCGCAATCACTTGTTCGGTTACGGATTCGTCACGGTGCCGACGAGTCCGGGCGCGCACGCCGTTGACTGCTTCACGTGGCGCCCGTTCGGCACGGCGAGGGAACGCTTCGTCCAGTTCTTTTTGGGCGGCGGGCCGCAACTGGCGCACCCCGATCTGGTCTTTTCGGCGAACGATCGTTACAAGCTGAACACGGAGACGATGGGCCTCGTGACGTTCGAATTAAACGTGATCTTGAGAAACTTCCACAAGTTCGGCGTCGAATATTAATTTAGGTATAGTGGACGATGACGATGACGATGACGAAGACGATGAGGATAATTCTGTTTGTGTTGTGCACGTTCCGCGGCGCGGACAGTTCGTCGACAACGGAAGCGACGACCGCCGAAGCTTCTTCCGTCGCCTTCTGCGGCGCCAACGATACCACGTGCAGCGGCACCGCGCCCGACGCGACCGCCGTCGCGGTAGCTAACGCAAGTGCGACGCCGACAACGCCCACGACGTCGACGGCGATCAACGTCGATTTAGAAACATACAAGGAACTCGATCCGGATATGTGCACTTGTGATCTTCAGGTAACTTCAAAATTTTCAACAAAAACGACCACGGCACATTTCGTTCCGTTCCAGAGTAACATCTGCGACATAAACTGTTGCTGCGACAAAGATTGCACGTTCGCCGACAAGATGGTGTTCAGCGGTTGCAGGAAAGAGCCGAATATTTATCGCGACACGTCCTTCTGCCAGTTCATGGATTACATTTATATAAATAACACGCCTTACGAATGGGAGGTGAATCAGGACGGTTTGTTTTGCATCGTCAAAACCAACCTACCGTCTCGCCGCAATCATCGGGGGCAACAGGTACGTACCGTCTCGAGCGTTAACCTTTTCGATCGTGATTGCGGGTTTATTCCGGCAGGTAATGCTTACGATGGAGGACGCGCTGCTCCAGAAACGTCACAAGCATTCGTGGTCCGACGTGGAAGTTGAACGGCACCGAGTAACGTTAACGTCGACCGAAGATTTTATATACGGGGCGCACGTGTGGGTCGTCAAAAATAAGGCGATGCAATTGTTTCGTAAGTAAATCCGCTCGTCCCGCGTTGGGCGCCAATCGATTACATCGACGTTTTTGCGCAGAACTGCCCGACAACTTTATGACGAACGTATGTCTGATCAACAAAAACATGAAGTTCTTGCAAAACTACAAAAGCGGATGCAGTCAAACCCGTATCGACGAACGCAATCCCCAGCTAAGCGCCGAGTACGTACTTCAAAGACGTATATTTCCTGCGGGCGCCGAAATATTTCGACGTGCAATCGACGGTGCGTATAATTTTTGCGTCCGAGCGAACGTCAGTTAAACAGATTTACAGGGCTGCCCGAAGAACGTCTGTCTCGAGATCGAGGCGCGGATCTGCGACGACCGCTACGCGAACTGTTCGAATTTTGCAGTCGACGACGCGAGAACGCGCCCGACCTGTCGGACCGACGTCGACGGGCGTTCCTGCCTCAATTTGGTGGAAAAGGCGAGGTACAACCTCTACCACAACGGCACCCGGGGACTCGCAAAGGTCCAGTTGCTCTTGATATTGAAAAACGTCTCGTACGATCCGAGCGACGATTTCGGTTTCGCCCAGGAGTACGAGGCGAATTATTTTTGGACGAACGCCACGACCGATTATGCCGCGTCGAAAAGCGGAAATCCGGGCTACTTGATTGGCAGGCCCGTTTTGCTGGGAGACCTCGTCTCCGTGGCGAACGCGTCGAATTCCACCGCGGACGCGGCAACGCACGAACGGATCGTGAGGGACCGCGCCGACGCGACTCGCAACTTTCTAGCGCTTCCTTCCAGCGTCAACGGCGAATGCGTTTTCGACAATCTGACGCACATTGCCACGGAGTTTGGCTACAACGTGATCGCGAAGTGCACGCTTCGGAAGAAGTTCGACGTTAAAAGCGCGAACGTCTGCGTCGACGTTCAGAAGGAGATATTCAGGCACTGGCCGGTTTCGTATCACGACGAGAATCGCACCGTTGGCAAAGTCGTCGGGATTTTCGGGAACGCGAACGACGCGACGCCGGACGACTGGAGGAGGGTGTTGTCGAACAGGACGCCGCGGGAAATACTGAACGCGACCGTCGGAAAATTCGCGAACGGGAACGCGACGATCGTCTGCGATAATTTGGTGACGACGTTGAAAATCGACGTTTTCCACGCGCGCGTCGACTTCAAGCGGCTCCGCGACCAGGAGAAGATCGTGGGCGCCACGTTCCGATTCGGTTCGAACGGAAGTTTCGAGTTCGCCGTCGCGAACGGCGAGTTCACGTTCGAGGCGATCGTTAGGGAGGAGATCATGTTTTTCGACGTTACGTCGGAAAGGGCCGTGACGTACGCCGATCCTCCTCCCTACCAAATCTCTTTGCCTCACGATTTCTTTTATCCGTTTGTAAAAGTAGGCAACGAAGCTGCCGTCAAGGCCGTCGACGTGGGTCTGATTGCGATTGGGTGTTGCGTCATTTTTGGACGATTCGCCGGTGGTCGTTAATTTTTTTCAGCGAAGAAGAAGATTTAGAGAATTTCGGTTCGCGAGCACGCGGAAAGTTTGGGCGACGCTGGTTCGAAGTAGATGTTAAGTTGAATAGTAATTGTTGTAAAAGTGTGTCGAATACAGATTTGTTTTTATTTAGCGAACTATTAAGTAGTTTACATGTAATCGTCCTAGATTACGGTTAACATGAATAAACTCTCGAATTTAACGTTACTTTTAATTATCGCCTGTTACACCGGCGGACAAGACAATGTGGAGTCGATATGTCGATTTTGCGGCGACGCCGTCAACGAATATTGTTGTCAGTATTATAACAGTTGCTGCGATTGTAAGTATTTTTGTTAAAGTAAACGTTCGAGCTTAGAACTTTGATTTTAGTTATAAATCCGAGCGGTTGCCCGTCGCCGACTAGTCCGGAAACGAGGAAGGCGTGCAAGAATCCCATCAGGTGCACGAGCAACACTCAGTGTCCGTTGCGGCAATTGTGCTGTCGTACCGCGCTGTGCGGCAATACTTGTGCAGATCTAATTTTTAACGGTTATAAATATTGATTATCGATCGCTGTTGCGATTGTGATTGCGTAAATAAAAAGTTTCGTTGAGATGCGTGTTTGGTTTATTGATCGATCGATAGGCGGCGCCAGCGTTGAACGCCATTACCTGAGCGAGACGAAAAGATCGGCTTCGATAACCAGGCCATAATTTACATTAATTTTATTGCCGATGCGACTTTTTCTAGATCTAAAGCCGCGTCCAGATTATTCTGTTCGCGCTCGTGAGCCTTGCGCGGACATGTCGCGGGACGGGCCAAGCGAACAGCCGGTCTTTGCGTCGTCGCGCAAGTCGATGGGCTCGCCGAAGGACGGTTTGCGCGAGCAATCGATGTCCGTTTTCGACGTAAATAAGACGAGTTCAAGCAGAAGTCTGGACAAGACAATCCAGGAGGCGAACAAGAGCCGCACGTTCTCAAGCTTACGATAGGTTCGAGGGGTAAATCTTCAAGAAAATTATGTACACAAGACTTCCAGTGTTGTGTGCACAAGAGAATTACCCCTCGGATAGGTTCTTTTGAGTCGGATGCAAAACTGCCATCTCTATTTAGTTTTAATTTTGATGCATTTCTTTTAGACGTAATAAAGGAGCGAGATGGTCGAGTATTTCAGGTTGCAAGTGTCCATAGCGTTGAGCTCGATGGCTATCGAGCTAAACCGTTGTTCGTGGAGTTGTTATAGGGTCAGGCGCAAAATCGGACGGCAGGTCGGCAAAAGAGATCGATCAAGAAGCGCAACGGTGTTACATTTTAATTTTGTTTATAATTAAAACGACATCCGTCAACGTGATTGTGTAATGGATATTTTGCTGCTTCCCTAAAGCGTCCGATAATTTATTGTCCGGGAGGTTTGCTTGTGGACCACAAACAAGTGAACTGCAAGTACAACAACGCCTTGACGAGGGCACGAAGCGCTTGCGACAGCTGTCCGACTCGCAGCCTTCCAAATCAAAAAAAAAATTTAGCCTCAAACCGGTCGATTCGTGGTGTCAGTTGACACTTATATCAGGTCTGTGCAAACGCATAAAACTAGATAACCTGACAATCTCAAAAAAGAAACAACAGATGTCGCTCGCGTCAGGAACTAACGGTAGCTGTAACGTGTATTTGCAACTGGGCTTTTCATTTTAAGCGTGCAATTGTTTTTATATTTGGATAAACCGTTAGCTTACAACAATCAAATATGAAAATAAAACATTGTCGTGTGCCGAATTGTATGTAAATAAATAAAAATACATCGTTTCTCCCGATGTAAGCGTCTCTAGTTGTAAATTTTGAATCGATCGCACACACCCGATATAAGCGAAAACTGACGCGAAGAGGCGAACGACCACAAAGTTGATAGTTTTTGATATTGTCTTAAAAGCAACAGCAATAGTTCATTGTTTTTAATTGACCGAAACTGTAACAATTTCGGACCATCCTGTATGTCGCGCGGCCTTGATATTCTCCGAACGGTAGCGGAAGCTTCAGACGTTTTACAGTAATGTAAACAAAAACGGGCGTTGTTTGGATTCGTACGCGTATATTATTATAACAAACAATTAACGTTAATTGAATTTAACGAAGCCTATCGTAGTTGAAATCGCGAACGGCAGATGGCGCGAGGTGCAATTTCGACAACCAAATATCGATTAAAACGTGTTCCCTTCGGCTATTATTGATTGCGTCACTAAACGGGAATAATATAAAATACGCGTAAAGGCGTATTATATTAAGAAATCGAAAACGTCCCGATTACGCATTCTAAACGACGTTCTCGAAACAAATATCGAAAGTTATTGGGCTTATTTATTTATAATCGTGACTTAATCGCGTTAACTAACGATGATTCACACGATTAAAACATCCACCTGCGAAAACATCACGTATATTTACGTATGAATTTTAATAAACGTCGCGCGGATTTGCCGCGAATTTTCGAAAAACGTCGGAGCCGTCCTGTATTCGTGAGCGCGTCCGCGTCGGAGGAGACGTACAAACGAATTTCGGCAGTCGGTCCCGCAAACGGGCGCCGACCGTAATTATTTAAAATAATTAATAATAAATCGATCGGACGTTAGAAAAAAAAAAAGTAGGCTACGACGAAGTAACTTAAATCTGCGCAGACGCGCACAGGCACAAGCTCAGTTTCCAAGATGGCTGACACTTGTTGGTCAGCAGCTTCGTGATAAACGTATTTCGTAAGAAAACAGTGCCTTAAATTACGCGACCTCCCCAAAAATTCGACGCGAACGACCGTGCAAACGTCAGTTTCGCGTAAGCGTTCGAAGTTGATGACTGCGCGGTGCTGCGAACGCGAGAAAATCTTGGAAATGTGCGTTTCTCATGGACACTTCTTATTTGTTGTTTGTGTGTGCGCTTTTTCTGAATGCTCGTGGATATGAATAACGTACCGTCCGGTCTGGCCGAGAGGTGAGTTGAATTATTGTCGTTTATCGAGTTCGTTTTCGCGGGGCGGTGGCGGGGGAAGAGGGTGTTTTGTAAATAAGTGCACGTAAGCGCGTGTGTGCGCTTGCACTTATGTCACAATTGTTTTTCTTTTTTTGTTTTCGTCAAAGTAAACACGCACCGACTTAACCGGTTCGTCGGCAGCACCCACGGACGACACACGTTTCGGTGGTATTGTTTGAAATTGTGCGGGGCCTGCCCGTAGTTTTCTACTTCGTGGAAATGTTAACGAACGAACTTATCGTGGAAGAAGAGGAGGAAAAAAAAACAACATACATTATATGGGTCATATTCGTTCGTTCGTCCATTCATGACATTCTCGCGAGCAAGTACGTATCTCGTGGCATTTAAATCGAGTTTCTTCTGGCAGTTTTATTATTCGTACCATACGAAATTTCTAGGTTATAGTCGGTAGATTAATTTCGTTTGGTTAGCTTAGCTACAGGATGGTCGTTCGGGCGGCGCGTTCGCCCCCCAAGTATACGACACCTCGAAGCCCGAGGTTCTTTGTGACGATTAGAAATTACATTCGAACCGCAACTTATGATGTCATTCGTTAGGTAAACATGCTTATGTAAATAGAAGTGACCTAAAAACGTAAAAATGTTCGATAACCTGCCCGTCCGTCGTCCGCGTTGTCGTTGTTTTCGCATCGCCATCGGTTCCCTCCGAGACGGACGCAGAACAATTTAATAATTATCGGCCTCGTTCGAATGCCCTCCTAATTTTTTAATCCGTGCAACTCGTCTCGTATTCACGACTTTAATCGGGATTTTGCCGTGTCGCGCGTTTCTCGGTTTTAGGTCATCGATTAACATAAGATTTGTGTGAATGGGAAACGAGCTCGTATCGGAATGTTATTGCTTAATGTGGGAATGTTCTAATTGTTTCTTAACCTCGATTTTCCTATGCAGAAAACAAACGAGCAGCGTTGCATTTTCGATCTTCAACTGTTATTCGCCTCGCCGATGGGTTGGTTAGCTCGAATTTTTGCGATTCTAGGACAAGGAAAACGTCCCCTTTCCCCTCCGTCGCGGCCCGGTTTTCCCGTGAAAACCCGTCGTTTCGGTCGCGAGCAATTGGAAATTAATAGGAAGATCGCGTGTTTCGAAAAAAAAACCTAAAATAAGATTTGAGGTTATGTTTTACGATAAAACCGAGAGCGACCGCGAATTTTGGGGCCCAAACAAGTCGACGGTACAAATTTAGAAAAATCGCGATCCTGTACGCGACCGCTCGCGACCAAAAAACAAACGACAACGCCAGACATTTCCAACAAAATCCCTCGATTTTTTCTTGGGAAAAGCGTCGGCCATCGCGCGAACTCGCCGAAACAACAACCATCGACGCAAATTCTGAAAATCAACCAAATAATTTACGCCCGTATTTCCATTTCGAAATGTTCATCACCTTCGCAGATATCCGCGATTAACTAACTCATTGTTTCGCCAATTGCGCGCTGGCGAAACGAACAAGTTAAATTTTTGAATTAAGCAGTCTCATAATTTATTTATTTTTTTCAGTAAGAATTTAGACCTACTAGCGCCCCAATTTTCATTTTCTCTTTTTCATTACTTTAGGAGATATTCTCGATTGACTTTATAATTTCGACACTTTATGGCGCGCTGTCGAAACGGAAATTAATTTTTAAGTTTTGCTTTTGTCAATATTTTGCGCACAATTTACGCCCTAATTTTCATTTCGAATGTTCATTATTTTTGGGGACATTCTCGGTTAACTTAGAATTTCGCCAACTTTATGCCGCGCTGACGTAACAAAGTTGATTATTTTAATTATTTTTCTTTTGCCAATATTTTGCGCTCAATTTACGCCTATTTGCGCCCTAATTTTCATTTCGAAATTCCATTAGTTTCGGGGACATTCTCGGTTAACTTAGAATTTCGCCAAATTTATGTCGCGCTGACGTAACAAAGTTGATTATTTTTTAATTGTTTTTTTTTGCCAATATTTTGCGCTCAATTTACGTCTATTTGCGCCCTAATTTTCATTTCGAATGTTCATTACTTTCGGAGATATTCTCGATTAACTTATAATTTCGCTAACTTTATGTCCCGTTGACTTAAGTTGATTTTTAAAATTTCTTTCTTTTGTCAATATTTTGCGCTCAATTTACGTCTATTTGCGCCCTAATTTTCATTTCGAAATTCCATTAGTTTCGGGGACATTCTCGGTTAACTTAGAATTTCGCCAAATTTATGTCGCGCTGACGTAACAAAGTTGATTATTTTTTAATTGTTTTTTTTTGCCAATATTTTGCGCTCAATTTACGCCTATTTGTGCCCTAATTTTCATTTCGAAATTCCATTAGTTTCGGGGACATTCTCGGTTAACTTAGAATTTCGCCAAATTTATGTCGCGCTGACGTAACAAAGTTGATTATTTTTAAATTGTTTTTTTCGCCAATATTTTGCGCTCAATTTACGCCTATTTGCGCCCTAATTTTCATTTCGAATGTTCATTACTTTCGGAGATATTCTCGATTAACTTATAATTTCGCTAACTTTATGCCACGCTGACTTAAGTTGATTTTTAAAATTTCTTTCTTTTCGTCTATTTGCGCCCTAATTTTCATTTCGAAATTCCATTATTTTCGGGGACATTCTCGGTTAACTTAGAATTTCGCCAACTTTATGTCGCGTTGACTTAACAAAGTTGATTATTTTTTAAGTTGTTTTTTTTGTCAATATTTTGCGCTCAATTTACGCCTATTTGCGCCCTAAATTTCATTTTGAAATTTCATTACTTTCAGAAATATTCCCGATTGATTTGTATTATAATTTCGCTACTTTTTGGCGCGATGTGAAAACGAGAAATGAATGTTTTATTTTTGTTTTTATCAATATTTTGCGAAATTCCATTATTTTCGGGACATTCTCGGTTAACTTATAATTTCGCCAACTTTATGCCGCGCTGACGTAACAAAGTTGATTTTTTTTTAATTGTTTTCTTTTGCCAATACTTTGCGCTCAATTTGCGCCCTAATTTTCATTTCGAAATTTTCATTACTTTCGGAGATATTCTCAATTAACTATAATTTCGCCAACTTTATGCCGCGCTGACGATATCGGAGACTGTCGTATCGAGTTAAGTAATGTTTTTGTTTTAAATTAAATTAAAAAAGAAAGGTTATTTACTTTCGAAATTGTCTGGCCGGCCAGCTTGTAACAGTTACGTTTTGTAAGCCTGATTGAAGTTATTATTAGAGGTTTTTTGCGATTATCTCAGGTTATATTGGTCTATGAGAAAAATGCATCAGTTCAAAATTAAAGCTTATAAGATTATCTATAAAAAACCTTGAATGCATTTTGTTTTATGAGCAACCGTTCTTAATCTAAAAACGGAACGAGATATTTTTGGACGTTTACCGGCACTTAACCTCGAACATCGAATTGATATCGATACCTACATGGTTTTCCCTTGACCTTCCCACCCGCCCCCGTTCCGCCGGCACTCGCACAATATAATGGAGACTTGTTTCAAACATAAAAATATAAACTACCTATGGCCCCTTAAGAGGTAGGTGACAACAAATTAATCGGAAGACGTGCATTTGATAATACTACACACAATGGGTGCCATTCCATAAAGCTACGGAAAACTATTAAAGCATATACAGAGTGTTTACAAAAAAAACAGTCGAAAAATTTAAGGGCATATAGTACTGACTAAAGGGAACAAAAAAGTCTTAATTAATATGTGTCCGAAAATCAAACGGTTTGCAGATGTAGGTGTAGCGGTTTTTTTTTTAAGTTAACGAAAGCAATGAAAATTTCGAAATGAAAATGTGGGCGCGAATTATTTAGTTTATTTATCAGAATTTGCGCCGACAGTTGTTTCGCCACGTTCACGCACCCGGTTAAGTCGGTTCCTTTATCGTATTTCCTGGTTTTTATGTGTGTTTTTTCGATTGTTTGTTCGCTTTCGACGTTCTGGATCCTCGCGATCGAAGTGTCGATGAAATTTTGGGCGCGTTTCGGGCTATTTAAGTTTAATAATCGATACGATAGCATTTTAGGGGACAAGGACAATAAAAGCAATGGATTGGGTCAACGATGCGACGATGACAAGTTTTTAAATTTTGGAAAAAAGTCGGCAAGTCTTGGTGGGCGGTGATAGGTATTTGTTTTGGGATTTTTTCAAGGAATATCCGAACAAACTCATTGTTTCAAATACATCAACTCATCCGCAATGAAACGTCGACTTCGACTTGTTTTTCGAGACGAGGCTCCACCGTTTTTAACCTAACGCGATTATTTTGTGAGCAGGTACATAATTAGTTGCGCGACTCGGCCATCTTTCTTATCTGTTATCGTCCAGTTTTTTCCAAGTTCGCTTTTTTCATTCAAATAACGTTTATTATACAATATTATCATTGTGCAGTTTGGTACACAGTTTGAGTAATCTTCATCGTCCTACGAAGTTTGTTTTTTTTTACAACAGATTGCCACGATAATAACGTTCCGCAAACATTTTTATCGCTGCAACATTTCGGCACCACATCAAAAAGAAAATGGCAAGGAACCGTTTCGCTCCACACATTTCCCATTTTCATAATAAACGTATATTCTTGGCCTACAAGCAACGAACTCGTATAAGTTTTTCAAGATTTGACAGTAAATAAGTTGAATTATTAAAATAGCAATTTTTGACGCAACGCTGCTCGACGTACTTATACCGCGGCTTAGATCACGAATGTATTTTTTAACTCGTAAACAGTTCGGCTTTTGTATTTTTGGGATAAGTTCTGATCTCGGTTTCGCTATTTTTGGCGCGCTCGTATCTATTGAACTAATGATATTAACGATTGACGTTTGACAACGTCGCGACGGGGGCGTGGCGAACGAGGCGCTCGTCACGGGCGCAAACTAGACGCTTGCCACGGGCGCTTCTCGCATCCCACCGCACGAACACGGGACTTTCGTCTCATCCGTTGCTTTTCGAAACTCGGAAAATTCCGCTTTCGTTCGAAAAAAAGAAAGATTTCCGACTAATTTAATAGAAGACAGTGTAAACGAACGCGCTTTTAAGAAATAGCGTCCGAAATTCGGACTTCTCGACAAATCGGCGAACGTAATTGTTTCCGAGACGAAGCGAGAACGTCAACGTTACTCCCCCACCGCTTTTCAAGAATTCGTCGAACAATATCTTCGACGCCGCTTTGTGCCGGTTTAGTTAATTATGCAAAATCATCTTTTCTCCCCGGAAAAAAAGTGCTTTTCGCGATAAGAAACGCGCGGTCGGAAAAACGACGCTTGCGGTTTAATTGCAAATAATAAGCAAGGAATTTTAATGTTATTTGCGATTTCGTCAGCTAAAGTTTCCCATATGCATAGGTCATGACACTTGTACCGAACGATAATTTTTTCGATTGAATCGGAACTCGTGATATTTTTTGTTTTTCGAAGAATTCCACGCGAAACGCCACACGTTTTTTTCCTTGGGACTTTGTGGAATTTGAGCGTCGAGAGTGAATTAATTTTGACGGCAAAATTTTGTCAAAAAAAAAACATCGATTTTAATAAGAAAACATACTTTGATTTGGTTAACTGTTCAAAAAAGTTCGATTTTCTTCGACGTACCCAACCGTTAAATGGAAAGTGGGTTTTGTTCGTCGAGGAAAACCCTAAACCCACGAATTGGTACCAAAAACTGTGGAGGAAAGCGTTAATTTTTTTTTCGACATCAGACAGAAGTCTCTTGCCGCTGAACGTTCGCGAACGTCCGAGTGCGTGGCGGGATTCGAACCCGCGGGGGCCTCGCGAGCTTTGGGATTCTTGGACGACTTGTCTCGCGTTGTAAAATGAAATTTCGGGCTCGGCTCCGCGCGAACATTATTTTTGCATCTTTTGTGCGCTTCGGGCAAGGTAGGGTCTTCGGCATGCTTTTTTTGCAACTCCGACGTTTTTTCGTTCCACACCAAAGTTCAATATATGCGGCCAACACTTCCAAATTCACGTGTCTTGTAATGCCAAAAGCGGAGACTCGCATACGGTCCTCTTTCCACAAGAAATTCCATTAGAAATTCTAAAAATACGTGATATATCGTGAGATGATGAACAGGTCCATTGTTCGAGAAAGCCAAAAGAAGACGGAACGCCTTCGGTCGACGTTTTCCCTTTACCGATTGTATCGGTTCACCTCCAGCTCAACTTGCGGTTCTCCAAACTTTACCATACAGGGTGCGTCCAAGAAATTTCCGGAATTATTTTTTACCGCCCAAGCGAAGCGCGAGCGGGCGGCCGCTTCTGTCGGGATTGGTGGTGGGGGTTCTCGGGCAACAGGGAAAAAATATTCAGTTGCCTCCGAACCGCCGGAGAGTGTGGATTGCTTGTACAGTGAGACCCTGTTTGGATGACGCGTCACGACTCACGATGCAGCGAAATGTGGAACAGCGTGTGAACATCAAGTTTTGCGTTAAACTTGGAAAGACTACTGGTGAAACTTTACAAATGCTTCGGACAGCTTACGGGGACGAAGCAATGAAGCAATCAAGTGTGTACGAGTGGTCCCGAGCAGGACGACCGAGTTCAGCGACAGCCGATGAAAATGTGGACCGAGTGCGAACCTTGTCGGTTAGGCGTGCGATTGATTGCTCAAGAGTTAAATCTTTCCAAATCCAGTGTGCACACCATTATTAGTGATCATTTGAACATGCGAAAAGTCTGTGCAAAGTTGGTACCCAAGGTGTTAAGCCACACATGCCTTCTCGCGACTGAGCTGTTGATCAAGTACGGTGTGACAATGCTTCCCCAACCCCCCTATAGTCCGGATGTGGCTCCAAGCGACTTCTACCTGTTCCCCAAGCTGAAAAGAACACTCAAGGGAACTCATTTTGGGACCACCGATGCGGTTCAAAAGGCTGTGACGAATCAACTCAACAGCATGTCAAAAAACGACTTCAAGGGCGCGTATGAAGATTGGAAAATTCGGTGGCAGAGGTACTACGATGCTGATGGGGACTACTTTGAAGAATTTTGAACAGTTGTACGCTTTATTTGCAATAAATCGTGTTTTATAGCCTCATTCCGGAAACTTCTTGGACGCACCCTGTATATGGCGTCATTTCAATTCGTCTCTAATCATCTCATTTCTTAGTTGGTTATTTCGAATCGTCGCGAACAGAACGTTTTCACGTTTACACGTCCCACGTTTAAAAGGATAAACAAACGACGAGAGCACATTTACAATTCGATTAATTTTTTGCCGACGACATCTTCCTTTCGACGATGATTTTTAACGACGGGACCCCTTTCTCGCAACGTGCGACTTATTAGTCGATTTCTTCTTCATTTGAACGTGTCTCCACGGTTCTTGGTGCTTTTTGGGCGGTTGATCGCTCCCGCTCAGCTTATCACGAGCTCAACTTTTTTGACGAGGTGGACAATAGGACGTGTTGCGTTTAAGTTGGGGGCTTAATGTATGCTTAAGGGCGACAGTTCATTTTTTTCGTTGTTAACCGTAACACAATCTCGATCGACTCGTTTAAACGAATTCGCGGTTGTGGGCGGTGCAGTGTCAATCAAATCGAATCGCGTGCCTTGGTCCAAAATTGACTCGGATCGATTCCCAAAAAAAAATCGCCCGAGCAACTCGGGCAACGTTTCGTAGGTGCACAGTACCTAAATTTGGACGGGTCGTGGTTGATCGACCGAAATGACCGACGTTTCGAGCTTTTGTCTTGCGTTTAGGGAAAGCTCGTTGTTATCGTCGAGTATCTTTCGGGCACGCGACGCGATCGACGTTTCGGCTGATCGAAAAACGATTTGGGAATTTCTTTGAAGTGTAAACGAGCTTTGCGTGCGACCTTCGTCCGCCCTGTGCTGTTCTCCACTAAACAATTGCCGGTCGTCGCGCGCGTGCCCCTCGGGCACTGCGCAAAATGGAAAATGTCGTCGCGGAGTAGCTATTTCTGGCATTTTGAAGAAACGGATTGTTCTCGACAACGTCGTCGTCACAAAGTATCCGTGACAAATCGCCGACCGGTAAAAAGAAACTTACGTACAAAAGTTAGGTGGGGCGAAGTTGTATTTCTTGTAATTCTCTTCGTGACGTCGACTGTTCGTTTTTCCCATTGGCACCGTGTAGGTTATCGCTTATAATAAGTGTTGAGGGGGTCATAAAACTTGTCGTAAACTCGAAGGTTCCCGTTCTGGGAAGCCTTTTATGTTGTTTTTTTTTGTTTTTCTTATATTTTAATCGGGGATTTGTTACAGAACATCGTCTAGTTTGAACGGATCGGCGAGGCGGCCGTCGCCCATACCAATCCCTTTATCGTCGGGGGCCATGGTTGGGGCGATGGGCCGCCCAGTTTCCCTTATGGACTCTCCGACGCACACCTCCGGACACTCGCATATCGTGCAGATCATCATAAACAAGGACGAGAGCGGTTACGGGATGAAGGTTTCCGGCGATAACCCGGTGTACGTTCAAAGCGTTAAAGATGGTAAGTTTTATTGTACCTATGTGAGACCGCCCACCGATTGTTTTAAAAATAGACTATACGCCGGTCATGCGTGAACTATTTTTTGTCCTCGTATTTATAGGGCGATTATTAATAAAGTGTAAATTTCATACGCGAGCAGTTGTTGTTGTTGTTGTTTTTTTGTTGTTTTTTTTTTAATAAGGACAATGCAGTTTAAATTGTTTTGTTTATTAACGACGCCGACCGCGACCCGGACGTCTAGCTTTAATTCTTCGGCCGGCGGGGGGTGAAAACAAGTATTTTTCGGGGAACGTCGTCGACGTAATAAGCGAAACTTCCAATTTGACGTGGGGCTGCCGTATTTTTTTGCCGATGAATTATTATTTGTTGCAGGCGGAGCGGCGGAAAGGGCGGGCCTGCATGCCGGCGATAAAATAATCAAGGTGAATTTATTTAATTAATTAATTAACAAACGCGGCCCTATTGTGAATTGTTTATTTTTCTAGGTTAATGGTGTGAACGTGATGCAGTCGACTCATACGGAAGTCGTCGCTTTAATAAAATGTAAGTCTATTTTTGCTAAAAAATAAGGGTAGGGCAGCGACGGCGGCGCGTTCGCCCCGGGCGCAAGTCGTTTTTTTTAAAGGGGGGCCGAAGTTGAAAATCGCGTCGCGAGTCCAATCTCCTCAACGACGGATCCCGTTTAAAGAGCGAAATCCCGTTAGGTTTTCGCGGGGTGGTGGGGGGGAGAAAAAAAATAATCCGGAACCCCTACGCCGCACGAAGCACGAGGTCGCCTCGGCCTCGCTCGCTTTCGTTCGATAGACGACAGATGTTCGCGCGGCGTGCTCGAGGCAAATCAAAGCTGCGGCGTATGGATTTAGAGGTGTCGAGGTAGTTTTTCTCGGTCGCCTTTTTTTTTAAAAAAAAAAAAACTTCGCGACGTGCAAAATAGAAAATCGGACGAACGTTTCGGGGCCGTTGGTTTTTCGCGAGTGCGTTCGGGGGTGTCGTTGGCCCGTTTGGATTTAGAAGAGGCGCAAGGGGTTGATTTCCTGTGTGAGTACCACCTGCGGCGTTTTATGGACGACCGGGGATGTTCTTTTTTGGCGTCGAGTTTTTGTGAGACGTATAACCTACCTGCTTAATTAAACGTTCCTATAAATAGTCATGATAAATGGTTAAATTACAGCCCGGAATTACTTTTATAATCGATTTCGATTATTACAATAACGCATAATAAATTTTTGTAACTGCACAGATGTGTGTCAGTGTCGATATGAAAATAGAAACCGTCATCGCAATGTCTGCATCAGCTGTTTTCGTTTGGCAAACTAGATGCATGGCGTTGGAAATAATATTATACCTAATTTTAGTAGTTCAGGATTTTATTTCAATCATATTTCACCTTTTTGTTGGACGCGAACAGTACCGGGTTTCCCTAAAACACGAGCACGTTTGCGTACGAGAGACATTTGAACTACTCCAACTACCGTCACTTTTTTTTTTAATTTAATCGTCGCATCGCTATAAAACAATCGAATTACACAAAGTGTACGGATTGGGCGACTTTCGAGTGATCGCGGGCACTCCTTACATTCGAACTACTAATTAAAATCGATTGGTTTTTTGACGTCTTGCAGTTTTCGAATTTTGAACACCAAACAACCTGTTGGAAAACTTCGCCGTTTTAATTGTTAAATTTTTAATTTGGCATTTTGTTCGGATCATTTGAACGACTTCGTTGTCTATCGTCAAAATCCATCATCGATACAATTTCGGGATTCTCGAAATCACAAAAATAAACGGTTCTGCCCTTTCATCGATGAAGTTCGGATAATACCATTTTCGTTCGATTAAACAAATACACGTTTCGCAATCAAACGTTCAAAATCTATTGATTTTTTTTGACTTTTTAGTGGAAAATTTGGAGAAACCACAAGATTGAAGTATGGCGATTTAACTCGCTTTTGGAGCTGATTACAACAGTCGAGTTTTTCGCGTCGAATGTTGTTGGTTTGCGATTTGAAGTGGACGATCCACGTTTAGGCACGAATTGAACTACTCCAGTTCATATGCACGATTTTCATATTTTGTCGTTGATCGGTATTTTTTTTTATAATTACGAAACGGGGAGCTATTTGAGCACGACTTCGGGCCGTAGTCTGATATTAACACGTTAACTGTCATAAAAATTTCGCCGAGATTATTTACCAGCCAAAAGTCGAGCGTTTGCGCATTGAAATCAAACACACATGAACAAAACAAGCAAAAAAAATCCCCCCCCCCACCCAAAATGACACTTATGACACAAAGCATTGTTTTTACTTGTTTTGGTTTTCCGTGAATATTGCTCGAATCGCGGCGGTTTCCTCTCCAATCGTCCGAATATTTTTAAAACTAAATAAGTAACGAAGAAAAAGCTTAATTTTTGCAGTTACGCGCGGGCAAAACAACATTTACACGTTAATTTGTACAGTCGTCCACGAAATTAACGCGCGCGTCTTTGTGCAAAATCCGAAACGTTTGTAAAAATAATTGAACTTGCCTTTTACTCAGGAATTGGCGAGAGCGTGCGCATTAATTTCGCGGGCGACTGTACAAGCATCCTTAAGAACTACAATTTAATAATATGTCGGCGCGCGTGTCAAACCGAAAATAAGACCCTTGACCTTCCCGGTAAGCGACCGTCGTTCAATTCCGATTCTATTTTAGTTCAATTAAATTTGTACATTTGAACTACTCGGAAGTAATTGTGCGACCGATTTGAAATATATATATATATATATATACACACGTGTTAATCGTGTATTCGGGCGTAATGCGTAAGCCCATTTGTTAGTTTTCTCAATCAATCGATTTGTGCAATAAAACTTATTTGAACGGATGGACATCGGGTGATTTTCGACATTTTTTATTGTTGTAAAATTGAACAAAATTAGGTGACTTTTATTTAGCGCATTTGAACCACTTCGACGTGTAGCTATCGATTTCGAGTTTTGAATATAACCGTTTTCGTTTGGACAACGTTTAAGTTACCTAATCGACAATTTTTCGATGTCCATTTATTGGTAAATTCAAAATCGTTCAAACTACTTTAGTTCATATTCGCGGTGTTTATTGGCTGTTAGTAATTTCTAAACAAAACCGATACGAACTGCTCTGTAATTTAAGTGCGATTGACGCGTTTCGGTTTTAAAAAATTGGAACATCTGAACTACTCTTTCGGTATCCGTTTCTGACATAGTAAATTTGTTTCAGTTTTTTTCGCATATGATGTTTTGCAAATTTGTAAATTACAGTTGAAAACGGTTTTGCGTGTTCTCGGAGCTACTTTATATTTGCTTTAATCGAATTCGATTTGCGAGACGCTTTTAGTAATGCTATATTTGAGCCCATCTGTCATTGTTTTCTCAATCGATTGGAGGGTGTGAAGTAATCTAACATCGATTAAGTTTGAAGCCCGATTGGCGGTTAGTTCACGGTATGGTTTTACTTCGTTGCGACCTTGGCGATGTCGAAATTGATTACAAAAACGAACACCTTCATCGGATAATTTTTTTTTTTTGGAATCTCCGACGAAGATTATAAATAAACGACGTTAAAGATAATAATTTTACTACGGGCATGTGTTCGTTAGGACGCGCATCGTTTGCTATCCTGAATAACCTATAATTACCATTTATATGTATGTCACCCTTCTTCCATTCGCCGTACACAATAAACGAATGGGAAAACGGGGACGTGTCACCCCAAATATTAACCGGATCGACTTACAATAATTAGCATAAAACGGTGTAGGGGTAGTGGATTTGTTTGCTCAAAACAGTAGGTCAGTATGTTAGTGTCGTTCGCTACGCCCATTTTTTTCGCATCTGCCGCGGGTCGTTATACGGCCAGATATTTTTTTGAAGGGACGTTGGGTGCGCACTTTTCGCCTCCGGATCTTTGGCATATAAAAAAACAGTTCTAATTCCCAAAATGCGGGCTATTATGTATAATACATGTTGAGACATTTGAACTACTGCGCCCAAATTCAATCTGGAATTTGTTGTTTAGCGTTCAATTTAAAAATAATCGATTTATCAACAATTAACAGCGACCGTGTCACCTTTAAATTGTTTCGAACTAATAATTGGACGACCCGTTTTTTTTACGCGTCGTCAGCTGTGGGTTACGCGGCCAGATACTTTTGAGGGTGGTCGGGCGCTCGATTTTCGCCTCGGGAGCTTTTACGCCCGCAAAACGCAAGACCGTTCTGTTTCCAAAAAAAAAACAAACGAAAAAACGACGCGGGACATTCGAACTACCGAACGTGTACTTGTCGTACATTGTTCAATTTAAAATAATCATCGATTTATTAACGATTTACGACAACTTGGCCGCTTCAAATGCCCATAATTGTTTTGAACTAATTATCGGACGAAATTGAAATTGTTCAGCCCAATTTTCCTCGGCTCGCGTTAAAAATTATCCAAGCGCCGCATTGGATCGATTAATTATTATTTTTTAAATTAGTTCGCGTTGTCCGCGTTCGTCAAACTGTTTTCTATCGGTCTCGGAGAATTTGACCGAATTCGAACCTTTTTGGTCGAGGTTTATGTTAATGATTTGGGCGTTAAAACGACATAAACTCGACACCGCTCTGTGGTCTGGTTCAATCTGTCAGTTAAGCGAATCACGTCGACGCAGGATATTTTTAGGTTTGTCCCAATTACCGCGGACGTAATGTCCACCACGACGGATTTATTGGTACGAATTACCGATCCATACTGGCCCTCGTCGCGTATCGACCAAACAACGTAATTGCCTCTGCCAGTTTATGCTTTGCTTGTTTTTAACTGTGTTTTGTTGTCCTGGTTCGTTAGCTTCGTGGTGTTTTTTGTTTTGTTTCGGCAAGCGGTCTCGAATTTACGAGAGATTGTTTTTTTTTTGTCGATACGGTCACTTACCAAGCAAAAGTTCCATGTTGGAAAACAAATTTTTTTTTAAACATTAGTATAAATTAATGCGTATGGTACTTTTGTTCCGCAATGTTTTGAATCTTCTCGAAGCACGTCCAAGCGAACAAGCGACTTTCGCGTTGATGTTTAAATGGGTACCATCACCGCCACCTTTGAATTTCGGCAGCGTCGGCGTGGTACCGGGTACCACCGAAACGGTTCATTGCAAGTTGACGGCTTTCGTGGAAAAGTTAAGCCATTATTTAAAGCGACGTCAGGTACTTATTTATGCAATGGTGGTACCGATTTTCTAGTGGGGTGCGGACATAATTTTTTTTTTTGGTTAAGGAAACGATGGCTAAATCCGGATTTGTGGAGGACGCACGATTAAATGGCACCACGCCATTTTCAAATACGTATTAAACGCGAAACGTGAAAAGAATTCTTCTCTTAGTACCTAAATTTGGTACGTTGTCGGCAATTTCACTGCGACTCTTCTTCAGTCCGGGGCCCACTTGAACTAGATGCGCAATTACTTTAGTCGAACGATCCTTAAAAGTTAAGTGACAATTTTCTCGAGCACCTCCAGAAGCAGTACCACTTTCTATTTCGAAAGACCGTTCGAAGACGTGCAACGTTCGAACGACTTCAGCTGTTTTATTTTATGCTCGAACGAAAAATGTCAGTATTCGCGTTACTTAGGCAAACATTTCGTAAATACGTTGTGCATACCTACATTTTAAGGTACCACTTGCTTAATTAATTATGTCGTACAAGTCGTTTAACATTTACACCTGAATATTTGTGGGTGATGTAAGTCGACTGTTCTCGACTGGAATGATTTTTCTTCTGTTAGTAATCCACGACCATATTATTATCGTCAAATGCCGACGGGTACCGCCTGTGCCACTAATAGAATGTCAATTCCAATTATTCTTTCTATTCGAATACAATTTAAATAGCGCCGTAAAAATAGTGAATGCGCGTTTAAGGATTGTCTAATAATAATTTTCTGTGCGGCACATGCATATTTAGACATACAAAAAACGTACCGCAGTCCGCACTTTAAGTTACCAACCTTTTCTTTATTCATTCGCTTGGTGGTAATTATTTTTAACTTTGGCCCGAATTATTTTGTCGAAATATCTATTTCTGCGGACGATCTCTCTCGTTACTTCTAATCGATCAATCACGTCGTCTTATTTTCTCGAAATAAATCGACGCGTCGCCGTTCGCAATAACAAATTTTTGAGGAAAAAAATCGTCGAAATTTTAAGCGAAGTTAATGCAAATTACGGCGAAGCGTAGGACGGAAGGTCGATTAAAATGTGCCGCGGAAAAAAGTCAAGGTAACAACGCTTTTCGTGCTTATGTGAAACACGTCCAGGACCTCAACAAAAAAAAAACAAAAAACAACGAACACATTCCGTAGTCGTCCGGACAGGTGACCTAGCGCCGCTTAAATTGAATTAGCGTTGCTTCGCCGCGGGGGCGGCGGAGAGAAAAATCGATTCGCGAACAAAAGATATGCAAATTCGTTACGTTTGAAAAAGATGATGCAATTCGTTCTCGGAAACGCGCGACGGTGTCGCCGAACGATTTCCAGGGGGTTTAGGTCGGACGACCATTCGGCCAATTAATGCGGATCCGAACGTAACGATCCCGTCGAAACGCAATCGTCGTTAATTTATGTTAATTCATGTAATACGCACATACACGGGCCGAGGAGAAGTTTCTCAATAACGGCTAAACCCTGAATAACAAATACCTACCGTCGAATTTCTTTATCCTTGCCGCGTCGCAATCGAATGCGGATTAAACTAATTTCGGGAAATTTATTCTATGACGCGATTGACGGAGGTCACGGCGGTGCCTGACGAAAGGTGAAATTGCCACTTTCTAATAATTATAAGGATTAAGATCGCCTTGGTCCGGGCCACTGAAATGGTGAATTGAATTGCGGGTTTCTGACGTGCGGTAAATTGAAAAAAAAAATAAACGGGGAGGGGACATTTTGCCTTGTGCCGCCTGCGTGCTTTCGAGATGCGATCGGCACAGGAGCCACCGGTGGCGCATCGTTCGGGTGCTGGGCGCAACGGCAGTTGCACAACGTGACGACGACGAGCACGCGAATCGACAGAATTGTAATTTGGGATGGAGGAAATCTTCTTGCTACTTTTTGTGACCACGGCCGAATTGTTTCCGTTTGGGCGACACAATGGCCACAACTCGCAGAACGTCCAAAACGAATGGCCGCGAAGATCGTGCGACTTGACACCCTTGGACTTGGAGCGACCCCGCCGAAACAAATTATTTCGACGTCGCCGACGAAAGAACCTTACAGCTGAAGATACCGGTGAACCACAACACCATTTGTGAAAGCTCCCATCGAGCACCACAACATTGAAGAAGACGAGCAACATTTTTGTGTGCATTCGCGTTATACGGGCTTTGTCCCAACTGCTGGCGCGAGTAAATTTTCACTGATTTGAATGGATTTTCGTGTGGGCACTGTAAATCTTCTAAGTCACGAGTCGTATACCACTGGAAAGCGCGCTTCGAGACGTGCGCGATTGTGCAAAATTCAGCCGCATAGCTGCTGGAAGACTTTGGATGGATTTTATGCGGGACCAGCAACTTGTAAAGCGTAAGGTCATTTGTCCGAAAATGTCGTCGAGCCTTTGTGGATCTAGTTGTGATGTCTGATGACGACGGCGCGTGCTGCAGATAGAATCTGCATCGGTTTGGTGCTCGATGTGGACATGCCGACGTCCTCGGGAGAGAGTCGTGAGATTATGAACATGATGGGTTTGGCGATATGAATACTTTTTGGACTGTTGCACCAATTGGTTGTCTGATGGTGTCTTACACTCGAAGCCTCGACCGTGTCGTCAAAGAACCTGTCTACGTTTTGCTTCTGTTGTCGAGGAGTTTAAGAAAGACGATTTGAGTTTTCTTTGTTCGTCGCTCTACTGAAGAACGCGAACGCGGCGCGTCTGATGCGACCATCTGGCAGAAAAACGACCTGGATTGTGTTGATTCGTTTATTTCAAAACATGGAAACCCGAACGTACTTTGCCGACGAAAAATATTGCAGCATCGACGCAACTTCCGGACCAAGGAATTGCCGTTTATAATTGATGTAGGGCATCTGTGAATGTTGATGAACGTATGGGAGCTATGGGGAGGTGGGAATGAAAGAGACGAATGAAGAGAAGAATTGAGCGGTGGAGAAACGTCGACATGACGAAGACGCGCTGCTCGCGTAAATGTGAAGAAAGGCTCTCCAAAACGTGAAACGGTGCTCTCCGTGAAACGAAGGCTCTCCAAAAAACTCCAAAAATTTAAAATAGGCGCACGTATATTTTTTTTATACATACACGAATCATTTGTGGATGAATTTTACTCGATGGGAATCGTCCGTCCGGCAGCCGTGCGCCAGTCGACATGACAACGCGCGGCCGTTGAAATTGAACGAAAAACGCTGGATAGCGTCACGTGCAAACGTACGCGTGCTTTATCGATGCGCTGTTTTGTTTTGGTTCCGCTTCGATGGCCGATGGTTACCAAATTGACTGGGGCGCGGCTAGGAAAATTTCAAAGGGTTCTATTGCAAAGTTTTGTACACGCGTCTTACTGAAAACAGTAGAAGTAATTAAAAGCCGATGAAGTTATCATTATACGCATCATAAGAGAAATCCACGGCGTATAAAACAACACGCGAGATGCGACGAATATATTTTCATTCGTGTTTTATGCGTTGTTTGTTTAACGCGGCCGTCTTTATGACGATCTTCCCGGAAATTCGAGGCATCCGTCCCACTTGTTTTTGCACGAGCTGCTGCTGGCCCGTTAAAATTCACCATCTCGCCTTGAGACGTCAATCTTTTATTTCGATTGTTTTGTTCTCGATTTCTCGTTGTAGAAAATCTTTATTCGATTCGCGGGTCAAAATTATCGGAAATTTGAGATCGATTGTCGGAACGTCAGGACGATCGAAGAAAACGCAATTTTTTTTTATACATACGCGAATCTTTTGTTGATGAATTTTACTCGATGGGAATCGTCCCTCCGGCAGCCGCGCGCCAGTTGATATGGCAACGCGCGGCCGTTGAAATTGAACGAAAAACGTTGGATGGCGTCACGTACAAACGTACGCGCGGTTTATCGATGCGTCGTAGTTTTCCCGTTTTGTTTTTGTTCCGCTTCGATGGCACACGGTTGCCAAATTGACTGGGGCGCGGCTGCTAGGAGAAAAATTTCAAAGGGTTCTATTGCAAAGTTTTGTACTCGCCAAAGCGTTGTTAGCTTTTTTTTTACTTATAGCGTTTGTTGTATATATTTTTTTATTAAATTTTCAAACGTTTCGATTTTAATTGTGGAAATAATTCAAGAACAACATTTTCTTTATAATAATTGTCATATATTGTCTTTTTTGTCGACATTATCGTTATTCTAACATTGAAACAACATTTTTTTTTAAATCTAATTTTATAATTGACGTATCGCATCAGTTGTGCCATGTGTTTATCGCGCAGCGCTCACTTTCCGCTGTTTCAGCGACGAGCCCGGCTGAACGCGCCCATTCTTTTGTTTCTTTTTTACAAAATCTAAACTGCTTGGGCATATTTTTCTAGGACACTTTAAATCTGCAGAAGTCGACGGACCGGATTTCTGTGCCAAATCTCCACCTTTTTTATTTTCATTAAATTTCCCAACTTAATACAACGAGCGGCTAAATGATAACGTTAAAAAAAGAGGTCGCGCCGTTTTAATGAGATTATTAAATTTAGTGTTTAGGCCCGTTATTATATAATAATCCGCGGCGCGGCGCGACAGCAACTAATTGGGAAGGGCGATAAATAGGGCGTGGTCGAGTAAAATCGTGGCGCTAATATGTACTAATTTAATTGCGTTAATTAGCGAATAATTAATTTAGGGGCGGGACTTTCCGATTAACAATTTAATAATCATTTATCTTCGTCAAAAGTTACATCGGTTGATTTGCAATGGTATTAAGTTCACTTGTTTAAGATCGGCTACAGTAAAACGCCGTTTAACGCTATTTTTGGTTAGTGGCGCGGGTGGGGGGGGGGGAGGTTAGACGCTTGCCGCGGGCGCTTCATACTTTTTTTTTCAAAAAATTTCAAAACTAAACCCAGTTGATCGTGATTTGTTTCCTTTTGTTTTTCGCATATTCTCAGCCGATGTTTCGTATCATTCTTATCGTCGATTCTATATTTTCCTCTTAATTTTTTTTTCGGACTTTGCAGGTGTTCGTTGTAGTTTCTTCTTCTTGGAAATGTCTTTTTTTTAAATTAAAATCGTCTTCGCTCCGTATTATGTATTTTACGTTTGTGTTTTATTTGTTATTAACTAAATTAGATTAGATTGAAATCTAAATCAATTCAAATTAAACTAAACTAAATCCAGCCCTGTTCTTTTATATCTGGCGATTTCGATTACCGACGGGGGTGCAACCTATGGTACCATCGGGCCATACAAATACTTCAAACGTCACTCGTTAACTTCATTTAATCTAGTCGCCGCCAGAGGGCTCATTCGTTTTTGGAATCGCCAATAAACAAGCTCAGGTAACAATATTAATCCAACCTGACGGATTCTTACTTTTATCTGACTACGAATTCAATATTTAACTATTCTTATTGTTTCCTTTGTTTATTTTAAAAGGTCTCGTTTCGTGCACTTTTCCTCGGTTAATTTATTTGTTGGAAGTTTCTCAAAAATTTACGCGCATCACCAGGACCGGACTTCAATAGATACTCCCGTATCGGTTCGTTTACACCTTATTTCGCACACCGTTAACTAGCCAACTAATTCCGTCGCGTCGTACATATTTATACGTCTTAGTTGACGTTAGATTATTCTAGAAGGTCAATACGATCAACTGTGGAATGTTCTCGAGCGTTCGATTGCATGCTTTGCCGTCGAGAAATGACTTTTTTCACCGATCGGTTACCGATGTTTGCGACGCCAGAGTATATCGATCAATGTCGAATTACAAGTTCAGTTATCGACATTCGCGACAACTGACCGTTTCGATCGATCGCAAATCCGGCCCTTATTTGTTCGGCGCACAGTCGAATTTCATTTTCGCGGCACGCCCGCCCATTAAATTTCGAATTGTTACTTTGTACGCCCGATGAATGCACGCACGCACGCACGGCGCGACGAGGCACGTAAAAGAACGGTTTATTGTGACTAATAAGCGACCGAACCTATCGGAAATATTTTAAATGCCGGCTGGGGGCTGGGGTCGAAGCGACCCGGCGCGCTCGCCCTGGCCGCTTCGAAAAATTCGCGGTTCGTTCGTTCGGGCCGCGCGCGCGCGCGCGCGATTAAAGGAGAGACGGAAGGTTGTTTATTATTATGTTTGTTCTTTTTTTTTTTAAACGAACGAGAACTTTGCCTTTCGATAAATCTCCGGGAGCGTCGCCGAGGAATGCATTTAGAGATGACATCATGGTGTTTATTCTCGGTAACAACACGTTGTCTCTCGTACGTTCGCTCGGACTTTCCTCGTTCTCACCTGCCAAGCGAGCGATGCGTACGAGATAGAGCGAGACGGACGGCGCGCGACTTGGCGCTTTTAATTTTAGAGGTGATCGTGTTGTCGTTCTTTAATTAATTTTTTACCAAACTTTGCGCCTTCGGCGCTCGTTTAAGGGGGGGCCGCGTTGTGTGCAATTTGCATGCGTGACTAATTCAGTTATTCGTTTGGAATGCACTTGACCGTTTTTTTTTTTTTTTTAAGAGCGATTACCTAACGTTTAATGGCGTTTTATGTACGTGTAGAAGTAAAACGACGGCCAGATTATCGCACTAAAGTCGTTTATGCTAGATTTTATCGCATCTGACACATTTTTCCTGTTGCGCTGCCGAATGTTTGATAATTCGGTAATGAATACGGTTAGATTTTATCGCTTTATTTGTTTTTACAAGCGATGTACGTTCGTGTTAACAGTTGCGCATTATGTGAATGAAATTTCGGTTGATTGTTTGACCTATCGTTTGTTATTATATACATATAATATCGTTGTTTATTGATATTATATACATACATATATGATTTTATTAATTAATATAATTTTTAATAAAAAAAGGGGGGGTAATATTATTAAATAGATTAAATTATTATATGTTAATATTAATATAGGTAATTAATAATTAATAAACTTTTTTTTCCGTTATTTAATCTATTTAATAATAAAGTTAAAAGTTAAATTTATATAGTTTATTTTTTTTTTATTTTCTCTTTAATAATTTACAAATTTGAAAGGTTTGATTATAAAATTTAGTAATTATTTTTTTATTATTGGTTAATTTTTTTTTTTTTATTATTAAAATATTTCTTTAATTGATGTTTTAGATCAATGATATATTTTGTGGTTATTTATAATTTTTTTTTTAATAAATGTTTTATTTTATACAGGTTTTTACTTGGGGGCGAGTAGAAATTTTGTATCTGTCATTTTATTTCTAGTTATTTTTGGTTATTACTAATGTTCCGGCCTGCGGGCTACCGGGGGGGTTTTCCGAAGGGTTAACTAATAATATATATATATTTTTTTAAATTTATTATGCAATATGTTATTTTTAACATCTAACAATAAGCATATGTGTGGATTTACAATTGACATGTAGAAGAGATATGCTCCAGTGAGCAATAATCTCTATATGCAATTTAAATTTTTTAATGAGTTTGTGAACTTAATTAACTATTCTAGTGGTTATGAACTAACTAAGTCAAGTGGCGTTTTACGTTTTAACCTGTTTGTTTGTTCACTGTTGTCTAGTAAATTTAATGCCAGCACATTTGGGTGGTTTTCCAATCGTTGTATGTATTTTTCACTGCACTGCACAATCGTTTCACTCACTGTGGGCACTTGTAAATCATTGTGGATATCTTTATTTGTCACAAACCATGGGGCGTCCGTAATGGCTCGCAGCACTTTAGATTGAAATCTGTCGATGATAGCGAGATTTGATTTTGATGCTGTTCCCCAGAGCTGCAGCCCATATGTCCATACTGGCCTGAAGATAACGTTGCATGCTAGTAGTTTGTTTAGGAGTGAAAGTTGAGACTTTCTTCCCAGTAACCAATAATCCTTTCGGAATTTGATACCAAGCTGTTTGCGTTTTTTCCAGATGTGTTGGCGCTATGTCAGCCCCTTATTTAAGTGTAAGCCAAGATATGTAACGCTGTCTGTTGTAGGTACGGGCTGGTTTGCTATCGTTACTTGTGGTGAACCTTCTCGACATTTAGTAAAGACGATATGATTGGACTTAGTCTCGTTTATTTTAATTTTCCACTTTTGGGTCCATCTGTGGATTTCATTAATGCTGTGTTGTAGTATACGGCTTGCCTCAACTGGATTTTTGTGTGTGGCTAGAATTGCAGTATCATCTGCGAAAGTGGTTGTGATTACGTCATTATTGGTTGGAAGGTCAGCAGTAAATAAGAGGTACAATAATGGACCCAAAATACTGCCCTGCGGCACGCCAGACTTTATTGGGTGAAGTGTTGTTATTTCATTTTCGTATCTCACTCGGAAGTACCTCTCGCTAAGATATGATTTAAGAAGGATGTAAAATTCTTCTGGGAGTTTCATTCTAAGCTTGTAAAGAAGTCCCTGGCGCCATACCCGATCAAAAGCCTGGCTGATGTCTAAAAATACCGCAGCGCAGTACCTTTTTTTTTCAAATGTCCTATTTATGGTATTGACTGCGCGATGCACCTGTTCGATTGTGGAATGCTTCAGCCTGAACCCAAATTGATGATCAGGTAACAGGTTTCTCTCTGCAACTATCTTATTTAACCTTTTAGCCAAGAGTTTTTCGGAAATTTTTGATAGAATGGGCAACAGGCTAATCGGCCGATATGATGATGACTCGTGTGGTGGTTTTCCCGGTTTTTTGATTAATATTATATCTGCTGTCTTCCATTGAGCAGGAAAATATTTTAGACTGAAGACAGCATTTATGAGCTGTGTTAGCATGACAATTCCTTTTCGAGGAAGTTCCTTTATTATTTTTCCCGTAATTAGGTCATAACCTGGGGCTTTTTTGGGACTCAGGTCGTTTTGGATTACGTTTTTTACTTCTTTTGGTGTTGTCATGAGTATGGATTCGCTAGGTTTTTCAGACTCTTTTAAGAATCGTTGAATCTCTCTATCCTCTTCGTCGTCAAACGTGGGTAGTGGTTGGAACACATTTTCTAAATGTTTGGCAAAATTTTCAGCCTTTTCCTTATCTGTTTTGGCCCACCCATCACTTGGTGTCCTTATGGGAGGTATGTGTTCTCTTGGTTGTTTTAATCTTTTAGTTGCCTTCCACAACGCATATTCGGTGTCAGCTGTTGGTGTTATCCTTTCTAAGTAATTTTGGAATGATTTGTTCTTGAATTCTTGTAACGATTTTTTTAATTGTCTAGCTGCTCGATTAAAATTTGCTTTATCTCGTGGATGTCGTGTTGTCTGCCATGTTTGTCGAAGTCGTCTTTTTTTTAATATCTCTTGACGAATGTGTATTGGGTAATCAGCTGTTTTTTTCTGTCCGATTGTATCTTGCACTGCTGTTGCTTCCCAGGCAGATTCTTGTATTTGGGTAGTGAAGATTTGGACTTCTGTTTCCAACTCATCTGTTGTTTTAAGCTAGACTCTGAGGTTTATTTTGTCGTTGATTAATTCTTTGAAGTAGGCCCAATCTGTTTTATGGTTACAAAGCTTTGTCATCTGCTCCTTTTCCTTAATGCCTGAATAAATGGTTACAATAACTGAGGAATGATCGGATGCTAAATCATTGCTTGGTTCTATGTCTAGGGACCCTGGAGTGAACCCTTTAGTGACGAAGAAATCTAGGCAGTCTGGTATCTTGTTGGGGTCCGTCGGCCAGTATGTTGGTTTGTATGTTGAGAGGTGGTTTAGGTGTAGCAACTAATAATGGCGTGCCGTTTAGTTGAATTATCGCGACGACGAGTCCTCGGTATTTACCTAATAAAACGAATTACAGTCGAACTCGGTTATAACGAGCGAAAAGTGTGGCGGTCCCGACAATCTCGTTATAACGCGAGTTTGGTCGTAATTCGCTGTGACGAAAGGAATGGTCTGGAGATGAGATCGGCAGGTTCGAAAAATATCTTCAACTTGCACGATAATTGCCGACAATCTAAGGAAGACCACTCGGGAGCGTTGTGTAGTAGTAATTGATGAAATGATAACGCGATAAGTTGCTTGATAAGAAGCCGTTCGAACATACTTTAAACTGACACGAGGCACGACAGAGCAGAACGCCGATGGTCTTGAGACGCATTCTGCTGATATTTGGACTTGGTCGTTGGTTGGCTGGAGTCGATGACAGGTTAGGCACGGGATCCAGGAGGACGTTGAAACGCTAGCTTGGGTTTAAACATCGAGGTTTTTGAAGAGCTTCTCCTTAGAAAGTCTACGACTATCTACTTGAAGATCGGTCGATGGGTTTTTTGTACAGAAGTACCTTGTTGTCCAAGAGAACTATTGAGAACTAGATAACGAGTGCGACCTTTTCCGTTCACTGCTACGGCCAAGCGTTGGCGAACCCTACGCGTTTCACGATTCAAGGGCATCGATGCTCTCCGGAAGTGCTCGTTGGATGACTGTCTCGCTGCGAGAACGAACGAAATCACACCCCGGTCCTGGATTTGGAGAAGTTGGGTTAGTGACAAATGGTAGTCCATCTGGAAGGCCAGGAGGAGGTTAACCTGCCGATAGTTGGGCAGGGACTGCGGGGTTTTACTTAACTCGAGAACATGGTCGACATCTGCGAGTTTGCGTGAGACGGTGAAGAAGCGTGGGCGACGATCCTGGGCCCGACGTCGCGGAGTTCCCACGAATCCCGTCGAAGCGCACGAAATTCCAGAGGCTCTGCCCTTTTGCGCCGAGAGATTCCACCGTAGAAGCCTATTGACGACGGTTGTGGTGTTGATAGATGGTCAGTTTGATCTTGATCGACGTTCGGTGCAGTACGATGATTTTATGTTAAAGGCAAACGACACGAACGACTCCATGGGTGAAAATAAAGGGATAAATAACCCTCTGTATCATTTCTGTTTATTTTCAACGGCGCCGTTAACATGTTACGTAGTAATATAACTTGTCTGGCAAGATGAGCTGACGCATCGAACTTATTGCAAAGACGTCGCTTTTATACCTCTATTTTGGGGAATACCGCGCCCTCCCAATCGACCTCGAACGTTTTATCGGCAAACTATTTTGATAAGTCCTCGTATATTTTGGAAAATCGATTGAATTCAATACGTGTACGTGGGCAAAACAAAAAGTTCCTCGAGAAAATCGTTACGTGGTCGTTTGGGGGGGGGGGGCGATGTCTCCCCCCCTCAAAAAAACCGACACGCCTCTAGAAAGACCAAAATGACCAAAAAACGGCTTTCGACGGACTTGTCCAATTTTGACATTTAATTCACTTTAAAATAATCTAAATTTCTGGAAAAAAGCGTATCTTATCTGTCGATTGCGTCGCGATTTTTCGCAATACAAGTAGGCCGCGATTGTTTAGTTTGCACGAAAATTACGAGCGCGGTAACGTTGTGGACTCGTACTTGGGTTCGGCTGTTTCGAGGTGCCGCGGGCGGTCCAGAAGACGCGAATTAAGATTCGTTCCTTGGCCTCGATGGCGTCCTTATTTTGTTGTAACTTCTGTAAGTCGCAACCACGCGCGTTTTGACGATTCGCGCACGAATTGAAATGAAAAGCTTAATTTTCGAAACAAAACGGGTCGTTTGAATTATTGGCCGCGGCGCCGACCGGTCTCGTCGACGTAATTTTCGAGGCGTTTTGCGTGTTTTCGATGCGCGAGCTCTTCGAACGAAAAGAAAAATATGCACGCCTACTCGAATATATGACGGTCGTCTCTTTAATCCGTTAATTTGTTTTTAAGGTTCAAGGTCGTCGAAGTTTAACTACATAATAATCGGGGGAAAAACTTAGAATTCGAACGATTTTATTTTTAGTTTCGTTTATCGTTCCAATAGAAGAGCACATCTAAACATTTCGACTAGATTATGGAAAAAGTGAATCGTTAGCGAAAAATGCGATTTTTTGGCGGTGCGCGAACTTGACGTTAAAATAAATCAAATAATTTGCGCCCATATTTTCGCCGTTAACTTTATGTCGCGCCAGCGAAATTGAATTTGTTATACTTTTGCGCCCGATCGGCCGCCGTTTGCGCACAAAAATCTTCACGATTTTCGTTGTTATTCGCGATCAACGTGTCGTTTCGCATACAAACTTTTCTTTCGCCAATTTGCTTCCGTATTTTCAATTCCAAAATTCGACTGTGTTTCGTCCGTGCGACAGAAAATTGACGAAGTCGTGAAAATTTGGGCGCCAATTTTCGGAATTTGCGTCCGATAGTTGTTTCGTCAAGTTCGCTCACCTCATTTTTAGCTAATTGTCAACCCCGGGCTCTGAATCATGCGTAAACAACGGTTCCGATATTGTTTATCGCTAAATACATTCGAGTACTATTCACCTTATGATTAATAATAAACACTCGATGTATCGCTAATGTGTCTTTAATTTTTACAGCTTCCGCGCAAGTGGTTTTGACGGTGCAACAGAGATCGGGGGCCCTCAGGAGTATGGGGTCCCCCAGTCTGCACGCGCGTCCTTTAACAACGCACGCCTCCCAGAGGATTACGGGGCCTCAACCTGTCACTGTGAGTAAATTTCTCGTAGACGTTTTTGTTTACGTAGTCGCCCAGACCAACTGTCCACAAAACAGATAACCAAGTAATCTTCCGATAGTAATAGAGCTGATCTAACCTCGCACTTTGTCACCAATTTTTTTCGTAATTACGTAGCGTTTGCGAAAGCGACCCATCGCGATAACGAGCCCCCCCGCATTTTTCTTTTCCAGCACGAAAAACAATATCAACTGCAATTGGAACGGGAGCAACAGATTCGTTTGATGATCGAGAAGGAGCAGCGCTTCATCGATCAGCTTCGTAGCGAAATTGCGGTGTCGCCCAGCGAGAAGAAAAACGAGAAATTGATCAAGGCCGAGACCAACCTCCACAAACTGCACACCATCCTCCAGAACCACGTTCGAACGCAAAACGAGGTAATTGACTTTAGATTTTGAAATTGCGAGACTCGCGGCCGAATCTCCGATCGAAACGTGGGGAGAATCGGTCGCGGGTCGTTATGGGCAGTGATGTATTTTGTATTATGGAATGGATGTTAGTTGTTGGCTTGTGGTTGGTAAACGGTTTAAACGGTTAATGGTTGGCTTTGGCTCATTGTATTCGTTACACCCCATTTTTATTCGCTGCCTTAATATCGCAAAGATCGATCGAGTTCGTCGTTTTCCCCCCCTCTCATCCCGGTGCCGGGCGCGGTGCGTCGGGACGCGAACAACTGCAATCGCGGTTGTGGCGCCCCATCGGCGACGAAAGTCGCTTCCGCCCAAGCATTTTCACTTTATCAGTCTTTGCGTTTAATCGCGGCGATGTTCCTAATTTTTTTTTTTTCGAAAACGTATGCTCAGCTCTTTCGTCGAAAGCGCCGGAAGTTTTCCGCACTTTCGCAATTCAGAAAGTGTCGTTCGAGGAGAGCTTAACTCGCAAGACGAAAGAGAAGAAAAACGTCGAACGATTGCGGTTTTTTTTCTTTCTTTTCTTTTTCGATAACGATACCGCAGAAATTTTGCCTGTAGAAAAAACCTTTTCCCATATGGCCTCGTTGGCCACTTATTCGATCAACTTATTTTTTTGCAACGCTCGCCATGGTGTTTATTCAACACTGGCCAACAAAGTCCGTTAGAACCGAGACTCTTCGGTTTAATAAATTAACAACGTGTTTGTCGAAAATTATTTGACTTGCTAAATACGATCGTGGTAACCGAAAAGCGACTTCTCCTCGAAAGTCCTCGTCCAAGAAGGAGCCGAGGACTTCTCCTTCAATTCAAACGATCCATTGTCGGCCCTATAAGAAAGAGCTAAGCATATTTTTAATTATATGGCTGTTGACACTGAACTAACACTGCTTTACTGTCTCTCTCTCTTACAGCAAACACCACGCATCTCCCATTTAATCGATAATTTAGATACGCCACCTCCTCTTCCCAAAACACTACCGCCTAACGTCTCCAGAACTCTCCCTTCCAAACTCGGTAAGAAAATAGCGAAAAGCCCACCGCAGTCACCTAGCTCTCCTACAGAGGGATGTGTATTAGACAACGAAGCGCCCCCGCCGCTCCCGAAACGAAATCGTCCAGTCGACGCACAAAATAACAAAAGATCCCTTTATGTCAATGGCAAAGTGCCTTTCGAGTTCAACTCTCTTTATTCCGCAAAAGAGATAAACTCAAACTTAGACCGAATGCCTTCGGATATTTTCAAATCGTTTTCGGACCCCACCTCCGACCTAATGGTAGACAATTCTCTGTATTCCGACGTCTCGGTACCTCCACCACTTCCTCCCCGAACTCCAATTTCCAACACCGGGGGTAGTGATCCCGACGCTGTTAATTCCATAAACAAACAAATGTCGTACCCACTTGTGGCAACTTGCACAACGTTAGTTAACAATTATGTAAGTAACAATTTTGTAGAATTTTTTGCCGTTTTATAACGTTTGCGCAAAATTATTTTGATGTTGTGTGGAGTTTGGAATTTGTACATATAGTATTAACTTTTCCACTTTTTCACGTCATTCTAACAAATCGAGATAAATTTCATTTACTAAAGCAACTAATTTATGAGACACACACACACGTGCAAAAAAAATAAAATGTTCGGCCCCGATATCAATTCGGCGAACCGGACTAATGTCCGTTTTTTGCAGCCTCCCAATCACACCCACCATCGTACAAAATCGAGCCCGGACTCTCTGTCCGCTGCGATATCTCCGGCCGAGGCGTCGCGGAGGCTCATCCTTTCCGAAAGTATGAACGACTTGAGCAAGTCGGAGGGATGGGAGTCGGCCATTACGCCTCCGGGAACGCCGCCGCCGCCATATCCCAGCCCGCTTCCAAGCAGAAGGCAGCCGTGCAGCAATAGGAGCTCTGCAAATACGGAAGATTGCGATTTACCATACGAAGAGGTATATTGTGACTTTTTGTTGTTGATGGTTGGTACCCGTCGATCGTCCGGTTGGCAGTAAACGAAACTATTGCAGGTTGTTTGATGATGGGCCCCGGAGAGGGCACTTTGCATCGTCTCCAATCTCTAAACCACGACTGGGTTACTTAAAACCAACGAACGTGTGCTTTATTTTAGAATACGACGTGTGGGACGTTTTCTTTTCAAGGCGTTGCCATGGTAACGTTGCTGAAATTTTGCTTGTTTTTTTTACCCCTTTTTATTTCGTCGGTTGGTCCACCATTTTAGTCTCGTAGATCTAATCATCGTACCCAAGATAGTTCGATAAATGATTCTCTTCATCCATAGAATCGGGCAGGACGAACAACGATTATCTTTAGTCATTAAAGCAAGACGAACATGGGTGGGTCTACGTTTCATACAAGGAAATTTGGCAGCAGGCAGTTATCTAAACTTTGACGATGGTAAAATTGCATCTAAGACAAGTACCACCACTGTATAGAGAAAAAATACTTATAAATATACAGGGCGTAATAAAGTAAGAAAATATTTGTCTAATATGAATATTCGACGAGCTAATGGGGAGGTGCTACTAGGGGAGCTTTTGGGAAAAAAACTTACGCGCGTCAAATGTAAAAATGAACAAAAAACCATATCAATGACCGCAAATTGCTTTGGTCTCGAGGTTTCGTCTACAGCTTGTCCGCAAAGTGCCTAACTTACGCTACGAAAGGCAAAGTTCTAATGCTCGAGTGTTTTTTTTGTGCTACGAGAGGTTCCCATTGAACGTTATAAGCAGCACAAATCGACTCGACAAATCTCCAATAGCGGTTGCTTCACCTCTTAACAACTGTTGAGCGGCCACCGTTTAGATTAATGTCGCACGTTCGAATTTAAGATTCGAGGGCAACTTTTTCGTATCGATCGAATTTGCAAATAACATGTACACATACCTAATTTTAATAGTAGCAATGATAAATTAAGCACGTTTTCGAAATTGCAGAACCCGATGGATACATCGCTGGTCGACCACGGTTCCTTTTCGATTCCCAACCTTCCGGGCCGCGTCCTGGCCAACAGTTCTCCAATACACGCGGCCACCTCGCAAACGGCCCAGCAGCCGATTATTAGTATGGAGGACGACGAAATCTCGGACCCGGAAGTGGTCCGTATTTGGTTTTCGGCGACGCTACCGATTTTAATTTTGAAAATTCGTTGTAGGGGCAGCTGGAGGACCATGGGCCCTTCAAGTCGCTCTCCCGGCTCTGGGAGCACACGCCGCACTTAGCTGTGTTCATGAATTATGTACTATCAAACTCGGATCCCAGTAGTTTATTGTTTTATTTAATCACCGATTTGTACAAAGAGGGAAACGCTAAGGAAATGCGCAAGTGGGCCTTCGAAATCCATTCTAGTTTCCTCGTTCCTGGTGCTGTAAGTGTGCTTTTATTTTATTTTTTTTAATCGATCACAAATTTTTATACCCGTAATTTTTGCAGCCCCTGCGTTTAAGCAACGTAGACGAAAACATAGCGCGCGAAATCGACGACGTATTGACGCGCGAATTCGACAAGGAAGAAATACTGCGCAAGATATTCTGGAAGGCCCGTAACAGGGCGAAGGAGGAACTGACCAGGCAGCTCGCCGATTTCCAGCAGAAACGTACGGCAGGTCTGGGCACGATATTCGGTCCCAACGATTCCATGTTGTCGGACATAAGTCAGGATAAAACCAAAGAAATGAAACTGTACGAAACGCTACTGTTAGACAAACTGGAGCCTTATCTGTGAGTGTGCTTTAAGTTCGATCGAGTACGGATTTTTAACGATTGCGATTTGTTGTTGTTGTAGTGACGAATTGGATCGAGAGAACTACGACTATCGAAGATACTTGACGGCGGCAGCTCTCGCTACTGTTATAACGAGGATATTCGGCGTACGGCCGGCCGGACACGCCCTGGATCGGTGTCCGACTTTTGTCAATAAGGAAAAATCGTTTCGCACAAAGTTCATCGGCAGATATTCCAGAAAGGTGTGGAGTTTGTTTAGTTGTTATAGTTAAGAGCCGCACTTTATATATGTAATACTTGTCGATGCGCTAGATAATTCGTGATGTCGTATTTCTTCAAGGTTAAGTTCGCCTCGGGGTAGAGACTGTTTTGATATTGTCGTTTAGGTCCTGACCTTGATGAAAAATCGTAAATTTTCGATCTTGGGAAGGGGAGGCGTGAGTCGTTATTTTGGCTGAAAGGCGTTGAAAATCGGTTTTTTCAAATTAATTCCTCGACAGTTGATCCTATGACAAAAAAATCTACAACAAACTTGAAGAAGACGAAATTCCTTATATTTTTGTATAAACATTTTTTTCGTAAGTTTAACACGTAACGAGTTGCAGCGGCGGAAAGATGAAAATTTGCTTAAAAAATCGTTAATTTTGTAAACTCGTTTCCATACCACCATGAGGTAGAGTAAATGACGCGTTTTTTTTTGTTGTGATATATCTCCAATAGGCCTAATCCGCAGATGTTCCAGTTTTGCGATATTAGAGATCGAAGTGGTGCTTCTGGCCCTTTGGAAATGGATCTTTTCAATTATATTATTACTATTATTTTCTTTTTTGACCATCTGAGTCGGTTGATATTGACTTCTTCTTTGTAGTCTTACTCTTCAATGTCATCATCTAACTCGATGGGCATGCTTAGCCGGAAAAGCGCTGCCTTAGTGCTTGAAGCAGTTCAATTTAACCCATAGCCGACACTTAGTGCTGTGCCAGCGATTGCCATCATCAAATAATCAAATAACTTCTACAGCATGATCCATAAAGTACCTACGCATCATATGGGAAACTTTTTTATTACGGATTTTTCGAAAAAAAGTTATTCTTCATAAAAGTTGGCGCTGCCATTGAAACTAAAAACGCACCAATAAAAAATTAAAAATATCGTAACGTACGAGGGAGATTGAAATATATAATTTTGGCTCAATAGTAAAGTACCTTTATTTTTGAAAATATCGAAGAATGTCATTTAAAAAAGTTGTTTAGAATTAAAAGTTATAAAGAAATATGATGTCGCAGCCGGCTAAGTCTAATTTTATTAGCGCTTTGAAAATTCAATTTTGATCATAGTAATTCATTAATTATTTAACATCAATATCAATTTCTTATAACCTGCGGATCTAAACGGAATGCATCGATCGGCACATCGACGTGTTTTGTTAGAAGCAAATAACGCTATTGGCTGAAATATATTGAAATGTTCGGACGAACACAATTAAAACGTTCGGGTTCGACTTTTGTAGTGCTATTTTCGTTTCAGATAACACTGCAAGGACATCAGTTTGTGGCCCAACCGTATTACGCCGTGATACTTTGTAACCATTGTCATCAAATTATTTACGGGATCGCGCCGCAGGGCTATCAATGTTCAGGTAAATGTAACTTTTGTCATTTGTTATCTGTAAAAACGAGCGCGTTTTTCGACAGCGTGTCTCATCAACCTCCATCGGTTGTGTGTGAAATTGTACGATGACACGTGCCCCGGCCCGATAAATAAAAAGGATCGGGGAATCGGCAAGCTGATGGACAGGATACACAGTAGAGATCACCGCCGCAAGCCCAGCGCCCACTTCATCCAAAGTAAGTGAAGGCGGGCTCGGCGCGAAAGTTGTGCGTCTTCTTAATCTTAAAATTGTTGCAGTGGAGAAAGAGAAACGATTGGCCGAAGAGAAGGACGTCAATCTGGACAACGACTCTACAACTGGTGAGTACGTTTTTATTTTTATCGTTCGTAATCGACCGTCTCGAGATTAGTTTGGTTAGTTAATTACGAATAATAGTGAGGATATCGCCCTAATACTTTTTGACTTAAATTTACGCGCTTAAGTAGAATATGCAAAAAAAAGTAGGGCGTTCTATTTAAAATAATAAAATTGGGTGTTCTACCGCAATATTGGATCACCCTGTATAAGCGAAGATAATTTTATCTCGTGCAAGTCTTACAACTGGCAATCTTTTATCTAAAATATTTTTTCCATTATGCTTAGTTTAGGCTCTTATCCAGACACCCTGTATATAATCAAATCTTGTGAGACGCGATTCCGGTCGCAATTTCGATCTGTTTGCGAATACGAAGGACGAGTTCGTTAACCAACCAAATCCGAGCGACCCGTTTCAAAAATTTTAAATAGGGGTTATCTCGCGTTATTAATTTATTGGATCGGCAATGTGAAATATGTTTTGGAATCGTCATACAATTCTCTATCGGTCGTCTATCTTTATAATTTTCGATAGAATGCGCCGTTTTCGAGATAATTTCGTTATTTAAAGTTGCGACCACAACGTCGACGTTTCGGCGGGTGAAATTTAAAAGAAAAACAACAGCTGCAACAGCCCCGACAATGACCGTTTGCTCTGATTGTTTTTTTTTGTTTTTCATTTATTTACTAATCGGTAATGTCGCAAGTGACGTCCAACGTGGGGCGCGAAAATGGACGAGAAAAAACAAAAACTGTCAATAATGGAATCGATTAATTATTCTTGTGACATATTAAAGGCATTTCGCATTAAGGACATTTGATTTTCTTCTATAAAAGTCAAGATCGTGCGGTAATTTAATAACAATTCTAATTATTTACTCGACGTCGAAATCTTGTAAAACCAAATCCTTGTTCTATTTAAATCTTGTCGAACTGACGAAGCTAACGAAAATGTCATGCTCCCTACTTTTCTTGTATTTCGAATTTTGTTGAGTCTGGAAAATAGATTTGCTTTGTTTTACACTTAAAAACAAAGCCTCTGTTTTGTCTGACATTGTCGAGAATGCCCGCGGTATTTATTCATTTATTCGGTATTTATTTCATTTTATCAACCAGATCAAGATTTAGATCGCGTTTGGATAATATGTTAATTAACTCGCGTTAATTAATCTCGATAAACATCGAGAATATAACAGCAATTAGCAAGTTTTTTAATTATAAAAGATTCTAGACGGCGCGGCGTTTTGTTCTAAATATCGATTACGAGTATGATATCTTTGATGATATCGGCAACTGCCAATAAATTGTTTTCACTTCTTTATCGTTCGTATTGTAAGTTATTTTAATTATTTATGGCATTTATTGAGTTACCGCTGTAGGTACGACCAAGAACTGAAAATCTCCCTCTTCCCTCTTTATAGCCGTATATTCGGCCTTTTAATCACTGTAATGTGTTAGACACGTGATGACTATTACATTATTCAGCCCGTTTGCTTCCGAGCGTCTTATAACTAGACATTGCAAATTTATATTATCATCATAGCAGTTGTTACTTATTTGTGGGCTAACGAAAAATTCACGATAAACTCAACCCCTACATCATGAAAATATCGGTGGTTGATTTTTGGCGAGTCGTATGCGATCAAATGGGTCGAACGGTAATCGAAATTTTAGACCAACGACAAGTTCCGTTCTAATAAAAAAATTTAAACGATTTTTCACGTACCACATTTTGTCTAATTGCAAGATAAGTAATTTAATACTTAAGTACCTGTTCGCATTAAACAAGGAAAACGTTGTTTATTTAGTTTAATTAGCTTGAAGCTACCAAAACCACCTCCTGACACTGAAGTCGACTATATCTCCCGTTATTAATTACCATATCGTCAACATTAAACGTATCATAACATTCCCCATGAAATTCCCCATTAAATCTCTCTCTACATAATTTTCGATAAAGTGCGTCGTTTTCCAGAAAAAAAAACGGGGGAAAAAACACGTTTTCGGACTAACTTTTACGTATTTCTAAAAGTCGCAAGGCCAGATCGCACGTAATTTCGAGCGGGCATTAGCGTAAAATGAAATTCACGTAAAGATCATTCGTCCTCCGCCTCTCTTCATTTGCGCGCGCGACTCGAAATGTACCAAATTAAACCTGCTGCTGCAATGATTAAACTAACTCCCCCACACGGAATAAATGTGACGGGCACGCATTCATCAAACACGGTGGGTATCGATCTGTGCGAGGCGCGACGGGGACGAACGCCACTGCTGGAAGGGGCGCCCGCAGACGCTAGACGTATTTATGTAAAAAGTGTAGGTGAGCGTCTCTTTTCAAACATGAAAATGCCGGCGACGGATGACGTTTCAATAGTTCTCGTAATTTTTTGAAAATGTTTTAAGAACCAATTGATTGTCAATTTAAATATTGGACGGTTTTGTTTTTCGTGGGACATGTTTTGAAGGAAGCGACAATTTATTTGGAGAAACAGTACTATTCAGAGGGTTCATCGAAGAGATGGTGAAATGGAAAAAAGGTTGTGTAAAATGTGAAGAAATCGTAGAAACCAACTTCTTCTTCGTTTTCTCCTTCATAATCTTCATGCATTTTAGGGCGTCGAATTGGTAACCATGTTTTCGATTGTCTCATTAATGCAAAACAACATGACGAGATTTTTTTAGTTTTTTTTTGGCAATTTGTTTAGGTAAACGGTACCTAGCTATCGTTCGGAGATCATCAAAAATGATGGTGAAACGGGGAAAAATTATCATACGGCAGTTAACGAACTCGCAGAAAGTTCTTCTTCTTCATAATCATCGTGCCGTTTGGGGCGTCGAATTCGCGAATCCACGTTTCCGGTCGGCACGTAGAAAGTGCAAGAGACGCTTGCACTTTCTTTTCAAACGTGGGTTAGAGGTCGCGACGTTCGATATGTCGAGGACGATGACATTTCAACAGCTTAGATTTGTCCCCATAATTGTTTTTTTTTGGAGGGGGGGGCATGAGGTTTTCAAATGTGTTAGCAATTTATTGTATATAAGCCTCGGACGATGGTAAAATAGAGGGACGAAAGAGATGGTGAAATGGAACAGATGATGGAGATGGCACGATGTAGGTACTTTTTCTTCTTCTTCGTAATCTTTAGACCCTTTGTGGCGTCGGATTGGCATCCGATGCTTTTCTGCATTTTTTCTGTGCTAAGGTTTTCCATTTTTTTTTTACAGTTTTGCACGTTCTCGAATCTTGTTCTTATTTGTGCTATGTGACCGTGCGATTATCCATTCTTCAGTTTCCTTGCACGTAATCGACTCTTGTTTAGTTATATTGAGTGTGGAACGCGAAGTCCCATTGTCCAAAATTTGACGATGACCCCAAAAATCCAAAAATCCAAAATTTTAAAATAAAAACTATTTTGAAGCGATCCTCCCTCTCGATTATCGTCATTTTGAAGATTAACCGTGTCGTTTCGGCGAAAAATTTCGCAATTTTTGTAAACTAACTGGTACCGTTCAAAAAAAGTCCATTCTTCAGTCTCCTTGTACACGACGCCTGTCTCGTTTTCCTTTTCTCCTTTTGTGCGCCTCTTATCATTCTTCTCGCTTTCTTTTTTCTTTGGTCTATCCTTGCCACGCGAAACGTCCATTTTTCAATTTTCTTAGACGTAATTGACTCTTATTTGATTATATTGAGAATGGTACGCGAAGTTCTACTGTTCAAAGTTTGACGATGGCCCAAAAAATCCAAAATTTTAGAAGAAGAACGATTTTCATTGAAAAACGAAAACATCGGGCCCTATTTCGAAGGTTGATCGTGCCATTTCGGCGGAAAAATTTCGAAATGTTTCTAAACCAACTTTATTGGCCGCGTTCAAAAAACTAAAGGCGGTTCTGGAAGTTCGTCATTTTCTTTTTCGATTTTTAACTTGCAACAACGACGCAAGTATACGTGAAGTTTCGGGTTGGGGGGAGGGACGTCTGGTCACCATCCACTCACAAAAAAAAATTGACCTTTGGTCGGTCTCTTTGGCGCGGTGGGTGTATTTAAATCCGTGCGCGAGTTTTTTTTTTTCAATCGATAAATATTTTATTTTAAACGAACACCTGGCGTTTGACGTTACGAAAAACTAATGACCCCCCGTTCGATTTTCAAGGTTCTCGTTCGAGAACGGCAACTCGAAAATTGCTCGACGCGTTCCCAATTTTATGGAGATTGTTTTTTTTTCCTTGTCGAAAATCGCAAACGTCACCGGCACGTCGGTATCGTAACGCTCGAAATAATAATAATTACGGTGCTTTGATGTTTTTCGCATTCCCGCGGAAGCCGCGCGCGGGGCGCTTTTTTGTTTAAAGCAATAACTCGGGTCGTTGATGTCCGGCGTATTCCTTAACGGAAAAATTTATCCACAGTTTTCGGATGCTTTTTTAGATTAGGTGCGCGTTTCGTTTTCGCGGAGTGTGAAATTGTTTCGATATCTGACGTGCAATAGTGTAAGCGGAACGAACGCCGCTTTCTGTAAATGCCGTTTCGAATTAGTCTGGCAAAGGAAAAACAGTCAATTTCCCGTTATAAATGCGCGGAGGGCTTTATTTGAAGAGAATTTAGGGCTTAATCTGCTTCGGCCCTCTATGCGACTCGAACGGGCTTACCTTTTCCCGGGGGGGCGGTTTTGATGAATGCATTCAGATGCAGGGGATGATATGAAACATTTCCCCCCCTAACACCGCACTCCGTGCGATTTCGCGCCGTAGGTGGAAACGTCTCGTTTTGTATAGGTAAATGCCTACGACAGGAAATTTTCTATCGTTATTAGTAACGTTTTTAATAATTTATTGTGGGCGTCGGTTTATTGTACGGTTTAAGATTGAGTGGTGTTCGACGCGTGGGCCGCACAAGAACTAAATTAACGATCCCGCGGGATCTCGTTGTATTACGGGCCCGAAAAAATTCGGAAGGCGTTCAGATTCAGAAACTCGATAACCTGTAACTGAAGCTTCGCCCACGTAATTAATTAACGGTCGGGAAGTTTGTGCGACATTTCTGTTTTGTCTAATCAGGACTTATTGCGTCTTGCGAAATCGTACACAGATCTGACGCGACCAGCCCGTCGTGATGGATTAACATGTGCGTGTTAAATTAGTCATTTTTCAATCTGTTGGGACGCGGGATAGATCGTGATAATTCTAGAGCGCTGTCACGCACTCTTGCGTCGTCATCCGCGACACTACGCGAAGTCTTTTAGGCATCAAATTTATCATCGCAACTAGAAAGAATTACGAAAAATCGAGCGCTAAAATCATCGTCGCAGTTAAGCGCCGTCGGGCGCGGTCGGTACCTAGGATGGGCGACCACTCCGACGAACCATATGCGCATGTACGTTTCCCCAAGTAAAAATTTTGCGGACAGCCTAGTCGAACAAAACGATAATAGCGAAAAAATGTGTATAACGATCGATTTTTGGCATTGCTATAGATCGACGGCCAAATGGTTCGGCCAATTTTCGACCAAAAATTGCGATTGACCAGTTAAAAATGTATTGTGTAAACGCGAACTTCCGCGAAGTCGACGTTCATTTCGACAATCGAAATGCGAACGGAGAACAACGGAAAGTCGAAAACATCAACGACGGAAGAACAATACGACGCCGAAGGCAAACAGAATAATATGCTCGTTTGTCGTATTGATCGTCGCCCACAACGTACCCAATACTCTTCCGAGGTTGTATCGGCACCAGAAAAAATTGACCTTTCTCACAATCGTCCCTAACTTTCTTTCCGGTTATCTTCGTCTCTTTCGTTCTTTTTAAGGTTGCTTTCGTCAGGGCATTATCTACGTTCTGTTGGCAAAGCGTTGTCGGAGATTGCGATCTGTCACTATCCGTCGAAACGTTTTCGGCCCAAGGAAGTCTCGAGATAACAAACAAAACGGAGGAAGACCAAAGGAAGACGCAGGCTTTTTAAGCAAATTGGACAAAATCACGATTTCGGGGATTTTCGGAGCGAACACACGTCGAAAACGAGCGCTTCCCGATACGAGTCTCTTCAAAAACTTCGACTTCTGAAAAATCAACATTTGATTCGCCTATTGGTCCCTTGTGCTGCGGCCTATTGTACCTCCTAAACGAAGATTACGACTCACGATTGAAGACCACAACAATAGACGAACCTCCTTGACTTCGAAACGTGGAAAACTCTTGAGGAGATCGGACAAAATTACGACTCTGGGAATTTTTAGGGCAAAACAAGGAGGTCTCAACTTCGAATAATTGGCTTTTGGAAAAAGTCGACGTTGTCTCGTCGAGGCATTCGGTTAAAACCAGCAATGAGCAACTCTAAAGCGAAGGGTGTTCGGTTTGGGTCTCGAGGTGAGATGACCGACGTCCCAACTATCTCATGGAAAACTCTTAAGGAGATCGGAGAAAATTAGAACTCGGGGAATTTCTAGAGCAAAACAAGGAGGTCTCAACTTCGAATAATTGGCTTTTGAAGAAAGTTGACGTTGTCTCGTCGAGGCATTCGGTTAAAACCACCAATGAACGATGGGCAACTCAAAAGCGAAGGGTGTTCGGCTTGGGTCCTCGAAGTGAGATGGCCGACGTCCCAACTATTTCGTGGAAAACTCTTAAGGATATTGTACAAAATTACGACTCTGGGAATTTTTAGGGCAAAACAAGGAGGTCTCAACTTCGAATAATTGGCTTTTGGAAAAAGTCGACGTTGTCTCGTCGAGGGATTTGGTTAAAACCACCAATGAACGATGAGCAATTCTAAAGCGAAGGGTGTTCGGCTTGGGTCTCGAGGTGAGATGGCCGACGTCCCAACTATCTCGTGGAAAACTCTTGAAGAGATTGGAGAAAATTAGGACTCTGGGAATTTTTAGGGCAAAACAAGTAGGTCTCAACTTCGAATATTTGGCTTTTGAAGAAAGTCGACGTTGTCTCGTCGAGGAATTTGGTTAAAACCAGCAAAGGGGCAACTCTAAAGCAAAGGGTGTTCGGTTTGGGTCTCGAGGTGAGATGACCGACGTCCCAACTATCTCGTGGAAAACTCTTGAGGAGATCGGAGAAAATTAGGACTCTGGGAATTTATAGAGCAAAACAAGGAGGTCTCAACTTCGAATAATTGGCTTTTGGAAAAAGTCGACGTTGTCTCGTCGGGGGATTCGGTTAAAACCACCAATGAACGATGGGCAATTCTAAAGCGAAGCGTGTTCGGCTTGTGTCTCGAGGCAACATGGAAAGGCGACCAATCATCGTACTGAAACGTTAGTCTTCTGGAAACATGATCAGATCGGTCGCGTTTACAGCTCGACGTTCCATTTTGGAACGCAACGAGTTCGCCGAGTTCCTCGCGCGCACAAGAAATCTCGGAGGCTCGGTTTCTATTTGTGTTTCGTTGAATCGAGATGTTCATCGTCCGATTGGGTACGTAACCGTCCATCCATCTTGGCGTCGAGCGCCTTCGGACCTCGAAGTTCGGACCGCCGCCCGTTCGACGTTTCCGGGAAACACGAGGTGAATTATGAGCCAACGTTAAATTTAGCGTGGCATCTGCAGTTGTCCAGTGTAAATTGTGGACGTTTCCATTCCCGTTTAATTGTGGATAATTAGATTAAAACTTTATATAAACATGACGGTCGGAATGTTGTTTCGCAAGCGGCGTCGCGTCGGTCTCGCGAGGGCTATCTCGTGAAAATAGTCGTTTGTTGTTTGTTTTTTTCCTTCGTTGCCGTGCATTTCGTTGTTAACACGATGGTTCGCCCGAATTGGCGAATAGTTAATTCGTGATGTGTTGGCGGGACGATTTTTTCGACCGTCGAAAACGAACGTCGGTACGCCGTTTCCGATCGCGCACGAGCTTTCCGATCCGACGATCGGAAGCTAATCGAAAACGGTCGGGCTTCTCGGGCAATTAGGCCGTTTTTCCTGGAAGTTCCTTGCCGTTTAGTTTGATTGAGGCCGCGACTTCCGGCGAGTAATTGGACGTTTATTGATGGATTTGCGCGTAAACCGAAGTGCGCGGCGGCGTTTGTTTTTAAGTCGTAAATGCGCGCGTTCGAAGATATTTCCGGTCGGGTCGCGCCGCGTTTAATTTACGGGGGCGCGTCGCGAAGAGACTCGTCGATCGCGCGAGTTATTATTAGCGACTTACTTCATTAAGTTTTATGTTCTTGCGACAATGTTGTCTTAAACGTATGCATACATACGTAAACACCTAACGTTAATTCTTCGAATTTACATTGGATGTGGGCGGGCAGGTGATGCTTTGCATAGTTCGGTCCGTTTCGATCTAAATCGAGACTAGGCGCGCGCGCGCGCGCGCGTTTCCTTAAAAACGTGACCGGTTTTTTTCGGCTTTTCGGAATTGTTTGCCCGCTTTTTCCCGAGTTTCGAACGTAGAGAAGTGCTTTTTATTTTGCGGAAACGAGAGGTAAAGGAATTCGGGCCGTTTCGAAAATTTCGTTTTTTTTCCCACGCGCGTCGCCGTCGTTATTTCGAAATTGGCGTGCGCTAGGGATAATTTTAGACTCGCACCCCTCCAAGAAGAGACTCAGGCCACGCCGCTGTACTCGGGAACCTTTGTCGGTTTTATGCAATCGCACACGGAACCGACGACGTGCGCGCTTACGTTAGGTTAGTTCGGGACGTCGGTCTTTGAATTTGTGCGCCTCTCCACAGCTGCTGCGCCGTGTGGCACTCACGTCGGGCGCTGCTCGCATGTCTTCTTGTGTTTCAGTGATACCGGCGGCGCTGCATCGGATCGCATCATGCTCGTCGTGTCGCGCGTTTTTTGTTTATCTCCGGAATTTCCGCGATGACTTTGATTCTATTATTGGATTTAAGGTGGTGCCGTTGAAAAAAAGTTTCACGACGTCGCGGAAGTGGCCGTGTCGCGAAACTTCGTGCTTCGGGAAGTGATTAGGGTTTTATCGCGTGTTTTGAAGGTCGATCAATTATATTAGTACACATAATTAATTTCCTTTAGTAACATCTCAATCGAATTACGCGCTCCATAAAGAAATTAACTAAACAAATTGCAGTCCCAAATAATTTATAATGGAACGTAAACGCATCGGAAGGAAAGCTGGCTAGCGAGAGCGTTCCCGTTCTCTTCGCAGACGAGACGTTCGAATTATCCCGTTGGGGATATTTCCTGACGAACTACTAACCGTGTCTTCTTCTATTTCGGTCGAAGAGCGGAAGCTTTTTATTGTCATTTTTTCTTGCGTCGCACATCGATTTGAATTCTTTTGTCTAGCGGCGGAGGCAGGTCGAATTTTCCCACGTTCAAACTTGGGTGTTGCAAACGGGAACGAAATTGTGACAATTTCGAGTTTGATATTATCGAGGAGGGATTCGGCGAAGGGACGGGCGAAACGAGTTTTCAAAAGGAATTAAAATGCATAGGTTTTAGTTTTGGGAGAGGGGTGGGGGGCGCTTTTTAAATTAAGTACAAACACAACCCCTCTTTAGGATGGCCGAAATTGTCGTCGAATTTATAATTACATAATTTTTAATTCGAAACGATTCGATTGTCGAATTGCCCAATTTTATCACCCTCGAATTAAAAAAGTGGCGGGATTTTTCACGCCCAGCAATCGCGGATCTTAAAATTATCGTTAACGAACAACCATATGAAAACCGTATCCGTTTTTAAACCCGCTTAAAATTAGTGCGCGCGTGTACAATCGCGTGCGATGAAAATGTCCCTCGTTTACCATTTATTTTTTTACGAATCGCACGTCTCGATCGAATATTTCGGAATTATGCGAGTTCGAAAATATGCTTTTGTGGCTGTTTTTCGAATAGTCGCGCGCGCGAAACGGACGGGAAAGGTGCTGTCTCCGTATATGGTGATTTGGACGAGGAACGTTTTCATTCCGTCCGCTTGTACGTGCATTTAACGTTGACTTAGGTTTTAATTTGTCGTCCAACGTAACGGTCAGAGATAACCGGCGTGCGAACCTAACAGCGTATGTTAGGCCCCACGTTGGGTGTCACTTGTGGCAATATTGCTACCGATAAATTCCGAGTGTGTTTTTTCCGATTATAGTGAATAAATCAATTTAAAAATAACTGATGAACTAGTTGATTTTTATAATTGGATTACGTAGACGTAATTTTACGACGTCACAACAAATGTCGACTAAACGAGTTCAAAAATACGCTTTTCGAATAATATTTTTTTCGATATTTGTTTTCGATCGAGTCGTGACGAACAGACCGATTCCAGCTAAGCCCCACGTTCTCGTGCCACCCACGACTTGGACGAGGAACATTTCCGATACGTCTGACTGTACATATTTCAAGCTGGCGGCTCTGGTGTTAATCTCTAAAGTCGACCATCCGATTGTCCTTTTCTTTTTGAATTATTTATTTAACGTGATCGGCAAAAAACACCCTCTCCGAACTCATCGGCAATATTGCTGTAGTAAGTGGCGTCCAAATATGGGGTCGAAAATGGACGAGAAAACCCGTCCACTTTTAGCGACGCTGAAAATTTTGCTTTGGCATAAGACGACCCTGGTTGGTCTATTCTTAAACAATTCGCCTACGTGACGTACGCGAAAACGACGTCATAACAATGAGTTTCGCATACGTTACGTAAGCGAGCGGTTCGGTAATTGGGTCCCAAGAGTCGGTTTTTCCCAATCATTTATATTGCAATCGCCCAACGGTTAGTTCAACACCTCTTCCTACCATACCCGTATACGGTACAGTTCATTAAAAGAAATCGTCGACGCATTCGTATGACGTATGACTAGTCCATTGTACCGTATATGGGACCAGGTGGTTCCCAGCAACCTTTTCACTTGAGAGCGAGAAAGACTTGTCTTCTTTTTTTGGCAGCCCATTAGAAATGTAATTCGTGTAATGCAAGCAAGATAATACCAAGAATATGTCTTTTGTTTGTTTTTGCTCGTTATAAGCGTTTAATCTGATATAGGTCATTTAAAGCGAAACAAACTGTAGTTATATGGATATGGTAAAAATCGGTCTTATACAATCGTATTTCGATGAATCGAATAAAAGGATTAATTTAAATTAACTTTTCTTTGTGCATTTATGCGTCGCACGTCGACGAGACGTCGAGTTTTAATCTTCCGGGGACGTGCAGAACACGTCGAAATAAAACTTTAAGTATCTGCGCACTTTTTCCGCGAGATATTTGCCCCCCCCCCCCTTCAGTCGAAATAGCAAAATCATGTTGTTTTTTTTAAAATAACTATCGAATTTAATAATTTTCGGTGTGCATACGTAATAAATGTAGGTCTTTGAAATGGCGTAATAGGTTGTTTTTGGAACCCCCCCCCCCCAACTGTTCCACACCCGAAATTTTTCGGAAGTTCGAGTTTGCAATTTTTAACTACCTAAAAACGCTAGAAACTTGGCCGCGCGCGGAGGAACGTTCAATTGACACCGTTAAAATCAGGCTGTCCGTGGCAACCGTCGCATATTTGCGCACGGGACACTTTAAGCTTCCCGTTTCGTGTAGAACGTATAACGTTTCGATTGAAATCGTATTACCGCGGCTCAGAACACGACAGGGGTGGCAACCGAACGAGTTTCGGACACAGCTCGAATGTGACGTATAAATGCGCGAAGAAAAATTAATCGTCGACCCTTTTTATTTCGATCGGTAATTTTTCGTTTGTTGCCGATGCTTTTGTCGTCTCTCTTTGTTTTTTAATTTCTTTGCGCCTCAACCCCCCAACTAGAGGCACATTTTCGCGTTGTATTTGTTAAAATGCTCGGCACGTCGCATACTTGCGGCCCCGAAAGTTAGTTACCTGTCGGGAAAAACGCGAAGGTTCGAGGTAATTTTCTTTTTTTTTTTTAGAAATTTAAAATAGAAATTAAACCGGGACTGGGAGCTTTGTCGTTCGGCCGCCATCTTCCAAATTAAAGGCGCAACTAGTTTTCGATTTATCTCGCCGACCGCGAGCCGGAAGAAAATTTTGTCCAAGGGCATTTCCGTAGATGATTGCGTTGTCTACAAAAATGCGCCTTAGAAAAATTTTTGCCGGACTCGCAGATACGACGTCGAAAACTAATCGCGCCCTTATTTTTAACGACGGCGACATTTGCGGTCGCGCAAATTCACTTTTACGCTTACGACGGCAACTTTTTGGCTGGTTAGTAACGTTCAATTCGTCGAACTGTTTCGAAAATTAATTAAAAACAAATAACGCAAACGAATCGTTTATTTGAAAAAGGACACTCGCCTACAGTTGTTTACATTAGAGTTTTTCCGTTCTTCTTTGTCATCGTTCTTTATGCTTATCGGTGGACGTGGTCGGTTCGACGTCGGACTCGCAGAACGCGTCCAGATGTTCCACGCACAATTCAATAAGTCTTCCAGCGCCCAACGACATCGCCATATCGACGCAAATCGACGTCCATGTATTTTGATCGGTTTTAGTGGCGATCACAAGAAGAAAAGTAATCAAGATGGATAATACGTGGCGGCTATCTTTTAGAAGAAGTGCGAGCATGACGTTTCGACTGGGATTTTTGACGTGGGCGAACTTTCACAAGGACACTAGATGATGATGGGAGCGGATCGTGACGTTCAAAAAAATTCTTCGAGTTCCGTCGTCTCGCGGCTTTGGTCGTTCATATTTTTCTCGATCAAATAACGTTCGAGATCTTTTTTCGCGAGCAACACGGCCGTCACGAGCCGATAATAGTACCAGTCCATGAGTTCGACGTAAACCATCAAAATCGCCCATGTCGCGAACGATCTCAACCAATTAAAAACGATACCCTCGCACCCGGCGTCGGTCACGATCAGGCTGTAGAACCACGCCGTTGCGGCCCCGTCGGCCATTATTTCCAAAAATCGTTGAAAATCCATTTTCGGCGGGCGGGCGGGCGACACAAAAATTTTGACGTTTATTTCGAAAATGACGCGTGACGGATATCGACTTAAATATTTCACCGCTTACTGGATTCGCGTTTTGTTTTGTTTTTTTTTGTTTTGGTGCGGCGAAGCGCCGCGTCCCATTTCTCTTCGAACGCAACAAAGGGGCGTCCTGTTCCGTTTTAATTTCGAACCGACAGCTGTTTTCCCTCTTCGGCACCTTGCCTTTCTCGATTACAAAAGACGAACAAAATTACCTGGCCCTCGTCCGGCAACCGCGTTCGGACAGTAATTTAAAGCCCTAAATTTTTAGTCGGGGGGCCCGTCGAGAGCGCAGGCACCGCGGCGGGGGGCGCGCGCGCCAATTAAAATACTTGGAAAACAATAACACTCGAAAACAATCGTATTTAAGTGTTCAATTGATTTTACGAGCGGCGGCCCTTCTTAATAATCAAGCCACAAGGATTATTGATGGTTTCGCGTGTCCGGAGTCGGGGGAGGTGGGCGGGGGCCGCGTCGATTATTAACACTATTTAAATCGAACTTCCCGTTAGATTTTTTTCTTTCTCTCTCTCTCTCTCTCCCTCGAATCGAATTTGCGAAGTTTCAGGTTCGAATTTTGGGCTTCGTTTGTTGTTGCTGCTGCACGCGCAATAACCCACATCCTCCTTTAGCGACAACTTCCTTCCTAAAAACTCGGCCGCAGAATTAATGTCAATTTATAGTTTAATCCCGTTTCAGCGTTTCGAGATAAAACTACAGGATACGATATTATCAGGAAAACTTTCGTGTTCGTTCGTTCGTTCGTTGCGTTTGATATTCGTCGAGAACAATAGTGATTTAGATAGAGAGGAAAGTGCGATGGTGTGGTGTCGCGTCGCGCGATTTTTACGGGTGCCCGGCGCCTTCGACTACGGACTTCGTTGCTGCGAAAGAACCGTGTAGGGCGGTTTTTATGGAGACCCATGATTACAGCTCGCGCTCGGGCAGCTTGAAACGATCGAGTAGCTTCAAGAAGTTGCTCAAGTTACCTACCTGGGGATCTAGTGCAGGTTAGTACCAATCGGCCCTTCTAAACAAACATCGCCTCGCCCCCCCCACACCCCGAATGGTTAGCACACGCGTCTGGTTGTTTGATCAATTTCTGTAGTGGGTATTTGTGTTCGACGCCACTTCGAAACGGGGAAATTCACGACGATTTTAGGTGGAAAATGATAATAATTTTTTTTCGGCTTCCCGTTTATCGGATTACGATTAAAAAAATAACAAAAAAATATATACGTAACGTTGCTCGGATGAAAGTCGGTCAGTAGTTCTTATCGCCCGGCGACCTTGAATTCTTGAGCGGTCTGGTGGTTTCCTTTTGAACCTTCCGACAGCTAGTCCGCTTGCTTTCTTAATTAGCGCGTTCTAAAATACATTCACACCTTCGAGTGTTACCGAAAGTTGGCGTTAAGGGCACTGCGCACGCCACGTTTTGTTCGCGCAAGCCGATTCGGCTCGCGATATTTATCTTATTAACCCTGGACTATTCCGTGCGAAATCGATCGATAAAAAATCGTATTCAAATTAATGAAATTTAAAACTAAGATTCTAAAATTGTGATTGGTCGACATAATTGTAAACATACGAACGGCTCTATTTCAAAGCCTTTCGAAAACTATTCGATTTGGAAAGCTGCTTATATTGTGTCATTTTCTTCAGTTTTTCATAAGCTTTAATTTGACGTTCTACAAGGTTTATGTTATTTGAACTTAAAAATTAAAAAGATATTAAAAAAAAATATGTTTCTATGCGTAATTGTTCGTTTTTCGTGATAGTATCTCGACGACGAAACTGAAACGTACTTGTGCACTTAACGTGTTAATTATTTAAAAACAAAATTAACAAAACACGTTTTTTTCAAGGTAGATAGTTGTGACTGCATATTTAAATGTAGTATTTCATTCTAGACAATTTTTCTTAATAACAATTTTAAACGGTGTCGCAAATACTTTACTCTCGAGTCAAATTTATATTTTACATCTTGATTTTTGACGGTTGTATTTTAGGTTTTAAACAAATTTTCTGTATATGTTGCTAATATTGCTCTTTTATTTGTATATGTTGTAAGGTAGATATAATTTTCAGTCAATTTTATATAAAATAATTAACGCGTTAAGTGCGTTTTAGCGAATTTTCATAGAAAATGTCGGCACCTAGTCGCGTTCTTTTGGATTTTCTCCGATCTCCACCCCTGGATCGCGAAAATATAGGTTGTTCATTTTCGATCGGTCATATATACAATCAATTCCTTGTGGGCACGATTCCGGTCGCAATTTCGATCGTAGAAGGCTGAAATTTAGGACTGCGTATTGTCTTTACGAAAACGACCGACTCGTTTCAAAATGGTGGACTTTCGAAAATTAAAAAAATTCTAATCTCCGTTATTAATCATCGGATCGGTAATGTGAAATATGTTTTGTAATCGGCATAAAATTCTCTACCGATCATCTATCTTTAAAATTTTCGATAAAATGCACCATTTTCGAGGTAATCGAAAAAAAGTGATAAATTTTCATAAATTTAATTTAAATATTTAAAAAAAAAGAGTTTTTTCACATGTGAAATGGAAATTCTCTGCCGCGACCTGCGCGCGGACGTATAATTATTTCTCCCTGTGCACTATTGATCAATATATATTTTTTTTATAATAAGATTCCATCACGAAATTGAGCAGTTATATTCTCAATTTGTGTATAAAAAACATTTTTCAAAAATCAAAGCCTCGATTTTTAGATTTTTCAAAAACGACTTTTTTGATTGTTTAAAACAATAAAAATTTTAATAACAGAACCGCGTAGCACGTCAAATTAAAGCTTATAAAAAAAACTGAAAAAAATGACATAAAATGCAACTATTTGAGTTGAATAGTTTTTGAGATAAATCCGTTTAAATGTTTAAAAACGCGATTTTAAGCAGAGAGGTAGCAAAATAAAAAGTTAATCGATCAAATTTTGTCTTCCTGTCAGCCTAAATTGTTTAAAAATTTTTGCGACAATCAAAACTTTGAATTTCGTTTTTTATCCGTAAACGAATGCATCTTTATTATCATAAAAAAGAACCATTCTTTACAATTATTTCTTAAAAATAATTTCTTTCAAATGTTGTCCGCGACTACAGTTAACAACGTCCATTCTGAAGTTCCAATTTTCAATGACGCGTGTGAGTATTTCGAGTGGTATTTGGCCAATGACTCGAGTAATATTGGCCTCCAATGCCTCAATTGTAGCTGGCTTATCCATGTAGACTTTGGACTTTACATAGCCCCAAAGGAAAAAGTCAAGAGGTGTGATATCACATGATCTAGCCGGCCAATTCACTGGTCCAAAGCGTGAAATGATCTGTTCGCCGAATTGCTCTCACAGTAAAGCCATGGTTTCACGGGCTGTATGGCAAGTGGCGCCATCTTGTTGGAACCAAATTTCGTCGAGACCACGGACTTCAATTTCTGGCATCAAATAGTCTGTTATCATGGCGCGATAACGGTCACCATTCACAGTAACATTCCGGCCGGCCTCTGTTTTGAAGAAATATGGACCGATTATTCCACCGGCCCATAAACCACACCAAACAGTTGTTTTTTCTGGCTTTAATGGTAGCTCTTGAACCTCTTCGGGTTGTTCATCACCCCAAATACGGGCATTTTGTTTATTCACGAACTCATTAAGCCAAAAATGGGCCTCGTCGGTGAACAAAATTTTTCTCGAAAACAGTGGATCTTCTGCAAGCGTGTCAAGAGCTCAACGACTAAAACGGAAACGATTCGGAAGGTCGGTCGGCTTCAGTTGTTGCACTAGTTGAATTTTATATGCTTTTAAAGAAAGATCCTTACGTAAAATACGTCAAGTTGTTGAATATGACAGGCGAAGCTGTCGAGAACGGCGACGAATCGACACTTCACGGTCTTCGCGTACACTCTGCGCTACCGCCCCTATATTTTCTTCACTACGTGCTGGATGTGGTCTTTCCGGCGAAACGTTTTTCGGGGAACGGGTAATTTATTTATGTAAAATTTTTGTTCTTCAAAAATTAAAAGAAAATGTCAACGTCACATAATTACGGAATAAACAGCTCCCCAGGTATGTATGATTCAATTGGCGTACGTGCATAACCTGTAACTGCATCGTTGTTTTAGGACTTTATAGCCCTTTCTCGACTAAAATCTAGTTTTTTGTCTATCTTGTTATGTTTTAAGTGTAGTAGGGTGTCGAGAAAGGGCTATAAAGTCCTAAAACAACCATGAAGTTAGAGGTTCTATAAAGTCCTAAAACAAAGATGCAGTTAGAGGTTATGCACGTACGCCAATTGAATCATACATACCTGGGGAGCTGTTTATTCCGTAATTATGTGACGTTGACATTTTCTTTTAATTTTTGAAGAACAAAAATTTTACATAAATAAATTACCCGTTCCCCGAAAGACGTTTCGCCGGAAAGACCACATCCAGCACGTAGTGAAGAAAATATAGGGGCGGTAGCGCAGAGTGTACGCGAAGACCGTGAAGTGTCGATTCGTCGCCGTTCTCGACAGCTTCGCCTGTCATATTCAACAACTTGACGTATTTTACGTAAGGATCTTTCTTTAAAAGCATACAAAATTCAACTAGTGCAACAACTGAAGCCGACCGACCTTCCGAATCGTTTCCGTTTTAGTCGTTGAGCTCTTGACACGCTTGCAGAAGATCCACTGTTTTCGACAAAAATTTTGTTCACCGACGAGGCCCATTTTTGGCTTAATGGGTTCGTGAGTAAACAAAATGCCCGTATTTGGGGTGATGAACAACCCGAATAGGTTCAAGAGCTACCATTAAATCCAGAAAAAACAACTGTTTGGTGTGGTTTATGGGCCGGTGGAATAATCGGTCCATATTTCTTCAAAACAGAGGCCGGCCGGAATGTTACTGTGAAAACAGACTATTTGATGCCAGAAATTGAAGCCCGTGGTCTCGACGAAATTTGGTTCCAACAATTTGGCGCCACTTGCCATACAGCCCGTGAAACCATGGCTTTACTGCGAGAGCAATTCGGCGAACAGATCATTTCACGCTTTGGACCAGTGAATTGGTCGGCTAGATCATGTGATATCACACCTCTTGACTTTTTCCTTTGGGGCTATGTAAAGTCCAAAGTCTACATGGATAAGCCAGCTACAATTGAGGCATTGGAGACCAATATTACTCGAGTCATTGGCCAAATACCACTCGAAATACTCACACGCGTCATTGAAAATTGGAACTTCAGAATGGACGTTGTTAACCGTAGTCGCGGACAACATTTGAAAGAAATTATCTTTAAGAAATAATTGTAAAGAATGGTTCTTTTATATGATAATAAAGATTATAAAATAAAATTGTTTTTATTCATTTTTTTTTATTTAAAAAAAAGTACCTCTAAATGAATCACCCTTTATATAATATATATATATAATCAATCTCTTGTGGACACGATTTCGGTCGCATTTTTGATCGAAGGAGGCTGAAACTTGGACAGCGTATTGTCTTTACGAAAACGAAGGACAAGTTCGTTAACCAGCCAATCGACCGACTCGTTTCAAAATGGCGGCCGTTCAAAAAAAGAAATTAAAAAAATTCAAATCTCCGTTATTACTCATAGGATCGGTAATGTGAAATATGTTTTGGAATCGACATAAAATTCTCTACCGATCATGTCTTCTTATAATTTTCGATAGGATGCACGGTTTTCCAAATAATCGAAAAAAAGTGATAATTTTTTTTTTAAATTCCTATTTTTCAAAAAATGTATTTCTTTCGAGAAAAATTAAAAAAAGTAGTTTTTAGACATGCGACATGAAAATTCGATATCGAGGTTTGCGCGCGGTCGGATTTTTTGGTTTGTAAACTAGGCGTTCACAGGTAACGCGCGATAAAAGTCGTGACGTGTAGACGGCCCTTTACAAATAGGTCGGCCGTGTGCAGTGAAACTCGTTTCGCGCACGCTACTCGGCTAACAAAAGTCTTCTAGTTTGTCGCGAGATGTCTTTAGCGTGGCACAAAGCGCAGCTCTTTTGATTTGCGCAAACTTGCGGTTCTTCTGTCCACGTGCTGCGTAGCTAAAACGTTGCGTGCGTGGACGGCCCTTTACGCGCCAGCAGTTTTATTACTAAATAGAGGTAGCTTTAGCGATTATAAATTCACGATCCCGACCAATGATTGTTGAACCACATTGTGTTTCATAAATTATCAGGAAAAATTAAGTTTTCACTAAATTAAAAAAAAACAAAAAAAAAACGGTAGTCTCGTGACGTGCCGCGTTCCTCGTGTGCAGGCGAATTCCCGTTATTTTTCTTTAATCTGTTAGAACTTGGCCAACATTTTTTTTTTTTACTTCCGACTTCAGCAGGTGTTCCGAACCGTTTCGGCGGTCGCATAGCAAGCGATTTGCGTCATCGAAATGTCGACGTAATCACGAATAAATTAAACGGGTCGTAAATAATTTGAGGTAACGATCGTCGTTAATATACTACCTTGTATGTAAATGTTTTTTTTTTAATATATACATGTATATATATAACAGCGACCACAGATGTCTCATTAATAATCCCGTGAAATAGTTTTGAAAAAATCTCGTCTAAATGACACTTCACCACCTACGCGCTTCAGAAATGTAATAATGCTTCTAGGGGAAAAGTTGGGAGCGCGCCCACGCGATTACCTATTAGGTGTACAACTTTGCTTCCGCCGTTTTTTTCCGAAATTCGAGGCTTTATTGTAATAAATTGGTTATACATTTATGATTCAAAGTATTGTCCATCGCTGGCCACTACTTTCTCCCATCTTTCGGGCAGCGTACGAATCCCGCGTTGAAAAAACTGGTCATCTTTTGAAGCGATCCACGAATCGATCCAATTTTTTACTTCTTCATAAGACCGGAAGTGCTGGTCATCCAGGCCGTGTGCCATTGATCGAAACAAGTGATAGTCCGAGGGAGCAACGTCTGGAGAATACGGCGGGTGGGGTAGGACTTCCCATTTCAACGTTTCCAAGTATGTCTTGAGCACTTTCGCAACATGGGGTCGAGCATTGTCATGCTGTAAGATTACTTTATCATGTCTCTCGTTGTATTGAGTCTTGCTCAAGTAATGCCTCCAATTCTGCATCTTCGAAAACCTTCTCTCTTCCACCGCCATGCCGGTCTTCGACGTCAAAATCACCGTTCTTGAAGCGTTGAAACCACTCTCGGCACGTTCTTTCACTAATAGCGGTCTCACCGTAGGTATTTGAGAGCATTCGATGAGCCTCAGCCGCAGATTTCTTCATATTAAAACAGAAAATTAAAACCTCCCGCAAATGACGAGAATTTGGCTCGTAAGCTGACATGTTTAATCGAGAATAACTTTATGATGCAGACACAAATCGACTAATATTTCGATGGCGTTATATTTACAAATACCTAATCTTATTGTATGACAGCTACGATCTATTTATTTCGACTACCACTTACCGCTACAGCCATTTATTGCAAAACGGCGGAAGCAAAGTTGTACACCTAATACAATGCCAACCTTCGCCATCGTGACTCACCTGCCGTATTTTTCTCATTTCCAATTAGTTTTTAAGCATTCGAAATTTTTCGTTCAAGGATCTGACGCGCGCCGTTCATCTGATGGTCTAAGAGCTGGTGAACATTTTCAAGGTAGTTTTTTTAAGTCTGGCTAGGGAATGGACCACCCGGTTAAGCAACTCCGGTTTCGAACTACCTCACAATCGTTTAAAATTGCAAAAAAAAGGGGTGAGACATTGTCGTTTATACTTCTTGAAATTTTGAAGGAAGGTGGTTTTTTTAAGTCTGGCTAAGAAATTGTCAGTCTGGCTAAGCGACCCCGGTTTCGAACTACGTTTAAAATCGTTTAAAATTGCAAAAAAGGGATGTGAAATTGTAGTGGGATTTCTATCTCATGAAATTTTATAGAAAAGTAGTCTTTTTTTAAGTCTGCTTGAGGAACGAACCACCCGATTAGGTAAATACGTCCACGAACTATCCCTAATCGTTTAAAATTAAAATATATTCGAAATTTTCATTCGTACCTCTTGAAATTTTGTAGGAAGGGAGCTTTTGTAACTATGGCTAAGGAATGGACATTTGAAAATGAAATGAAACGAATGAAAATTTCGTATATATTTTAATTTTAAACGATTAGGGGTAGTTCGCGGACGAATATACCTAATCAGGTGGTTGGTTCCTCAAGCAAACTTAAAAAAAGACTACTTTTAGATAGAAATCCCACTACAATTCCCCTTACAATTTTACATCCCTTTTTTTGCAATTTTAAACGATTCGAAATCGGGGTTGCTTAGCCAGACTGACAATTTCTTAGCCAGACTTACAAAATTACCTTCCTACAAAATTTCAAGAGGTATAAACTCGAATGTGAAAATGTTCACCAGCTTCTTAGACTGTGACGAGCGCGCGCTCGCACGTGCGACAAATTACAACGTAAATGTTTTCGTTTCAAATTCCAATTTCACGATCTCGTATCGCATCCTTGCGATGAAGCCTCGATTGATATTCGATGCTTTCCAAAGCTCCCAAATCTCTCAGGGATTTAATTCGGACTTATTATATATCACTTTCGATTATTGATAGATCGAAATGCTTTTAAGTGCTTTTAAATGCATTCGCGTCGAGAAATTGTCGTCGGACGTCGATATAGTAGAATGCATCGCGCTGTCTAGCGTCGCCGCCGCCAAATGTTTCGCGTATCGATTTCGCGGCGACCTTTTGTCGAAAGCAATACGGGAAAGACGTCTTTAAACGTCCATCGGAGTACGCGTCCGGGAACCGATTAGTTGCTCCTTTATGCCGGCGAAAATGCGACCCACGCGCTTTTTGAATTTTTCTCCTTGTAGATACGCGACGTTGTGAAGAAGGCAAGAGGCGAAATGTATGGTTGAGGTTTAGTTAAAATTTCTGCGCAGGTATCGTTTCCGAGATAATTCTCAAAATTGACTTTTTTCTCCCCGTTCAAAATTACGCACGCCCGTCAAAGAGTCCCAAGAACCGAGAATTTAGGTCGTGTCGTAGCTCGTCGCCCAAAAAATATTGCATTCGGAGTCGAAGCACGGTCAGATGTGTGGTTCAGCAGCTGCCGCGGGGGACACGTCGACGGCCCAATAAAGCATTCTCTGTTCCAGAGCTCGGTCGGTACTGAATATTGATGAGGTCGCGGTTTTCTGAGGCCCCAATGAGTTTGGGTACTTACTCCCCAAAGGACCATTGATCAACGAATAGCCAAACCGGCTCCTCGGTAGGTTAATCAAAACCTCGCACCGATGCCAAGACTGTCGATCTTTGTATATTTCCTCTTGAGGGTTTCATCACTCCTACTAATAGCCGGACCAATGCTCGGCCTCGAACTATGGTGAATGGTTCAAATCCCCGACAACTTTTTGGCCCCAAATTCTGACGACGTCTCGATTTTTTTTCTTCCGAGCGCACGGCTTAGCGTCCGTCCTCGAGACCGAGGCTCCATAATGAGAAACCAAACAGGACTCCCAAAAGTTCCGGTCTCTTATTCTCACGAAGTTTCGAGATCCAAAAGAACCAAGCGATCATTTTCCCTTCGCCTCTTTTGCTCCACCAAGATACCGATCGGCGTTCGTTTCGCACCAACGATCGCGAGGACGCCAAAAAGAAAATATGGGCGGACGGAGTCCCGATTGAGCGTAGTCCGGTTGTTGCCGGATCTTCTCTCACGAGCCGGACCGGATAAATTTAAGCTTAAATGCTCGGGAGTTCGGCAACGCCTCCAGTTTGTCCCAACGTCGCGCAGACGACGGTTTTTGTTTTTTGTTGACGCCGTATCGTTGCTTGTGGTGGTCGACGTTGAGCCACTCAATTGCGCGGTTTAAATTGGTTTGACAAATTTTCCCGAAAATACTATGCGACGGCCTTCGAACGCAGTCCATGAAATTAAGTGCCGTAGTAGCCGGGCTTGAAATCGTCGCCCAAACAGTGCGCGATCTTGGTCACGTTTTTTTAGTAGCACGTCGTCGTTTCCAAAACCAGATTGAAGTATTGATCGAGGAGGGCGCAATTTAGGTAATTGCATCGCGTTATAAAACCCCACTTCGCCTTTGTACTCCGTCTGCATCGTCATTATCGTCCGTCTGCGTTTCGCTGGAAGATTACTGAGCCGATGGGGTTTCTCGATACCTATAGAGTTAATGACGGCAAAGGGAGTGCTGGGAGTTGGACGGGCAGTTGATAATTTCGTAGTGGCTCCAGACGTTGCGGTTGTTATGTTGAAATAGAGTCGTCCGACGGGAAATTGCGGCGGAGACGATTTCGACCAAAGATTTATGTTTTTTTTGCTAAGTTATTCGTCGGAAGTCAATATACTCAAAAAAAATGTTAATTTCGTTAGATTTTGTGCGCGCTGTTAAGCACTGAAACTTCGAGTTCTGTAGGGATTCGTCGCGGTCTAGGCAATTCCGTGCGACTGTATGATCGGAATTGCTGAGCTAGTCACCGGTTTGAACAAATGGAGGTTCAGAAGTCGACGTTCTGGATTATTAAGAGATGACGGCACCCGGAGGAGACGTTTCGTAGTTTCTTCGATCACGAAAATATAGCTCGACACGATACGCGTCCTAGCGAATCGTAAGACCGACAATCGGCTCGTTGGCAATAAAAATCGACCTATCTGTGTATTTAACAATTGCGACCGATCTAAAATTTAAAAGACTGCCATCTCCGTTATCAACGGCTTTGTTGGCGTTCGCGCTTGGCGCGAAGTCAACCACACGAAACCTGCTTCGCAGGTTGGCTCGCTTCGCGAGCTAAAATCTCACCTAAGAAATACCGGCAGATGTGCCTCGGTCGGTGGTCGTGCTCGTGCCCTTCGCACCTGCGAACGTGCCTAACCTAAAACGGGAAACGCGATTAGGTTATGTTGTTACCTAACCTAAAGCCCAATTCAGTTATGTTATTACCTAACCTAAACGCTGACACGCACTTTGTCGAAATACACCACCGAACGGCCGCACGTGTCGCTCCGACAGTTTCGCTATGAAGAACCCTCCCGTAGTCGACTTTTTCCGACCCTATCCGGTCCTTCGGAGAGAATGCAGGACGACGCGACCGTCAATAGGGCCGTTTTCTTAACGCCAAAAGATCGAGTCGGTCACGGGCTACAAAAAAGGTCTCTATCGATTTCTTCCCATCACGGACCGTTCGCGAGATGTACGCGATCAAACGGAGAAAAATATGACGATCGCTGATGGAATTTCGACGGGACGCGCACGGTCCGACATAAAAACGTGAATAACTACGTTCCGATTGCAGTTAGAAAGTCGAGAAATACACCGATCTCTTCCCGAAACTCCAAAGAACGCGCGCACAAGTAAAACTCAACCACCTACGTCGAGCGGTTCGGGAACGGCACGTCCCAAAAGACAAAGAACATTTTCAAAAAATAGCAATTCTTTACACCCCCGAAAAATTATCCCCCCCTGTACGAATTTTTACGATTTCTCCTGCGCACGTCCAGCGCTTCCGTCGGCTCCACCGGCGAGCAAAGTTTCGCACCGAAATTACGAAAAACGGCCGAGTTACGTGGCATTTCATTTTTAGAAATTTAAAAATAAATAATTATTTTTAGACGATTTTTTTTTCGCTCGGAATCGACAAAAGTGCACTCGGGAACCCTCGCCCCCGCCCCCAACTGCCCAAAAATACGTTTTAGAATCGTCATAAAATACTCTATCGAACGTCTTTCTTTGCATTTTTCGATCAAATACTTCGTTTTTTTTTGAGAAAATCGCAGAAAGGCGTTTTTACGGCTGCCGCTAACTGCTATTTGGTGAAGGATAACTTTTTTCTCTCTGCGCATTATCGTCTGTCCGACAAGTCGATTTCGGTCGCTTGTAGTTTAGCTGACCTCGCGTTTTTCCACGGATGGCCGTTGCATTTCGCCGACCTTAACCCTCGGGGCTGCGCGAAACGCGCGCGCGGCGCGGAATTCGAATTAGAAAATCGACTTTGACACGCGCAAATTGGCGGTTAACCGCTAATTTTCGTGCTAGCCCCCGGACCAAGGGCGACGGTCAATTAAATTTTTTATTATGCATACGTCGACGAGTCGCGCTCGTAAAAACGTTTAGGTAATCCATTTCGCGTTCGGTTTCAAACGCTAATCGCCCGCCGACTTATTTGATTTATCGTCTTTGGCAAAAATCTACGTGGAACACGGCTCGCGCACCCACATTTCTGACATTTACTGACATTTGCAAATACCACCTACTAATAGAATCATTACCGTGGCTCGCGGCCCGTAAGGTTGCGCCCGTTGTTAATTGTTGGCCGTCTTGCGAGCTTAACGAAAACGAATCTTTTATTTCTTATCGCTTCGCCCTAGTATCGTATCGTCGGATGGTGTTTCTTTCGAGGGCTCGGTTCATTCACAAGCCGGAAATAAGTCTAATAAGTTAATGGAACGAATAAGGGTCGCGCGTCATTTAAACCGATCACGTTTATTTATTTATTTTTTTTATCTGTGCCGATATCGGCCGCACTATTTCTTAACGAAATCGACAATTGATCGACGGCCGATGTTTAATTCGAAGGTTGTTTCTGTTTTAGTTTCGTTCAAGGATAATTGCGTTTCCAAACTGCCCATTCGTTTGCGATTAGTTTTGTCTACGTTTCGTGGTAATACGAGATTTATTTAGTAATTCGATATTAACTTCGAAACATCAAATTTGGATTCGAAACGCCCGCGACACGGTCTATTATTTTGTAAACTTAATTATAATTCGATGAGAAATATTTTTTAACGTTCCCGTTTGTTTCAGGTGAGTTTAGTTTCGCGCCCGTGCGTGTTTTCGTCGATAAACGCCGCGCTCCTCTCGGCGGTAAGTTTATTTTAAAACGGGGTATTTCGAGACATTCTTGAAACATCTCGAAATTCCTGTATAATGTAAATTATGACATTTCCTATACATTAACATTGAGAATCATCAAACGGAACATCCCGAGTGATTGCGCGCGCGAAGCAGTTAATTTCGTATTTTCGAAACAAACGACTTGGAAACGTTCACGTGGCGCCAAAACAAAATTCGAGCCTATTCTATTTTCGTTCGCGAGATATGTCTATTCAACGTGGCGCAAGCACACGCTGTCTGTTAACGCGCGCGCCTTCACGAGCCCAATCGGTAAAAACGACAGTGGCGTGCGGCGCATGCAACGTCGACGGGCGTTATTTATAGCGTTCGCAATTGATAGGTATGTAATCCCCCCCCCATTCCCTTCCCCCTCATAACGTCGGAATGCGCACCGGCTTCGTTAGATTTTCGATGGTATGTCGTGCCAAACGAAGGGGGTAGTTGGGACGCCCGGGAAATATTTTGAAATCGAAAATGGGCCACATTCCGGGAAACTTTAGGATTAATAAACTGGCGAAACGTTTGGGGGATTTCACGAGTACTTTGTGTAATCGCCGTTTGAATTAGTAGACAAACAAAAATAATCGTAACAGTTGTTGACAGTTTGACGTCGCGCATCGGGCACCCAAGAAAAACCCCATTACGTTATCTACGAAACGACGACGATGCGATAAAATCGAACCGATCGGGGGCGTTGCAATACAATTTTGGACGAAAAGACGGTTGTTTTTAAGTTGCCGGAATGGCGACCGCACGCCCGAAAGTCGTGCATTATGATCGATCAACTCCGCGAAAACACTCGACTATCGACTAACAATCAGACAATCAAAAAAAAAACGAAGAAATAGAAGAAAAGTAGAAAATGATGAAGAAAACAACGTAGACGATTGACGGCAACGCCGCGCAAGTTAGACACTTGCCACGGGCGCCTCGCGCCCTCGCCACGCGTCGACTGACAGCCTACTGGACATAATGGAGGACAGAACGAAATGCAAAGACAAGACGACAAGATACGAGAAGATTCGAAGAACGCGACGCCTCAAAGAAGCGACAGGATTACGCGAGACCAAAATATTTGGTGGACGCCTAACTGATAACCATGGAAACTCGGTTATGGATGCACGCGAGAAAAGTACCATTTCGATGGTACTTCCACGACTCTTGGAAAATCCAAACAAAACTGGTCCAAGTCCACCTTCGTAACACCGCCAAAGGAATCTAAAGCGAAAAAAATGAGAAGATTGCCGAATCATTATTAGTTGTCGTGCGTTTCGGGTCTCTTAAGTAGTGGAATGTCACATTGTACCACTCGACAAGACATAAAACGCACAACCCACTAACACACGCGAAATCTATATTATACCCATTTACTTTTTAATATTTATTCCGAAGAAATAATGAAAATAGCATTGGAAAATACTGACAAGGAAGGTTACCCAAAGGGTACGCATCGATTTTGATGAACATTTTATCATAGTAACTACTACCCAATAGTTGATGTTTGGTGAAAAAATTAGCTGTCATAAAGACTTCGTTTACGTTTTACTCAAAGTTGGTAAAATGGTGATTTTCAAATTCATAGGGCTGTTATCGGAATAGTTTTAGATATAGGTTTCAAATTCATAATACTTCAATTTGAGGTTATTTTATACATTTTAGAATTAAAAAAATTTTTTCACGCACAGTTTTTGAGCACGAACGCCATCTTGAATTTTTTTAAATGGAAAGATGAGGTATGTTATATATCATTGGAAAGCTTATTTTTTTTCTCTGTTTAACCATCTAAAAATTGTATGGAGTTACATTAGGAAAAAATTATTATTACAATATTGTCATTTAAATGTCAATATTATTGCCATATTAAATATTGTCATTTCTTGCATTGTTATTCTCGAAAAAAAACTACTTTTCGAGTAATTCCGGATCTGTTCCGGATTGTGTTCTATGCGTGTCAGGTAGTGTCATTTTATCGAGATTATGTAAAAATTATAATCTATTTAAACGCCGGCAGTTCGTCATTTATTGCTTCGTTATACCAGAAATGCGACTTGTTTTGAACGTTACGTTTCAAAACGTTGCGGTCAAAATTTTGCCAAAAAAAACACCGTGAACGTCTAAGGATTTTTCGAGATTTCGCAAAAATTTTAAATCGACTTAAAAACATGTAGTTTGTCCTTTCTTTGTTTGTTATATTTAAAAAACTACTTCTCAAGTAATTACGGACTTGTTCTATGCGTATCAGGGTAGTGTCATTTAATCGAGATTATGCCAACATTTTAAATATATTTAAACGCCCGCAGTTCGTCATTTCTTGCGTTGTTATACTAGAAATACGAGTTTTCCAGTAGTTTCCGTCTTGTTTTGAACGTTTCATCCCAAAACATTCGGGTCAAAATGTTGCCCAAATAAAAAAAATGTGAACCTATACTAAGGGATTTTTTCGAGATATCGCAAAAATTTTAAATCGATTTAAAAACATGTAGTTTGTCGTTTCTTTGTTTGTTATATTTGAAAAACTACTTTTCAAGTAATTCCGGACCTGTTCTGTGCGTATCGGGTAGTGTCATTTAATCGAGATTATGCCAACATTTTAAAGCCATTTAAACGCCCGCAGTTCGCCATTTCTTGTTTTGTTCTTCTAAAAATACGAGTTTTCTAGTCGTTTCAGACTTCTTCTGAACATTTCGTCTCAAAACGTTCTGGTCAAAGTTTTGCCAAAAAAAAGGCGTGTATGATTTAACTACGGTTTCCTTTAATAATATTTTATAAACGTAATAATTCCTATGTTTTAAAGTAAGTTTAAAATAGAAGAATGAAAGTAAGTAAGTACAATATACCTATTGTAATGGCCGAACGAATAGTTATCTGAAAAACGTTTTTCTATTTTATCTCAATTTTTCTTAACGTAATCCCATACAATTTTTAGCTGGTTAAACAGAGAAAAAAATAAGCTTTCTAAATAATATATAACTTACCTCATGTTTCCATTTCAAAAAAATTCAAGATGGCGGCCGTGCTCAAAAACTATGCGAAAAAATTTTTTTTTAATTCTAAAATGTATAAAATAACCTCAAATTGAAGTATTACGAATTTGAAACTTATATCTAAAACCGTTCTGATAACAGCCCTACGAATTTGAAAATCGCCATTTTACCAACTTTATTGAATAAAACGTAAACGAAGTCTTTATGGCAGCTAATTTTTTCACCAAACATCATCCATTGGGTAGTAGTTACTACGATAAAATTTTCATCAAAATCGGTGCGTACCCTTTGGGCAACCTTCCTTGTGAGAACGGAGAATTCTCGTGAACGAATGGAGAACGTTCGAATAATAACAGGTACGGCAGACGACACAGTCATCTTCGCAGGCAGTCTTGATGGTTAACAAACTCTCATTTCAAGATTTTCACATAAACGCATGCGAGTTGGTGGTTCGAGAATTCGGCCCCCGAGTCAAAAACACAAATCATCGGTCGAGGTAGGGCAGCAGCGCATCGAGAAAGCCTAAAATGTCCACATTTTGGCTTCGGCCGTTCCGCTTGGTTCGATTAAATTGAGTTTGGAAACACCTACGAAAGCGCCTCTTCTTCTTCTTGCGACGGTCGATGTCGAGTCTCTTCTTCCGATTTGGATGGTCGTCGTCGAAATAATCGAATTTCGATCGCCTGGGCGAACCACACGGTTCCCAAATTTGGGTTTTTGGCGAAAAATCTCGAAAGACGACGAACGTTGTAAAAATTAGGGGTTCCGCGGAAGAACAAATGTCTTGTGGAAGGGTTCTCGTCGATCGAACGAGTTTTGGTGCAGTTGCCGTAAGAAATAACCTCCTCATCCCCTCTCCATTTCAATTTCGACATCATAAACGAACGACATTTTCCCGTAAGCCACCTGTCAATCGTTAGCGCTCCCCGACAGCAGCAACAAACAAGCCGAACAATGTCAAATGGAGATAAAATAAACAATCGGACGCCTGACGCAAACGATGAATGAACGCCGGTTGTATCGGCGTCCGTTGACGTCACACGACGCCTATTTACGTCGCACATTCATACATACACACACACACACACAAAACGCGTTTATCTATAAAACAAAAAACGTTCGCTAGAATACAATCATTTTAGATAAGGGCGACGGCGTGTCATTCGAAAGGGCGGAGAAAATCGATACACCTTCCTTTAGTTTTTAGTGTTCGATTTACGACTTCTTCTTATTATGATCGCGCAACCTTGAACTTGTTCGTCCATGAAAACAACAAAGAAAAGCCCAAATTAAAAAAAAACAACAAAAAACGAAAAGACTAGACGTCGGGGTTATTTTGCAGCACGAGAGATCGCGTGGGAAGGCTTCAAAGACAAAACTTTGCCAATTACATATGTGCCCCAGGGATTTCGGAGCTCTCTTCAAGGTTGCGTTTCGGTGCAAATAGAAAAAGTTTCGAAACGGCCGAGCTTCTCTTCGGAAACTTATAAACGTTTGGCGAAATTTTTCGCGTTCGGGGGTTCGATGAAAACTCGGCTTTCCGGACGTTCTCGAAAATCGACGTTGTCCTCCGCGATTGTTTGTTCGAGTGACACGGTTCGCCGTTATTATTTTCGGCCGAACGTCTCGGCGGCGTTTTCCAAATTTTATTTCGGGGGCGCGTTCGCGTTTCCGTCGTCGATTTTTCTCGCGGGCGAGAAGGCGCTTAAATTTAAACTCGCGCTCCTCCGAAATAGATTTCCTCTTTTTTTTTTCATTTTCGGCGCTGTAAATCACGTTCCATCCGCATTGTGGCATTCCGAATCGTTTTGTCGCCAACAAAATAAATTTGCCAACGAATTTATCATCGTAAATATGTCCGTACGTGCGTTTAAAGTAATCCTTATTAAATACGGCCCCGTTTTTGTTTTTGTTTGTTTTTTTTTTCGGTTTGCCCGGAACGCGAATCCGGACGCGCGCGCGCGCGACGGCCTCTGCGAAAAACAACTTCATCTTCCGAAACGAATTTATTGCGCTTGAGCGAAATCCAAACGTACGCCGTTAATTAAGATAGACAACATTATTTAAATTGATTTTACATTTGCTGCCAACAAATTTGAGGAAGGAGAGGGATGGTCTAATAATAGCAGATTCGCCGAGCCGTCGATAGTTGCGCCGAACAGTTTTCAGAGATGCAATATTTAAGTAAGTAGTAGTAACTAAAAATTTGCATTACGAACGATCGTAACTCACGCCTTGTTAAAGTAAATACAGTAAGTTATGGGATTTCGTACTTAAGTGCATCTTCGAGACGTACGGAAATTTACCGAGCGCCACTAACGAACGAAAATAGATCTTGACACGCTTCTAATTGATTATTATTTTTGCCGGCGACGCCACTGCAATCGATCGGGCTCTAGAAATCGAACTTTAAGGGTTCCTATAATTCGTCGTCGTAATAAAAAAAAATCGTATTTTTTTTAATAGTTGGGTTTGCCCGTTCGTCTGGCGCCAAATTGTTACGCATTAATGTGTCGATAATTTTGCGAGCGTCTCAAACGCCGTTTAATTAACAATTTACAACCAATTACCACTATAATTAATAACAAAAATAGCACTAATCGAAACATTTTTATTCGTCCCAAGATTGCGTCGATGTGTACAATCGTGTGCAGATGTAATGTCGCGGATCACGAACGTTGCGTAGGCAACACGCGACGACCAAAGTATTAAACGCAGCAACTTTCCATTTCGATTTGTTCTCGTTGTCTTCGGAATAAATTTGCGCTCGAGCACACGTAAAAGTAGCGCTCTTTCGATATTTGCTCAAATTCGGCGATGCATTAAAAAAACATCGCGGCACGTTCAGATTTTTTTACGAGGCATATCGATATATCAACGACTTCAGTGCGCACGAAATGCTTGCGCAAATATTGAAAGGGCGCGAATTTTCTTCAAATATTCTACGAAACTATGCGTCAAATTAAAAAAAAACAAAACAAATGGTCGACACAAAAGTTGTCGATTTCGTTGCGAGGAATAAGAATAAAAAATAAAAATGTAGGGTTTCCGTTAAAAAATAAATAAATAAAATAGTTCGTCCTTTAACTGACCTTGAAAACGATCTCCAAACAAAACGTGCGCTTTCTCCCTTAACGTCAGTCAATTTTTATTTGAAAGCTTTCTAAAACGCTTTGTTTGCGAGATATTTTGGTCAACTTACATGAACAACCCGGTATAATATATTTTTTGGTCTGAAGTCGAGTGTCTTAAATCGGTCGAAGGAAGCTCGCGAGTTTCTCAATTGAATACCGAAGACTGTTGCGGCCTAAACGGAAGAACTCAAACTTGACACGCGTACAGTGACGAGTAGGACATTAAGGCGTAATCGATTAAGAGCTGGCAACGTTTCTTTTTACGGTATTTTGGCAAACGCGCAACTTTGCACGAAGGCCCTTTCGAACTTCCCTTGTCCGAAACCACGCGTCTGACAGTCCTACGTTGGTTAGCGCGACAGCTCTACGGTAGTATAGCAAGTTCTATAAGTTGAGCAAAAAATCAGAGTGGTATTATGCTTGGAAGAAGAGTTGTTGACGTAACTGCACGAGCGTCTACGTACAACGCTTTCCTTATTTTATTTCCCGAATTTTTTGAGGGCTCCGAGTTGCTATACAGGGCTGCCGGATGCACGATTTTCAGATGAGGAAGTTCAAAAGTTTTCTTACAACGGCAATTTCGACTAATCAGAAGCCGATCGGAAGAGGAGCTTATGGTGGCGGTTGCAGCTTATCTTAAAATAAAAAAAAAGATGGACAAATTCAGCCTTAATTGACAAGCCGGCCGGGTCGTGTGTGGCCGGCTTAAGGTCAAGGAAAACATGGAACGTCGTGCGCTCGAGAGGGTTCCGTCGCCGTTGTTGGATCGCCTGTCGACAACCGACAAGTATTGCGCGACACGACGTTACATACGTTGCACAAAATGTTGGCTAACATGTTTAAAGCCGTGCATCGACTAGGCGCGCCTGCGTTCGTTGTCGAGACAAATATAGGGCGGCATGGTAGAGCGACAGAGCAAAGAACGTTGCCTCGCGTACAAGTTGCGCAACCGATCAAACGCTGTCATCGCATGCCGCAGTCCGCGTTTGCGCAAATTTTCCACAATCACGTATGGACCCTTTAGTGGTTATTCTTCGACGCGATCGCGGGCGTTTTCCATTTAATTAATTAATTTAAAGGGGGTTTGGGGGGAAACTGCCGTCGCGCGAACTCTCGCGTTCGCGAAACAACAAAAACGATTGCGATTTTATTTATTTTTTTTAATGGTGTGCGTAAGGCAATCGACCAAACAAATCTAATTTCGGTCTTTTGAAATCGATTGTAAGGGTTCCGTCTCGACGTAAGCGTTTTATTTAACTGTGCCGCCACGAATAGCTATCGGCGTTCCGTTTTACGGCAATTTGTGAGGAAACAAAGTCGCGGCACGTGTACAAGTATCGCTCGCCATAAATTATTGCGTTGTTGCCGCGAAGATTCGCGTGCCAAAATCGCACAATTTATTATAGCCCGGGTTAATTAAAAATAATCGACTCGCTTTCGCGAAGGCACCTGTTGTTCGGTTTTTAATAAAACTTACTGCGAACACGCCGCGTCTAAAATCGAACACGAAAAAATAATTGAAATTATTACCTACGCGTCGTGTCCGGCCGCCGACGTCAGATGGCGCGGACGCGCGAAATCGAATCGTCTTAACACGCGCGCACAAAAAAAAATAAAGAACATTTGCAATATTTGCGTTATCGTTTAAAATTCGATTCGGAAACGGCCGAGCGGACTCTTTCGTAATTTGCTAAATCGGTTCTATCGGTCTCTTGACAGATTACGAAATTAATTAGCCAGCGAAAATTGCCGGAGACGAGAGTGCTTCGTTGTACTTCCGATCGATCGCAAATTTCGACACGAACGTAAACGTGTCGGATTATTATTTATATATTTCCCCGCGTTTTTGGGGGGGGTCGTTATTAGGCATCCACAGAACCAACGTTCTCGCTAATCCGAAAAACGAGCGCGTCACTGTCGAATATAGCGTATAAATCCTACGCTTTGCTAATCCATCGTGAACAAATTTAGGTCGTTTTCTTCGAAAAGCCGTTTTCCGAGAACATGTTTTTCATTTTAAAAACCGCCCCCGCCCCGTCCGGCAATCCGTTTTTATTGGCTCGAATTAGTGCCGCGCTTAATTTATTGAAAAATTCGCGGGACGCGACAGGATGCGAACCCGCGTCCTCTGGACTGCGAACCCGCGTCCTCTGGACTGCGAAGCGGCCACTCGACCACTTCGGGGTTGTTCGAGCGCCGTAAAATTTTTACGACCGCGAACTTAAGAAACAATAAATGCGCGGCATCGTCAAAAAGTCATCATCCCCCATTCGTTCCGGAAAATTCTTACATTGTAGTAACTGAAAAACGCACTTCCGAGGTTCGCTCGCGTTCCGCCGCACGCCAACGACGGCCCGATCTTCGATCACATTTTCCCTAATTATTCGATCTCGTTTTCTCCAATTAGCAATGTTTATTCGGCCGGGCCTTTGTTTTCGTAAGTTGTTTAGCGCACACGCGCCGTCCGACGCTCCCGCACCGTCGTCCTTATCAAAATTTCGAGCGCCAAAAAATTCGCATCCTCGACGATAAATCGTAACGGCCAAGGGTTTATCGGGAACCCGACGTGCCCTTTCCAGAAATCGATAACCCGCTATCCTGAGGGACGCTGTGAACTCGGAAAAGTCGCGGCAACGAGTGGGAAATAATGAGCGCGCGGCGATTTCGCGCGTGCATCCGACGCTAGACTATCCTGTTAATTAAGTGTCGCTAATTAAAAAAAACAACGTACTCACTCGTCGCACGGTAACGTGGGGGGAGCCTCGGTGCAGGGGCGAACGTGCAAAGCACGCGGGGATTCGTAATTTGATTCTCGTCGAATGTGCGGCGGCTTTTTAAAATTTCGCTTTTCGGATTTTCTTCGAATTGTAGTTTGCGGAACGGCGCATTTAATTATTTTTATGAAATGCGAGAGGAAAATGAATGGGGGCGGCGGCGGTTTGGGGACGTTAGGAACTTTATTCACGGTACGCTGGGGAATTTGCCGCGCCGTCCTTTTTAACGCGGAATTTTCGGCAGCATCCGGCCACTTCCGTCGTTTTCTTTTGTTTTGCAATTTTCAAGATAACGTCTCGACGCGTTATCGTTTATTATTGAGAGAATTGTAAGGGTTTTTATTCAATCTGCGTCGACAAAATAACGAAATTGTATTAAAAATTGATTAGCGCCCATGGGGGAAAAACGTGTCACACATAGACGTTACGCGAAATGGGGAAAAATGGCGATGATTATTTTAGTGGTAGGCAATTGTTTTCTCGTATTTTACTCTGCCTCGTCCTTAAGGATAATTTGGTTGAGGCTTCCTTCAGTTTAGTGTGAGGATTCCACCTGTTCTTCATATATAATTTGGTGAAAATTTCCTTGAGTATGAGTATTGATGGTCGTATCGTATACTTCGCACTCGAGTATCATTTGGTAGAATCTTCCTGAGCGTGAGGATTGAAGAAAAGTTCTCAAGAATAATTTATCGAAGATCACCTTGAGTATGAGGATGGATGGTCGTAATCCGCCTCGTCTTCGATGACAATTTGGTCGAGGCTTCCTTTAGTTTAGTGTGAGGGTTTCGCTTCTTCTTCAAATATAATTCGGTGAAAATTTCCTCAAGTATGAGGATTGATGGTGGTATTCGTAGTCCGTATTGTGCGTCGTCCTCGAGTATCATTTGGTAGAATCTTCCTGAGCGTGAGGATTGAAGTGAAGTCCTCAAGAATAATTTGCCGAAGATTTCCTTAAGTATGAGGATGGATGTTCGTAATCCGCCTCGTCTTCGAGGACAATTTGGTTGAGGTTTCTTTGAGTGCAAGGATCGTTTTTTGAAAGCTTCCTCGGTGCGAGGACCGATGGTCGTGCTCGTGTCTCGTCCTCGAGTGCGAGCATCGAGTTTTACGTTTAATAAAGATTCATTCGGCGAATCTCGACAAATCTATAGCCAGTTGTTGGGCAATATTGCCGATGTCCGAAAGCGCGAAGAATACGCGTGAAATGTCGCGCGTGACGCACCTAGTTCTGGAAGGCTCGTCTCCAATTATCTGGAAACGGGCGGGGGCGCACGCGGTAATTTATTGAAATTTTTTTGTACAATTATCGGGTGCGCTTCTTGTCTGCGTAGAGAGTTGATTAGGTTGCGAGCTGATGAGGCTGCTTATCGCACCAAAAACTTCGTCTTCTTTTCGTGGGTTTTGAAATATTACTTTTCGATTCGGTTCTTGATCTCTCGCGTCTTCTTTTTGCCGGTGTTCAATTATATGTGAATGACTTGTTTTACGTAACTTTACGGCGATATTCGCACTGACAAAGACCGCCTACGTCTCTTCTTCATCTCACTTCACCTGTTCTCGATAATCTACATGTCCTCCATCGATTGTAAATCGCAGTACATATTTTTTTTCTTTGTCTTTAACTCGTGTCATTTACCTACCTACTGTTTTTCCACATTAACTTCTAAATCCAAAATTCCTTCTGCCAATTCTTCCATCGGTTTCTTCAATCGAGAATTCAGAAAAATCTTTCTTTCGTTTTGTTGTTTTGATTTTACCTACTATGCGTTGTTCGCGCTAACGTAATTTGTAATATTCAGTTTAATGTTTTGAACGCGGGGTGTTGTACCGATGATTCACCTGCACGCGTATGACGTGGCAAAAAATACTACAATCTATTAACACTGTAAAAATGCGAGATTTTATTGATGTCGTGGATTGGAATCTATCGTGAATAACATATAGTAAGTGTGTATTTTAAAGTTGAGTTATTTTGGGTTACTTGAGTCGAGTTTGAGCTTGAGCTCAACTCGTGTATGTTGTTGGGGGTGTTTGGACGTTTATGACCTTTACAAAAGAGAATATTTTTTCAAGTTTTTCTTATGCCAATCGAGAGATCGTGGCGAGGTAGCAATCATCCAATTAGTTATCGGCTCGTTGGGGATATTTAAGGGGGGGGGGGGGGGTATCTTCAAGTTTTACGATATAATACTGCGCCGTCACTATTTTTATGGGACCAATAGACTTTTTATTCATATTTTATGGACGTCGTCTTTATTTTCATCATGAATCTATTATTTAGCAAATGGCGAAGAAAATATCGGACTTCGACGAACCACGTGGTGTCCGTCGCCCCGACAATCCGGACGCATTTTTCTGGACGCGATTTTAAACCTAATCATAAATCAATTATTTAATGAACAGATTAAAAAAATTGGTGACCTAACGCGACACCTAGTCGATGTTTAATTTTGGAAATGGGGTTTTGAACGCGCGCTCCGAACATTCGCTTGTTTTACGACGATAAAATCACGTGCCGAGCGATAATCCGAAGCCCTTTACCTATTTTTGATTTTATGTAAAATTTATGTATCACGCAGTTGCGTTATTGAAGATAAAGCGGTCACCTAGCACGTATACAAAGCAACGCTATCTCATCGAAAAATCCTGCTTATGGATGTGTCTACCGGAGCGGATATGAAGTAAACCACACACATGGTGATGTTCGTTTTAGATCATATATCGCATACACATGCTCGAAGTTTTTATATTACACTATCTTCTCTTCTACGTATTTAATGGTACGTCAAAGTTGATACGGGGCGCGCATGCGAACGATCATCGAAAAACTTTTCTACCCTTAAAAAAAACCGCCATTAATCATAGCCCACGCGAGGGACCTTCCGATCCTTTCATGTAAAAATATCCATCAGTTACAATGTCCTATTTAGAACACGCGTCGGTGTAACGCGAATTACTCGAGAATAAACCAACCCCCGCACGCGCACCTATCCCGAACGAGAATCTATGACGAAAGGCGCAAAAAAACAAAAAACCTTCCCGAGTACATAAAAATCTCGTTAAAAACAATTATAATCTGCGTCCTAATAAACGGAGAAAAACACGTGTTAATTCAATTTACGGCCGACCACCGCTGACGTCTAAGAAACACGTCCGCCCGAAATAGCGAACGCGCCGAGTAACGAAAATTTCGCGAATTTCCGTCGGCGCTTGGTTCGTTTAAATTTCGGAAACGGTTTATCGTTCTACTCGGTAACGCAAACAAAAAGTTCGGCTCGAAAAATTAACACTTTTTTTATTAAGTTCCCGGGAAAAGCGTTTCTGCGGCCGCTCCTCCTCCTCCTCCGCGAACTTCGATAATCCGAAACGGTAAATAAATCTTCGTAAGTTCATGCACGCGCCGTTAAACAAGTCGACTTTGTAATCAATCCGTGAGCGGAGTGATCGGGGGCGGCGGTGGCGAGGGGGCGGGGGGAGAATTTCGTCGTCGGTTGTCTCGAAAATCGCGTCGCCGAATCCGAATTTTGCGGAATTTAATTACAATCTCAGCTGAACAAGAACGAAAATAATACCTCTCGTTTAAAAATTTCGTAATATAAATTTAATAAATACCATCGAGTGAGATGCCATTTAACTGCATTTATTGTAAAACGTCGGAACAAAAGCCGATACTTTCGAAGAAAATGCGAAGCGCTTTATTTAAAACTCGAATCTGTAGGGAAGAGGAAAATACTTCCGAGTTATCGAGGTTCCGCTGTACGCCACCGGGTTTTTTGTTTGCGTGTGACGGGCCGCGTGGTGGTGGACTAGAGAGCCCGACACCCTTCTGGCAAACCGACGACCTGGGGTTCGAATCCTGCCGCAACCGCGTGGACGATGTTCGTGACGTTTCGCTAACGCATAGTTGCCGTCTAACGGTCAACGACCAAGGCCATTAAAATAGAAAAAAAGTGGATCGGTGGTTTCAAACTTTTTTTGGTCGTGGTACCCTAACTCGATCCCTAATTTTTGCTGATCGTTATCAACCTACAACGAAAGGCCACGGGGTTCTGAGACGCGCGCCTTCTTGCGAAACCCAAACACGGGTACAAATTGACTGTGCTTCCGTCTAGTTGCCGATTATAGTAAGGGAAAAACAAAACAAAAATCAATAGCGTACACTGGAGATCAATGATAACACAAAACACTTTTATCAAAAACACACGAAATCAGAGGGTTTGGTTATCGGCTTATGATAGGTACACTATCGTCACGAGTCGTGCTCGACGATGTCTTTCCCACGCAACAGCATCAGAAGAACAACGGTCCCAACGCATAACAACATGACTTACTCAGAAACAATCGAACGCATTCGAGGACTATCCAGGAGCCGATCGCGTTCCGCAACATTTTGTGTTAGGAGAGCTTTGCCAGGTTGTTGCCACCGATCCAACTCGATTTTGGAACGTTTAAGGGGGACCCTAACCAAGACCCTAACCTAGTCCCTATCAAAGAGCCTAATCGAGCTCGATTTTCAAAGAATTTGCGTTAGAGCTTAAAGTTAGTCAACAAAGAAAAATCCTACCTTTCCGCGTCGTGTTAATCCTTTTTGTTTGTAATCCTTTTAGAGTACACAACACAACACACAACACTTGCGCACTCACACGAAAAAAAGCCTTATAAACCGAACGAGCACTCCTCAAATTACGAAAATTCGTAAATCGCGAACAACTCGAAGGGAAACTTTTACATTCTCCTCGTTCTCCGGCTCTTGGGGAAAAAAAATCGCCGGTCATGAGGAGGAAATTGCAATTTCCAGAGTTCGAGCAACAAGGCACTCGTCGCTTTTCGCCGTTGTTCAAACAACTGATTCGTGATTGCGCGTGCAAAAAAAACAGTCGCACGTTGCAATACACAATACAGATTTTATGGGAGTTTCTTATCAATTTACGCCCCCCTCCCACACACACGTTGCCTTATTTTCACTTTGTTAGAGTAAAATAACTACAACAATTGCATTAAAATATTATAATGGTCAGTAAAAAAAGGGAAGAAAATTAGAACAAGGAGAATTAAAAGAATGCCCCGAAAAAACTGGAATTTTTTTAAAGTAAAGAGGTGGCAAAATCAAATTTTGTCTCCTTGTCAACCTAAATTGTTGCGTCAATCAAAACGTCGAATGAGAAATAAGAAAAATCAAAACATTTAAAAAAAATAAAAATCTCTATCGCCAATTTCGTGCGTAGATTCTTCCGTTGACTGCGTACTTGCATTATTGCATATTTCACTGCATTTCACCAACCAACGTAATTGCGAAAACGCGTCTAAGATAAAATTTCGTTCGCGGAATCGGATCGTCGAATGTTTAAGGGGGACCCTAACCAAGACCCTAACCTAGTTCCTATCCAAGGGGCTAACCAAGTTCGATTTTCAAAGAATTTGCGTTAGAGCTTAAAGTTAGTCGACAAAGAAAAATCCTACCTTTCCGCGCCGTATTAAATCGTTCTAGAGTACGCAACACTCGCGCACTCACACTCAAAAAGGCCTTATAAACCGAACGAGCACTCCTCAAACGCACGCTCGGATAATACGACGCCGTGATTTAAAATTCGAACTATTGAAACGAGCACCACCGACGCGAATGATCTGAAATTGTTTTGCCGGATTTCTATATATAAATGCATTCGAGTTTATACGTAGATACTAGGAAACCTCACTTTTATTTTAAAAACCTTCACTCCGATAAGTTAGGAATGTAGACGGCGCAGATGTTTTATTAGTTGCTTTGTATTTTATCGGTCGCATAAAAATGCGATTAAACTTTTACCTGGTTTCACGGTTTGTGACAGGGAAATTTTCAATGCTTAAGGGCACACGAATATTTTTAAATTAAAAATAGGGTAAATTTGTAATTATGCAGTATAAAGGCAGCGATTATCCAAATAATTTTATACTGCTAAGTATTAGCGAATTTTCATAGAAATTAAAGCTATTGCAGCCTGTCTGACGATGGGATCCGGACGTGTCCTTTTGACTTTTCCTCCGATCTCTCGATCCCTAGATCACGAAAATATAGGTCGTCGATTTTGAGTCGGTCGTAAATTTCTTGTGGACGCGATTCCGGTCGCAATTTTAATCGTAGGAGGCTGAAATTTGGTCAGCCTATTGTCTTTACGAAAATGAACGACGAGTTTGTTAACCAGCCAAATCGACCGACCCGTTCTAAAATGGCGGCCGTTCAAAAAAAAAGAAGCATTCTAATCTCCGTTATTGCTCATCGGATTGGTAATGTGAAATGCGTTTTGGAATCGGCATAAAATTCTCTACCGATCGTGTCTCTTTATAATTTTCGATAGGATGCACCGTTTTCAAAATAATCGAAAACAAGTGATATATATATATTTGTAATTCTTATAAATTGCCCTCTTAAATATTATTTTTCAAAAAACGTATTTCTTTCGAGGAAAATTTAAAAAGTAGGGGTTTTTCGACCATGCGACATGAAAATTCGGTACCGAGGCTTGCGCCCGGTCGGACTTTGGTGTCGGGATCGAGTTCCCGAAGAAAACCGATCCGAGACATGGCATTTATGGAGGGACCGTAAGGCGGGTTTTCGGTCTGATCGCGTTTCTGGAGTTTTCTCCCGATTTCGACCTGTGGATCTGCGAAGCTTCGCAGATCGATCCGATTAGTAGGCCGGTCGGTCGTTTCGGTTCGGCGTGCGAAATAAAAATCGGTTCATCGGGGGTTGGGGCGATCGGCGAACGAAACTTAACGGCGGCGACACAGATTAAAACAATAAGAGATAACGAATTAAGTGCAAGGTCAAATTTTAAAATAAACCGAGTGGGTGACGTTTCTCGTGTTTTTTCTTTTATCAGTAAGGCTCGGCGTTTTATCGGCGGCGTGGTGGTCACGAACTATCGCTAACGCGGTTTTACGACGTTCCGAGCAAAATTCGAGTAATTTCATTAATCATCATCGATAACGATAAATCTCGAGGTCCGGCCCTGCGTTTTTATTATATATGTATATCTATGTAGATATAATTATGCACGATGTAATTTTTGCACCACCGCAAACATCTCTATGACGATCGTTTATTTGTCTAACACATCATGTTTTGTATGTGTGTGTTGTAAGATAAGACAGCATCGACCGAGACTTGATTAACCTCGCATACAATTCGTGTCAATGTCGTGCTGGTATTTCTGAACAAGAAGAGTGAACGTACTGTGGTGTAAGTAAAACGAGGGGAGCAAAAAACAACAACTGCTCGTTCGTGGCCGGCATGCGGACTAAAACCATATTCTACCACTTTCTCTTTCTAACTACGCGACTTCTTGAGCCGAAATGGAACTCGCGAGTCGTTCGTTGTCGTTTAAATGAGCAATAAGTTTTAATTGTGCTCGTGTTCGATATCTATGTGCGCGCTGCTCGTTCGTCGTCGTCTCTCAAACTAGTATTATCCGCGCCCGGTTTACTTAAAGTCGTCCCGAGTTCCACGAAGAACCATTGCACACACACCGGGCCGCAACTACCTGGCAGAAATACCTGTCTGTGAAATGTGTATTATTAATATCCGGTCGTGTACCACCACCGTCCAGTTTTAGTTCGAGTGCGGAAAAGTTCGGTTTGTTGTTGCGATGTGTCGTCGTTCGGCTTGCGCTTGTGGCGTGGGTGTGGTGCGTATCGGTTTTCTCGTTTGGCAGCAATAGCCGTTTTAATTCTCGTTAATAACGACAATGGCGAAGTGAGTTAAATTGTAAAATAACGATTGCGTTTTTGTATTCGCGCATTCGGCGGAGGATATCGACGCCGGAGGCGTTCGCGGGCGAACAGGATGGGAACGTTGTAGGAGAGCACTTTTTTTTCCCCGTCGATTTTTTCAACCCGTGCGAATGTTTCGTCTCGTTTTTGCAGCACGTGGATAAATTTAGTCGGCGACGGGCACGTTAAACTTGGGGCGAACGAAATTGAAAATTGCACCTCGGGCGTCCCGGAACCGTCGTCGACGACGACGTCGCCAGAAATAACATTTAATTGCGGCCATTCGCGATTTTCAAGGTTACGCTAATCGTTTTATGTAACTTTTGCGTAACTGTACCGATTAGTGTTGTTTATTGTTGCTGGCAACGACCGTGCGGGGTGTTTTTGTTGCGAATAAACAACTTTGAAGGGGGCCTCGCGCGCGAGCGAGTACGTGGTGTAGTTTGGGCATGGGTCCAAAACGTGCGTGCGTTCGGTGCATTCGGGTTTTTTTTTGGCCTTTGTTGGTGGTCAATGTTTATTTCGTAAATCGATAATAGATCTCTGACGGGGGGTTGGGGCTTTATCGTGCGTCATTGCATCGATGATTGCATCACCGAACGGTTCTTTTTTGTGTGAAGTTCGCGATCGATTTGGTCACGCTCGAACGGTTGTTTTACCCACGAATTCTTGGAATTTCTCGAATGCGCCTCGCCAAGCATTTTGCGCAAATTTTCTTTCATCGTCAGGCGTTCCCGTCAATATTTCGCGGCTCTATCGAACAGTTTCGGAATCACCAATTCGGGCGCAAGTTTTTTCCCAACTTTTTACCCACTCGCATGTCCGACCAGTTTGTTGCCGACAATTTTTGAATAATCGAAACGGTTTCGAATGCGCCTCGCCAAGCTTTTTTGGACGCACATTCCTTTTCGTGGTGGTTTTTCTTCCATCGTCGGTTCAAACTGTTTCCATTTTCGTCAAAATTTCACGTGGTCGACGAACAGTTTCGGAATCGTCGATTCGGGCACAAGTTTTTTCCCAACTTTTTACCCACTCGCATGTCCGACCAGTTTGTTGCCGACAATTTTTGAATAATCGAAACGGTTTCGAATGCGCCTCGCCAAGCTTTTTTGGACGCACATTCCTTTCCGCGGTGGTTTTTCTTCCATCGTCGGTTCAAACTGTTTCCATTTTCGTCAAAATTTCACGTGGTCGACGAACAGTTTCGGAATCGTCGATTCGGGCACAAGTTTTTTCCCAACTTTTTACCCACTCGCATGTTCGACCAGTTTGTTGCCGACAATTTTTGAATAATCGAAACGGTTTCGAATGCGCCTCGCCAAGCTTTTTTGGACGCACATTCCTTTTCGTGGTGGTTTTTCTTCCATCGTCGGTTCAAACTGTTCCCATTTTCGTCAAAATTTCACGTGGTCGACGAACAGTTTCGGAATTTTACCGGCTTGGATATAACGATCAAACGACGTTTTACCCGTTTGTCGCGCCCCCATCGTCGTTTTGCGATCGCCTTCGAACAGCTTTCTTTTCATCCGCAATTCTTAGAATTATGGTGCGACAACATGATGGTTTTCTTCCATCGTTAGTTTCGAGCTGGCGCTCATTTCCAAACCAACTTGGATTAAACGAACGAACAACTGTCCCAAGTTGCTGTTTTGGACGGAAGTCGGCAATTGTTAATTTTCGCCACGTTCGCGTTGTCTTCGGGTTTGCAAATACGCGAAGGTCCTCGGCATTTTCTGCGATTTTTCTTCTTCCGGTGCGAAGTGTTCCCAATCTGGGCAAGTCGGTTACTCTTCGGATGGGTTTAAAAAATCGTGTAGTCCGCATTTCTTTCGCAGATAATTTTCTACCGTGCCGTGACAATCTAATTTTTTTTTTACTTCGACTTTGTTTTGTCGTTCTTCTTTTTTGTTGAATGCCCGCGCTTTCGTTTCTTGTACGTTTTACATATTACGTATTGCTATGTTCAACTTCTCGCTTGGGGTTATGACGAAGCCGATGCATTTATTATTGTTGTTATTTACTTTCTTCAATACAAAAAGCAAAATCCCCTTCTTTCGTGGTTTTAAAATTGATTTCCCTTTTTTGTGCGTTCATTGCAAAATTACGTAATTAATTTTAGCAAACTGTCTTTAATTGTAAGATAAGAATATAACGACGATAGAATCGATTTCAAAATAGTCACAAGTTAGAAGTCGAACATAGCAATTTTGGCGCCCGATGTGGGGCTGTTATTAAAAAAAATGAATTAAAATTCGGAACGTGGGTTTATTGAAATTTTTAATTTAAACAGTCAATGGTCGTTGTGTTTCCTCTTCGTTGTCGTCGGGAATTTCGTTTTTCTCTCTGTCGTAATTGCCTCCGAGCGCTTAAATGTTCCCATTTCATCAAATACGTTTCGGTTTGTTGTCGAAACTTGATTTCAAGTCGCATCTTCGTTGCAACTTCGTCCGGCAGAGTTGCTATGTTTTTTTTTAACGCATCACGCGAGGACCTCGATAAGTCCAATTTTCGATAGCTCGAAGTTTTCTTTTTTCCCTTCAGATTCGATTTGTCGCGGTTCGGCTGTATTATTTTATACAAGCGTCGGTCTATTGTATGCTTGGCCAATGTTAATGTTTTTCGGGCTGTTGTCATTTCGGCACGTTTGTTCTACTTGTCTGTTCTTTGTTGGTAAATACTAATGTCCTTGTTTGGGCGAGATTCCGGTTTCTTCTTTCCCAAAGTTACCTTCAAATAAACCGTTTCGCGACCTTGTCGTTTTCGTTTGAGTGTCCTAGCGATTTCGGCAATTCCATATCTGTTGGAATTCTTCGACGTTTAACGTTGATTTAAGTCATTTCGGTTTGTCGAATCTGTTCTTAAGTGCCAACGTCGTTGTTTGGGCTATGGGCAAGTTGACGTCGACTTCCGGTTTTTCCTCACAATTACGTTTCGATCGTTTTGTGCTTTTTTTTCTCCCGTGGGTGCCTCCGAACAAACATCTCTTAGGTCGTTATCGTTTTCTTACGATTTCGACAACTTCATCTGTTGAGATTTCAACATCTTCGGTCTGTGGTGGGTATCTGGAGACGTGGATGTTTTTGGTTCAGTTTCGAGTAGTTTTCCAAAATGTAAATCAAAAAAAAAGGTTATCGAGCCGAGGCGCGAGCGAAGGTCGAATTTTCCTTCGTTACTTTTTGGACGTAGTCGTGGTCGAGACATAACCTGCGGGATCTTCTCAATTTTCGGCGGTGTGTTTTTCGCGACGCCGGCAAAACGTACCCAAACACAACGAGACGACCCGCACCTGGTCCGATAAGAATACGTTTATTTTACAACAGACACCGGGGACGACGTGTAAACAAAACTTTCGGCTCGTTGTACGGAACAGGTGTCAAATAGAAAACTTACACACGTTAAATATTTAAAGGTTATTACGTAGCTCAGGTATTCAACAACGGATGTGAGCTGTTCGTGCACAGCCAACGACTTTTTCCAACAGTAGCGTTTCGTCTTTCTTGCTTATCGGTCGCGATTTTTCGCCAATCGGCAAATTAAGTAAGTGTCGCGTTTTTTGTTATTAATCTAGATCGGAATTTTCACGGTATTATCGGAATATCTCGTTGGACTTTACTTTCGAGCGCGCAACTACGGAATTGTGCCGTGGGACCCCGTGTGCTGGACCTAGAAAGCGATCCGGGAAAAATCCGTGTGAAATTTGTGTGTATGTAACGTGTCGTAATTTCGTTGTGCAACGTCGTCGTTGCACAACGTCGCGAGTTGCGCTATTATATAAAATTTTCGACGGGACGGAAAAAAATTTAATTGGCAGGCGGTCGACCCCGAATTTGCCCGATTGTGATTATTTTTTTTGAAACGCGTCGTGCGTTCTAAAATTAGAAGCGGTTCAATCGAAATCGACGGCTAAATATTTTAGCGGAAACAGCGAAAAAAATGCCGGTTCTATTATTGGCTAACGCTGCATCGCGGGGGCACTGTTTACGTTCGCGCTTGGTGTTTTTTTTTGGGGGGATCGCTTTTTGATTTGACCTCCGATCAATTTTTCCTATAAATAATCGGCGATTTCGAGGCGCAGCCCGAGCCCCAAAATTGTTTTTAAGGCGTCTTGTCGAGCACATCGATCCGCGGCCTTCTGGGCGCACCCCAACCCCCCCTCGAAAAAACTTTGTTTTTCGATTATCGGCACTCGTTGGGCGTCTTTTCGTTTCGATGCAGCGCGACGAAAGAAGCGCTTGCCGCCTGTCGCAATTTTTGGGCAGGGGGGTGCAAGTTTCGACGAATCGGGTTCCAAAAACGAGCATTGTTTAAATTTCGTTTTTTCTCCCCCCACCACCACCATCACCCTTACGACCCTCGACAACGCAACCAACAACCGAAGCGCAAATATCGTGTTGTCGGGGCGTTCAGAATCGGCACCTGCGACGGACCACCCCGTGCCGTACAAAAGGATCGCGGCAACGGTCTAATGGCAGGAAGTTCAATTTATCCTTTGTGTCTGGCTTTCGGTTACGACCTTGAACCGACCAAGGTTTTTTTTATTAAGTGCGTACCTGCGATCGGCGTGTAAATTCCAAAAATGGAACCGCGCTCGAAACGTGTTATTTACAGAACCGTTTTACGGAACCATTTAAATTTGCATTAAAATTCGGCCATTCTTTGCCGACCGACGAGCCGCGTCACATTTAAATTCGGAAATTACAATAAAAACCGCATAAACGTTGTTCGACTAATTTAATATTAACCAATCTTGTTTGCATTAATTAGGAATTTTAATAAATTTGCCCGCGTTTTGTTAATCGCCCGGTAGTTTCGGACGCCTTCAGTTTTCGACCTGATTTATTATTCAGTTCTGTTTCTAAACTGCTAATTCGTGTTTAATCATTTATCTTGATTGCATTGGGAATTGAGTCTCACATATTATAATAATTTAGCCTCTCGTACGTACGTTACGAGCGAACCTTGCATAATTAATTGATAGGGAAAGCGTAGTGACATAGTAAAACGTTGGAAAGTTGTCGTCGACGTAGTTTACGATTAAATTAAAATGGCGAACGCGTTACAATACAACACAGATTCAGTGGGGAGTCGTTAAATATCAAATTTTATAAAGGCGGAAATAGTGAACCGGATATTTAGATAGTGCTTTTATAATGTTTGCGTGTTCTGTCGTAAATTTAGACATTGTAAACACGGCCGTTTCAATTTAATCTGCCGAGTTTTGTTACGATTTTTTTTTATATAATCGAATTAAATCGCGTGAAATTACGTTCACGAAGAACGGAAGATTTTAAAACGTATTTTGCGTTTGTTTGGTTTTTTCTTTCTAAAACAGCCGCTCATCGAGCAGTACGCCTCGAGTTTTATCTGTAATCGGCTTTTTTGCACGTATCCGAAACTCCACGATTTTTATGCACCGTAGTCATCGTTACAAATATGTTCGTGCACAACTTGCCAACTAGAAATTACGTCATATAATTTTATCGTTGCGAGTCGTCGCAATTTGAAAATTACCGCGAACCACCTATACACTTTTTTTTAGACTTCGCTCGGAAATTCGAAATTTTTCGGTAACTTTTTCGCTTTTGGGGGCGGAGAAAAGGACATTTGAGCAGTAATGTGCAACTTTTTATTTTTAAACGGCACTCCTGTATGCGTTTGCATTTTTTTTTTTGGAAGAGCTGTATTTTCTCTATACCGTGTTATGAAGATAGTGTGGGGTTAGATGACAAAATTACGCTGCTAATCACGATTAAAGTTGAGATATATCCTAGTTCGCAATATCATCTAGTGGTCGCAAAACAAAATATTCAAAAAATCAATACGATTTTATACGTAGTTTACGTGTGTGTGTGTGGAAGCTGATATAATAGTGGCATTTCCAATGGCCGACAATGTTCGTTTATATCGAAAAATGACTCGGTGGACGGTATTCGCGTATTTTTATAGCATTTTCAGTGATCCGGACAGGGTCCGGTTTCATCAAGGCCACGTTAACGAGACTCGACTCGTCCACAGGACTCTAATAGGACATTTTCAAACTTTAATCGTGCTTAACAGCGTAACTTTTACAACGCCGTATAGAGAAAAGATGGTTCTTCCACAAAAAAAATTGTAAAAAATATACAGGGTGCGCGCGTCATTACTACTCGAATTAAAGCCCTTTATAATTAGATCTCGAAGTAAAATAAATGTGATTTAATACGTAAAATATCATTGTGAACATCTTTTGTTTAGAAAATATTTTTCTAATACGAATATTCGACGAACTAACGGGAGCGGGGGTGGGGGGGGGCGGCGGCACTATCGTAACTCAACCGAGTGATCAGAAAACCGGCCGTGTCCGAAACAGTTAACGAATTTTGCACAACTAAACTCGGCGATCGTTCATTCCCGTTGGCAGACCATCAAAATGTCGAAGAACGGGAAAAAGCCGCAAAGGACCGTTAGGTTCGTCAAATAATGTTGGGTTCGCACACCTCTTCGCCCCCCCCCCCGAACGAAACGGACGCGCGCGCGTGACAGGTTGTGCATCTATGGCAACGCTGTAACGAGGGCGTGGCCAAAGAGGCGCTCGCGGGGGGCTAACGGAGGGGGGGGGGGCATGTTGGGCGCTTGCCACGGGCGCATCGTGTTCGCGTTGTAGATTTAGGTACATTTTGGTTGAACCGCCCTATCATTTACATTCGGACAACGAAACGGAGAAGTTCGTGAAAAATATACGATTAAGGGCCGGTTTTACAAACACGAATAGCTATTTCTGGAATAACGGCTATGGAAACGTTTCTTGAGACAATGGTTTCCATGAATAGCTTATCTAACGTATATCTCATAATTGTAAAACCGGCCCTAAGGCTCGGTTTTACAAACACGATTTATACGCTATTATTATAATAAGCTATTCCTGGAATAACTGCTATGGAAACCGTTGTCTCAAGAAACGTTTCCCTAGCAGTTATTCCAGGAATGGCTTATTCTGCAGTATAAATCATGTTTGTAAAACCGGGTCTTAAGGTCCGGTTTATACTGCAGAATAAGCTAATCTTGGAATAACTACTATGAAAACGTTTGTGGAGACAACGCAGTTAATCCAGGAATAGCTTATTCTGCAGTATAAACACGTTTGTAAAACCGGGCCTAAGTCGACGAGACTTTCGTGTGACAGGCAACGAGGCTATTTTTGAGTTGTGGGGGTGGGGGGGCAAGTTGGACACTTGTGTAACAGGCGTCGATCTACGGTAATTATTTGAATGGCTGGTGCGTTGTCGCCACATTTGACAAAATGCCGCGCGCGCGCATCTCGTCTAAAGGCGCGAACGCACTTAAATCGAGTTTACGAATCGCGGCGCGTTAAATTCGGTTTTACGTAACCTGCCCGCGGACGGGCGTTTGTCGTCGAATATTTTTCAAAAATGTATTCGAACTGATCAACGCAAGGCCATTTCGAATTACCGAACAGCTCGTTAATTTGAAACCACCTGTATATGAAGGGTGCGGAAATAAATAAAGCGATCGCGCCCTGTATTTATAAGTAAATAAAAAGCAAATTGAAGCGTGTGAAGAAGCGCTCGGTTACGCGATTGAATTCAAACCGTGTTTATTGTATTTAGCAGCAATGTCTTTCTCCGGGCAATTAAGCGCACTCTTGCACATGGTTAGTTGATGTAACTTATGTATTATAACGAATTTGGCAACGACCTCGCACATGTGTAAAACTCGCATCTCGGTTTTTTTTTCCATCGAAAGTGCTCTACTACTCCGTTCCGATGGCGACCGAACGGTCGCCCAAAACTATCGCTAGTCGCCGTGTTTAATCCTTCCATTTGTCTCCCCCAGCCGCATTTCTTCTAATTAAACAATCGAGCGAGATATACGGTACGCGCATAAACGCTCTTATGTAGCGAACGGAGATAGCGAACAAATTCTTAATTACTAGGAATTCTATAAACAGTGCATGTGACTATTTAGTGATAAATAATGTGGTCGACTGAAACGGAAGCGAGCAACACAAACATGACATCATTGAAGAACAAGATTACGCACCGGAAACGGAAAAACTCCAAATCGAAAACTTCGAACGCCCAGTCCACCGAGAATAATCCGGCTTCGAACAACAGTCCGACGGCGCAGGGCCCCAAAAAGTCGCAAAATTCCGGCCGGAACAGAAAGAACAGCACCGGCAGCCAGAAGGGCGGCGCCGTCGCCGTCGCCGGACTCAAAAACAAGAACGAACGGCGGCGCGCACGCGGCGGCCCCCGATCTCATCGAAGATTTAAAACAATCGTCTAACGAAAAGGAAGGAGGCCACGAAATTGATGTACGTCGTACGGCCTGTAATAGGGCTGACGTCACTCAATTAACGAACGGCTCTCAAAATCCTGCAGATTTCCGCCGCGGATCGCTATCGACAGATGTGCGGTCGCGAAACGACGATACCAGTTCCGAAAGCGTCGCGTTCGAAACTTTAAACAACAACATCAAACGTTACAGTGACAGTTTCGTTATTGGCGGCGGTCCGGGCGACGATTTCGTCGAGAAAAATAAACCGCCCGCGAATTTAAGTGCAAACGATCGCGCGCGCAGCGACTATTTTGTCGCCGATAACGTCGAAGGTGATTATAAGACGGATAAAACCGAACGTAAGGGTCGAAGATTTAGTGATATTTTTCGTTACGGTGCGCTTAAACCCGCGAGCAGTTGCGAAAACATCAAAACTAATGTTATTAAGATGATTAGCGAACGTGACGGCTACGAGACTTACGTGGACAACGATTTTCCCGGCGTTCACCTGAGAAGGAAACAGTTAAACACGGACCAAACCAATCGCGACAACAAAAAGAAAGGCCAAGAAAAGAAATCGAAAAAGAACGTCGACGGCCTAAACGTCAAACAAGACAAAAAGGTTAACGTCGACAATCAGAGCGTGCTCGATGCCAAAAATAGTTCGAAAAACAAAAAGGACGAGTCCGCTCACGATTCGTACTTGAAACGGGTCAAATCGAAAATATACAAAAACAAAACCGACGGCGGCGGCGGCGGCAACAACGGCCAAAACGTCCTCCCGTCGATGCCCAACATCGCCGAGACCACCAAAACGAGCAAAAAGAACAAGAAGAAGAAGGGCTCGCAAAACAAGAACGTCCGGGAGCCCCGTCGCCGCCCCCGCAAGACCCGGAGGCCGCGGAATTGAGAAAATCGGTGTCGCAATTCGACTTCCGCTTAATCCGGCAAACTTCCAATTTGGAACGGATCCGGCCCAAGACCTTCGGCCTGCGCACGGCCTCTTCGAACTTGGGGATACCGGAGCTGATCGAGAGCCAGACGACGGGCCACCACCACTTGCTGCTGAACGTGCTCCAGGACAAGCCCGTTCTTGCCAAGTCGAAGTCGAGCAGCGCGATCAATTTGAATTTGTTGAGGACGCGCCGGAACAAGCTGCTCGAGCAGGCGAAAAAGAATTGCAAAATCGTCCAGAACGAGTTCGATTTTATCGGGTTCGGCGCGGCGCGCGGCGCCGCCGGCGCTCAGGCGTCGCGCAGGTTCGGGAGCGGCACGCCGAGCGCGTCGATGAGCGGCGGTTTGGACGTTAAGGCCGCCACCTATCCAGGTAAATTATTCCCGATTTATTCGCGAAAATGCAAAAAAAACAGACCTCAGTCGGGTTCGAACCGGCCCGCTATGAGGGCGAACTAGCGAATATCATCTCAAAATTCAATATTGTCGAGTATGTCGTAGAAGTAAAAGAAAAATTAATTATAAATCATTGAGACCTATATTTTTTTGATCTGCGATTATATTTGTTGTGGGTCTTTCCGTTAATTTGTTATAAGGCCTCAAAGTTGAACATTTTACAAACAACAGATCTATTGCTACATTTTACGCGAAACTTTGAACGTTATAGGTTGAATCTAGATATTATTTTTGTTTTATTAGCTTAAAAGAATATCTATTTGCTTATGTAAAGGCCTAATTTGGGTTATTTATATTTAATAACTGTTAAAAATGAAATGGAGAACACAACGATTTAAATTGACTACAATTATAAACTTGCATTGGACATTTAGTAACTAAGCGCTTTTTGCCGATGTCTAGAAATTGCGATTTTTAAGAATCAGCAATAAAATCTTGCACCAACTTGCACCTTTTTAAAATATTAGGTTTCTAGCAGAGCGCTGCGCAATAAAAGTTCAATAAGAACAATCAACTTCGAAAAATATTATTTTATCTGTGGTCGCGATGAAATTATAATTTGTATATTTGTCAATATTTTGCACCGGTTTCTTTTTATATTTATCGTATCAAAACGTATACAGGGTTGGGCAAAATGAGCGGAACACCCAATTTCTGGCTTTATTAGGAGCTGAACTGAAAACTGACCTTAAGAAACATTTTTGCTTATTTTATTCAACATTTAATGACGTTTAGAGATTTTCGTTATCTGTCATATTTTTCAAGCCACGATATCGTTGGATGTTCAAAAAAAATGCCAAACTTGTTATCCGAAAAATATTAATATCTTAATAATTTTAAATACCAATCTACATTTTTCTCAATTCTATTGCATTGTACGTTCAAAGTTAGGGCCAGGTTGTATTTACTTCCCTATATCTAAATGTCATAGTTTTAGAGTTATTTTGGAAAATGTATCAACTCCCTCGAAATTTTATTTCATCCGGTATTATTTTGTTAAGTTAATGATTTATAATAAAAAAATACCTAAAATGTTAATTTTGTACATGCATAAATGTCTTAAAAATGTAGTTATTTGTAACACCCTGCAGCTATCAAAACATGAAATAATTCCAAACGGGTTAATTTCAGAGGCAATATTTATTAAAGTCGTACGATTGATTATCACGGTAATACAAATCAATAATAAAAATTAGGGTGTTGTTCCATTTAAAATAATAGCCGATGATATCATAACTTGAAAAATATGACATAACGAAAATCTCTAAACGTCATTAAATATTAAATAAAATATACATACAAAAGCTTTTTTTAAGGTCAGTTTTCAGTCCAGCTCGTAATAAAGTCAGAAATTGGATATTCCGCTCATTTTGCCCAACCCCGTATAAAAAAATTCAAATTCAATTTAGGGGTAGGTACATAATAATACCACTAGTAGATATACCGTTAAGTACTACTGTCAAACAATTGTCTGCAATATAATTTCAAAATGAAAGAAAATTTAAAGTGATTATTAAGAGAGCATTTTCCCTACGCTTATTGTTATATTTCTAATGTAATACTGAATAAACTCTGTATAAATTATAAAACTACGTTTATTCAGTAGCGTACATTTCAAATTTCACTTCGATATACGTTTTACTGTTAAAGTTATTAAATTTTGAGATGATATGTACCTGTTCGCCCCCATAGTGCGGCCCCCGATCTCCTTCACGCAGCGTCGCTAATTTATTTCGTTAAAAATTTCGAAAAAAAATCGATTGATTTCTAAAATTTCACGGTTACTGCATCTGATCGATTCAATTTCCACTCCAGTTCGCGGGTAGAATTTGCTTTCTCTCTTCCGACGTTTACGTTAGAATTTAATATGGGTATCGTTTTTCGTTTGTTCGGCTTTACTCTTGATAAAGGGCCGTTCGCACACCACGTTTTGTTTGCGCAAACCTCCGAATCGCAACAAACCGGGTTTGCGCGTGGCGCGCGGACGGCCCTCGACGCCAAATTTTAACCTACAAAGTGACGCGCAATGATTTCATCGAAGGATGTTCTTGTCGTGTTTCCGTGAAACGTGACGGATTTCGTTCCGCAATTGTGTGCGAAATGTATTTTCGACGGCGACGGTTCGCGAGACGGCCTTCTCTTAGATTATTTGCATTTTTTCGTTCGACTTCGTTGACTTTTAGTACTATTTAATTCGGTCGGATTTAATGAAATTTATTCGATCAGGTATTATTTATAGAGGATGATGGGCGATGATGTCAAAAATTTAGACCAACCTTGGATGACACGAAGAAACGACAGGACGCATTTTATCGGTTGGTTATGTAAAGACCGATTTGGGAACTATGTTAATGTACAGGGTGGATTGCAAATTGGTGTAGAGTACTTGTGTAAAGACGTTCATCGGACTTAACGCCCACGGACTCGTCTTCTTCTTTTTTTTTAACAGTAGGGAAAGTTTTTTGAGCGGAAGCGTTTGCAGATTGTTTATAATTTTTTTGACGTTCGTCGGAATTCATGTGCCACTGTAACGCAGTCTCGGGGACAGTTGGTTCAAAACACTTAAGCGCCCCTAAGAATCTAAATACGATTTTATTTTGTCACGACGTTGTATATTTTTAACACGTTGTTCGAAATTCTGACGTGAACCGCATTTTTTTTGGCGCGTACGCGTGCGACGGGCATTTGTAAAACTTTGTACAATGTAAAACGGGCTTCGAAACTAAATTTTCAGGTTAGGCACGTTAACTACCGTCAACCGATTCCGTTTCACGTCGCCAAATATTCGTCGAAAATCTACAACTTTGAACGTCCCAGTTTTCGTGGCGGCCACTGTACGAGCAAAACGCGAACCAAACAAAATTCGATGATGGCGCGGGGCGAATACCCGGGTCGAAAATTGCGAATTAAAGAAAATCGTCCGCGTCCTCCGGGACGCGATAAGTTTTTTTGGAATCATATTAGACTAATTTTAAGAGTCGACAACGTTTTTATTCGCCGCTGTATTTTGAACGAGCACGACACTTTGCGGACGAGGCACATTTGAACGTCCCTTGTGGGAAATCGCGCGTCCGACGGCCGCGCGTTGGTTAATACGGCAACCATTTACCTCTTACAGTTAAAAAAAAAGTAGACGGGAATGGGCGTCCTTTTAAATGTTTGTATTTAATAAAATTTATTTTATTTTACGAACAATTGCGTATCGTGGCGTTTGTAATTCTACGAACAGGCGTCGTTATTTACAGAATGCCGTAACACCATCTCTTTCGCGTGCACGTCCACGTATAATGCGATCTTGTGTTGTTTGTTGAACTTTGAAGGGTTTCGGATTGCCATGGTAATCGTCGCGGGGTCGCCGGACGCGCGATTTCGAAAACGAACGACGTTCAAAAGTGTCTACTTATGAAGTTTCGCGCTCGTTTGACGTCGCCGAAGGCGCCTAATTGGCGCTTAAAAATTTCAAATCGACTTTTCAATTGCTAGTTAACTCCGACGATATGATGATTGTTTCTGTGATGATTAGAGTTAACTGGCGATTGAAAAGCCGACCCGAGTCTTGCCCTAAAACACGTTTTAGACGAAAATAAACTACCAAAAGAGTAAGAGCAATAAAAGAAAAAAAACACTTTGAAGAGTTTGGAACGAAAGGTGGCGACTTGGTGGCAAATTGATTTGGAAAATGACGGGACAAATTATTTTGGAGTTTTATCGAAACGCGTCCGCCCAAAACTGCTTTGTGATTGTCCACGTTCCAAGAAGTTTTCGCTCGACGAAACCGAAACCGAAACGTTTCGCGTTCGAGATCGTCATTGGTCGACTCGGAAAATTCGAGAAAATCGAAGGCCGATCGCTTGGTCTTTGAGGGGAGAAAAACAAAACGTTTCTGATCGAATGGGTCGAGGTTTCGTACCGAAAACGCGTCCGCCCAAACATTTTCGGTGCAATTCGATGAACGACCTCGGCCCGAAAGCGGCGCGCGAGAAAAACGACGAGAAAATGCGACCGTGGTCTCGTTTAAAAATGGCGAACGATCCCCTCTATCGAACTTCGAAGTTCCCGGAAAGATTTAATCGCCCAAAATCTCGAGACCGGATTACGATAATCGGTGCTCAAAACGATAACGCGTCTATGTAACGAGAAATCCATTTAAAAAAAAATGTTTTTTTTTGATTGACATCTCGAATTTGTTGCAGGGGAAACGAAACCTGGGCATCCCGTTTCGCGAACCGGCTCAGACAGGCGTCCGGACGCGGTGCGAGAGGAGTGTTCCAGGACGCAGGAGGCCCAGGACCATGCCGACCACGAATCGGACACCGCCCATCAAGATAGGTCAGTAGCGTAATGTTTATTGGGAAGCTAAAAATAGTTGAGCGTAAACGGAACGGAGGCCGCTCTTCGTAATCTTTTTTTTATCCTCGCGAGCAGGTGATTCGGTGCGTTGCCCTCCTCCCTTCCTGCACTTCCATTTTAACCACCTGCGTATATGTCCGTTATGGTCCGATAGACTGTTCGTTGTAATGAAATTATCGAGTACCCCTAACCTTATTTTTTTCATTAACGGCACGTAATTAATATACAATTAGTATGTGATTTTCACTAATCGATTACCTACTTATATTTTTGTCTATCATAATATTTGCAATAGCGATAGCTTATCTTATATAGAGGTACTATGGATAACGACGACACACGAAGGTGGTGGTAACCGAATTGGCGTAGTTGTTACATTTTGCTCGTGCGGGGCGTTTGGTCCTTCTTTTTCCCCAATCGGCATCGAAAAATGAGCGAAAACGGTTAGCTTCTAAATTTCGTTGTAAAGTGACTCGTGCGAAAACATGGCGAATTTCATGGACATAGACCCGTTGTTTTTTGCGCTCAAAAAGTCCAACTTTCAGATTTCCAAGAGGAAGAAGAAGCTGCTGCCGAAAATGGAGAGAAAAATGAGGTTCGTAGTTGCCGTTTCCTCTCCCCCTCCCTTCCTCCCCGTTTCTTCGAAACATTACGTACGTACATATGTACTTACCCATTGATCCTGTGCTATCGAAATAATTATCTACAGCTCGCTTTTAATGACGACGTTATTGACACACTTTATCTTTAATGCCATGGTGATTGTTGGGTATGGCGTTTTGGGCGTTTTTCCGCGTACGAACGTTTCGCGAAAAAGAAAAAAACGCTCGCGTAATTTAGCGGATTTCGCGTTGCAAAAAAAAATCGAACATCGATCGAAGTGTGCAGAAAAAGTAGACAATAAAATCGATATACAAATGTCCGAAAGTGTTATTTGTTGGACGTTTCGGCGATCGGAACGTGACGATTGAAGATTTTCGGTAAAAAGACGCCCTAAAAATAGTTCAGGACGTTATCGAAATTATGGCCGCTCCAATTAATTTTCAAAATCGTTATTTTTGACGCATCGTTTGCCGTTTATCAACCGAAACGTCCGGTTGTGATCGATTTTCCGATTTTTCGAACATTTTGGCACGTGGCCAACGCCGGCACTGGTAGAGGGATGTTGTTTTCAGTTGAACATGACGTCATTGTGCATCCGAGCACTAAAGTCACGTCACACTATCAAACAGTTTGACCATACCGAAACGATGACGTCACGTGACGTCAGTTTGATCAAACACTTAACTTTTAGACAAACTTCCATTCCATCGGTTGGTTCGATGCGATCTGCGGCCCGTTTGGTTAATTTAAATGTAGATAAATGGCGCGAAGGAGACGTTTTTGCGGTTTTCATTTTTTGTTTGTATTTCCGTTATCGTCGTACTTGTTTATGTTTACGTTTCTGTCTCGAGAATTAAATGGTAAGTACAGTGGAACCTCGATAAATCGAATGTCTCGATTACTCGAACTGTCTGCGTGAATTGCAAACAAAAATTCTCAAGTAAATATATCTCGATAGCTCGAAGATTTCTACTCTTCCCTTCGGAATTCGAGTTATCGAGGTTCGACTGTACATGAAATGCGAAAACAAGAAATAAAGTGAGGAATATGTAGTGTATTTGAGTGAATACGTAAAAATAGTTTAAGAAGTTTTGTTTGAACGCTTACGGGTTATTTAATTTGACGCCAGTCGGCAGCCGTATCGCATCAAAATAATATGTTAACAGTTTGATAGTGTGACGAGCAATTTGAGTATCATCAACTCACAAGGGAACATCGCCAAGTGTCCGACGCCGATCGAGCTGATTTTTGGCCCAGAGGTAGACCTATATGAGACTAGTAAAACCCCCAAATATTAGCTGCCCTAACCGGGAGAGTGAAAAATTACGGCCATTTTTTGTTTCCCACTCGTCGATTGTCCACCTCATAGCCAGTTTTGAACACTATAGAAATATGTCTGTTTGGTGCAGTCGGTAGTGAGCTCGACTGCCAGTCGGGAGGTCGGGGGTTCGATGCCCGGAGGGGGTATTTGCTTTTTTAGAGGTAGTTGATTTTTAGTAAATATAGTCCTCGAATTTCGAATTTTTTTTCGTTTGTCGGCTTTTGCGGTCAAATTTTTTTTCGAAGGTTTTGTTGCAAAACAAAAAAAAACATGAAAACACAAAAACACCCTCCTCTCCTTCGGGCATCGAACCCCGACCTCCCGACTGGCAGTCGAGCTCACTACCGACTGCGCCAAACAGACATATTTCTATACTGTTCAAAACTGGAAACAAATAATGAGGGACAATGGTTGAGTGAAACAAAAATGTTTAAGAGTTTTTTTAACCTTACGGGTTATTTAATTTGACGCAATCGACCTATCGCTCAAAATAATTCTTACGTTGCATAGTGTGACGAGCAATTTGAGTATCATCAACTCAGTTTGATCAAACTGATTGATGGTTGAGGCTTAAGGGCGGCGGCTTTTTTCGTTTTTATTAATAAAAATCTGCCCCATGGTCTTGCCATTAATCTCGAAATGGTTTATAATTTTACCTATTTCGCAAAAACAATTGTAGGTCTTCAAAAAAACGTCGATTTTTTATTGATTATTTGACTCCCGACGATTCTTTTTGCGAAATACGTAAAATTCGAATGCATTTCGAGGTTAATGTCGAAGACCATAGGCGCGCCTTTATTAATAATTAATATAAAAAACACCTCCGTCGCTGACGACCATTACTTCCCTCGCTTTTAGTGATCAGCAGAACTGAAAAAATTTCCTTTACGTGGACGGACGGCAGCCAAACAACATCGGCAGAAACGTCGGACACACGCATTTTCCAAAAAAACTTCGCGCACGTCCCCCGTATACAAATAAATTTGCCGGTCGCCGACGGAGTCCTCAATTTTTCTCGACGTTTCGAACGTAAATAATAAATTATTTCCGCAATTAGAATCGATTGGAATGTCGTAAAACGAATAATTGTTTAATTGCGGGGGCCCGTTAATTACCTGGTCCAAAGGTTGCGCGTAATCGCGTACTGTTACTTGAATATCGGACTCGCGCACCTGTAGACACCTCCTCTACGTTTTTCTGCTCGTTTTTTGTTTTTTTATTTATAGCGTAAAATTACGGAGCACAAAATTTTATTTAAAATAAAATCAAAGTCGAGACCGTACGCGTTTAAAGTTTGACATCGGTAATTTTAGATTTTAATAATTCGATCGATGATCGAATCTAATTGAACGTCCGACTCGCCGTTCCGATTCAACCTTGGCTTTTCGCGGCCGTTTGTTTATCTACTTGAAAAACTTGTTTTTTTCCCCGAACCGCCGATATTTGCGGTTTCGGTTTTTCGCCGTCCGAAATGTCGCTCGCGGATTCTCGGTATTTCTAAAAAAAAACGCAAGATTTTAACACGTTCCTTGCGACGTATCTTCTTCCGTTGCGTTTCGGTTTTTTCTATTTAAGACGAATTTCAGCAAGTCGCGCATTCTAGTGTCTGTTTTTGTCGATTTCTTTCGAGGAAATTTCGATTCGATCGAGTTGGCCGAAAATTGACGTTCTCGCCGTACTCGCCGTCTTCCAAGAAGGAAGATGAGGCGACGTAGGATATGTGCACAAGTTGGATTGTCGGAATTTTTTGAAATACGATCTATTCCAAAACTTTTTGCCGAATAAAAACTCCATTAACTCCAATGGCGTGGTCACCAGAGGGCTCCGAGATGGTCTTTTTGGCCCTTTAGCGGCTCGGCTTGCGAGTCTATGAAGTTTGTGCCCGTACAAAAGTTGTAGAGTATGAGAAAGATGTGCGTGAAGAAGTGCGACGACTCAAATTCAATTTGCAAATTTGCAAATTTGGCCCGTACAAAAGTTGTAGAGTATGAGAAAGATGTGCGTGAAGAAGTGCGACGACTCAAATTTTTGCCAAATCTTTGGCAAAAAAGAATTATTCAGCTCAACGAGACTTTTCAATCGACAAGTCGAACGACCTATTTTGTTTTTGCTTTTATTGTAGAACTCGGCCAATTCCAGAACTTCTTGTTGAACAGAAACTCCATAGTGGTCGTGAGATGGCTGCGAGGAAATCTTACAATAAGGCCTTGACCTTTGACCTTAAAAAATTACTCGGCTCAACGAGACCTTTCGATTGATAGGTCGAATGACTTATTTTTATGGATTGTTCATCTTATATTTAGTTACGTTTTCGGCAACAACAAAATTTTGAAAAAAACGACTTAAAGACTTCGGAGAGCTCTCTAGCAGCGTTTTTCTTTTGGAGTTACGGGAGTTGGTGCTCGGGAAAACGTAGAGCAGCAGCTCGAGTACCCACCGTAGGAAAAAGCGCATTTCAAAAAATTTTGAACAGTCGGTATTATCGAGTTGTTGCGCCGAGTGCGCAGGGCGCGGGCGATACGAAGTTGAATCGGTGGGGGGTTATTATTATTGTTATTTTTTGTTCGAAAATCCCGATTAAAAAATAGACGCGAGTTTTTCACAATTAGAAAGCGAGAGAAGAAAGATAATCGGATGGGTTCGTCGAAACGCTTAAAAAGAGACGTAAGAAGAAAAACTCGGATGTTCGATTGCGATCGAAATCCATCAATTCCATCTTCATTTTTTTTCGTGCTGATTTTGAAATGCAATTTTTCTCAATTTATTCCACAACGACTTTTTGCCGAGCAGCAACTAGCCGCGGGGCTCCGAGGTGGTCTTCCGGGCCCTCTAGACTCTCTAGCGGAGTGTTGCTCAGAAATGGTTCAGCTCCATGGCATGTTCAGCTTCCAGCTGGAACAGCTCCATATACTTATGTGTCAAATTTGGAACAATTGGAATTATTGAGTTGTTTCACCAAGTGTAGGATTGAGCTGAATTGACGGGGGAGGGGGGGGGCTATCATTTTTTGTTCAAAAATCCTAATTAAACAAATCAGATACCCGGGTGTTTTGCTGAATAATTGAAAAAACAACAAGATACAAACTCGATTAAATTGAATGGTAAGATACCAGTTATCGATAGAGAAAAGATAAGTGGGAAGGCCACCGAAACGATGAGCAAAACGGACCATCTCATTCGATTCGGATAATCGCCTCTCGTTAATTTTTCAATTTACATCGGACGCTTGTTTCGACGATGAAAGTCGTGGAAATGATGCGTCCTTATATGCCAAACATTTTGCCAAGTTTTTCCGATCGTGCTGCTCGTGGGACCATCGGTCGATCGCCACAGAAACAATTGTTTCTCTGACTGATGGGTCAGAATCATCTGGTGGATTGAAAAAACGGCTCTATGCGAGTTATTTTGTACTTAACTACAACATATTTTGTTTTCCTTTTGATTTTCTCTGCATGTGCCGCTTTTAAGTCCCAATTTTCGGTATCGTTTTTGGTGGAAAACTGATCGTCGTCCCCAAAAAGGCCCGCGACCCGCCCACGCGTTAAGAAGGTAACTTTTAGCGTGACAACCACTAATCGTTTCGAGCGGTTCTAAACAAAACAATACCCGTTTTAATTAGGACCGACGCCGACTCATTCGCGGCTTGATTACGACATCCTCGGGACTCCACACGACGCGTATCTTATCTTCGACAATAGATTTAGTGGAAACCAGTTTGTGTTGACGTTTCGTGTCGATCGGACGTGCGTGCATGGCCGTCTCTTTACAGTTCCGATGCCGTTTTTCACCGTGGAAGTGCAATATCATTGTGCCCCTACAAAGTAATTTTGCCGGTTTTTTTGTTTTGTTTTGTAATTGATCGAAAAAATACTAATATGTGTCGTTTCGTCTTTGCAGTACTGTTAGTCTTCCGGCGTACACGGGGAACAAGAAGAAAACCACGACCAACATCAATCGATCGGAAAGCGTGAAAGAACAATCGGAAAAGGTGAGTTTTTATGATCAAAAATCGTTTATTTTTCGATCCGCGTCGAGAAAAAGCCGCCGACGACGACACGGTTATGCCCAATAAATTAGACGCGCGATGGTTATGAATTGAATCGAGGCCAAATACGCGGGACCCGGTTTACAAATTTACGTAGGTGTAAATAAATTCCTGAATCGCGATTACATCAGCACACGCCAATAATCCGAATGCCAAGTGTAATAAAATTAAATTTAATTGAAACGTTTTTGACGCGGCACAAACGACGAGAGGGCCGTTAGGAATGTAATTCACGGCCCGACGAGCTCTGGATCTTCATCCGGATTGGAATTGTAAATAATCCGATTTAGAAGATTTCACGTGGTCGCGCAGTAACACCTCTCCCATACGTGCAAAGTCATACAGGAAGTGATGGTTAAAATTATAAACGGCATATCGACGACAATTTTGTTATGGTTACTCAAGATTTCCAATTTAGCCATGACGGTGCGATTCACCGGTGACGTTGTCGCGCGTTTTCGGTAACCGCGTTTGTTTTCGCCACGTTTCGTGCGTCTTCGACAGTTGGCCAAAACGAACACAACCCGAGCGGACGGAAATACGTCGGAAATTTCGCGATCCTTTCAACAAAGAAAACAGTCCAAAATAGACTCGGTTTGTAATTTGTGCTGATGTAACGATCCGACATTGCGATCATCAATGTTGACAACGCGTCCACGTCGATTAGACGTCTTACGATGTCGATTTAATCGGTTCAGAAATCAACATGGGAACGTTTTACACGTTTTAGATTCAGGGAAAACGACCTTCAGCTGAAGAGCTGAACTTATTGTCCAAGAACCAAATCAAACTTCATTATCAGTTGTTGTTCCCCAATCGCAATCGTGCTTTTGCACTTCATCTTCATCATCATCATCATCAATGTAACAGCTTCTCAGCCGTTTCTCCATGGTCGTTATCTTACGGTCTTTTTTGTTTAGCCGAAAAAAACTTGGATGCCCATTGTTTCTTTTGGAAACGCCCGCGGCCTCGCGACGTTTGCTGTGCCCGTTAAAATTCCCGTAACAGATTGGATTATTTCGTGAGGGGAAGGAAAAAATCCGACATTCGCGTAGGTCGCGGCGCGCAAACTGCCCACAAGCTCGACGAATAATTTTCTCGGAAAGAAACGGAGCAAACGGCTTCTCTGTTCGAGTTTTACTACGTGGGGGGAATGGGGGCATTTTTGCGTTTGTCGCACGTCGAAACGGCCCCGGAGATGTCGTCCGTTTTGCGATAAACCGCGACCGAAAATTCAACGTCGCCGTCGAGGAATATCGAAACGCAGTCGAACTCGGTTATAACGAGACCGTCGGGACCGTCACTTTTGCTCGTTGTAATCGGGTATTAAGAAAAAAAACGGCGCGCGGGCGAACACAATTTCGAATGTAAGCGCGTAAAACGGCCGTTATAACCGAGTTGGCCGCAACACAAACTTTTTATAACGTCCGAGGTCCACGATTTTACCGAGAAATCGCGACTTATACGAAATAATCCGATGGTTCTCTTCAGTTTTAGAAACAGCTTTATGCGCGCAACCAGTGCCTTAACGAGGACGTGACAAAAGGTTCGCGGCGATTTTTTTGGACTCGCGCGGGCGGGGGGGGGGGTTCGTGCCCTCGTTACGCCGCCGGCACGACAAACATTTCGATTTTCGGGAAACAATTCGTCGGATCGGGAAAAATCAAGGTCGTTTTTTTTCTTAAACTGCAATTTTCACCGATTGCGAGCTTGTCTCGAAAACTGGTTTCTCGCGGGGCGCGCGCGGCGGTGGGGATTTGATTATTGAAATGGTTGACGTTCTTGTTTTTTTTTCTTGTGCTTTTTTTTGAAACTGTCCTTCCAGTTGATTTCTGCACAAAGACGTTTTTGCTGCTCGTAGCTCAAATTCAAAACGGGTTTTCTAATTAAATAACCTAATCGTCGAACTTGGTTCATTTTTCACTGACGATTTATTCGAGCGAAATGCAGCCTCGACGTGTTTAAAAAAAAAAGTCGTCGTCGGAGCGATCCGCGAATTAATTTTTAAACCGTCCACTTGGAAATTTGGCTTGAAAACTCAAAAACAACGAGTCAACGAGATGAAACTACTTACTACCAAATCGATACGTTCTCGAGAGATCGTGTTTAATGGGCGGCACGGTTTCTCCACACGTATTGTTCCCCAAACAATAATTTGCGAAGGTTTCTTGTCGATCGTCGCCGTTGTATAATTCTCCGAAAGGCCGCCGCATTTTTCGTTTCTAAGTTGCAAATTTCGATTTCGGTCCAAATGTCCTACAAAGCTTTGGGCCGTCGTTTTCTAAATTATACCTTGGGACTCGTTTCGTTTACGCGGCGGCCGTTTTAAAATTCCACCCTAGACCCAATTTGATTCGCAACCGGTCGCCGTGTATATTTTCTTCTTCTGTTTTTTTTTTCAAATCGTCCACAATAAGATCGAAAGACGCGGAAATCGAAATGGAAAGGCAACTTTCATTTTTTTTGCAGCAGCAATTGTCGTATCCAAAACGGGGGGGTTGTTTTTGTTTGAACCGGCGCTGTTTTTTAAAATTTCAACAAACGGAACTTAAGGCCGGACTACGCGCTCTACAGTGTGTTAGATTTTATGTGTCACAGCAAATATCTCGGCTATGAATTAGTAAAAAAATGTTATATATGAAAGTTATTAGATTATTTATTCTTAATAATGTGTCAAAATCAGAAAAACAATTGAAAATCAAATAATTCAGATAAAGCAAATAAATTTATCATTTTAAATGGAACGTACCCACTATTATTACATATTCTGAAACTACAAGAATTTATCTTTACAACGGTATATCACATGTTATACTTATTTCATTAATTAAAGGCGTAATAGAATAAATAACCGAACGCGTCGAACACGTACAAAGTAAACAATGTACCGACGACGCACACTTTTACCTTTGCATGTTCTGTTAAGTAGAGCCGAGGAGGCCGTGATATGCGCTCACTTGTTATCGCTATCGTGTCAAAGTGGCTAAGTAAATTGTTAATTGTTAATTTTCATCTCGTGACACATAATGAGGGACAGTTATTATTCTAATAATGAAAAAATGGATATGTTGAGAGTGTTCATCAGATGCAATGATAATCCTAAAGAAGCTTCTGTATTGTATCGAACCTTGTATCCAGAAAGGGTACAGCCACATCCTCGCACGTTTGCAAGAATTGAACATAATTTACGAAGAAATGGATGTTTTAATGCTACAGTGCGAAGACCAAGAAATGGGCGTGCAGCACATGATGAAGATATTATGGTGTTGGCATATTTTAGAGCACATTCAAGAAATTCAATCCGTGAAGCAGTAGCGACATGGGTATAAATCATCACAAAGTATTTTCTATTTAAAAAAAAAACATAACATGACCCCCTATAAAATTAAATTGGTTCGCGGTTTAACAGCTGGTGATTCTGATGGAAGGCTCATATTTTGCAACTGGCTTAACAATAATTAACATTTAGTGGATATTATTCTTTGGAGCGATTAATCTAATTTTAACAATAACGGAATTTCTAATAGAAAAAATGATCATTTCTGGGATACAGAGAATCCACGTTGAATTCGGAAATGAAGGTTCCAACACAGATTTTCTATTAATGTCTGGCTTGGTGTATTAGGTGATACTATACTAGGTCCTTATTTTTATCGCCGAACGCTTAATGCTGAACGGTATGCCAATTTCCTTACGTCAGAATTCGAAGAATATTTGGACGATATTGCGTCATGATATGTGGTTACAACAAGATGGCGCACCTCCTCACAATGCAAGGAACGTCAAGGATATTTTAAACGAAAAGTTTGGTGCGGAATGGATAGGAAATGGTGGCCCTATAAACTGGCCGGCACGATCGTCAGACCTCTCTGTGTTGGACTTTTTTGTTTGGGGATATGTTAAATCAAAAGTTTACGTTATATGTCCACAAAATTTAGAGGATCTTACAAATCGCGTTCATAGGGCATGTGCTCAAATAACACCAAACATGTTGCAAAAAGTGCGACGAAATTTAATAAGCAGATCTCGGGGAAAGTATTACAAACAACGGAGAGCACTTTGAACGAAGAATTTAGATGTTAGGTAGGCATTACATACAATTTTATAATTAACTTACTTATTCACATATTGGTTTGTTCATAATATTGTATTTATGTTGAATAATCTGTTGTTGAGTTTGTTTTAATCAACACATTGTTTATACTGTCTACGTTTTCAACACGATCAGTTATTTAGTGTATTACGCCCAGTTAATTAATGAAAAAGTATAATATGTGATATATCGTTGTAAAGATAAATTCTTGTAGTTTCAAATATGTAATAATACTGGGTACGTTCCATTTAAAATGTTAAATTTATTTGCTTTACCCGAATTATTTAATGTTCAATTGTTTTTCTGATTTTGACACATTATTAAAAATAAATAATCTAATAACTTTCATATATAAGATTTTTTACTAATTCATACAATAGCCGAGATATTTGCTGTGACACATAAAATCTAACACACTGTATATATCTAAAGAGAAATTAATGCTTTTTTGTTCATCACGTTGTGTTTAAAATTATTTATTCGGCGAAACGACGACGTTTATTTATTTTGATTAGTTTTCCTCGATTTTTCAAAATCGCAGTTATCGAGCGCGCGTGGTTGCCGTAGATACCGTTCGTTTACCATGGAAACGCGTCCGATCGCGCGGTTCGTTCGTCTCGTGAAAATTCGCGCCGCCGACGAAAGCTTGTTGCGTTGTCGGGGAAAATCGCTCACGTTTTCCAAACTAAACTTCTCGGTCTTTGACGGTTCAAATTTTCGATGGCGAAAAAACTTGATGTACGAAAAGCCGTTGTTCTTTTGTCGCGAGGAGTAAAAAAAAACGGTCGGATTTTCGTCGATTGCAGTCCAAGCCGTCGCGTCGTCGAGCTTACATTTTGCCGAAATGCCGTCGTTGCGTTTTATCGCGTTTAACCGCCGCAACGACCCCGAATTTATGTGCGAGTCCCCCCCGCGGCCGCGTTTGCAATATTTCGAACTTCCGCGATAGCGCGAGATAAATCATTACTAACTACGTAGGGCCGACAGCTTAATTTGCGCGAAAGTTGTGGGGCTCTCCAACCCTTTTCGCTCTCGGTGGTTCGAGAACGCTCGCGCGATCGGATCGGCGATAATTGCCAATAAGTACGCGCGATTTATGCCCGCAATAAACGATAATTAGGTACCGATCGCGGACCATTTGGCGTTACGAGAAATCTCGGGCGCAAGAACCGGTTTGAAATTTGCATTTATAATTTAGACAAGAAATTTGTTTATTTACAGAGAAAACAGAGAAGGAACATCAGCGATCCTCTGCACAACACGACAAAGTAAGTGGCTTTTTTTATATTCGATTATTTTTTTTTGCTCGTTCATCGACCATTCAGCGTTTTATACCTAGAATAAAACAGTCGTGGCTCTTTTGTCCGTGCGCCCGGACGTTTTGTTCGTTTTTGAATAATTTCCCCCTCCCCTCTATATTCAGCAGTTTAAATCCGTCTTCGGGCCCGCGTCCGAAAAGTTACCCCGCACAGCGCCCGCGTTCGGTCGACCCAACATTTTTCTATATGGATCGCGACCGCCGTTTTGTCACGTCCACGCTCTTATTTGCGCGACGGCGATCTTTTTTTTTTTGGTTGGTTTTGAATTCGAACTTCGTTTTTCGTTCGGTTTAGAAGAGCTTTCGGAAACTTACGCGTTTCCGTTCGGGGCCGAAAATGGACGGGGTAATAGTCGCGTAAACGTGCTTTTCTCGGTTGAGCAATAAAAAAAAACAGTTTGTCGATAACATTCGAAAGTTTGATCGTTTTGTGCAGCCCACGTTATCCTGTGCTACTGTGGCGGAGTTGCGTCGTTTTATAACTGCACTATATTTTTATCAAATGGAATGGACAGTGGCGGCGGCGTGCAGTTGGGTGCCGACCAAAAATTTCTCTCCTCCGACAGGTTATCGCTATTTTTAATTAATTTTTTTTTGTAATTAACGCACGCGCGTGCGGACGGTTTGTTTACTTTTCGACGTGGAATGCGTGTTGTATTTCGAGTCGCGGCGAGAAATGCGCGGATGTTTGGCAGCGATTCGTAAATTTTCGACTCGTCGAATTTTGTTTCAATCGAGACAATCTGGCTCGTTTCTTCTTTGTTTGTTTTTTTGTTCTTAAACGCGCAGTTTCGCTCGCGAGTTTATCCGAAGACGGCGCGATATTGTCGAAACACCCCCGTATACAACGTTCATTGATTAATGCTCGAAAAATTTCACGGGAAAAACTATTTTGGTAGTAAACCGTGCGAACTTGACCGCGAAAATTTCGTTGCGCCCCCTTGACCTCGAACTGCTTTGCTTGCACACCGCTTTAGCCTTGAACGTGGCTAGGCGAGTACGATGGGAGGGGGGGGAGGATACAGAACTCTTGTTTCCTTCTCGTTTCGAACTCCCAAAAAATTTGCGAACAATTCACCACGATAGTGCGCCGGCTCGTGAAGTCGGCGCCCAATAAACACGACGGTTTCGGGAGATGGAAGCGAACCCACCTGAACATCTTCGAGCCGATCAAGTGCCACACCGAGCCGTCCGCAGAATACCGCGCCGATGATCGCCTTGTCGCCTCTGCACCTGCCCGCGTTAAAATTGTTTTGGCGGTTTTCGTGTAATTAGTGCGAAGTATAACTGGTTTATGAATATTTACTTCGCGAATCGAAAGTCGCCACTTTTCGTGTCCACGAGCCGGAGCCGGAGCCGTTACCGCCTATTTATACGAGTCTGTAGTCGAACTTGCCCGAAGAACGTTCGATACGATTGAATATTCGAGGATACCAGTAGATAATCATCTTATCGCGAAATATGAGTCGTACATAGTATAAACAACTTATCCCCCCCCCGTGGCTCGTTTTTTCGGGAACGCGCCGCGCCTCAAATTGCTCATTACAAATACGTTCGGCGCCGTCGACGAGTTTGTTTGCAATATATCGCACGGTGATATTTTTTAATCGATTTTACAAAAAGAAAGGTACAGTAAGAACCTCTGTTGTTCGTTATGCGATCCACTTGTTGATCGTGCGTCGCCTGCACACCTCAAGAAATGTATAGTTAGTGCAATTTCCGTTGTCCCGACGCCACGAAATATGACCGCTTAAAGGTTTGAACACGCGTGCGTAAATTACCAAATCGGTTTTTGATTGTTCTTCCGCTTAGAGCGGATAATTGAGATTCTACTTGTATATGTTGTCGACGTTTTTTTCAATTGTATTTTTGAATTCGACAACCAAGAACGAACAAATCAAATTCTCGTTCGAAAGTAACTCAATTTTTTTTTATTATCAGTTTTCCAAACCAGTTAGTTTTCAAAGTCGCTTAAAGCATTTAAATTTTTTTTCCTCATTCTCGCACTTATCTTAGATAATCGAAATATTTAATTTTTGTCTCGGAAATTGCTGGTATTGGATAAAATGATAGCTTTAAATTTCGTAAAATGTATTTGAGGACAAGTTGTATATCGATATTTCGAATTTACAAATGAATTCCGCGCGACATGTTCGTCATCAAAAATAACAACGAGGGTATGCGAAGCGCCCGTGGCAAGTGTCCTAAATTGCGCCCGTGGCGAGCGCCTCTCTTTCGCCACGCCCTCGTTACGGTGTTGTCGAATGCGAGTGAAGATTTGATTTTTTTTTGAACGTCGTATCAGTTGCTTTTGAACCATTTCTTTCCATCTCTAACGTTATCTAGGCTTTTCCGGCAGAGTAGAGTTCCGAGACCTATTCCACCGCTTGACCCGTGCGCTCATTGCCGACGTGATTCGGTTTATATCGCTTAAATTTAACGTCTGGCACTCTCCCGTTTAATTTCTTTTTTTTGCATACAGGCGACAAACACTTAGTAACTTTTGGCCCGACCGACATCGACACAGCGAATCGGGGCGATTCGTGCGCGTTACGACGATTTCGTTCGCGACAATACGAACGTAAAATCGTTTCGAGCTTTCGTGCGAAAATTTCGGTCGGACGCGCACGGCGTTCTGGGGGAAAAACACGGACAAGTGCCCAAAATTTAGAGACATTTCGATAAAAATTTAAATTTCGATACGAGGTTCGTTCGAAAAGTCCTTTCTCGGCGCTTCCATTCGACGTCGTTCATCGCCTGCGTATCGCATACGCTTTTTTTTTTGTTACGTAAATAAATTCGGACGTGTTAAACGTCGAAATTTGCGCCGTTTTACGAGCCGAAAAGCATTTGCCGTTCGTTTGCCAAACGCTAGGGCGCAATTTTATTAATTCGCCTTTTTCAATAACATTATAATTTTGTTTTTGGTTATTTTTTTTTGACGTGACGGGTCGAACCGCGATTGTACGGGGAAAAAAATCGTAACAATTAACCTTGCGCGGCCCACATTGTGTTTTAACAAAGGAAAATGTTGATGTTGATGTTCAGTCGAGTTTCGATTGTTCTGCGACTCGTTGTTGTATCGCGAAACATCGGCGACGCCGCGCCGTCTTTGCGCCAGTTCTCAAGTTCTGGTGGTGGCCGATAATTTAATTGGTAATAGATAAAGCTAATCGCGAAACAGGTGTAAAAACTGTATCTTAATATTCAAAAGTAATAATTTCTCGGCGCGTATTAAATAGATTAGATAAATTTGTGTCAGTTGCTCGAAAACGCGGACGGCAAGCGCGGCTGCGGGCAATGTGTTCTACCGTGTCGTACTGTTAAAATGATGTCGTCCATTTCTCGAAATAGTTTTCGTTCGTCGATATTCTACATTTCCGATCGATTATTGTAAGACGTTCGTTCGTATCGCAAACGCGACCTTTCGAACCGTACAATCGTCACTAATCACGTTTTCTTTATGCGTAGTGAAACTGTCGACCTAGACCAACACGGACTTACGTACCAAACGAATTCGGGCAGTTCTTCAAATTCCAGCTTGTCTTCGAGGTAAGTGTTGCGGCGAATTAATTATTTGTGTAGGTATGCATCATACGCATACCTTAGATAAGAAACAAAAGTATTTTGTTTTAAATTATGCCACCGATAAGCATTTTATTGTGATAACGTAATGTACGTAATTAGCGTTTTGTTTGAATTGTTTTTTAGCAGGTCGTTGGAGAGTCCCAGCACTTCCCTAGATGCGGTCACAGGCTTCCCGACCACCCACCCGGCAGGTTCGGGCTGGGATAGCGACATGGAAGTCGAGGCCGATCCACCCGATTGGCAGAGTTCGGTGCCAGAAACGGAACTCGCCAACCTACACCCGCACGAGAAGAAGAAGCAGGATGTTATTAATGGTGAGTTTTTTTTAATAGCTTTGGACTACCCAACAAGCTAGTCTAATCAACAAACGTCCGTGGTCGTGACGGGATTCGAACCCGGCAGCCGCGAGCGCGCTATAGAAGGCCGGTCGCGAGGCCGTACGGCCCGCGAGCCCCAGCAGTTTGGGTTACCTAAATTCAGAAACCAAACGCGAATTCATAATTGATTTGTTGTCGAGAATGAATACGGTTCACGAGAATTTGGGCCTTATCGTCGTGACTTTAAAAAAAAAAAACAAAACGACGGCTTTTCTACGGGCGCGTTAAGAAGTAAACATTGTTTAAACAACGTCAACCTTTTCGTTCGGGAACTTTCGGAGAAAAGCCGTGTCAACAACGTTGATTCTCGACAGGTGGTCCCACAACTTGTTCTCGTAAGCAAATTTTCTTAAAATACCCAGCGATCGGCTCGTTGCTAAATTTCAAAGGAAAAAGAGCTCCGATTTAATACAAGCCGTTCTCGCCGTTCCTTCGAGAAGTGTGCCGATCGAGTCGAAGATCGAAGAAATCGAAAGAAGAAAAAGAAAGCGACGAATATGCAAAAATAAGCATACGGAATAAAAATGGTTGCGGGTGATGGCGAAGCGAAATAATGAACGAAGAAAGGGAACCGTGATCGGATACAAAATGTAACGACAGAGATCGTGCCATTATAATAGACCTGTCGATCCGAAAATAAACCCAAAAAGAAACCGGACGAGTCGCGATAAGGAAACGTGAAGGAAAGAGGCGGCAAACATTTTAAAATGGCAAAAAAAATGCACAAAAATAACCAACACGAAGAAGAAAAGCGACGGTTTTTCAATCGCCAGTTAATTCCGAGCGTCGATCAATTACTATAGAAACTGTCTGTTCGGCCATGCGTCCGCAAATGGGTAGTGGAAGGCGCACTCCCCCAACCCTTTGGGTGAAAGTAAAAACCGAGTGACGAACGGAACCTTCGTCGAGTAAACAGCGACGTTCATCTCGCTGCAATAATAAAAACGGGGTACCAAACCCGCAACATGATCCGGCTCGAAGGACCATGTTGCGGGTTTGATACCCTGTTTTTATTATTGCGGCGAGATGAACGTCGCTGTTTACTCGACGAAGGTTCGTTCGTCATTCAGTTCTTACTTTCACCCAAAGGGTTGGGGGAGTGCACCTTCCACTACCCATTTTGCGGACGTAAGTCCGAACACTGTCGTTTCTATGGTAACGGTTTGAATTAACTGGCTTAAAAAGTAAAAAAGCAAAAGGGAAAACATTTTGAAGATCTGCACCACGCACACCAACACGTGTAAAATGGGACGATGAGAAGGGGGGGGGAGGCCGTGGTGGACCAACGATCGGGGGTTCCAACGTCGTTGAATTTTAAATGAAAAAAGAAATCGAACGTTTTCGATTTCGTTGCTTCGAACGAGTTTTCGCGAGATAATACGCGTCGCGATTAGATAAACGAAGGAAACGCGACCGATATGGGGAATACCCGACCTGTAAAGTTGACGAGGCCAATCCAGATGTCCGCATCTTATAACGCGAAATCGAACGGGGGGAGGTAGTGTTTGTTGTTTTGTTAATGGTCTACGCGGACGACGTCGCGACATCGAGCAACGCGCGAAAGACGCGGCCTTAAAACTGCTAAGTTCCCTCGCGGTCCTCGAATGGGGATAGGGGGACAATCCCGATCGCCCGGAATTTTCCCGAAAAGCATTTAAAAAAAAGTAGAAGGTGTGCAGTCGAGTTCCTTTGTTTTGTCTCGCGAGATACGATCGCAGGCCAACGAGCGACGAGAGATGATCGGCAGGGGGACGAAGGGTTGTTTTTTAATTGTAAAAAGGGACAGTAATCTTTTTTTTTAACACAGGCGACGGGACAAAACATACGAGCTTGACCGATTATTTCTTTTCGATGCGTTCAGTTTGACCTGCGTCTAAACAGTATACGCCAGGGGGCGCGAGGTGGCGAACGATAATAGTTACCTTAGTGCCCGAAAGGGGCGCGAACCGCAACGCCCTAAATTGCAGAAAATCGGGCTCTTTTTGGCGGTTTTAAAGTTTGTTTTTGTTTTTAACACCGCGAGGACACCACCTGTGCCGTTTTGTCCTTATTTTTAAGAAGTAAGAGTTTCCTTCGAAAATCGACGGTTTTCCCGAAGATTTTCGCTCGAATTTACGAGAAACGTTTCCTGTTTCAGAACTATTTCACACAGAAAAGTCGCACCTACGGAATCTCAGGGTCCTGGACCACATATTTAGGAGGCCTCTGCTCTCGTCGAAGCTCCTCAAGCACGAAGATATCAATCTCATCTTTCCTAACCTCGGTGATCTGCTAGAAACCCACTCCCAATTAAATTCGGCGATGAAGAGCAAACGTAACGAAAGTCCCATAGTCAGGGACATAGGTGATATGCTATTAAATATGGTACGTAAATACCTGTTTGGTGCGCGGTCGATTTTTTCGCCCGTTTAACAGCCGCCATTTCTTCCTTTCGCAGTTCGACGGCACGGTCGGCGAAAATTTCCAGGCGCACGCGGCGGCCTTCTGCGAACGACAGCAGCTCGCGCTGGAGTTCATCAAAGAGAGACGGAAAAAAGACTCTAGGTTCGATAGTTTCCTTAGTGAATGTGAAAAGAACATATTGTGCAGGCGATTGCCTCTACAAGGAATTTTGCCCACGGAAATGCAGAGGTACTCCCACCCACCCCCCCCGCCCGCCCAACCCCCGCAGTTCTCACGCGTCCAATCGAATTTCAGGTTATCGAAGTACCCCCTGCTTCTGGAAAGGTTAATCGATAGCGAGGAAAAAATCAAAGAGAGGGAGCCCGAATTTTCGTTGGCCGAATTAAATAAATTGAAACAGGCCCACGACCGTTCCAAGGAGATATTGAACCACGTAAACGAGGCGGCCAAAATTGCTTCCAACCGTGCCCGACTGGAGGACATCCAGAGGCATCTCGACACATCCATCTTCGAGAAGACTGATCACGCTATCGTAAATGAATTTAAGGTGAATTAAAACCGACCCGGGTTCGGTTTAGGTTTTATTTTTAAACGAGACACTGTTTGCAGAATTTAGACTTAACTCGTTATAATCTAATTCACGAAGGTGCAATGAACCTGCGGAGGCCCAACAAGCAGCCGGTGTCCTTGCACATAGTTTTATTGGAAGAAGCTGTGATTTTATTGCAAAAAGATGCCGAACGTTACGTGCTGAAGTTCTTTCAGGCCGGCACGGCGAATCAGCAGCCTTTGGCGCCCGTCATAAAGACTTCGACGCTTTTGGTGAGGGCCAACGCTGCATGTAAGTTGCGGATTCGGCGTGTCCGTTTCGCCCGCCCGTTCACCTTATGTTCTTTTTAGCTAAAAGTTCGCTGTTTCTGGTCAACACCTCGTCGCAGAACAGTCAGATGTACGACCTTTTGGCCCGAGATTCGGCGGAGAGGGACACGTAAGTAGTTACACTATTATTTTCGATGTCTTTTAAAAACAACGGGGATTAGGTACATATAATACGACCTTCGACCGTCGAAACATTTAATGCACGTGGACAGCTTATACACGCTTTAACTTTTTTTTAATCTCGATCGTTATCAGTTAGCAACGATAAGCTACTATGTTGCGTTTATTAAACGTGGCTAAATCGGCTACTTATCGAGCTAATTTTATTTCGGAACTCTGGTAAAATAACGCCCAAGTAAATGCGTGCGTTGCAGCGAAATTAGGCAACGTTGCTCGAAAAATAACCTAACCTAACCTAATACGACCTCTTTTTTTCGGGCCGAAAAGGAATCTTCGCCGGTCGACGGGGTTAGCGTCGGATTTCTACGACTACCTTGTCAACCGGCCGACAACTTATCGAAGATTCCCCTCCGTCCGAATAAAAGAGGTTATATTACATTAGGTTAGGTTAAGTTTTCGCGGTAGTTTCCTTTTTTTTGGGGGGCATGCATTGCTAGTCCTCCGGGATCATCTTTCGGCATTTCTTCAGCCTCGCCCCGCTCCCCCCGCAGTCGTTCCTATTTCACCCCAAGTTAGCCTGTTGCACCACCTCGGTTCTCTCCTTCTTCTTCATCACCGTCTGGGCAAAGTTCGTTACTGCGTTCCAGTTTGCCTCCGTACCTATGATGCATGTCATCAAGCCCTCCGGTGTTAGGGTTTCTCCAATTTCTTCCTCCATTTCATCCCTCTCGGGCACCGGAACAGCGAAGACCCCGTGCCCGGTAAGCATCTGTGTCATATGGAAGTCGAGGTTTCTATGTTTACACGCTGCCCTCTCCTCTTCTCCCTCTTTCGTCGCATCCCGGCATTCGTATAGCCTGCTTCTCTTCCTTGCTATTATGCGGACTGGTATTGAGACAGCCAACTCGCGACTTGTGACCATGACTCGTATGGCTACTATCCTCTGCCTCTCTGTAGGTCCCCACCTTCATCCCCGGGGCCCCGTACATCAGTATGGACCTGTCTTTTTCTACTCCCAGGTCCGCCAATGTTTGCCATCAGTCCTGCCAGTTTGTTCGCTGTATCTCGCGCTTTTGCGGCTGCCGCCTTCATGTGTCTACCATATGACCTGATGTCGTCCAGTACTATGCCGAGGTACCGGATCTCCTGGGTCGACCTAGTCGTCCTGCCCTCCACGTCGAAGGTCGCCCCCTCTAGCGCCCATCTCCGTCCGTGACCCCCGAGGATGATGGCTTCTGTCTTTTTTGGGACCAATCGGAGCCCATGCCGTGTATCGCACCATTCGCCCGTTGCTGGAGTTAGTCCATATTCGCCGCCCCCCACCAGCAGCAACAGGTCGTCCGCGTAGGCCGCCGATCGTGGTCTAGTCTAGTTCCACAAGACGGGACCAAGCGCCGATCCTTGTGGCACTCCGGCTACCACCTCCAGCTCTCTACATATCCTCGACCTTGATCCTTCTCTCGTGCAGGTAACTTTGCATCGCATTTCTAAGGTGCCCAGGGGATACTCCGCTCGCGTGGTTCTTGAATTACGTGTCCCCATTCCACCGTGTCGAAGGCGTTTTTTTTTTACATCCAGCGTCAATAGTTATCTAACCTAAACGAAGTCTTTTGCTCTCGCACTTTTGTTATTTAGCGCCGATCGTGTAAGTAATGCCTTCCCGTAATCCTTCTTAAATTAGAAATAATATTGTTAGGAAGTAATTTTCGCGATCGTTGGAAGGAAAACGACGACGCGTAGAGATCGTCGACAATGTCGTTGAAAATGGTCCCCCCCTTTGCGTTTGATCGATAGTCTTCGTATTGCTAACGACAATCGAAAGTGCAGGACATGTGTCGTCGTTGAATAAATTGTGCGTTTAGTGGAACGTGAAAATTTCATAATGGGCCCTTCTTTACAATTCAAGGAGCAAGTTGTTATTCAACAAGTGATAATTTTGCAAGTTTTTCTGTCGTACCAAGAATGTAGGTTAATTGTGTCGCGAAGCTTTGTTTTTGTCGCTCGATTTTACTTGGAAAATAATCTCGTTACCTTGAACTTCCGCATTGTATTGCACGTTGTCTGTTCGTCAAATGTATATACTTTCAGTATTTTGTTTGTTTTCTTTTTCATTGTACGTATTGGGGTTTCGACGCTTTATTTAATTTTACTAAAACTAATTCGACGTTGTTTTATTGATGTATGTATGTAAGATGTATTCGAACGTTGTCATCATCATCGAACAACCATCCGTGTTGTTGTTTCGATTGCCGTTGTACTGCACGCGCAACCACCGATGTGTACTGTGCCCGAAGGGCACGTCGCGTTCTAACTTTTAACGTGCTACAGAGAAAATTGACCAATCTAAAACTTAAATTGGAGTATCCAGTTGTAATTTCAAATGTTGAAATCGTAACGGCGCGTGGGCCAAGTTTAGGCCGACGTTTTTTGGGTCGTTGGTGTTGTCATTTTTGTTTTGGGTTCGTCGCTTCATCAATTTTTTCGATGTTTTTTTTTTTGGGTTTCGCATTAGAGTTGTTTGACGATAAAACGACGGTTTTTCGTTAAGTTTGTCCAACATTGGTCTTTCCCGATTTGAAGATAAAGCTTGGTAGGCGCGCTTCTCGTCTCGTCGCGCGCGGTCGCAGTTCGTCTGGTGTTTTCGTGGACGACCCGTCGGGGTAGGCCTTGCGACTTGAAACGAAAGTCGAGCTTTCAACCGCCGGCGCCGGCACCGGCTCGTTCAGAACCAGGATGCGGTATCCGTTTTGTTCGCGCCCAGCAAGTTTCCTTTAGAGAGCAACCCGATTTTACCCAACTTTTTTAGCCGAGGCGAGGAGCGACCGTAGATCGAGGCCTTCGAATTTTGATCGCTTTTATGCGATTGCCTCGATTACAACTGCCCGACTTTTACGGCGCTTGTCGTGTGGCTGCTGATGAATGTTGCATCATTTTTTTGATTGTTTACGACTTTTATTGAAAATCGATTTTAGACAACAGGTGGGATTTGAATTATATTAAAAAATAAAACAATTTGTTGTCCTACCGGGGTTGTTATGTCATCGCACGTTTTGGTGGAGAAACGTTCGTTCTGAAAAAGCTTCGTAACGAAAAGCTCCGATCGATAGTATCTGGTGTACTAAAAAAAAAAAACCCACGCTCGTAATTCGTCAGGAGCCATCAAAATTTTTATATAGTGCTCGAGCACGTCCGAAAAACGGGCGCGCGCGCGCGTTTATTCGATGAACGGTTAAAAGGCGGCCCGCGGCGAGATGCAGAAGCGGATGATTCGTCGAGGTGACACCGGCGTCGTATCAATTAATCTCCGTGGTTTCGATTAAAAAAAAATTAACAATAATAAACATCTATCGTGTGTAGCTCGGTGGTTGTGTTCGAATAAATTCGAACGGCGCGTCGTCGCGGCGCTTTTCCGTATCGCCCGGTGCGAAGTGCAACCCCGAAATTGGTGAACGTTGCCCTCGCACAAATATTTCGAATCAATTTGTGTTAGTTGTTGTGACGCGCGCAATTGAAAAAAACAAACAAAGCGGCCGTCGAGCGAGATGCTGCATAGACGCAAATCGTTCAGTTTGGATGGCGAAAGTAAATGTTTGTGCATGGAACGCAGGGGTAGTTTTACGATCGGCTATCCAAGTCCCAAGATTGTTAAGGACGATCGGCGTAGGGGCAGCATTATTTTTAGGTAAAGTGCGCAAATCTGTTTGGACCCCTGCTTTACTCCTCACCCCCCCAAAGTTTGTTCAAAATTTTACCCAAAATCCATTTATTCGCTATTTTTAATGTGCAATAATTGCACATCGATCCACTCTTTTTTTTTCTCTATATTATGGTATTTTAAGAATTCCATTAGATTATTAATATTTACAACATTTTAAACTGCCGGCCACTTTATCTGTCATCGTCGCCGCCACAAAAAGTGGAAAATCCTGCCCATCCTTTCAACGGTGCCCGGCTTTATAAATAAATATCGGATTTATTAGAGTCGTTGATTTACTTACCGACACGGAATTTCGAATAATTATTTTCGTAAAATTTCCCCGTCGACGCCTTTTTCTTTTTTTTAATAACAACCGTCCACCAGAAAGACGCGCTTAAAAATCTATTTTCGTTTTATTGACATTGCGAATCGGACGATTAAAATCGCGGGATGTTTTCTGGAGGCGCGCGGTCGTAAAATTTACGGATAAATAAACGGGACGCTGCGGGGCCGGCCTTGTCGCCTTAAAAAAAAATGTTCCATTCATCCCACGGGAACCTTTCGAGTTCTGTTCTGGTGGTCGCGCGCGCACGCGCGCGCGATTTTTTTGGATCGAAAAATCAGTATATATTTTTTTAATTTAGGGAAATGAGCAGGCCGTGACGTTGTTAATACCGCACGCGTTCGCTTCCGACGGTTTCGAAATTTAAAACGGGACGCGTCTTCTTCGCGAATCAATCGTTTTTCGGGTTTGCAAAAAATGCCGGAAATTTTTCTCTTTTTTTTTCGTTTTTAATTATTGCAGGGGAGAAAACTTGTTTTTAATTTGCGAGTACAAGCCGGGTCGCGGAAACGCAATTTAGTTGTGGCCCCGTTTAAGTCGAAACGAGCGCCGTCGCGCTCCTCCTTCCCGACGTCAAAACGCGCCGCTTACCGGCGCCTGATCTTGACGGGCGTTCGTGATACTCTTGGGGAGCTGTTCGGAAACCTTTTTTTAGGTACGATTACCAACTTCCGTCACGTTGTCGGTCGTTCGGTAGCGACGCCTGACGAGCTTGTCCAGACGATTCGACAAACGTTGAACGACATCATTTAAGTTCTTCGTTATTAAAAACAACGAATTGTGGAAATTTTAATTTTTCGAGCAAATCATTCTTTGGTCCATAAGAAAGTTTAGAGGGCACGGCGCTCGACCTCAAACCGGGCCCAGGAGGCGCTATTTTACAAATTGAGTTCTCGGCGACCCGAAGAGTCGTCGGCACGTTGATTTGTCTGTGGAAGTTTAGGAAATAGAGCTTTTACAGGTGAAACGACGTTTCGTCCGCGTGCCAAAAGGGCTAAACCGGTCAGTTCCGCGTTGAATCGACGAAAATTTACTTTTAGAAGCAAACGTTTGGTTTTGAGAGAACGCGGAAGTGTCGCTATCCGGCGTCGGCGAAGTTTAAACGGCGCAAAACTCGATTCGTAAATCCTACAAGTTGAGTTCCCGCGCTTCGGACCGAAGACGTTTCTTCGGATAACGTAAAAGGACGTCTTGGGGGGCGCGCGAAACTCGACTTCGAATCGTGCCGGGAACTTCACGAATCGAGTTCTGCACCCGAAGAGCCGCCCGACAACGGCGTTTCGCCCAGTGCGGTGGCACTCAATTTGTAATTTGTCCCGCGACAACAAGAAATATCGGACTATCGCGCCTAAACGGCGTCCGTTGGCTTTTAGGTCGTGCAGAGGCCAAAGTCGCTTCTTCGGGGGGGGTCATCGAATGGCGTTCAGAACGGAACTCGACTTCTGAACCGAGCCCGTTTGAGTTCCGAGAGCCTCTCGTCCAACGGACCGCCGTTCGGAGGCTCGAATCGACATAAAAGGTCGAGTTCGGCGCTCAAGTCAAAATCGGACCTTAACACTTGAAGAAAATTGACGCGATCGCGGGCTTCGTCTGGACGCGGCGGCGGCGTCGGTGCGCATTTCCGTCGGTGGTTTGTTTAAACGACGCTAACCGGATCGCGCATTCGTACCTATACGCGCGCTCGATATTTAACGACCGTCTATAAATACACCCGAACGATTATGTTTAAAGTTCGAAATTCGGCAAATATTTAAATTATTGGAGGTGCGAGAGGGCGCGCTCGCGCGAATTGGCGATCGTTTCATTTTTCGGACTTCGTTTCCCGATTAACGCGCGAATCCGGTACGTTTAACGGCGTGCAACATTCTGCAACGAGGTACGACGCGCCTCGCGAGGCCCGCGGGGGTTAAATCAATTTAATTGCAACCGGGTCAAATTAATTCGAATCGATTTGGTACGGGCGCCCGATCTTAATTTGTTTACGAATATTTCGAATTTCAGATGGTTCAAGCACATATCCGACGCGGCGGAGGCCTATAATAGAAGAGAGGGCAAGTCGAAGAGATCTGAACCGACGCCGGACGCGGACGAGGCCGAAACGCTCCAAGATTTGCCCAGTGCGAGGGACGTGAGCGAAAGGGCCGAACATGTAGGCGGCGACGCGACGAGCACCACCGACACGGAGAGTGGCGGGCTCAGTGGCGAAAACAGCAATAGGAATAGTGACGTTATGGACGAGGATAATAGGGATAAGCGGCTGTCGCATTCGGACTGCGAATCCAGTATTGCAAACGGTACGTGCGCTTTGGGGGCTTTTCCTTTTTTAATTTATAGTTGGTTGCGCTTGTTCGATTAAATTTAGTTGGTAGATCGATCGCTTTTCGTCTCCGATCGGTTTCGAGAGTCGCTCGAAGCTTTGTCCGATCGTTAAATCCAGAGTCCAGTAGAATAGGCCCCGGTGGCGGGTGGCTGGAAAGTTTGTCCTCGAAGACTCGCTAATTTATTTATTTATTTATTACCAAATTTATATTACAACGTTATACATAGTATACACCGTGTCCAAGATAAGAATGCACAACATGGGGATCTTGAAAACGGTAGAAGATACAGGGTGGCTTAAATTAGAAAAAAGTTGCGCTATTTAGAGTATGTTCACATGCTGGTCGCAAAAGTTCGTTATTGTTTATCGTTTTCAAAATTCTCAAAAAAATGTGATTTTTTGGATTTTCGTTTCTTTTCATTTTTTTATTTATTTTAAATGATATTAAAAAACTACGGCACTTTCTCGTTGCCACTTTTTAAGCTCTACAAAATGGCGTGTTCAAATTTTTAATCCGACGTTTCGTATCCGAGAACCCATCATCAACTTAATTTTTTTATATGGCCACAAACAAAGAGACACCCTGTATTCGGTAGCATTATTCATTACAAATTCAACGATGTATCACACATTATGGTTTTGAAGCCAAAAAGGGGAAAAACGTGAGTTATAAGGTTTTTATTTTTAAATTAGTAGGCGCTGGTACAATAACAGAAACAAAATGTCAAAAAATTATAATAATTGCTCAAATAGGTTGCCATCATTTTCTAGACACAAGTATGCTCTGTCTACAGAAGAATTCAAAACATGGTCTAACATTTCTGTATGATTCTGTGTGATTGTATTAACTGCTGCTAAAACCAATGCCAATAACTGTTCTTCAGTTTCAAAAGTGGCGTCATACACTTGGTTTTTTAAATAACCCCACAGGAAAAAATCCAACGGAGTTAAGTCAGGTGATCGGACTGGCCAGGCTACTTCACTGTGAGTTCCAATGCATTTTTCAGGAAACCTCTGGGACAAATATTCCCGCACAGTTCTTGAATTATGCGCTGGGGCACCATCTTGCTGAAACCAGCAGTTGTTAACTACAAGTAATGGTAATTCATCCAAGGCATTCTCCAAATCAGTCTGCAGTAGGTCGAGATATCGTTCGGAATTTAAATTGTTGTGATAAATAAAAGGTCCTATTATTCTGCCACCCAAAATGCCTACCCACAGATTAAATCCAAATCGATGTTGATGCCTTGTTTCTTTTATTAAATGAAGATTGTCTGTTGCCCAATAATGTTTGTTACGCCGGTTGAAAATGCCATTGTTGGTTATCAATTGTTTTTCCCCTTTTTTGGCTTCAAAACCATAATGTGTGATACATCGTTGAATTTGTAATGAATAATGCTACCGAATATAGGGTGTCTCTTTGTTTGTGGCCATATAAAAAAATAAAGTTGATGATGGGTTCTCGGATACGAAACGTCGGATTAAAAATTTGAACACGCCATTTTGTAGAGCTTAAAAAGTGGCAACGAAAAAGTGCCGGTAGTTTTTTAATATCATTTAAAATAAATAAAAAAATGAAAAGAAACGAAAATCCAAAAAATCACATTTTTTTGAGAATTTTGAAAACGATAAACAATAATGAACTTTTGCGACCAGCATGTGAACATACTCTAAATAGCGCAACTTTTTTCTAATTTAAGCCACCCTGTATCTTCTACCGTTTTCAAGATCCCCATGCTGTGCATTCTTATCTTGGACACGGTGTATATAAATAGTTCCAAAGATCAATGGAACAACCACAGAGACAAAATATCCGTACGTGGTTCGGTATATAACTAAAATCTAAAGCTAATTCTAAAGTTTATACAAAAATAAAAATAAAAACAAGACAGGTTAATAATCAAGTTAAAAATTCAGCTCACTTGCATTTACTCAGTTGACATAAGCATAGCACAATATGTTTTCGATGGTTTTTTATAATTGTTGTTTTGTAATATCTTAAGTTCATTTGGCATTTTGTTAAAGTTATCCCTTGCAACATACTCTGATTTTCTTTTGCCCACTTCCAACATTGATTTAGATATTTTGATTAACTTGTTCCTTGTTTGCACCGAACTAGATTTGAATTCATTTGACATATCCCTATAATAATGTAATACTGCTTCATAGATATATTTTTGCCTCAAGTCTAAAGGTAATTTCATACCATAATTAAGAGCAATAATTTTTTAAACGATAACGGTACGACTTTCGTGTCGTGAAGAATTAAATTTAATGCCACCTTGACGCGCCGTCTATTGAATATTGAACCTCGAGGGTCGGTTTTTCAATAATTGCCATTTAACTCTTCTTGACGATCGGTTTGTTTATTATAAACTACCGATGGCAAGGCTTAACTGACGATTGAAAAATTGACCCTAAGGCTAGATACACAGGCACGGTTTCAGTCGTGCGTTTTATGTCTCATCGAGTTGTAAAACAGTAAGTGTAATAGCATATCACGCCTGTTATTCTGCCACTCAATCGGCCATGAAACGCACGACTCAAATCGGTGTCTAAAAGTAGAAAATACCGACAAACAAACCGTAACCTTAACACGCGCGTGCCCCGAACACAATGAAATCATCACTTATTTTACACAGCTGGCGTGTACCATACAAAAGGCCTCGCGTACTTTATCCTTAATTGGCGCGTATCGAACGAGACGATCGACTGGTTCGAAGGACCAGACGTTTAATTAAATTCGGCTTTTATACAACGGACGCGTTGTACGGGCGATATTCAATCCGAAACAAACAAAAAACAATCGATCGACGTTTAAGCGCCAGTAGTAGTAGTAGTAGTAGTGGTGGTAATTGAGAGGCTTGTGGTTCTAGAAGTTGCTGGTGGTGGTTTAACTCTGAAGCTTGCGGCGGACGATTGGCCCCTCGTTCAGCCCACCGAGGTGCACGTAGCTGTCCTTCCCGTTCACACGGCAGAGCCCGTTCTTACGCCGATCGGTATGCACCACAATTTTAGTAGTACTTGCACGCAGCCCTTGTGCGCTTGTAATCTTACATCTTGTGAAAACCTCCCTTCCGTTTATCCCCAGAACAAATTCGAAGGAAAGACGAAGAGGTCCGTCGAGCCCTGGTCGACAAGGAAGGCCTCGTCGCCGACCTGTTGAGCATTCCCAGAGAAGACTATCAGCTGATTGCGGACATTGCGAGCGAAGAGACTCACAATAGGTGCAGCACGGATAGAGAGCCCTCCGAACTTGTGCTGGCGGCCATTTTTCAAGGTAGCAGCGTGGCACCGAATTATCGACGCTTAATTGTCGCTTTTCCTTTTTTGTTTTAATCTAGCCGATCAGTTTCTGGCGGCCGTGAACGACTCCCTAAACGTTACGGAAGCGGACGCGGTCCTCGCAAGCGGCGGACGGCATCCGTCCTGTGCGAGCAACGAAAATCTAGTTTCGAAGTACGTCAACAATTTTCCATCGGTCCATCGACTTCAGGAGATCGCCACCACGCTCAGTACACAGCTCACAACTTTATTGGTACGCGGTTTGTTTTTTTTTAGTTATCAAAACGAGCAAAAAAATCTCGAACAATTATCTTTTTGCCGCAGAGCGTAGTAAAACAACGCGACGAAGAGCGAGAAAGGTTAAGGAAGGAGCTGCAGAGGACGCGCGAGCAGCTCCACGAGAAATTGTTGCTGCACGGTCCTCAGGACGCGGACGCGGATTTGCCGGACGCGACGCAGTCGAGCGACCTGGAATGCATCGAAGTAAGTACGATCTCTTTTTAACGTTCGGCACGTATTTAAATCGTCCAATTTGCAGGAAAGTCCCACAGAATGAACTTAAATTGACAACGATCGAGTCAAATCCCTCAGTAAGACATTGTATAAATAAATTTTGTTTTGTTATATACTAAAATATGTTAAGATATGTAGGTAATATTAAATTATAATATTAAAAATAAGAACAACACTATAAAGGCCTACATCGTGTTCATATTTTCCCCAGTCAATTTTTCTTATCCAAAAAATAAAAGAAATAAAATATAAACACGATTCATTTTTGTATACAAGAAAGGAAACGAAAGGCATTTTACGTTTGTACTCGAGTAAAGTGCTTTTTCCGAGATTTGGTTTGCTTTTACAGTAGGAGATGGTACGTTCGACTTTCGGCCTGTGCACGATGTCATTTTCTTTAGATACGATCTTCAAATCGATTTCGTGCGGCGATCTCTTACTGTACGTGCAATAATAATCGCCTATCGCATATATTGTTCATTGTTTATAATCGCTAATTTTATGTTACCTAAAAAGGCATAGAGTTTCATGTTTCGCGTGTTTATATTAATGTATATAGGTGTCTCGTAGCTCCATTTTAAAGCTAGCCACGTATTATTAGAGTTATTTAAATTTAGGGACGGCAATCTTTTAATTTATTATTTGCAAAGTATATGTTTAATGTTTATAATTTATTAAAGTTTTATATGATATTTCTTTACGTTTTATAATATTTTTAATGGTGTATATTTACTATTAACGCAACATGACGCTCTATCCTTCGTATTATTTACGTACCAGTGCGCTGTTTGTCTCTGGTTCATGACAATTTTTTAAACGCTTTTGTATACTGCTTTTAAAATTATGCATTTTTAATGTTAGCATTTATAGATATAACAATCTATTTTATATGTTGTAATTTAGCGACCAAAACTTAATGAACAATATCGTCGAACTATTTTGAATTGTTATATGTATTTATACAAAAAATAACAGTACTATTATATAGAATAAACTTGCATAAAACCCATTCCACCTATCATTTTTTTCCCTCAAATTTTGTATCGATCTTTTGTGTAAAGCTTTAACTGGAACAAATTTTGTTAATTGGTAATTTAGCGCTATAATAAACAGTATTTTTTGTACTTTACCAAGTTGGGCGCGTATAACTCATCCGGAAAGTTGCCTATGTTGCTTTGCAACGGCATTATTAGAGCTTTATCGACTAAGGTACGTTTGTATGACTTCTCTGTCTCGATGATCTAAAAGATTTCCTTCGAAATTTCTCAAACTCAAAAACGTGTGGTATGCATAAAAAACGACTTCTAATGGTTTTGAACGTAAACTAATCGTGAAACTAAGGTAAAATGATTTCAGAGTCAAAATTTTCTCAAAACCATGGATTTACGGTAAGTTATTTTTTCGAGATTTCAAAAAAATTTTAAATGTGGAAATGTGCAATTTCTCATTTCCTGTTTTGTTATGCTTGAAAAACAACTTATATACTGGTTCAAAACGTTTCAGTTTGGATGAAAATGTATAACTAATAAGGTTTTTTTTTCGAAACTTTTAAATTGACGGAAACGTTTGTATTTCGTCATATTTTGCTTTGTTATATTTGAAAAATCACTTCTAGTAGTTCGGGACCCAAACTAAAGACTTCAGGTAGGGTCAGAATTTTCTCAAAACAATGGAGGACTTATAACACGGTGTTTTATCGCAATCTCTCTAGTTTTTTTTTTTTAGATGAGCATTTCTAGTAGTAAGTGGTTAAAATACAGCAAATTATTAAATAAGTCGATTATCTAACATCGCGCGCCCAGTGGCAGGCAACTCAGAGTGCATCATTGCAGGTTGCCGACATTTAGGGGTTAGACATTCCGTGCAGTATGAAAATAACGATTTTCTTCAGATTTTGTCGACTGACGAAATAGTAAAGCTTATAACCTAACGATTTTAAATACGATCAAACATTTTGCGAATGCCTTTTATCGAAAAAATTTCAAATCGACGGAAACGGGCGTAGGTTATCATTATTTGTTTTGTTATAATCGAAAAACGACTTTAAAAGTAGTTCCGGACTTGTTCTAAACACTTCAGGTGGGGTCAAAATTTTTCCAAAATCATGAACTATAAACGCCCATAACTTTCGAGATTTTCCGAAAATTTTAAATCGCCGGAAACGCGCTAAATTTGTCGCTTCCTGCATTATTATTCTCGAAAAACTACTTTTCAACTCATTCCGGACCTATTCTATGCGTATCAGGTGGCGTCATTTTGTCGAGATTATAAAAAGTTATAATCGATTTAAACGCCGGCAGTTCGTAATTTATTGCTTCGTAATATCTGAATTACGAGTTTTCTAATCGTTTTCGACTTGTTCTGAACGTTACGGCTCAAAAGCTTGCGGTCAAAATTTTGCCAGAAAAAAAAGACGTGTTATAATAAGGGATTTTTTCGAGATTTGGCAAAAATTTTTAATCGCCGGAAAGGCGCTTAGATTGTCATTTCTTGCATTGTTATTCTCGATAAACTACCTTTCAACTAATTCCGGATCTGATTATCTCGAAAACAGTGCATTCTATCGATAATTATAAAGGGACACGATCGGTAGAGAATTTTATGGTGATTCCAAAACACTTTTCGCATTACCGATCCGATAAGAGACAATGGAGATTAGAAATTTTGAAGTTTTTAAAATTTAGTTTTTCGAATGGCCGCCACTTTGAAACGGCTCGGTCGATCTGGCTGATTAACGAACTCGTCCTTCATTTTCGGAAACACAATACACTGTCCAAATTTGAGCCTTCTATGGTCAAAATTGCGACGGGAATCGTGTCCACAATGTAACTACGTCAAAACGCCCGAATTGGGCGAGTCGAGCGCACGAAGAATTCTCATCGATTATCTCGAAAACGGTGCATTCTATCGAAAATTATAAAGGGCCATGATCGGTAGAGAATTTTATACCGATTCCAAAACACTTTTCCCGTTACCGATCCGATGAGAGATAACGGAGATTAGAATTTAAAAAAAAAATGTGTTTTGGACGTCCGCCATTTTAAAACGGCTCGGTCGATTTTGCTAGCAAACGAACTCTTCCTTCGTTTTCGTAAAGACAATACACTATATTAATTTGAGCCTTCTACGATCAAAATTGCGATCGGAATCGTGTCCACAGGAAATCTGCGTCAAAACGCTTGTACGGTGCGAGCGAGCGAGCACAGAATTCTCATCGATTATCTCGAAAACGGCGCATTTTATCGAAAATTATAAAGGGCCATGATTTATTCACATTATTAAGGGCTACATCTATTTAATCGCTGGCAGTTCGTCATTTATATGGCTACGTAATACCTGAAATAGGAGTTTTTTAAATCGTTTTCGACTTGTTCTGAACGTTATGTCTCAAAACCTTACGGTTCAAATTTTGCCAAAAAATAAGCTGAACTTTACTAAGGGATTTTTTCGAGATTTCGCAAAAATTATAAATCGACGGAAACACAGTTAGTTTGTCATTCTTTGCATTGTTATGCTCAAAGAACTACTTTTCAAATAATTCCAGACTTGTTCTGAACGTTTTAGGTTCGGCTAAAATTTTGCCAAAATCATGATTACGTCTTTTTTTCGAGATTTTTCCGAATATTTTAAATCGTCGGAAACGTGCTTAGGTTATCAGTTCTTGCTTTGTTATACTAAAAAAAACGAGTTTTCTAGTCGTTCTAGTCTTCACAAATATTATAATGTTCATTTAGAATATTTAATGTATCGCGATACGAAACATCAAACCGTTTCAAACGAAGAGAGTGAAAGTGGCGTCGGACGCTGTTACGAAAGACCAACAAAGTCTACCTTCGTCGTCGAAGCGAAGATGAATAAAATAATTTTAAGTATAATTAGGATTAGGCGTATGAATGAGGGTTGTCATTGAAAAAAATACCTTACAATTTAAGTACTCGCTCGCAAGCCGGCGTCGAAACAAGTAATTAATATTAATTATTATCAGTGACGGAAACCTATTCATATTACACGTTTAATTACCGATTATCGTCTTCTGATCCCTAAAACGAAAGAACCCAAAGCCGCCTTGCCAGAGTCGTAAACCATTAGCCGACTTTTAACGGTCGTATCTCTGTCAAAGTTAATTTTAGCAGAAAATGTCGTGCACGTTTCATGCTCGAGATGGAATGAGAAATAATATCGATAATAAGTGTTTTTCTTCCAGAGTTAATATTTTAGAAAATATTCGCAAAAGACTAAATTCCGGCACCACCGTTTGTCAAATAAGGCTGCCAACGCCGACATCGCACGAAAGGAAAAACTTGGTATCTCATCTATGATTATTAGGCGATGTAACGATTGAAACTAACTCCAGATTATGTCAAACTAGACTTATAGTGGAGGAGCTAATGGCAAAAAATAGGGCTCCGTGGCGGTTTTCATGATGATTTTATGAGACAATTTTTCTTTTGTCAATTTCTACCTCTAGATGAATAATTTCGATAGTGTCACGTCGTGATGTGCGACGGGTGGTTTTGGTGACGTAATCAAGATGTCTGTCGCTCAAAATGAGCAAATTGGCAGTGTCTCGATTATTTATGGACCGATTTCAATTTTTAAAAGCTTATTGTATAGCTCATTCTTGGCGCTAAAGAAAAGGTTATATGAATTTTTATGATTAAAAGGTCCTTTCTTGAGCTATCTTGCTAAAATGTAAAACTTAACACAAATCTTTCGTTTTTAATTTTCATTTATATCAAAGAATAAACACAAAATTATTTGGATTTACCTACTTAATAACCAAATATCGATATTATTATAATATATTAGTAATACAATAATATATATATATATATATATATAATTATTATATTATTATATATATATATATATATATATATATATATATATATATATATATATATATATATATATATATATATATATATTATTAAGATTATTATTATTATTATTTATTAAGATAAAATGTAAGCGGTAAATATAATATGAGATAAGAGTGTGTCCACGAGTTCTGAGATCCTTTGATGGAGCCTGAACTAAGCACAGTAGAAAATCTATTTTAGATAAAAGCTTTCTGGTCATATGAGTCGCACAATGTAAAATTTCACACCAACAAAAGAAATTTAAATAAATTAATAATTAAATGGGGGGGGGTCACTCGCGTCACAAAGATAACCTAGTCACCTAAAGGTTAAAACCTATAGAAATAAGTATAATTTGTCTGTTTCTTGTAAAGCCACGATTTGTAAAATTATTGAAAAAAATATTTCTTCCAGTTGTTTAAATATTTAAAATTATTCGTTTTAACCTTAGGTGGGGATAGGTCGATTAATTTTTCACTTACCGTTAAGAAATTATATCAAAATTTACAATGTACAAATTTACAACGTAGAACTCACTGCAAAGTAAAACCACTAACCTAACAAAACCGCTGACGGTTATCCAAAGCGCGATCAGTATACACAGTGGCGTGACATTTTAAAGGAACTAATTCTAGCCATTGACGTACACAATTAGAATAACTATTATAACTGGATGTGATTTTATTTACTTGTTTAGTTGTATATTACTGTATTTATAACGTATAGAACTATTACTATTAATCGCATAGACGCGATATAGCATAATTCCAAAATAGATTTATATATTTTTTAGTTAAAATTTTGGATTAAAACATAAACATGTTAGAAAAAATTACGAATATTTTACGCTTTAAATTAACGCTTCAAAACGTCTTTATCTTCACTTTTCCAGTAAGGATTTAAGGCTTTGGAATGATCAAACAAAGACGTCTCGACGACGTTCTTTAATCACATCAAATGTTCGTCGTGCGTACGTCACTTATTGAGTCCACGACGTCGCCGACAAATAATTACGAATAATTGACGACATTATGACGGCAGTGTGCCGCCTGGGTAACTCCCTCTTAAAAATTCAATGTGCAGTCCTCTTTTACAAAAGCGTCCTACGACTGTTACTCTTGTATGGGTCACCGATATGGTGCAACACATCTCCAACCAACATACGCGAACTACAGAGATGACAATTAACGATTAGATTAAAACGAGTACAAAAAAAATCATAACTAACTCGAGTGCGTGCAGTGGCGCGCTTCATTACGAACTATTCCAAACACATATACACAGAAGACTCAAACGGCCTCTACCTGAGAACATAATATCAGCCGACATCACAAGTGTCATTGTGAAGTGTCCATCGAGACAGCCGGATAGTCTCCCACTTCAATCCGCATCAAGCATATCACACAAATATCCATGATATGTATAAGGGACTTGAATAAGTTCTCGCTGTTTCCGGGCAGATGGTGTTATCTTAGTCTTTTTGCATCGGGCAATACTACAGCCAACTTCATTGTGAAGCTCCACCATTAGGCTCGTAGCTGCAGCTAATTTGCAGCTGAAGTACATAGAATTCTTGTGGAGACTTACGGCGACCACGCTCTGTCGGCAACAACATGCAGAGATTGGTTTAGCCGTTTTAAACATAATAATTTTGATGTTGAAGATAAGGAACGCTCTGGCGCACCGAAAAAGTTTGAAAACGAAGAATTGGAAGCATTATTCGATGAAGACCCATGTCAGACGCAAAATGAACTTGCAGAATCATTAGTAGTTGATCACACAACAGTTGGCAAACGTTTAGGAATGATTCAAAAGCAAGGAAATTTGGTGCCGTACGAATTGAAACGGAGAGACGTCGGATGACGTTTTTTCACGTGTGAACAGCTGCGCCAACGGCAGAAAAGGAAAGGTTTTTTGCATCGTATCGTGACTGACGATGAAAAGTGGATACATTACGATAACCTGAAGCGTAGAAAATCGTGGGGTAAGCCCGGCCATGCATCAACATCGACGGCAAAGCCATGGTTCCAAGCTCATGAAATGCAGAGGCATTTGGTGGGATCAGCTGGGTGTAGTATATTGTGAGCTCCTCAAACCCAACGAAACCATCACGGGAGGATGGCATCACCATCGACCACAATTGATGCGTCTGAGCCGAGCATTGAAGGACAAAGTAATTTTGCAGCACGACAATGGTCGGTCATGTGTCGCAAAACCGGTCCAAAGCTACTTGGAAACGCTCAAATGGGAAGTCCTACCCCACCCGCCGTATATTTCGATCACCACTTGTTCCGATCGATGACTCATGGTCTGGCTGAGCAGCACTTCCATTCTTATGAAGACGCCAAAAAAATGGGTCGATTCGTGGATAATCTCAAAAGATGAGTCGTTCTTTCTTTCCATTTCGTCCCATTCTGTACCTCTCTTAGCCATGCCAGTCCTGGGACCCTTTTAATGTCATCTTGCCAGCGCATTAGTGGCCTTCCTCTTCCTCTTCTTCCTTCCCATGGTCTCCACCGTATTATTTTGCCATTCCACCTATTATCTGCGATACGTGCTATGTGTCCAGCGAAATCCCATTTTAGATGTGTTATCCTTTCTATAATGTCGGGGTCACTCCTGCCTTCTTCCTGATTCATTCCTTGCGTTTCCTGTCGCGTAGCGAAACATCAATCATGGCCCTCTCCATTGCCCTCTGTGATGTTTTTAATTTACTAATCTACTTTACTAATTTTTTTTAAATAAAGCACTTATTTTTACGAAAAAACAGCGAGAACTTATTCAAGTCCCCACTAGGCCTGTTTCAGACGAGGATACGCGTATGCGATTCACGTATCGCGTACAAAATTCTCTTGCGATACTTTTCCGATTAGGATTTTTCTCGCCAGTTCTTGTAGTTAGACAGAATAGGTAGTATATAGCGGTTCGTTGTTTATGGTAGAGTACTCGAAACTCCGCAAAATGACTATCGAGGGGCTGTCGGGGTTACAAGATGAAACCTCGACAAATCGAAAGGGTGTATTTGTTTATTTAAAAAGCCAAGAGCCGTCAAAAATCGTCCAGTTAAAAAGGGCACTATCTTCACCGAAAGAGTTATTCAGCGTACGTATAGAAGGAAACGTGAACTTTCTTTTGCCGTAAAATTCGTAATTGATTTTGTGGAATTAATCGTTTAAAAATTTTTGAAAAAACGCAAAATACACGGGCTTTTATGGAGAAAAATAACTTTCGGGGCCGATATCTCAGTTCGAACAGCTAAAAAGTTCACTTCAATTTCGCGTTATTACCGTTTATACAGTCATAACTACAAAACAGTGCGACATATCGAAAACTTTTATTCTTTAGAAAAGTTTGGTTCGTCCATCTAGCATCCGTTTTCTAGGGCTTTATAATTAAGATAGATAATTAAAAGTAAAAAAATGTGCAAATTGCATTTTCGGGAGTCGCGCTCTCAACTGGGCGCATTGCATCTCCCATCTCACTTTTTCCCGTAGCTCCCTCTCATTCTATACGTAATTCTAAAATAAGCCAACATACTATTATTATTATTATTATTTTAAATACACCTTATCCGTTATTTTAATAATTAAGTACATAATACAAGAAGCGTTTTGTATTAAATAAATTTACGAGAAGCTCCTATTTCATACGAAAACTACAGCGACTTTAACATTTAATGTCTCTTTTTGTTGATTCATAAATTTCGTTTCATCATATTTTTTACATTGCAGTAGCAAAATGTGAAAAAAGTAGCAAAAATCGAATGAGTTGCATTGGTTCCTGTAAATGTATGGGACAAAAATGTACCAATGCAGTGACAATTCGAAATGTGTCAATGTATGATGAATAAGATGAGTGTTAAAGTATTAAAAGGGTCTGTAATATCAGGGCTGTTAATTTAACCTGTTAAAAGTACAATTTTTAACGTAGCTAATACCGAATTTCCATTATCTAATTTTAGTTTCTTCTACATATTCAAAATAGTATGCTTTTAAGAAAATGAAAAAACTGATGCCCCAAATGGGGGCGTTTTTGTTTGCGGTGACACTGCAGGTGCAATACTTGCTCTTGGATTTAAATTTATTACAAAATGATCAGTTTAATTCTGAAAAGAACTATTTTTCATATTGGTAATATACAAGAAATGACTTTAAAACACTTTAAAGTCGATACCTATCAACTGTCACACGTGCAGGTAAACATAAATTACCGGAGATTTAATAGCGCGTACGGCAAATTACCCAGCGTAAATTAATCTCGCAAGTAGCCAATCGGTGAGCGCGTTTTTTAGGTGGAAATTTTAATTTACTCCTCCTAATTAAGAAACAGAGTATAGCATGTTGTAAGTTTCTAAAGAAACAGAGTATAGCATTTTGCTGCCGCTTGGCGGCCGACCTTCGCGAGATACTCAAATTTAGTATGCGACACTGTATGAAGCGAGTATCGCCGTCTGAAAGATCCCATATATTGTAATGTTAGTTCTGTATCCATCACACACAAAGAGTTTTCGTATTTTCCGACTGACACCGATCCTACAGTCGACGAGGTCCGAACTGTCGTGATTTTAGAAGTCTGTATGCGATACTGCATGAAGGCTGTATCGAGCGTCTGAAAGCTTACATTTGCTATAATGTTAATTCTGTATCGAGCATACGAGAATCGCATACGCGTATCGTCCGTCTGAAACCAGCCTTGTAACAAATAATCGTTGATCTGGCAATAAATATAATATTAAAAAAAAAAGACTTTTAGGTCCACGCATTCCCAAGAAATTGAGGCTATGAGGCTAACAGTCATAATAAATGCGACCTTTAGAAGTAGATAATACGTGTAACTTACCAATATGATTATATTGATAAAAAGTATTCGAATTTGTTTTGTCATACATTTGTATTACTTACAAGATTAGGAGAGCAAAAAAATTTTTTTTTAATATGCATGTCGGTATTGTTCATTATATTTACATTAGAATAAAATTACGTACGAGTATAATGATTTTGTTTCATTTCTATGAAGTTTAACGTTCGAGTAACAAGATTTTCTCAACTATTCGCCGGGAGCGTTCCTCGATATCCTTCTGTAAAGGATGAAATTAATTAAAATTTTCGAATTATTTTTGATAGCGAATTCATTGTCTGCCCTGGAAATTGCGAGGCCCACGTCGTCGGGGATAGAGACTTGCATAACGAAATTTTTGAAGGTTCGAAACTTGTCGAACGCGCCCATCAATCTCGTTTTTGAAAATGGAACCGACATGGAGATGTATCCTTTGAGCAATGGAAATCCGTTCGTCATTATCGACATCGACAAGCAGATAATAAGCGCCACCGATTCCTATCAAAATTACGTGATCAACGGCAAAACCGAAGCCTCCTTAAACAGTACCATACGACGCTTAATAAACAGCACGGTATGGCACGAACGAATGTCATCGAAAGGGACGTTTTTAATACTGGTGCCGGAGAACTGCAACGTAACGACGATTTTCGAAATTTTGTGGAGTTACGATTTGTTAGACGCGACGGTAGTTTCTTACGTGGAAGAATCCAACAACCACCGGCTGTTGAAAGTATGCGGCGCCGATCCGTTCGTGAAGGGCGCTAAATGCGGAAAAGCGCCGAAACCGGCGTGTTCGAAAGTCTGCAATTTCGAACCGCTCGGCGGAATTAAATTCAGAAGAAATTTCACCGAATGCGAATTCAAGGTGGTGTCGACGACAAAAAAAAATCCAAACATTCGTAACGCGGCCGGTTACAAAATGTTATGGTACATGAGCGATTACGTTGGGTACGTTCTAAACGTGAAAGTAATTTACGTCGACGCGAATAAATCTGCGCAGGTAGATAATTATCTAAAAAAAGATATTACGGCCACGATGCAAGTTAAACGTTCACGGGAGGTGAACCGTATTTACGATGTAAGCGATTCGTTTTACAAAGATAGTATCTTGTGGATCGTTCCCAAACCTCCACGATTATCTGACGTTAAAGTGATGATATCTATATTCGAGCAAAGTTTATGGGCCATATTGTTTTTAATCATTCTGTTGCAACTATGTGTTTTTTATTTTTTTATCCAACATCCAGACGGCGAAAGGAAATTATGGCTTACGTTCACAACAGTTCTGATGATAACGCTGTGCGGCTCCCTCGTCAAAGAACCGCGCACGAACTCTCTGCGATTTGTCGTATTATTTTATTCAATATACTGCTTAATTGTTTATAGTGTTTTTCAAGGAAAATTGATCGGAGTGTTAACGGAACCCGCGTACGAGCACGGAATTACCACCGTCGAAGAACTGGCCGATTCTCCCTTTCCCGTGATAAATTACGGTGGAATCTTGAAACTGTTCCTTTACGACGGAGCAACCGATTTGCCGATCTACAAAACAATATCAAAAAAAATGTTACAAATCGAATCAATAGATTACGTCAAATCGTTGAAGGAATTGGCCGCGCATCAAAACTTCACGATGTTCCTCGGCTCCAACGCCTTCACGGCGGACTTGAAGGACCACTCCATAGTCAACGCGATAGATAGCAACGCAATTTTCTCGAAAATCGACATCAATTTTTCAATGAGAAAAGGCCACTATCTCGTGCCGATCTTGAACGAGGTCGTCAGCAGGACGTTCGAAAGCGGAATTTACCAGAAAATCATATACGACACGTTCAAGAGCAGCATTTCGTTTGTCGAGGACGAGGAAAAGGTGCGACTCAACCTGCATCATCTTTTCGGCGCGTTTTTGTTGTTGATGGCGGGCCTGGCGCTGGCCACTATTGTATTTTTTGCGGAGCACGCCGTAAACTACTACACCAAAAATTACGCAAAGAAACGCAAACGTCACGAGGTGTTCGTAAATAATTAAATTCAAACGATAATTAACCCGCTATCGCCGGGAATCACCAAGTTTGCACGTTTCGTTGAGCGAGTAAGTGCGACGAAAATTAACACGATTTTCCTTCGTGCCCATCACCTACTTTGTTGATAACACACCCCCGTTTAATTGCGTCGATGTATTCTCGTTTGTTTGTGATGTAATAAAGAGCAATTCTGTAACCGTGCGAGTTTTATTGTCTATTTTTATAATCTGTTACGCACACGGGGTCTCCAGGAAATCGTGAAAAATCCCTCGGGAGCGTATAAACCACGTCGAAAGAACGTCGCAAGTTTCTCGCACTTTCCCCATGTCGAGACATTCATCCTTAAAATTAAAATAATAAAAATCAATTTTTCTAAATAGGTGGCGGTTCGGGTAATAGCGTTTCTAGCCTCATTAAGGTTTTTAAATTTTGACGAATTTTCATAGAAAATATAGGTATTGCGGCCTGTCCGATAACGGGGCCCAGAGGTGTTTTTTTTTTTGGATTTTCTCCGATCTCGACCTCTAGATCAAGAAAATCTAGGTCGTTCGTTTTGGGTCGGTCGCATGTACCGTGTGTAACCCCCCCCCTCAATTTTGTTATTAACCCAGATATGCCTAATGTACTATATTTAGGACGGAATAAACATGTTCATCCTGTAAAGTTTAAGATATACTTGAAAGTTTGTATCCCACATTATACCCAAAGCTTTGCGGGAAGTAAGATTATTCGCGATTTCAGAGTTTAAATTTGATTGTGTGTTAACTTCAAAAGTGTGAAAATTCAAAAATGAATAATTACCAAGTGCAATTTGAAAAGTAAGCAAATTTTAGATACTAAAAATTATAATAAATTCTTAAATTAGTGAATAGCGTAACAATAAACATTTATATTACTGGCTACTATTGCCGAATTTTAATTATTTATAAAATAAGTAGTAATTTATGAAGGGGAAAGAAAGGTGTACTATATGTAGTACATTAGGACAATATATGACTACCAACATTAGTCACCATTCTCTTTCAGAGGACTATCTCTTCACAATGTTCTAACATTGTTAGAAGAGGAGGATGAAGCCATTGATAACGTAGAAGAAATTACACTACTTCCTCCCCTCGATGCAGTCACCGAGCTCACAGATGAAGATTCTGGCGCCGAAAATGACTTGACCATAAACAATCTGCCTGCATCTCGACTATAAGCTCTTGCAGAAATCCAAACAAATTACGACAGTGACTTTTCCTCGGATGATGAAATACCGTTATCATTATTAACGGCAAGAATACCAAACAAAAAGCAAAAAAGAACAACACACAAAGAAAATTTACCTTCCTCGTCATCGGGATTTTTTAATGCTGATAATGCAACAAATTTCGAAAATCCATTAGAACCGTTTTCGATGTTTTTCGACGAGGAAGTAACAGATCTCATTGCGAACCAAAGTAATAATTACGCCCAACAAAAAAATCGCAAGCCTAACATAGACAAGCAAGAGGTCGAATCTTTTATAGGCGTTTTGATCCTTAGTGGATTCATGCGTAAATATCACGAAGAAGAATGTTTTGGGAACGTGAAAAGGATTGCCACAATGCCATGGTTACTGAAGCAATTTCCAGGGGCAGATTTGAGTATTTGTTTTTAAATTTTCATGTTTGCAATAATCATCAGTTAGATCAAAATGATAAATTCGTCAAAGTCAGGCCTATTTTTGATTTGCTAAATAAAAGATTTTTGAATAATTCACCGGTTGAAGAGATGCATTCGGTTGATGAAGCTATGGTTCCATATTACGGACATCATGAATGTAAACAATATATTCGTGGTAAACCCGTGCGCTATGGATTAAAACTTTGCGTTGGAAGTACCAAATTAGGATATTTGAATTGGTTTGAGCCTTATCAAGGCGCTGAAACAAATATAAGTAAGAATTTTGCCGATCTTGGAGTTGGTGCAGGAGTGGTATTGGAATATGCCCAAGCATTACGTGAAAAATGGCCAGACAGGAAATTTCACCTATTTTTTGACAATTTTTTCACTTCGATTCCCCTAATTGAAAAACTTACCGAATGAAATTTTTACGCCACCGGTACCGTTAGAGAAAATCGGTTAACAAATATTTCTCTGATCGATTGAAAGTGCATGAAGAAAAATCGTCGAGGAAGTTACGATTTTACAAAAATTGTTGATCAGAGAAGAAAAATGTTCAAATAGCGCAGCCACATCTCATCAACATGTACAATTCCAATATGGGAGGCGTTGATCGTTCTGATCAAAATATAAGCTTATACCGAATTTCAATTAGAGGGAAAAAATGGTACATGTCTTTGGTAACACTGTATTGACATGGCAATTGCACCGAATAAACGGTGGACAATTGGACCAACTTAGCTTTAGAAGACGAATCGCTACAGGGTTATTAATCCAAAATAAAAAAGAGTCGACTTACCAAAAAGGTCATCTAAGTAAAGTCAATCGGATTGATTTACGTTTTGATTGTATTAATCACTTCGTAATTCCTCAAGAGAAGCAAACCCGATGTGGCCACTGTCACCAAAAAACCACTACAAGATGTAAAAAATGTGATATTGGTGTTCATGTCGAATGTTTTCTATCATTTCATACAAATAAATAATTTCGCTTAAATAGAGGTGTATTTTTCTAATGTCCTATATATAGTACGGACTAAATTACTTACTTTTTGAAAAAATAAATTATGTTTATAAATTTTATGTTTTTCTTATATGCTAATGAATAATATTTTCACAAAATTATTTTTATTTTAATGTCAAAACATCGCTTAGACATATCTGGGTTAATTAAGGATAAAAAGGCTAAAAGGATAAAAGGATTAAGGCTAGAGAAGCTATGAATTATCAGCCAATTTCAGATACACACGTTTTTTCGACAATAAGGCGGCGTTTTGTAAAAAAGCTGATTTTACAATTAAATTACTACATATACATAGACATATATTTATTTAAGATTGAATGTCAATAAAATAGGCTCAGAGAACTAAAAAAAGCTAATTCTTAAAGTAAAAATAGCTCTTATTGCTAATATTTGATTATTTCGGTTTCTGTAATTGCGCTAGCAAAATAGAAATTAGCGCTTGCTGGCGCTAGGTGTCAACAATAATAATCCGTAAAAAAATCAAGAAAATCGCACACGAAATTTTTCGTTAACTTGCCCTCCCCCAATTGAAATGCGAATAGTTACTAAACCAATTTGGCGCTAGCTTTTTGCGAAGTGGCACTAAAGAGCGCTAGGTATATTCTACTTGATGCGCCCTTTAAACATTTAAAATTCGCAACGGCGGGGGGCTAGCGTTAACTTGGCCGCCCCCAAATGTTTTTCGAAATATTTATGTTTCGGTAGTGGCGCCAGTTGGCGCTAGGTATGGTCGACAATAAACGACAAAAAAAATTAGAAACTCAAAAGTACTTAAAACCGTTAACTTGCCCCCCCCCCCACCTTTGACCTACAATAACTTCAGAACCAAAATAGCGCTAAAGAGCGCTAGGTCTATGCTATCTAATGCGCCCTTTAAACTTTCAAATTCGCAATGGGAGGGGAGGCTAGCGTTAACTTCCCCCCCCCCAACTGTAATACCGTTTTGCGGCGTAACCGTTATGGTGCTAGCTCTAATTTTTGGGCGTTAGCCAGTGCTAGCTATTGTGCGTTTAGCGCAAAACGCCTTTTCTTAAAATTGTAACTGGGGCAAGTTAACGTACCTTAGGTTTTGCTGTTGATCACGTAATTTTGATAGGAATCGGTGGCGCTTATTACCTGCTTGTCGACAATGATGAACGGATTTCCATTACTCAAAGAATACATCTCCAGATCGGTTCCGTTTTCGAAAACAAAATCGAGGGGGGCATTCGACAAGTTTCGAACTTTCAGAAATTTCGTTATAGAAGTTTCTATCCGCGACGACGCCGACGTGGGCCTCGCGATTTCCCGGACAAATAAGAAATTAGTTATTAAAATTAACTTCAAAATTTTAATTAAATTCATCCTTTAATGTGAGATATTGTAAAACACACTGGAGAAGAGTTGAAAAACTCTTGTTATTCGAACGTTAGTTTTTATAGAAATGAAACAAAAACATTATACTCGTATGTAATTTTACGATAATGTAAATATAATAAACATAATTCACGTACATAATCTTGAAAATTTTGTCTTTTTAATATTGTAAGTAATACAGACGTTACGACAAGAAAATTACGAAATACATTTCGTTGATATATATATTTGAATTTGTATTACAAATTGATTAATATAAATATATGTTACATATAAGAATATTATACTTTGTTAAGTTCAATTACGATAAATAATCGTAGGTTATATCCCGAGAGTTGTCGATTTTATCGGGTAAACTGAGCGTAGCCGTTTTCTCAAAAAATATAATTACCGTTAAAAAATATTCTCGACTTAATAATTCACAAGAACAGTCCAAAACCAAAGTACGAGTACTTTCCTTGTGAATCATTAAGTCGAGAACATTTGTCTTAAAGTGAGATTTTTCAGAAAAAATTGCGCGTACAGATCTGAAGTAATTATTAGGAAGTGGAGACGTGGTGCAGTTGTTTTAATTGGCCTTACCGATTAGCATGTCAAAAATCCGAAAGACCCGAAAATAAGTTTTTCGCTAGTATCTCCTTTGCGGCTTATTTTGCGACAAAAACACTTATACAATAAAACGAACTACTGCAACTTTCCTACAATTTATGTTCTTATCATTCTTCTGCAAGGTCAATAGTTTCGACGTGACGGCTTCACAAAGTTTACTCTACCAGGCGATTCGACGTTAATTAATTAGCGCAGAGAAATCGCACTTTACGTTTCGATGCAAACATGGAAATTTGTAGATCGTTAGACCGTAATCTGGAACGATTAAACGGCTAATATACAGTGTGTAATAAAATCATGCTACACCCCCTCAATTTTCCTATTTATTAAGATACAATTTTCAAACTTCTTACATGTCTAATGTACTCATCGATACGCAGATTCCAAAAATTCCATTTAAAAATCGAAAATTAATGTCGGTTTCGGCGAAACCGGAAGCGGGAAAAACACAATTTTTATGTTAAAAAGTGACGTTTGATAAGCACATTAGATATGTAACAAGTTTGAACACTTTATCTCAATAAATAACGAAAATTAAGCGGATGTACCGCGATTCTGTTACACACGGTATATAATTCCGGTCGCAATTTTGATCGTAGGAGTCTGAAATTTGGACAGAGTACGAATACGACGGACGAGTTCGTTAACCAGCCAAATCGAGCGATCCATTTCAAAATGGCGGCCGTTCAAAAACGTTAATCAGAGCTACCTTCGTTATTAATTATCGGATAGGTAACGCGAAATATGTTTTAAAATCACGATATAATTCTCTATCAAACATCTATCTTGATAATTTTCGATACAAAGCACTTGTTTCGAGATAATCTGGAAAAAGTAATAAAAATTGTTTTAATTCGTATATTGTAAAGATACTCTTGAGAATACTAGTTTCTACTAAATACAATTTTTGCAAAAGATACATTACTTTCAGTAAAAATGAAAAAAAAGGAGTTTCGAGACATATTACATGGAAATTCGATACCTAGGCTCGCGCGCGGTCGGATCTTTATTAAACTATTTTCGAATTTCCCGGACAGTTTAAGGAAAAAAATGTTTTTCTTGTTTAGTTTTCGATGAAATGAATCGTATTCGATAACATCACACTTAAATACTCCGCATCTATTATTTTTTGGCTAATTCCTTGTCGAATCGACTAATGACTTGCACGTCACCATCTCCACTTTTTTTTTCGAAATTCGACACAAGGTTAAGTATATAAAGTTATTTCAAAATATCAAATTTTATCGTTAGATTTTTAGGCCCACGCATTTTCAAGTAATTCGTATTCGAATATTTTCACGGACGTGGTGTTGCATAAAAATTGATGTATCTCCGTTAATATTGGAGCTGGAGGGTTAATTTTTTTTTACATGTCGTTCAAAAAAGTGCGGATTATGCAAATAATAACGGCTCTACGATATGTAGTTATTGAAAATATTTTTCGTTCTCGATTAAAATGCAAAAACGAGAATATTTCGAAAAACATATTTTTGTTCGACTAATTTTTAAATCTATTGGCCGCTATTATTCCAAATCTCAACTTGGGACGGAGATGGGATCAAGAATTATCGAAAAGGCGTTAAGTTATTGCAGCAATATATGTATATTAAAAAAAACGCGTTTTTACCCGTATTTTTCTAATAAAAAGGACGTTGGAATGACAATTCCAATTTACTTATTTGAAGAGCTATTTAAATAATTCTCGCGCACGCGTACAAAGGAGGTAAATTACCAAGTAAAACAGTTAATAGAAATATTAATGTACAAAGGCTCCGGAAGTTATAACATATTTGTAAATAAAGTGCTACGCTAGCGTGTTCGGGTCGAGGAGTGCGGTGGTGAGTGTTATATCGCGCCTAACGCAAAACGTATGAACACGACCTAACTTTTTGGCGTAACACTGCTTATTCGTTGAATAGATGGTTATAGTTGTATATAAAAATACACATATACCTATTAGCCGCTTACTATGCATCGGGTGCTGGGCGCGGCGCGGCGATTAGTGCAAAGATAACGTAATTCGCATTTTTAATTGTACATTCAATTGTCTACGCGTTTACCTAAACGCTAACGTGCGGCGACCGACCTGTTTTTGCCGATGTCTTCGTTAAGACGTCGAAAGGTGCAGGAAAACGTCATCTAGTAATTTTCCCGACCGGATTTGCCCCGAAAACGGCACGTCGATCGAATTTAGTTTCGAAACGGGAGAAAAATCAAACGAAATTCGAACGACGAACGACAAGAATTCGTCGGAAAAAAATACAATTTTCGAATCCGGGACCGCCCTTTTCTCGTCTTTCCGTTTGCGAAAAATCGCGGCCCCGCGCCGGAAAGCCCTTTCGTCTAGGCGCCAAATTCGAGCGAAAATTGTTCCGAAAATCGGCAAAAAACTTAATTGTCTTGTGTTTTACTTGGTGAGACATTACACAAGGCGTTCCTAAAATAGGTGGTCGAAACTTGAGGGCACGCAGAGTAAGTCGAACGTTTTTTTTACTAAAACGCCCCCCCCCACTAAAAAGCCCCTTCGAACGTGCGTTTTAAAATCGTTTTTATTTAATATTTCCCGAACCTTTTAAGAAGAAATGACAAAAATTTGTACCTTCACTATTGTTTTAGTGGTTATTAAATTAATATTGTCGAATGCTCAATATTCGATTCGGGGGAGGGGGGGGGGTGTCGAACTGCACAGGGAGTGGGTTTAATATCGCCTTAATTTTCTTGTACGTCAATTTTTTCAAACTTGTAACAAGAAATTGTGAAACTTCAAAGTTTTCTGCTAAAAAAATGTACCCTTATCAAGTTTTCGAGTAAATTACGTTAATTGCAAAACAATAATTTCGACAAAAATGTTATTTTCTTTTTTAAAAAAGAAAAATTGAAGTACTATTAAACTTTTAACGATTTATAGAACGACAGAAAATAATAACCGCGAAATCAGAAAAAAACAATAAATTACAATTAATGTTAGCGTACCCTACAATTTTCATATTTTCTTACCTTAGCCGAATGCTGGTTAAAAAAAATAATAATAAGAAAATGACTGCTATTGTCTCATGTCGGTTTGATAATTTAAAAAAAAAATAAAATTTGTTTTCACCGCATCGCGACACGAACGAAATATTCGAAACGATGCGTCCTATCGATATTTGACGAGAGCGTAGTCTGCGTTGATTGTTTCGTGCTTATAAGGTCTGTGCATTCGATTTTAACTTATAACTAGAGGCACTCGCGTCAGCGACTAACGAAATCTATTATGTATGGTTTAGAATTTGACTATTTGCTGGAACTTTTTTAAAATTGAAAAATAAAGTTGCGTTTTCGTTTTAAATCTGTTAAAACTGCAATTAATGTATTTTTCGTAAAGTAAACAAGAAATTATTCTGAAAATATTTAATAAAATGGTAGCAAATACAGTTCCATTACAGTCCCATTTACAGTTACCATTAGTTCCTGAAGCGGGCGACATCTGTTATTTCTTGAAAGTTGTCAGGTCAGCTGTTTTATGCGATTGCACAGACCTTATAAGCACGAAACAATCAACGCAGTCGACGGACGGAGTACATTTTTTTTAGCGGAAAACTTTGACGTTTCATAATTTCTCGTCGAAAGTTGACAAAACTGTAACGCACAAAAATTACATGTGGGGTTTGATGCAACCCCCTCCCCCCCCCCGAATTGAATGTTATGAGCACACGATAATTTGAATTTAATAAGCATCGAAACAACGACGAATGTGTCAATTTTCGTCGATTTATTTTAAGGGGCACTTATTGAATAAAAACGATTTTAAAACGCACATTCGAAGGGGTTTTTTAGTAAAAAAAAAGCAAAAACATGCGGAGGTTTTCGTCGTGGTTTGACTTGTTCCACGTGCCCTCAAGTTTCGACCACCTATTTTAAGAACACCTTGCATTTAAACTACAAATATAGTCACATCAATCAATTGTATTCGTAATGTTCTTGTCGTACATTTGTGTTATTTTCGATATTAATTTAATAAACCGCGTAGGTAAGCAAACGAAAAAAGTATATTATATTTACATTATCTAATAAATTTACGTAACGGAATGATTTTGTTTTATTTCCATGAAAACTAACGTTCGAATAACTAGTTTTTTTACAATCCTTCCCCAGAGTGTTCTACAATATCTCACAATAAAGGATGAATTTAATTCAAATTTTTGAGTTAATTCTGATAATCAATTTATTGTCCGCCCAGGAAATCGCGAGGTCCACGTCGTCGGGAATAGAGACTTGTATAACGAAATTTCTGAAGGTTCGAAACTTGTCGAACGCGCCCATCAATCTCGTTTTCGAAAATGGAACCGACATGGACATGTATCCGTTGCGAAATGGAAATCCGTTCGTCATCATCGACATCGACAAGCAGGTAATAAGCGCCACCGATTCCTATCAAAATTACGTGATCAACGGCAAAACCGAAGCCTCCTTAAACAGTACCATACGACGCTTAATAAACAGCACGGTATGGCACGAACGAATGTCATCGAAAGGGACGTTTTTAATACTGGTGCCGGAGAACTGCAACGTAACGGCGATTTTCGCAATTTTGTGGAGTTACGATTTGTTAGACGCGACGGTAGTTTCTTACGTGGAAGAATCCAACAACTACCGGTTGTTGAAAGTATGCGGCGCCGATCCGTTCGCGAAAGGGGCCAAATGCGGAACGGCGCCGAAACCGTCGTGCTCGCAAGCCTGCAATTTCGAGCCGTTCGGCGGATTTAAATTCAAGAGGACTTTTTACGAATGCGAATTCAACGTGGTGACAACATTCAGGAAACATCTGAAAGTTAAGATGACGGCCGTTTACAAAATATGCTTTTTCATGTCCGATTATGTTGGGGACGCTTTGAACGCGAAAGTGAATTATATCGATGCCGAGCAATCGTCGGACCAAACAAGTTATTTGAACAAAGGATTCACGGTCGCGTTGGTCGACAAACGACTCCCGATCGAATATCGCACTTACGACGTGAGCGATTGCATTTACGAAGACAGTTTCTTGTGGATCGTTCCCAGACCGCCTCGGCTTTCTAACGTTAAAGTGATGGTGTCGATTTTCAAGAGAAGCTTGTGGGGTCTCGTTTTTCTGATCTTCACGTTGAAACTGTGTTTTTTTTATTTCCTCATCAAACACACCGACGGCGAGGGGAAATTGTGGCGCACATTCACGACGGTCCTGATGATAACGCTCTGCGGCTCTCTCGTCAGAGAACCGCGCACGAACTCGCTAAGATTTGCCGTATTATTTTATTCTATGTACTGCTTGATCGTGTATAGCGTTTTTCAAGGCAACTTGGCCGGAACGTTAACGAAACCCGCGTACGAGCACGGAATTACCACCGTCGAAGAGCTGGCCGATTCTCCTATTCCCGTGGTAATTTACGGCAATATCTTACAAGCGTACCTTTACGACGAAGCGACCAATTTATCGGCCTATCGAAAAATATTTAAGAAAATTGTGCACGTGGAAATGGTAAATCACGTCGAATCTTTGAAGAAATTGGCCGCGCATCAAAATTTCTCGATGTTCCTCGGCGCCAACGCCTTCAAGGCGGACTTGAAGGATCATTCCGTAGTGAACGTGATAGAGAGCAGCAACATTTTGAGGAAGATGGACGTTAGTTTTGCAACGAGAAAGGGCCATTTTCTTATTCCGATATTGAACGAAGTGCTTAGCAGGACGTTCGAAAGCGGAATGTACCAGAAGATCATATACGACACGTTCAGGAGCGGCATTTTGTTCGTCACCGAGGAGGAGAAGGTGCGACTCAGCCTTTATCATCTTTTCGACGCGTTTTTGTTGTTGATGGCGGGCCTGATGCTGGCCACCGCCGTTTTTTTCATGGAACACGCCCTAAACTATTACAAGAAAACCTACGCAGACAAACGCAAACGTCGCTAGTTGCTTTATTTGCTGCCCACGCTGATGGATTACTGGGAATCACCGAGTTTGTTTCACGTTTTTCAACGTAAGCGCCACGAAAATGCCTTGGAACACCTTCCCACGGTCCGCGACGCCGACTCATCACGGATAGGATGGGTCATCGCGGGCGCGCAGGCGCCGCCTGCTTTTCGCGGCGTTCGCTTTGACGGCACTTATTACTTTTATTGTCGTTAACACGTGCAACACGCTAATGTACTGTCATCTGTTTGTGGTGCAATAAAATTTAATTAAGTCGATGCGTATTTTATCCATTTTTATAATCCACGTAAACCTACAGTATCTCTGTCTTCTTGTAGATGTCTGGTACCATGTTTATGATATTGGTATTTGAAGAGGGTTCTGGTGTTGACTCTTTCACTAATAAACTGATAGGCTGCCGTGTTTTATCGACAAAATATAAATATCTTTGAAGTGCTTGACTGTATTGAATCGATTTGTCGTGATCCGGTAGTTTAAACTTTAAAATTTGCTGTATTTCCTTGTCCAATTGTCATAAAACATCGAATTGTCCTGTTTCCGGTGCTTTTAAACGCTGTATCAGTTTAGGAGGAATCAAAACCATTTTTTTAGCATGCTCCATTTTCAATTAAAAAGAATTCCTAATATGCCACTCAGCAGCGGTGCCAAAATTAATGGTAAAAGAGCCGCTCCTTGTTGGACCAATATTTTCCTTTTTCTTTTTATAGATTTACCAGGTTTCACCAGTCTTCTCAATATCTTCTTGTGACGATAAATCTGACGTTTCTCCTTTGTCGATAAGGGTACTTTTCCTTTTAAAGTGTTATAGATGCACTCGCAAACACAATGTATCTGTTTATCGCTTATGCATTTAAGCAGGGCTGTGTGCTCTTTACTGTCTAACTTCGCTAAAGCTCTCATTAGCTCCAAATTCGTTATGACTGTCATAACGTCATAATTCCGGTCATAATTCCTTAACGATATCAGATTTACCCGAGCACTCATTTTTAAAGTATTTAGGAAATGTACAATATAACGAGCGCCATCTATCGTCGAAAACTGGAGTTTGTAGCAAACATGCCAGGCGGTTGTGTTCTTGTTTTTTTAAAAATCAATAGATAAATAACAAATTTAGCTAAAACCTTGAAGTTCAGAATAGATAAGTATTTGTAGAAATTCATTTTTTATTTTACAGTGTAAGAATAAATATTACAACAACTACAGAAAAGTTTTTAATGTCGATGATATGCGACAGCAAATCTTTGAATCTCATAAAATTATAAAATAGTTCGCGCGTGTCACGTGATCGTCTTTATAATTTTTCCCCATCATTTTTTGTTCTGGTTTTTATAATATTTTTTTACGATGCGTTTTGCTCTATTGCCATTGCATCGTTGGTTATTCAATCGAATTAATCTGATATCGAAATTCCGTATCGCATTGTTCAGTTTATGTATTGTGCGACTATAATTTTTAGTTTATATAGATATCACGTAGTTATATATTGTTTACATTGTTTAGCTATAGATTGCTCTGGTTTTCGGGCGAACGTCTATTCCTACGAATTAATTTTTGTGTTAGAATATCCTGTTCAACTGCAACAGAAATTACATATCGTTACTTAGGTTGCATTGCGGGACTTTTGACCGTCCCGGAGATTACGGCCGTCGGGCACGTGTTGGCCCGAAGGCTCCGGGACGGCGTAGATAAGGTCCCGCCAGGCAACATCCTCGCATACTGCGATTTTCGGGAGGCGACTAGGAGGATCGCCGCCATGGAGGGCGTAGATGTGAGTACATGTTATTTTATTCTGATTTTGATTTTCGGGTTTGCATGCGTACTATTCGCTGTTAAGCGATACTGAATTTTATTAAGATCAGTTTTATCACGAATGTTTTTCTATATATACGGAATTTTGATTACAGCCACCGGATCTACCGTACCTCCATGGCCATTTGAACGATTTTCTCCCTGGGGTACAGAGGTACCATAATGACGACGACGACGCCTCCACGGTGTTAATCGAATAAGAAGGGGTCCACCGTAGTTTTAATTTTATACTTATTTTATAATTTGTAATTTTAATTTAGTAAACAGTGGTATAAGCAAAGTGATTTTCTTTGCACCAGGCGCGCGCGAGCGTTCTAGTTAACACAAAATTAAAACTAAGTCGATCTAGTTAAAGTCCTCAATCGCGTAATTAAAAATACTATATTCGGTAATTTTATTTTAAGTCGATCTAGTTAAAATCAGCTAGATCAGGTAATTATTCTCAGGTTTAAAAATAATATGGTCCACGTTAATTCCATTCGGGGATCGTCGTTTCGAGTTCGCGCGCCTGCAACGCCACTTTAGCCCGAGATCGCGTGTCACGTATATATATATATATATATGTGACACGACTTAGGTCTCGCTAGCTCAGTTGATTTTGCCCTGGATATATGCAGGCTTATGGGGGAACGATGGATTTGTTGAAGATTTTTCAGACCCGAGTTTTTCAGTGCCGAGGGGTCGGTAACTATAGTAAATTTTATACACAGTAATACTAATTCAAAGTAATTCAAGTAATTCATAAGTAATTCAAGGTAATTCAACGTAATTCTGTATTACATTCTAGAAATAAATACACACTAATACATAAGTTACCGACCCCTCGGCCGGTTCAGACAGCTTTTTTCAGAGGATCCGACCAGTGCGCATGTCCGTGAACGAGCATCGAAGTCGCGACATATAATTCGCGGGATCAAACCCGCGAAATAATTCGCGGGATCAAACCCCGCGAGGGTGCGAAATCATTCGCGGCCGCGAATTAATCCGCGGATAAAATCCAAGATGGCCGCCATGGTGCCCCTCTACTACTTACATTCACTATTGTTTTAGTGGTTATTAAATTAATATTGTCGAATGCTCAATATTCGATTCGAGGGGGGGGGGGGTCGAACTGCACAGGGAGTGGGTTTAATATCGCCTTAATTTTTTTGTACGTCAATTTTTTCAAACTTGTAACAAGAAATTGTGAAACTTCAAAGTTTTCTGCTAAAAAAATGTACCCTTATCAAATTTTCGAGTAAATTACGTTAATTGCAAAACAATAATTTCGACAAAAATATTATTTTCTTTTTTAAAAAAGAAAAATTGAAGTACTATTAGACTTTTAACGATTTATAGAACGACAGAAAATAATAACCGCGAAATCAGAAAAAAACAATAAATCACAATTAATTTTAACGTACCCTACAATTTTCATATTTTCTTACCTTAGCCGAATGCTGGTTGAAAAAAATAATAATAAGAAAATAACTGCTATTGTCTCATGTCGGTTTGATAATTTTTAAAATAAAATAAAAATTGTTTTCACCGCATTGCGACACGAACGGAATATTCGAAACGATGCGTCCTATCGATATTTGACGAGAGCGTAGTCTGCGTTGATTGTTTCGTACTTATAAGGTCTGTGCAATCGATTTTAACTTATAACTAGAGGCGCTCCCGTCAGGGACTAACGAAATCTATTATGTATGGTTTAGAACTTTACTATTTGCTATAACTTTTTTTAAATTGAAAAATAAAGTTGCGTTTTCGTTTTAAATCTGTTAAAACTGCAATTAATGTATTTTTCGTAAAGTAAACAAGAAATTATTCTGAAAATATTTAATAAAATGGTAGCAAATACAGTTCCATTACAGTTCCATTTACAGTTACCATTAGTTCCTGAAGCGGGCGACATCTGTTATTTCTTGAAAGTTGTCAGGTCAGCTGTTTTATGCGATTGCACAGACCTTATAAACACGAAACAATCAACGCAGTCGACGGACGGAGTACATTTTTTTAGCGGAAAACTTTGACGTTTCATAATTTCTCGTCGAAAGTTGAAAAAACTGTAACGCACAAAAATTACATGTGGGGTTTGATGCACCCTCCCCCACCCCCCGAATTGAATGTTATGAGCACACGATAATTTGAATTTAATAAGCATCGAAACAACGACGAATGTGTCAATTTTCATCGATTTATTTTAAGGGGCACGGGAAATATTGAATAAAAACGATTTTAAAACGCACATTCGAAGGGGTTTTTTAGTAAAAAAAAAGCAAAAACATGCGGAGGTTTTCGTCGTGGTTTGACTTGCTCCACGTGCCCTCAAGTTTCGACCACCTATTTTAAGAAATTAGTGTTTAAGTGAATTAAGTGAATTAGTGTAAGAAATTAGAGTTTTCGACCATCTTGCATTTAGTAACAAATACAGTCACATCAATCAATTGTATTCGTAATGTTCTTGTCGTACATTTGTGTTATTTTCGATATTAATTTAATAAACCGTGTAGGTAAGCACGCAAAAAAGTATATTATATTTACATTATCTAATAAATTTACGCAACGGAATGATTTTGTTTCATTTCCATGAAAACTAACGTTCGAATAACTAGTTCTTTACAACCCTTCCCCAGAGTGTTCTACAATATCTCACAATAAAGGATGAATTTAATTCAAATTTTTGAGTTAATTCTGATAATCAATTTATTGTCCGCCCAGGAAATCGCGAGGTCCACGTCGTCGGGAATAGAGACTTGTATAACGAAATTTCTGAAGGTTCGAAACTTGTCGAACGCGCCCATCAATCTCGTTTTCGAAAATGGAACCGACATGGACATGTATCCGTTGCGAAATGGAAATCCGTTCGTCATCATCGACATCGACAAGCAGGTAATAAGCGCCACCGATTCCTATCAAAATTACGTGATCAACGGCAAAACCGAAGCCTCCTTAAACAGTACTATACGACGCTTAATAAACAGCACGGTATGGCACGAACGAATGTCATCGAAAGGGACGTTTTTAATACTGGTGCCGGAGAACTGCAACGTAACGACGATTTTCGAAATTTTGTGGAGTTACGATTTGTTAGACGCGACGGTAGTTTCTTACGTGGAAGAATCCAACAACCACCGGCTGTTGAAAGTATGCGGCGCCGATCCGTTCGCGAAAGGGGCCAAATGCGGAACGGCGCCGAAACCGTCGTGCTCGCAAGCCTGCAATTTCGAGCCGTTCGGCGGATTTAAATTCAAGAGGACTTTTTCCGAATGCGAATTCAACGTGGTGACAAAATTTAGGAAACATCTGAAAGTTAAGAAGACGGCCGTTTACAAAATATGCTTTGTCATGTCCGATTATGTTGGGGACGCTTTGAACGCGAGAGTGAATTATATCGATGCCGAGCAATTGTCGGACCAAACAAGTTATTTGAACAAAGGAATCACGGTCACGTTGGTCGACAAACGAATCCCGGTCGAATATCGCACTTACGACGTGAGCGATTGCATTTACGAAGACAGTTTCTTGTGGATCGTTCCCAGACCACCTCGGCTTTCTAACGTTAAAGTGATGGTGTCGATTTTCAAGAGAAGCTTGTGGGGTCTCGTTTTTCTGATCTTCACGTTGAAACTGTGTTTTTTTTATTTCCTCATCAAACACACCGACGGCGAGGGGAAATTGTGGCGCACATTCACGACGGTCCTAATGATAACGCTCTGCGGCTCTCTCGTCAGAGAACCGCGCACGAACTCGCTAAGATTTGCCGTATTATTTTATTCTATGTACTGCTTGATCGTGTATAGCGTTTTTCAAGGCAACTTGGCCGGAACGTTAACGAAACCCGCGTACGAGCACGGAATTACCACCGTCGAAGAGCTGGCCGATTCTCCTATTCCCGTGGTAATTTACGGCAATATCTTACAAGCGTACCTTTACGACGAAGCGACCAATTTATCGGCCTATCGAAAAATATTTAAGAAAATTGTGTACGTGGAAATGGTAAATCACGTCGAATCTTTGAAGAAATTGGCCGCGCATCAAAATTTCTCGATGTTCCTCGGCGCCAACGCCTTCAAGGCGGACTTGAAGGATCATTCCGTAGTGAACGTGATAGAGAGCAGCAACATTTTGAGGAAGATGGACGTTAGTTTTGCAACGAGAAAGGGCCATTTTCTTATTCCGATATTGAACGAAGTGCTTAGCAGGACGTTCGAAAGCGGAATGTACCAGAAGATCATATACGACACGTTCAGGAGCGGCATTTTGTTCGTCACCGAGGAGGAGAAGGTGCGACTCAGCCTTTATCATCTTTTCGACGCGTTTTTGTTGTTGATGGCGGGCCTGACGCTGGCCACCGCCGTTTTTTTCATGGAACACGCCCTAAACTATTACAAGAAAACCTACGCAGACAAACGCAAACGTCGCTAGTTGCTTTATTTGCTGCCCACGCTGATGGATTACTGGGAATCACCGAGTTTGTTTCACGTTTTTCAACGTAAGCGCCACGAAAATGCCTTGGAACACCTTCCCACGCTCCGCGACGCCGACTCATCACGGATAGGATGGGTCATCGCGGGCGCGCAGGCGCCGCCTGCTTTTCGCGGCGTTTGCTTTGACGGCACCGTTACACTTATTACTTTTACTGTCGTTTACACGTGCAACACGCCAATGTACTGTCAGCCGTTTGTGGTGCAATAAAATATAATTAAGTCGATGCGTATTTTATCCATTTTTATAATCCACATAAAGCTACAGTATCCCAGTCCTGTGGTTGTACCAGAGATACATAGTAACATCGGCGAACACGGTGAGCGCTCCACGGAAGATACCTACAGGTATCTTCAGGTATACGAAAGTTATTGCGTCCTTAATTTGGTGACATAAAGCTAAAACTGTAACCTCTACACTCTCCACATCTTAAAAGGGACGCATTGCGAACCCCGCGCCGCCGCCGATTTGAATGCTTTACGGTCTTGGACAGCGATAGCGCCCTTTAAGGGATGTCTCGTTTCGGCGCTATGGAGTTGCAAAAGTTGAACAACGGGGTAGGACCCATTTTACCATTGACCAACTTCCTAACTCATGGCCTACGAGGCTACGAAAGTTGGGCAACGATAAATTGGTCAGTTGTTGATCAAAGTTGGCGTCAATATAATCCGATTTGACGATACAACAGAGGCTGGTCGCGAATGTTGGGCTTGAAGATGAACGACCCTACACCTGTCCACGGTCCAGCAATCGACAAGTTAAAAGTACTTTCTGATCGAAAGAAACGGATGTCCCGAGTTTCGTGCGAAAAATTGCACCAATTTAAGGGTAATTTAAATTTTAAGATAGACAACACGACACAGTCCGCAAACCGAATCGTTTTCGAGATACGATCGATTTTCTCTTTCGACAGCTTACCTAAACAAATTACACATAATATTAATATAAGTAGAAAATATTATGGATAGGCAACTTAGAATGCATTCCTTCGATTGATATACTTAAACGTGGCAACCACGCAAATAGTATCCGAACGCGGCACACAGATGGCTATCGGAATTGTTTTTAAAGTGTTTTTACGTTTGAACGAAGCTCCAGTTTATTTAAAATTAGGGTAGAAAACGGTCGAATAATCGCGATTAACTGTCGCTCGAGTGCGTAAAATAAAGTTACAGCAAAAACGTTCGCGTTATAAATCCAACCGAAGTGTTGCAGTGCGTCCATCGCCGTGCTCTTACAAAACCGTTGACAATTGTGTTTAAACGACCGAAATGTGAATTGGTTGTGGCCGCCATGGATATAAACATTTTTCGTCTTAACTCAAGGTAAGATTTCCACCGCTTAAATTTGTGGGTAATTTACCCAACGATATGTACTTCGTATGCGGATCGAATGTTCTACGACTTACAAATTTCATTTCGATGTAGAAACAGTCCTGCCGACAATTATTCCGGTTTGGACTTCGAGGTGGTTCGAAGCCCCACGTACTTGGACTCTGGCCAGTCGACCAGACGAATATTGCAAGCGGCTGGCTATTTCTACTCTGTACATGTGTAATTCGACACAAAGTTTGGAAAGCGAGACTTACGCGTATTACGTAGCAAAGAAAGTTATCAGTTTTGGAGGTGGTGGGGCAAATAACGCGACAGTAAAAAAAAAAAAACTGACGGCTTAAAATATTAACGTTGCCAGCACGACGTGCACGTTAAAGATTTAATAATTAACATACTAAAACTACAAGCAATTTTAACAAACAAAAACTACTAAAATGCGGACTTCATTTTTTCTTCAAAAGTTCCTCGTCCTGCCCGGACAGTTGACCGAGCTTCTTCCCGATCCTTTCGTGTATGTCGAGAAACTTGGCGACGCACCTGTCCAAGCAGACTGCCTCGCCTTTGGCTATTTCGGCATCGTGATAAACGGTCGGTATACATTTCTGGTGGCACACTGCGGTCAATCGATTGTACATGTCGGCCATCATTTCGATCTCGAGTTCCTGTATAAGGTGCAACTTCTGCTGCTCGAGGTCGGACATCGTGCGATTCGAACGTGTCGCGGCAAGGCTTATTGTCTGTATCGAAGGCTAGGTTCGTATTCTCCGCTGTTCGATGTGTACATGCGTTCCCTTGTTTTCATGTGTTGCACGCGTTTCGAGGCGATGTCGTTCTTCGATAAATAGAAAGAGTAGATACTGGCGGCAACGATTACTGACCTAAAAAAATTATACTAACGTGCCGTAATTTAACGAGAACTAAACTTACCAACTAATTCCTATTTTGGCGACTATACTCAATGGCATACTTATACAATTGATTTGAAGTTTGTTTTGTGGAACTTGCGGTTCAATTGTTAATATAGTGTGGTTAAGAAATTCTGGTTATTATTCATTTTTTTTTAAGGCACGTTTACGTAGGTTGCCTGCTAAAGCTACGACTTCCGTTTCAGGAGGGCGCCACGTATTCTAATTTTTAAAATACATCCTATAGTCTATTTTAAAAAGTCGGTAGGAAGCTTTCATCTTGATTTTTATTGGTCAATATTCAAACCCGTTTCGCATCGACAAGATTATATTTTGCAAATAGCGATATTTGGTTGTTGGTTAAATTTTTCTTGGTATAGTTATAATAAGCGTTCTTTTTGCAGAACATTAATTAAAAGTGTTGGCAACACATTTTTCCTTTTAAGAAAAAACAAAGGAGCGAAAAGGTTGGAGCGGTAATGGAGAGGAAAGTGCGACGTCAAATTTAAGCGGCATAAAATGTTAAAAGTTAATGAATTTAATCAATGTCTTATTATCATCGATGTGAAAATCATACGTCTTGTAAAACCGGTAGGTATGTACCGTAGGAATTCTGTCAATTTTTCAAAAAATTAACTGAAAACGCTTGAGTCTTAGTGGGTCTTAAAATATCGACCAGGAAGATTTCTTACCATGATCTATAAGGATGTCGAATTTTGAGCCTCGGCCTTGTAACGTATACGTATACGTTAGTCTGTGTTTTTTCGGTAGTGTTACGTTAGTTCTGTTTTTTCGATAGTGTTACGTTAATGCTGTTTTTTCGGTAGTGTTATGTTAGGTCTGTTTTTTCGGTAGTGTTACGTTAGTTCTGTTTTTTCGATAGTGTTATGTTAATGCTGTTTTTTCGGTAGTGTTATGTTAGGTCTGTTTTTTCGGTAGTGTTACGTTAATTTTGTCTTTTCGGTAGTGTTACGTTAGGTTTGTTTTTTAGGTAGTGTTACGTTAGGTTTGTTTTTTAGGTAGTGTTACGTAGGTCTTTCTGTTCGGTAGTGTTACGTTAGTTCTGTTTTTTGAATAATGTTACGTTAGGTCTTTCTGTTCGGTAGTGTTACGTTTGGTCTGTTTTTTAGGTAATGTTACGTTAGGTCTTTTTTTAGGTAGTGTTACGTTAGGTCTTTCTGTTCGGTAGTGTTACGTTAGGTCTGTTTTTTAGGTAGTGTTACGTTAATTCTGTTTTTTCGGTAGTGTTATGTTAGGTCTTTCTGTTCGGTAGTGTTACGTTAGTTCTGTTTTTTAAGTAGTGTTACGTTAGGTCTTTCTGTTCGGTAGTGTTACGTTAGGTCTGTTTTTTCGATAGTGTTACGTAATGCTGTTTTTTCGGTAGTGTTACGTTAGGTCTTTCTGTTCGGTAGTGTTACGTTAGTTCTGTTTGTTCGGTAATGTTACGTTAGGTCTGTCTATTCGGTAGTGTTATGTTAGGTCTGTCTTTTCGGTAGTGTTACGTTAGGTCCTCGACTTCTTCGGTTATTATACGTTACGTATGTTTTGCTGCTACGTCCTCTTCTTCAGGGACTAGTGATTCAAGTGTGGGACAGTTTATTTGATTGTGCAGAACCCCACGACCCCCTTCTTCGCCGGTCGTGTTACGTTAGTTATGTCTGTTCGGTAACGTCACGTTAGTTGATGATCTTCCATCTTTTGTCTCTCGTTTTCAATTTCTTCTCGGCGTAATTTACTATTTCGTTTGAGCAGCACATTTCTGGACGTTCTCTTCTCCCGTTTAGTATTGTGGAAAACCAAATTGTAACTCTTATGCGGGGCAGCGTTCGGGCAGCAATTTTAAAATTTTTAATTTACCGCTCGCTCGCGATTACTTCTTCAAAGCCTGTCAATTTGAAGACGTGCCGTTTTAAGACCAAGATCGCGAGGCTTGCCGGCTTATTATCCGATACAGTTAACGTTTCAAACGTCTGGCAACGTTGTTGTTTCTTGAAAACTTGCAATGTTTACCAACGTTTCAATGAAGAGTGCCGGATATCGTTTCGTTAAACTGTTCTCTCGACGCAGGCCGAGGGTTCCACTAACATCAACACCGATCAAACAAAAGTTTGGCGCCGTACGCGTAAATTCAAAATAAACTTCGCGCCCACTTTTCACCCCGGTCCGATTTTACGTTATTTTATCTTAATTTAAATTTAAATGTAATAGCGCACGTTTAATATTATCTGTTGTTTTCTTGTTTTTGCTGTCAAACGAGCTCCAAAGTCGCGCCACTGCCTTTTACGGTTTCTTAGGCGAATTTAGATGTTTCCCGATAAAATTACGGCCGGATTATTGCTGTGTAATTTTTTATTATGGATTTCGCGTGTCCCCGGCCCGTTACCGCAACACCACGCGTTTTACGGTCAGTTATTAATTTCATAAATAATGCATGATATGCACGTATTCGGTCGGCAAAGTGTCGTTTTTCACGAATCGCAATTTCGGGGAAGATTTCGAGGGAACGTCGGACTAAATCCCCCCCTCCCCCTCGACGTAGGTACGTACGTAGGCAATATAAACAGAAAACTCCGATGTTTCCTCTCAAATCCCTATCAGCCTAACGAGCCAACATTAAATTATACTGCACACGGATTTAACGAAGCATCGCCAGATTTAATTAGCAAAACGGCTAGGTTTTAGTCTCTAATTTTGTACGATTTGTAGGTAGCGTTGTTGGATGCACGCTGCATCAAACCGGAGCGGCGCGCGTGGGGTATATGAAACGACAAATTATTGCGGTCGGGGCAAAGAGCACGTCGTCTAGGGTGTTATTAGGGCTACATTGGCTGGCCAGGGTTAAAGATCAACGCTGCAAAGCGGATACTTGTAAGTGACATATTGTTGGGAAGTTTCTAAAATGTTTATCTCAAAACTGGACAACTTGTTTCGTGTGGGGCCGATGGCTTGCTCGAATATGTCTTTCTCCTCTTCCTAATTAATCCGCAGAAGCCGCCGCGACGAATGGGAACTTCGACTGATTAATCCCGGACGCACTCCGTCCGGATTATTATCGCCATCGACTTCTTCAAACTTCTCGAGCGATCGACGCGAAGTCCGACGACGACAGCTCGAAACGGCTCAAGGTATCCGGAAAAAACTTCTTCCTTCGTTGCGACAATCTACTGAAAAGTCGGAATTTAAAAATTGCTCACCTTCAGGTTCACGTTTTTGTATCGGCTTCCGCAAGTCTCGCGCAATCGCAGATCGGTTTAATTTTTACCTACGCGAAGCGGTTCACGGTGCAAAGAAAATGCGATTGTCCTCCGATTATTCATTATCGCCATTGTTTTTCCGAAACGCCCCGTAGATTGGTGTCACGTCGAAACGCCTCGAATAAAAACGTTGCCGGATTAAGGCGCTCCGTCGGCGACAAAACAACGATTAACGTTTAAAAAATTAACTTAACGTTAGAGGTCGGAATTTAATTGAGTCAATTAAATTAATTCGCGGTTTAATCAAATTAATCCGCGGATCATTCCGCGATTCCGCGGATCGACTTGAAAATAATCCGCGGACCAATCTCGCGAAATCCCGCCCATCGCCTTCAGACGCACATTAACCAGAGAACCGCGAGCTAATTTAAATTGCCGGCAGTGCGCCGATGTTTCTTTCAATGACATTTCCGGCAAAATTAAGGACGCGCCAATTCCGGAGTTTTCCTTTAATTCGTTCTCGACAGCGACAGATCCACTAGTTTGAAACTTAATCGCTTTACGAAAAAACGATTAACGCGAAAATGTCGGGTTTTTTCAATTCGGTCGGTTATCGGCCGTGTCTCCCGTTTCCATTATGCGACCGACACCTATCTAAACACACGCGACGAACCTCTCGAGCGCGGTTACATTTCAAGTTTTCATTTGTTTCGAGAGGGGCTTTGTAAGAAATAAATTTCGCACGGGTCCGTTAGCGGTCGGAATTATTATTTATCGTCCAGGACAAAAATTAAAATGACAAAACTGGTATGAAATATTAATCTCCGAAATGCAGCCGTTTAAAAAAAAAACCGATCGTATCGTCCCTTCTTTTATTCATCTAACAAAAAAATTTAGATCGTCGTCGACGATAAGTTGGAAACAAAGGATGCTAATTTCCGCTTAATAAATAACAGAAACGAAAAGTAATCGATTATTGTACGTGTTATACCAGTCCTCTGTGTACTTTAAATAATTTAGGCGCTCTTAATATTCTTTGGTGTTTCGTTTATTCGTGACGATGACGGAATAACGTGTTAAGCTGTTAGGTGGCACGAAATAAAGAACTTAAGTAAATCGCACGGCGTTAATTGGACGTTAAAGGATCAAACGTCAAATTTGAATCGTCGCGTCTTTAAATCTCGCGACAACTTGTCATCGAGAGAAAATCAACGTATTTTTGATTGTTAAGAGTCAACACACAAAAACATAAAACCTAAGCGATACTTCGGAGGTTTTGCAGGGCGAGTCCGGTAAATTGTGTTTAAACTGCAACGTTTTATAACGATGCCAAGCGCGAACGTTCATTTCAGAAGTCGAAAGTCGCCAATTTTTATATTGCCACATTTTAAGACTGTCAATAATTGTTATAATTCATGGAATTAAGGTGTCAACTCGAAGTTCGGGAATTTTTAGTAATTATGAGTCATCGATTATGACGCACACGATCGATACTGTTTACAAATAAATGAATCGGTAAGAAACGGTCCTGTGTTTTTTGGCCAAGAGATTTTCCCCGCGACTCTGCGAGCCTCCGGCGGAAGATCGACCGTTTAACGCTTAGCGCCCACGACCGACGTTGCAAAATGCAAGTTGTAAAGTGTTAGAACGCAGTGTCCGGTTACTTAAAATATTTGTTCAATCTTATGCTATCGATTAAGGGCACTTTGATAATACGAACAATTTCGATAACGGGCATTTTTCTTCGATTTTCAACCCTCGAAGGGAAAGCGTTGCGAACTGCGTTGCCCACGTGACTTATCACGTCGATCTTTCGAGTTTTTCTCCAACGACTTTCGCGGGGCCCAAATGGAAATCTGGAATTATACATTTAACGTCTTTTTTAACGAGACACGACGCGGAAATTGCCCATTCGAAGAAGGCAATTTTGCCCATTCTGTTGCATTTGAAAATAATTTAATGGAATTTCGCAATTCAAAAAAAAAACCGACGAGTAATAGAAGTGAACCATATCGACTGTCGCGTCGGTCATATTGACCCTTTAGAATAGTTCACGGCCAACTATAACATATAAACGTGTGCGTCACAGCTGATTGTGTGTATCGAGCTTCGCATACATATTAAACACGTGCGAAGCGCCCGCGGCGAAATACGCGATAAAATACATTCCAGCGTCACGATATCGTATTTTCCCTTTTAAAAATTGAACGGAAAGCGTTCCGTTGTTTAAGCATCCATAAGAGAAAATGCCCGCGTACAGTAAAAGTTCGGTTAGAAACTAAGCGCGATCGACTCCCGGAAGTTTTACCGTACAATACTTAACGATAAAACAATATTGTCGTTTGTGTGGCTGGATTTGATTCGTGATTAATTGGAAAAATTGCGCAATACAGGGTGTTCGCAAACTATTACGCTATTAACCCACTGACGTTATAATGTCGTCAACTATTGGCCATTTGGGGACCAATGGGGACGTCAATATGACGGGTTAATGTCACGGCCTAGTGACGTCAAATTATGACCAATCTAGTGCGTTACTTGAGACGTTTAATTGACGTCTAATTTCCTTAAATGGGACTTTTTACTTACTTGTTTAGTTGTATACTGCTGCATTTATAACGATGCGATAGTGCATAATTCCAAAATATATTGATATATGTTTTAGTTAAAATTTTGGATTAAAATATAAACATGTTAGAAAAAATTACGAATATTTTACGCTTCAAAACATCTTTATCTTCACTTTTCCAGTAAAGATTCAGGACTTTGGAATGACCAAACAAAGACGTCTCGACGACGTTCTTTAATGACGTCAAATGTTCGTCGTGCGTACGTCATTTATTGGGTCCACGACGCCGCCGACGAATAATTACCAATAATTGACGACATTGCGACGGCAGTGTGCCGCCTGGGAATGTAGACTTCAGCGTGGGCGTCTTTTTTAAGTTCGTGGACTGGTGAGTTGACCGTCTGCCTGGTAAACGAACGGTTGCGGGTTCGAATCCCGCCGAAACCATGGTGGTTGTTTCAGACCAACAATTACTTATGCGGCCCAAGGCCGCACGCCGGACAAGATTCAAAGACTGGTATTGCCTTGCCTGTCTTGGTATTAAGGGGGCTATGAGATCAACGCCTTCCGCTGCAATCGAGGCTCTTATGGGTCTTCCTATTAATCGCTTGGTGATTGCGGGGGTTCAAACTACCCAGGCGGCACACTGACGCTATTATGTCGTCAACTATTGGCCATTTGGGGACGTCGTAAATGACATATACACGACGTCAATATGACGAGTTAATGTCACAGTCCAACGACGTCAAATTATGACCAATCTAGTACGTTACTTGAGACGTCTAATTGACGTCTAATTTCCTTAATTGGGACGTCGATTTGATGTCCTATTGACGTAATCCTAAGGCATTAATGACGCATCTAAAAGTGAAAAAAATACAAATACATTCAATATAATTATTATTTTATTACAAAAATGAAGGTAGAAACAAAGAACCTAAATCTAAGAAATTAAACAAGGTATGTTAATATATCAAAAAATGAACACAAAATTATTTGGATTTACCTACTTAATAACCAAACAACTATATTATTATTATGTACAAGTAACCAAATAATATATTTAAGATAAGATGTAAGCGGTAAATATAAGATATACAGTGTGTCCACGAGTTCTGGGATCCTTTGATAGAACGTAAACTAAGCACAATAGAAAAAACTATTTTAGATAAAAGTTTTCTGGTTGTAAGTGACGCACAATATAAAATTTCACACCAACAAAAGACATCTAAATAAATTAATAATGAAATGGGGGGGTCACTCGCGCCACAAAGGTTAAAACCTATAGAAATAAGTACAATTTTTCTGTTTCTTGTAAAGCCACGATTTGTAAAATTATTGTAAAAAATATTTCTTCCAGTTGTTTAATTATTTAAAATTATTCGTTTTAACTTTAGATGGGGATAGGTCGATTAATTTTTCACTTACCGTTAAGAAATTATATCAAAATTTACAATGTACAAATTTACAACGTAGAACTCACTGCAAAGTAAAACCACTAACCTAACAAAACCGCTGACGGTTATCCAAAGCGCGATCAGTATACACAGTGGCGTGACATTTTAAAGGAACTAATTCTAGCCATTGACGTACACAATTAGAATAACTAACTGGATGTGATTTTAAATAAAATCACAAAAAAAAAACTAAACAAGTAAATACTTGTTTAGTTGTATATTACTGTATTTATAACGTATAGAACTATTACTATTAATCGCATAGACGCGATATAGCATAATTCCAAAATAGATTTATATATTTTTTAGTTAAAATTTTGGATTAAAACATAAACATGTTAGAAAAAATTACGAATATTTTACGCTTCAAAACGTCTTTATCTTCACTTTTCCAGTAAGGATTCAAGGCTTTGGAATGACCAAACAAAGACGTCTCAACGACGTTCTTTAATCACGTCAAATGTTCGTCGTATGTACGTTACTTATTGGGTCCACAACGTCGCCGACGAATAATTACCAATAATTGACGACATTATGTGTGCCGTTTGGGTAGGACTTCGCATACTTCACAACACGATACACTTCCGTTAAGGAACGGAACGCGCGAGGTCGGTTGACGAGACGGCGAGAACGGGCTGTATGACGCTCGTGGATACATTCTTTGAGGTGCCAGTTCAGGATCGTACAGATCCCCCCTTTTTGGGGACCCGAACCTACGTCTGGAGCAAGCGACGTGACCAACGCACCAGATACAACCCCCACGGCAAGACGTTTATCGACGGATCTCGCACTGAACGAGCAGCAGAACTCTGCTCGCAACCGAGCAGGAGCAGGTTCACCTTAAAAGGATAAAAAAGTTTAGACGATTGCGTTAAATGTAAATAGAAAGCAACGCGCTTCGCGCCTACTTAATTGTCGTGCGTACCCCGTATATTTGCATGTTTACTTTTTAAAAGCCGCGTTTAGGGGTGATGTCACGAGGGGCGGTTGCCACGGCAACGGTTTTGCGAACGCGTTCGAATCGCCACGACGGCGAACGAACGAGGCGACGTCGAGAAGACGACTGGGGGCGTCTAACCTAAATCGGAAACTCGCTCATTTTTCGATCGCGCCCCGTAGTCTTTCGGTTCGCGTGAATAATAAATTGTCCGATCGCATCTCGTACGGCCGTTCGGCGCGACCGTAAATTTTTGATTTCGTTCATTATTCAAATTAATCATTTTATTAACGTCCGCGTCGCCGTAAACGCGAACAAGTTTTCGCGTGTCGTAAATTTTCTAAAAAAAAAAACAAAATGATTTTTCGACGCGGTGAAATTTCGCCGGGTTAAGTTTACTAAAAGTAATTCGAACGCGTCGACTAGAGTTTTTGGTTCGATAAATCTAGAAAAATTCCAAAATGTAACGACGCGGGCCGAGCGGCCTCGAAGTTCGTCGGAACGGAACAAAAGCGTCGGCTTATCAGGAGCGCTTCAGTAGAACGCGCAGCGTCGTTCAGAAAGTTGCGTTTCAACAGGCAGAGAGGCTCGCGCGACGCCGTTGCTCGTATACAGGCAGGTCGTCGTAAAGAACTTCGGGCGATTTTCGGGTCGCGGGAAGTTTTCTGAATACTAATTGGACTGCATTACGCCACTACTTCGTAATAATAAAGTTCGAACAGTTTTTTTGTCTCGGGTTTTTTTTTTTTAAAAATGGGAGCAGTTCGTTAACTTTTAATGTGTTTTGCGTTTTCGATAGTTTCTTTTTCGGCAAAACGTTGTGGCTAAAGTTTTTTCCCCTCTCTCACCCCGGACATTATTATGTTCGAGACGCGGCCGGAGAGTTCAATTTACTGACGTCGAACTTGTGAAATGTATTTTTTTTGTTGTTGCGAATAAAGTTATTTAAAAGTTTCGGAAGTTGCGTGCGCGTAATGTAAAAAAAATATATATACCTTTTTGCGAAACTTTGGGGACCTCTAAATAAATAAAATAAAATAATCGGCGAACTGAAATGGCAAGAAAATTCGAAATCGGAATTTTACTTTTCGTCCATATTTTACAAGGTAGGAGTAATATATTATATATATTTTTTGCGTTTTACGTTAGTGGGTTATAGCGACGAAATACAATAATAAATCAGGGTCGGCTTTGATAGATTGATAAGATTAGTAACTTGTTAGTATGTTTGTTTGCGGCCCTTTTATTCCCTAATTAGAAGTAGTTTTAAGTTCATGTCACGTTCTTAATCCTCGTTAAGAGAAATAAATGACGTTAACTTTATTATTCCATTAGGAATCGCTCGCCTTTATTATGATCGCTAATTGATAAATAAAAGTAAAATGTACGATTTGGTTTTTAATTAAAAGTTTTTTGTTGGGCGCCGCACGTTTCCGACGATCGTCCGCGTTTTTGTTAATAAACTCGACCCGCTGCCCGAGCACCTTTGTCGCGGCGCGACGCGACGCTCTCGTCGAATGTTTTTAAAAATATTACATAATCTTTTTTTTATCGGCGCGAGTTTAAGAGTGAACGTCCGTTTGTTGTAACAACATAATAACATAATAACATATAACATATGTTAATAACATATTAACGTCTTGCGATTAAAAGTCGCGGGCTTAAGTTGTCGATTTTTTGGCCGTCGTTCCCGACTCGATATCGTTATTTTTGACGAATGCCGAAAAAATGTTTTTTCCGTCGACAAAGGGTCGCGTCGCGCGTTATTTTCAATCGAACTAAACGAAACTAAACTGACGTCTATTTTATTTATTTATTATTTATTTTTTTTGAAAACGTTTTCGGCGAATTACTTTCGGCTCGAATACGGTTTAAACAAGGACATCGTGCGAATTTTCGGGCCGATTGAGTATGCGGGCGATTATGTTTGCGGTCAAACAAATAATACGCCCTGTATATTCGTAAAATTTCATCCGAAACTGTTCATAAGTCGCATAACGACCACGACCTCGAGCAAATTAATCGGTTAACTATTAGAAGAAACGTCGGAAACTGTCTATTTTATTATTATTGTTATGATTTTTGGAAAAAGTGACGAGGTTTTCGTCGAATGTTAACTCGGCGCACTTTTCCGGTTCACGATCATAACGAATTTCGGCTCGAATACGTTTCAAACGACGTTTACGTGCGGTCAAACAAATAATACACCCTGTATATTCGTAAAATTTCATCCGAAACTGTTTATAAGTCGTATAACGACCACGACCTCGAGCAAATTAATCGGTTAACTATTAGAAGAAACGTCGGAAACTGTCTATTTTATTATTATTATTATGATTTTTGGAAAAAGTGACGAGGTGTTCGTCGAATGTTAACTCGGCGCATTTTTCCGGTTCACGATCATAACGAATTTCGGCTCGAATACGTTTCAAACGACGTTTACGTGTGGTCAAACAAATAATACGCCCTGTATATTCGTAAAATTTCATCCGAAACTGTTGAACGACCACGACCTCGAGCAAATTAATTGGTTAACTATTAGAAGAAACGTCGGATACTGTCTATTTTATTATTATTATTATGATTTTTGGAAAAAGTGACGAGGTGTTCGTCGAATGTTAACTCGGCGCATTTTTCCGGTTCACGATCATAACGAATTTCGGCTCAAATACGTTTCAAACGACGTTTAGGTGCGGTCAAACAAATAATACGCCCTGTATATTCGTAAAATTTCATCCGAAACTGTTGAACGACCACGACCTCGAGCAAATTAATTGGTTAACTATTAGAAGAAACGTCGGAAACTGTCTATTTTATTATTACTATTATGATTTTTGGAAAAAGTGACGAGGTGTTCGTCGAATGTTAACTCGGCGCATTTTTCCGGTTCACGATCATAACGAATTTCGGCTCGAATACGTTTCAAACGACGTTTACGTGCGATCAAACAAATTATACGCCCTGTATATTCGTAAAATTTCATCCGAAACTGTTGAACGACCACGACCTCGAGCAAATTAATTGGTTAACTATTAGAAGAAACGTCGGAAACTGTCTATTTTATTATTACTATTATGATTTTTGGAAAAAGTGACGAGGTGTTCGTCGAATGTTAACTCGGCGCATTTTTCCGGTTCACGATCATAACGAATTTCGGCTCGAATACGTTTCAAACGACGTTTACGTGCGATCAAACAAATAATACGCCCTGTATATTCGTAAAATTTCATCCGAAACTGTTGAACGACCACGACCTCGAGCAAATTAATTGGTTAACTATTAGAAGAAACGTCGGAAACTGTCTATTTTATTATTACTATTATGATTTTTGGAAAAAGTGACGAGGTTTTCGTCGAATGTTAACTCGGCGCACTTTTCCGGTTCACGATCATAACGAATTTCGGCTCGAATACGTTTCAAACGACGTTTACGTGCGATCAAACAAATAATACGCCCTGTATATTCGTAAAATTTCATCCGAAACTGTTGAACGACCACGACCTCGAGCAAATTAATTGGTTAACTATTAGAAGAAACGTCGGAAACTGTCTATTTTATTATTACTATTATGATTTTTGGAAAAAGTTACGAGGTTTTCGTCGAATGTTAACTCGGCGCACTTTTCCGGTTCACGATCATAACGAATTTCGGCTCGAATACGTTTCAAACGACGTTTACGTGCGGTCAAACAAATAATACGCCCTGTATATTCGTAAAATTTCATCCAAAACTATTTATACGTTGTATAATGACCACAAACTCGACCAAATTAATTGGTTAAGTATTAAAAAAAACGTCTGGTTTGAGAAAATGAACGCTCTGTATAGTAATTGTTTAGTTTAAACGAGCGTAGTCGTGACCCCTTTAAAATTTATATTCGATCGTATTCGCGCGAACTAGTCAAAAACTCCATTTCGAAAAAAACAAAAATTGAACGAAACACCCCGTATTAGACGTAATAATATTAACAATTCTGACGAACTAAAACGCTCTCGTCTCACGAAAATCACACACGAAATCGCAAACGGGCGTTTGTGTTGTAAAAAAATTTAACGGTTTTTCGGGCGTTTCGTTCAAAACCGCCCCCCCGTCGTGTTATGCGTGTGTTACGTACAAATCGTCGTTCAATACACCGAGCGCAACATCGAATTTTCAAATACTACACGGATAACTATTTAAAAGCTCTTTGTCACGAAGTTAATTGGCGCAAAATATCAACGTTCTATTCAATAAAATAAAAACTTCTCCCCCAACTTTTTCATTTATAAATTCCGGACGGGGTGAATTATTTGGTTAGAGTTTCGGCGACGATCGATTACCTGCCGGTTAAATATTCACGCGGCCACTTTTAACGTTATTTTTAACCTCGGCCCGCGATAGTTACGGATAATCGAAATGCGAATTTTCGCCGCGCGTTCAGCTCGACTACTACAAAGTCCAATTTCGGTCGTGACGTGCCGCTTTTTTTTTCGCGAATTTTAAATTCCGCGGCGCGCGAAACGTCGGGCGTATTCGATTATCCGAATGTTTTGGGGTTGGTCGCGTCCGAATCGTCGATTAAAAAATAATGATAATAAATAACGAAACGATTCGAATTGGCACTCGATAATCCGAAACGGGGGTTCGTCGCGCAGCCATAGGTACTCGATTATCCGAAATCTTGGAAAAATTCTGGAAATATTTTTATTTTCAGGGCGTTAATTTTAACGGGCATCGCGTGTTCCCGTCGTAATGATGCCGCGCAACAAGATTTCGGGTTAATCGGTACAGTCGAACGATCAATTTGTTTTGGAAAGAAGTTTCTAAATAATATGTAGGTATATGTCGAGCATGTGTCGTGTTTAGTAACGACGTCAAGCTCTGATGATGAACGAAAGATTAAATTACATATTATTGTGGTTTCACATTTACGCTAATAACGTTCGTTGAACTCTATTTTTTTTTAATATACATCGTGCGTTTTATTTAAACCAAGGTTCGGCTTAGAAACTAACGTGACTTATGCGGATGCGACTCGATGACGCGTATTATAAAATGAGGCGCAAGTACGAGGTCCGCGCATAAAGTTCGGCCACGTTTCTGATCTTTTAAAAATAGCAACTTTACATAACGATAGTTCTCGCGGACGAACCTTATTCCGCAACTTTTCAACGTGCAGTCGCCGCGCTTGTCCGGACGTTTGTACCACAACAAAGGCATCTTGCAGCTGCGCCATCTGTCGGTCGCGCGTCGAAGTTGTGCTATTCGAACAACGAAGCAGTCGCGATTTTAACGTTTCAATTTCGTTCTGCAAGCGAAGTCGCATCGAATTCTGCACGTAAATAATTCGTCGGCCGTTTAATTTTTAGTCGCGCCAAACTGAAAATTCCGAAGAACGGCGCGCGCCGTGTCCGTTATTTTCCATCTTCGTCCTCCCGTTTTCAGTTTAAACAAGATGTGCGATTGAAACTCTGTCGTAACCTATAAGTATTTAAACTGCGCGCGCGGGACTCGAAAATTTTATTCGACCCGAGCGGCGGGCGGGGACGAAAGGGGGCGAAATCAATCGGCTTTATTAATTCATTAACGCCGCTTTGTACCGTCACGAAAACTTTTCGGTTAGTAGTTGGAAAGTTTTCCTAGTTCCGAGGGCCGGTTATTAACTGTCGAAAATTAATTTCGAACGACGTTACGGGACGTTTCAATCACGATAGTTTCGTTTTAATGGTCGTCCACGATATTCACGGGTATTACGCTTACGTCGAAGTTCGTTGTAAAAATTCGAACGAGGTTAAGTGGTCGAAGTTGCGTTCAGGTTTAGTTGAACCGAGTCGACACAAACGACAACCCCTAACGTCTTTTTATAAAGTTTTTAGTCTCGTTTAGACTTCTCCCTTAAGAATGATCACCTACAAGGCGGGAGTTTCTGACGCTTTTCTTTGTTAACCCGAAGTGAGGTCGTTGAAAGGGGTGCGTTTGGTGAAACATCCTAATATCTCTGTTAATTATAACAATAGAGTCGTCGTATTTTTGTGTTCAAGCGAACGACGCGCTGTTGTTATCTTCGAATCAATCCGCTTATCACTATGGGATCGCGAGTTTTCGGTTACATCTCTCTCTCTCTCTTCTAGGCCGCGCTGCCCGTATCGATTTATAATCGATTTCGAAAAATAACGTTAGCAAAAATTGTAGTTCGATCGATGCTTCGTCGAAAAATTGGGGAACAATTGGGGAAAAACTCGACGCCGTACGGCTTCGACTCGAATTTCCTTAAAACGCACGGATTAAGCGGTCGTTTCAATATTGAAAGAATCCCAATAAACATAAACCTGTTATCGAATTTTCGCGTCGCTATAACAACAAAGAGTAGTACGTACGCGCCTTTATCGTCGTCTGTATTATTTAAAGAAAGTCGAGATAACGTTCGAACGCCTTTCGCATAAACAATGCTTTATGTAGAGCGGCTTTTTACTTTTTTTTTTGTTTCGGTTCGATAACTTTCCAGACGAAACTTCGCGCGTGTTACAAAATCGCCTATTACTGTGTTGCGCGAGATTTTTCGAATAACTAATAAGAAGAACGATAATTAATTGGGCGTGCGTTCGCGTTAATTAGGTTTTAACGTTGCGGAAGCCGTTCCGGTTGAATTCGTCGAGCGTCTTTAATAACGAACATTACTTAATTCGACTGATCGCGCGTTTTCACCTCTTCTTCTAGAAAAATTCCAGTTGCCGCGAGGCAACCGCGATCTCCTGCGCGCGAATGGGCGTCGGTTTATGAATTAATCGAATGCACGAATTAATTGCGCAATTACGTTTTGATTGCCGCGATTTTTGTTTTTGTTTTTAACGTTTTCTCTTCCTTATTTTAAGGCGCCAAAAGCGAGATGTGATCAAGTTAGTTATTCTGCGTTTGTGTTTTTTTTGTCTTGCTTTCACGGTTTTTGAACTTGTGGTATGATTAAAATTAAGTGCAAGACCGGGAATTGGGGGCCACGTGCGTTCCGGGCCGTAATGAGTTTTTTTGTTTGTTGTTCATTTTCCACGATGCGACCCCGTAGGGCTTCAGGTATATAAGTGAATACGTCGCGTCCGGATACTAATGGAATATCAAGTGCAACAGACATCTAAATTTAGTTAATCTCGGGGCAACGACGCTATTAGTCTTCGCGTCTGACCCCCGCTTGGCTTTTAACTTCTCCGGCGGTATTTTTAAACTGTCCGTATGTAACGCCGCTGTACGTGCAATACAATGGTCGGATCGTTACCGAAATAGCGTCGTTTGACATTTCGTATATTTAATTAACGTTACCGTCATAAACGGACGATGACAAATAACGTTACACGCAACGTTAAATTCCAATTAGGTTAATCGCCATTCAGAAGAATAGGTAAATTCCGTTGAACGGCCGCAAATGATCTTTTGTGGTTTCGTTACGCAAAGTCCCCGAACAAAAGTGAAATTTTCTAAACGAATACCATCATTCTCCCGTTGGATTCGCACTATTTCCCGTGCAGATTGTTCGAAATTCGCATTACGTCACGTCGTTAAGCTTGTGGGTGGGGGGGGGGGAGGCGATCGTTTCTGGATTTTCGGTTTAAAAATCCTCGACGACCTACGGTTATAGATAGCAATGTTTAGGAGGTCGTTCAAAAAAAAAATTAGAAGCGATTACAACGGGACGGTGCTCCGGCACATTCTATACTAAAAAAAAACCAAACCATTCTCGTTGCAGTGCACATCGGAACACTTGCGTCTATGCGGACTTTTGCAAGACGAAATTAATTTCGAGCTAACCTGCAGGTGCACCGAACGGTAATGACGGCGAGACACGTCTCGGCGCGGGTGCCTAATTACGTCAGTTTAATTAGCGCACGTCTGACGCATCGAACGTGTTTTTACGTTGGCAATTTAACAATTCGATTATTTACGTTTCGAGTTTGACGGGCCGCGATGTGTGTCGCGCGCAGGCAAATGCAGTTCGCGTCTCGATGGACGTTCCAAATTAGACCGCGCAACTTGGGAGTTCGCGTTTTTTTTTATTAGTTCGACGTTAAATCCGCGAGGTTCCGATTATGATTGAAAAAACGACTCGGGACGACTCGATTTTTCATTATAAACGCACATTATAAAATAGTTAACGAGTGCAAGTTTCGCTTGCAAATCTTATCCGTTCTTTCTTCGTAGTTATAATAAATTCGGGGACGTTTTGCACGAATTTTAATGGGAACTTCAACGGTCCAAACTCTTAATATGTTTACGTACAAAATTACGGCGTGTTTAGGTAATTTGAAAAAAACGTTTACTTTATCGGAAGTGAAACTTTTTACGCGGCGGCGCCCGAGTCGAGGAGCAAAATGCTGGCGAGATGAAACGGCGAGACGGTCGTCTTCTCTTTTTTTTTGCGTACGAGCTAAGCTCTGTCGTCATCTTATTTCGGCGTACGCGCTGACGTGTGTACGGTTAGCAGTTTAATTTTAATCATTATCAGCAACACCGACCACAACACGCGCACATAAGAAATTTCGCTCTTAGCTTTTTTTTTCGCCTAATCGTTTTCTTCGCCTTCCTTTAATCGTCGCCTTTACTTTTTTCTTTTTGCTCGATGGACGAAATCGCGCGTCACGTGGCGCGCCGATCGCGTTTTTGTACGCGACGCGCGACGGATGGAAGATCGCGCTCCTCCGTAGTCGACCCCAAACGGTTTCTTCGTTGCCCCTACCGTTTCATCCGATCTTGTAGACAAATTCGCGGCACTAAAAACGCAATCTCATGTCGAGACGTCGAGCCTTTGAAGGGGCGGTGATACCCCCCTCCCCCCTCCAAGGCACGCCAGCGAGTTATTAGCACTATTATTGGTTACATACACATATTCGAAAGCGATATTTTAAAATTATTGTCGTAATACACGTCCGGACGTTTAAAATAAAATCACAAGTAAGGAGTTCAAGGTCAAATGTTTTTACAAATCCATACGGATATTCTACGTGATACCCAAGTGATTGTACCTAAGTGAATAAATTTAAATAAAAATTTCCAGCTCGTACCACAATCTAATCGGTAATGCGACCTAATCGTCTATGATAACCGAAACAAATTGGACATAGGCGTATCCGTTTGGTTCGAGGTCGCGATCGAAGCGTTTGTGTTCTACGTTGTGTGCGGAGGCATCTCGGTCGAGATTTTCGTTTTAATTTGGACGAGAAGGGGGTGCCGTTTTCGATTAGCTTCGAAAGCTGGTCCGGCTCGACCGCGCCCTTAATCGTTCAATTAAAAACTGATACATGTTTTTTTCTTTTTTGTTTCAGGTAAATCGCCGTTTTCGTTGACGTTCGCGAGCCACAATTGCCGCCGGTATGTACTGTTAAATTTTGTTAAATTTTAAAAGTCGACGGCAATTAAAAATAAGTAAGGTCGCGAAAATCTGGCGCAGCAGCGCGTTCGTCCAAAATCGACGAGGACTCGTTTACGTCGTTGCGCTCACGTTTATTTATAAATTTCTGTTACAATTTTCGTTTTTCAAAAAAAAAAAAATCGTACTGTATATTTTGGAAAATGTGCCCGCATACGTGGGACATCGAGCGCCCTTTACCGTTGCAGTTATTAATAGTTGCAGTTTAATATTTAAAAAAATTTTTTGCTATCGTGTGCCGGTATCGAAACGCGCGTTTGACTTCTTCCATCGTCGCATTTTTTGAAACGAAACATCTTGAAGAGCACAAATGCGGCGAAAAGTGCGACGACGTCAAGCCAACGAGACGGCCATCCCCTTTTCCCTCTACCCGCGCACTAATTGTGGTCGCGCTTCGGTCGCGTGCCGAAATTTCGAGTAATCGCAGACTAATTTTGGGACGCGCTGTACGTTACTGTTTTACTTCTTTTTCGTTAATAATACATTCGTCGAGTTAAGTCGTGTGCTGTGTCAAGATCGATTCGGCGCGTTACCGGTCCTAATGTGTTACCTTGCGGTACTCGAATGACGTGGATACGCGCGTCCGATCGGGCGATATTTCAATAGTTTATGGACGCGATTGTCTATTTAAAAAAAAAACTACCTAAATTATACAGGGTGTTCGCGGATAAGTAAACGATCGATTATTTTTTAAAATAAGATGGTTAACGAAAAATGTTTAACGTAAAAGTTTTAGGGTCGTTCAAAATCTATTTTAAGGAGCAAAATTATACGGGAGTGGTCGCGAAGTCGCCTTTTTTTTTAATCGATATCAAAATTTAACCGTTTTCCGAGACGTCGTGTTTCTCGATAAAACTTGTTCTCGTGCAATATCCGGCAATAATAAATTGCGAATAAAACGCGTCGTATTCGACGCGCGTCCGAAAAATCGTCGCGTTACAGCGGCACCCCCATAAAAAAAGTATTTCGCGCGGACCTCGTTTGTCGCTTGTTCGCTAAAGTTATCTAAAGACTTTTTCGGTGTCGTTTGGACGACGGGCGAAGTTTTCCGTTCGATTCGCGGCGGGCGAGAGGGGCCGGGGCGGAGGCGGGAAGGGGCGAGGGGGACGCCCGAATGCATCCAGAAAACCGCAATAAAATAGAGTGCGAATGGAACGTATCGAACCGACAGTAAAATAAAAGCGGAGGTTACGGGAGATCTCCGATGTATTTCCACATAAATTTAGCCGTTCCGGCGGAATTTAGGGACCTCCGTGTTATTACAGTTAAACGGTTCCGCGGTTTGTCTCGGCGAACGACTTGATTGTATAATAGAATGGGCGAGGGATATTGTTATGTATAATTTCTTGCGTGACTTTGGACCGGAACGCGGGGGGGCGCGCGCGTCGCTTCCGCTTCACGCGCACTGCACGCTTTAAAAACACACATGTCTGTAACGGCAAAGACATCTTGAGTTTGTCGAGTTATTTATAGACGGCGGCGGCGGGGGTGGGTTTTAAGTGCGCGGACGAGATACGAATAATCCCGGTTTTATATTGGGGGCGGGGGGTGGGGGAACGGTAAATGAATCGCGGCCGAACCAGATTGATAACTTCGCGGCGTTAAAAAAAATCGCGCGCGGCAGGTACAAAACGAACGTTAAACGCTTTTTGATTACCCCACGTAGTAGCTCTTGTTGTGTCGTGGTGCACGAGGCGCTTTTTATTTATACATCCTGTCTGCTTTATTTAATTAGGGATTACGAATGGGATTTCGAGTTTTAAATTTATACCGGGCACTTTGTCGGGCGTCGTTCTGGGCGTATATTAAAACGACGTTTAATGTTTAGATAAAAAAAAATAAAAATGGATAAGTGGATGGGTTTCTGTAATCTAACTCGTTCCGTTTAATTCGGCAATTACTTCGCAATTACGGCGGCGGCGCGTCGCGCGCCGTCGAAGGGGACGACGTGCCGTTTTTATTTTTTTTTTAACGGCCCCCCATTAATAGCCCGCGCGGTGTCGGAAAATAGTTTGCGAACGCCCAATTTCGCGATATTGCTTGCGAAGCCCCGAAGTCGACGAAGTGCAACGCGCGGAAACGAAAGTTTTGACAATAATTAAAATGCGGCTTTCCGAAAAAAAAAAAATAAATAAAATGGGCGGTAGGGGACATTGCGTTCATCGCAAGGGTTCGATAATAATTAGAGAATAACGACTCGTCGGCGCTTATTGTTATTATTATTATTTTTCGGAGCGGCTCGATATCGCGCATTAGCCATTCAACAAGGTGTCCAAATAAAGATGGCCCCGCGCGTTATTTAGGATTTTTGTCGTTTTTATCGCGGCTTCTCGGCGTGTAGTTTATTCTTTATAGGGACCGCTAGTTATCTTTTACGTCATAAACCCGGATTTATTTTGGGCTCCGGCATTTTCTTCCCTATAATTTTTTTTTATAATCTCCCGGTTATTCGTTTGATGGACGTGTTTATTTTGCTCTCCGCCTTTTTTTTTTTCTTTTTAAGCCGCGGCCGCACGTTTTCGTTTTTAGTAGTTTTATCGGCGCAATTTTACCGGAGACCCGTCGCGAGTCCCCCACGTTCTTATGATAATTTTATTTCGCCCGAACCCAGTATGTTAGCAAAAGACGCGCGGACCGACACGGAACGTTTTTCTTTTATGCATAAAATAAATGTCGTTCGCCAACTCAACCGCGTATCCGTGTAGCGGTAATTGTTGATGTTTTAACAGTTGTTAACGAAGTTGCGTAGGGTAAACGGTACAGTTATTGACACGTTAAGGAGATTATTGGATATTAAATCGTGTTCATTCTATTTTAAAGGCAACGACGATTTTGTTTACCCGAAAAAACGTTTCCTTAGTTTTTACATTTTCTTTATTAATTCACCGGCTAAATTTATTAAAATGTATGTTTATCTTATAAAAATATTAAAATACACCTTAAGGATAATGATTGACATACAGCTGCTAATTATTAACATATATGGCTACAGTTATTGACATACTCCTGTCATTTTTCTTCCAAATTAAGGCGGCGACCGCCGCGTTTGTTGTCAATAGATGGCGGCAGCTACAAAAATTAAGCATTATTTTGTGAACGAACAACTTTCCAAAAACGTTAAAATTTCGATTTTAGCTTGAATTTTTACAAATGCAACACATTAATTTAGGGAATCGCAAAATTTCATGTTGATCGTAACTGTTTTTAAAAATTTATTGCTAATTAAGGTTTTTATTTTGAGTAATGTTTAATTTTTTCTATATATGAGCACCTAAGTTATTTTATAAATGTTCTAATTTTAAAATATGAATGTCGAAATGGAACTAATAAAGTTTATTTCCAATTTTAAAGTTTTTTGTCGAGCTCTAGTTATTATAAATATAAATAACGTTTTTCAAAAGTTATCCGTTCGTAAAATAATGTTTAATTTTTGTAGCTGCCGCCATCTATTGACAACAAACGCAGCGGTCGCCCCCTTAACACAGATATGCCTAAGCAATGTTTTGACATTAAAACAAAAATAATTTTTTGAAAATATTATTCATTAGCATATAAGAAAAACATAAGAATTTATAAACATAAATTTTTTTCAAAAAGTAAGTAATTTAGACCGTACTATATATAGGACATTAGGAAAATACACCTCTATTTAAGCGAAATTATTTATTTGTATGAAATGATAGAAAACATTCGACATGAACACCAATATCACATTTTTTACATCTTGTAGTGGTTTTTTGGTGACAGTGTGGTGACCCACATCGGGTTTGCTTCTCTTGAGGAATTACGAAGTGATTAATACAATCAAAACGTAAATCAATCCGATTGATTTTACTTAGATGACCTTTTTGGTAAGTCGACTCTTTTTTATTTTGGATTAATAACCCTGTAGCGATTCGTCTTCTAAAGCTAAGTTGGTCCAATTGTCCACCGTTTATTCGGTGCAATTGCCATGTCAATACAGTGTGTTACCAAAGACATGTACCATTTTTTCCCTCTAATTGAAATTCGATATAAGCTTATATTTTGATCAGAACGATCAACGCCTCCCATATTGGTATTGTACATGTTGATGAGATGTGGCTGCTCTATTTGAACATTTTTCTTCTCTGCCCGAGAATAACGCTTGACCATATGAATCGGGCTAACTCCTGCAAAATTAGAACAAACACAAACCAGACTGTTGTCGTGCCATTTTACTGCAATGATATTTTGATCGACAATTTTTGCAAAATCGTAACTTCCTCGTCGATTTTTCTTCATGCAATTTGAATCGATCGGAGAAATATTTGTTAACCGATTTTCTCTAACAGTACCGGTGGCGTAAAAATTTCATTCGGTAAGTTTTTCAATTAGGGGAATCGAAGTGAAAAAATTGTCAAAAAATAGGTGAAATTTCCTGTCTGGCCATTTTTCACGTAATGCTTGGGCATATTTCAATACCACTCCTGCACCAACTCCAAGATCGGCAAAATTCTTACTTATATTGGTTGCTGCGCCTTGATAAGGCCCAAACCAATTCAAATATCCTAATCTGGTACTTCCAACCCAAAGTTTATATCCATAGCGCACGGGTTTACCACGAATATATTGTTTACATCCATGATGTCCGTAATATGGAACCATAGCTTTAACCATAACCGGTGAATTATTCAAAAATCTTTTATTTAGCAAATCAAAAATAGGTCTGACTTTGGTGAATTTATCATTTTAATCTAACTGATGATTATTGCAAACATGAAAATTTGAAAACAAATACTCAAATCTGTCCCTAGAAATTGCTTCAGTAACCATGGCATTGTGGCAATCCTTTTCGCGTTCTCAAAACATTCTTCTTTGTGGTATCCACGCATGAATCCACTAAGGATCAAAACGCCTATAAAAGATTTGACCTCTTGCTCGTCTATGTTAGGCTTGCGATTTTTTTGTTGGGCGTAATTATTACTTTGGTTCGCAATGAGATCTGTTACTTCCTCGTCGAAAAACGTCGAAAACCGTTCTAATGGATTTTCGAAATTTTTTGCATTATCGGCATTAAAAAATCCCGATGACGAGGAAGGTAAATCTTCTTTGTGTGTTGTTCTCTTTTGCTTTTTGTTTGGTATTCTTACCGTTAATAATGATAACGGTATTTCATCATCCGAGGAAAAGTCACTGTCGTATTTTGTTTGGATTTCTGCAAGAGCTTGTAGTTGAGTTATCAAGTCATTTTCAGCGCCAGAATCTTCATCTGTGAGCTCAGTGATTGCATCGAGGGGAGGAATTAGTGTAATTTCTTCTACATTATCAATGGCTTCCTCATCCTTTTCTAACAATGTTAGAACATTGTGAAGAGATAGACCTCTGAAAGAGAATGGTGAATGATGTTGGTAGTCATATATTGTCCGAATGTACTACATATAGTACACCTCTCTTTCCCCTTCATAAATTACTACTTATTTTATAAATAATGAAAATTCGGCAATAGTAGCCAGTAATATAAATGTTTATTGTTACGCTATTCACTAATTTAAAAATTTATTATAATTTTTAGTATCTAAAATTTACTTACTTTTCAAATTGCACTTGGTAATTATCCATTTTTGAATTTTCACACTTTTGAAGTTAACACACAATCAAATTGAAACTCTGAAATCGCGAATAATCTCACTTCCCGCAAAGCTTTGGGTATAATGAACGATTTTGTGGGATACAAACTTTCAAGTATATCTTAAACTTTGCAGAAATGAACATGTTTATTCCGTCCTAAATATAGTACATTAGGCATATATATATTTTTTTGTGTTAGTAGCACACCCCGAAAGGCACCAGGAACCGCCGTTAGGCATTACTTCTAGTGCCCTCCGGGACATCCATGCCTACCAGGGGGATATTTCACCACCCGTACCGGGATTCGAACCCAGGACCCGTCAGGCGAGAGGTTAGTCTCCTAACCACTCGACCACCGAGTCGGCCCATTAGGCATATCTGGGTAAAGGCATGTTAACGTCTAACGCTATCTTTTGACCTGTAAAAAAAAAACCACCTCTTACAAATAAGAACTTAGGTTTGAAAACACCCTGTATATATATGTATAATGTAAATTACCGGAAAAATACATTAGACCCAATAAAAATTATAAAGAGAATCTGCAAGGTCATTTTATTGCTGACCTGTCGTCTAAAGCAATTTGTAGTAACTTACCCTTGTTTATTACATACACTTTCGCATCAACGAAAACATGACTTGACTGTTAGGTACCATTATATTAATTCAAAAATTCTATGGAACCTTCTAGAACCATTGTAAAAAACCGATGTATCTAGAATGAGGAGTGGTGTTAATAACCCGGTTTAAATCGAAGTAGTGTCAATAACTGTTCCGCTTACCCTACGTGTAAACTAACACAAGACACTATAGAGTTCGTCCAAAGTGAAAATAGCCGGCATCCAAACGGCGCCAAGTACGTAGGGTTTCTCTTTTCTCTTTTGCGAGCCTACGGCTCTCGGGTTTGCAATTCTTATCGGATTTACACTCGGCTCGTCCTCGCGCAACGAACAATCGGCAAATTTGATCGACGCCTTCGTCGTTTGCCGCGGATACATTTTACCCAGGCGGCATACTGCCGTCATAATGTCGTCAATATTGGTAATTATTCGTCGGCGACGTCGTGGACCCAATAAGTGACGTACGCACGACGACACTTTCACGACGAATATTTGACGTCGTTAAAGAACGTCGTTGAGACGTCTTTTTTTGGTCGTTCCAAAGTCCTGAATCCTCCTGGAAAAGTTCTGGAAAAGTGAAGATAAGACGTTTTGAAGTGTTAATTTAAAGCGTAAAATTTTCGTAATTTTTTCTAACATGTTTATGTTTTAATTCAAAATTTGAATTAAAAAATATATAAATCTATTTTGGAATTATGCACTATCGCGTCTATGCGATGAATAGTAATAGTTCTATACGTTATAAATACAGTAGTATACAAGTAAACAAATTTACGTTGTAAATTTATACATTGTAAATTTTGATATAACTTCTTAACGGAAGGTGAAAAATTAATCGGTCTATTGCCACCTAAAGTTAAAACGAATAATTTTAAATAATTAAAAAAACTGTGTGAAATATTTTTTACAATAATGTTACAAATCGTGGCTTTACAAGAAACATGCAAATTGTACTTATTTTTATAGGTTTCAACCTTTAGGTGACTACGTTATTTTTGTGGCGCGAGTGACTCCCATTTCCTTATTAATTTATTTAAGTATCTTTTGTTGATGTGAAATTTTACATTGTGCGGACTCTTACAACCAGCAAGCTTTTATCTAAAATAGTTTTTTCTTTTGTGCTTAGTTTGGACTCTATCAAATGATCCCAGAACTTGTGGAAGCACTGTATATCTTATATTATATTTACTGCTTACATCTTATCTTAAATATATTATTGTATTACTCGTATATTATAATAATATCGATATTTGGTTATTAAGTGGGTAAATCCAAACAATTTTGTGTTCATTCTTTTGATATATTAACATACTTTGTTTAATTTCTTAGATTTAGGTTCTTTGTTTGTACCTTCATTTTCGTAATAAAATAATATTAAATGTATTTGTATTTTTTTTATTTTTAGATGCGTCATTAATGCCTTGGGGTTACGTCAATGAGACGTCAAATTGACGTTCCATTTAAGGAAATTAGACGTCTCAAGTAACGTACTGGATTGGTCATAATTTGACGTCGTTGGTCTGTGACATTAACCCGTCATATTGACGTCATATATACGTCTTTTACGACGTCCTCATTGGTCCCCAAATGGCCAATAGTTGACGACATTGTCACGTCAGTGTGCCGCCTAGGTAACGACGAATTCAAAAAAAAAATTGAACACTACGTTTAAGTCGAATTAAGTAAAACTTTCCTCTCGTGGACGTAATTCTCTCGAAAATCGAATTCGATCCGCCGGATCAGGAATTTCGCGACGACGCAGGAAGCGGACGCGTTCCGAAATTAGTATCGCTCCGAGCAACCTGGACATGATAACACGGAGATCCGTTTCCGTTCCGCGGATCCGGAAACGACGGGAACGCGCCGGATAGGTTTTTTTTTAAGCCCGCCGCCGACGGGCGCGACCGAAAATAAGAACCGCCAAGACACAAATTTCGAACGTTCGTCGATAAAACTTCGACATTATAAAGGCGAATAAGATATGCGCATTCGTACAATTTAAACCCTTGCGTAACTTGTAGTTTTATTACGGTAATTGATTGCGTCGGTTTCCGCGCGCGTCGGCGCCCGCCGCCGTTCATTTTAAATTTTTCCGACGACCAAAAACGAAATAACAAGTAAATAAAATCGTTTTCGCGAGCCTTTCGAATTCACGAACGTCAACTTAATTAGCGCGCGAACGGTAAAATTGCGATTCGCGTTTTGTTTAACGGCCCCGTAAAAAAAATTGCGAAACGCTCGTTCCGATGAACTTCCACGATAAATTCCAAAAAATAAATACAAACAACGCGTGAACGCATTTTTTTTCTTTTAACAATCGAACGGCTCCGCTTAAATAAGGACAGATTTTGTCCGCGTATCCCTTCTCCCCCGCACCCCGCGCGCGCGCCACGTCCGACTGACGTATAGGATGTATGCTACAGTAAGTTTCACGGTTTAGGAGTCCATCGCAGTCGGCCAAATAAATTAAGGCCGAGTCGCGGATTTAGCGCGGCTTCACGGTGTTAAACGGCTCGACGGATACGATTTTGTTTTATTTGCATCAAAGTCGTTGTTTAACGTTTCCAGAACGAGGCGTACTATGCGCGCTTTGTTTTTTGTTCTTTGTTTTATTGGCGAGGGTCACGGTTAGCGTCCGACGCCGGTCGCTCATATTTTAGCGGTGGCCCCCTTTAGGAGGCCGCCACGTGATCTACTAATTCCCTTACGATTTCGTTTTTCAAACTTTTTCTATGTCGCGAACAATAAAAAAATCGTATTAGGTCGATACTTAAGACGTTTATCCTCCAGAATTGTTTTAGTTCTTGAGTGCGTTGCGCGTTTATTGTTTAGGATAGAGAAACACAACAGAAATACGTCGATCGCCAACTTCGATCGATTTATCTTTGTCCATTAATTTTTTTCGAGAAATACGCGAACGTAATTTTCGAACGCCCTGTACAACGACGTAGCTAATTCCAATGGACGAGCGCGCTTGGCCGGAAACCGACGCATTCGCTCCCAAATCCGGATGCGGGCGATTATAAATATTTATTCCTCATCCTATTTTCGAGCGAACCGTTCGCGCGCGAGTCACCTATTGGTGATGGGATTCGTCGGGTTTTCTGTAATAAAAGCTGGAAAAGATCGGCAGAAGCGAAAGAAGGCGAGTCATCGTTCCTTATCGGTTCGAGGACGTTTACTCGCTTTTTTTAAAGAACGAATCCGGCGTCGATCGCTTCACCTCGGATTTGGTCGCGTCGCGGCGTCCGCGACACGGAACGCGCGACGGCGCGGCGCCGCGCCGGCGAGACGGCTATCCCTCCTTCCTTTGCCGGCGAACCAAGCGCGCGTCGCGCACGCGCGAAGTTTCACTTCCGCCGCAACGGACGCAGCCTGTTTTTTTTTGTTTTGTTCCCGATCTGTTTCGTTGGGCGCCCGCCTACGCTAAATTTCGGAATCTCGGAACCTACGACCGCCGGTTGGTCGGACGAGCGTCTTTGATCGTCGCGGCGTCGTCGTCGGGCACCCAGGAATTTGTTAGAACGATTAAAATCCATTTTCGCACCGGCACTATTCGGTTGATCGTACGTTTGGGCGGTTTATTCCGACTCTTCGAAGTCGCGGACTCTCTCAGGACTTCCAATTTCGCTGTGCTTCACTGTTGTGCGCACCTACTCCCAGGTCGAAAACGCGCGCGTTGGGCTCGCGTAGAACCACGAGAAGCTAATAAAAACCTTTCGAGGTCCTTCGAATTCGAGCAGTCGCCACCTGTTATCGAATTTCAACATCGTCGTTAGTTAGCGAAACGTTCGTCTGGGGGAGTTTTACGCGAATCGCCCTGTACGTAAACGTACGCTACGTGCACATGTCGAATCAAAAACGAAACCGCCCTCGTTAAACCGCGGTTAATCGCCGCGAGGACGGTTCATTGGAAATATAAATGACGAATCGGCATTTTCGCGGATCGTTCTAATCCGGGGACGTCGGCGTCGATTCGCAATAATAATACGATTTATATACGGTCGCATCTGGCCGTCCGCAATTTTCTTCATTTACCTACCAAGTCGTTTCCGCATTCCGTCGGGTCGCGTACAACTTTATAGTTCCCCGGGGATTAATAGGTGATCAAGGCCCAGAAGGGGTCGAGGGCCGCCGCGCACCGCACATCGAGTGCCCCGGGCCGGCTCGCACCCGATCTGTAAATGATGAACGAAATTCGTAAAGGACGACAATTAAAAACTTTATCGCAAATGGAAATCGGATGTAGATGCCGTGCCGTCGGTGAACTAAAACTTCTGGTTTGCAAACTGAGAACGATCTGGAAGGGGGGGGGAGGGGAGTTATTTGGAATTTTTTCGAACGATTTTGCGTTTCCGTCTTTTGAGGTTAAACACGGTTTTGGTTAAATGCGACGTTTAACCAGCGATTTGACGATTTGAATTTGAATTTAATCGGTGGGCGCGCTGTTTGTTACTACGATACAGTAAAATTCCTCGAATTGAAACTTATTCGGACGTGCGCTCGGCGATTTCTTCTCGTTCTGCTCATTTAAGGGGGCGACCGTCGCCCGTTTGTTGTCAATAGATGGCGGCAGCTACAAAAATTAAGCATTATTTTGTGAACGGACAACTTTCGAGAAACGTTAAAATTTCGATTTTAACTTGAATTTTTACAAATGCAACACGTTAATTTAAGGGAATCGCAAAATTTCGTGTTGATCGTAATTGTTTTTAAAAATTTCTTACTGATTAAAGTTCGAAAATGGAAGGTTTTTATTTTGAGTGATGTTTAACTTTTTCTATATATGGGTTAGGGGAGGCCGGGGCGCCCTGGTCATAGGGTCACTTTCCAATAACTTTTAAACAAGTTCATAAATAGGTTTCTCCATCTGTGAGTAAATGAACGAACTTATAATCAATAGATTTGTAAAGTTTGAAAACTGAAAACTTTATACTTTTTGGTTTAATTCTTGTTTGTTATTGGAGTGCACATGTTGTAAAATATTGATAAGTTTCAATTTTTTATTTCAACTAATATTTTGATCTAAATATGCAAATCCAATGTTTTTATATGAATTATTAACCCACGATGAATAGAATGTTACAGTTTCAGTTGCTTCTGTTCTGTTTCGGATTTCCTCGTTGGTTATATGCTGTAATCTTGACACCCTAGCACCTCGTCGTAGGTAATCCATCTCTATTGTTCTTTCATAACCCATTAGTTCACTTCCATAGCATTAGTACTGACTCTACCATCGTTTGGCCCAACTTTTTCTTGTTTTTGATGGTTATGTTCTTGTCTCACCATATAGAGTTTTGTATTCTGTTTTGTATCTCCCTTTTACCTATCCCATTTTTCCTATCAATAATTGCTCCTAAATATTTAAATTCATCGACTTGCTTGATGCAAGTGTTATCATTAATTAAGACATTAAATTGTGCTTCAGAATTCACTACTAGGTACTCTGTTTTTTTCCAAACTGATCTCCATTCCCCACTTCTTATATTCTGTTATATAGTCATTTAAGTACGAATTCCATGTCGTACGCATCTTGTGTTAATATGGCTTGATCGTCTGCAAAATTTAGTGATAACAGATGGTTATTATTGATTGGGATGCCCATGCCGTTGCATGTCCGTTTCCAGTTTCTCAATGTCATTTCGATATATATATATATATATATATATATATATATATATTAAACAGGAATGGTGATAAACAACATCCCTGTCTAAGACCCCTCGTAATGCGGATGGGTTCTGAGAGAAAACGCCCTTGCTTCACATAGCTCGTATCGTCAGTGTAAATCTCTTTTATTGTTTCTATGGTATACTTGTCTATTCCAGCTAATCTTAGAGCGGTCCATAATTTATTTCTAGGGTCATTATCATATGCCTTCCTAAGATCTACAAAAATGATATGCACTTCATCGTTCAGCAACTGAAACTGTAATACAGAGAGTAGAGAAGAGAGGACTGAAGTGGTTTGGACACCTACTTAGGATAAACGACACGAGATGGCCCAAGCGTGTATTCACATGGAGACCCCCGGGAAGAAATAGAAGAGGAAGGCCATGACGTTCATGGAACGAAGGAATGATGAGAAAGGCCATGACATCGAGAGGGGGATGGATGAAGAAATGGCGGTTGATAGAGAAGGCTGGCAAAGGCGACTGGGTACATGGCATCATAGCTGTTGTGTATGTGAATTATTATAAGTATATATAATATTTAAGTATATTATATTGTATATGTATATGATATTCTATATGTATATTATATGTAATATTAACTAATATATGTAGTATATATATGTATATGTATATGTATATATAATGATATGTATATGTATAGATATAGTATATGTATATGTATATGTATATTATATATATTATATGTATTTATGATGTATATGTTATATGTATACTATTATAGTATATTATATGTATATTATATGTATATGTATATTACTTATATATATCATATTATATTATATGTATATTATATGTATATATATATTATATTATATGTATATGTATATGTATGATGATATGTATATATATTATATTATATGTATATGTATATGTATATGTATATATATATTATATAGTATATGTATATTATATCATATATGTATATATATATGTATATGTATATGTATATGTATATATATGTATATTATAGTAATATGTATATGTATATGTATATGTATATATATATGTATATGTATATTATATGTATATGATATATAGTATATGTATATTATATGTATATGTATCATGGTATGATATGTATATGTATATGTATATTATATATGTATATGTATATATATATGTATATGTATATATATATGTATATTATATGTATATGTATATATATTATATGTATATGTATATGATATGTATATGTATATGGTATATGTATAGTATATTATATTATATTATATTATATGTATATAGTATATGATATATATTATATATATGTATATTATATGTATATATATGTATATGTCATATATATGTATATGTATATATATTATATTATATGATATATATATATATGCTATATTATATTATATTATATGTATATGTATATGTATATGTATATGTATATGATATATGTATATATATATAGTATATATATATGTATATATATATGTATATGTATATAGTATATGTATATTATATGTATATGTATATGTATAGTATATGTATATGTATATGTATATGTATATGTATATATATATGATATATGCATATGTATATGTATATGTATATGTATATGTATATGTATATTATATGTATATGTATATGTATATGTATATGTATATGTATATGTATATGTATATGTATATGTATATAGTATATGTATATTATATTATATATATATATATATATATATATATATATATATATATGAATAGAATGTTGATAAAAAAGTTAAAAAATTCTTATTATATTTAATTAATTTTTACAAAAAAAATTTAAGGTTAGTTATGGGGCACGGTGGTCACAAGGTTTACGAGGTTCTATGGTCACTGCTTTTATGCTTCAAAAGGGTTGACCACTGTGCCCCAATATTTTTATTGTGGCCTCCATCAGTAAACATGATTTTATATGCAATATTACAGTAGGATATAAATTATTCTTATGAATGTATATATGCATTTATAATGTACATATGTATTTTACATGTTTTTATTTGAACGGTCAATTAGTCAACGGTCAATTTTGTTTGTGAGTCAATTTTGAAACTTTCAAATTCAACAGACAGCGATATGACGTTTGAAAATGACGAAGTAGGTACTTGTGAAGCAATCAAGATTGATGGTTTCGTATTAGTGCGTTTTACGACAAAAAAAATAAGATTTTACATTGGTCAAGTAAAAGAAATATCTCCAGATGAACTTGTAGTTTCATTTTTAAGAAAACACATGGATAAGTTCGTTTTTCCGTCTGCGGAAGATATTGCTAGTGTTGACAAAAAAGATGTCGAGTTAATTTTGCTTGACCCACTAAATACTGGAGAAACTGCAAGAATAAATAGTTCTTTGAAATTTTCTTATAATTTTGAATCTTATAATGTCTTTATATTTTAATTTAAAGTTTGCTGTTTAAGTTTAGTTTATGTAATCAAACTGCTCTTTTATACAAAATAGTGACCACTGTACCCCTTTACCAGTGTACCCCGTATATGGGGTATAGTGGTCACTTATGCATATATTTTTTAAATATCTGTAAACAATGAATAAATATGTTTTTTATGTCATTTAGTAGACAAATGTCTATTAAGTATTGAGCAACATATGTCATCTTATTATATGTTGATTGTTTCAAAATAGAACAAATTGTTTCCAAATATGACCACTCTGCCCCGGTCTCCCCTACCTAAGTTATTTTATAAATGTTCTAATTTTAAAATACGAACGTCGAAACGGAACTAATAAACTTTATTTCCAATTTTAAAGTTTATTGTCAAGCTCTAGTTATTATAAATATAAATAACGTTTTTCAAAAGTTTTCCGTTCATAAAATAATGCTTAATTTTTGTAGCTGCCGCCATCTATTGACAATATTAATTCCTAAACGGCGAATCTCGTTTTAGTTTCAAAATAAAAATGCGTGCATGCGTATTAAACTCGAAAAACAGTGGCGCGCCTACTATTTTCGCATCGAAATCGACGTTTGATCGGCGTCGTCATATCGATCTCTGTAATTTTACGCGCAGTTGCGCAAATTTAATCGTCGAGCTTTTTTTTGGTGGGAAACCTGTCCTTCGTGCGCCCAAACTTTACTTGCGCTGCACGTTTCGAGCCGCCCGATAATTCGGCGTTAACGGTCTCCTTTAGTTCGAGAGATTAAGTTGCGAGCTTCTCGGGATTTCTCGCGCGAAAAGCGCCTCGAGACGTTGCGGTTTTCGAGAAAATAGGATTTGTCAACGCAGTCTTTTCGTTATCGCTCAACGGTCGTTACGTAGTCGGCGATTTTGTTTTTGTTCTTTTTTTTAATTAAAAAAAGAAAAACGGCCAACGACCGTAATTCGAAATTAGTAACAAAGTCCTAATGGCGGCATTTAACCCTCGCAACAATCATCGTTAAACCGCTCGATTTCCCTCCCCCTACCCGGACATATTTTTTCCAAATCATATACGTAATGGGGAGAATGTTATTTTCCCTCGGAACGAAACTACGGTTTTTGGGTCCGCGTACGTAACAAGTCAAAAGAAAATTGCACAAGCTTACGAAGTTCCGGTTTAGACCGTGTTCCGAAGAGCTTTTCAAATAAAACCCTCGTTTAGGCGCTCGCCTCATTTTCGAATGTATAAACAGAGGGACGGAATGCGCCCCCTCATATTCCATATTATATACATGGAGCGACGATAACGAACCGTTTCGAATTTTCGACGGAGTAGGTCAAATGTACCGTCGTTTCCGTAGCTTAATTAGAGGATAAGGGTTGCGGTTTCGTTTCGAACTGCATTATCCCTTGCACCGGCATCGCCCGGTTGACATCCGATATTAGATACTTCGTTACATGGCGAAATGCATAGTTTACAACTCGCGTTAACACAACCACTTCTAATTATTTGTCAGCAAAACCTCCGGAGGAATGCACAATGCCGTTAATTAACGTTCCGAATGAACGTTTAAGCGATTCTCGAGTTCCACTAATCGAACATAGTTTCGGGCTTAGGCAGTGCCTATCGCTCCTTATTAGGGCGTTCGCGTGCGTCCACGCGATGTCGGGGTGGCTCGGGAAAAGTTTGAGGTCGCAATCGATGACGTGGCTTGCTGGAAAACGTTCTTAAAATTTTGTTTGTCCGACTCCCGCGATCCGCGAGCCCTTCGGACGACACGTTGAATCGCCACTTTAAAAAAGATTCACTTTCGGGGGAGCGACGCGCGTTCTCAACAAGTGGCGACTAAATGCGATCCCTTTAAATTCGTCGAAGGCGAAAAGTTTCGGCGCGACTTTAATTTCGACACGACCCGTTGTCGCTCGGCACGTCGCACGTTTGGCCATTTTCTGGGCCAAACTTTTGTGACGGCACATAAATTCGTTTTGTGGGTTCGATTGTTTGTTGTTTTTTTTCCACTTTATCTCTGCGGCGTCGCCTTTAAAATGGAATTCCGTGAATATGCGACGATAGCTCGCAAAATCTAAAGCCGGGCACAGACCGAACGAACGTTTAGCCGACCGATAGCGGCTCGCGAAGTGATCGGTAACTCCGATTTATGAAGAACTGTCTGTTTAGTTTAGTTTGTGCCTGGCTCGACTCGAGCCTCGACTATGAAAATCCTCGTCTCTAAACATAAAATGGCGTCGCAGCTCGAGTCGTGAGTCGAGACTTCGTCACGAAGAAGTGTATTTGAAACAATGCGTTTGTTTGTTTGGGAGGGGGGGGGGGAGGTCGCAGTCGAAGTTCGAGTCGTTGCTTCTGTCGATGTCTCCGCTATGTTTGTGCACGGCAGCGACTCTAGTAAGAAATCAGCTGGCTAGATGAGTTTTCTTCCGATGGAGTTCCAAACGAGCTCGCAAACACGCAAACTGACGATAGACGAAGGTATTCACGACTTGACACGAGAACAGACCGTATGACGCCAAAGTTTCTCATGGCTATGCACTCTTCGAGGTGAAAGTTCAGGATCGTACAAACCCAGAACGATGCCCACGTTTTTCTCTTGGTAGGCGGCCTTAAAACAGAGTGTCCACATTCTGGAAAGTCCGGGAAAATCACGGGCACGTGACGCCCTCATCGCCCAACGCACTTGCACTTGGTGTTGTAGACGGTCGTTAACTTCCCGATGTGCACCGATTTCCTGGATCCGATGGCGCGAAACTTGAAGCCCGACGAATCGAGCGAAGCCGACAGTGTCTCAAAATCAAAAAGTGAAAATCTTCTCTCGATTGCGAAAGCCATTGGAAGTAGTGAAGTTGCTCAGAAAGGGAGAATTTAGGAAACTTGCGACCAGAACGATTGAAAAGCTTCGCGAGAAAAACCGCAAGTTTATCCGTGGGGTAAGTTGTTTGGATCCAAATATTATAGTGGAAATTGTGCTCGAACGACTGTGCCGTGCGCACATTGCGCGTGGAAGCTCAATCTGCTTTAAAGTCTCAGTTTGATGAACTTTTAGACGGTCGCGATGATACCGTTGGATTAGACAAATTTTACAGTGCTCTAATCGACAAACAATTTGGGATGTAATACAAATTTGTCTCATTGTGTCTCGTGGAAATGCTTGGGTGGAAGGTGGATTTTCTGTCGATGAGTCTCTTCTCGTGGAATATCTCCTGGAAGAATCTCCGATTCGTCGGAGAACAGTTTTTGATGCCATTAAAAATGTGGGAGGAGTACAACACGTTGTCATCAATAGAATTCATTCTTTTTTCCGTAAGAGCCTCCAGACGAAGACGTCGGGGTCGTCTTGAGAAAAGAAGCGTTCTTCAAAACGAAGAAGGAAAAAAGAAAAATTGATCATCAAATAAAGGAATCGAAAGTTTCTCAATTATTCAGTTCAATTTTATTTATCGTCATGCTTATCTCGCGAAGTGTTACAAATAATAGGCAATTGTCGTTGGCCGCGAATGGCAAGCCATTTAGCCACAGAAATCCTACGGCCAATCGGCCGCGCGGACAATTAACAACCTGACGTTCTCCCTTTTTTTAATCGGAGAATCGACCTTCAGACGCACGTCCAACTTAAACGGTTAAAATTAAACGGACGCGCGTCCTCGAAAAATTTAACGGCGTTAAGATGCTCAAATGAAAGTGAAATTATTTAATGAAAATAAAAGTCATTTCGCGCATAATAAAGGTAATAAAAAAAAACGGGAAGGCGCGTTTATTTTTTATTAGGTTTATAACGGCCCTCCCGAGCCCTCGCCCCCCCCAGATATTAAGCACATGCATTCGTTTTTATCAGATCGATACGTTACGATTTTCTTTTTATGTCAAAAACGGAATATAAAACGGCGATACCTCGTCGCCGTAATTCGACAAAACGGCCACTTCACAAAAAGCTCCTTTAATTACCCAGAATCGGATTGAAGGGTTAATATCGTTCGAATAAAAAGTAACTATATTTAAATGCGATCCCCTGTTTTTATGCGGCTACTAAATAAAAGTTTATTTATCGTATTTAACGAGCACGAATAAACATGACGTGGACGGTAATTGCCTCGTTTCGAGATAGTCGTAATTTGGGGATTTTTCAGATTATAATCGCGAAATAACGTTTTTAAATATTTCATGTTACTGATATTTACGGGCGACCGGGTTTTTTTTTGTTTTTCGGTGCGTTACGTCGCGCACACGTCACCCGCCCTCATGTTAAACGGCCCCGGGATTACGTTATTTACGTCTAATGAAAACGGGCTCGGTTTCAAAAGGATGCATTATTTAAACTGCGTTAAAGTGCGAAAAAACGGAAGTTCCGCCCGAGGAAAAAACTTACGCGGTTTAACGGGTTCGCCTTACCCCATACATCCTACAATTATTTCACTCTACTTGCCGAACGTTATGGTACGCGATCGATCGCGTGAAACGTATCCGAGTTCAAAGGAATTTTTCTTTTCTATCGTTCGCCAAGAAAATTTTCGAAAGAGACGTCGTTTAAAGAAAAATTGCATAAAAGCTCTCGTGTACCGATGGCAACGTTACAAGGGGAAAAGTGGCGGGGGGTGGGGGTCGTTCTATGTTACGTATCGCAAATAAAGCACGGTTTATTTGCTACTTATTGAAAACGTCCCCTTTCGTACGGCAAACTTCAAAGCGACAACTTAATAAATAGGTCATAATAAATATTAGGGGGGACCGGAAAGTGATGTCGTTTCTGCGCATGTCGATATTTGATTGCCATTTGTGAGTTCATTGGCGTGCCAAAGTCATTTTAAGATTATTGCGACTTGTTCACTTCCAAATAATTCAATGTTAAACTTTTTTTTTGCAATTTGGGGCGAAATGGCCAGCCGAATACCGGAAGAGCATATCCGGCATTGCGTGCTTTTTGAGTTTCGCAAGGGTAGTAACGCAACAGTTGCGACCAAAAAGATTTGCGACGTTTATCCAAGTGCATTAGACGTTCGTAAATGCCAAAGATGGTTTTCCAAGTTCAGACCCGGTAATTTTGATCTCTCCGACTCCCATCGATCAGGAAGACCAACAACATTAGACAACGACATGCTAAGGGCGGAAGTGGAAGCAAGTCCATGTCAAACAATCGAGGAACTGTCAAACACCCTTAATCAACCTTGGTCGACCATCCAGGAACATTTACAGCAGATTGGAAAAATAAGCAGAGCAGCTGTTTGGGTCCCCCATAATCTGTCCGAAGAGAACAAAGCCGCCAACCGATCCATCACATGCAACGTATTGCTTCAACGGCACCACACAGAACCGTTTTTTGATCGTTCGATCACTGGAGACGAAAAATGGGTCCTATATGATAATCCAAAACGCAAAGGGCAGTGGCTTTCTCCAAATGAATCACCACGAAGTACTGCGAAGTCGGGTTTACATCCCAAAAAGGCGCTTCTGTGTGTTTGGCGGAGTATTCGCGGAATTGTTCACTTTGAAGTGCCGAAACCTGAACAAACTGTTAATGCAGACCTTTTTGTGAACAATTGAATCGAGTGAACCAATCTTTAATCGAAAAGTATCCGGCGATTGTCAACAGAAAGGGCGTCATTCTGTAACACGACAATGCAAGACCGCACTGTGCGAGGCGAACATACCATACTACCTCACCCGCCATACTCGCCCGATATCGCACCCTCGTATTTCCATTTATTCCGATCCCCACATTTTCTTGGTGGCAAAAAATTTGAAAATTCGGACGATGTCCAAATGCCATCTCGAGATATTTTACTCAAAAACCAATTGATTTTTATCGGCCCGAGATTGAAAATTTGCACACTAGATGGCAAAAGGTTGTCGATAACGAGGGTGATTTATATTATTGATTAAAAATAAAGACTTATTAAAAATGTATTCGTTTGAATTTAATGTAAGAAAGCGACATTACTTTCCGGTCCCCCTAATATATTAAGGTATTTTGTTTTATCGAAACGTTATACGAGAGAATCAATTTGTGCGGTGGGTACGCGACAACTCCGATCGCTAAACATTAATTTATTGCAACAAACCGATGTTGGACTCGTTCGTCCTTTATTGAAATAAATCCGGGAATTAATAATTTTAATTGGCGTTTAATTAATTTGCGCTTAAATTTCGATATTTCTGGCGTTCGAGCGAAAATAAAAGTTTAACGTTATATGTATACAACGATTAGGTATGTACGCTCGCCACAGAAAAAATCGGGAAGGTAGAACAGAATTTAAAAAATGTTTTGTTGTGAATCGGGTTTTAAATAAATTGTTTGCAAGTACATAAGGATTAAGCCATAAAAGCGTTGTTACCTACATAGATGAGGTTCTAAAGATGTTATGTATCGGAAAGGTTGAAATAGCCTTTTGCATTTTAAGACGAGCCCTACCTTCCAGTAAGCTAACAAACTTCAGTCAAATGAAAATCCACATTTCGTTCTTTTTTATGTTTTAGAATAATTTTTTATATGATGTTTAGTACCAAAATCATCAGCACAAAAAAAGAAACCATCCCAAATCGGCGAAATTATCGTAAGACGTCAAAATTATATCAAATATATGATATTTACTAATCCGTAGTAAAAGAATAGAAAAAGGTTACAAAGAGAACAATGTATTGAATTTACGGGTTCTACTTGTTGTTAGACGAGAACGTAACAGGCAAACTTCACCCAACAAAGTTGCGAATTATGATTTTTGGCATTTCTTTACTTATTTCTCTAAAGTTAATTTAGAATGTGATCGTTATGAAAACAACTATGATTTCGATAATATTACTATTTATTATATCCTTGATATTTTGATGCTTTTCCTATTTCCTTCCTCTACAATTATAATTACTGATGAAGTCTAAAAATACATTTCAAAATATTTGTTTCCAGTGAAAGATGTGTCCAGTATATCTGTCGATACTCCATTATACCGCTCTCGTCTAGAACCTGTAGATTTAATCCATTGTTCTGTTTGTTTAATTTTATTATTAAATGTAATATGTTTGATATAATTTTGACGTCTTACGATAATTTCGTCGCTGTGGGATAATTTCTTTTTTTGTACTGATGATTTTGACACCAAATATCATTAAAAAAATTTTTTTCTAAAACATAAAAAGTGCGAAATCTTGATTTCTATTGAAGTTTATGAACTTACTGAAAAGTAGGGAATCGCCTTAAAATTAAAACTAGTGACCGAATGCTTACTTTACTATACTTCTTTTAAAAATTGTGGTAATAAGTCAATATAAAAACTTGGAACAACTAACACCATATATTTCGGCTCTGGTTGGGGCTATCTTTAGTGCTACAAACGATGGAAACAATTAATGAATATATAATATATTAATTCGGCCAAAGAATTGTATCTTTATTACTTTACTATACACACAAAGAATGATTACATACCTACTTACATAATTATTTTATTTATCGTTTCTTGTTCTTGGATATAAGGTTCGTAGGTTAAATGACACATATAGTAATTAAGGATACATACAGGGTGTCCCGGGAGGAATCTGCCAAACGTTAGGGGCGCGTTTCTTAAGTAATTTTAAGCAAAGAAGCTGTAGCAATGTATAGGTCCGATTTGGAAAAGTTATGGCTTGTTAAAGAAAAGTCAAGGCAAAAATAAAAAATGTGATTTATTAAGTTTAATTGAGGAAGCACTATTAACAAAACGAAATATTTTTCAAGCTATATCAATTTTGTGTGTGTAAGTAACCATTTTTTTTTATATATAAATCTACATGTTATCGGTCATATCGACGCAGATTTTCCAAAAGGGCGTAACCCACAAAAAGTAAATTTTACAGTAGAGCACATGTTATGTCGCCGCGTAGCTATAACAAGATACGTTTCGCGGAAATATAAATCGATTTTTCCGGTGAAAAAAATCGAAATATTGTTACCAGATTTTATCAAACATTGTCTTTGCTTTAAATGCGTAAGATAGTCAGAATAACTCATTTTCACAAAAAGTGTGAGTTACGTCCTTTTGGCAAAACGCGATCGATATATTACGTCGATCAATAAATTTTTAAATTTACAGAAAGCATAAACTAAACCTGCCTACCACTTGCTTCTAAAGTATTTTGTTGACAAAGAGTTGTCCACTTTGTAGGTAACAATGATTTATGGCTTACAATAATCCCTTTTAAAAATACAAGCATTTTACCTAAAATCCAATTCACAACAAAACATTTTTAAAATTCTATCTTTCAACTGTCCCGATTTTTTCTGTGGCAAGTGTACAGTGAAACCTCTACCTGTGGACACTCCCGTATTATGGACAATTTTAGGTATCCCAAATCATTTGCATAAGATTATATAGAAAATATACCTCTAGATTGTGGACACTCCCTAATTCGGACGTGGACAGTTACGCGCGGCCCCTTATTACACATAGACCTCTTTGTTTTAGACAATTAAATAGAAAATAAAAATAAAAACCATTTGCACATTTTAGACTTTTAAGAATTTATGTTAGAATTTTTTTTCTCGAAAAGGCTTTTTACTCACTTTCCTTTGGAGTAATCTTGAGTGGCATGTCATTGTTAAAAATAAATACAAATTTAAAGGATCAGTTTGAACAACTGTTGATACTTAGGTGTGGATTTACAATAAGAAACATTAAGGGTAATTATGTAAAGGACCTTACGGGTTTTTATAAGGAGCTGGGTCCAACTGAAGATAGCAATGAACCATATACCGTTTGAAAGCTCTTAACGAGTACTACAACGTAGGTCCAAGCATAAGTCACGAAAACGGAGTACAACATTTTTACGAGCATTCAAATGTTTTATATCGGTTTTGTAACTAAAGACATTTATCGATAGAATTTATGAACAAGTACCCATGTGCTAAATATCATCGGAAAGTGCGCTTCTAGATCTACACGATGGTGACAAATTCAACGTCTTAACTGGTGGTACAAGGGCACTTTTAATGCTTTAAATGGATTTTTGTCCGGGCCCAGCAACGTGTATCCCGCCTAGAACGTCGACGAACCCTCACGAGCCATATACCATTGGAAAGTGCGCTTCGAGATTTTTACGATGGTATCAAATTAAACGTCCTAACTGGTGGTACAGGGGCACTTTCAATGCTTTAAATGAATTTTTATGCGGGTCTAGCAACTTGTAACCAGTCTAAGACACGCATAAGTCGACGGACCCTCACGAGCCATATACCATTGGAAAGTGCGCTTCGAGATCTACACGATGGTGTCAAATTCAACGTCCTAACTGGTGGTACAAGGACACTTTCAATGCTTTAAATGGATTTTTATACGGGCCTAGCAACTTGTAACCAGTCTAGGACACGCATACGTCAACGGACCCTCACCAGCCATACACCATTGGAAAGCGCGGTTCGAGATCTTTATGACGGTGTAAAATTCAACGATCTAGCTGTTGGTACAAGCACACTTTTAATGCTTTAAATGGATTTTTGCCCGGGCCCAGCAACGTATATTCCGTCAAAGACACGCATACGTCGACGGACCCTCAGGAGCCATATACCACTGGAAAGCGCGCATCGAGATTTTTACGATGGTGATAAATTCAACGACCTAACTGGTGATACAAGTACATTTTTAATGCTTTAAATGGATTATTTATATTATAGAATTAGTATATATACATAAGTCTAGACGAAAGAAATAATTGTAAACCAAAAAAGTACTTGATGTGATAGATATTACACGCTTAAGTTAACGTAACATTAACTTAAATTAACTGATTAGCGATGTTTATTGCTGGTGGTGCATACGAATTGGTCGGTAAAGCATGCGAAAGCAACCACAACACAAAACAAAAATCCATTTAAAGCATTGAAAGTGTGCTTGTATCAGCAGCTAGGTCGTTGAATTTAACACCATCGTAAAGATCTCGATGCGCACTTTCCAATGGTATATGGACCAAGAGGGTCCGTAAACGTATGCGTGTCTTAGACTGGTTACAAGTTGCTGGGCCCGCATAAAAATTCATTTAAAGCATTAAAAGTGCCCTTGTACCACCAGTTAGGACGTTGAATTTGTCACCATCGTGTAGATCTCGAAGCGCACTTTCCGATGGTATATGGCTGGTGAGGGTCCGTCGACGTATGCGTGTCCTAGACTAGTTACAAGTTGCTGGCCCCGTATAAAGATTCATTTAAAGCATTGAAAGTGCCTTTGTACCACCAGTTAGGACGTTGAATTTGACACCATCGTGTAGATCTCGAAGCGCACTTTCCAATGGTATATGGCTCGTGAGGGTCCGTCGACTTATGCGTGTCTTAGACTGGTTACAAGTTGCTAGACCCGCATAAAAATTCATTTAAAGCATTGAAAGTGCCCCTGTACCACCAGTTAGGACGTTTAATTTGATACCATCGTAAAAATCTCGAAGCGCACTTTCCAATGGTATATGGCTCGTGAGGGTTCGTCGACGTTCTAGGCGGGATACACGTTGCTGGGCCCGGACAAAAATCCATTTAAAGCATTAAAAGTGCCCTTGTACCACCAGTTAAGACGTTGAATTTGTCACCATCGTGTAGATCTAGAAGCGCACTTTCCGATGATATTTAGCACATGGGTACTTGTTCATAAATTCTATCGATAAATGTCTTTAGTTACAAAACCGATATAAAACATTTGAATGCTCGTAAAAATGTTGTACTCCGTTTTCGTGACTTATGCTTGGACCTACGTCGTAGTACTCGTTAAGGGCTTTCAAACGGTATATGGTTCATTGCTATCTTCAGTTGGGCCAATCTCCTTATAAAAACCCGTAAGGTCCTTTATAAACCTTCAGTTATAGACAATAGAAAATTCAACAATTTTTTAAATCACCAGAAAAATAAAAATGAAAAATACTACAACAGTAAAGGTATAAAAATTCTAAAGTCAATAATAGAAGGTACTAACGTATTTGTACAATTAAAACCGAACTCAAATTGGTCAAAAGGAATAGTTCTTGGGAAAATTAGAGATAGAACTTATAAAATAAAATTAGATAACAATTCCGTAGTCTTTAGAAATAGAAAGTTTCTGAAACTGCATAAAAATATTATGCCTTCATCAACGGAGTTAAATCCCAAATTGGTAGAAGAAGAAAGGGGAGAAGAAGAAAAAGTTCAAGTAAAACACTACTTAGATTTAATGGAAGAAATAAAAGGCGAGACTACAGGGGAGGAAGATAATGTTATGTGTACGAGGAGTGGCCGCAAAATAGTTCCTCCTCAGAGACTAAATTTATAGTTGTTATAGATAAAATTTAGTAGTTAAGTATGTGTAGTTAATAATTTAATTGTATAATAAAAAAGGGGGATGTCATAGGTGGCCAGGGGTCGCCTGGACAACGGGAGATAACGATAAAAGAGTAGTTTTGTCAGAATTATGTTTGCACTTAAAACTTAATAAATACATACTGGAGTCTAGATAAATACAACTAATACAACTGCTATGCGTATTTTCTTCAATAATTTCATCTTCTGTCTCTGATCCACTTGAATTTGAATCATTTTCTTCTTCTGATATTTGTCCCGTTAACAATCTGTTTATATCCTCGGGACGCACAATTTCACGAGGCCTAAAATAAAACAACTAGAAAAGAATTGGCATAATGGGAAAAGCAAATACGGTCACAGAACTAATATTTTAATTATATTTATGTAACACGTGGTTCGATTGAAATGTTGAGAATTTAAAACACACAACATATTTATCTAAAGGTACTTATAAAATAGCTAAAATAGCAAAAATAAATAGAATTCATTTACACAAAACAATACTTACATCATAGGGCGCGTGGCGGCAAGGACACCGCAAAAACAACACTTGTCTATGTAATCAAGATTAACCAATAAACCGTTGTAAGAACGAATTGCACAACTATTGCAAATAGTTGCCACAACAATCATTGAAGAATACTGTAATGGACCTGTTCCCGGTATTAGCGGTATCAGTTTTAAAAGTTGAAAACTAAAATCCGCGGCAAACTGCCGCTAGCGCGCCCACCGCGCTTTTATGTTAAATACATAAAAGTAACTTATCGAATAAAATGCATTCATTTATTTTTGGTTTTATCGGTAGGCACGTGTTTGCCTCACAATCGGTCGATTACAATTGACGGGCGACGTGGGCCTCGCGCCGTTCTCGCCGTTTGGATTAAAAAAACGCAAAGGCGAGACGTTTTCGACCTCAACACGGGGCTTTAATAACATTAACTTAATGTTAATCTTTTAGATTTTATTGCGCTCACGATCAGTCGATCGCACCCCCCCCCCCTCCTGCGAGTCGACATTTTCGAATTATCTACGCTTAATGTTCCGCAGGAAAATCAAGTCGGTATCGTTTCATTTGACATTTACATAAACGAAATATCATTCAAAATTTTCAGTGCTCAAACTATTTTAAAATATCGAATTTTAAACGTTCGCGTTACGCGCCCCTTTCCTATTTTCTAAAACCACCAGGAACGCCGGCTCTAATGGAAATTAAAAGCATCGATTCCGTCATTCGACACCTTTTGTCGCGCAGGACCGGTACTACGGACACGTTTAATTTAACGCAACAAGACGTTAAGAATTTGTGCGCAAAATCGAAGAAGACCTTCATGGCGCAGCCCGCGCTGCTCGAAATTGACATTCCGGTCGTTGTGTGTGGAGACATCCACGGACACTTCTACGAGCTTTTACGTGTATTCGATCGTGGCGGTTTTCCGCCGTACACGAACTATCTATTTTTGGGCGACTACATCGACCGTGGAAAAATGTGTTTGGAAACGATGTGCCTACTGCTGGCTTATAAAGTGAAGTACCCGGAGAAGTTTTATTTGCTAAGGGGCAACTACGAGTGCGGTACCACGTCATTTATTTACGGCTTTTTCGACGAATGCGTGGAAAGGTGCAATTCGTCGATATGGAATGCCTTCGTGAAGTGCTTCAACTGTATGCCGGTCGCGGCCATCGTCCAACAGACATATTTTTGTTGCCACGGCGGACTCAGTCCGCAATTGTATTCGATGGATCAAATTAGAAGCATTCAAAGACCTGTCAAGGTCACGGAGAACGCTCTGGTCGCCGATTTATTGTGGTCAGATCCAAAAAGGAACATGAAAGGTTGGAGTACGAATCCCAGAGGCGTCGGTTGCACGTTTGGTGCGGACGTCGTCAAGAAGTTCCTGGAGAAGCAAGGTTTCCAATTTATTTGCAGGGGCCACGAGGTCGTGAAAGCGGGCTTCGAATTTTTCGAGAATAGCCACCTTATCACCATATTTACCGTGTCAGGTTATGGTAAGCACGATAATGACGGCGCGATCATGTTTATCGACAAATGGTCGAACTTTACCTTTGCAATAATACCTTTAAAACAGAAGTAAATATAAATATATAATATTGTATATATTGTAATATATAAATAAATTTCGGTTTCGTTTTAATTTGTAATTAATTAGCGCAGGTCGGAAGATGCGACCGAGAACAAGTTCGAATGGCCTCGGAAAATGGGACAATTATATTGAAATATAAAACCTCTGTGTATATCGACCATTCTTGGTTCCAAGCACTTTTGGTCTTTTGCAGGGGCGACCGTCCCGTTAGAAAAATATAAAAATAAAAATTTCTCTTAGTCGCGAGCTTAATTTTATGCTTAACGTTATGCCAGATTACGGAAAATGGTAAAAACTCTTTAAAAAATTTTTCAATTCGCGAACCTGGAAGTAGATAACAAAGGCGCGCCTCGAAAAAGTAACGCCAGACGAAAATCTCGTCTGTACACAAAAATATAATGACAATAATTTATAAATAACCCGAGATATTAGGATGTTTCATCGGACAATCGAGATGAAAACGAAAAAAAATAGAAGACGTTTTCCTATCGACGTCCTTGCCTTAAGTGAACAAAGGAAGCGTCGGGAACTCCTGCGCGTAGAAATGGTAGGGAATTGAATCTAGTCGAGGGTAACGTCTCAAATAACGCAGGTCATTTTGAATCGTAACATAACATCTAATCATTAACGCACAATACCTGGGGGTGCTCTGCATCTTCGATTTTCTCGCGTACGGTTCGTTCGATCGAAATTGGACGAGGGAAATCTTAAAATGTCTAGGGAATCCGAAACTGACCTTGAAAATTTAAAAACTCAAACCTGAAAAACGTCGAGGTTAGAAAGATTAGGCGCTCCTAAGGTGGATCCTTAAAGACGTTTGTTTATTACGTAAGTGTACCAAAAATTATTCAATTTCAACGAAAACTAAACGTGTTATTTAAAAAAGTCGATTTGACTCTTCGCAACTTTAGGGGCGGCGCCTTAGGAAAAGAACATTTCAACCGTTTCCCGCGCGCGACGCTCCCCCGTCGAGACGTCGACCCCCCTAAAGTTGAAGAGCGAAATCGATTTTTTTTTAAATTGCACGTTTAGTTTTCGTTGCAAATTAATAATTTTTTCGTGCACATACGTAACAAGTAATGGCCGTTAAAACGACGCAACAGGTTTTTCGACGTCGGGGCCGGGAGAGCGAGGGACGCGCGCGCCACCCCCAACCTTTCTAACCCCCAAAATCATTTCGAAGGTTAAGTTTTCGAATTTTTATATTTCCGCATTTTCCAGATATTTTAGGATATTTATATTTCGCATACGATTCGTTTTATCGAAATTAAACAAGGGCACCTTTTTTATCCTAAAATGTCCGGGGGGAATTCGGAAATATATTTGAAAGTTTAACGACTTAAACTTCCGAAATATTTTGCGGTTAGAAAGGTTTGGCGGGGGGGGGGGAGGGGTGCCAATTCCCGACTCCCTCGAGGCGGCATCGAAAAAGCTATCGCGCAATTCTTAATTGATTAGGCACGTACACCAAAAATTATTAAATTCCAACGAATTCTCAACTTGCGGCTTTATTTTTATTTTATTTTTTGTTTCGCACTAGTTAGGGGGCTTTGGAGCATCGACTGCTGCGGTTATTAGCTCAACGATCACAAACATCGATGCGTATCCGGGGGCGTTATTTCGTCGCCCGTACCGGGACTCGAACCCGGGACTCATCAGGCGAGAGGCCATTGTTCCGATCGCCCAGCCGCCGACGTTTATACGCTCTCGAGAGATTTTTTTACCATTTCTTGGACACCAAAAAATTGTTTAAACAATACAAATCCGCGAGTGTCGCCGCGAGCGAAACGTTTCCTCCGATTTCAAGCAAACATTTAAAAAAAAAAAACAGTTTCGTCAGAATCGGTTCTGTTCGTGCCGGTTCCGAAGTGAAAAAAAAACCTAATTTGACTCGACTACACAGATCCGAATTTTACGATCGACTCGTTTGTTTATTTGTTTCGAAATTACCGACGCGAAGGGCTTCCCGCGATTTTCACAAATAAGTAACACGCCATTTTGCGGGCGCGACGTCCCCCCTGTCCCCCAACAAACACGAATAGGAATGTCGACGAAAAACATTCCGCGTTCATGCTGTTTTTAATTATTCAACAATAGTCGGCGGTTATCGTTTTTGATATGGATCAGCAAGTTTTTATTCGAATTTTACGGGGGAACAATTAAATTCTCTCGTTACTGTATTATTTACCACCTAGCAAGGCGTACAAAAAAAAACTCTTTATTCTTTAACGTCGAGTTTACTGCCCCCACTTACTCCCCCCCCCCCCGTTACGGTTTCGCTCATTCAAATAGGTCAAGAATTGCGTGCTCGGTGCCGCCCGTTATTAAATTTCAATTTATTTTTCGCTCGGGTTATTTTTCGCATGAACGGCGCGGCGGCGTGCGTTCGGTTGCAGCATCGATTTTTTGGTGCCCACTCGATAAACAAATTCCGTTCAATTACTCGCAATAAAATAGAACAATAATAAGCGCGGGTTGGGGGTGGGGTGGGGGCGAGAAAAGCCGAGCGAATATTCTGTTAAAACCATAAAATCTCTCAAGTATTCCGGCACATAAACCTGAATATTCTCGAAATTTGCTTCTAAATAACAGCTCTCATTTCGTACTGTGTACTGTGGGGATACATAAAATTTTATTACAACACAATCTCATAAGTATAAGGGTAGCGGGATGAATAAATCGAAATTTACGATAGTCGCCGAACATGCAACATAAATTCAAGTTTGGTCGGTCCGTTTTGTTGCGCGCTCATTTCGTATTATTTTAATTTGGTCCCCGAGCCCGGGCCCACGGCGGCGCCCTCCGAGAGAGAGCCGCGGGGACCCCGTCGACCGCGAGAACTTTCCCCGAGCTTTATAATCTGAAACGTGCAAAGCCGCAAAAACTTCTGGCCGAAAATAATCCCCCTTTATCAAATACGCATATAAACTAACTTTTTTACTCGGACGAAAAACCCGCGGGGCAGTCGTTTTACCGTTCTCGTTCAAAACTGTGACGCGGGCAGATTTAAGGATTTGCGTGCGCGCGCGCGCGTCGTTTGTGTTTTTTTTTCGGTTCTTCTGCAAACCGCCAATTTGAAAGTGTCGTTCTGGCTCGCGCGTACGTGCGCGACGGGGTTTTGGGGCGATTCGACCGAACCTTTTTTTGGCCTTATAAGTCCCCCGATATTTTCGGGGAACGGGCGCAGGTGGAAATCGGATTATCGGGGGAGAAAATGGCCGTTGTTATCCGATTGAATATTCACGGAACTATCCAATATGTGTCCGTTTCTGTGTATTGCCCGACATATTGCCACGTCGAAATACCACACGACCCCCCCCCCAGACTTTCGGGGATTCCGGTTTTTTTTCTCTTCGTTTCGTAAACGTTTCAACGTTATTAATTAATTTTATTTGGCGTACCTGTACGTTCCGTTTCGATTAAAGTTATGGTTCCGTAGACTTAATTAACGACGGAACATAAATAATTTGAAGTAGGTAGCGGTTCGACATTAAAAAAGCAATTAGAAAAACAAACACGGCCGAGTTTAATTAATACGTTTAAGGGGGCAAGGGGGGTGAGAGGGGAGTTGGGGAACGGGTCGCGGTCTATTAACGCAAATTTTTGCGACGACCCATATTATCTATCTATCTATATATATATATATATATATATATATATATATATATATATATATATATATATGAAGATAAGTTAACCGGAATGTAGAACACGGAATCTGTTGGTAGAATAATTTCTAATTACGGAACACACCCCCGACGGCTAGAGTTAATACGATTAAAATGTAAGGGCGCTCGAGATAACAATGTACACACAACAGGTGTATTATGATGAAGGGCGCTGATAACGCGTAGGGTGAGCATGTAACCGTGAAACGCCGAAATAAAAAATTCCAACATGGCGGCGGCGCTTTCGCGCCTCGATCGCTTAATCAACTCTTTCAATTCCTCGGGGGGCTAAAATTTTAATGTCGATTAACCTAATTCGGACGATCCCTCTTTGATTGTTATGATTGTATTAAGTTCGCCGGCGATACGCCTTTATGAAAATAACGAAAAATTAACCGCGGGGCTCGTTCGATAAATGGAAATTCGATAATCGCGGTTGGCGAAAAAAAAATATTGCGCGTCCAAACAATCGAACGACACATCGTCCGTGTGCGCGTCGTCGCGTCTCAAACGGGACCTCAAATTTTCGAAAACTCCTCGGCCGCATCTTCTCGAATATCGTCATTCGTCCGTAAACCCGACCGTTTAAGTATCCCCGGAGCAAACAAAAAAAAAACGGTACCGGGACTGCTCCCGCGAGGCCCGTCGAAACCACGTCCCCGCCGTTAGGGGCGTTCAAATCCCCGCAATAAGGCGAAATGACGTTTGCCGTTTCTTCGATTTGGGATTTGCCTGGGCCCGGAACCGGCAATTTTGTTTACCGACACGGCGCGCCCCGGTCGAAAATGGGCCTCGCTCGAAAACCGAGCGCCGTCGAAACTTGCAAGGCGACGCGAGGTCATTCGGATTTAATGGGTGTTCGCAAAGAGATGGCAAGCGCAGAAATGTTCGGCGTCTCTTGGGCGTCCGATTGAACTTTCTGATACACGACGACCTAATCGCACTTTCGCCGGGTCATTGATTTAGGTCACGCGATCCGAACTCGGAGCGAAATATACGCCGAACGATTCGTCATTTTTGGTAAACACCCCCGTTTAAATAGGGGAGTGTTGGGAGGTTTGGGTCAATGTCAAAATTGCCCTCCTAAAACATTCCACGTATACATGACTACCTTCACTTGAGTCCTATACAATATCAGAACACATTTTCATGAAAATCGCGGCGTCAATGTGATCACATAAGATCTTATCCGAGAAAATAATGTTCTGGTCAGGTAAGTGAATGTTTTATCGACCTATTTTGTGTCCGTTTTTCTGTATGTTATTTGTAAAATCTCCAAAAAGATTTTTACATTAGAATGAGTGGTTATTAAGATTGACATGATCGTCATAAAACATAACCTAACATTAACACAAGCAAGAAACCTAAGCACATTGTGTGTTTTGGTATCAGTAGGAGGAATGGGTCAGAAAAGTGCGGGATGTTTGAATCATGACCCAAACCTCCCATAGCATGCGGGAGAATTGTGTCGTACGTTTATAAGTATTAAGGGGACCGGAAAGTAATGTCGTTTCTGCGCATGTCGATATTTGATTGTCATTTGTCAGCTCATTGTGTATCTCGAAGGCGCGCCAAAGTCATTTTAAGGTTATTGTGACTTGTTCACTTCTAAATAATTCAATATTAATTTTTTTTTGCAATTTGGGGTGAAATGGCCAGCCAAATACCAGAAGAGCATATCCGGCATTGTATGCTTTTTGAGTTTCGCAAGGGTAGTAACGCAACAGTTGCGACCAAAAACATTTGCGACGTTTATCCAAGTGCATTAGACGTTCGTAAATGCCAAAGATGGTTTTCCAAGTTCAGATCCGGTAATTTTGATCTCTCCGACTCCTATCGATCAGGAAGACCAACAACATTAGACAACGACATGCCAAGGGTGGAAGTGGAAACAAATCCATGTCAAATAATCGAGGAACTGTCAAACACCCTTAATCAACCTTGGTCGACCATCCAGGAACATTTACGGCAGATTGGAAAAATAAGCAGAACAGCTGTTTGGGTCCCCCATAATCTATCCGAAGAGAACAAAGCCGACAACCGATTCCATCACATGCAACGTGTTGCTTCAACGGCACCGCACAGAACCGATTTTTGATCGTTTGATCACTGGAGACGAAAAATGGGTCCTATATGATAATCCAAAACGCAAAAGGCAGTGGCTCTCTCCAAATGAATCCCCACGAAGTACTGCGAAGTCGGGTTTATATCCTCAAAAAGGCGCTTCTGTGTGTTTGGTGGAGTATTCGCGGAATTGTTCACTTTGAAGTGCCGAAACCTGGACAAATTGTTAATGCATACCTTTATTGTGAACAATTGCATCGAGTGAACCAATCTTTAATCGAAAAGTGTCCGGCGATTGTCAACAGAAAGGGCGTCATTCTGCAACGCGATAATGCAAGACCGCACCGTGCAAGGCGAACACTGGAAAAAAATTAATGAATTGGGTGGGAGGTACTGGCTCACCCACCATACTCGCCCGATATTGCACCCTCGGATTTCCATTTATTCCGATCCCTACAACATTTTCTTGGTGGCAAAAAAATTGAAAATTCGGACGATGTCCAAAATGCCATCTCGAGATATTTTACTCAAAAACCAATTGATTTTTATCGGTCAGGGATTGAAAATTTGCACACTAGATGGCAAAAGGTTGTCGATAACGAGGGTGATTATATTATTGATTAAAAATAAAGACTTATTAAAAATTTATTCGTTTGAATTTAATGTAAGAAAGCGACATTACTTTCCGGTCCCCCTAATATAAATACCTATGTATAGGTATCTCGTTGTAGATAGGTATGTAACATCATTTACAATTGTTTCCCCTAACATTACAGACTACGATGCCACGGATATACACTAAAAAGACTGCGAGAGTGCGAAAAAACGAAAGTAGAAATCCAATATGCCGTTAACCCGCGTTCTTGCAGATGAATCGAAAATTAGACAAGTGGCTAACGATTTGGGTTTCAGCTTTTCGTCATTACAGCGGCATGTGCAAAATGCGAAACGTCTTCCTGAGGGACAGCGGAGCAATTACGAATATGTAGCCAATCATACATCTCGACAAGTGTTTAATAAAGAACGGGAGAAACTTCTATGCGAATACGTGCAAATGTGTAGTAAAATGCACTACGGTTTAACTACTAAGCAAATCGAGGAGTTTGCATGCGAGAATGTTAAAAAATTAGGACTAACATACCCACAGGAGTGGGGACGAACACAAAGCAGCCGGACGGGATTGGTTGTTGGGATATATAGATACAAATAAATCGCTGCCTTTGAGGCAACCAGGAGCCACTAGTTTGGGAAGATCGACCAGTTTCAACAAACACAATGTTGGCAAGTTTTTCGACCACCTGACGTACACATTAGGAAAACATCGATTCCCGGCCGAAAAAATTTTCAACTTGGATGAAACTGTTCGTAAGCCTTCGAGGATAATGGCCACGAAAGGACAAAAACGGGTTGGGCAGATGACAAGTGCGGAAAGAGGAAAATTAATTACAGTTTGCTGTTTCGTTAATGCTGCAGGAAACACTTTGCCTCCTGCCATAATTTTTCCTGTGAAGAAATGCAAAGATCACATGACGTTTAATGCCCCCGAAAACGCCTTAGGTTTGACATATCCAAGTGGGTGGATGAACAGAGAAACTTTTGTTTTAGTAATGGAACATTTCATAAAATATTCGGGGACCACAAAGGAAAATTCGTGCTTGTTGCTGTTAGACAATCACGAAAGTCACGTGAATATTGCTGTTGTTGCTCTGGCAAAAGCAAACGGTGTGCATTTGCTGACTTTCCCACCGCATTGCAGTCATCGACTACAATCCTTTGGACGTGTCTGTATATGTCCCGTTTAAAACATATTACAACGCTGCAGCCTCTGCGTGGATGATTTCTAATCCTGGTAAAACGTTAACAATTTATCATCTACCGGAATTGATAAGGGTTGCTTATGATAAGGCTATGTCAAGACAAAACATTCTGTCAGGATTTGCGAAATCGGGAATACATCCTTTAAACGTTGTTTAATGTCATCAATGACAGACAGAGAAAATATTGAATTAGCTGCTCCTCAAGCAAATATTGATCAAGTAAATGAAATATCTCAACAAACCAATACTCAACAACCAACCAAACCCAACACTTTAACAAATGAGCACTATAGTACAAAGTCAACAAAAGCTTTGACTGCGCCAAAAGTTGTTATAATAAGCGACATAAAAATAACTCCAGAGATGATAAGGCCTTTTCCAAAGGCAAGTCCAAGAAAACTAACAAAAAGAGGGCGCAAGCAAGGCAAGACAAGAATATTGACGGAGACTCCCGAAAAAGAAGAATTGGAAAGGTTAGAAAAAGGGAAATTGCTAAAGGTTAGAAACAATGTGAAAAGGAAAGTTTTAACTGATATCGATAATATTGATAAGAAAAAACAAAAAACAGTAAAACGGCAAAAGCAAGTAGTCTCAGGCCTCATATAAAAAAAACGAAGAAACTTCTAACATAAGATTAATAAAATTCCTACAAACATACAATATCATTTTCATTTATCTTTAGCCTAAGTCCTATTTGCTTATAAAGTATGGCCTTCTATATTTTGTGTTTATTATCGAAGTTATGTTCGTTAAATACAATTATTTCAATTTCAATTATTACATACCCAAACCTCCCCATACACGTGATAATGGGTTGCTGATACTTATTCAAAAAAAACCTTTATCACACTAAAGTGATCCATTTCAAATTGTTTACATATGTTGTACAATATTTACTTTATGTAATGGTATATTTAGAGTTTGCGACTTCTGCTGCTAGAATTAAATACAAATTATATATTCAAAATTGACCCAAGCCTCCCGACTCTCCCCTACAGAGCGCGCGTTGCGTTCGTCGAAATTTGGCCACGTTGTCGTTCGACCATTTTTTTCAATGTTCTTCGTATATAGGCACGTCGTTTGTGCAGATAACGTCAATACCACGTCAAAAATCGCGGAATTTTCTTCAAGCGAACCGAGTTGTCGTTTGATTTAAAACTGAACGAGCTCTTTCGCATTATTTAATTGAGCATTTCGTCGCTAGATGGCGACGTAATTATGGAACTATTTCGTTCTAATATAAAGTCTTCTTCTTCTTTATCGAGTTTGATAATGTACCACCGCGTTTGGTGGTGCTTCGCCGACTCATCGCCAAGAGCCAAGGTCGAATCCCATCTTGGGACCGATAATAGATTCCAACAGCACTCGGGAACGCATCTACCAAATACAAATGGAATATCTTCGCACTCAACTAGACGTGTATAATAGGCCTCGTTCCTGACCTCTTTGCCAAGAACTTGCCATGACTTTCAATGTAGAAAGTTACAAGCCGGTATTATCCCGGCTCAAGTTTTGGTTTTCATAATAATTAGCCGCCTCTACCGCCACCGCCCACGACGGCTAATCAAAAGGCGAACAAAATACCGCGCTGACGCTGAACAACCATGCCGACTAAAAGCCGACCATGGATCACATCAAGACAACGGACTATCCAGTAAAGATAGCTAAATCCACTGGTGATGACTATGCCATCCCAAGGTGATCAAGGTTGGGGGCGTACCTTGCGTCCTTTGAGGATCGTCGAAACTCGACCATCGCAGTTGCAGTGCCTGACAGGCCCGATAACAGCGAAAACGGACTAATACCGAACGTCAGGGGATCGGTAGCGACCAAGAGGCAGGTGTTGGCGTCGTGGCGCTCCTCCGGTGCGAAGTAACTTTGGTCGCCAACACCAGACGATGGTCGTTAGGGTCGGATGCGCTTACTAGACGATGACCGCGGACGCGACGCGCCATCGCCGGGATGCCGCCGTGGACCTACTCGTCCTTGAACGAAGGGACGATGTGGCAAGGTGGCCAGCAGACCAAGGAACCAAGGGATTCTCATCGAAAATGACGATCTTTTAATGACCTCTTTTCGACGTCAGTTGCTCGTCTGGGCAGCGACCGAAATTTGGTTTTGTAGTGGGCGAGCAGCTTACGACCCGACGAATCGCACAACAACAAAAACAATCCTCGACTGAGGATCGAACCCCGTTTTAGACGCAGCCCCGCACGGTTCGAAGTGGCGTTTTTCAAAAGACCGGATCAAGGTTTCTTCGACTTTCGCACGATTGATCTTGGAAAAGCCGTTCTCCGACGCAGGTCGCGGTTTATTTGCCGTTGAGCGATTTAAATTTTGTTTTCGTCGTTCGTCGGTTTGTCGGCTCGCGTCCGTCGAACGCTCCCCCGTTCCCCTCCCAATCGTGGGACGAAAAATGCGCGAAAATTTAGTCGGGGATTTATGGACTCGGCAAGAAAAAAAAAACAGCTAAAACAATAGGAAACACCTGAAGATAATAGGGACCTTTAATAAATTCAAGGAAGTACAGGACAAAAGAGCGGAACAAAAAGGAGAGATTTCCAAATCTCTCAGGAAGCAGCTTTGTGAGCACGAATTCTTATTCTGCCTTCGAACTTTCGAAGTTCTAATCCTGTAAACCGAACGTTGTTTATGTATGTACTTATATATTTACTTTAAATCTCGTTGGAATTTCAAATAACGGTCTGGAGGTGTTTTTCGGAATATATTTTCGGAACAGTTTTAGACTTGTAAAAAGTAGTTCGTTATTCGAGACGGGGGTGCGGGTAGGGAGGGGGGGGGAAGGTATATCCCCGCCGCGGTGGGTTTCTAAATTATTTGTAAACACCGCATGCGGGTCTACTTTCGACGGCGCGCATTTCGAACGTGGAACTGATTAATAGGCAAATACGTCGCGCCTAAAGGCCCGCCGCGAGCCTTTCAAGAGCGACAGATACAAAAGTTTTAACGTAATACCCAAGGCGGCCATGAAAGAGACATTTTTTATGCCATAGAAATATATTAAAGCAAATCTCTAGCGTGCGTCCGCGTAGCATTTATAAAGCATTTGAAAACGGCTTTGTATTTTGCGTATAACAAAGCCGTTATTTGTTGGTCTCCCGTTGGCAACTGGAACTGTCCAAAATTGTTAAGGGAGCGATAATCGGAGACTAAAGTAACGAGATTTCGTATATTTTAAAATTAAACATTAAAAAGTCATTAATTTTGGGCGATTTGGTTGTGGCATATGGTGGGGTGACGGTGGCAAGTTGGTAGTTCGCGATACCTGGAAGATAGACAACTCAACAATCGCGCTCGCGCGTTGTGTTGCGAAAGTAATTAGTATTGTTTTTTTTTTAACGTTAAAAATCTTATTAACCTAGATATGCCTAAGCGATGTTTTGACATTAAAACAAAAATAATTTTTTGAAAATATTATTCATTAGCATATAAGAAAAACATAAGAATTTATAAACATAATTTTTTTTCTCAAACAGTAAGTAATTTAGACCGTACTATATATAGGACATTAGGAAAATACACCTCTATTTAAGTGAAATTATTTATTTGTATGAAATGATAGAAAACACTCGACATGAACACCAATGTCACATTTTTTACATCTTGTAGTGGTTTTTTGGCGATAGTGGCCACATCGGGTTTGCTTCTCTTGGGGAATTACGAAGTGATTAATACAATCAAAACGTAAATCAATCCGATTGACTTTACTTAGATGACCTTTTTGGTAAGTCGACTCTTTTTTAAATTGAATTAATCATCCTGTAGCGATTCGTCTTCTAAAGCTAAGTTGGTCCAATTGTCCACCGTTTATTCGGTGCAATTGCCATGCCAATACAGTGTGTTATCAAAGACATGTACCATTTTTTCCCTCTAATTGAAATTCGATATAAGCTTATATTTTGATCAGAACGATCAACGCCTCCCATATTGGTATTGTACATGTTGATGAGATGTGGCTGCGCTATTTGAACATTTTTCTTCTCTGCCCGAGAATAACGCTTGACCATATGAATCGGTCTAACTCCTGCAAAATTAGAACAAACACAAACCAGACTGTTGTCGTGCCATTTTACTGCAATGATATTTTGATCAACAATTTTTGCAAAATCGTAACTTCATGCACTTTGAATCGATCAGAGAAATATTTGTTAACCGATTTTCTCTAACAGTACCGGTGGCGTAAAAATTTCATTCGGTAAGTTTTTCAATTAGGGGAATCGAAGTGAAAAAATTGTCAAAAAATAAATGAAATTTCCTGTCTGGCCATTTTTCACGTAATGCTTGGGCACATTCCAATACCACTCCTGCACCAACTCCAAGATCGGCAAAATTCTTACTTATCTTGGTTGCAACGCCTCGATAAGGCTCAAACCAATTCAAATATCCCAATCTGGTACTTCCAACCCAAAGTTTATATCCATAGCGCACGGGTTTTTCACGAATATATTGTTTACATCCATGATGTCCGTAATATGGAACCATAGCTTTAACCATAACCGGTGAATTATTCAAAAATCTTTTATTTAGCAAATCAAAAATAGGTCTGACTTTGGTGAATTTATCATTTTAATCTAACTGATGATTATTGCAAACATGAAAATTTGAAAACAAATACTCAAATCTGTCCCTGGAAATTGCTTCAGTAACCATGGCATTGTGGCAATCCTTTTCACGTTCCCAAAACATTCTTCTTCGTGGTATCCACGCATGAATCCACTAAGGATCAAAACGCCTATAAAAGATTCGACCTCTTGCTCTTCTATGTTAGGCTTGCGATTTTTTTGTTGGGCGTAATTATTACTTTGGTTCGCAATGAGATCTGTTACTTCCTCGTCGAAAAACATCGAAAACAGTTCTAATGGATTTTCGAAATTTTTTGCATTATCAGCATAAAAATCTTGATGGCGAGGAAGGTAAATCTTCTTTGATCAATTGTGAAATTTTTTTAGGTGTTGTTCTCTTTTGCTTTTTGTTTGGTATTCTTGCCGTTAATAATGATAACGGTATTTCGTCATCCGAGGAAAAGTCACTGTCGTATTTTGTTTGGATTTCTGCAAGAGCTTGTAGTCGAGATGCAGGCAGATTATTTATGGTCAAGTCATTTTCGGCGCCAGAATCTTCATCTGTGAGCTCGGTGGCTGCATCGAGGGGAGGAATTAGTGTAATTTCTTCTACATTATCAATGGCTTCATCTCATCCTCTTCTAACAATGTTAGAACATTGTGAAGAGATAGTCCTCTGAAAGACTGATGTAGGTAGTCTTATATTGTCCTAATGTACTACATATAGTACACCTCTCTTTCCCCTTCATAAATTACTACTTATTTTATAAATAATGAAAATTCGGCGATAGTAGCCAGTAATATAAATGTTTATTGTTACGCTATTCACTAGTTTAAAAATTTATTATAATTTTTAGTATCTAAAATTGACTTACTTTTCAAATTGCACTTGGTAATTATCCATTTTTGAATTTTTCACACTTTCGAAGTTAACACACAATCAAATTTAAACTCTGAAATCGCGAATAATCTTACTTCCCCGCAAAGCTTTGGGTATAATGAACGATTTTGTGGGATACAAACATTCAAGTATATCTTAAACTTTGCAGGAATGAACATGTTTATTTCGTCCTAAATATAGTACATTAGGCATATCTGGGTTAAACTGTTTAGATGCGAGTCTCACGTTTCGGCACGAGAGTCACGGCGCGACCGTTAGGACGTGACCGTTTCGGTGCATGTACAAAGTAATGTACGCGTGCTCTTTCAGAATTTGTTCGGGTGAACTCGATTACCAAGGTATAGATTATTCAAGTTTTATTCCGCTAGACACGTCACGTTATACGGTCGCCCAAGCGAATGTTCGAAGAGTGTACATTTCGACGCAGACATTACGGTGCGAAACACGTGTTTTACCGAACGCGACCGAGAGCGAAGGGCAAAACAAAGGACACCCTCGGCTGAAATTTCTGATGTCCATATTTGAACTTGACCTCTGGGCGGCTGTCTTCTGGATTTGCTTGGACATCGACGTAGCAACGGGCGCGACGTTTTCGTCCCTAATCTTTGCCTCATTTGATTCGCCATTCGTTTGTTTACTTTTATTTACTTAATATTTACCAGTAGGTGGTTGTGCGTGTCCTTCGGGCACTATTGTACGGTTGCGTTGGACGAACGCGTCTAATAAAGAATCGTTTTGAGTGCGAGGCAGTGCGAGGATATCTAGTTCACTCCTCGGTTAGTCTTGGCCAACTTGCGGTCGTAATGCAAATCGTTCTTTTCTGAGGTATTTCGCAAGCTGTTATTACGACAATCGAAATATAAAATAGTGGTCGTCGTTGTGATAAAAAAGACAACATCTTTAACTCTTTAAAAAGCTATAACTCAAAAACTCGAATACATATAGCTCATTTGATGTTATTCTCTTCTGTTTTTAATGGACTTTAATTTAATATGCAACATGACTGCGATATTTAAATTTTGTAATTTTGAAAATTAAAAAAAAACTTCTTTTCTGAAAATCTAAAAAACTCCCCTTTTGATTTTTTTTTGAAAAAGATACACGCTTTAAACACATTTAATATATTAACTATTTGTGGGCCAAACATAACGGGACACTAATGGGTTCCTATGGAAATTATTTTTTTAAATATTATAACGTACAGTAGAACTTCAATTATCCGGACTAATCAATGCCGAGACCCAATTTTCAAACCACCCGCTAACATAACGTATGCGAAAATGACGTCACAACAAACAGATTTCTGTAGACACTCATAGTTATGACGTCATTTTCTCCATTTTCAAATTGGACCCCCGGAAGTAATCCGTATATGCAGAAATCCGGATAATTGGGACAATCGCGAAAAACGCGAAAATTACTCTAAAATCACCTCTGTTTGTTTTGATTACAAGTTATATTAATAAAAAAATAGGCTTATAATGTACGTATTTTTTACTACAAACAATTAAAAAATTGTACCGACATACAAATGGAGATTTTAATTGAAACATGTCCAACTAAGTTAATTGTTTTGAAGTAAAAAATGTAATTTTATATGTCCTAATATCGATCCGGATGTGTGGAGTTCGGATAAATGGAGTTTTACTGTACGTGAAATTCCATAAATTTATTGACTTGCACAACTGTAAGGATCCTATTCAATCCTATTTCTATAGGAATCCATTGGGGCCAATCCAAAGGGGCGTTTTTGAGATATTAAAAAAAAAGTTCTTTTAAGGTCTTCAAAAATTGCATATCGAATTAAAGCCCATTAAAAACAAAAGAGAGAGTCAACATCGAATTGAGCGCTCTAGGTCAAATAGTTTTTGAGTTGCAGATGTTGTCGTTTTTGCGTGATTTTTGCTTCTTTTAAAATCGATAATTCAAAAACTGTAAGCCCAAAAATTTGTAATTTATGGGTTTTTTGTTTTCTTGATAAGTACCTAAATAAAAAATCATACAAGTTTGATATCTTAAAGTCCAAAAATACGTTTTTATCGGTTGATTTGACATGGAATTATCCCTTATTAACGATTTAAAACAATGCACCTTATCAACATATGGTTGCTTAACGATGGTTTCTGAGAAAATTGCATTTCAAATTTTAAGTAAAACCCTGTCCTTACTCAACTGAAAGTAACTTCGTAATGCTAAAAAAGCAAAATGAAGGGAGCAAGCAGATTACTTATTTTCAAGGTAAAATTCGAGGTGCGTCGCGTGCGTCCGCATTCGGGTCTCGTGTTCCAAAAACCGCTCTGGAACCGAGCGCGAACGAGGCGAGAGATGGCAACGCGAGGCGACACGAGGCGACCCAGCATTCGGGTGTTCTCGTTGCGCCTCGGCGAGAGTGCACTGCCGGCATTAGGGTCAAAGTCGACTGTGCGTGATGTTCGGAAAATGGGACGCGCATTGCCGTTAAAAAAAAACGTCCGTCCGAAATTTCGAGGCAGAATTTTGATCGTAACGTATCGAGTTAAAAAGCGAGTTGGAAATAAAAATTTTCGACGGTTAAGCTCGTCAGCTGATTATTCCGCTCGTGGGCGTAAATATTTAACAAGAATTTCGAGCTCGCGGCCGTATAATCCGCGACATCGTTATTATTATACGGCCAATTTATTATTATTATGTTTTTTTTTGTGGCTTCGTTACGAAAACGTATGCGGTGGCGTTTCTTTGCGTTTTCGCGTCCTTATGTTTATTTCGTGGCGGTTCTAATCGTGCGTGCGGGGGCGCTCGTCGATTTGCGATTTCAATTACGACGCGCCAAAACCCACCCTTTGTCCCGTTGTCTCGCGCGGTTTATTAAAATAATTAAAGGGGGTCCCGCGAAAAGTGCGATAAAAATAATAAGGAAAACAAAAGCGGCTTTTAATGGCGACCAAGAGCGCCCGCACCTTTCAACTAACATCAGGCTAAAGTACAATTTTAATTAACCTAATCCGGGGGGACCGCCGCCCGAAATCCCGCCGTTACGAAAATAGACGATCAATTAAAACTTTCGAGAATTATACCGTTCAGGTGCGATTTTTTTCCAGTTGCGGCTCGGCTCCGACTACAAAAGTAAAAAAAAAAATTTACGAAAATACGGCCGATAATTTTCTAAAACATAATTACCATATTTTATCCTTTATATTCCTTAAAAAAGATCGTCCCCCGAATACTTCGCAGGAACGGGGGAAGATTTTTAAATTATTGCGTTTGCGACGAAGAGAATGTGCGATTGTCCCTTTCGTTTCGTTTCGGAGGCGGGGCGAGGGGTGGTGGTGGGAGGGTTGGAATGCCATCGCCAATTTTCGAGTAGGCGCGAGGAAAAATATACGAGCGCCTTATAAATTTTACCCCCCTTTTCATAAATAATAAAAATAAGTAACTTGACCTCGCGGAGCGCCGTTTTACGTAAGACGTTCGGAGAAACGTTCATTTGTTACGTCGTCCGTAAATCACCGGACGACTTTTTTACGTACTCCTTAAACGAGTAGGCTAATTGTGGATTCTTTGCTCTTCTCTCTAAATTTCATTACGTGACTATTAACCGTGGCGCCTCTTAAACAACGGACGAAAGAGACGGCCTCTCCGCCGACAACCAATCCGAAAATAATTAAAGTTTACGGTGGAAATCTGCATAAGACGAAAGAAGTAATTCGCACGTTCTTTTCGCAACTTTGCTCATAAAGGGGTGAAATGTGACTTTCGAGTTTAAATTAAGACTTTTATCATTGTACACGATTACGTCCCTTTTATATTTAAATTAGTGCGATGAAAAAGAAATTTTCCGAGATTATTTACAACACGTAATCGGTGAAAGATGGGAAACGATACGACGACGACGACGACGGAATAATTAAATAAAAACTTCGTTCCAGAATTCAAAGGGTAAGTATGATTGGACGCGTGTAGGGGTCGTTGTGTTTACCTAACTAATGAAATACTTAACAGGGTAGCGTCCCTCGCGAGCTCTTCGGCCGTCGGATCCAACTAAAACTAAAAGTGCTATCATCGACTGGATTGGACTTCTCCTTTTCTGTTGCACGCCAACGGGAATTGGCCCTCTCTTCCTTATTCCGAAAACTATTGCGTTTAATTAAAGGAAAACGCGCGGGGTCGTTCTCGGCATCGTCGTCGTCGTCGTTGTTGTTTTTTTTTTGTTCGCCCAAAAGGACTAGCGTGTCCTGACATCGTAAGACGATGCCCGGGAGGCGTCCGAATATCGTCGTATAATGCGCGACCTCGTTTACCACGACGGCAACATCAGGAATTGTTATTCGGACTTTGGGATTTCGTTATTATTCCCGTTTGCAAACAAAAGGGGGCGAGACCTCGGTGCGTTATGAAATGTCGGGAGACGTCCCAAATTTACCGGAAAATTTCGGTTTGATTGTACAAGGTACATAATTTGATTTAATATTTGCCCAACATTTCTACTGATGTAACTGAAATTTCGGACGGAACACAAAGGAAAAGTTGGAGGAGAGTTTACTTTGCAATAAACCGTTGGCGGGTGGGCCGAACCGTTTCGAATTATCTGTTGTTATTTCGTAGTGGCGTATCCGGGAAATCGTCCGGCGGCGGGGGGCGGGAGCTATCGGAAAATATCTTTATCTGAAAATTTCTTGCAGCTTTTGTGCCGTGACACAACACGAGGGTCGTTCAATATCAATGCGGCTTCGTTATTTTCATCCTGACGCGTACAGTTGTCTGCGAAGCTCGTGTTCGTCGACGCAAGTTAAGTCAGCTGCCCCCGTTTTTTTTTTCTATTTAAACTATTTAAAGTACACTGGCGCGTAACGAAATGTCGTTAACGTGTCATCGCGAACAACATTAATAAATTTAACAAATCAACGGAATCGTTGCAAAGTTTAGGAAAAACATGGGTTCGAACGCAAAAATTCGGGGGATCGATTTCGTTGCTCGACAACGTTAAACGCCGTTAATTAAACGTCGAAATAAAGTTTCCGGGTTAACCAGTCGAGCAGCTCCGTCTCGCGTCACTAAACATTCGTTAAAGTCGCACGTTTTTATGGCGGCCACTGTACCAAAATTGCTCGCGAATTATCTATATCCGGCTACATAAGACGATAAACCGACAAGTGCACATTCTCGCGGGAAATGCATTCGTCAGCATTCCATTTTATATAAAAGGTAGAATTAGGAAATGAAGAGTTAGTCTATACAATTACAATTTAACATTGTGTTTTTGTATAACTCCGAATAATCTTAAAATAAATAAATTCAAAATAATTTTTTTTATTTTAAATTATATCGAAAATCATAATTCGCGCGAACAAGCCGCGAACGGACACGAGTTTCGCATACGAGTGTACGTCGACTTTCGACGAGTCTTCCGTCGAATAGCAGGGAACGTTCCGCGGCTTCTCAATTTTGTTCGTTGTAAAACGTCTTCGACGGCGTTCGCTACGTACAATTCGGCCATTTTGAAATCCCATCAAAAAAAACGCGCCGGCATAATTTGTTTATTCGCAACCGTTTTCGTGGCGGCCACGAATAACCGCGGATCGAACCTGTTTGTCTCAAAAGTTGTCGTGAAGAAGTGTCGCCTTTGATTTTTCCATCCTCGTCTTCGTAATTCGGTCCGAAGGAAAATGGGATCGATTGAAAAACGAAAAGGAATCAACACGCGAAGGGCGAAATGTCGCAACCGTTTCAAAAAACAAATTCATGCGTGCTTACAGTTATCTGCAAAGCTCGCGTTCGTTGTTCAAACGCGCGAAACCGACGTTGGAAAGTGATCGAACATAATATAAGTATTTAAAGCGGCATCAAAACAATTTAACAAACGCATTTTGTAATTTCGAAGGCTCGAACGGCTCTCAATAATAATAATAATAAAGTATTGTTCGCTACGTAAATGTGCAGCTTATCAACGTTTTCCGATGTCGCCAGTTAATTCGGAATAAGTTACGAAACAATTGCGCGTTAAATTTTCGGAAAAATATCGTTACCGAACTTGTTCGGCACTTGCTGTTAGCGAGGCTTATTCAAGTATAGGATTTGCAGGGCGGCAACTCTGTTAAAGTTGCCGAATTGTCGATTCGCTCACTTACCAAAATCGCTACAATATTAATTTCTCGTTCGGGCTTTGGCGTCCGTTGCTAAATCGCCGTCCGAACCGGTCTTCGTTAAACTTCGGGGACGGACACGAGTTTTGCAAACAATTGTACCTACTTTCATTTTAATGCGTACAGTTATTTTCAAGGCTCGTGCGGCCCGTCCGTTGCCAAATGACTGCCCGTGCGGTCTTTGCCAATCTTCACGGAGACGTCGAGGAAGTTTCGCGATTTCCCGTTCTATTCGTTGCAAGACATCTTCGACGGCCTTTGCCGCAACGTTGCTGCTGCGCGCCATCGCGTAAAAGATATTACTACGGGGCGTTTCAAAAATTACGCTTACAAACTTCGAGGGGGAGCACGTCAAAAGTACGACCGGAAACGCCGTCGAAAAGCGACAGGTGGCGCTGTTCGCTGGCGCTTCGGACAAACAATTTGCGACTTGTTCGGTCAAGACGTTCTCGCGTTCGCCGGATCGTAGTCCCGTCAAAAATCGATGCCAGCGTAATTAGTTTTCGTTTGCATCCCCATAACTCCGGGTTTACAACAACAGCAACATCTTCGTCTGGTCTGATAAGGTCGGATCGGACTGCTCGTCGCGCCGTTGCACTTTCGGACAGGTTTCTTTTCGGACGTTTCGACGAAATTGGGCGACCGATCGCAGATTGAATTTAAAGTTAAGACAGTGTTAAGGTAAAAACAATTGCTCGAATTATGTATACGTAGTGGTGAACGTTTCGTTCGCGCTTCGAGAGCTCCATTTGAGGGCGAACGTTCGTTTCGCCACGTCCATTTTCGTTCGAGTAGGCGAAAGGGGGTAAGGGGAGCGGGGGAAGCGTGTCGCTACTGTCCAGTGCAGTCAAGTAAGAAGCGCGCTTGAGTTGAGCTTAGTTTAGCGTAAATTACGCTAGTTTAGTTTAGTGTAGAATTTTCAATTGACAAGGAGAAAAATAAATTAATTCCCCGAACTGGTTAACCAAGAAGAATTCAAATAATGTCAACAAATCGTGACATTGAAGCTGCGCAGACACCAGAAGATAGTAATGTATTACAAGTCAAGGATATATATATATATATATATATATATATATATATATATATATAAATCAGCAAAACGAACCTTAAGGAAACTCATTAATAAATCCAAAGAGGATTGTTGGAAGAAACTTTGCATTGAAATTGAAGATGATCCATGGGGTCTCGGATACAAGATTGCCACCAAAAGGATCAAATGCGCCCAACATGGATCCCCTTCTCTGAAAGTGGCTCTTGCCTAAGCTAAGAAACTATTTCCATCAGGACGACCTGCAGGCTTACAGGACACAACGTGTTGCAGGAACGCCAGTCCTTTTTCAACCATGGAACTAGCAAGAGCTGCTTCCAGACTAAGGAAAAAGAAAGCCTCGGGGCCGGATGGGATCTCTCCGGACGTAATGCGAATCTTTGCTGAGGAATTACCACCTACTATGAATTATCACCTGAGTTCAGGCCTCTTCCCCACAGAACTGGAAGCTAGCGCAACTAGTTCTGATTGGGAAGGCAGAAAATTTGTTAACACCCAAGTTTCGACCTATATGTGTTCTGGACTCGGGTGGTAAACTCTTGGAACTCCTTCTACACGACAGACTGGTAGAAGAAATACAGTCCTCGAATGCATTACACGATTCGCAGTACGGATTTCGGAGGGGTCGATCCACCCTGGGTGTCATTCGAGAAAGTTGTTGGTCTGGTTCAGAAAGCTAGAGCTGGCACTTGGCGAACTAGCGAGTGGTGCGTGCTTGTTTTATTTGATGTTAAACACGCTTTCAATTCCGCAAGCTGGGACTTGGTTATTAATAGTTTAGTCGATAAGGGTATTTCTCCCTACCTCGTAGCAATGGTCTCTAGCTACTTGAGCGACAGAGCTGTTAAGGTGAGTGACAGTTCCGGTCGTTAGGAGTGGCTCGAGGTCACGAGGGGCGTTCCACAAGGATCAGTTTTAGGTCCAACATTGTGGAACGTCTTATATGACGGGGTTTTGAGATTGGATCTGCTGGAGGGGGCTCATTTAGTCGCATTTGCCGACGATCTTGCCTTGCTGGTTTCAGCAAAGTCCGAGGGTGTTCTCCAGCGGTGTGTTGGTCTAGTGACAATGTGGATTGGCCGATAATGACCTTAACATCGCACCAGAGAAAACGGTTCTGTTGCTGCCGAACGGACGCAGGAGGATCCTTCCGATCTCTATCGTGATTGGGGGGTGACGGTGCGTCCGAGCGGCAGTGCGCGTTATTTAGGTGTCACACTTGATCGCCACTTAAAGTTTAGGTCCCACATTGTCACTGTGGTGAACAAAGCTAAGAGATTAGCTAGTGCACTGGGGAGAATTATGTCCCAGAGTAGGAGGCCCCTCGATCCAGCAAGAGAAGATTATTAGTCCAGTGTGGCTTATTGATCTTACTGATCTGGGTGGCGGCTTGTGAGGTGGGTGTGAATGCCAGAAGCGTTCGACTCTCTTCAGCATTGTCTAGGGATCAGTGTCTGCTGCGCCTACGGAACTTTTTCAACAGAAGCGGTTAATGTGCTGGCAGGCCTGATTCCTATCCGACTGCTTGCACTAGAGATCAGCAAGTAGGGTAGCCAGAAGGAAGTTGACTCTGGGGAGATGGCAGGAGGAGTGGGAGCGTTCGAGGAAAGGGGAGTGGACGAGGAGACTCGTCCCTGACCTCGAGAGCTGGCACTCCAGACGCCACGGTAGCTATGAGCTACCATCTGACACAGTCATTCACCGGACATGGTTCGTTCGGTGTCTACCTGTGTCGGATTGGGAAGAGAGAGTCACCTTCCTGTAGGGACTGTAATGGCGAGGAGGACACGGCAGAACATGCCCTGTCCGAGATGGGCTACCCTACACGGTGAACTGGAGAGAGGCTAGGCCGTCTCATTGCCGTTGACAACGTAGTTGACGCAATGGTCCAGGACGGAGCGGTATGGGATAAGGTTGCCTCCCTGTGGGAGCTGATCCTACGAACCAGGTGTGAGGAGGAACAGCTCCCACAAGCAAGTGTGCTGTAGGTGATTGACCCCGTCGTGTAATGGGGAGGAGTGTTGCTGCTGTTAGTTGTTGTGTTGCTGTTGTTGTTGTTCTGTTTCCTTTTCTTTCTTGTTGATGTATTTATATATAAAAAATGCGACGGTTCCGGTCGGGGTAGTACAGCGTTCACTGGAAATAAAGGGTTAAAAAAAAAGACACCAGAGCTGGGCGCGGGCGCGAACTTCATACTAAATGCGTTTTAAAATCTTATCTGAACTGATGATGTTTTTACACCATTTAGGATGAAGTTCTCGGAAAACTCGGCAAAGCGTGTACCACGACTAAACAGCGTCAGACTGGAAACGCAACGTGGCCTCGAGATGACCTACCGAAAATTCCTCCGTGCGGGCGGCGCATTTTTTTTTGCGACCCACACGCATATACGGGGGTGGTTCGTTTGAACGAACGAACTTTTCTCTCGCAAAACATTCCATCGCCAGATCGATAACGATTATTATGGAATCGTTTTCTAAATTGAAATTGTTGTTTCTGCGCCGCGCCTCGCCGCCGTGTTATTCTTCGTCGTAGTTCCGTTTGTTTTCGTTGTTTGTAGTGTACGCGCCGTGTTGACTTTCGGGCGTTATTTGAACGGCTGTTTAAACACGACCGATCCCGGGGATTTTTCTCAGTTGGTCCCGAGACGGGGCGGGGAGTGGTTAGATTAAAATTCGGACTTGAATTGATGGGTGGGAGTGAGGGAGGGGTGGGGAATACTGTACGATTACGAAACGTGTGATGGAATTTGAAGGAAAACGACTTTCGTTCTGTTAATCAAGTTTAGGGTGGGGGGGCGTTGGGGGGTTGGTGGCTCAATCAAACCGCTTTCGTGTACCGACGCGTTTGTTTGCTCGCAGATTTCGGTTTATTATTTTAATGCCGGGTCGTTTCTAAGTCGCATCAAAATGCGGTAGGGGATTATGGGATTACGCGAGTGTCCTAACGTACAGCGTCCGGCCCTTCAAACCGAATGGCTCGTTGCCCGTTTTGCGGTCGGACGTACGTCGTGCCCTACCTTATCCTTGTCGCGCGCTAGTCGTCCGGATAATATTTCGTCCTGTCGGGTCCGGAATTTTTGCAACCCTCGCTCCCGTCGGTGTCGCACAAGTGGTCGATTTGTCATGTATGCTAAATTTCCCTGATTTCCGAGTACGAAATGTCGGAGAGTTAAGTTTCTTTTTTTTTCTCGGGGAAAAAGTCGAATTAATCGCGACGGTTTTTGTTTAGAGACGTCGGGAGTTAATGTCGAACGCGGAGTGGGGGCGGGGGGGCAGGTTGAAAAAAATATAGCGCGACTCGGAGAGGGGTCGCGATGCGTGTGCGGGTGCGAAATAAGATACGTGGGGGGGCGGGGTGGGCATTTAGCGCGCGACTTTCGAGCGGCACTTGGGGCGTTTGCGGTGCAAATGGAAACGGGTTGATGTCGGGGCGGGCCTGAAACCGAAGGACATCGGGGAATTGGCGAAATTGGAAATGTTCACGGGGAGTTTGACGTTCGGGAATATCTTGTAAGACAGTGCTTAGCGGCTTATCTGTGATTTTCCTTTTCGAACGACTGGCACAGTTCTAATAACGGTAAAGTTTGTTCGAGTCGGATAACTTTTGCTTTCATAATCATTAGGAAATTGATGGGATTCCCTTATCCCGACTGTATCGGGTTGTTCGTGGCGAGAATTATGCCCGATCCCGACTTGCATAAAAGCGAGAACGGATATTTCAAATGAGGAGGATTAATGCCGGGGGTCTCTTTTACGATGAATCATTACACCGATATTATCGAGGTAAAGTTGTAGTTTTATATGCATTACACGTTTCTCGTAATTTACGAATGTGACAAATTCGGGCAATTTGTCAACGTTTGTACATGTTTCCCGCGGGGAATAATAATATCTACAGGAAGTGCGAAACGGTTGCGTGTAACTTTTTGCATAATTCGAATTTTGCGGCGTTAAATCGTCGGAACGAATAAATTTCCAACGTCGCCGCTCGAAGATGGCTCGATGGACTCGAGGCGCACTTGTGCGATGGGTGGTTACCTACGTAGAAAACTGAAGTTTTCGATTTGCGTCGAAGCGCCGTTCGCGTATTTTCACTTTTTGACGGTTAAATCGAATTAGATACGCTTCTACGAGTTTTAAATTAATATTTCCAGAGATAAATCAGTGTCACTTTAAGTGGTTTATGTCGAATTAGTGACACATTAGGCTTAACGTCGGTTGTCCCGTAAGAATACAAATTAGATCTCGTACGCGGCGGTAATTCGTGCGTTCCTTGGCGTCGGCGTCGGGTTCCGAATGTAACTGAAATTGTTGTTTTAATTAATGATTAGGTAGACAAACTTCGGGGCTGTTTGCTCGCTTCGGTTCTTTGAGCCGCCCGGCCTCGCCTCATCTGTGCCCCGTAGATTTACTTTGAATAAATAAAACGGATATTAATCTTTAAAATTAAATTTGCCCATATTTGATTGGATTCGATCCGTGGCGCGGCACCGGAAAAGCTTCTCCGACGACCAGATAGGCAATCAATCAAACACGACTGCAAGAGTAGCTGCACGTCATGTACCTATTTTTTTTATTCACATAAAGCTGTGCCGCACCTGAGCGAACGCGGGCGCGCACGGACTTGCGGTCGTTTTCAAAATTTCAATCAAAACGCCAGCTTCTCGTTTAATTGATCGTCGTTTACTTTGACGATCTAAATCCGTGGCCATCAGATTACGAAGCGGACAATGTTTGAATTGGACAAAAGAGGCAGTGGTAACGTTAAACATCGCGATGGGGGCGGAGGGGAGGAAAGATGATGGAATTAAAACTACGTAAGAAAACAGTCGATTGTTACAACATCGGTAACGGCGACGGCGTGAACGCATTAACATTCAGTTGGATGACATAATTCCTAACGTCTTCTAATAAGGTTAATCGATCAAATTTTGTCTACTCGTCGGCCTAAATTGTTTAAAAATTGATACTACAATCGAAACTTTGAATTTCGTTTTTTTTTAAATCGGTAAACGAATGCATTGAATATATAAAATGTCTCAAAATAAGAGCAATTAAAAAAAAATTAAAATTCTGAAATATATATTTTTTGAATTCTTACGTAAAATGCCGACCAACAGTGCCGCCACTGCGACTGCCACACGTTTGTAACGTACTATAAGAAAAAATTAAAAACTTGTAAGTTTTTTTTTGTATTTCCTACCTTTTTATCGTCATTGTCTTCGCTCTTCCGTTGACTGCGAACCGGCATTATTACGTACCTATACCTACGCTTCAGATTTCACTGTATTTCACCAATCACCATGATCGCGAAAACGCGCGTAAGATAAATTTTCGTTCGCGAAATTGGACCGTCTAATGTTTGGGGGGAGCCCTAACCAAGACCCTAACCGAGCCCCTAACCAAGACCCTAACCGAGTCCCTATCAAAGAGCCTAATCGAGCTCGATTTTCAGAGAATTTGTGTTAGAGCTTAAAGGTCCATGTATTTACACTTTATAAATACACGGAGATGTAATGTAATGTTTGTTTGTAATTGTTTTAGAGTACACAACACTCGTGCACTCTCACGCAAAAAGGCCTTATAAACCGAACGAGCACTCCTATTCGCGCACGCGAATAATACGTCGCCGAAATTTAAAATTCGAACTACCGAAACGAGCACTACCGCTCTGTACCACGAACGCGAAAGATCTGAATCGGTTTTGCCGGAATTCCATTTATTTTAAAAACTTTCACTTGTTTGTTCGCACTCCGATAGCGACGCACATGTTTTATTAGTTGTTTTGTCGGTGCATCGGTCGCATGAAAATGCGATTAAACTTTTATCTGGTTTATGGTTTGTAAAAGGGAAATTGTCAATGTTCGGGGCACACGAGTAATTTTTAAATTAAAAATAGAGTAAATTTATAATTCTGCGTTATAAAGGCAGCGATTATCCAGATAATTTTAAATTGATAAGTATTAGCGAATTTTCATAGAAAATAAAGCTATTGCAGCCAGTCCGATGGACGGAATCCAGACGTGCCCTTTTGGTTTTTCTCCGATCTCGACCCCTAGATGACGAAAATATAGGTTGTTCATTTCGATTCAGTCATATATACAATCAATTTCTTGTGCACACAATTTGGGTAGCAATTTTAATCGTAAGAGGACAGTGCATTGTCTTTACGAAAGCGAAGGACGAGTTCGTTAACCGGCCAAATCGACCGACCCGTTTCAAAATGGTGTAACCGACGTTACCGAAGTTCTTTGAAAATAATTGTTGGAACGGTTAATTTTAAATAATTTATTAAAACAATATCACAAATATTACCTATATTGTTACATTTACAATTTAACCATTAATCATTTATTAATTTATAGTTTAACAAGGTATTATTTAATATTAATTCACTCACCCTTATGCTTTAGCACTCTTTTCACTCTGTCGAAAACCAGACTGTTGAAAATGGAGAACAAGACTGTCGTGTCGACTTACACCCCCTTTTTTATATCATTCCAAAATTGTCGACACCGACCTAATTTAATTATTAAAATGAATTTGCTTATTTGCGAATTGTCTTTGTCATCACTTTCATTTAAATGTCGAAAGTGTGACGCAGTTGCTGATTTATAATTTTGCAATACCGCGCGGGGTCGTTAGATTATAATTAAAATGAATTTGTTTATTTGCCAAATGTCTTTGTCATCACTTTCATTTAAATGTCGAAAGTGTGACGCAGTTGCTGATTTATAATTTTGCAATACCGCGCGGGGTCGTTAGGTTACAATGGCGGCCGTTCAAAAAAAATTAAAAAAATTACTTATCTCAGCTATTACTCATCGGATCGGTAATGTGAAATACGTTTTGAAATCGGCACAAAATTCTCTACCGATCATGTCTCTTTATAATTTTCGATGGGATGCGTCGTTTTCGAAATAATCGAAAAAAAGTGATAATTTGTTTTTTAAATTCTTATAAATATCTCTCGTAAATATTATTTTTCAAAAAAATGTATTGATTTCGAGAAAAATTAAAAAAAAAAGTAGTTTTTTGACGCGCGACATGAAAATTCGATATCGAGACTTGCGCGCGGTCGGATTTTTTAACTCTTCACATTCGAACGCAAAACTGCGCGCCGCCGCACGAGTCCCCAAGTTTACCTACAAACGGAGGTCGTCGCCGTTCGAGGATGTTTTATTCATCGGGCGCCTTTCGTGTAAATTTCCATTTTCTCAACAATTTGTAGCGGTATTCGATATTTTCGTGAAACGTTCCCTTGTTCGCGTCGTTTTTAATATATGAGGTGCCCCGTCGCGCCGCATCTGGAAATCTTCCGGACAAGAAAAAAATAATCTAATGACCCGTTAACGCTTTGACGACGTGTCCGATGCGTCGACAACAGGAATCTCTCCAAATAAAAACCCACATTATTATTGTTCTCTCGGCGCTTCGCGTCTCGTCATTAACATCCGAATTTCCTTCGTTCGGGTTCGTTTAAAAAGCGCGCGAATCCTGAATATTCATAAACGTCCAACTTCAACGCGGAGAGTTCATATTCCGAAATGTCACTCGTAATTCATAATTACGTTGAACGTCCGCGAACGGAGCGGACGGCAATTAAGACGGACGCCCGTTTTTCGCGGTCCGCGAAGCTCGCGTGCCGCTCACCCGCGACACGGCACCGAAATACAACTTCGGGCCTAAATGTATTCCATTTAATATAAGTTAGTTCACAACTGGCCGCTAGGGACAAGACGTCTTGTTTAAGTTATTTTTCTTCGTTCCCGATTTTCCCTAAATATTAAATTGGGGAGAAGGGAGCGGCGCGGGGAGGGGGTGGTGCCCCCCCCACCCCCGAGTGCGCGCCCGCAATTTTAAACGAGACAAAAGAGCGACCGAAGTTCGATTTTGTTAATTAGAATTCGTCTATACGGTCTTAAGGTCGGTTACCGTGTAAACGTTGAGGTAGGTGTGCGCGCCCGTTCGGTCCCTCGTTTTCCGTTCAAACGTGCCCCCATTCTAGCGAAATAACGTTTACAGCCGACTGCAAAGCATCGCGTTTTTGTTGCCGAGATGTTTCTAAAAACGATTCGGTTGTTGTGACGCCGAGGACTCGTAAGGATGCCCGATAAACTCTAAATGGTTTCGTGCTCCTAAAGTGCCTTTGTTTTCCTGCGTTTTTTTTTTAAGAAAGAAAATTTTCCGTGAGACTGCTGCGATACTTATATTTTATCTTTGCTTGTGTTGTTTATTCGGTATAATGTGTATATATATATATATATATATATATTTTTGCTAAATTATTCTACGGAAAGGCCGCCGATGATACTCGCGACGACTTGAAGGGATAAATAACTATTATCTATGGTAACGTAAAAATTTATTTGGTTTTCTTTGATAGACCACAATTTTTTTTTGAATGTCGTTAGGACTCGGCTTTACAGCTAGATGGCGTTCCCCGATGGTTGTTAATCGCGCCCAGGCACTCGTTTTCTCGATGATCACACAGGTTGTTAGCATAGATGGAGTTCTTCGCGGACTCGGCCTGACGACCAATAAGCGCTAAGTATAAATTATCGCCGATCACTCCGAAATCGAGCGGCATGGCGTTGCATTGCAAGAGGATTCGAACTCCCGACCGTTGATTTATTAGACGAGCGGTAAGCTCGCTCGATCGCAATTCGCGCAATTGATTTCGTTTCGAAAAAAAAAAACGGGCGCGACTCGTCGCCGAAACGGCGGTGAAGTGAACGAAGCTATTGTGACGAACACGCGGCACGGCCGATGTCACACGCCAACTATGATAATAAAATTAAAAAAAAGTGGTTTCCGATTTAACACCTGGTCATCGCGTCATCGATGGACAGTCGATTACGGTTTGTTGCTTGTTGATTTTCCGTTAGCTTCCGTCAAAGATAATTTTTGTAACGAAATAACGTGGCCCTGAAACGCCGATCGAGGGTTGTTCGTAGACTAGTCCATAACGCGGTGCATGTTTTCGTAAACAAATCGAGTTTCGCACGACTTCGGGATGGTTGGCGTCGCGTCGCGTCGCGTCGTTTTTAAATTTTCTTTTCTGAAGAGGTCGCTTTCGCGCAGCAGTAGTTTCTCTACAGTTGCGATTATTTTGCGCGCCGACGAAGTATTCGTTCGACGATTTTATCTGCTGAAGTTTTGTAGGTTGTAATCGAGGGGTGATTCTCGTTGGAAGTCTTGTGTACATAACACTGGAAGTCTTTAAAAGTCCCTGGAAATCCTTGAAAATCCCAGGAAATCTTTGAAAGTCTCTGGAAATCCTTGAAAATCACAGGAAATCTTTGAAAGTCTCTGGAAATCCTTGAAAATCCCTGGAAATCCTTGAAAATCTCAGGAAGTCTTTGAAAGTCTCTGGAAATCCTCGAAAATCCCTGGAAATTCTTAAAAATCCATGGAAATTAATTAAAAATCCAAGTCCCTGGAAATTCTTAAAAATCCCTGGAAGTCTTTGAAAGTCTCTGGAACTCCTTGAAAATCCCTGGAAGTCTTTAAAGTCCCTGGAAATTTTTAAAAATCCCTGGAAATCTTTGAAAGTCCCTGGAAATTCTTAAAAATCCCTGGAAGTCTTTGAAAGTCTCTGGAAATCTTTGAAAATCTCAGGAAGTCTTCGAAAGTCTCTGGAAATCCTCGAAAGTCCCTGGAAATTCTTAAAAATTCATGGAAATTAATTAAAAATCCAAGTCCCTGGAAATTCTTAAAAATCCCTGGAAGTCTTTGAAAGTCTCTGGAACTCCTTGAAAATCCCTGGAAGGCTTTAAAAGTCCCTGGAAATTTTTAAAAATCCCTGGAAGTCTTTGAAAGTCTTTGGAAATCCTTGAAAATCCCTGGAAATCTTTGAAAGTCTCTGGAAATCCTTGAAAATCCTTGTAAGTCTTTAAAAGTCCCCGGAAGACTTTGAAAGTCTCTGGAAATCCTTGAAAATCCCCGGAAGTCTCTGGAAGTCTTTGGAAATCCCTAAAAGTCTTTAGTCGTTGGAAGTCTTGTGTACATAATCTTTTTGAAGATTTACCCCTCGGATGTAATTGTTAATTTTTTGTCGCGTCGTGTGTTAAAAGATGAAATCGATGCACGACGAACAACATTTTAACCTCTTTCGTCCGACGACGAGTGCGATTCTAAGTGCCGATTTAGCGGGAATTTCGATAAGTGGAAAAATGCGGAACGCCCCACGTCGGGCGCCATTTGTAAGACGAACGGGTACTATTTATAGTAACGACGCCACCGAACAAATTTTCTTCTTCTTCACGTGCCTATCCATTACTGGACGTTGACGATCATACTGGCTATTTTTACTTTATTTGTGGCCGCTCGGAATAGTCCTGTTGTTGATGCAGAAAACCACGTCCTTAGATTTTTGAGCCACGAGATTCTTCTCCGTCCGGGTCCTCTCCTTCCGTCGACTTTTCCCTGCAGTATAAGTTGGAGCAATCCATAACGATCCTCGTTCCTCATTATGTGTCCAAGATATTCGAGTTTCTTCCTTTTCACTGTGTTAACAATTTCCAATTCTTGGCTTAACAAATTCTGACCGAACAAATAACTATTTAACAATTTTAACAATTATAACAATTTTTACGATTTGTCCATTAACTTGATTACCGAGTTGAAACATACGGAGCGCCCCGCGTTGGGCGCCAATTTGCTCTTCGCGGCGATGTTCTTTTTTTAAAGCAGGTTTTTGCAATATTATTTAACGAATTTCCACGTTTCAACGTCGCGGAACCGCAATAACCGAACTTCCAGGCAAATACGATTAGCGGCAATGCCGTCGGAGGAAACGAATTTAAAAAAAAATCGAAGCGGTAATCGAATTACCTTTTTTAATTCACTTTCGAATGTCCTTTCGTCGTCTAAATCTGTTACCGACGGGCGCTTTGGCACTTTAATTTGGCGATCGCGTCTTCGTCGCGCGTTCCGTTCACGACGTGGCGGTCTTGCGAGTGACGCGGGCGATTTCCCGTTTTTTGTTTTGTTTTGCGTATCCACTCGTATTCGTTTTAAGTATCGATCGTATTTCGTTTCGCTTTTTTTCGCCGTAGGAGCAGCCTGTCCTTATTTATCGCTACAGTAATTTCGAACTAGACAAATTGCCCATTAATATAATTACGGCGAAATAGGAAACAAAAATGGCGTGTATACCCCAAGTACGTGTAAAAGGTAAATTTAGTAGTACTTATATAAGTTACTTAATTACATTAGAATGCTAGCAGCTGCTGAAAGCTTTATATCGTTGCTCGTTAGTAATTACGTATTTGTTCGGTTTCTATACGACTTCATTTCGCTTTAGAAATACAATCGGAAAATGCTTTGCACGGAGAAAATTACGAAAATATCTATACCTATAGGTAGATTACGTAGCGTTTAACCGAAGCCAGTCCAATTACGTTGATTCGATTGTTTTTAAAATGAAACGCCGGTATGTAGCTGCGTATGCGCGCTGTACGCGCGATACGCGCGTCCTTATAAAAACCTAATTTCGAAAAGTTCCCATTTAGGAACTTGTTAGATACGGATCGTTTCATTTCCCGTATCTCGTAGTTTCTTTCGGTAATCGCTTGCGCTAGTTGAAGATCGTCGAGCACGATTTTGGAGGACGCGCCGTACGCGCGCACGACGTTGTGGAGACTGGACCTGACGGACGAGCGCCGAAAATTCCAAAAAGTGATAAATTTCGAGCCGACAGTCGTTCGTCGGATGGAAATCCGAGATTGCGTTAGCCTTTTCAGTTGTTCCATGTACGCTCCGTCCAAAAAGTTTCGTCGCCGATAGAGCGGCAACTCGTTAACGGCTCGAACTTCGGTTCATTATTTTGTGCAGACGAATTCCGAATATTTTTTAGGCAAGTCCATCTTGAATATTACTTGACCGAATTTATTCGTAGAAACGTAAACTGTATGCCTAGCGGCGACGACGACGAAGCTTTTTGGACAGAGTTTACATACTGCGGCGATACGGGACGGGAGTAATTTTAGTCGTTATAGAAATAAGAGTGTAATTTTGAGAAATGTCAGATAGAATTATAAAAATTTAGGGGATTAGTTAATAAAATGTAAGGGAGAAATTAATAGGGGTATTAATTGTGAGAGAATGTAAACAATCGTGGCAAGAAGTCGGATGGAGAGTGGATTGGAAATGAAGATTAGGGAGTGGTAAAAGGGACGGACAGTAAAAGGTGAGAAATAGTGAATAATTATAAACAGATTAAGGGTCGATCTTTCCATCTCCCGATAAATTAATCTGACAGATATTTACCATGGAAACAATTGTTCGAACAAACGTTTCTATGGTAAATATCTGTCGGATAAATTTATCGGGAAATGGAAAGATCGGCCCTAAGACGGTTAAGTGTAGTAGGAACAGTAATGGAATTATAGCTTATCCAAACCTATATGATGTTCACGTCATCAATACAAGGTTACTAGGATGACGTTTCACACACTGCTGTCACCTCGTACCTCGTATTTTGACAGTTCTAATAAATTGTAGTCTTTCTTAATGCCATCTATAGAATATGTCACATTCCAAAGGACCTTACGGGTTTTTATAAGGAGCTGGACCCAACTGAAAATAGCAATGAACCATATACCATTTGAAAGCTCTCAACATAGTTCCAAGCATAAGTCACGAAAACGGACTACAATATTTTTACGAGCATTCAAATGTTTTATATCGGTTTTGTAATTAAAGACATTTATCGATAGAATTCATAAACAAGTACTCATGTTGTTACATACACCACAGGAAAGCACGTTTCGAGATCTACACGATGCTGACAAATTAGTGCCTTAAATTAAGTCGACTTATTGTTACCGAAGAAAGCTGTTCCAATTTTACAACCTGTCCGTGAGCTTATACAGAAATACGTGCGTTTCGGTTCGTCATTAATTACTATCCAAAATAGACACCTATTGACGAAGCTACATTTATTGTCTTCGAGGATATATTAACCTAGAACTACATAACAGGCTGTCCGGTGTAAGAACTGTCACAGCCGGTGAAACTAACGTTACCAACGTGAAAAAAAATTAATTTATCTCGAACAGGAAACGTCGAAACACCAACTTAATCGATAGATTTACTTAATTTTTTTAGCTCGTTAACTCGTTGGAGGTTCCTCGTTGCCAAAACGCCTTAGATCGAATACGTGCTCGCGTTCGGTCATTAAGTTAACCTCCGTACCGATTCGGTCTTAAATCGACCGAAAACGTCGATGTTTTCGCCACGATAGTAGAATTAGCATATTATTATAGTAGTAAAATAATTGTAGATAAGATAATTTAATATAAATAGTTTTTAAATTATAATTTAAAAAAAAAATGCAGGATGAGGAATAGTTAAATTGGCACAATGAGGCCGTAGCAATACATAGATGAATAAGTATTCGACAGGAACATTGCAGCAGCGGTAGCCATTCAAACTATACACGGGATACATATCAGTTTTGTGATTAACCGATGCACGCGTCCCTTTTGTCTCCCTATCGATGCGATGGCTAATTCGCCGAACGAACCAATTTGCGTGTGGCGAACAGATACGCGAAAAGCACGTTGAACTTTATTGTGCGAAAACGAGACGGTTAGAAAAAAAAAGTGCTTACCTGCAAAATGACCATTCTATTATTTCGATTCCAAAAAAAAAGGCCAAAAAACGGGGGCCTTGGCGTTTTTTTTTTGGGTACATTATCAGCTTAAAGGCGACATCCGAACGCGCGATATGTTTTTCCGACGACATAATTCGAGTAGGGAAAAACTGTTACGGTCACTAAAATGTTAACGAATCTGAGGCAGTTTCGATTTCAAACACCCAGGAATCTTTTACGTAAGAACGAAACACGCGTGGCGTCGACGCGACGCGCGACTCGCCGTTTTATTTTTCCACTACGAGATTTTTCTCGCTCGAAAAGTCGATTTCTCTCAAATTTCAGAACTAAAACGCCACATAACCTGTTTAAAATCCGTAGATAAGTAGAAGCGGCGCACTAAGATCGGTGGATTAAATTAATCCGCGGATCAAAAGCGCGAATCGCGATCTATCGAATTAATCCGCGGATCAAGCCCACGAAACCGCGAGTTAATTCGGGAGAATCGCGCGTAACACGCGGTGCGCAATCCCGCGAATGAATCCGCGCGCTCGCGAAACCGGCGACCAAAACAAGTTCACCGCCGACATTTCACGAGTTAATCGTCGTAACGTCCACGCAACAAAAACGCGAGCGGTCGCCCGCAAAATTCAATCGAATCCGAGTATAGGTAGTAATGGTTAAAAATTGAGAAGAAGTGGACCTTGGCGCGCAATTCCGTGAAATCGCGGTTAATCCGCGGATCGAGGCGCGAATCAACCCGCGGAATTAAACGCATGACACGGCCAAACGCGGATTAATTTGATCCGCCGATCTTAGTGCTCAGCTTCTACTTGACATATTTTTACTTGTTTTTGAGGCCGAGCGCTCGCGAAACCGGCGACCAAAACAAGTTCACCGCCGACATTTCACGAGTTAATCCGTCGTAACGCCCACACACGAAAAACGCTCGGGCGCTGCGCTGCGCGAGCGGTCGCCCGCAAAATTAAAGGAAATAAAGGCTAAAAATTCACTCCATTTGTTTTTTTTTTGTTTACGAAGTGGACCTTGAACGAAGTGGGGGCCGAGCGCGTCCCGGGTGCGCAATACGGGAGGTTCTACTGCTCAGTAGAATTTATTTTATCATTCGCGGTATTTTCGCTTCGTTGTGATACTGTGAAAAAACACTGGAACTTCGGCTCGCGTCCCAACTCAACTTGCAGCCGATGATAAAACCTTTTATTCTCGATACTTATTACGTTAGAAAGAAAGTGGCGTGCGACACGTCTATTTCCGATATTAAGATGTTATCGTCCTTAAAGGAAACGAGAACATTTTTAATCGACCTTTCGACGTCGATGAGCGCGACATTTGGGTCAATAAGTGATTTTGGGAGTGAATTTTTGGCGCGCGTATCTGCAAACTCATCTAGGGCTTTTCGACTTGACACGTTCGCCGCCGTCGCCGAACGTGTAATTACTCGAAACGTCCCAATTGGCGACCAGCGATGGTCGTCCGTTCTAGAGGTGGCAGCGAACGTGTTATAATAAATTTTCTTGCACGACCGAAGTAAAAATTTTTTTTTTGGAAGATATCGTGTTGGTAATTGCGGTCGTGGTTGCGGCGGGATTCGAATCCGTAGCCGTGATATTTACGTTTCGTTTTCGCACAAGGCCTGAAGCGCGCGTATAATTGTAATTGCGTCGTTGCGTCGAATCGCTTTTAATCGAAATCGTCAAAGGGCGCGCGGGGCAAAAAAAACCGTTGGCGTTGATTTCGAAAACGGCCCGCGTAAAATTTCCAGTTGGCAGTCCACAAAGGGAATTTGTTTTTTCCGCTTATCCATCGAAAAATTGATCGGTCGGTTAAATTAAATCAAGCGCCTCCGAAAACGTGTACCGAAGATCAAACGGCCGCGCCGCGTAGCCGAACATGCAAAACACACACACACACACAGTTTAGATTCCCGACGTACGTTTTACCTGATAATCGGTTCGAAATGTTTCGCAAAAGTCGCGTTCAATTTATCGGCAGTATATCACGTTTGACGATTAATTTTTTTTTAATATTCGGGTGTACGAACTTGCGTACACCCGATGCCCCGATCGCGCCCGGGACCCCCCGGACTCGATGATAAAATCAAGTTGGCGCGATGCGATGGCTACGCGTCTAACGTCTAATCCTTACTACTTAGTACCAACCGACTCGGATACTGCGGTTCGCGAACTCAAAAGAAAAACGAAAGCTTTCCAACGCCGTAACTCTCAAAGTATTGATTTTACGAGAAAAATGTTTCAAGTGAAAACGATGCGTCGTTCATTTTTCTACAAAAAAGGCACGACGTCCTTTTTTCGTAGCGGCGGCCGTTCTCGAGATATTTGCGTTTGTCGAGTTGGCGGTTAACGCGCGGCGCCCGCGCCGCGCCAACTCGGAAGCGCCGTTCGGAAAATGAAGTCAATTCGATTTTTACGCGGTTCGAATGACTCGCTACGCGTTTCTTGTTTGTTAAATGACATTCTTGTAGTTTGGGCATTTTATGAGCGAGAGTGGTAAAAAATTAAAATGATATTCGGACGGTCGGGCGTAAAATTGAAGACGACAGGCTCTCCGGGGCAATTTGTCGTACGTATCGGGGGAAAGTTCCGTTTCTTGACTGTTCTTCGTGTCTCGCATTTCGAACGTATTGTTTAGTCAGAATAAAACAAACTGAAAGCGCTCGAGCTATCGAGATTTGTTATCTATATTTCGGTACATTATCGTCGATTTCGCGTCCTCGTAGGCCACCCTTATAAGTACCACCTATAATACTTATTCCGTCTGTGGTAGGTAAGCATTTTCTAAATCTAAGGATTATATTTGATTGCGGCGACCGAACCCTCTTCAATTTAATACCGGCGGGGTTGGTTAATTCGAGTGCACTCGGAATTTAACGAGAAACTGCATATAGGCAGTTGGTACTTAAATAGTTTTGTGCGATTTCGAAAAAATGCGATCGTTCGCTCGGGCTTCGAACCCTCGAAAAAAAAAGAACAAAACGGAGGCATTCGTTTTCCGGCCAACGAGAGGAAAGTTCAATTCCGGAAAAGCGCCGGACGGGTAGTTTTCAATACGGCGCGCATTTAATGCTCAAACAAACTCTCTACTAAAATTGTTTTTGCTTCGACGTCTGGGAACTCTTCCTTTTGTTTGATAATAATTAGGACAACATTTACCGGCCTGGCGGTTCGCAATGTTAAAATAAATGGAAAAACTAACGAGGGTCCCGACATCTCGATTAAATAACAACGTTTATTTATTCGGGATTCTCGCGACCTCACTCCCACCCCTCCCCTAACCCGTCGATTTTCCTTTCGGGAGGATTTTTAGGGGACGCGCCGTTAAAGTGTACAAGCGAACGTCGTCGGCTCGTCGAACGTGGAGTACTGTTGATTGCGGCAAATTGCGGACGATTTTCAATTCCATATTCCATAATTTCTCAGCTCACCCTCACTACTTAACTTCTCGACACAATGACGCTCGTTACTTTAACGTAATTGTCAGCAAAAAAAAGTCGAAAGCCATTCGACGTATATCAGTGTCTTTTGTAATGGCTCTCGCGAAAAAGGAATTTTCCCTCTTAAAAAAAAAAGAAAAAAGAACTTATCGGGTTGTAAGTAGTGGAACGTTTCCGTCGCGTTATAATTGCACGTCGCGCGTTAATTACGTTTTCGTTATTATTTAATTGACGGGGTGGATAAATTTATGATAATTCGGGGTTTCGTTTGAAGAAGAAGACGGAAGTCAAACGGGCCCTCCCTGTCCTGCACGGCCAGCGGCGTGACCGATAAATTTTGGCCGCGTCGGCGCGGCAATCGGTCTCCAAGAAACGGCCTGTAAAATTTCTCTCCTTTCAACTTACGTTGATTTTATTTCGAATAAATTCCGTTCGCCGAATGCGGCCTTTGCGACACGACCTTCCATGTTGTACGAGTCGCGTGCGAGTCTTTCGCCAGAATTCGCGCGAAGAAGAGACGGTTTCTTGTTTTTTCCCGGTGTTCGCGCGCTTCAAAGCGATTTGCTCGAAAAGGACGCATTCCATCGAAAATTATGAAGAAACACGATCGGTAGAGAATTTTATGTCGATTACAAAATATGTCACGCAATTGCCGATCCGACAATTAATAACGGAGATAGCGCCGTTTGAAATTTTTAAACGGCCGCCATCTCGAAACGATTTGGCCGGTTAACGAACCCGTCCTTCGTTTTCGTGAAGACGATACGCACGCGAAATTTAAGCCTCGTGCGATCGAAATTGCGACCGGAATCGTGTCCACAAGAAATCGATTATACGGGGCGTTTCAAAATTGCACGGCATTATTGCTAGGTTAAGTGGGGTTTGCTTAATACGCGTTGGTTCAGAGGTCGTCCGTTTTCGAGATACAGGACGTTTGAAAACTGCTTTTGGCATGCAAATGTTTTCGGGGTAGTTGAAGTGATCTTTTGTGGTGAGATTCGTGGGCGAGACAATTGAAAAAAAAACCCGGTTGGTCGTTCAATCTCAACCACATGAAAATAGTTACACTCTTATCGGGTGCGCCGTTTTCGAAATAAATTAACTTGACCTTTAGACAAACGCGTATTAAGCTAACCCCACTTGTTTTTCGCTGTTCTATCGACCCCAGCAATGGCGCCTTGAAAATTTTAAACGCCCCGTATACACCGTGCGTGACGGAATCACGGTGCACCCCCGCTAATCTTGTTATTTATCGAGATAAATTATTCGCACTTGTTTACATATCTAATGTACTTATCAAACGTCACTTTTTCCGCATGAAAATTGCGTTGTCCCCAGTTCTGGTTTCGCCGGAACTGACGTCACATCGCATTATTTTTTTTGGATCTGCATAATTTTCTGAATATAATTGCAGCAAATAAGCGAGATTTCGACTGTCAAAAAACAAATTTTGGCGCCCGTTTTGTTTTTCTAACTAGTTCTCCACAGAGACGCGGGCGGGGGGGGGAGGTGTTCCCCCTCCCCCGGATTAGTTTTAATCGACCTTATCAACACAACGATAAATAAAATCACTCCAAAAACATGTGATCGTTTGACGTATCATCTGGTAAAGTTACCAACAATGGTTTTTGTATCCGTAACGGTACTATGGAAATACAGTGGACCCTCGGTATACGACCTTAATCCGTTCCTGATGTTTGGACGTATATCAAACCAACCTTTCCCATAAGAAGTAACGTAAAATGATTAATCCGTTCTCATGTAAAAAAAAACTCTTGATATGGTATATTAATGGGGTTGTAAAATAATTTAAACACTGTTTGAGCGCATTAATAAACAAATACATTTTATTATAGATTAGAAACAAAAACAAAAAAAAATCTATTCTACGGAAGAAGAGTCGCATCCTGGATTTTTTACTTTTCCACCTTCTGTCGCTTTTCACTAGGATCGGCAACTTTTATTAAAAATCTGTCCAAAAAACTTTGTGCCCGTCTTCTCCTCGGGATGTTTATAAAATGTGACATTGCCTGATCTTCCCGAGCGATGTTATTCCAACTTTGTTAGGGTGTTATTTTTCTACAAAAATTTTCACGTCCATCCATTTTGCAAGGATTTCTTTAATTAATGAAGAAGGAGCTTCTTCTATCTCTTCCTCCTCCGAGCCAGAAGGGAGTCTATCCGTTCTTGTTTGATGCTCGTCGTTCTCCAGTTCCTGTAACTGGTCAGTTCTTGATTGTGTTCTTCCACTAATTCTTCCACATCATCATCATATACGTCCAGTACCAGAAGAACAAAGTTAACAAAGTTATAGACCGTGGCACCGCGAAGGTCTAGTTTGGCCTAGTACACTGAAAGAGCAGTACATACACCAACCAACAACTCTCCCCACCAGAAATTACAGTTTCAAACCAAACGAAGTCAATATAAATTCACGAATAGTGTAGATATCATAGTACTAGTTATTTAGAGATGGCGCGTTTAATTGAACTAACAAGGAAGGTTAGGCAGGTGGAAATCGCAGAAAAATTTGAAACTTTGCAGGATTGTAGTACTAGTCAACCTTAATCAAGAGCCGTGTTCCGTTCGTGCCCTTATGCGGTTTAAGAGGGCAAAATCCACCCTTAAAAATTGAAACTTTTTTCGATTTTGCTGATTATCTCTGGAACAACAAGAGCTATCGCCAACAAACTATAAATTTTTATAAATGGCTATTTAAGACCTACATTATGATATAAAAATTAGGGGTAAAAATTCTAAGGGGTGCCATCCCTGCCCGCAACTCTCAATTATTTTCAGTATTTTTTTTGTACGCTGCAATGAATTGATAGATTATTAAGAGAGTTGTTCGTTAAAGTGTATCACCTTACATTAATTTATTTGTATTTGTGCAATTGCACCCTTTGGTAATAATATCCGAAGCCGCGTATCTCTTAAACAATAAAAAATATCACCAACAAATTATATATTTTTGTATATAACTGTCCAAGACCTACATTATAATATAAAAATTTGGGATAAAACGCCTAAGGGATTTCATCCCTACCCCTAACCCCCAATTATTTTTAATATTTTTGTGTACGTTGCAATGTATTTTTATAGCTTATCGGCATAATTATTAATTAAAATGTATCACCTTAAATTAGTTGATTTGTATTTGTGCAAAGCCACCCTTTGTTAATATCTAGTAACATTTAATAACAAAGTAACATTTCACCGCTTTACAAATCTGCACGCATTTAAATCGATTTAAAAATTTTGTAAAATCTCGAAAAAAGATGTGTTATAGTCCATGGTTTTGGCAAAATTTTGGCCGAACCTAAAACGGGAGAACAGAACAGGTGCGCAATTACTTGAAAAGTCATTTTTATAGTATATCAAAGCAATAAATGACGAATTGTCGGCGTTTAAATAGAATTAAATTTTTTGCATAATTTCGATAAAATGACACTAACTGATACACTCAGAATAGGTCCGGAATTACATGAAAAGTAGTTTTTCGAGAATAACAAAGCGAGAAATGACAATCTAAGCGCATTTTGGGCGATTTAAAATTTTCGCGAAATTTCGAAAAAAAGACGTGATATACTCCATGGTTTTGGCAAAATTTTGGCTCAACTTGGAAAGTTTACAACAGGTTCGGAACTACTTGAAAACTTATTTTTCGAGTATAATAAGACAAGAAATGACAAACTGCACGCATTTAAATCGATTTAAAATTTTTGTAAAATCTCGGAAAAAAGACGTGTTATAGTCCATGATTTTGGCAAAATTTTGATCGAACCTAAAACGTTCAGAACAGGTCCGGAATTACTTGAAAAGTCGTTTTTATAGAATAACAATGCAAGAAATGACAATCTAAGCGCGTTTCCGGCGATTTAAAATTTTCGGGAAATCTCGAAAAGAAGACGTGTTATAGTTCATGATTTTGGCAAAATTTTAGCTGAACCAAGATAGCTTCAAGAGATAAGCGGTGAAATGTTACTTTGGATATTAGATATTAACAAAGGGTGGCTTTGCACAAATACAAATCAACTAATTTAAGGTGATACACTTTAATGAATAACTCTTTTAATAAGCTATCAATTCATTGCGGCGTACAAAAAAAAATACTGAAAATAATTGAGGGTCGGGGGGATGGATCTCTTGTTGTTCCAGAGATAATAAGCAAAATTTCAAGCAAATAAGCAAAGTTTCAATTTTTAAGGGTGAATTTTGCCCTCTCAAACCGCATAAGGGCACGAACAGAATACGGCTCTTGATTAGGATTGACTAGTACTACAATCCTGCAAAGTTTCAAAGTTTTCCGAGATTTCCACCTGCCTAACCTTCCTTGTAAGTCGTATACCGAACAAAAGTCGTATACCAACCAAAATTTGTTTCGTTTAAACAGGACGTATTCCGAATTGGACGTATTCTAAAGCAGACGTTATACCGAGATTCCACTGTACATTCAATGACGAATCCATCCACTCGCCCACTTTGGCTGCGAGATTAATACAACCGAATTTGCCGGAGAAATTTTGAAAAAAATTAATTAGGCAGTTGAGTGGCGCCCATTTTTTTTTTGACGGTCGAAATGCCACTTATGCGGCGCCATTATATTCGGAAAATTATGCATATTCCGAAAATGCGACGATACGCGGCGTGTTCCATTTGAAAATCGAAAATTGATGTCGGTTCCGGCGAAACCGGAAGTGGGAAAAACCAAATTTAGACCGTGTGCGCCGCGATCGTGTCCCGAAACGAACGACTTATATTTTTCTGATCTACGGACCGAGATCGGAGAAAATTCATTAAAAGCGATTCGCGCGACTATATCCGCTTATATACTCTAACCGGCCGCATTTCGGGATTTCCAGCGGGATTTCCAAAGGGTTCTGATGTTTATCGTGGTTTTGTTAGTAGTGCCATTTTGAAAATCTCAGACGTGTTTTAAAAAAAATTTTTTTTTTGCCCGGCTGCATTTGAATTCTGGACAACTGCGCGACGCTTCGTTCCGCACGACGATTCTGGGAAATTACGTTCGACCTCATCGAGAGGAAGGTCAACACGTCGGTAATCCGCTGACGTGCCTCAAATAAACATTATTAAAGGATTACGAGTGCGGGAACTGAAATATCCGAGAAGTGCTAAGCCAACATTTCAAAGCGGACACGAGACGGCGGCATTATACGGGGGCGCGTTTACGAAAGAGGCGGCTCGATTGAATTTGCACCCGTTCGGATTATCGGAATGCCGCAACAACAAAACTTAATTTGTCGAGGTTAAGATGCGCGCACGGTATAATTAATCAAAAAAAAAAACCATCCGAGACTTTAGTTAGTACCAGATGTGCCTCTCTAAAGTACATAAGTAACAATTTCAATATCATGATATTGATTCTTAGCCGTAAATATACGAGAGGCAACTCGAGCTTTGAGTATTAAACGCGGGTCAGGTTATTACATTGAAAATTTTGCGGAAAGCTTCAGGCTACGGCCTATAATTGTAAACATTAATTGCCTGCTACCTTCTGCTTAAATTGCAGGCCGCCGTGGCAACAATTTCAGTTGGAGGAAATTGTATAACTGCCCTAAGCCGTGAAAATTAATACGTTTACGGACGGCACGGGCGGGTATGACAAACGCGAATCAGATATTGCCTCTAAATATTTCCGATACATTGTTTTTCAATTAGCGTGTCCGAATTAGATGTCGAAAATTTATTCGGGAAACAAGCAGAGCCCCCCCCCCTCCCCCACGCTCCCCAAAGGAGTCTCCGAAAGGCGTAAGAAAACGACGAGTCACTTTTTAACAACGACCGAGTGCCCGACTTGCGTCCCTCCAACCCAAAAATAGCCCCAAATACATTCGCCACGCCGTCGCGGCGCTTTTTTTTTAATAACCTATTAAAAAGCGCTAGACTCTCCGAACGTCCCGCGTATATATCACGGACGGGTTTCAAATAAATCGTCCGAACGCAAGATCGCGAGGCTCTTTTACGTTACGCGTCCAAAAAAAATGCGGGAATGTGATCGGCCGAGCGATAGCGCTCGCGCCATCTAACGACGACTTTCAGAACTAATCGTAAATTATAAAATTAAAATTATACGGTGCGCAACAAAAGTAATCTACATACACAACGCGCTTCGTTAAAAATGGGCAATTTCAAAATTAGACCTACTGGACATCAAAATGCGACGATTGAACCCGACGTCGCTAGTTTAAGAGATTCGGGGTGTTCAAAGTTGGACGCATTCGGTGCGCGGAATCGACAAATACCGACGCAAACCTACTTGAAAAAAATAATAATGATAAAGTAAACTTCGTTTCGATCGTGGTTCGGCAGACAAAAAAATTTAGCCTCGGTTTATTAAAGCGGCGGGGAGTCGATCAGCGCCCTCTACGAGCGACATCGAAACGCGTGTTGAAAATTCGGAATTTTCACGTCGATTGAAATTATCGAGCGATTTCAAAATAAAATTTCAACTTTGAACCGGCGACGTTTTGACATTCTTGACGAATTTCTCTCTCTCTCTCTCTGTATAGACCTCGAATCATAACAATGGGTTTCTACAAAAATCAATTCGTTCCAAGACGCCGTTTTCCCATAGGTACAGTCAAGTTCAAAATTAACGACCCGGATCGCGGGCAAAACACGACGTGACAAACAAATCTACAAAAAAAGTACTTACGACGTGCAACACGATTTATAAACACAATGTTGCTGCTTCAAATATTCAGTTCGTAGTTTCTTTGTCGTATCGTGCGCAACGTTTACGATCCGGGACGTTAATTTCGAATACGACTGTACCTTTTTTTTAAACGAATCAGCTCACGTGCGGTTTTTGATGGTGCACCGTCGGTATGTCGCAATTTTCGAAAAAAAAAACAAAGAAAAGCGGCAGTCTTTGGAAAACGTCCACTTTCGAGCTGTCGGACGCGAGTCGCGAAAAAACCCACTTTCTAATGGCGATTGTGTGCGAAAAAAAAAGTTAGTTGTTGTTCGGGGAGTTTCGGAAATAAGCGACGCTTGGCGAACGCGTAACGCGAACGAAAGAAAAGATGGGCGACGAGGTGCGCGCGGCCACCCCGATCGCCCGACTCGAATTCGTTAGATTCGCATATCTGTGTGTGGCGGTTGGGGGGGGGGGGGACGTCCGCGATTGGTTATTTTATGCAACGTTCGTTCTAAGGCAGATATTTGAATGCGCTTGAAGTTGGACAAACAAGGACGGCGTTAAAACTTTGCGCCACGCCTTCAAACTGGGCGCGACGGTCGCTTTAGCGGTAAGGCCGATAAAGTGCCGGTGGTGCAAGAGAAAACTGAAAACCGTAGTAATGGTAAATCTGATCGAAGACCAATTGTGGTGGTTTCGAGAATGGGCGGCCGGCTTTGTAGACAGATTGCGACTTGTATGGTGGGGAGGTCGGAGGGCTCGGATCTCCGTATAGTTGGCAGTGAAAACGGTTTTACGGTAACAGAGCGTCAGAAACAGGCGCGTGCGCGTTACGGTAGGAACCGTAACGGAAGTTTCGGCGCCCAACGTGGGGCTTGATTCTTGACCGTCAGAGGTCGAAGAGATAGTTACGCAACGCGAACGTATTATTAATTAAAACCAGACGTGCCAGTAGTTGTGCTCGCGCCCTTCTGGCGCTTCGCACTCAGAAAGACGAGTCAACCTCGCACCTAACTCGTGTGCAACTCGTAGCACCAAAACGTTTTTGATTTGTTAAGACAGGCCAATCGTTGTGCTCGCGCCCTTTGGGCGCTACGCACTCTGAAAGCCGTTTCAACCTCGCACCTAACTGCACGAGTTGTAGCACCAAAACATTTTTAATTTGTTAATCTCATATAACGCATGCGACTCGAAGGCCAAAACTACGTATTTTTAAGTAGACATTGTGTTTTATCAACACAGGTCTTATTTAAAATAATAGTAAAACTTGAAAATTCTAAAATTAGGCACAAAAATTATTTTCTAAATTGAGAAGGTTGCTTTATTATGTTTATTATGTTATGTCATATTGTTCAAAAATTCCTTAATCGAATAATACATTATATATAAGTACTTATATCAAGAAACTAATAGACATCGAATCAAAATTAATTTTTTTGCACACCATGAGCCTGAAAGACTCGCTGTTACTTTTGTGATTTTGACATAGTTTACTTTTAAGGAGTATAATTTCTAAAATATAATTTAGAACTAACCACTCAACTGCATATCACGGGTCTCGTGGACTCTTTGTTATATTTTCATAAGAGTTGGTGCTTCTCCCAAAACTAAAAATGCACCAATAAAAAATTAAAAATATCGTATAATATAAAAGGGAGATCAAAAATATAATTTTGGCTCAAGATTAAAGTACCTGTATGTTTGAAAGTGTCGAAAAATGTTACTTACAAAAGTTGTTTAAAATGAAAAATTATAGAGAAATATGAAGTCACAACCAACTTAGTCTAATCTTATATTTTTCGGTAATTTTTTCAATAGTGCCTTGAAAAATAATGTTGATCATAATAATTCACGAATGTCATTCTTTTACCTTAGGTACACTTAACAATATGAAAATATCTTAAGTTATTTAACATTAATATCAATTTCATATACAAATAAACTGAAAAATTTCTTCGATTTTATTATGAAAATATTAAAATTTTGGACATACGAGAGAAATTATGAAAAACGGTTTCTATCCGAAATACTCCATATCAAAATTAATAAATGTGTCGGTAACGAAAAGAAAGATTTGGCAGAATATTATAACCAAATTTTTAGTCGTTATATTCCAGCGACGATAAACCCAAACAGGTTTGAAATATATGGATAAAAATGTTCGAGTTTTAATAATTTTAATTTTTGAAACTATTCGAATTTATGGTAGGTATAATTACAAAAAAAACGTTAATATATAATTTGAATTAAAAAAAAAGTGTAATTCGTTCATATTTAGTAAAATTTGCTAAAGAAATAAAACATTTCCTTTCGAGTCATTAACATAATCACCAAAACAATTTTTCTTGGTCGTTCTGCAATTATACGAATATTTTAGAAACAACTAATCACTTATTAATAAGAAACATGTTTATTAACGTTTAACATGATGCACGGACGATTATAATTAATTCTTTCGATGGTTACGATCGATCACTTATACTCAAATTTAAAGTTTATAATTAACCCCTGCTCTTATATAAATAATAAAGATACAAATTTTTGGCCGATATTAATCTTCTTTAAAATTATGGCGATAAGCCAATATACTCAAAACTTCGAACAATTAACAAACGCCATATATTCCAACTGTGATTAGAGTCATGTTCGAGAATTTCACGAAAGATGGAAACAGTCAACAGTTTTCCTATTCTTTCCGGGTTGCACCGGAAATGGACACCAACTTCCTTATTTTAAATGGAACGCCCTAATTTTTATTATCGATTTGTATCCCGAGACAATCGTACGACTTTTTGTTCCAATAAACATTGCCTCTAAAATTAGCCCAATTGGAATTACTTCTCGTTTGGGTAATGTCGAAGTATCGTTGCGCGAATTCTTCGCTAAAATCGTAAGTTACGAGTCAAAATTGTAGCAAACAATAATTACATTTAAATACCACTTTTAATGCCTCGGATGGATGGCGCCGAAACATCTTAAATTAAGTCGACTTATTGTTACCGAAGAAAGCTGTTCCAATTTTATAACCTGTCCGTGTGCTTATACAGAAATACGTGCGTTTCGGTTCGTCATTAATTACCATCCAAAATAGACACCTATTCGACGAAATTACCTACAAACAGGCTGTCCGGTGTAAGAACTGTCACAGCTGGTAAAACGACTTGTTACCAACGTGAAAAAAAATTAATTTGTCTCGAACAGAAAATGTCGGGCTGGTCTGCGAAATGGATATTTACATCACCGACTTCCACGTTCATCGGGGCATAGTCGAGCAACAATTTCGACGATGACGCGGACGCGGTGCGTTCCGCGTTAATAAAGGAACGTTCGATTAGTGAAGTTTGTTCGTCCGAACGTCGCGCGAACTAATTTCGACGTAGGTGCCTATTAATAAAACGCTTTCTGTGTCGCAATAATTTCTATGGACCGTAAAGTTTCGGGTGTCGTAAACTCCTCATTCATAATTAAATGTGTTTCATTAGAGACAGTGACGTATCCGTAACACGTTGCGCCGCCGAAGTTCCGTAATTATTGTATTCGTCGGATCCTAATCCCGATGATTGATGTTGCCGAAAATCTGCGGGCAAAATTATGATGATTTCTGATGGGTCGTCCCGGCGAGCGTTCCGAAACCGATCGATTCTAATTAGCCTTAAATTCAACAATTAAACGAACTTTTATCGGCCGGCACGCTCGGTCCGCACGAAAATTGATCCGCAAACCAACGTACCGACGCCGCGCGTTTATTCGATAAACGGAATTTGCGCGAATTCCGAAATAGTTTGGCGGACGCGCCCGTTCAGTGATTCCCGTTATTGGCAACCATTGACACGACACGCAATGTGATTAGGCAATTGTGCATTGCGGTGTGAAAATCCGCTGACCTCTATCGGGACAGCTAAAAGCCCGGTTCGAATCAAAGCGTAAATTTTTAATTAAACCGATGTATACGTTTCATTTGGCGCGGGCGTGTTGGGAAAAAGAAACAAAAAATTGCCATTTTAATTGCGACGCGACTCCGAACGTCGGCCCCGCGGCTTTATACGCATCGCACGGGTTCGTCTCGTATTAACGCCGACGCGAAACGCAAACAGAAACAATTGCTCGAAAGTTTGCACATTTGCATGCATAAATTTCTATAGAAAATAAATTATGCAAGAACTTGCTTACGTACGTGGAAACTTGCGAGCTTTTTGCGCGAACGCTTTGTTCGCTTGTTTTTATGTCGATTTAATGCGAGAGGCTTCGGCGAATTTACGCGTGTTTACTGTTTGTCCGCAAAATTTGATTTTTGTCTTGTAAATTTTTTTACGCCCGTAAACTTCCGGGACGGTGGTGCGGGGTGCGCGGGGGGGGGGGTGATTCGCGAGCGGCCGCTTTGCATAAGGAAATTAAACCGAGGAAGGGCTTTAAATCTAATATTGGTGCTGTTTGCCGATATATTTTTCCTGAATTGAATGCAGATTAAGGCGTAATAATGCGGTAGATGAGGTTTTTGTGTCAAAATTGAAGTTCCGACTTGGTCGCTTATGAAATTCCGTTACGTAAGCGAAATTATTAACGTTCGACTTATCAAAACATATTCTCCCTGCTTTGCTCAAATTAATTTGTTGACTTATTCGAATTAGGTGGGTAGGTGGGTGCGCGTCGCGCGAAGAAATAACGGGCTCGGGGGGGGGGGAGGGTTGTTTTTCTCTTTGTTGCGACACAATCGTCGGCACGTAGTTGGATCCTCATAATCCACTTTCAACTGGTGCATATATTGCCTTGCGAAATTTATTTCGAGGGGGGGCGACGCTTTCACGTTCCATGAGTTCGGTCTTATCTGAAAGTCGCCTAATTATATTTTCCAATTTAATTCGACTGATTAATTATTATCATTCGCATCAAAAAATGCGCCTTTCTCGTTCCGTCGCGTTACGGGAGCTAAATTCGTATCTGGTTTGCGATCAACAAGTCCCGCGAAGATGTCGGCACGCTTTTATTGTCTTTTGTCGTGCATTTAGATGACGACTTGCGCACAAAATGAAGGCGAGTAATTATTTACGGCCTTTAATTGGTGTCGATAAATAATCGGAATCGAACGCCCGAGAACCGCGTCACGTCTATTAAACTGACACAGCCACTACGGCACAATCGAATGAAACCTATTTAGAAATTTAGTGCTAATTTGTTGCTCTATTCCCAATTTTGTTGCTCCAGCCGTTTCGCCAAAAACCATGGCTGTGCTAACTTAACACTTAAGCTAGCACAGTCACTTGCAGAAAACAAAAAAAAAGTAAAAACGAGGAGGTATTTCTAAACTACTATTTTGTTGTTAATTTGTTGCTCTATTGCCAATATTATCGCTACACCTTTAACACAAAAAAATCACCCCCACTCTAACTACAGTAAAACAACAACTTAAAGATTTCGATTTTCTTGATAAATTTACTGTAATGAATTAGTTGGTTTACATTATATTATATCTCGATTTTGTTGCTCCATCCCTAATACGAAAATAACTACCCCTAGTACTTAAAAGTCATCACAACAACTTAAAACTTCAAAAATATCGTTTTTTTGGATACTTTGGGGCTTCGTGATTTAGTTGCTCCACGTTGTAGCATATTCTGATTTTTTTGCTCCACCCCTAGTACGAAAACAACTACCCCTAGTCGTTAAAAACCAAGCACAACACCTTAAAACTTTAAAAATCGATATTTTTTAAGTTTTAAGGTGTTGTGCTGGCTTTTAAGTACTAGGGGTAGGATTTTTCGTACTAGGGGTGGAGCACAAAAATCGGGATATGCTATAACGTGGAGCAACTAAATCATAAAGGCCTAAATTATCGAAAAAATTGATATTTTTAAAGTTTTAAGGTGTTGTGCTGGCTTTTAAGTACTAGGGGTAGTTATTTTCGTATTAGGGGTGGAGCAACAAAATTGTGATATAATATAATATAAAGCAATTAATTCATTACAGTAAATTTATCAAGAAAATCGAAATTTTTAAGTTGTTGTTTTACTGCAGTTGGTGTGGGGGTGGTTTTTTCGTGTTAAGGGTGTAGCAATAATATCGGCAATAGAGCAAAAAATTAGCAGCAAAATAGTAATTTAGAAATACCTCCTCGTTTTTACTTTTATTTTATTTTCTGCGTGTGGCTGTGTGTTAAGCTTAAGTGTTAAGTTAGCACAGCCATGGTTTTTGGCGAAATGGCTGGAGCAACAAAATCAGGAATAGAGCAACAAATTAGCACTAAATTTCTAAATAGGTTTCATTCGATTGTGCCGTAGTGGCTTTGTCAGCTTAATAGACGTAACCGCGTCGACCTTCGAGAAGCGCTCGAGTCGAGCGCGATGTATAAAAATGCGCGTCACGACGGAACGAGTTGGTCGGTTTAAATATGTACGAAATAGCGAAGTAAAAAACTGATACCGTAGTTTCACTTGTATGATTTACTACACAACCGGGCCGTTACCGGCTATTTATATTAGTTCGTAGCCGAATTTACCCGAAGCCCGGCTCATCTCCAACGAACGTTCTCGAACATTCGACAATTTCCAAAATTTCAGCAACAATTAACTGTGCGTTAACTGCGCGTAAAATTTATCTCTGCGACTCGCGCTCTTCGGAAATGTGCCACGCCCCTTAACTTGCTCGTCATAATATTAATAGGGAGCGTTTTCGTTTTGTTTGTTTTTTTTTTTAATTTCGATCGAGAGTTCGGCGTGTTATTTTAACTTTTAAATCAAAACAAAGTCTCGAGATTATTTACGTCGCCTCCCCCCCCCGCGAGCCCCGCATTTATCGTTTAAATAAGCGCGAATTTCGAAAAGTCAATTTTACGCCCAGTAGTTACCCAATATTTCAATTCGAATCGACAAACAACGTCCACATCAATTTTTCTTGGGGGGTGGGGGGATCGTAAAAATGTCGTTGTCGTTGTGCGTTCGCGCGGCTCTTCCTTTCAACCCGCCGAACCGAATATACATACATACTTCTCTAATTGGGAGAAACTGATTGTTATCCGTTTTAAAATTACGAGGTGCCGCCGCTGTTGCGGAAGCTGTCACGTATACCCGTTCCATTGTTAATTTTGATTCATCGGCGTGCGCCGCACCGATAAGGACTTTTTATTCGTTCCGTCGGCGCGCACAAGTACGTTTCTTACGTCTCTCGACGAACAAATGTAAGTTTTACGGTTTATTATTCGAATCGGAATTTCAGACGTTCGGTGGTAAATCGAAGTTTGCGCGGCGCCCCTTTTTCTTTCTTCTTCGAATCGCCGTCTACTATATTATACGTCTATGATACAGTTGTACGTCGAGCATTGTCGAAAAACGGACTAAAAACGTTTACGAATTAAGCGAGAGCGGGATTTCAATTTGATACGTAAACAAAAAATTCGATAAAACGCGGATTTATTAAATGAGATTTTTGTTTAGCCAGCTGATGCTGTCTCCGACAATTTTACGGGCACGTTCATCGATTCAAACTATTTAATGTTTTTGAGTTATTCGCTCAGTTAACGTTATCAATGTTTCTTTGTTTGAAATGAGGTCGTGGATGACTCGTGGGGGAGGGTGGGAGTGCCGCTCGGCTCTTTCGTTTCAGGACCGTTAGATGGCGTTGAATGCGTTTTAGATAGAAACCGAAATCGTGGCCTGCTCTTATCAAACGGCTTGTCCATCTAATAATTGTTATCGGTATAGTATTTCGAGAGGCGCGCGCGCTTATCAATTTCGAACGCGACGAAATTATTTGTACAATGTGGTTAGTTGAAAGAGAAATTGTGAATAGGTGGTTATTGCGATAACGTGTCGGACTGACGTGTGGAATTTGCGGCGAGCGTTTAGGAGCGCTCAATTTTGAGACGATAAATGCCTAATAAAAAAAAATAACGATTTTTGTACTACAAAAAATATATAAAATAATTAACAATTGAACCGCCATTTAACCTTGTCTCGGTGTCCCGTGAACTGGGTTAGATTAGTTAATTTGACAACTTGTCTAACACTGTCCCCTCCCTCCTAGTTTTTTTGCGCGAAGTTGTGTGCGGACAAGGTAACCGAACATTAAGATGATTAATATACGAATAAACGATGACTCGTCGATGTAGAAAGTGGTTTATCTAATGATTGGAATTTTCTCGACTCGAGTACGTAAACGAACGCTCGGGAAAATTTCGAAATTACGATTTATCGGTGTCGTACGGCACTTCCTAAAACAATTCAAGATCGCTTGATACGCCCATTTATGCGTAACGACGTATTCGCGTGTATTTTCCGCGATAGTCGTCGGCCGAAATCTCGATTGGTCGCGGAAAGATAAAGGCACGTTTGATTCGTTGGCCTCGATTCGTTATTTTTTCGACCAATTTTGGTTTTTTTGAAGCTGCTGCATCGTCAGCAAGTCGCTCTAACACTTCCGAAGACTAACGTAATTTATGCGTCCAAATGGATCCGCGTCCTAGTGGGCCTGCGTCAAAGTGTACTTGCGGCTGGTCCCCACCCCAAATGATACTTTGATGATCCCCACGACCACACTTGCTTTTCCGTACTTTCAATGGTACTGGCTACGCTTATAGGATCCAGCAAGTGCGCCGATTCTAAAATTGAACTCACTTCATCCGCACTAGTCTAAACTCACCTCATCTACGCTAACTTAAGCTCGTCTCGTCTGCACTTAAATAATTGGCGAATTTTCCATTCGACAAATTAATTAATTCACGCGCCCTCGTACTTAAAACTAACATTTTTAGATGCTACGACTTTTTGTTGGGCTTTACTAATAAAATTAATAATGGATTGATTTTTTTTTTATAATAAGTCAATTACTGGTTCAGCAAATTAATGCTATTCACAGTTGAGTTAGCACGTTAATGTTTTCACTGTTTATCACTTGAGAGGATAGCTGTTAAGAGCTCCTCATGCACTAATCGTTTTTATTGTTATTCACTATTATCACTATCATCACTTGTTATCAGTAGATCTTGAGGAAGAAGTCGCTTTAGCCTCACATGTAGGTTTCGCTCTCCAATCGAATAGTGGATAGCTCCTGTACAGCTTGATATAGTATTGAAGAATTTTCTGTTACATTTTTGTATAAACTGTCTAATAGTTGGAACTTCAAGTTCGTCATGGAGATGTTTATTCCTGATAAACCAAGGGGAATTTGTAGCAATTCTAAGCATTTTATTTTGCAAAACTTGAATTTTGTTTATGTGTGTTTTTGAGGCTGCTCCCCAAACTGTGCATCCATACGTGATTACTGGTCTTAATAAGGCTTTATAAATAAGAAGCGCACATTCAATTTTTAAGGAAGATTTTCGGTTAATAATTGGATACAACTGCATTAGTCTTGTATAGCATTGATTTAATTTTTTGTTAATATGTATGCCCCATGAGTCCATGCCCATTTTGTCAAGATAGAGGCCAAGGTACTTTACAGCTCCGTCTTTGGGATTCCATTCTATTTCCGCATTATTAATCTTTATTCTTGGTGGGTTATTGGGGTGTCGTAGTGTGAAGATCTTAGTCTCACATTTATGAGGGTTTAGTTGTAAATACCAATTGTTGCACCAGTTAGTGATTTGATTGATGGCTTCTTGAAGTTGCCTGGCTCCCTCAATGATGTCGCTGTGTTGGGCAATTACTGCAGTGCCATCCGCATACATTGCCAGAAGCGTATTTGGTGATTCAATTATGTCGTACACATAAATGTTAAAGAGAGTTGGTCCTAATATAGAACCTTGCGGTACTCCTGCATTGATAGATCTTCTACTTGAGAGTTCAGTATTAATACTTACTGCGAAGGTTCGGTCAACGAGGAAGGAATCAATTATTTTTATTAAGTAGGCAGGTGTTTGTAGTTGCAGTAATTTATATATAAGTCCTTTGGTCCAGACTTTGTCGAATGCCTGCGAAAAATCTAGAAAGGAGACTAATGTATGTTGCTTGCTTTCGAAACCCTTTTCTATAATTTCAATTAGGCGTAGAAGTTGGTGCGAAGTAGAGTGTTTGGCTCTAAAGTCGAACTGGAAGTTATTGCTAATTAAGAAAGCATTGAGTCGCTTGCTGATGATCTTTTCAAAGATTTTTGAGATGGTGCATAACAAACTAATAGGTCTGTAGCTCGAGGGTTCATGTGGATTCTTTCCAGGTTTACAAAACGTCAGGATATGTGCAATTTTCCATGTTTCAGGGAAATATCCCAGTCTGAAGCAGGCATTAAATGTGGTGGCTAAGAAGGCGAGAGATTTGGGAGTTAGTTGTTTCAGAACAATGTTTGGAATGGAATCGTGCCCTGGTGATTTCCGCTTTGGTAGTCTCCTTATTAGTTTCTTAATTTCTCGAGGCGACGTTGGTTTGAAAATTTCAGATTCCGTCGGGAAGTGCTCTTGTACATAATTGACTACTTCGATAGTATGTGGGCTGGCAAGGTCAGTATTTGTAGTGAATACCTGTGATAAGTGATCGGCAAATAGGTTGCACTTGTCCTTTTCGCTAGCATAGTAAACATAGTTAACCTTTAATTGTGATATTATGGGGGATTGTCTTAATATTTTTTTTGTTGCCCGCCACATTGTTGGGTCCTTCGGCTCCAAGTTTTCAATATGTTTTTTATACGAACTGATATAGTAATTGTCTAGTTCGGTTCTTACTTGATGGACAAGTCTATTTAACTGCTGTTTGTGGTATTGCTGGCGGGTTCTCTGCCACATTCGCCGAATCCGATGCTTTTGTTTAATTAAATTTAAAATATATATTGGTGGCTCAGAATAGTTGTTGTACCGCCTAACTTGCTTTTTAAGGGTAGCTGTGGCAATGGATTCTTTGATTGCGACATTTAACTTACTTATTTCATTGTCAATTTTTTCTTTCGTATGTATGCTGACACATGTCTATGTATGTATGCATGATGCTGGACATGTCAGTTTCTCATTAAGTGCAGTTTGGAACCTTTCCCAGTCCACCGGTCCAGTAATTAATCTTTGTATAGATGGTTTTAATAAGGGTGTGTAAGTAAATGTTAATATTACAGGCAAGTGATCTGAGTCTAATTCAGGTAGTACTTGTTGATGTATAGGGCCTGTAAAGTTTTTAAATAGAACAATGTCAAGAATATCTGGTTGACGATCATGTCTGTAGGATACATATGTGTATTCTGATGGCGGTGAGAGTTGAATAGCATGCTGTGAAGTTATGTTATGTAGCCTTATTCCATTTGGATTGCTTTTCCGACATCCCCAGATGGCGTTTTTGCAGTTGAGGTCTCCGATGAGCAGAGTAGGGTATTGGTTATCAAAGATATTAGTTATGTCGTTTTCCCGTAGTATTTTATTAGGCAGCTTATAAGCACTAACTATTTTAATCTCAGTATTGTTATTTAATTTCAATAACGCTGCCGTTGCTTCGAGACTATTTAGTGCCGATATGTGATAAGGAGTTAGATGTATTTTCTTCTTTGCAATAATTGCTACACCGCCAGACGCAATGGAGACAGTTCGATCTGTTCTATATATGTCGTATCCAGGTATTTGAAAGGTTTCTGTAGTTATGAGATGGGTTTCACTTATGCAAGCAATGTCGATGTCGTGCCTTGCTAGGAAAGCAATAAACATTGAGCGTTGCCTCTTTATGCCATTAGCATTCCAGTTAAGGATAGTTAATTTGTGAAGTGTAGGTAAAATATTATTTGCCATTGTTAAGTAAGGTTGGTAGTAACGAAATGAAAAATGACTTAATTGTTTCAATGTGTGGAGTGATGAGTTCGATTATCATTTGTAGTATAGTTTTCACTACATCATCTGAGTTTTTTGTTTGTTGTAATGTAGTGTGATCGTATTGAGTTCTGGCTGCTTTAGAGTAGCTCAGATTAGGCTTGGCTTGCTGGCTAATTAGTTTACTACTTCTTTGATTGTTGTTAACAGAGGTGTTAATGTTTATTGGCATATTCTGGCTTGCTGATTTTATTTTGATATAGTATGATCAGCCTTTGTAATTGGCTGTATGCTCTTCGCCGCAGTTCACACATTGAGGTTTTTGTTGACTTATTTTGGGACATTTTGAATAATGATGTTGGCCAGTGCATTTAACACAGCGTGGTGGCATCCTACAATAGTTTTTTGTGTGATTATATAGTTGGCAATTAGTACACTGTGGTATATTTTTAGATTTATGTCTTGGCTCCACAGAGACCACGCAGTAGCACAGCCTGCTTAGGTTAAAAATTTCTTCAGCTTTCCCATTTTTCTTTAATTCAACTGCGCACAATAGCATAGGCTTCTTGTTTTTATCAAGAAGCCGTACAACTTTAACTACTGGATATTGTTTTTCCAGAAGTTGTTGACTAATTTCTTCGTCACTTAATGAGATGGGTATTCCTCTGATAATTACGGAGAGGTTGGCTGTCACGGGGTTATGAAATGTGTGGTAGCTCGTTTTAATAGTATCATAGTGCTTAGTTAATTGGCGGTAATCGTCTATGTTACTTAGGCCGATTTTAAGATTGTTGCTTTTGTATGCAGTAGTAAATTCCCCTTTCGCTAATTCGGTTAAATCTTTTATCACCTTCTGATAGTTGTTAGCATTATGGAGGAATATAGGTGGGATCTTAGTTTTTTCATTTTGTTGTGTACTTTCTTTAGGTGTTGCCTGAATTGTGGCTGTTTGTAGTTGTGGTGGTATGTAATAAGGATTATTGATTACCAGGTTAGCGCTATCAAAAGAATAGCGTTTTGTTTGATTTGCGTCTGATGAGGTATTTTGTCGTTTGTTATGATTGTTGGCTTTACTAGTTGTTGGAATACTAGAATAATCCATTTGAATGGCTTTATCGCCTTGATAAATTAAGGTTGGTGGTTTCATGTAGCTGTTATCAAAGTTGGTTGATTGCATAATGCAAGATAAGAAGTCACTGCAAGGTTAGATTTGCAGTTCAATGGTTGATAAGAGGGGTCCGACAGCTGTGCTGTCGCCCGCGTTTTGCGGCCGCAGCACGGCTGCTCGAGCGGTGATCCGAGTTTAAATTATACGTGTGTATTTATTTAAGTTGTGAAATGTAAACGAACTGAATAAAAGTTAAGAATAAAATAGTTATAAGTTTAACTTATCTTTACGGTTAAATGCAGCGGCCTTAAAGCCAAATCGGATGATTCGAGGCACTATATATCTGCAGAGCACTATAACACATCCGTGCACATCGAGACTTCAATACACTCTCGGATTGAATTCAAACTCATGGATACTGGGTGGGGTCAAAATTAATGTCGCTTTTTAATCGTCGGCCTAACGACGTTAAACTGTCTAATTTTATATAAGATAGCGTCCAAATCATAGCGACTTGAGAATCATCTGATGACGAATCGTAACAAAAGATAAAATTTTCAATTAGCGAAAACTGCATTGAAAAAAATTTTACCCGCAAATTGTATTACTTTATAATAGTTGCGGAACGAAAATCTTGTTAACGACGGCTAGCTTCGCGAACAAAACAAGGAAAAATGCAAATGAAACTCGGTAACAGAGTAAAAGTTAGACGAGCAGAAGTAATTTAATGAATAATAAGCGTAGAAACCGCGGAAGGAAATAGAAAACCGGAAAGTTTAACTATTTTTATAAACGTCTCTTCAACAACGAATTGAACTGCAAGGGAACGCGGTCTCCCGCCTCGGCGCGCGCATTAATTTTGCCCACGACTGTACAACCAACCGTAACCCAAGTGCCCGCTTGTTAAGTTTGCGTCGGTAATTAATAAATTTCGTTATCGTTTGTGAAACGGACAAAAAGTACTAACGAAATCTCGAGTATACTTTGAAAATATCGGCACGTCCAACGTTAATAATTTAAATCAAGCTCGTTAGCGAAAATTTTTAATTAGATTGACCCGACGGCGGTCTGTGTAGTTTAACTATTCGTTATTAGGATTTCGTTCGATTCGAAGAACCGCACCTTAATTTTAAGTCGCGCTTCCGACGCGTTCCGATTTTTACGCATAGTCGGTCGCCAAATGTCGTTTAAAGACTGGCGACCACGCGCGCGGGCTCGGCTCGCGAAAATTAAGCGCGCGCGAATTAACACGCGTCTAATCAACTGCCCGAAGGTGCGAAACGGCGCGCGCGCTCGAAGTTGCGACCGACCAACGAAAGGAGGTCCCCCCCGCGACGATAAAAAATTAACGAGGGGCCCGCCCACATCAATCGGGCGCGAAGCTTATATATTTTCCCGCGTTCGTGCCCATAAATATTGAGTAAGGCAAAAATTGCGTGCGCCGGCAACGGCGGCGTAAATAGCGCACGAGAAATGGAGGTCCAGAAACCCACGAGGTTACTCAATCATTGTTTAAAGTTTAATGCGGCCGTCACGGCCGCCACTTTATCCTTTTCTAATGGACGGGGGCCCCCTTTTACCTTGGCCGTATTTCAGGGCAGACGTGCTTTCAAGAAGTTAGCGATGGAGCGGTTTAAAGGTATCGTATATCAGAGCTTTGCCGGGTCGGTATCACTTTCATCGTTCGAATCCGATGCGATCCAAAAACGAAGACTGACCGCCGGGTCGCTATCTCGAACGTGGCACGTATATACACGCGAAGATAAATTCTTAACCGTTTGATGAACGTCGTAAATTTAGACGCGGAGTTATACACGTCGGTGATTACAAATCCGCGTTAAGCCCCCCCCCCCTTAAAACTAATACTACGCTCGAATATTTTCCACGTCCATTATATCATATATCAAAGACATTGTTTTCGGTTTCGGATGCCGCGCTCGCACCGCCGACGACAACGTCGACGTAATTAATCGGATTATAATTCCCTTTATCGTCTGAGATAATGAACGTGATGGCCATTTGATAACGGTGCCTAAGCTCCTTTTAACCGACATCGAATCTCACTTCAATTTTCCGCAATGCAACGTCGAGAGATTATTGCGACGGGGGGGGGGCAAACGCAAAAAAAATTCGATCCGCGCACAACGTCGCGCGGGGACTTTGAGCCGCTCTAATGCCAAATATTTGCATATAGGTGGGCGGATTTGCTTATTTGGTTCGACGTTAGGTTTAGAAGTTCGTCCGTGAATAATTTACTAAAGTTTAGATTTCGGCCCCGTCAAATTATGCGCATACATTTGCGGCAATCTGCGGCGCGACTTACAAACCATTTATTTTAAACTGAATTGATTTCAATATCTTCCGCCACCTGCGCGCGCGCGCGCTCGCGCGTCGACTCGGGGCGAGAAAAAAAAACCAGACCAGACAAACGACAACTCGCGGAAACTTAATTAAGTGCCACTTTCGGACCGTGGCGAAGATCAACGGCGGCAAGGTGTATTAAATGTGAACGGCACGCGGAGGCGATCTTTCTAAACCCGTACATTTGTCACGACGTTTTCGACCGCCGCCGTTAATTATAAACACGTCCGAAGAGTGTATGCTCTTTATTAAATCAAGCAGAAATTTACTGTCGCGGCCGGAATTTAATAGGGGTTTATATTTCGGGTCGTAGACTTAATGTTTACGTTCAATATTTCACCGACGAATTTATACATAACACTATGCGCAAACAAAGCAAACTTGACCGGGGAGGCCGTTTTTATTCATTGCCCCTTGAACGCCTCCACGAGTCGAGTGGTGTCGTCGAGTGGCGTGCCGTGCCGCGGTGCATATGTCGAATAAATCAGCCCCGTTCTCCCGAGTGGACATTGTGGGAAATCGTGAAAATTCGAGTGGGACTCGCGCCTTCCGTAACTCGACATATAGAGGGCGCCGTCGTCCGATTTTCATTTTCTTTTCTGCTTCTTTTACTCGGCCGCCTTCCCAAACGAATCGTTCAACCTGCTGTTATCGCGAACGATCGATTTGCCTCCCAAAACAAAAAATCATCCTGCAGGATGTTCGTTTAAGTGCGAGCTGAAGTAGTTAAATCAAACCTCTCGCGTCATCAAGTCGATCGTGGACGATAACGAGAAGGACAGCGGAGTCGACTTAACAGCACGGAAATGACGTTTTCGCTCGCGAGGAAAATCGAAACCTACAGTGGCGGACATATAAATAGCCCCGCACCCCATAGACACAGTTTCCATTGCCGATTTGCCCTGGGTTTTCAAACTTGGGCAAAAACTACGACAACCAGCAAATGTAGAATTTATCCCATGACCAATTTAGACCCATGGTGCCGACTACAAGTGTAATATGTTCGACCGACTCAGATTCGACTTCTGTTTTCTGCGCGTTTTTGACTGAATTGTTTGCGTGATACTGTGTTATTTTGTATGTTTTGGTAGTTCTGTTATTAATCTGGTATTCAATTCATCTAGAACATGGGAAGAGGTAAGCATATCACGCCGCAACTGCGTGCTCGTATCGATGCCCTGAACAATGAAGATATTTCCATGAGAAAAATTGGAAATAAACTGGAAATTTCTGAAAAGGCCGTGCGAAACGCTGTGAAAACGTTGCAGAAAAATGGTGGAAATCCGATCGATCCTGTGCGGAAGTCCAGGCCACGTAAAACCACCGTCCGCGTCGACAGGAAGATCGTTAGGATCTCTGAAGCCGACAGAAAGAAGACCGCTGTGGACATCCACAAGGAGTTAAGCGGTTCTCCTGGCTTCAATATCACCGTGCGGACTGTTAGACGACGTCCAAACCAAGCTGGACTGATGGGACGCATTGCCGAATGTAACGTTTCAACGAGCAGGACGAGACAGCGTTCAAAACTCCCGCCGTCCTGACGCCCGTTAAATGCCAGTGGGCCGGGCCAACTTCCCGAACATCGCCGAAGCGATCCGAACCGAGCGCCCAGTATTGGTGGGAGGTCTCCGGGGCTATATAAACGGCCGCGCGAGTCGAGATAGACACTCGAGTGGAAGCTCATCCGACACCTGACTCTTAGATAACATCCACCGTTTCCTTGCTTTAGAGGAAGCTGTCTGGGTTATCCGACAGCCGACTCTGAACCCCGCCCGCCGGGACTTGGAGTACCGTTTGCAGACGAGGTGGCATTTAGCCCCGGTTCGTAAACGGGGACCCAAGCCGAAAGTGCTGCGCTTGCGGGCTTCGAGTGGCGTTTAGCCCTCAGTTCCCAAGTCAGTACCCGCCGAACACCATTGGTACTATCCGAACGCCCGCTAGGGGAATAAAAGGAAACCCCTCCGACACCGAGAGCCCCGCAACCGATAACATCGACCGCCATCGACAACGGGAACGATCCGAACACCCGCTAGGGGGAATAAAAGGAAACCCCTCCGACACCGACAGCGTTGACTACTCATACGCTCCAACGAGATATACACGGTGCGTCCGAAGGACGCGTCGCATACAGTACCCTCCGAAGGAAGTCGGAATCACCGTTTATTTTAAATATTTTTTCTTGTCTATATATTGCGTGTAAATAAATCAATAGCTTCCGAAGGTTCGAACGAGTTTCTTTTCTAGCGCTTACAAACCACCCACCCTTGTCTCAGGCTGAAAAGCTACCGGGGCAGTGCGCTTACCTTACGGTGCTGTGCAACGTTGCACCGCAAGAAGTCACTTATATCCAAGAAAAACCGAGAAGCCCGCATGGCTTTCGCCAAGAAGCACGTCGACTGGCAAGCCCAAGACTGGACCAAAGTGCTGTTTACGGACGAATCCAAGTTCGACCGACTAGGATCAGACGGAAAAACGTATGTACGGCGGCGCCTGGGCGAAGAATTCAATCCACGCTGCACCAAAGTCACAGTGAAGCATGGCGACGGCCCTGTTATGGCGTGGGGTGGCTTTCGGAGGTCCGGAATCGGTCCGATTAATCGAATCGAAGGCATCCTCGACGGTCGGAAGTTTGTGGGCGTCATGGGGAGAATGTGCCGAAGCCGTATGAGCGTCAAAATCTTGGACGGAACTGGATCCATTAACAAGATAATGACCCGAAGCACACTTGCAAGATCGCGAAGGCCTGGTTCTAGAAGAACAAGTGGCCAGCGCAGAGCCCGGATTTAAACCCGATCGAGAACCTGTGGAATGATGTAGAAAAAGTGGTGCAGGCCAAGAAACCGAAGAACCTGAACGAACTAGCGGTCACGATCGAGGAAGCCTGGCGCAACATCCCCATTACCCGCTGCACGAAGCTGGTCGACTCCATGCAACATCGTTGTCAATCTGTTATTACCAACAAAGGGTTTCCTACTAAGTATTAGGTTATTGCTGCATGTAAACTATTATTTTCCGTTCGTCGAGTAAAAATTTTCGTTCATAAAACAGGAGAGTTCCGGGTGCGGCTATTTATATGTCCGCGCCGAATCTGAATCGGCCGAACGTATTACTCTTGTAGTCGGCACTATGGGTCCTGGATGGAAAGTGAACATTATCATCTTGTTCCCCGATAAATTCTACATTTGCTAGTTGTCGTAGTTTTTGCCCAAGTTTGAAAACCCAGGGCAAATCGGCAATGGAAACTTTATCTATGGGGTGCGACTATTTATATGTCCGCCACTGTACAGAGAACACCCCGACAATATTACCGGTTCGAAATGACCCGCGTTAACAAAACCAACAGTTATTAATTTCAAATAATAAGTTGGGGTAGTCCCCGGCAACCGATACCCGCGCGCGCCAACCTACGTAACTGACGCAATTCGCGAGAAACGACACCTGCTCAAGAGATGGCGGCAAGCGCGAGACCCTGCAACTAAGACCGGCTCTACGAAGGGGTCCTGCGCGCGACACCGTCCCGCAACCCCTTAAAAGTCGGCTCCGAGCCGACTCGCCTCAGTGACGTAGCCTCGATCGGCAACGTTAAGTTCATAAACTCTCCAGGAGGTGACCGACACCATCCTAAGCCGACCAAACAAAAACGCCCCCGACATTCATAACGAGAATCGTCAACGGTATCCTAACATGCCAACACTACCCCATCGCCTGGAAACGTCCCATACTCGTCACGATCCCTGAACCAAATAAACCACGTCCAACCCCGGAAAATCTACGGGTCGATCTCGAAAATGTTTAGGCGCTTCCGACCACACATCCAACTACGTCCGGAACAACGCGAATTCCGAGCAACAAACCGAAGCGATGCGATGCGCCGAAGACTACAACCGCGACGGAACGACGACAGCGACCCTACTAGACACCAAGAAGGAATCCGAGGAAGCAACATCCCAAGAAGTCACCCGCACAACCGAACCTTCCAAGTGAGAGTGGGGGGCAAACTCTCAAACCTAAGTCCAACTGCCCGCTGCTTTTTAACACTTACATTAACGACCTATCGGTGACAGATAACGTCACTTCCCTAATCTACGCCGGCAATTTTATCATCATGAGCCACTCCGGGGCGCCCAACCCTACTAAAACGAAAGCCACACTGTTTACCAACAATCGTCCCCAATCGTGGACACGCTGTCTCGTGGCAAAACGCCGTCACCTACCTGGGGGTCACCCTTGACGAGAAACTTTCCTTTCGACAACACGTCGCTAACAAGATGGTCGCAGAGTGGCGACAAAGCCTCCCTCATCAGCTCGGCACTACCGATAAAGGAGCAGGATCCTCGACTTCTGTCGCGCGTTCGCCGAGAAGGCCTACCAAAAAATCGACGCCTCCGCGACGACAAACGTCACCGGAATCGACCGGAGTCGAGCTCTGTACCGTTAACAAAAAAAAATCAAACAGCAGCAACCGACAGATCTCGGTCAAATAATATGGACGTGCCAACATACCAAGGCCAGACCTCTATATTTTTGTAAGGTTATTAGTCTTAACTAGATTCCGCTAACGGCGTGACCCCCCCCCCTCCAGGAAAGATAAAATATTATCCCTGCACCACTTATTCTGCGTTTATCTCGATTGTCGTAGCGTTTGGTGAAACATCCTAATATCTAGGTTATATTTATAATCGTCGTTTCGTATTTCCTGTCGGTCATTGGTTTGATCGATCACTTCACCACCACGTTCAACTTCCAGTTACTTTTCACCACGCTTTCGGGTTGGTTTCTCGATTTCTAGCTTCGCGGTCTCTCAACTTCGAACGACTGTCCGCATACGAGCCGTCCACTTTTTGATAAAGACGCCATTTAACGCAATTAAAAGTGACGATTACGCTTAATTGAACATCTTCTTTGTGCAATGGTTTTTTTTTAGGACTAGCGCCACAGTCACGCCAAGGTCGTCGAAATCGTGAAATTTACCCCAAACACCGCACCTTTCCTTGGCGCTCTACGCCTCGACGCATTTCAAATGTCTCGCTACCAAGAACTCGTTACCAGAATATAACGAGAAACTTTGAGAATTTTTTTTAAAGAAATTTTCAGCTAATAAGAATATATAGATGGAGCGGTTCCCAAAAGTTTTCTTTTAAGGAAAAGACGTTTATGTTGCTTTTCGGGCGCATTAAAGTTGCGGAGGGGGCCCTCGTTTATTATCTTGAAACGACCATAGAATTCTGTGGTAATTACAACAATGCGTTTTATCTTGTTCCAAAGTAATTCAAGGGCATGCCGGTGTTTCTCCAAAGCAGTAATTCTGAAACGAATTTCGTGTACCAACTGAAAGTTTATTAAGTAAAATACTGATTACGAAAATTGCAAGTTTCTACAACGAAGGCTTTCGGGGGTTGTGATAAGTATACGTAAGTAGTTAACCTCGACCGTCGAGGTCGTTAGGGGGATTTTTGGCTCGCCTCACATTTAAAAACGAATACGAAATAGAGACGTCCATTAAATTAAGCACAAAACGTTTTTTTATGTTTAGGCACGTTTTTAACACGTTCATTTCGTAATGACGTTCGTGTCGTTTTATGCGGAAAAACAAAATTAATCGGGCAAAGTAAAAACGCGTGGTCGCTCGCATTCGGCTGCTACCTGCATAAAGATCGATTCGAAAATAACACCGAGAATTTACTTGCAAAAAAAAAGCCGAGAGTGGAACATTATCCGCGAATTAATCGAGGGGGGCGCTAAAAAAGATGAAGCCGTCAAATTCAATCTTCGGGTCATACCTGCCGAATCGAGCTTTTTTCCTTCGGATCGGACGCGACGCGAAGAAAAATTAGCGGCGGCACGCGTGCCGCGACGAAAATCGTTGTCGAGAAACGCTCTCGCCCCCCCCCCCCTCGAAAAAAAATAACAAAAAACAAAAAAACAAACCGGTCGCTCGTTTGCGCTTTTTATTCCGCGATTTACATATGCAAATGCCTTTCGTTTACCAGCCGATAAAAGAAATTTTCCCGTATATATTGTTCTGTTTAACACGTGACACGCTTTTTTTTATATCGACATTAAGAGCACATAAACGGCCGTTAAATATTCATTTAATTGGTATTTTAATTAAATTAGACCTTCGTTTTCGGGAAGGCAGCCCGCTGTCGGGTATTTAAATTTTATTTTATACACTCTCTTTCGCGCGCGCGCACACACGCACACACACACACACACGACGCGTTTACGTGACCGAAATATTCGGGCTACATGAAAAAGCCTCCACTTATATGATTTTCTAAAATACCGACGCCTCGTTATTACATAAACAACCCGGCTGTTGATTATTCAAAACCGAGAATAGCTGCTTAAATCTTCTCTTTCGGGACAAACACGCGTGTGTTCCCACAATTCCCGTGGGATTGATAATTAACTTAAAATTTATCTAGAAACGAACAAGTTGTTACTGTAGTTAATGTTTGTAACGTTTTATCTAATGAAGATAAAGTTTTAACGCTTAGGGAGGCTTTAATCCTTTCCCGAATTAACCGAATTTATCATCTTAAACAGCATTCTTTAATTACACTAATTATATTTTAATGGCAGTAGTTTGTCAATATAGATACTCAACAGACTCGCCGTAGAGTTCCTTTGCCGCGAGAATTATGTACCGTTTAACGACGACGCGAGGGACGTAAAAAAAAACGCGACATAAATTTTAAATACAAAGTGTCGTCGAATAAATTAATTTAAAACCAATAAATATTTATAAAGAATACGCGGAGTTAATCGGAAGTTGAAATTTTAATGAAAACACGAGTTCGCGTAGGGTGCGCCCCACATCGAGCTCTTTAAAATTTTTTAATTTTTTTACGATCGACAAGAACGGATTATCTTCGATTTTTAACAACGAAACGGGCCACGTAAACCTACGTCTAACCGAACTCGACTCTTTATTTTCCACCAGTGACGTCCGCTGGTCGGCAGGGAATACGACAGGTCACGTTTCGCGACAACACGAAACGTTAATTTATTTATTTACACGATTTCGGGATTATTTATCACTAAACGTCGTCGCTTTTTATGTATTATTTCAAAACACTTTTAAGAATGTCAATTGGGCCGTTACCGGCTCAATATTAGTTCGCAGTCGAACTTACCCGGCGAGCGATTAATCTCCGGAACGTTCTTTTCCAGAATTATCTTATCGCCAACTATGAGTCATCTTACGAGTCGCTATTTTTCGACGATGCCCTACGAAACTGCTCGCCGCAGAACGTACGTTTTCGTATTTTGTCGGGCCGCGGTTCTTGGAGGGGACGGACGTCGAGCGGAAGCCACCGACCTCCGTCCCCACCGATTTCGATTTCGCTACCAACGTACGGGTCGAGGGGGGACCTCCCGAAAGTAACTTGTTTAAAAAGGCGTTCGGTTTTTGAAAAATATCGAGTTCGAAGGTCACGACGCCGGACCGGTTTCGGGCCCGGGGGGATCTATAGTCTGCTAAAAAAAAACAACGAAATTTTGTTAATTGGTAGGTACATCGAACAAGATTCGCAAACTAATAATTTGCGAGAAAGCGAGGAATTAATCGTTGCAAAAAATTGCGTCCATTTCGATATACCGGGCGTCCTGGACCATTCGCGGCTCCTAATTGTTCCGTCAACGTGATATTTTTAGAGAAAAACGTTCGGGCGAAAAGGTATAAGGTTTTAAATTAAGCGCCGGAAGGACGGTATTCGTACGACCTTGAACGACCGCAGGCTTTTCCACACAATCACGATCCGTCTGTATCCAATTGAACTGTTTGTCCAATTTCGTGCCAGTACCGTCTGTTGTGGACTTTTCTCATCCGCCGATTTCGTGTCTTCTTCTCGATATCGTCTCTCCATTTTGTTGTTGGTTTCCGCTGCACTTCCGCGTCCAAGTCTTGGTCTCCGTTCCAAAATTAATTTCCTGGTTCTTCTTCTTCTTCTTCTCGTGCCGTCTTCTTATTGAAGGTTGGCGACCACCTGCCTATATGCTTCCCTATCTCTTGCAAACATGGAACGGTTGCTCCACTCCGAGGCCTGTCCAGTCCCTGATATTTCTCAACCACGATTTTCTTTTGCGCCCAATGCCCTTTTTTCCTTCGATGTTTCCTTGCATGATAGTGTGCAATAAGGAGTATTTATCATTACGTAGTATAAGCGGTTTTTCTTATTTTAATTGCAATTAAGAATCTTCTATCATGACCAATACGTTTTAGCACTTCTTCATTTGTGACCTTATCTGTCCATGGGATCTTAAGTATTCTTCGGTAAAGCCACATTTCAAAGGCTTCCAGTCTTTTCATTGATCGTGCCTTCGGTGTCCACGATTCCACCCCATATAATAACAGTGACCACACATAGCACTCCAGGAATCTCAATCTGATATGCAAACTCAAATTGTAATTTGTGAACACTGGTCCATATTTTATGAACGCTTTCCTCGCCATTTCAATTCTTGCTCTTGTTTCGTTGTTCTGTTCCAATTGTGAATTTACACTGACACCCATATATTTATATCTATCTACTTGTTCAATTTGCTTTCCTTCTAGTATTAAATGTTCATTAACGTTGTTCGGTTTCTTCGTCACAATCATGAATTTGGTCTTCTCCACGTTAATTGTTAGCTCCATTTTGGAGCTTTCCGTGTTAATTGCTTCCAGTATGGTTTGCGGTTGTTCGATGCTATTCGCCATAATTACGGTGTCATCTGCGAATCTTATGTTGTTGACTATTGTGCCACCGATTTTTATCCCTTCAGTTCTTCCCTGCAGTGCATTTTGGAATATTACCTGGGAGTACAAGTTGAACAATGTGTGCGATAATACACACCCCTGTCTGACTCCACTCTGTATACCAATCTCATCCGTCTCCATGTCACCTATCTGTAGGACAGCTGTTTGGTTGTAGTAAATGTTCCTAATAAGGTTTATATCTTTTGAATCCAAGTTGACATTTTTTAGCTTGTCTATCAATTTTGCGTGTTGTACTCTGTCAAAGGCCTTCTGATAATCAATAAAACATATATATATATATATACACATCTTTATTGTATTCACGGCATTTTTTTAATAAGACAGTCATAGCAACTAAAGCTTCTCTGGTTCCCATTCCTCCTCGGAAGCCGAACTGGGTGCCATCGAGCTGTTCCTCGCATCTTTTATATATTCGATGTTGTATAATTTTTAAGAGGACCTTCAATATGTGATTCATTAGGCTTATAAGTCTGTATTCATTGCAGGACTTTGGACTATTCTTTTTGGGAATCGGTGTAAATATCGATTTTAGCCGCTCTTCGGGAATTTTGTTTCGGTTGTATATTTGGTTGAAGAGTTTAGTTATGTATTCAGAGATCGTTGTCATCCAGTACTTTTATAATTTCTATAGGAATATTATTCGGCCCCGCAGCTTTTCCGTTTTTCATGTTCTTAATTGCGTGTTTAACTTCTGAAATCAGAATTTCAAAAGGTTCATATCGTCGGCCACCTCGCCGCAACTTGCTCTATCGTCCAGAAATAAAGTTTTGATATACTCTTCCCAAGTTTTCTTTTTATCTTCTTCTGATAGCTGAATTTCTCCTTGTTATGACCGGTATTTTCCTTCTTTTATTCCCCGTGATTTCGTTGAGTTTCTTGTGGAGGTTTTTTGTGTCGTTCTTATTGTTTAGTTGTTCTATTTCTTGACAGTTCTCCTTCATCCAATTTTCTTTAGCTCTTCTTCTTCCTTTAATTTCCTGGTTGTTGTGGGCAAATTCCACGGACGACCGATAGTATTTTAAACACTCTCGAGTTCTCTAGATTTGAGATGGCGATGAATACGATCTTGAGAAATCAATTTGTTGCTCCTTAACTCGGCGTCGGGGCAAAAATGTGGTCAGTTTGCTGGAAAAGGGGGCCGAGGTGCGCGTTTTATCAAAAATGGTCATGTCCAAAAATTATGAGCAACGAATCAAGACCGGTTTTCGTATCTTGATCGACCTTTAAATGCAACATATCCAACTTCCTGATAGATAGATCAGCAAGAACTTGCTCGATTCGTTTCTCATAATTTTTGGGCACAACCGTGCGTCTCGGTTTGGTGTTTTTGCAAACATTTTGCCGACTCTCCCTCCGTCTGCGTGTGCAGCCGCGAAACTCGCAAACGTCATGTCGTGCCGTCGAGTCCGTGAACACTGACAAAAAATAACGAATATTTACGGTCGGCGTGTTTCGTTTTGTTTTTTTGTTTGTTTGTGCCGCGCAATCAACCGACCGCCAACATTAACGGACGGCTTCGGGGAAAGAAGTTTATCAAATCAAAAATGTTTGTTTCCAGTTCGCCGACGGAAAATTCGGGCTCAATCTTTTCATTTGGAAAACATCTTCGTTTCTGTCGAATTGGCAGACACGCGTGTAGATAATTACTTAGATATGTTATTATGAAAAGATATTTTTATTTATTTCTTTTGTTTTACTCGAAGCCGCCTATACAACGCGCACGTCTAAAGTTGGCGGGCGCGCTCGACCCAACTCATGCGAGCTGCGAAAGGATTCGCAAAATTATGTATATTTTAATCACACGTCGGGTTTGTTGTCGCGCGAAAGAGGAACCGCGACGAAGTTTTTGGTCGTTATCGATTCGGCCGTGGAACGGTCACGCTTTATAAGACACCCTCTCGCCGACACAAGAACAATACTTGTAAAATATTCGTGGATGATAAATACAAAGGTATTACAGTGGTACAATAAAATGCTCATTAAAAGCTTCCTTTATTTTAAAGAGCTCTGTATCAAGCACGGGCACAATGGAAGGATAATGTAGTTGTAAAAGAACAAAAAGCGCCTTTCATCTGTTATCCAAGAAGAGAGCTTTGTTAAAAATATCCGGTATTCCTTGAGATAATTTATTGTTTTTTTTGTTTTTTTTTAAGAGATCAACCGTTGCCTTTATTTAGGCACAAGGTGACGACAATTAGCTTGGGACATTTGAATTTTACGGGACGTCCCTCCCGGAGTTTCGGTCGAGTTCAAACTGAAGAGTTCCCGTCTGATGTTCGATCGAGTCTAATTAATCCTTATACTTTTTACGTAGTACGTCCCTTGAAGCTTGCGCGTCCTCGGGGGTTGCACGCTCTGCAACTTGGTTCCGCAGAGGGTCAAGATTTTAGCTTAGGCCGACGATTTTGCGGCGATGGTCTAGGATAGGGGCTTGACGTGGTCGTTGCTAACAGGACGAAGGAAAGTGCCCTAGGTGACGGTGTGCGTCGTGATGGGGGAGGGTTAACAAGAACAGGGGATCCGTGGCTCCTCGGGGAACCCCTCGTTCCGCTGGCCGAGCCCATGGCCGAGCATAGGTCGCGGCGAGGTGGGGGGTGCCGCGCAACCCGGGTACTTTGGCGACACGACCGTTTCAACCGGTACCTCTAGGCGATTGGGAGGGCCCCGAGTGCAGACGCCGCGCGTAACTTGAACCCCGAGGTTCGAATTCCGTCGGTTACGGGGACGTCTTTCGAAGATTCTTCCCCTCCTCCCCCAAAGTTTCTCGAAACTGAGTTGATTCGCTGACGTTAGATTCCGCAACTAATGCCCCGCAACCGGTTTCTTGGAAATGGTTTCGTTCCGTGAAAAATAACCGAATAGTTTCGTGATTTGAACTTTCGACGCCTCATTCGAGACGGCGCAGTTGCGTGGCCGCGACGAAGCGACCTTCACGTATACAATTTAGGAGTCCATTGTACCTAAGTGCAGGTGCAGCGATGTCACCCTGATATGGTTTCACCTGTCTCTGTATCTAGGATTTCTGGTGACCGGACACGGTAGTCTTAACAGCTTCTTCTGTCAACGGGGACTGTCTAGTTGTGAGCTCTGTACTTGCGGTGAGCCCGAGATCTGGTCTCGTGTGCTCTTTCCACTGAAAGAGTACACGAGACCAGATCTCTCAGACCGAACTATGCTGGATTATTGTTGGATGAGACGTTGTTTGGCAAGGTCCTCGACTTTGTCAACCACGCGTTTACGGCTGAAAGGCTGGCCAGTCGTTCGCCGAATGGGAGCATTTCCGCTGGGTACCGGCCCCTTCCGCCTGTCTGTGGGGGTTGGGACCCATCCCAGATGGAAGGCTTTGGCGTGATCCCACGTACCCACAGCTGGCACGGGCAACCGGAGAGGCAAGTCTCCAAAGCCCACCCCCGTCTAAGGTACATTAGGTACTGCGAGGGACTCGGGTCGAATTGGGTTGGATTCGCAGGGGCAGTGGTTGATACTCCGCATACTGGAGTAGGCGTGCTTGTCTCAGGCCGCCCGTTTCGGGGCGACCACGGAGGTTGATGACCTTACCATCCCGGGTCAATGGTGACCGTGTTCGTAAGCTTCTCGAGGCAGGTGGAGCACGTTAATCGGACCTCTCTCCATGTACCTAAGTGCAGTCGCGTTCGTACGTTCGCGGTCCAGACGAGCGACTAGAGAGAGAGGACCAAGAGGGACGAAGGGCGGCAGTTGTTTTTGCATTGCAAAAAGGAACGCGTCAGAGAATTTTTTGTTTTGTTTTGTTCGAGCCTTTCACGATAAAAACTCACGCACAGGCGACAAAAAAAATGCGAATTTCTTCATCTGGACGGGTAGCGGTGTCGGACCGAATTCGATCCGTCGCGATCGGAGTAATCCGACGTCAAGCTGTCTATCGGGAGCAAAGTCGCATTTTCAGCTCGGTTCTTTGTCCACTAACAACGAAACGGTATGTCGGAGTTTTTTTTTTTCGGTGGGGTTTTTCCTCTGGCCCCCGAAACGGATGTTTTGTCGTCCTAACTGCACTCCCCACCAATTTTCAAGCAAATCGTCGATGTTAGCCACCCGATATTGCCAAAATGCTATTTAGATTTGGTGTTTTTAACACTTGCGTATACATTTTATACGAATACAAACACACGCGCAGAGGTGGACGGGACAAAACATATGAACTTGACTGTACATAAATGTTACGAAACTCGGTTGCGAAACCTGGCGCTGTCGCGCGAACCAGTCTTAAGCACGTGGGAGCGAGACGGCCGTCTTGATTTCGGCAAACGGGCGTAGGTTTGTTCCTAAATTAATTAAAATAAATTATGGCCGGAAATTACGTCGAGCGACCGGGACTGGCAGTTTATCGAACTAATAAAAATAATCCCCTAATACGACCGATTAGAATAGACATTAGTTAAATTCTAAGGATTACCCGGAGACATCCGAAACGTCATCTCCCTTAAAATATGCTAATTCCTCGACTATCAATTATATCGCTGTTAGTTTACATAATTGCGCGAGGTATTGTAGTTATAACCTGTATTAGGATAATGGGACGGATACCCGCAATATTATTGTTGCGTCCGGGTCACCAGCTGCACAATAATTAGTGTTTGTACAGGATAATAGTGTGTTGTCGAATAACACAACTAAGCTCCACATTATCACTTGCAAATTTTGCTTTAATAAAAGCGAGATTTGCCAAGGTGAACGCTAAAGTTTACGCTTACGGTCGCGTGCGCGCCTCAATTTCGAGCAGGTACGAAATTACGAGGATTTGTTCAATTTCGTCCCTTCCCCCCTTCCCCCCTTCCCCACCGTATTCTATTTGTTCATGTAGGCGACGAACAATTTATTGAATAAACAAACGGATTCGCCATCCGGCGGAAGTTCTACTACAATATTATACAATACGTATTTATTTAATATACTCCTGTTTTCTTCGTTCGAAACGATTATTCACTTGACAGAATCAAACATTCGAACTTGATAAGAATGTTGTCCAAATAACTGTACGTTAAATTTATATTTTTAAAACGATTCGTATTTCAGAACGGATTTATTAAAAACAAAACGAAATGAGGGAATTACGCTTTGTTCTCGGATTTACCGAAAATACCTACTACCTATATAGTCGGGGCTACATTTTTAAATTAAACCGAATGAAGTTTTAATATACCTAATATACTTTTTGTCTTCGACGGAACTCGAATAGGTATTTAAACGAGAACAAATAAAAATTCAAATATTAAAACGATAAATCTGCGTCTTGTTCAGATTCTCTGTCCTTGTCCGTTTTTTTTCCTTTTTCTAATCACCATTGAAACGGAAGTCCTAAACAAATTCAAGGCGTTCGAGTTAAACAAAAAAAAAACCGAAGTCCTCTTCCCGATTAGCGTTGTCGTAACTTAACCCCCCTCCCCCTCTAACTTCGTTCGCGATCGGTTAAAAATTACATCGTACACGTTTTATCGCATATTTCTATTTTTCGCGTTAATTGTCGTTCGAGCTCTGCGTAACGTTGTCCCGATATTTTAGCGACCTCCAAATCGCGACGGATCGATCACGAACTTTTGTTTTAAGCACAAACCGCACACCGAGAATTTTCGACCATCTCTAGCGTTTTGACTGGTCGAAAGCTCAAATCCGTCAATGGTTGCTCTACTTTTGCTGCGGCAGCGGGCGCTTCGGTTTCTTTGTTCGGCCGCTCGACGGCAGAATTCTCAGCTTCGCACGGCTAGTCGTTGAAGATGAGTCGTACGGTGATGACACTTTCGGTGCGAATTCGTGGACGTTATTGTTAGATTAGTCATCGTCGTTAGAGCAACGATTTTTACCGCAGCCGGTTGCGGCGAAGGCGTTTAAGTCGGAAGTCGCGACGAGGGCCATAAGATATAACGACCCTTCGACAGATCTGGGGTTGCCCTTGGTCTTTTGTTCGGAACGAACAGGTATAAAGGTGGTCAAAAATGAAATGTGAGAGTTCGGTTGGGAAACGGGGTGGGAGTGGGGGGTTTAGCGGCGAAAATCGAAATGTGTATGTTAATTAACATTGCAATAGAAATTGAAGGGCTGGCGCGTAATATCTGAGGGCAGTTTAGGGCAGGGAAGCGGTGGTGGTGGGTGATCAGGCAAAACGAGGTGTAAAATACGTGGCGGAACGTAAAAACTAGAGGGAAAACCGAAGTGGTCGAAGGCGCATTTGGACCGAGAGGTGAATGTACCATGATACCGGTATGAAGTGAGCGTTTTTTTGTGAAAATGAAACACTAATTTTGAATGGGAAAGTAAAAAATTTTTATTCAAAGTATTGACCATTGCTTTCTACACATTTTGACCATCTTTCTGACAATTTGTGGATACCACGCCAATAGAAATGTTCGTCTTTTGAAGCAAACCAATCAGACACCCAATTTTCGACTTCTTCGTAGGAATCGAAGTGCTGCTCAGCCAATGAGTGTCCCATCGATGAAAACAAATGGTAGTCGGAAGGGGCCAAGTCTGGTGAATACGGCGGGTGGGGTAGCAGCTCCCAGCCAAGTGCTTTGATTGTATCCTGAACCGGTTTTGCTTTGTGTGCAGGCGCATTGTCGTGTAACAAAATTACTTTGCCGTGTCTTCTGGCCCATTCTGGTCGTTTTTCGATCAATGCCTGGTTCAAATTGATCATTTGTTGTCTGTAGCGATTAGTATTAACAGTTTCACCAGGTTTTAGAAGCTCATGATACACCACACCTTTCTGATCCCACCAAACACAGAGCATTGCCTTCTTGCCGAATCGATCTGGTTTTGCAGTCGATGTTGATGGTTGTCCCGGATTAACCCATGATTTTTTCCGTTTAGGATTCTTAAAATAAATCCATTTTTCATCGCCAGTAACAATTGATGCAAAACTGATTTTCTTTCGTGTCTTTGAAGCAAAATTTCACAAGTGTTTTTCGGTTTTCCATCTGTCTTTCGTTCAATTCATGTGGCACCTATTTTCCACACTTTTGGATCTTTCCCATAGCCTTTAAACGGTCAGAAATTGTTTGCCGTGCAACATTTAACATTGCTGCCATTTGCTTTTGACTCAAAGTATCATCTTCATCCAATATTGCTTGCAATTCGGCGTCTTCAAACCTTTTTGGTGGTCTTCCACGTTCTTCATTTCTCACATCAAAATCATTATCTCTGAACCGTTGAAACCATCTTTTGCATGTTGCTTCTGATAGAGCACGATCACCATATGCCTCGACAAGCATTCGATGGGACTCTGCAGCACTTTTCTTCAAATGAAAACAAAAAATTAATGCTTTCCGCAAATCATCACTTTGTGGTACAAAATTCGACATTTTTAACACGATGAAAAAATATGATGTTGTTTGTTCAATGACTTGATGTATATTAAATATGTTTAACAGATGTCATACCAACCAAACAAAAAAAAATTAAGGCTCGTTCACAACAAATGTTCCCTATCAACACATTTGTATCTTAACGCTCACTTCATACCGGTATAGAGAGCGAATGAGACGAAATTGAGAAGTGTGTGTGTGTGATGAACAAAACGAAAATGAACGATATCGAAAAGGCGCGAGAAAAGAAGGTGAAGCGGTTGGAAAAGTGCTTTTTGGGGGAACGAAACGGAGAGGAGGGTGCACGTAATGGACACGAATGGGACGAAGGGCGACGAGAAGGTGACCAAGGGCAAAAGGGCCTAGTGACCCATATTTTTCAACTCCACCGTCCCGAGAGTCGGTATTTTGAGCTGGACGATGAAATGAACGTGCACCAAACTTGGTCCAGGTACGGTTCTAAATGTGAAAACTCTTCTGCATAAACAAACTTTTTGCCCCCTATTCCCTTCTCCCCCCGCGCTCAAATTCCATTTCGCGATCCGGACACGGCCATTTTGCATCTTTAAGCGTTTACATTTTTCAAGTTCCCGGATGTTATTTGAGACCGCGCCGCGAAAACTCCAGGCGAACGTACTAAATCGGTACCACTACAAATTGGAAACGTTTGCAGCGACCATCAATTTTAATGTTGGCCGAAACGTGGAGTCGCTAGACGCCGAGTCGGGGAGCGAACGCGTTTTATTAACGTCTTGGTTGCGTTGCGCGTTTGTCTGCGGTTACGATGACGGAGGGGGGGGGGGGGATTAAGTTTGGCGCTCGCGCGCGACCGAGAATCAACTTCGGACGCGTTATTTGTTTCATTAAAAATTCGTTTTAATTAATGCACCTAGTAAATTAAGCCTGGGATTTGAGTAAGAGACAATCTAAACTTTAAACCGCGCATTTACTTACGTTGTTATTGTTTTGAAACAAGTTAACTTTGACGACGATGCGTTTTGTTCTGTTGCAGGTGAGAAGCGTCACCACGCGAACTTTACGTAATCGGCGAGTACTTATTTTCTTTTACGTTCTAACGGCTCGAATGCGTTAATCCGCTGACGAGCAACAATTGCTTGCTCGAATTTCTGCCGTTACATTTTATATTACAGGTACGGAATACTTTACGGTAATGGCTTTTATATTCACTTTTATCTTCTCCGCTTTTCGGTAAACTACTTAACGAACATGTCTCTACTTGCTTTGCGAGTAGTTAATGGCGTAAACGGGCTAATGCGGACGAAATTAAATTTTATCTCACTTGCATTTAATACGGCTCAGTGTCTTATTAAAAATTTATTGCGTTATCGTGAAATTTTCTTGGGGGAGCGCGCAGTTTCCGCGTTGCTTTGCGGATAAGGTGCGAACTGTGTATACATTTTTGCTTTTTCAGGAATTATTTCGATAAAACCAAACAATGTCGTTGTACTGTAAAGTTGATTCAAACGAGATTCGAATTATTTATATAACGTCGCCGTTATACGTATATTTATTTTGCCAGTCCAAATTTTACGGAACTGAACCGTTACCGCATATTTATACAAGATCGTAGTCGAACTTACCCGAGGAGCGGCGAGAGCCGAAGCCGAAGGCTCTCTCGGGTTTTCATTGTCAAATTTACGCTCTTCCCGAATTTTAAATAAAACGTTCGCGCGGCGTCGACGCGCGTGGGCAACGAATAGAATTCGAATCGTCGTCAACCGAGCGCGACTTTTCTCGTTTTTCGAAGCGACCAATAATTACGAGACAACATTGTCTTGCGATCGTTAAAGAGCGCGTAATTCGGGACTTTGTTTTTGCAGTTTGTCCCCCTGGCTTCAATGATAAACCCGATTTTCGCGTATAGGGTCGCAATCGAATTAGCCCGTATCCGCGGGCGCAACAGTGACGATCTTCTTTTTTTTTTGATCAGATGCGAGCGCAGCTCGACTTGCAACTAGTGGTAGAGCGAGCGGATGCCGAGGTACTTTTCTACCGTTTAATTTAAAATCGATTATTTTTCAAGGGAATCTTGTCGCTTGTCTAAAAAAAAACCGTTGACAGTTTTTTTTTTGAGCAATACAAGTATTTTACACGGCGATAAGCCTGTAATTTGATGTTTTACCGGAGTACAGTCTTAAGGGATTCCGTCCGTTGAACTACGTAACGCGCATCTGTTTCGCTACAATTACTCCGACGTACTATTTATCATGCGTTTATATTTTTAATACAAGCCGACCGGGCATTTTTCACTAAACTTCAGGAAAAATGAACGGATTACGAGACTATAAATATACTTGAAATCTAGAGGAAGATTTTATTTACGTCGGGACGCACGAAAAATGCACCAGTCGCGACCGACAAGGGGATTAAGGGGATTTTTTTTTAGTAAGCAGATACACGTGCGTTGGGCGTTATTTGTGCCACTGACGATTTTCATTTTTCGTCCTATTGTTGGAAATTTGCTGCGACAGAGCGTACACGCGAACGGATTATATACGGGAGGGGGGGGGGGGAGATTTCGTTTACCATTCTTTGTTCGTTTTACGGCAACGTATTCTTCTTCGTGACCGTTACGAGAAGAAAAACTAAACGGTACACGGGAAAGAAAAAAGAATATTTAACTCGAACAGACATTCGTTTAAATACTAGGTTGAATTCGAGGAAATTAATATTTAATTTTAAACAACCGTTTGCGAGGGCGATTCGGAAGATATCCAAGTTGTCCGAACATTATTATTATTTTTTTAATTTACACCAAGGCGTCGACGCCGACACAGAGGAAATCTGCGTTAAGTCTTCCGTATCGGTTGTGAGGGCCGAAGGGATGGAGATCTTCCGCGCTTGACCACGTTTTCGTGATCTTAAAACGCCATCTAACGACCGCGCGAGGAAGCTGCGGTCTTCTGTCGCGGCCCCGGCGCGAAATTCGAACAAGAGGAGTAATTATGACACCCGCGAGGGAGCTCTCGTTATCTTAATTTTTTTTTGAATCGCCCTCGATATTTAAATTAGATCGACAACTGTTTTGTCCACAACATTTAAACAAATATGATATGTTCGATTTGAATATGAAGATTAATAATAGCGGGGGGGCCAAAGCCTTCCTTTCAATTTTCATATTTATTTTTGGTTTGGGGCATTTCAACGCGAGCGTTACGGCACCCAGTTTAGGGCCAAATTTAGGTAATTATTGTTCCCAAAAAAATTCTACTCAATTCTGTCGCATCATCAATCACATCCGAAAACACATCCGAAAAGCAGGGATAGTTATTCTGAAACACCTTGTATACGTACCAATAGGTTGTGGACTTGTTTCGCTCATGCAGTGGGCACGCCCCCGTTCATTTTTCAGCGTTGGTTTTGCGCGTTTCAGACGAGTCCATGCAACGAAGATTACCATTCTCTCTTATCAATTGTCTTCTGAATCATCAGTCACTCCCTCTCCATTCGACATCTTTTATCATTAAACCACTCGCACCGTCATTCCACTGTTCTTGTTCATCACACTGCGTTTGATCCAGATCTTGGCAACGTTCTGTTTGCTAGAGAACACTCTTATCACTATGTGTATAGTACGCCCTTTCGTCACCGCCCCCCGCACTCGCCTGTTTCAGCCTGAACCGTCTATAATACCCCTTAAAGTGCCAGTGGTCTGCGATCAACTATACTTCCATCGGTCGATTGCGGCTTATTGGCATAGACCTGAGACTTCAGAAACCCCCCCCACAAGAAAAAGTCTAGCGGGGTCAAATCGCACGATCTTGGTGGCCAATTCACGTCACCCCTGTGAGAGATAACCATACCCTCAAATCGTTCGCTGTGTGGCAGGTAGCGCCGTCCTGCTGGAACCACATGTCATCTACGTTCATATCGTTCAATTCGGGCCAAAATAAATTGGTTATCATCGATCTGTAGCGCTCGCTGTTGTATTGTTCGTTAGATATAAATTAAAGAAAGATTTAATGTGGATTTTTAATGTTCGCTCTATCTGACAACTAATAATTCTCTAAACTAAACAAACGCTAAAACAAAAACTGAAAACTGTCTCTTGTTTTTTTCTCTCATACTACACTCGTCGTTGACGGTGATGACCTCATCAACAAAGTTTTCGAAAAAGTACGGACCGATGACGCCACCGGCCCAAAATCGGCAGCAAACAGTAACTTCTTGTGGATCCATTGCCATCTGATGAACCACGTGCGGGTTGGCGTCGTTCCATATACGGCAATTTTGCTTGTTAACGTGGCCGTTCGTCCGAAGATGCGCCTCGTCGCTAAATATGATTTTTCGGCCAAAATCGGAGTCCTTTTTCAAACGCTCCGAAGCCCAGTCGGCGAACAAACGGCGTTGTTTATGGTTATTAACTCTGAGCTCCTGGGTCAATTGGATCTTGTACGGGTGCAGACCCAAGTCGCGACGCAAAATTCGCCAAGTTGAAGTCCGCGAAAGGCCGAGTTCTTGTGCACGACGAGGAATTGACTGCGGCGATGTTCTCGGCCGATTGTTTACCGAACCGGTCGTTTCGAATTTGGCCATCAAACGTTGGAGAGTCGACTTTGAAGGGCCACCGCGTCTGCACTAACGTTTGCACTAACGAACACTCATTTCGATAATAAAGTTTTATCATTTGGACGTGCCACTCAATCGTGAAACTTGCCATGGCGATTTGGCATCAGCTACTGAATAGTATATAATAATCAAGAACCCTTCTACCAATTGGTGTAGGGGTATTTAACTTAACTAAATACTTTGTCGGTATGTTTACTAAAATAAAATAATTGAATTCTTGTCGCGTCACTCACGTATCACTTGTGTATTTCTATCTATCTCTGTCCTTTATCGCACTCGCGTTGTACACTGTACACAAATTTCCGCCACTAACTTCCTCTCTTGAGCTAGCACTTTTGCTTCTTGCTATGTTTTGCCTCTCATCTTCAGCAGCTTCTTTATGTGCCTTTTCCTCCTTGTTCATTTTGTATTAAATCTTCTTTCATGTATGGTGTTAATGTTTTTCTATCTTCTTGAACTCCCTTGCTATAGTCTTCGTCTATCCATATATCCGTACCTTTGAGTTTTCTTACGTTTTGTAGCATTGCGTATTTCATCGATTCTTTGTTTAACTTCACGTGCATAGGTCTTGTCTTACCGTTTACGAATCTCCCCATTCTTCTTGCCTGGTCGATGTCGTCTGCCCTTTCCACGTTCACGCCTATATTCTGTATTATTGTAGCTATTTTCCCCTTGGTTTCTTCATCGTCTTCTTTTTCCTCGTCTTTTACTCCTTTTATTATGACATTTTTCTTTCTAATCTCTCTTTCGAGCATATCTATCCTCGTATCTTGTTTTACTACTATTTTCCTTAGGGTTTCATTTTCGATTTTAACTTGTTTCAGTTCTACCATTGCAACGTTGCACAGCACCGTAAGGTAAGCGCACTGCCCCGGTAGCTTTTCAGCCGGAGACAGGGGTGGGTGGTTTGTAAGCGCTAGAAAAGAAACTCGTTCGAACCTTCGGAAGCCATTGATTTATTTACACGCAATATATAGACAAGAACAATATTTAAAATAAACGGTGATTTCGACTTCCTTCGGAGGGTACTGTATGCGACGTGTCCTTCGGACGCACCGTGTATATCTCGTTGGAGCGTATGAGTAGTCAACGCTGTCGGTGTCGGAGGGGTTTCCTTTTATTCCCCCTAGCGGGCGTTCGGATCGTACCAATTGTGTTCAGCGGGTATTGACTTGGGAACTGAGGGCTAAACACCACTCGAAGCCCGCAAGCGCAGCACTTTCGGCTTGGGTGCCCGTTTACGAACCGGGGCTAAACGCCACCTCGTCTGTAAACGGTTCTCCAAGTCCCGGGCGGGCGGGGTTCAGAGTCGGCTGTCGGATAACCCAGACAGCTTCCTCTAAAGCAAGGGAACGGTGGATGTTATCTAAGAGTCAGGTGTCGGTTAACCCATACAACTTTCCCTCGGATGAACTTCCACTCGGGTGTTTATCTCGACTCGCGCGGCCGTTTATATAGCCCCGGAGACCTCCCACCAATACCGGGCGCTCGGTTCGGGTCGCTTCGGCGATGTTCGGGAAGTTGGCCCGGCCCACTGGCGTTTAACGGGCGTCAGGACGGCGGGAGTTTTGAACGCTGTCTCGTCCTGCTCGTTGAAACGTTACACCATTATCTCATCTAGTTTCACGTTCTCTTCTATTCGTTTGAACATTCTCTCCACCGAGTCGTTCATTTTTTCCCTATGATTTCCTTCCTCGTTTATACGTTTACGCCACCGGTTAAACTGTTTCTTGCACGTTGTGTTGCCTATCTGGAATGACTCGCGTGTCCCGCCGTTGGAGGTCACACTCGTTTATCTCTTATCTATAATCTATTGTTTATATTGGTTATTAACTAGTCTAAGCTGTCTATTCTGGTCTTGTTTATTTGTTAACACCTTTCTCCTGCACTCTTCTTTACCCCATGTTCTAATATTGTGGTTTTTATTCCCTCGAAAGGCCCCAATTTGGATTTATTTTCGGAGCGAATTTTCACCACATTTACTGTGTAAACAGCTGACCTTGTTCTCTCAACTGAATAGTAAACAACAGATTTGACAGACGCCGCCAAAACAACATGGCCGCCACAGCCTGTCAAACATCGACCCGTCCCTATTGGAAAACCCTTTATTTACCGCCATACTTGCCTTCTTCCTTCTTCGCCCCATCCGTGTAGGTATACGACCCAGTCCAACACGTTCCGAGAGGTGCTCTTGTCGCTTCCTTAGGCCCAATGCTCTTCACCTTTCCGCTTCTCTACTCTTCCCACTTTTTCTGCACCTTGAGCGGAACCAGACGAGTTCCACTTTCGTCATGGTCAAAAGAATGACCTCTTTTATCACCGCTCGCTCCCCTTCCCCAGATTTCCGCGCCAAAATAAATTTTTCTCAACTGTCACATCGAAGACAAATGTAATCGTCTGCATATCCGAGATGTCCGGCTCTCATCCGCTTTGCATCTGACAGAGTTGCGAATCATCGATGATTCTAATTGTAAGATGGAGACAACGAAGTTAGATTCAGTTACCCATACCTACACTAAAATAATAAATCCTTCGTTTTAATAATACTAAAAATTCGAGAACGTAGGTAGAAGAAAAAAAAAGCAACATTAAATCCGCGACGGCCAGGAAAACGTAATATCGCAACCACGACCCTCAACAAAATAAAAGGAAATAAATCTCGGGCACGAATAAGAAACGGGGAAAAAATCCGGGACAAACCTTTTAGCCGTCGATAACAAAAAGGCAATTTAAAGTTCGGCCCGAATAAAACGGTAACGTGACCTAGGCTAATTTAGTAAAAGCGGAAAGGCCGACGCGAAATTGCTTCGGCCGAAATTGCGCGGAATGCGGGCGACGGCCATTGATCATGCCGGGGGGTACAACGAAAATTAGGGTTAGTTTACTGCTTCGGTACAAAATCTATTTGTTTTTTATTAACTGTCGAAACCAAAGTAAGCAAGGGTTAAGTTCCGGTTCGTTAATAATTAAATTCCATTTCGAGATCTTTACGCTCGCCCCCCCCTCCCCCCTTTTCATACCCCGCGCGCTTTTTAACGTCGCGTTCGAACAACAGAGGAAATTAGCCTGGCGAACGGACGAATACGCATTTTTAAAACCGGCTTCGATAAGGTTTGACGTTTCGAGTTTATCGAGCATCCGATCGTGACGCGTCCGCGTTTATCGGCCCGCATTCATTTTCCGACGATGGGCGCCCAAAGTTTTTGTAACAAATCGCGAGCCTAATCGACCGCAGATCAGTTTATTACGGATCGCGTAAAAATGCGCGGCCCTTCGGCGGGCGCGGGCGCGCGCGTCCCCCGCGAAATATTAAAACGGGCGCGGTAAGCAAATCGCTCCCGAAAATAAACTTCGCGACTCCCGAAGTTTCCGCAGTTAGTGAACGGGGGGAAAACTTCGAAAACGCGCGTGATAGATTACCGTGCGTTAAAGACGAAAAATATTCCGCGTCCCTTCGCATTTGTCGCGGCGGGGCAGATTTCCGGTGGGACGGGCGACGGAGACCCGGAAAGAAAAAAAAGAAGAAAAACGCCGGTCCGAGCGAGAAAAAGAGGAATTTTCACGAATCATTACACGAGCCGAATTAATATGCCGGAATGGGCGATTCGTTTTCCGTTTGAAACTGGCGGGTAAAATGTTGCGCTGACGCGGTCTCGGGGGCAGTTCGTTGCGTTGCTCCTTTTTTTTCCCGCGGCCCTCGGGGCGGTTAAACGAAAACTTAGGTACGCGTCGGCAAATAAATCGTCCCTCGTAAAAAATGCCGCCATTTACGTAACGATCGCGAGCTATTCACTTTTTGAGGGTCCGAACCTGATCGAAAGCCCCCTCCCGTGAAGGCTCCATCGGCTTGTCCCACCTATTTACCTTTTCGGAACCAATTTATTAAGCGTCAACTTACAATTTAACGCTAACGAGGGCGATTTTTTTCTTTTAAAACGGCGCGGCCCTCTTTTTCGCCGTTAATTAGAACGGCCGACACGGTTTATTGGGAAAAATCGTCGACGTTCATTATTGTTCGAGATGAAAATGCTCGTCGGAGGAGTATAATTAAGGAGCCGTATTTAACCGAATGGACATGCTTAGCCGTTTTCCTTAATTAATCGCGAAGAAATGTTCCGATCAGTATTTGGCGTTCGCCTCTTTTCGCGATGCGTTCGCTTCGGCAGTTTCGTTTTGTGCTACTCGAACTTACTCGAAAAAGATACAAGTCGCAAATTGTTCGATGCGACTTTTAGGGCAAAAACATTTTGGAGCATCGACTCATACCGCGACTCGAGCAGCGGTTCAAATCTCGACTGTGATTTCGAAACGAACACATTGTTTCAAATACACTCGGAGCTTCGACTCTGGCAGCGACCGAACTTGTTTGTTTTCGAAGCACGACGAGCAAAAAGGCTAGAGTCGCTGCTCGAGTCGCGGCACGAGTCGAACTCCACCATGTACACTGAAATAATAGGCATAACACGGTGAATGTGTAAAACACAATTATTGCAAGAAATATAACAGGATAAAAAATGGAGGAAGCAATTTCGAGAAATCTGCCAAAAATAAAAGGCTATATGCCTATATTTAAACGGTTATAGTAGACCCGCTTGTGTATTTTCGTGTGCATCGAATGGAAAAATTTAGCTATAGCTTATCCAAATCTATATGATGTTCACGTCACCAACAAAAAGTTACTAGATTGTTTATTTGTAATTCGGTTTAAAGTTTGGATAGTGACATATTCTACAGATGATTTACTTGCGCATATATTAGATGGTAAAAAGAAAGACTACAATTTATTAGAACTGTCAAAATACGAGGTACGAGGTGACAGCACTATGTGAAACGTCATCATCTAGTAACCTTGTATTGATGACGTGAATATCATATAGGTTTGGATAAGCTATACCTATTTTATTTGATAGGTGAATCAATTGTAGAGTACGAGTCTTGGTTACTTCAAAGCCGCGCCCTTTACGTCCGCCATAGCCGTATTTGCCTTAAGGTATAATATTGGGTCGGAACAAGTCACATCGCACGGTAGTTAACATCGCCCCCCACTTACAATTTTAAGAGAAAGGCGCTTTCGAAGCTAGCAATAACGAGCGCCTAATATATTAGAGCTAGCTGCCATAATTTTCGGTTCATACTCGTAAAACGGTATTACAGTTTGGGGGGGAGGGCAAGTTAACGCTAGCCTCCCCTCCCATTGCGAATTTGAGACGTTTAAAGGGCGCATTAGATAGCACAGACCTAACGCTCTTTAGCGCCATTTTGCAAAAAGCTAGCGCTATTTTGGTTCTGAAGTTATTGTAGGTCAAAGGTGGGGGTAGGGCAAGTTAACGGTTTTAAGTACTTTTGAGTTTCTAATTTTTTTTGTCGTTTATTGTCGATTATACCTAGCGCCACAGTTGGACGAATTTCTCTGTCGCATTTGAGGCTCGTTTTCCCGTTGGGCGCTTCTCTAGTTCAATAATATTGAGGTCGGACACTCAATAAGAGTCGCACGGATAGCGTTGGAAGCAGTTTCGCGCTTCAATCGCGCCAAGAATAATAAAAGAAGAAACTGGCGCGACTTTGGCCGAAAGAGCTTATCAATAACGAGCGCTTATTATTATTATTAACCAGACATGCCAGTAGTTGTGCTCGCGTCCTTCGGGCGCTTCGCACTCAGAAAGACGGTTCAACCTCGCACCTAACTCGTGTACAACTCGTAGCACCAAAACATTTTTAATTTGTTAATCTCATATAACGCATGCAACTCGAAGGCCAAAACTGCGTATTTTTAAGTAGACATTGTGTTTTATAAGCATAGGTCTTATTTAAAATAATAGTAAAATTTGAAAATTCTAAAATTAGGCACAAAAATTATTTTCTAAATTGAGAAGGTTGCTTTATTATGTTTATTATGTTATGCCATATTGTTCAAAAATTCCGTAATCGAATAATACATAATATACAGGTACTTATATCAAGAAACTAATAGACGTCGAATCAAAATTAATTTTTTTGCATACCATGAGCCTGAAAGACTCGCTGTTACTTTTGTGATTTTGAAATAGTTTACTTTTAAGGAGCATAATTTCTAAAATATAATTTAGAACTAACCACTCAACTGCATATCACGGGTCTCGTGGACTCTTTGTTATATTTTCATAAAAGTTGGTGCTTCTCCCAAAACTAAAAATGCACCAATAAAAAATTAAAAATATCTATAATATAAAAGGGAGATCAAAAATATAATTTTGGCTCAAGATTAAAGTACCTGTATGTTTGAAAGTGTCGAAAAATATTACTTAAAAAGTTGTTTAAAATGAAAAATTATAGAGAAATACGAAGTCACAACCAACTTAGTCTAATCTTATTCTTTTGATAATTTTTCCAAGAATGCCTTGAAAAATAATGTTGATCATAATAATTCACGAATGTCATTCTTTTACCTTAGGTACACTCAACAATATGAAAATATCTTAAGTTATTTAACATTAATATCAATTTCATATACACATAAACTGAAAAATTTCTTCGATTTTATTATGAAAATATTAAAATTTTGGACGTACGAGAGAAATTATGAAAAACGGTTTCTATCCCAAATACTCCATATCAAAATTAATAAATGAGTCTGTAACGAAAAGAAAGATTTGGAAGAATATTATAACCAAATTTTTAGTCGTTATATTCCACCGACGATAAACCCAAACAGGTTTGAAATATATGGATAAACTGTTCGAGTTTTAATAATTTTAATTTAGAAACTATTCGAATTTATGGTAGGTATAATTACAAAAAAACGTTAATATATAATTTAAATTAAAAAAAAAATGTTTAATTCACCTTACAGGTTCATATTTAGTAAAATTTGCTAAAGAAATAAAACATTTCCTTTCGAGTCATTAACATAACGACCAAAACAACTTTTCTTGGTCGGTCTGCAATTATACGAATATTTTAGAAACAACTAATCACTTATTAATAAGAAACATGGTTATTAACGTTTAACGTGATGCACGGACGATTATAATTAATCCTTTCGTTGGTTATGATCAATCACTTGCACTCAAATTTAAAGTTTATAGTTAACCCCTGCTCTTATAGAAATAATAAAGATACAATTTTTTTGGCTGATATTAATAATCTTCTTTAAAATTATGGCGATAAGCCAATATACTCAAAACTTCGAACAATTAACAAACGCCATATATTCCAACTCTGATTAGAGTCATCTTCGAGAATTTCACGAAAGATGGAAACAGTCAACAGTTTTCCTATTCTTTCCGGGTTACACCGGAAATGGACACCAACTTCCTTATTTTAAATGGAACGCCCTAATTTTTATTATCGATTTGTATCCCGAGACAATCGTACGACTTTTTGTTTCAATAAACAGTGCCTCTAAAATTAGCCCAATTGGAATTACTTCTCGTTTAGGTAATGTCGAAGTATCGTTACAGGAATTCTTCGTTAAAATCGTAAGTTACGAGTCAAAATTGTAGCAAACAATAATTACATTTAAATACCACTTTTATTGCCTCGGATGGATGGCGCCGAAACATCTTAAATTAAGTCGACTTATTGTTACCGAAGAAAGCTGTTCCAATTTTATAACCTGTCCGTGTGTTTATACAGAAATACGTGCGTTTCTTTTCGTCATTAATTAAACTACATTTGTTGTCTTCAAGGTTACGTTAACCTACAAACAAGCTGTCCGGTGTAAGAACTGCTGGTAAAACGACTTGTTACCAACGTGAAAAAAAATTAATTTATCTCGAAAAGAAAATGTCGGGCTGGTCTGGGAAATGGATATTTACGGCACAAAGAACATCCACCTTCATCCGCGTGAAATCGATAGATTTACTTATTTTTTTTAGCTCGTTAACTCGTTGGAGGTTTCTCGTTGCCAACACGGCTTAGATCGAATACGTACTCGCGTTCGGTCATTAAGTTAACCTCCGTATCGATTCGGTCTTAAATCGACCGAAAACGTCGATGTTTTCGCCACGATAGTAGTATTAGCATATTATTATAGTAGTAACAAGTCACGCGCGTTTCGTACACAAGTGGCGTTAACAAGACGCAAAAATTTCAAATAATGATTGCGAGCCGTTTGTTATCACCATTTCAAAGTCGCCGACCCCCCCTCCTCGTTGTTCTCATCGCAAATTAATTTCATCCCCTCGTAACCGTCGAAATGTATATATGCATAACGCAACCGTCCGTTTCCGCAATTCTCGTCTACTCCAGTCGACGTTCTCCAAGTAATATAGCCTTTCCGCGCGTTTACGCGCCAAATTAAAATTTTACGAACGAGATTCGTCGCCCGAAAAACTATTCGAAAAATTGCGGAACGGGGGTCCTCGTTTTGACGTGGGCGCCGCGCCGGTCGCATCCTTCCGTCAGAAATCCAGATTAAAAAAAACGAGATCGCCAAGGCGCTCGGCCGGAAGGGGGGGACGTAATTCTTAAAAAACAATTTCGGGCGTTATTAAGCGCCGCGCGATTCGCGGAAGAAGCGAAATTTAATAAAAGCCGTGTACGAAGGAATTCACTTATTTTCTTGCGTTTGAGGCGCGACTCGTGTTATATTTTAGTGGATCTGACGTGAAAGCATCGAATAACGTGCACGGCACGGGCACCACTTGATCCCCGGCAATCAAAGCATCAGAACTTGGCAGCAGGCTCGCGGCCAATTAGACGGCGTCAGTTAAAGGCGCAAATTTGTGATTTATGACTTATAACTTGGAAAGACGGCATGAACTTTAGGAATTACTTGACCCCAAAGGTACCTTATTGTCTAAATTGCCGTCGTCGACGACGGTTCGGGAATATTAGAATCCGAACGAGGGGGGGGGGACAAATATGTAACGTTTTATGTTGCCGATAAAAACAAAATGGAGGAAGCGAACGTGTCCTTGATTAGTAAAATTTATGAAACTCGTTAAGTGAATAAACGTCACCACTTTAATCGCGTTTAGGGAATACTCGTGCAACGTTAAGCTGCCGTAAATATCGCGGAAGCTTGCAAAAGTGCGCCCGTAATCCCGGCGGACGTATTTATGCGCGAGCCCATAGCTGAAACCGCAATCCTCACTCTCACTTATGGCGCGCCCCACGATTTACTGCCGCGGCTCCGCACATACGTGCGTCGTGCGACGCAAAAAATCTTAATTAATAATAAAAAATTAAAAAAAAAAAAAAACGGAAAGGAACCAGAGAATTGTATTAGGAAAAGCTTTTAATCCATTAATAAAATTAGAGCAAAAAGCTGTAAAAAGTGAGCTTTATACGGTCGTAAATTCAAATTAAAGCACCTCGCGATGCAAGTTTTTCTACGATTTTTAAAAATAATTGCGCGCCAGCAGCGGATCGTATTTAAAAATATAAAAACGCGGGGGACGGGGGGGCGATGGAACTTAATGATGCTTAATAATTCCGTCGTAATTTGATTCTCCGATTGTTAGCGCGCCCGGGACAGGGGAGGACTCGCGGACTTTTTCTCGTCGTCGTTATTTTTCGGTCTTAGGGCGACGATAAGTCGACGTGGAAAAGCCGCTTTATGGGAGCTTTAAAATTTCCGGTAAGGAGGAGGTCGGTCGTTCGTTGGTTGTGTAATTCAACTGATTGGTTGGCGAACGACCGTTCCGAGTAACGTGCGACGACGCGACGTCGTTTTAATTAAATCTATTATTTGTAAGTAAGGTTTATCTGGGTGCCTAAGTAAATTATTTGTTTCGTTGCCGAGCGCTTCGCGCGCGTTTAATTCGTGCCCGAAGCTCGTTCCGTGGTGACGTCACGGCGATGTTGCCCGACCGTTAATAACCGATGATTAATACCGGGGACGTCCCCCGGACTTGCGCGTTCTAGTAATACGTAGTGTTTGCACTACAATCGTTGCAATATAATTTTTTTTTAAATATTTTATTATAGCTGGCTCTGCAATATAATATGCAATACACGGCTTTGTTATATAGTACAATAACTAACTAACTAACTAACCACAACATTAGCATATAAACAGCAGTGCTTCCAGTGATTTACTTTTATTTACGGATTTACTTTTATTTACTTTTTAGTCTAGATATTTACTTTTTTTTATTTATTCGCAAATCTGAGAAAAGAATAGACCGTGCACAGGAGGTCCTTTTCGCGGTGATTTAGTTCCTGGTGAAATTATAATGGAGGTTTGATTTTTTCAGATGTATTAATGTGTTTAACTACTGTTGTTACGTTGTGTACTAAACGTGTAGTTTGTCATTTCTTTGTTTCTTACATTTGAAAAACTACTTTTCAAGTAATTCCGGACCTGTTTTATGCGTATCAGGTAGTGTCATTTTATCGAGATTATGCAAAAATGATTATCTATTTAAACGTCCGCAGTTGTCATTTCTCACTTTGTTTTACTAGAAAAGCGAGTTTTTTGAGTCTTTCGGACTTGTTCTGAACGTTCTATCTCTAAACGTTCTAGTCAAAATGTTGCCAAAAAAAAAACGTCAAGGGACTTTTTCGAGATTTCGCAAAATTTTAAATCGCCAGAAACGCGCTTAGTTCGTCATTTATTGGTTTGTTATTCTAGAAAAACTACTTTTCAAGTAATTCCGGACCTGTTCTATGCATGTTAAGGTAGTGTCATTTCATCGAGATTATGCAAAACTTGTAATCCATTTAAACGCCCGTAGTTCATTTTTTGTTTTGTTATACCAGAAATACGAGTCGTTTGCGACTTGTTTTGAACGTTGCGTCGCAAAAACGTTCTGATAAAAATTTTACCAAAAAAAGAACTCGAATTCTAAGGGATTTTTTCGAGATTTCGCAATAATTTTTAATCGATTTAAAAACACGTAATTTGTCATTTCTTTGTTTGGTATATTCAGTGCTTCCAGTGATTTACTTTAAGTTTGAGAAATATTTACTTTTTTTAATGGGGTGTGTCGCTGGAAGCCCTGAAACAGGTGAGGATTAAGTGACGAATCACACCTTTATCGTATATATTCCGAGTTAATTATTGTGTTAGTTGTATTTATATAGACTAAAGTCTCTCTTTATTACGTTATAAGTGCAAACGTTACTCCTCGTTACTTATTTTTCTATCGTCGTCCAGGCGATCCCTGGCCACCTACGACAATTATTAAATGATATTATATTATATACAGTCTTTAAATTAAATCTTCTGGCAGTTTGCGCTTAAGGCGCGTGTGAATGTCTTTTGGCCGAGATTCAGTTTAGTGGCACTTGAACAAAAAACAAGAATTTGAAAAAAAACTTCCCTGCAATTTTCTAAATGAACTCGGTTATTTGTGGACAACTTAGTTCGTTGAGTTTTTTATTGATTTGATACCCCCCCCCAGTTCAGCTTAGCGTCTAAACGCACGCCTAAATATTTTACCGCTGCGTCCTTTGGGTTTCAGTCTATTTCGTTATTTAATTTTATTTTGGTAATTTGTGCACATTGTTTGAGGGTGAACGTTTTCGTTCGACATTTGTCGCGATTTATTTTGATTTTCCATTTCTGGAACCACTCACGTGTTACATTTATAGAGTTTTGGAGGAACTCAATTGCAGTTTCTACACTGGAACTCTGTGTTATTATTGCCGTGTCATCGGCATACACGGCTAACGTTGGTATGTCGTGAATTAACAGATTAAATAAAATTGGTCCTAAGATTGGCCCCTGAGGTACTCCTGCCTTTATGGGTTTTGCGCTAGACAATGTTGAGTTAATCCTGACTCTGAAGGTTCTATTGTTCGTAAAAGAATGAGTGATCTTGATAAGGTAACTTGAAATGTTTAGAAATATCATTTTATGTAGGAGCCGGACCTTGTCGAACGCTTTTTCCAAATCCACGAACACGGCCGCAGTGTATTCTTTTTTTTTCGAACCCTCTTTCAATTGTTTCACTTATTCTAAGCAGTTGGCGAGTGGTCGTACGAGATGTTCGGAATCCGAATTGATGAGGGGGAGATGGGGAGTGCACTTGCCGTTTTCCAGGGAGGCGGAAAATGAGATACTTTAATGTTTCATTAGTTATAAGATCAGGTCCGGATTTAACTTCTTAGACGGATGCGGGAGCTATTGCTGCGTTATCTTGTAACTGGAAATTATGATAATTGTGTTTGTTACCAGTCCCTCGAAGTGTTCGCCGTTTTCTCCGACGTTTGGTGTAAATACCTGTTCGAGGTGAGTTGCTAATAAGTTTTCTTTTTCTCGATCGGAGGAGTATGTGGAGTTATTTGCCACCGTCGGATAAATTACGTTCGGTTACCGCTAAATGTGTTGCATATCCAGTCAGGCGACTGGACATCAATTTTGAACATGACCGTACATCCTGTCGTTTTGTCCTTATTTTCAGTGTCTCGTTTGTTATCGTTTCATTAATATGAACTTTAGACATCTACGTATTTTTAAAGTGTAGATATAGTTGGTTATTAAATTGTTATACGTACCGTGTAATGACGAAGTTGTTGAATAGCCAGTCGAGTCAGAGTCCATCATCAGTCATTGATCGGTGAAGAGGCAGTGGGCATTCAGTCAGATTCTATGACGTTTCCGAACATCCACGGTCGCAGCGGGATTCGAACCCGCCGCGATGCACAGATTCTTAACGTAGAAAAAAAAACGAACGCAAAGTTCTCAATTCGTGTTATCGCCATCTTATTATGCGCGCCAAACAAAAGTTCGCGCGTTCCACGTTAAACAGCCCCCCCCCCCCGAAATTAAATAAAATCAACACTGCCGCGAAATTTATTTAATACAATGTCGGCGAGGGGGGGTGGGCTGTCTCGCCCCGAATTGTCACGGCTTGAACGCTCGTCGCGAACAAAAAGCTGTTAAAAAAAAAAACTTATCGATTTGTTGTCGTCCGTTCTTCTGTGTATGTATACCTAAAAACATTTCGGGCGATTTCGAAAAGTTTAATTATCCGATTTTCAGATAATTGGGAGGCTGTCGCGAAATGCGATAATTTAAATTTATTAACGTCCCGAAATCGAGAGTTGTTGAATAACTAATTTTTCCGGGGGGGAGCGATAAGGGTCCCCTTTCCTCGCGATTTCGCATTTAATAAAATTTAATTAATTCTTCTCTCTTTTTTTTTGTTTTGTGGTCGGCTGTCGACCTTTCTCGCGCGTAAATCATTAAAACTGATGCCGTTTCGTGAGTGAGTCGCGTAAATTAATTGAATCGGAAATTTAAAATTTAACAAATCTAATTAGTCGAACGGGGAACGGGACGAATTTCTGTCGTCCGCGAGATTTTTGTTTAGCGGTGCGCGGGCCGCGCGCCGTAAAATAAATTACACCCGGGTCACCTACCTAATTACTACCTAAATTTACGTGTTGCAATATGGGATACCGTCTAGCGCCGTATAAATGTAATTAGGCAATTATTCTAAGTTCTAATACGAAGTCTCGAAGCCAATATTCCGTAGATGATGTTATAGGAGTAATAAACTGAACACAGGTCCGGATCTAAACACGTACGGCCCCGCTGACAGGCCGATAATTCAATCCGAGAACTAATTACCAAGTATCTGTATGTTTCGCCCCTTCCGCCCTTCTCTCGGCGAACTATATGTCTTGCGGCTGAAGTCTATTAGTTAACTGTTGCTGGGCGCATTAATATTTGTTAACGAAAGTCGACGTTCCGCGTTGGAAATTATTTTCGAAACGGCCGTTCGATTCGTCGACGTATTTAAATAGGTATATTTTTTTCCTCGTTCGGCGCGGCCCCGATAACGCGACGAACCTTTCAAATCGTAAAGCAAATTTAGATTCATGACTTCAGTTCGGGTTTCTTGACTGTTACGCCGAGATATGCTTATTTTGCATATAAATTAGCAAAAAGCTAATTTACGTTTAGTTCTCTTAGTTCAAATAATAAAGCGAGCCGTTTCAGTTGTTACCCGTATTCATTGTTAACGGAAGTTGCTGTGTGGATAGGTACTTAATTAAAATTAGGGCCGGTGCATTACAAAAAAAAAGTAATAAAAATAATAAGCAATTGTAACGTTCCTCCTTTTTCAGATTATCGTTGTTTTATTGCCGCGTTTCAGGTTCGGTTGTTTTGTAATTTTTTATTTTACGGGACGGCGGAACTCGATAACAACCGCTCGGACGGGGGGACGGGGGGCGCGGGCGGTTAATTTTAATTTGCCCTTTTAACGCGAGACGCCAAGAAAAATTATTCGGCACACGTATAAGTTCGTCGAAAACAAGTTGTAACGAGTACGTACCCTCGACCGGGTTCGAACCCGTGCTTTATGAATGGAAGCGCGCGACCGATGCGCATACTTGCGTCGCGGTCGCCCCTTCTTCGCATCGGGGAGGTGTTTTCGCCACCCAGTCGTCGAGGGTTGTTCCGTTAACGGCAAGTTTTGAAATTTAACGGGAGCGAGCGTTACGGCGCACAGTGTGGTAAAACGTTAGTGTTTCGAAAAAAAGTCCATAAGTCCGAAAGTATAGAGAACATTCTAATATATTGGGTTGGGGTATAAGTTCGCAGCGTTTTTATCAAAGACTGTTATTTAAACAAAAATCAGCCGTTGCTGTTTACGACCTCCTCCCATCTCTCGACCAATCCGTTCCGTCCAAAATCGCCCGGTCTGGTATCGAAGAAGTTGTCGAGCCAGTTTTTAAGCTCCTCTTCATTGTCGAAGGTAACGCCCCTCGTATGGTTCGACAGGGAGCGGAAAAGATGGTAATCCGTAGGTGCAAGGATGCTGAAGGACATGCTATGCAACATGGGGCCTGGCGTTGTCGTGAAGGAGTATAGTTTGGCCTTGTTGATGGGGTCTTTTCGGTCGAATAGCCTCTTTCACGCGGTGTAGCTGGGTTATGTAGAGCTCCTCGTTGACCGTGGCATTCCTTTCGAGCATTTCCCAGTGAGACCATGCCCTCCCAGTCCCACCAAACGCAGATCATGGTCTTCTTTGGATGGAGGCCAGGCTTGACTCTCGGCTTTGGCGTATCTCCTGGAGCCACCCACTCCTTTCTTTGCTTCATTCATATTTATGTATAGGCACCATTCGTCATCTCCCGTGACGATTCGGTACAAAAAGCGCTGTTTATGACCGTGTGTTGCTCGATGGCGGCCTAGATGTAGAAAAGCAATTTGAAGGCGATTTTCTTTGTTGTTTTCGTTAAGCTCGTGAGGCACCCGGGCTCCCAATTTTTCGACAAATCCCATCGAATGAAGATGATCGAGAATCGTTTTATGATAGCAGTTCATTTTTTCGGCCAATTCACGACTTGTTTGGTGACCGTCCTCCTTCAAAAGTGCTTTGAGACGCTCTTCGTCGAATTCAGAATGTCTTCCACTGCGGGGCGCGTCGTCGATGTCAAAATAGTCATTTTTGTACTTTGCAAACCATTTCCGTGCTGTAGACTCGCCTATGACACCTTCTCCGTATACGTTGCAAATGTCTCGGGCTGCTTCAGCAGCTTTTTGGTCTCGATGAAAAGCGAAGAAGAGCAGGTGTCGAAAATGTTGATTTTTACCTACTGGATATTCCATTTCTAAGCCTGAAAAGTAATAAAAAATTAAATTACTCAAAAAGACGATTAGCACACTTTTTTAGAGCAGAAAGAGCTCTATCGAATGAATATTTTACACTTTGTCAAAAGCAAAAAAATAGTTGTAAAACAAAAGAAAATATAAAAACACTACGAACTTATTCCCCAACCCAATATATATATATATATATATATTTTTTGAATAAAAAGAGGAATAATACGACTAATAATATATTAAATATAATAAAATATGTACAGTGATGGAAAAATTTGTTCATAAAATAAGGAAAAATATATAACAAAATAAAATTACAGAATCAAAATTGATGATTTTAAAGCGAATTTTATTTATAATTTTAATTATAATACATTTTAAGGATAAATAAAAAAAAATGTATACACGTTATATACAGTTTGTCGTCCATAAAGCAATGTATAAAATTGTTGAAATTAAGTTAAAACAAAATCTGTTGGTTACATCAATGTGTCACGGTTCTAAATAGTCAATTTTTTATTAAATTACTTGCACGTTTCTAGTCCCATGCCAGTGATGTACATTAGAGGCACTAAATGCAAACTTTTAATTTCTTGTAACTTTTGCATTTTAGTAGTCTTTGATTATTCTGATTCTTATCAAATAAAATCACTCTGATAAACTCTACAAGTGATACAAACAAAATATTTAATAAAATCACTAGTTAATTTAAGAGTACATTTCTAAAAGAAATTTGTTATAAGTTACTTTTGAAGACATTTTAATATCATCATGACAATTAAGTTTGACTCCCAAAGTATTGGAAATATCTGTTGGTTACATCAATTGTTACTTCTAAATAGTCGAATTTTTATATCTATTGCACGTTTCTATCCCAGCCAGTGACGGCACAAGAGGGGCGACTAAATAATTTTAAACAGTAACAAATTTTGCATTGGCTTGTTTTCGATTTTATACCTAAGGTACTCTATAAACGCACTGTATACAAACACAAATCGAAATCACTAGTTAATTTAAGAGTACATTTCTAAAACAAATTTGTTATAAGTTACTTTTGAAGACATTTTAATATCATCATGACAATTAATTTACTCCCAAAGTATTGGAAATATTTTGATATATTTTTTTTTTAAATGAAATGGACATGGCTAGTGATATACGAAAATACGATAAAAAAAATATTTGTGCATAAAATAAAAACGTAGCTAAAAACAAAAATTGCATCAAAAATTGCAGGCATATTTTCTGATCATTTTAAGTAACCAAGTAAATATCGACGGATTATTTTTTATTAAGATGCTACTAAAAAGATCGGTTCATTGTCATTATAAAACAATTAAAAACTTCCAGATCTCGGGTACTTTGCAAAGTTACTTTTTTCCTTTTATCGCACACTCTGCGAAGTATTAAAAAATGAATACGTACGCCACTGACTTTTTTTAGTTTTTTTTTTAATATTGTATTTAGGAGGAAAACTAAAAGTTTTATAAAGTTTGTCTCTTGATATTTCGTTACATAGAACTCTGGTCAAGAGAAAAATGTAAGTTTTTTAATTTCGTGAATCGTCCTAATTAGTTCATTACGAGTTTAATTTGAAAATTATTTATGATCAATTCAGTTAAACCATTCAAAAATGCAATTTTTGATATTGGTAGACTATAGTATAATATTTCGCATACAATAACCAATTTTCAAAAAAAAAAATTTTGTCAAAATTCCCAGCATAATCTAATATTAATATATCTGTGCGAAAAACATAACGATAGGATATTTTTAATTAAATTTTATTGCCGACACTATATCGCTTGGTCTATGAACTTCATCAAAGGCCAAAAAAATTTCAATTTTGGCCATCTTAAAAAATGACTTTTTTTCCGCCCATACTACACTGTGCGGCGCAAGTGCTGCACTTCGACGCGGGCCCATTTGAACGCAGAGACGCGCGCTGTCGGTTTTAAATTGTTTTTCTGACAATTTCCTTCGTGAAAACAAATAACACATCAGCACGTCCGACGACTAACGTAATTTATTTAAAATTAAACTGCGCGTCGTAGTGTCTCTGCGTCCAAATTAACACGCGTCCAAGTGTACGCCGCCGCGACTGATTACCTCGCGGTTTGGAGACGTCGAACGGCAAGCGCATTCGCCCGATCTCGCACCGCCAGACTTTCACTGCGAAAATATTCGAAACTTAACTGAACTGGAGGCCAAATCATATAAATAACACACTTTATAATAAAAACGTTGTTTAAATTTTCTTCTTGCATTCTTAGACTCTTCTCGATTCTTTGAGCGTTCAAGTGCAAGTCTCTCTTCCTCGCTTCGTTAAACGGCTCACTGACAATGCCGTGGTGCCGACATTGCGAGGAGTCATATCTGGGCGCGTACTCGTTAGACGGTCATCACACTAACCTTGGTTTTTTCTGTGACAAACTATTGACCCAACAATCGCTCCTAATTATTCTAACCAACTAAACAATGCTTAAATCCTTACTCGCCCTCCGTGTATTGTGCAAATGCCACAATCAACAACCGAAATCGCGGCGTCTCTCCAAAATATTTACCCGTCTCTCGTGTGATATTCGAAAGTCAACGCGAACGACGACAAACAAACAATTCACTTACCGCCCTTACGTTACAAGCTCCCTTGAAATAATTTGTAAGGGCGAACGGCCGCGCGCGGCCCCGTTTCGTCTCGAATCAATTGCTTTTGCGCCCGAGCTAATCGGCACAAGATTTTGATTGTAAGAGAATTGCGAGCGCGGGGGCGTTCCCTTTGCGAATTTATCCGCTAAATAAAATAATATTTCCGTCGTCGTAAAAAAAAGGGCCCGATCGCCCGCGCATCGGGGGAAAAGTCCGATAAACGTTTTGCCGAAATTACGGCAAAAGTCTTTTGTAATAAACGCGGGCTTAATGGCGGCGTCGCTCATAAAAGTGCAAATGCTAACCGAAAGCTCTCGCGAAAGTAGTAGTTTTCGTAAGTAGGAGAAACCGTAACAAACGGTATTAGTTGTTTTAGTGCGCCCTGCATACGATTAACGTTATCGTAAGATGTCGCTACTTGAAGTTTGGAGAGCGTCAGAGTTGCGGACCAAATGGCGTCTCGCTATCGTTTACATAATGGAGTACAAACGCAAATGTAAACATATAAATTACGCGGCAAGTGTTGTATTTCACAGAGTTTGTAGGGCCCTCTCAGCCAACCCAGCCAAGCCGCCACTAATACGCCAAACTACAAAGTACTGCAAGTGTCCTCCACACTGTGTGTGTCACAAGCCCATTCGAGTTTAAGTGTTTGTACAAAACTCTCCTCCAAAGTGTTGTAATTACTGTAATTTAGTTAATTTTCCTATTAACACTCCTGTAAGGCACTCCGTTTGAATGGCCGGAATTTAAGTAGCATTGTTATAGCTTGTGTTGAAATAATGAAGTGTTTTACTGAACTATAAAATTTTAATTATCAAGATTAGCAATGAATTAAGCCATTCTTAGCGTTAGGTGCACAGTTTACGGCGTAACGAACGGTTCTTAAGATAATCGCGCGCCCAAACGGATCCGCGGCAAATTATAAAATAAAACGCGGGCGCGCTTTTAAGCGCTTCTTTTTTTTTTTTGGTTTTATTTTCCGTTCGCGCCGGTCAAGTTCGTAATTTTCGCAAGACGATCGTTCCCGTTTTGCGGCGTTCGTCGAGAGGGCGCGCGCGCGTGTCGACGTCGCGTCGCCGGATTTAATTTTTCGATTCTCGATTCTCGGAAAAAATCACCTTCGTGTCTGGCCAATAGTCGTAACGGAGGCGATCACTTTTAGGTTATGCTAGTTGGAATGCGCGGCGTCGCCCGGGTGCCGCAACCTGGCGGGATAGTGAAAGCGACGAAATCATGTCCATTCTACACAAGTATGGTCGAATTTCTCGTCTGCCGAGCTCGTCAACGATGATCCGCCAAGCGAGGAGGCGGAGGTTTCTGGCGCAGTTAGTAGACTTAAAGCGGTCAGGTTGGCAAGTTTCGCGAGAGTTACGAAAGCTTCCATCTAGAGCGGGGAGTTTCCGGTAGTACGGAAGTCTTGCTCCAGAAAAGTATCTACGTGCCGATCGCGCTTTGTCTGCTCGATGTCCCAGGGAAAGTACCGGCAGCGCTCACATCGGGTTGGGGAAGGTGATAGAAGACATAAACGACAAGGCAAGGGAACGACCCATCCGTGTTGGTTGGCCGCGAATATATCGACGCAATTTTTCCAAATGGGCGTGACCCACATTTTCTGTTGTAGCTTAACCGTACGCGAATAGCACTTGGACACCGCACGTGTAGGTACTTCGGGGCACGTTCGCATCACGTAATTTATTTATTTTACGCGTGCAATCGCCGATTTGAGCAAAAAACGAAATTGTCCGGAGGTGCGATACGAATATTCCTGAACGAAATTGAACGACGGTGGTATACGTGATATTTTCCATCGATTCAGGAGACTTCAACGTACCGTAACCACGTTTCATAATTAACACCTCGGGCACTGGATATGTGGTTGTTTTTCCATGATTTTCGCGCTTGAGTGTATTGAGGCGGTTTCGATTTGACAACGTAGCACATTTCCTTGTTACGTCAACGGTGTTAAGGGTACTTTACACGTTACCGTCACGCAATAGGATGCTTCATACGTTATGTACACTACCGTTCGCTGAAGTATGGACATTTATAATTTAACACAAAAGTTTCTAACAATTAACAGAACAACCACGAATTGTTGAAGACTTGCTTACTGTACATACTGTGGATTTATTTACAGTTACTTATTGACCGTATTGAAATTGATTGTAAATAACCATCTTGCCGAGTGGCATTTTTAGAAACAACCCTCATTATTGTTCTTGACACGCAAAGATGATGTCATTCATGTCACTGTGAAACACTTATAACACGATTAAGGCTGCAGTCTCACTGAACCACCGTCAACCACCCACCAATCAAATGGCACTGGTCCCACTGAACCATTGCTAGCCACTCGTTGTCGTCAAACGATGAGCACCAGCTTGAAAATTCCGACCTGTTCTAAATTTGGTGGTTGGTGGCGGTTAATAACGCGCATGCGCATATCACATGTTTCGCCGTTTGTGTATTTTTTCCACATGTAGTACATAACTACAACTTCTTCGGTATCTGCAAATAATAGCAAATAACGTTAATAAACAACTTTGCACATTCATTATAAAGTAAAAAGTTGGCGATACTGATATGTCAAACTAAAAGGACCTTACGGGTTTTTATAAGGAGCTGAGCCCAACTGAAGATAGCAATGAACCATATACCGTGTGAAAGTTCTCAACGAGTATTACAACGTAGGTCCAAGCGTAAGTCACGAAAACGAAGTACAACATTTTTACGAGCATTCAAATGTTTTATATCGGTTTTGTAACTAAAGACATTTATCGATAGAATTCATGAACAAGTACTCGTGTGTTATATACCATCGGAAAGTGCGCTTCGAGATCTACACGATGGTGTCAAATTCAACGTCCTAACTGGTGGTACAAGGGCACTTTCAATGCTTTAAATGGATTTTTATGCGGGCCCAGCGAATTGTAACCAGTCTAAGACACGCATACGTTTACGGACCCTCTTGGTCCATATATCATGATGGAAAGTGCGCATCGAGATCTTTACGATGGTGTTAAATTCAACGACCTAGCTGCTGATACAAGCACACTTTCAATGCTTTAAATGAATTTTTGTTTTGTGTTGTGGTTGCTTTCGTATGCTTTACCGACCAATTCGTATGCACCACCAGCAATAAACATCGCTAATCAGTTAATTTAAGTTAATGTTACGTTAACTTAAGCGTGTAATATCTATCACATCAAGTATTTTTTTGGTTTACAATTATTTCTTTCGTCTAGACTTATGGAATATGTACTAATTCTATAATATAAATAATCCATTTAAAACATTCAAAGTGTACTTGTACCACCAGTTAGGTCGTAGCAACCGTATCGGAGACAGAAGCGCACCCATCCGCCAAAGTCGCCAAAAGGTGACCAAAAGACAAAGGATGGCAAATCGTCAGCCTTGCCTGGAGAAAGTACCCTAGTCTCCGGGCAGTTTGGGTTTAGAAAAGGAAGGTCGAGCTACAAGGTAAGGTACGCGCGCGTTATGTCGGGACGGAGTGGGCCACATCCAGCGCATTACCCCGTAACCGATCGTTATCGCGCAACAGAGATTCCCCCCCTCCCCAGCAACGACTCGTTCGAAATGCACCCCAGCAATCGGTTGCGCCCCGTGAAATCCCGCACTCGAGAGGCCCTAAATGTGCCGATCGCTCGGTGTAACGTCCGGCGCTCGTTTTAAGACGCTCTGTGTACGATTTACGTCGCGGCTCCTATTAAATTCCGCTTTTCGCGGAGTAGACTTCCACCTTCTCCCCCATTAAAACTACACTCGAATAAGTTTTCTTTAAATATTACCGGTTCGGATAATAATCAAAAGTTCATTAATTGGTCATTTGAAAGCCGGGGCAGTGGGTCGGTCTCGGCGAAACGTCGGGCTTTTCGTGGGGGATGGGGGGGGGAACCCTTTTGTAATTAGAAGACTATTCGCTTTGTGTTTACGCGAGTCCGTTCGAAGTACGTAGTATATCTCATTTTACCGGTCGGGAATTAATTATTTGAAACGTTTTTGGACCCATTTCTCTTGTAATGTTTTATGATACATAACGCGAAATAATTCAGCAAACAAACCCATTAGAAACCTCAGTCAGGCCGTAAACCCACGTAAATGTTATTCATGTTTTCTCAAAGCCGCGGTCCCATTTAATCCCGTCGTATATACAGAATGTGCCCTTCCTGTTTCTGAAATTAATGACGCGGGGCCAAACGGATCAAAAGGAAGAAATTTACGCGTGCAATTCGCCAACTTGCACGAGATTTCGCCCTTGACAATTTCGCGACGACGCGAAACGCTAGCCGCCGGTGAAATTTCGAAAGTCGCTTTAAAAAAAACTTCGGGCGGGTTGCGATTTTGAATGTCTGCCGCCGTGTTACTTATTTGTTTACGTCGGGCATTATCGGTAATGCGATTTGGACTTTTAATTTCGTTCCCGCCCGCGCTCGCCCTTATCCGTCAAACGAACAAATGCAATTCCCGGAGCGATTCGCGGCGTAAAACGGGGAAAACATATTTTTCATTTTATATTGCCGCCGTTACGTAGTTTAAAAGTCTTTATTGCTGTCTCGCGTAAGAACGCTCGCGGATGAAAAATTTGCCATTTTTGCCGTTGCCGTTCGTCCGCGTCCTCTTAGCCGTCGCGTCGCCACTTAGCGTCGAACTTCGGGCACTAACCGTGTTATCCTAACCAGCGCGCAAACCATCAACGTTCAGTTATTAAATGATACAAGTTTGGCCCCCAGACGATGCCGTAAATAAGTTCAGGTGTTTCAAATTCAATTTGGGCGTCACATTGTATTAAGGACCAAGTTTGTTGATGGCTCTTCACTTTACGCAACCTACATATATAAACTTTAATCATAATCGTAAAACATTCGATATTCACGACTCTTACACCTCGACGAGTTATTTTACTAAACAATTCCATTTTCGAATTACCATCTGACAGATTCGTGCGTTGAAAATGTATCCGTAACACTCGACGATGTTCGGCAATAGCGGGAACGACAGGTTGATTGATTGATTGATTGAATCCATTAAAAATTATACAAAAATAATTTTCGAGCTTCAAACAAAAGTTGCGCGAGGCTCGCGGGAAATATTTCGTAATTTTTTGCGAATTCTCCCAGGTAAACAACTTAATATTTTATGTTTATGTGTATTTTTTTTATGCGACGGAGATGCGGCCGCCGCACACAGTGGTTCCGCGCTATAGAGAAAGCGATTCATAATTAGTAAATATTTGGATATGACTTCGAAACCTACATTTTCGGATGAAATATTTCTGTTTTGGGCACTTAAAGTGCATTTTGCAAATCAACAGTAGTTTTCAAAGAATAATATGTAATTTATTAAAATATAACAAAGGGTGTACAAAACATTTTTATTTTAAACTATCTAAGATTCAAACAACACAGTTATATTTAATTCTAATTATTGTCCCTATTCTGTAAAAGTTAGTTAACATTATGTTAAAGTTAAATTATGTACATAACATCTCTCTGTTAAGTGATGTGCAACATTATAGCATTAAAATCGTATTCTGTAATTGGCAATGTTGAAATGCTTTTAACATTTTTACTAAAAGTTGAAAAATGTATATTTTTGAACCAACGAGATTTATCACATGCGCAGTGAATTGTTTTCATTCCCGGTATTTTCGAATATTGTTTGGATTTGTAAGGTTATTAGGTTATGAGGTTGTAAGGTTATGCCCATGTACCAAAAAATGAAGTGTAACTAATATCTAGGAATATCCAAAACCAAAGTTTTAAACATATAGGCACCCATATGATATGTTATTTAATGTAATGATAATTACCTTCGAATATGCAGGAATAGCACTTGAACGGGCAGTAGATAAGTAAGGTTTCAATCGATTAATTAACATTATTGCTAAGTCTTTTGTAAAGCGAAAGCTTTTTGAAACACAAATCTGATAACACTTCAAACGGGTTTTGCGTGTCTCGTAAACCTCGTGTATATATATATATATATATATATATATATATATATATATATATATATATACCGTGTGTCCCAGGATGGAGTTGACAAGAGGAAAAATCTTTATTATTGATTTTACGACAAAAGTCATTCTTTATAAAAAGTTCTGCTTGTTGAGTAGATAAATTAACCATCGGAAAATCTAAGATTAAATGTACAGAATGTCCACAAATTAAGATAAAATGAAAATGCTTCAACAGAAAAGTATCATTTATTGCATTTTAGAGTTTATTGTTAACAGAAAAGTTCTTTAACAACCTACAATTAGATCAGTTCGGAGAAAGATGGATGGGAAGATTTGGACCAATAAATTTTCCTGCTAGATCACCTGACCTGACACCTCTTGATTTTTTTGTGGGGTACTTTAAAGCAAAAGTTTACGAAAATGCGCTGCCGCATGATCAGGAAATACTAAAAGCACGAATACAGGATGCGGTGAATGAGATAAATGGACCACAAACCATACGCAAAGTCTATGGTGAATTTATTAAAAGGGCGAATGTATGTGTGGAAGTTGTAGGTGGCCTTGTAGAGTAATTTTTGTTGACTTTAATTAATTGAAATTTTGTACTTAAACTATAAAACATGCAATAAATGATACTTTTCTGTTGAAGCATTTTCATTTTATCTTAATTTGTGGACATTCTGTACATTTAATCTGAGATTTTCCGATGGTTAATTTATCTACTCAACAAGCAGAACTTTTTATAAAGAATGACTTTTTGTCGTAAAATCAATAATAAAGATTTTTTTCCTCTTGTCAACTCCATCCTAGGACACACGGTATATATATATATATATATATATATATATACAGGGTGTCCCCGTTTTTTGTAGCAGGACTTTCACAACTTGTAGTAAAATTCATTTTGAAAACAAAAGTTCATATAAACATATATGTATGGAGGCCTCGTTTTCGATTTACAGGGCGTCGAAATTAAAAAAAAAAATTGGATGTTTTATTTGTAAAACAAAATTCCCTTTTTTGATTTTGTTGAAACTTGGCAGTTTTGTTTGTAATAATAATACACATTTTTTCACATCATTGAATTTGCCCTACTTCTTCCAGAGCCACCACAACAGGGGACCAGCTTGATAAACATAGAAAAAAATATGGTACGCCCCTGCTTTTTTGTAAGTTTGAAATTTTTTTCAGATTCAGCAATCAAAAATAAAACTTTTCTATTACGCAACTTTTTCCTATCTCGCTTCGTTTAGAGAAAATAAAACTTATTTTTTTACAGAATTTATTGTTTGATAATAATTTGTATGTCAAAAATCAACCACACGGTATGAAAGGAAACTTATTCAATAAACAGAGACATAAAATCAAAGGAGCTGTTCAAAATGCCTGCCATTTTGTTCAACACATAAATTACAACGACGTATTAAAGACTGCCGAACGTTTTCCAAATGATCTGGAGTTATTCTAAGAGCAGCATTTCGGATTCGTCGTTCAAGTTCCTCTTGTGAATTGACAGGCGTAGAGTAAACTGCTTCCTTAATAAATCCCCAAACAAAAAAATCCAAGGGTGTTAGATCAGGCGATCGAGGAGGCCACCACGACCCACCCATCTTTGCGGATATGCTGCATTCAGCCAGTTCCGCACCACCAAAGCATAATGGGCAGGGCATCCATCTAACTGAAAAACGAGTCTATCGCAAGTGCCGCACTTCGACGCGGGCCCATTTGAACGCAGAGACGCGCGCTGTCGGTTTTAAATTGTTTTTCTGACAATTTCCTTCGTGAAAACAAATAACACATCAGCACGTCCGACGACTAACGTAATTTATTTAAAATTAAACTGCGCGTCGTAGTGTCTCTGCGTCCAAATTAACACGCGTCCAAGTGTACGCCGCCGCGACTGATTACCTCGCGGTTTGGAGACGTCGAACGGCACGCGCATTCGCCCGATCTCGCACCGCCAGACTTTCACTGCGAAAATATTCGAAACTTAACTGAACTGGAGGCCAAATCATATAAATAACACACTTTATAATAAAAACGTTGTTTAAATTTTCTTCTTGCATTCTTAGACTCTTCTCGATTCTTTGAGCGTTCAAGTGCAAGTCTCGCTTCCTCGCCTCGTTAAACGGCTCACTGACTATGCCGTGGTGCCGCCGACATTACGAGGAGTCATATCTGGGTGCGTACTCGTTAGACGGTCATCACCCTAACCTTGCTTTTTTCTGTGACAAACTATTGACCCAACAATTGCTCCTAATTATTCTAACCAACTAAACAATGCTTAAATTCTTACTCGCCCTCTGTGTATTGTGCAATTGCCACAATCCATAACCGAAATCGCGGCGTCTCTCCAAAATATTTACCCGTCTCTCGTGTGATATTCGAAAGTCAACGCGAACGACGACAAACAAACAATTCACTTACCGCCCTTACGTTACAAGCTCCCTTGAAATAATTTGTAAGGGCGAACGGCCGCGCGCGGCCTCGTTTCGTCTCGAATCAATTGCTTTTGCGCCCGAGCTAATCGGCACAAGATTTTGATTGTAAGAGAATTGCGAGCGCGGAGGCGTTCCCTTTGCGAATTTATCCGCTAAATAAAATAATATTTCCGTCGTCGTAAAAAAAAGGGCCCGATCGCCCGCGCATCGGGGGAAAAGTCCGATAAACGTTTTGCCGAAATTACGGCAAAAGTCTTTTGTAATAAACGCGGGCTTAATGGCGGCGTCGCTCATAAAAGTGCAAATGCTAACCGAAAGCTCTCGCGAAAGTAGTAGTTTTCGTAAGTAGGAGAAACCGTAACAAACGGTATTAGTTGTTTTAGTGCGCCCTGCATACGATTAACGTTATCGTAAGATGTCGCTACTTGAAGTTTGGAGAGCGTCAGAGTTGCGGACCAAATGGCGTCTCGCTATCGTTTACATAATGGAGTACAAACGCAAATGTAAACATATAAATTACGCGGCAAGTGTTGTATTTCACAGAGTTTGTAGGGCCCTCTCAGCCAACCCAGCCAAGCCGCCACTAATACGCCAAACTACAAAGTACTGCAAGTGTCCTCCACACTGTGTGTGTCACAAGCCCATTCGAGTTTAAGTGTTTGTACAAAACTCTCCTCCAAAGTGTTGTAATTACTGTAATTTAGTTAATTTTCCTATTAACACTCCTGTAAGGCACTCCGTTTGAATGGCCGGAATTTAAGTAGCATTGTTATAGCTTGTGTTGAAATAATGAAGTGTTTTACTGAACTATAAAATTTTAATTATCAAGATTAGCAATGAATTAAGCCATTCTTAGCGTTAGGTGCACAGTTTACGGCGTAACGAACGGTTCTTAAGATAATCGTGCGCCTAAACGGATCCGCGGCAAATTATAAAATAAAACGCGGGCGCGCTTTCAAGCGCTTCTTTTTTTTTTTTTTTGGTTTTATTTTCCGTTCGCGCCGGTCAAGTTTGTAATTTTCACGAGACGATCGTTCCCGTTTTGCGGTGTTCGTCGAGAGGGCGCGCACGCGCGCCAACGTCGCGTCGCCGGATTTAATTTTTCGATTCTCGGAAAAAAATCACCTTCGTGTCTGGCCAATAGTCGTAACGGAGGCGATCACTTTTAGGTTATGCTAGTTGGAATGCGCGGCGCGGCGTCGTCCGGGTGCCGCAACCTGGCGGGATAGTAAAAGCGACGAAATCATGTCCATTCTACACAAGTATGGTTGAATTTCTCGTCTGCCGAGCTCGTCAACGATGATCCGCCAAGCGAGGAGGCGGAGGTTTCTGGCGCAGTTAGTAGACTTAAAGCGGTCAGGTTGGCAAGTTTCGCGAGAGTTACGAAAGCTTCCATTAAGGAAGCACGAAAGTCTTGCTCCAGAAAAGTATCGTCGCGAGCGGCACCTCTACGTGCCGATCGCGCTTTGTCTGCTCGATGTCCCAGGGAAAGTACCGGCAGCGCTCATATCGGGCTGGGGAAGGTGATAGAAGACATAAACGACAAGGCAAGGGAACGACCCATCCGTGTTGGTTGGCCGCGAATATATCGACGCAATTTTTCCAAATGGGCGTGACCCACATTTTCTGTTGTAGCTTAACCGTACGCGAATAGCACTTGGACACCGCGCGTGTAGGTACTTCGGGGCACGTTCGCTTCACGTAATTTATTTATTTTACGCGTGCAATCGCCGATTTGAGCAAAAAACGAAATTGTCCGGAGGTGCGATACGAATATTCCTGAACGAAATTGAACGACGGTGGTATACGTGATATTTTCCATCGATTCAGGAGACTTCAACGTACCGTAACCACGTTTCGTAATTAACACCTCGGGCACTGGATATGTGGTTGTTTTTCCATGATTTTCGCGCTTGAGTGTATTGAGGCGGTTTCGATTTGACAACGTAGCACATTTCCTTGTTACGTCAACGGTGTTAAGGGTACTTTACACGTTACCGTCACGCAATAGGATGCTTCATACGTTATGTACACTACCGTTCGCTGAAGTATGGACATTTATAATTTAACACAAAAGTTTCTAACAATTAACAGAACAACCACGAATTGTTGAAGACTTGCTTACTGTACATACTGTGGATTTATTTACAGTTACTTATTGACCGTATTGAAATTGATTGTAAATAACCATCTTGCCGAGTGGCATTTTTAGAAACAACCCTCATTATTGTTCTTGACACGCAAAGATGATGTCATTCATGTCACTGTGAAACACTTATAACACGATTAAGGCTGCAGTCTCACTGAACCACCGTCAACCACCCACCAATCAAATGGCACTGGTCCCACTGAACCATTGCTAGCCACTCGTTGTCGTCAAACGATGAGCACCAGCTTGAAAATTCCGACCTGTTCTAAATTTGGTGGTTGGTGGCGGTTAATAACGTGCATGCGCATATCACATGTTTCGCCGTTTGTGTATTTTTTTCCACATGTAGTACATAACTACAACTTCTTCGGTATCTGCAAATAATAGCAAATAACGTCAATAAACAACTTTGCACATTCATTATAAAGTAAAAAGTTGGCGATACTGATATGTCAAACTAAAAGGACCTTACGGGTTTTTATAAGGAGCTGAGCCCAACTGAAGATAGCAATGAACCATATACCGTGTGAAAGTTCTCAACGAGTATTACAACGTAGGTCCAAGCGTAAGTCACGAAAACGAAGTACAACATTTTTACGAGCATTCAAATGTTTTATATCGGTTTTGTAACTAAAGACATTTATCGATAGAATTCATGAACAAGTACTCGTGTGTTATATACCATCGGAAAGTGCGCTTCGAGATCTACACGATGGTGTCAAATTCAACGTCCTAACTGGTGGTACAAGGGCACTTTCAATGCTTTAAATGGATTTTTATGCGGGCCCAGCGAATTGTAACCAGTCTAAGACACGCATACGTTTACGGACCCTCTTGGTCCATATATCATTGGAAAGTGCGCATCGAGATCTTTACGATGGTGTTAAATTCAACGACCTAGCTGCTGATACAAGCACACTTTCAATGCTTTAAATGAATTTTTGTTTTGTGTTGTGGTTGCTTTCGTATGCTTTACCGACCAATTCGTATGCACCACCAGCAATAAACATCGCTAATCAGTTAATTTAAGTTAATGTTACGTTAACTTAAGCGTGTAATATCTATCACATCAAGTATTTTTTTGGTTTACAATTATTTCTTTCGTCTAGACTTATGGAATATGTACTAATTCTATAATATAAATAATCCATTTAAAACATTCAAAGTGTACTTGTACCACCAGTTAGGTCGTAGCAACCGTATCGGAGACAGAAGCGCACCCATCCGCCAAAGTCGCCAAAAGGTGACCAAAAGACAAAGGATGGCAAATCGTCAGCCTTGCCTGGAGAAAGTACCCTAGTCTCCGGGCAGTTTGGGTTTAGAAAAGGAAGGTCGAGCTACAAGGTAAGGTACGCGCGCGTTATGTCGGGACGGAGTGGGCCACATCACAGCGCATTACCCCGTAACCGATCGTTATCGCGCAACAGAGATTCCCCCCCTCCCCAGCAACGACTCGTTCGAAATGCACCCCAGCAATCGGTTGCGCCCCGTGAAATCCCGCACTCGAGAGGCCCTAAATGTGCCGATCGCTCGGTGTAACGTCCGGCGCTCGTTTTAAGACGCTCTGTGTACGATTTACGTCGCGGCTCCTATTAAATTCCGCTTTTCGCGGAGTAGACTTCCACCTTCTCCCCCATTAAAACTACACTCGAATAAGTTTTCTTTAAATATTACCGGTTCGGATAATAATCAAAAGTTCATTAATTGGTCATTTGAAAGCCGGGGCAGTGGGTCGGTCTCGGCGAAACGTCGGGCTTTTCGTGGGGGATGGGGGGGGGAACCCTTTTGTAATTAGAAGACTATTCGCTTTGTGTTTACGCGAGTCCGTTCGAAGTACGTAGTATATCTCATTTTACCGGTCGGGAATTAATTATTTGAAACGTTTTTGGACCCATTTCTCTTGTAATGTTTTATGATACATAACGCGAAATAATTCAGCAAACAAACCCATTAGAAACCTCAGTCAGGCCGTAAACCCACGTAAATGTTATTCATGTTTTCTCAAAGCCGCGGTCCCATTTAATCCCGTCGTATATACAGAATGTGCCCTTCCTGTTTCTGAAATTAATGACGCGGGGCCAAACGGATCAAAAGGAAGAAATTTACGCGTGCAATTCGCCAACTTGCACGAGATTTCGCCCTTGACAATTTCGCGACGACGCGAAACGCTAGCCGCCGGTGAAATTTCGAAAGTCGCTTTAAAAAAAACTTCGGGCGGGTTGCGATTTTGAATGTCTGCCGCCGTGTTACTTATTTGTTTACGTCGGGCATTATCGGTAATGCGATTTGGACTTTTAATTTCGTTCCCGCCCGCGCTCGCCCTTATCCGTCAAACGAACAAATGCAATTCCCGGAGCGATTCGCGGCGTAAAACGGGGAAAACATATTTTTCATTTTATATTGCCGCCGTTACGTAGTTTAAAAGTCTTTATTGCTGTCTCGCGTAAGAACGCTCGCGGATGAAAAATTTGCCATTTTTGCCGTTGCCGTTCGTCCGCGTCCTCTTAGCCGTCGCGTCGCCACTTAGCGTCGAACTTCGGGCACTAACCGTGTTATCCTAACCAGCGCGCAAACCATCAACGTTCAGTTATTAAATGATACAAGTTTGGCCCCCAGACGATGCCGTAAATAAGTTCAGGTGTTTCAAATTCAATTTGGGCGTCACATTGTATTAAGGACCAAGTTTGTTGATGGCTCTTCACTTTACGCAACCTACATATATAAACTTTAATCATAATCGTAAAACATTCGATATTTACGACTCTTACACCTCGACGAGTTATTTTACTAAACAATTCCATTTTCGAATTACCATCTGACAGATTCGTGCGTTGAAAATGTATCCGTAACACTCGACGATGTTCGGCAATAGCGGGAACGACAGGTTGATTGATTGATTGATTGAATCCATTAAAAATTATACAAAAAAAAATTTTCGAGCTTCGAACAAAAGTTGCGCGAGGCTCGCGGGAAATATTTCGTTATTTTTTTCGAATTCTCCCAGGTAAACAACTTGATATTTTATGTTTATGTGTATTTTTTTTATGCGACGGAAATGCGGCCGCCGCACACAGTGGTTCCGCGCTATAGAGAAAGCGATTCATAATTAGTAAATATTTGGATATGACTTCGAAACCTACATTTTTGGATGAAATATTTCTGTTTTGGGCACTTAAAGTGCATTTTGCAAATCAACAGTAGTTTTCAAAGAATAATATGTAATTTATTAAAATATAACAAAGGGTGTATAAAACATTTTTATTTTAAACTATCTAAGATTCAAACAACACAGTTATATTTAATTCTAATTATTGTCCCTATTCTGTAAAAGTTAGTTAACATTATGTTAAAGTTAAATTATGTACATAACATCTCTCTGTTAAGTGATGTGCAACATTATAGCATTAAAATCGTATTCTGTAATTGGCAATGTTGAAATGCTTTTAATATTTTTACTAAAAGTTGAAAAAAAGTTGAATTGTTTTCATTCCCGGTATTTTCGAATATTGTTTGGATTTGTAAGGTTATTAGTTATGAGGTTATAAGGTTATGTCCATGTATCAAAAAATGAAGTGTAACTAATATCTAGGAATATCCAAAACCAAAGTTTTAAACATATAGGCACCCATATGATATGTTATTTAATGTAATGATAATTACCTTCGAATATGCAGGAATAGCACTTGAACGGGCAGTAGATAAGTAAGGTTTCAATCGATTAATTAACATTATTGCTAAGTCTTTTGTAAAGCGAAAGCTTTTTTTGAAACACAAATCTGATAACACTTCAAACGGGTTTTGCGTGTCTCGTAAACCTCGTGTATATATATATATATATATATATATATATATATATATATATATATATATACCGTGTGTCCCAGGATGGAGTTGACAAGAGGAAAAAAATCTTTATTATTGATTTTACGACAAAAAGTCATTCTTTATAAAAAGTTCTGCTTGTTGAGTAGATAAATTAACCATCGGAAAATCTAAGATTAAATGTACAGAATGTCCACAAATTAAGATAAAATGAAAATGCTTCAACAGAAAAGTATCATTTATTGCATTTTAGAGTTTATTGTTAACAGAAAAGTTCTTTAACAACCTACAATTAGATCAGTTCGGAGAAAGATGGATGGGAAGATTTGGACCAATAAATTTTCCTGCTAGATCACCTGACCTGACACCTCTTGATTTTTTTGTGGGGTACTTTAAAGCAAAAAGTTTACGAAAATGCGCTGCCGCATGATCAGGAAATACTAAAAGCACGAATACAGGATGCGGTGAATGAGATAAATGGACCACAAACCATACGCAAAGTCTATGGTGAATTTATTAAAAGGGCGAATGTATGTGTGGAAGTTGTAGGTGGCCTTGTAGAGTAATTTTGTTGACTTTAATTAATTGAAATTTTGTACTTAAACTATAAAACATGCAATAAATGATACTTTTCTGTTGAAGCATTTTCATTTTATCTTAATTTGTGGACATTCTGTACATTTAATCTGAGATTTTCCGATGGTTAATTTATCTACTCAACAAGCAGAACTTTTATAAAGAATGACTTTTGTCGTAAAATCAATAATAAAGATTTTTTCCTCTTGTCAACTCCATCCTAGGACACACGGTTATATATATATATATATATATATATATACAGGGTGTCCCCGTTTTTTGTAGCAGGACTTTCACAACTTGTAGTAAAATTCATTTTGAAAACAAAAGTTCATATAAACATATATGTATGGAGGCCTCGTTTTCGATTTACAGGGCGTCGAAATTAAAAAAAAAATTGGATGTTTTATTTGTAAAACAAAATTCCCTTTTTTGATTTTGTTGAAACTTGGCAGTTTTGTTTGTAATAATAATACACATTTTTCACATCATTGAATTTGCCCTACTTCTTCCAGAGCCACCACAACAGGGGACCAGCTTGATAAACATAGAAAAATATGGTACGCCCCTGCTTTTTGTAAGTTTGAAATTTTTTCAGATTCAGCAATCAAAAATAAAACTTTTCTATTACGCAACTTTTTCCTATCTCGCTTCGTTTAAGAGAAATAAAACTTATTTTTTACAGAATTTATTGTTTGATAATAATTTGTATGTCAAAAATCAACCACACGGTATGAAAGGAAACTTATTCAATAAACAGAGACATAAAATCAAAGGAGCTGTTCAAAATGCCTGCCATTTTGTTCAACACATAAATTACAACGACGTATTAAAGACTGCCGAACGTTTTCCAAATGATCTGGAGTTATTGTAAGAGCAGCATTTCGGATTCGTCGTTCAAGTTCCTCTTGTGAATTGACAGGCGTAGAGTAAACTGCTTCCTTAATAAATCCCCAAACAAAAAAATCCAAGGGTGTTAGATCAGGCGATCGAGGAGGCCACCACGACCCACCCATCTTTGCGGATATGCTGCATTCAGCCAGTTCCGCACCACCAAAGCATAATGGGCAGGGCATCCATCTAACTGAAAAAACGAGTCTATTCTTTGTTGGATTGGAACATCCTCCATCATGTTATGATACTCTGCATTTAAAAATTCCAAAAATAATTGACCGTTTAATCTATTGGGCAGGATTCATACCGTGTGGTTGATTTTTGACATACAAATTATTATCAAACAATAAATTCTGTAAAAAAATAAGTTTTATTTCTCTCTGAACGAAGCGAGATAGGAAAAAAGTTGCGTAAGAGAAAAGTTTTATTTTTGATTGCTGAATCTGAAAAAATTTCAAACTTACAAAAAGCAGGGCGTACCATATTTTTTCTATTTTTATCAAGCTGGTCCCCTGTTGTGGCGGCACTGGAAGAAGTAGGGCAAATTCAATGATGTGAAAAATGTGTATTATTATTACAAACAAAACTGCCAAGTTTCAACAAAATCAAAAAAGGGAATTTTGTTTTACAAATAAAACATCCAATTTTTTTTTAAATTTCGACGCCCTGTAAATCGAAAACGAGGCCTCCATACATATATGTTTATATGAACTTTTGTTTTCAAAATGAATTTTACTACAAGTTGTGAAAGTCCTGCTACAAAAAACGGGGACACCCTGTATATATATATATACATATTTACATTTGTACCGGTAGGTGTTAAGGACTATTCCTAACAAGTCATTATTCATTTACAATTGAGGAGCGTTTTTTTCAAAAACGATCGTGTCCAAAAAATCCTTTTTGGAAAAAACGCTCTTGAAGCGACAAAACCGTTAAAATACGAAAACCGGCTTTGATTTAAATGTTCATGTGACATGATCGTTTTTAAAAACACTTTCCTCAATTGCAGTTTATAAAGAAATGTAGTTCCTATAATATATATACGAGTTACCTTTCTTCGTCCTCTTCTAGTAGTCATTATAACAATATTATCATCCATCCCTTAAAGATCAACAAAAACTATTGACACAAGCAACAAAAATTACCTGCCAACATAATCTTACAAGCTCAATGTAAAATTGTTACATTCACGTTTTACCTCACTGTTATTTTACAGTGAATTTTTACTAACATGATGCTATTAACAGCGGACATTTTCCTTATAGAATTGCATTTTCGTTGCATACTTTAAAATTTTACATTTTTATGTAGTTAACATAATGTTAAGCGTAATATTTGCTTACAGAATCACAGCATATTTCTATACACAATTTAACTTATTTTAATACAAGTACAATTCCTAACTAATAATAAGAAAAAATTGTTAACAATACGCACAATAAAAAACAAAATTTTATGTACATTATACATTTTACTTAAATTAATGTTATTTACATAAAATATAAACTAAAATAACTAATGAAATTACGTCTGTAATAGATGTAGTGCAGCCTTCGAAAACACAGTCTTCTTACGGGGCAGTTTTCGTAAACTAGTAATAAATGGATCTGAGTTAAAAAGAAGTCTGCGTAGAAGATCAGTGTTAGTAACGACGCGTGACATTTTTCGAGTGTAATCGCGCCTACACAATTTAATAACTTTATTTGTAGACTCCGCAGCCTCTTCAGATAATTCACCGATAGATAACAATGTGTGACCAATAACATCAGATCCATGAATCAGTACTTTATGAACCGAGGCAGGAAGATTGTACCAGGAATATTCCTGAACGAGTTGCCTGGCTGTATCCAGCGCGAATTCCCTAAACTTTTCTTTATGTATATTATATCCTGATGATAAACAGCCGAGCAGGGTGCCACACCTGTCAATAATATTAGAATCGAGTCCTGTAATTTCAGCAGAAATCATAGAGTTGGTAAAGAATTTTTGTGCGGTATTGCCATCATTTGACGTCCCACTTCCACTACTTCGCGGTTTATCAATAATCAAGCCTAATCTTTCTCTAAACTGAGCTTGGATGGCTTTTTTCTCTGTAAAAAAAACAGTTTTATCTTCACGTGATCTAATCTGCCATTTTTTCAAAGGAAGTCTGTACGACAGATGTAGAAAATATTCGAGAAAACGGATCCACGAATGAAGTGGCGACAAGCCAAATTCATATCTACACTCATTTGCAGATTTTGTTAGGCAGGAATCTATATTATTCATCTCTTTTGGAGATGCACTACAAATGTAACATCTACTTGTAGTTATTCCGCTAAGAGCGCTACAGACTTTTCCGTCAACCATCGTTAAGTGTAAAGAATGCTTTACCTTAATCTCGCGATTGTTAAATTTAAATATATAAGGTTGTAAATGACTAATTTTGTGTTTGAAGTAAGCCTCCTCGTATACAAGGAGTTCGGTAGTCTCTTTTGCAAACTGAAAACGAATGGATCTGCAAAATCGAGTTGAACAGGGACGCGGATTTTTCCAAATAATATGATCGCTATCGGTAACACCTGATTTAGAAATTAATTGAAGTGGAATATACGAAGTAAAAATTAAACTATTGTCATTTTTGATACTCGAATTTGAAAAATGTTGTTTATATTCGTTATACCCCGTACTACCATCAAAACCCCATTTTCCTATTAATACCATGTTATTCAGTTATTCAGGAGAAACAATTTCTAAAACATTTCAAGTAGTGTGATCTAATAAATTTTGTAGTTCTATTTCGGCAAACAATTCTGAGATTATTTCCTTCGCTGGATAACAGCGCTTTTTCTCATCTAATACAGCCTTGTATGATGGCATAACATCAGAAGAGGTATGCAAATTAACAAAATCTTTAACTAACCAATATTGATGCTTAGTTAATTTAGCCTCTACAATAAGAGATAAAACATCTTCGGGTCTTGGATGAGAAACAATTGTGGTAGATGGATTGAAGTTATTCAATAACACATTAATAGCAGAATCATCTACTTTAGACAATTGCGCTAATCTTCTACGTTGTGACTGTGTACTACAGTCTGAAAAATTCATATTGGGTCGCCCAGCTAACGATCGTTTAGCTTCTGGCGCTTTTTGTGTACGTCGCGCGCCGTCACTACTTCTCGAAAGGTAGCATTCTTCCACGACATTCAACCAATCTGCATATTTTTCCATAAACCTCGACTTTGTACGATTACTTTTCTTCCAATATTCCCTGAATTGGTTGCAAATATAGGTGATACGATTTTGTAAATTATCGATATTTATATTTTCACTATCAATAAAGGAATCGATCAATCCGTGTAACACGTGTCGTATTTTATCCGTGTCATTCCCAACATTTGACAGCCACATGTCGAACAAATACTTCCTCGTAAAGGAGCACTTGTAAAAAGTACCTGAAGACAAAATCATTGATGCTATAGCACAACTATTGTATATACATCAGTTCGTAGACATAAGGCCTGTCCAAATCTATATGCAATTCACGTCATCAATTGTCTACCAAAACCGTAATATGAAATTTCCTAACAAGTTTCCGTTAAAATGGTGCGATTAGTAAAAATAATTGGTAATACAAAGACCTCTATCCGACCGCTACCGATATCTGCGTAATCTGCATTCTTCGAATATCTGTATGTTGTTTCTTTATCTAACACGTTGATAACATGCTTGCGTCCGTATGTCTATTTTGCGGCTATGCTACAAGAAATATATCAGAAATGCGACGCTGCCAAATATTTTAGCCCATTCAAAAGCACGTGTTGCGCCTTAGTATGTGCAGGGAACCACCGCGAAATATGGGAAAGAATTTAATTTAGTAACATTTGAGAAGAAACGGCAAGAAGGTGGTCAATTACTCCATTAAATGCAGTTCAAAAGGTATTAGCGCGTCCACAGCTACTACACGCAAGCCACGTGCACAAGTGAGTTACTATTGACCCTGAACCAAATGCAGACTACGAGTTAAGTTATTATTTTATGAGATGTATTCCGAATGTAAGTTGATGTAATAACTTGTAAAGTGGTGTTATCGTATCTTATTGTGTATAGGGTTGAATGTAACGCCGAACTCGTTATTGACAAAACTGAGGGACAAAGATTTTTATGATGGAGGTCGAAGCAGCTTGGCAAAAATCCTAGATAACTGTAGTGTATTATAATAGGAAGGAGCTTAATACCAACTAGGAGCAGATCAAGGTTATATTTTGTGTGTGTAAAAATGAAAAATATAATAACCAATATAATTTTAGCAAGATATTTGTATTATTAATACAAATACATAACAATAACTTGAGGTTTAAGTGGAAGAAAGACTGTAATCGTAGAACAATATCTGAATTGCATCATATCGCTATGACACGAGTGAGACTTTTACAAGAATATGGGGCAATAAGTGTGTATTTAAACGAAACGTGGATCTTTAAAAAGAGTTCCATGATCAAGTCGTGTTAACATAATACTGTAAAAAGGTGGAAAGGATGGAAAAGGTAATTTAGAAACATATTGTAGTGATTATTCTAATGTGTCGGTTACTTTGTATGTATATTATCATAGTACATACAGGAAAAGTAAATGGGTTTATACCTGAGGCAAAATTTACGATATTGGTTTAATTTTGATAGTTATATAATTGATACATGTAACTGTACTTGTAATAAAACTGATACAAATTGTACAATAACACTTTATTCTGCTATTCCTAATCGTCATTAGTCTGGTTCTGTTTACAAATAACCTGCATGCATATGTTTGGAATAATATACATGTAAACAAGTTACATGGAGTTTTAGTATTACATGAATTATTATAAAAGACCATGCATGACCATTCAAAGATTATGTTTATATTAGTTATAAAACGTTCAGTGGTACACGTTATCTTGCTTTTGTACTGTAAATGTGAGTTTCCTGTGTACATACGTCTAACATTGTCGCTGCAAAAGCACAGTACACTTATTCAGGAACGCAATATGTAATCTAACAAGGATTATCAATGATTCTCGATTGTCGTCCATTATGTATTTAATTTCTTTTCCATGCTCTGGTTAATTAACATGTAATTATTACTCGCTGAGGTGTCTTGCTTTCGTGTTACATTAATTCACTATGCATTCATGAACTTTCTGCATGTTGCAAGACTTCAGTTTGTAACAAGTGAAGATCCGATGGCTTTACCTCTACATACGATCACCCTGAAACAAAATGCATTGCAATTTTGTCGGTAGGAGAAGCAGTCCCCGAGTTAGTGATAAAAGTGTCAATTATTATCAATAATATTGATTTGTACTTACATGTTCTGGTTTATCAAAGGTGACGATTGAGGTTCTACTATAATTGCATGAATACAAGACAGCCCATCACCCCGACAGTAACTCGTCTACCTAAACATCAATTCAATTATCGTATTATGTTTACAATGATTAAGACCTACGTACCTTGTTCTAATGAATTGTATTAATCTTTCTTTGGCATGTAAACAACAAGTGTAAATAACACATCGGGAAATCCACACTACGCACTTATTAAAATCACATTACAGTTAACACAGTAACTGATTGTCTGTATATCGTTTAATAATTTGTATCGAAACTTTAGCATTGTTTACGAATGTGAAAATTTGAGGTTAGATCTTTTGTTTACAAGCGTTAGAACAATCCGACATCACTGCCTGTGACGTCAGCATCTAGTAACTTTTTATTGATGACGTGAATTGCATATAGATTTGTACAGCACATAGGTTATGTAACGCCATCAATGATGACTTAAAAAGGCTGTATAAAAAAAGCAGAGGCAGCTCGTGGCAGCTAATTCAAATTGGTTTATATACTAGATAGCCTAAGCTATCAAATCTGATCATATTGAAAGCCGGGCGGTCGGTCTCGGCGAAACGTACGGCTTTTCGTGGGATGGGAACCCTTTGTAATTAGAAGACTATTCGCTTTGTGTCTTACGCGAGTCCGTTCGAAGTACGTAGTATATCTCATTTTACCGGTCGGGAATTAATTACTTTGAAACGTTATTGGACCCATTTACGTCTTCCGTAATAGTTATTATGATACATAACGCGAAATAATTCAGCAAACAAACCCATTAGAAACCTCAGTCAGGCCGTAAACCCACGTAAATGTTATTCATGTTTTCTCAAAGCCGCGGTCCCATTTAATCCCGTCGTACATACAGAATGTGCCCTTCCTGTTTACTTCCATATTAATGACGCGGGGCCAAACGGATCAAAATTTGAAGAAATTTACGAAGTGCAATTCGCCAACTTGCACGAGTATGTAACGCCCTTGACAATTTCGCGACGACGAGAAACGCTGCCGTTTGTGATAATTGCGAAAGTCGCTTTAAAACTTCGGGCAAGGTTGCGATTTTGAATGTCTGCCGCCGATGTTACTTATTTGATTTACGTCGGTCATTATCGGTAATGCGATTTGGACTTTTAATTTCGTTCCGCCCGCGCTCGCCATTATCCGTCAAACGGAACAAATGCAATTCCCGGAGCGATTCGCGGCGTAAAACGGAAAACATTAATTATTTGCATTTTATATTGCCGCCATGACGTAGTTTAAAAGTCTTTATTACTGTATAGCGTAAGAACGCTCGCGGATGAAAATTTGCCATTTTGCCGTTGCCGTTCGTCCGCGAATCCTCTTAGCCGTTCGCGTCGCCGGAATTAATGTCGAACTTCGCGGCACAACCGTGTTATCCGAACCAGCGCGCAAACCATCAACGTTCAGTTATTAAATGATATTAGTTTGGCCCCAGACGATGCCGTAAATAAGTTCAGGAGTTTCAAATTCAATTTGGACGTCACATCGTATTAAGGACGCAAGTTTGTTGATGGCACTTCACTTTACGCAACCTACATATATAAACTTGTAATCATAATCGTAAAACATTCGATATTTACGACTCTTACACCTCGACGAGTTATATTAACCGACACAGATTCCATTTTCGCAATTACACATCTGACTACATTCGTAAGTTGAAAATGTACCCGTAACAGTTCGACGATGTTCGTGCAATAGCGGTTTACGACAGGTTGATTGATTGATTGATTGAATCCATTAAAATTATACAAAATAATTTTCGAGCTTCGACAAAAGTTGCGCGAGGCTCGCGGGAAATATTTCGTATTTTGTAGAATTCTCGCCAGGTAAACAACTTATATTTTATGTCTCGATGTAGTATATTTATGCGACGGAAATGCGGCCGCCGCACAGTGGTTACCGCGCTATAGAAAGCACGATTCATAATTACTCAAGATTTGGAGTATGACTGCGAAACCGTACATTTGGATGAAATATTTCTGTAATTGGGCACTTAAAGCTGCATCTTCGGCCCGAAAATCGAACAGTAGTTTTCAAAGACGACTAAATATGTAATTTATTAATAATATAACAAAGGGTGTATAAAACATTTTTATTTTAAACTAGTCTAAGATTCAAACAACACAGTTATATTTAATTCTAATGATTGTCCCTATTCTGTAAAGTTAGTTAACATTATTTAATGTTAAATTATGTACATCAGACATCTCTCTGTTAAGATGATTGTGCAACATTATAGCATCAAAATCGTATTCTGTAAGTTGGCAATGTTGAAATGCTTTTAAATTGGTTACTAAAAGTTGAAACAGTTGAATAGTTTGCATTCCCGGTATTGTCTGAATATTGTTTGGATTTTGTAAGGTTATTAGTTATGAGGTTATAAGTCTTACGTCCATGTTACTAAGAATGAAGTCGTAACTAATATCTAGGGAATATCCAAAACCAAAGTTTTAAACATATAGGCAGCGCATATGATACGTTATTTAATCTAATGATAATTACCTTCGAATATGCAGGAATAGCACTTGAATGGGCATAGATAAGTTATGGTTTCAAGCGATTTAATTAACATTATTGGTTGATTGTTGTTTGAAACACAAATCTGATAACACTTCAAACGGGTTTTGCGTGTCTCGTAAACCTCTTCTGTAAAGTCGCATACTATACCTATATAATATATATATATATAATCATTTATTTACATTTGTACCGGTTAGGTGTTAAGGACTATTCCTAACATGTCATTATTCATCTACCGAATTGTAGGAGCGTTTTATTCAAAACGATCGTGTCCAAAAATTTTTTGGAATAAACGCTCTGAAGCGAACATACCGTTAAGCATACGAAAACCGGCTTTGTTAGGTTAGAACGTTCATGTGACGTGCCTCAATTGCAGTTTATAAAGAAATGTAGTTCCTATAATAGCGTATAAAGCGAGAATACCTTTATATCGTCCTCTTCTAATGTCATTATAACAATATTATCATCCATCCGCTTAAAGATCAACAAAACTATTGACACAAGAAACGAAAATTACCTGCCAGACATAACCATTACAAACCCAATGTAAAATTGTTACATTCACGTTTTACCTCACTGTTATTTTAAAGCGAATTTTACTAACATAATGTTATTAACAGCTACCATTTTCCTTATAGAATTGCGATTTTCGTTGCATACTCTTACAACGGTTTTACATTATCGTAAAGTAGTTAACATAATGTTAAGCGTAACATTTGCTTACAGAATCTTTGCATATTTCTATTACACAATTATTAACTCATTTTAATACAAGTACAATGACGCTAACTAATAAGTAACAATAGGTTGTTAACATATACGGCACAATAAAACAAAATTTTATGTAATTATACATTTTACTAAATTAATGTTATTTACATAAAATATAAACTAAAATAACTAATGAAATTACGTCTGTAATAGATGTAGTCCAGCCTTCGAAAACTACAGTCTACTGTACGGGGCAGTTTTCGTAAACCAGTAATAAATGGATCTGAGTTAAAAGAAGTCTGGTATCACAGATCAGTGTTATACGACGCGTGACATTTTTCGAGTATAATCGGCCTACACATACTGGTGAAGTAACTTTATTTATAGACTCCGGGCTCTTCAGATAATTCACCGATAGATAACAATGTGTGACCAATAACATCAGATCCATGAATCAGTACTTTATGAACCGAGGCAGGCCAATGATTGTCCAGGAATATTCCTGAACGAGTTGCCTGCTGTATCCAGCGCGAATTCTAAACTTTTCTTTATGTATATTATATCCTGATGATAAACAGCCGAGCAGGGTGCCACACCTGTCAATAATATTAGAATCGAGTCCTGTAATTTCAGCAGAAATCATAGAGTTGGTAAAGAATTTTGCTGCGGTATTGCCATCAGTTTGACGTCCCACTTCCACTACTTCGCAGGTTTATCAATAATCAATGCCTAATCTTTCTCTAAACTGAGCTTGGAAGGCTTTTTCTATCGTAAAAAAGTTTTATCTTAAAGAAGAAGCTAATCTGCCATTTTTTCAAAGGAAGTCTGTACGACAGATGTAGAAAATATTCGAGAAAACGGATCCACGAGATGAAGCTGGCGACAAGCCAAATATCATATTCCTCGAGCAACTCATTTCAGATTTCGATTAGGCAGGAATCTATATTATTCATCTCTTTGGAGATGCACTACAAATGTAACATCTACTTGTAGTTATTCCGCTAAGAGCGCACAGACTTTTCCATCAACCATCGTTAGTGTAAAGAATGCTTTACCTTAATCTCGCGATTGTTAAATTTAAATATATAAGGTTGTAAATGACTAATTTTGTGTTTGAAGTAAGCCTCCGCGTGTACAAGGAGTTTCCGCTTAGTCTCTTTTGCAAGACTGAAAACGAATGGTCTGCAAAATCGAGTTGAACAGGGACGCGGATTTTTCCAAATAATTGATCGCTATCGGTAACACCTGATTTAGGAAATTAATTCCAGTGGAATATAAAGTAAAAATTAAACTATTGTCATTTGATACTCGAATTTGAAAGAATGTTGTTTACATTCGTTATACCCCGTTACTACCATCAAAACCTCATTTTCCTATTAATACATGTTATTCGTTATTCAGAGAAACAATTTCGGTGGAAAACATTTCAAGTAGTGTGATCGTAATAAATTTTGTAGTTCTATTTCGGCAACATTCTGAGATTATTTCCTCGCTGAGATAACATGCGCTTTTCTCATCTAATACAGACCTTGTATGATGGCATAACATCAGAAGAGGTATGCAAATTAACAAAATCTTTAACTAACATATTGATGCTTAGTTAATTTAGCCTCTACAATAAGAGATAAGTAACATCTTCGGGCTTGGATGAGAAACAATTGTGGTAGATGGATTGAAGTTATTCAATAACACATTAATAGCAGAATCATCTACTTTAGACAATTGCGCTTAATCTTCTACGTTGTGACTGTGTACTACAGTCTGAAAAATTCATTTGGTCGCTCCAGCTAACGATCGTTTAGCTTCTGGCGCTTTTGTGTACGTCGCAGCGCCGTCACTACTTCTCGAAAGGTAGCATTCTTCCACGACATTCAACCAATCTGCATGATTCTTATCCATAAACCTCGACTTGTACGATTACTTTTCTTCCAATATTCCCTGAATTGGTTGCAAGATATAGGTGATACGATTTTGTAAATTATCCGATATTTATATTTTCACTATCATAAAGGAATCGATCAATCCGTGTAACACGTGTCGTATTTTATCCGTGTCATTCCCAACATTTGACAGCACACATGTTCGAATTACAAATACTTCCTCGTAAAGGAGCACTTGTAAAGTACCTGAAGACAAAATCATAGATGCTATAGCACAACTATTGTATATACATCAGTTCGTAGACATAGGTTATGTAACGCCATCAATGATGACTTAAAGGCTGGATAAAAAGCAGAGGCTAGTTCGTGAGAACGCCTAATTCAAATTGGTTTATATACTAGATAGCCTAAGCTATCAAATCTGATATATTAAAAGCGTCGAACTACGTCGGAACATAGTTAAAAGTTTCTAACAAAAACAAATACAACGAAATACTTCAGTATTCTTTACGTCTTCCGTAATAGTTATAGAACTTCGCGATTATGAAATTATTTCGCGTAAAAAGTAAATACCTTCCTAAGTAAATACATACCTTCTTCTTTTACTTCCATATTAAACCAATCGAAAAAATTTGAACAATTTGAAGTAACAACGGAAAGTATGTAACGTTGTTACCGAGAACGCTGTTTGTATAATTGCGAACTATCGGCAAGTGGTTACTTCGGACGCCGATAAACAAAAGATTAGCGTCATTTAAGCGTTTTTTTTTTATATCAGCATTAACTTAGGGGAACTACTACAGTAGTAAACATAATTATTTGCAACAATGACTATTTTCGAATTATTACCTATAGCGGAACCGCTGTGCGCCGTTCTGTTTACGGGAATTCGATGGGTTCGGGCCGGAATTAACGTGTCGATCGCGACGCCGAACCGAAAGCGACCAAGGTCGAAAATTATTATTTGGTCGGCCAATGTCGAGTTTCGGATGACGATCGAATGACGCGCGGAGCCACTCGCGGGCACTCTAATCTTGTGCTATCGTTGAATTTTCAATGCTTTATATTAACCGACACAGACACGCACACACACACACTTACCTTAAGTTTTACCCGTACAGTTCGAAGTTGTGATGCGTTTAGCTTGTTTATTTTTTTTTAAATTCAAATAACAGCTGCGCACGTAACGTTTGTAGATCCGCCATTTCGACTTAAAGTCTCGATTAGTAATCATTCTCGCATCACGACTTACTGTTAGAACTGCACGGTTAAAACTCAAGATGAGTATGTGCGTCCGTGCGGGGCTTAATGGGAGTTAAGCTCCTCTTCGGCCCGAAAAACGAAAGAAAAAGACGACGAAAAAGAAAAATAATATTAGGGTAAAGTGTACAATTGCTTCCCTAGTTTGCATTGACCTCATCAGTTAGAAAAGAAGCGGAAAAAAAGAAATTAGCACTAAAAAACAAACTGAATTGCAAAAACAAATACGAAAAGCCGAAAGATTAGAGAAAAGGCACGTAAAAGAGGAACTTTCTATTAAGAAAGGAAAACATATTAAAGGAAAGAAGAAAATAGTGAAAAAATCCAAAAATGCAATAACTACAATCAACACCAAAAATTTAATTGGAAAAGAAAACGAAATACTAACGATGCTTGAAAATAGTAAGAAAACATACGAAAAAGTGTACGAACCGACAAAAGCTATGAACCTAAAACTAAAGACGCCTCGGGATGTCTCACCAAATGTAATTCGAGAGTGTAATTTTAGTATGATTAAAAATGACTGTCGGTATGAACCTGAAATAATTGAAAATAAAATTATAGATCCATATAAAACTAAGACAACTGTTTTACTTATTTAGTTGTGTTAAATAATTATTTTTACTAGTCGACTTATTAATTATATCTATTAGTAAAATAGATTTTACTATTTAGAATAGTAGTAAAATAGTTTTTACTAATATTAGGTATATATTGTAGGTATCCACATCTCCAAATCTTGGTATTTTTATCAGTTTATAGAAAATACCTACCTATCAAAATTAGGTTTTACAACTAAATTATGTGTAAAATTTATTAGCGGCCAATCAATGTTAACTGGGATGCTAATTACTGTATTGAACGGGTCAATAACTATATTATTGCAAAAATTTTACAATAATCTTAATTTGAATTTTAAAGATCATTTTAAAGCTAATCAGCGTAAAATTTAAAGTTTTTTTTCATCACTTGGCAAAAACATTAAAATGGTTACTATTAAGTGGTAAAAAAAAATAAACCAAACAACAATTGATATTCCTTAAGTGGCCAATAGTTGTATATTTTATCCTAGTGGCGCGAACAAGTTCGAATATTTGTCGAGTACGTGCGGTAGCTGACAATCACGGTCGTCTACGGTTTTAGGTTGATTCGAACTCCCGACCGTCGATTTACTAAAGCTCTTTGGTTCGTCGCGACCTAAACTTCCGATAGGTCGCCCGAACGTTGTTACCCAAAAATATGTGTTTTTCCAATTGACAACGTAACCTATACATATTTTATTTCTGTTTTGCCGTTCGATATGTTTTACTAGTCTGCAATGGTAATTGATTTGGACGTCTGGATTGTGAAGTGAATGCTAACCGACCCGCGCGTTCGCGCGCTGTTTCAGCGATAAGTCCGGCCGAACGCGCGGAAATAAACGCGTGTCCGGTCGTTCGAACGAATTACGAAAGGGCGTGCGGACATTACGTTGTGAACGGATGGTACGCGTCCGCGTGCACGTTAAAAAATTAATGTAGTTTTCATTTGACGTGCTGGACACGGTAATTGCGGCCGATATCGTTTGAAATTTGTACGAAACAAATGGAACTGATGTCATTTGCTTGTCGCAAAACCGGTCAGACGTTTTCAACTATATCCGACAACGTTAATTAAAACTGACGGCGCTTACGTAAATAGTGGTCCGATCGAAATTTCGGCAGCGATAAATTAACTTGGGCAATTAAAAAAAAAAGAGGAAATGCCTCGTTTGTGGCAAGGTCGCGCAAAACAAGTCCCGGATTGCCGACGACGCGACGACTCCGCAGCTTCGTCCGACCGTTATAATTCGATTTGGGCGCGTCTTAAGGCGCGCGCGACGCGCGACTTTGCGCGGTTAAGTGCGAATTTTCAGTTGGTTTCGGTTCTGGCTTTTGTAAGCGGAAATTTTGTGCGCGTACACGTTCAGATCGACGAACTAAACTTTTGGCAGAACGGGCAATGAAATATTCAGGACACGTCGCCGTCGGTGTGGCGAAGCGGCGAGATATCGTTGGACGATTTAGAGCGAACGTTTAATTCGATACAATATGGCGTGTCCGATCAACGGCACGGGCGTAGCCTGGTGACTAATGGGGCTTTAGCCCCCCCATCCCCCTCTTTCCCATCCTAATGTCAACGCAAACGTGACCTTTTCAAAAATCACAAACATCTCGACCTTTTCAACGAAATTAAATCGGAAAAAACGTCGTTCGATTTTTCATATTTTCAACAAAAACCGCAATACGAGTTGGGGACGATCAACTACTCGGGTGGCAACGCAACTCGACCACAAGTCGTATAAAAAAATGATTTACTTACCCATTGATGAAATTGTTGAAAAAATTGTATGGAAGGGATGTGGCCGAGATTCACTTCGCAGAGCTTGCGATTCAAAATGCACCCAATAGTAGGTGGGTTATCACGTCTGTGTCTATACAGTCTTGAGTTCTCCGATTCGTACTATTTTATTCGTATTGACCTATAGCCAAACTAAATCGGCCACAACATCCTGGCCGGCCCCAAATAACATAATAGAAAACAATCAAAAAAAATTCTAATTCGATAAGGTAAATTAAATTATTATTATTATTAACTATGTCTTTAATTCTAACTAAACAAAAAATTATTTGAAAATTTAACTTATTGACTAGGTAAAGGAGAAAGCTTTACAATAGGACGAATATATACATAATTTTTTCTTCTGACAGAAGCCACTCTTGTGACTCCGTCCCTGCCCGGGAAAACCTTCTCTATTCGGCCAAGTGGCCATTGTAAAGGTGGAATATTGTCTTGTATTATTACAATCCGGTCTACTTTAATTTCATTTGTTGGTCTGGTTCCATTTTTGTCTGGACAGCAGGAAGTGGTTAAATATTCTAAGTGCCATCTTTTCCAAAACGATTGGACCATAGAATTCAACAGTTTATACCGAGTCAAGTGGTTTATCGGCTCGTGGATAATTTCTGACGGCAACCCTCGAACGCATCAAAAAATGGGATGGCGTCAACGCCACTGGGTCATTCGGAACGTTACTTCGAGTACATAATGGTCTAGAGTTTAAAAGTGTTTCTATCTGTATTAAAATCGTGTTAAACTCTTCGTAGCTTAGTATTTGCAACCATATTATTCTTTTTAGGTGAAATTTTACAACTTTAATATGGGATGGGAGGGGTAAGGGAGACAGGATAGGGATGAATATATAAGTAGCAGGAAGGAGCTAGCATATGGTGGTGGGTTGTTATAGATGTAGACTTAGTTAGAGGTAGTAGTTAGCCTTATTTTATGTACGGTGAAGGTAGTAATGTAGATGTATTTTAGATCCAGTGTTTGATGTAGATAACTGTATATAGATTGTACATTGTAAATGGAGTTGGATATACATAGCTATAGGTGTAGATAGTCAGTGCATTGTATGTTACAAGGGGGGATGTACATAGTTATGTTAATAAAAAAGTCAGAGTCCCGGTCGATGTAATGTTTAACGACGGTTCCGGCCGGGGTAGTACCACTACCCTGAAAAAAAAAAAATATATATATATATGGGATTCTCACAGACCCCCAAAATGTGGAGCTGAGGGTGGATTAAATTTCCATTGGATTTTATTTAAATTTAATTCTCTTTGGAATGTATCTATCAATAGATTCACCAAGTGGATCTGATTTTGACAGCAAAATAGGGTGCCTCTGGTCTAAACCTAAATCAACATGAGCTACTCGAATAATTTTATCTTGCAAAAAAAAGGGTTAAGTTGCTCAATTTGGAATTTCCTACATATGAATTTTTTGATGAGATATTGTACTCCCTTTCAAAATGGTTCCTTTCGACTTCTCTGATCAGATACATTTCTGCCTTCTTTAAATCTGAACGTTCTATTACTGCGCGGCAAGATTTTGGCAAATCTTAATTTTGACCAAGATGAAAAATGACGAATAATTTTATATAAAGGTAAATCGTCGCGATCACAAGACGGCCTCTAAAAATTTTGCCAATTTCAACTAGTGGCCGCACCAGAATCGCCCATTATTTCGTCTTTTCCAACAGAAACGGTCGAAATGAGAAAAACCGCTCAACGCGGCCTTAACTGTGGCCCAGCAAAAAAAAACAAAAAACTCCAGAGCGCCCGGCGCTTCCGCGGACGTCGTTTAAAAAAAATTATCGCAACAAAACTAAGCTTGGGATTTGTCGGGCCGCGACCGGTTAAACGAAAGGTTGAAGTGGTCGCGCGAGGCGAGCCTAGATTAGTGCGAACGAGGCTAGCTTAGGTTAGCGTAGATGCGGTACGTTTAAGTTAACGTAAACCATTTCGGACGATAGAGGGCGTGACAAGAACTAATTTATCGGTGCTTTTTCGGACAAAGTAAATCGGCAATAATTAAACGCAATTACAAATTAAATCGACTTAAACGCCGGGATACGTGCAGTTTAACCGTTGGTGCGACGTCGACGACGATTTGTTGATAATGTTTTATTGCCCGCTTTATGGCGCGTTTTTACTGGTTGTAAACTATAATGATATTACGTACGGATATCGCTTCTCGGCTTATTGAGATTAAACCTGGGAACGTCGCGTCGAGAAAAGTCGCAAGTAACGTTGCACGTTATTGCAACGTCCCGGTTATGGGGCGCGCTTCCCTTCGGTTTAAATCTTGATGGATCGCTGTCACTTAACGGTTATTAATATACAAAACTTTTGTGTAAGATTCGCACTCAGGTGGCGCGCACATTTATCACCTATAAATGAACCCGGTATACACGGCTCGTAACTTTGCGGCGGCTTCAATAAAATTTATGTATCTATCAGCTAACATCGCGGGAAAAAAAAGGGGGGAATATGTCACGTCGCGTAAGCGCGAAAGAAATTCCAAAGGATAAGTAGAATAAATGATTTGGATTTTAAAGAGAATGGTGTCGCATGCAACGGATAATGGAATTTACATTGAAAAGTTACCGTGGCATTATTCCGCGACAGACGGGGCGAAGTTATTTTCCTTACGCACACTTTGCGCCCACCAGACACGACAAGGACTTGTTCCTCCGAAATATTCCGGGGGGGATGGGGGCCGCATGGGAAAACTTAACTACGCGCGTAGGTGTTTTGTTATGGCAGTGGCTGCCGGGAATTTATAAGGGCACGTTCCCGAGCGAGAAAATTACAAGTGCGTCTTCGGAGACCTCCGGCGCCTCCTGAAAATCCTTAAAATAAGGGCGGATGGACGGGGGGGAGGGAGGACGGGGCGAGACTTTAAGGTTATTAGGTCGCACGGCGCGGCGCGGCTGTTTTTTATTAAGTGGTTTCGGTCGTTCGTCTATTCCTAGTCGGCGCTTCCGTTCCGGAAAAAATCGCGCGATCCTCGCGCCGAAACAATTTTGGGGCGGTTACGGCGGAAGAATCGGAGAGCGCCGACGGTTAATCTAAGTAGGCTTTTATTGCAATTTTTATGCACCCGCGCCCCCGCACCGCAGCCCCCCTTGCTTTAATTTCGCTTTCCATATAATGCGAGAAATGAATTTCCAAGTAAAACACATTAGAGCGGGAATTGAAGGAATCCCTTTCAAGGCCTCGCCGTGTTCCTGTCGCATCAACGACGACGTAATTAAAGTGAGAGTATCAGTTAATTAACAAAGTGGAATGGGACAAAGGCGCCGGAATCTGTATCAGAGAATTTTTTTACGTGCGGTTACAATGAAGGGGGGGGATTCACTCCCCCGTTCGCGAAACGCCTTCATAATCTCCCAGTTTCAGTCCGATTTGTGCAGGTAAATGTTCGTCGATTTTCTTACGGCTCGTTTCACCAAAAAAAATCTTGTTAACATCGGCCGTTTTCGTTTAAATCTGGCCGATTTTCCAATTTCTCCGGCGCGAGGTTTTTCCAATAACCTGGCGTTCCTCGGTAAAGGACGTGTCCTAATTACCGGCCGGCTGCCACAGCAATGCATCACCGGTTGTCTTGTGGCGACTTAAGGCCGCTTCGTTACGCCTCCTGACAGCTCGCCCGGCATTCCGGGGCACGTCGTGATGGACTTGCGGAAACGCTTTTCTAGAATTTATTTTTAACGGGTCTCGGTTGGACTTCGGAAAGCGTTAAATGCCCCCGCGTCCGCTTGTTTGTCGAGGGGGGAAAGGACCTCGCGCGGCGGACGCCGATTATTTTACAAAGGACAGACCAGCGGGACACCCGGATCGCGACGGGCAATTATTTTCTCGTCGGACAGGAGTCGAAATCATTTTTTAATTTTTTATTTTAAGTCCGCAGTCGGCCGAAGACAAAATCTCGTTAGATCCGTCTTGTCGCCAATTACCGTCGTGATCGATCAATCGGAAGAATTAATTGGAAGCATTTCGTAGGTCTTTGAAGTTTTTTGAAATTCGCGGATTTGGGATTATTCGAATTAAAACGCAAAGAAAACGAATTTATCGCGTAAACGGCTGTTAAACGTCAGGCCGTCGGAATCGTCGCAAACCGTTAACGAGGTATAACGTAACGTAACTTCGACGCAACGGGGCTGTTTTGTTTTTTTAGACAATCGTTATGCAGCTTGCCTTCATTTAATAATGATTAACACGTTTCAGTTTTATTAGAGTCCCCCAATTAAATTAATCCGCGGTTTGGAGCGATCGCGCGTGATTAGATCGCAATTCCGCGGATTATTTCGATTCCGCGATTCGATTGGATCGCGTAATTAAATCCATTTAGGGAATCGACATTTCGAACTTTCGCATTTTACCGCGTATAACAGCTTGCTGCTGGCTAACAAGGAAGGTTAGGCAGCTGGAAATCTCAGAAAAATTTGAAACATTGCAGGATTGTAGTACTAGTCGACCCTAATCAAGAGCCGTGCCCTTGTGTGGTTTAAGATTGTGAAATTCACCCTTGAAAATTGCAACTTTTTTCCATTTTGCTTATTATTTGTGAAACAACAACAGCTATCGTCAACAAACTATATTTTTGTAAATGTCTGTTCACGACCTACATTATAACACAAAAATTAGGGATGAAAATCGTATGGGGTGTCATACCTTCGAATTTTCACTCCTAATTTTTGCCGTACTTGGGTACATTTTTACATCGGCAGATTTATATATTCATGTAAAGGACATGAAAGTCATGTAAAGTCTATAATAAATTTTATCAAGTATCAAGTTGATGATCAATTGTCTGCCACCGGTTGGATATTTCCCACCATATTATCTTTTAAACACACTAAGAAAATTTTGGTAGTATTGTGACGCAGGGTTTTGTGCGATTGTTTGCGAGTTTGATAAAAAATTTGGTAGATAATGATCGAAAATTTTTAAAATATATACCTTTAAGAAGATTTATTCTAAAATTATGTATTTGTTGTGCGGTAAAATTATTTAAATTATCACCATCTATTGCCTTTATACCTCAGAATTATAAATTTACTCTATTTTTAATTTAAAAACTATTCGTGTGTCCTTAAGCATTGAAAATTTCCCTATTACAAACCATAAACCAGATAAAAGTTTAATCGCATTTTTATCTGACCGATAAAATACAAAGCAACTAATAAAACATGTGCGCCACCTACAATCATAGCTTACCGAAGTGCGGACAAAGAATTGAATGTTTTAAAATAAAAACGGCATTTCCTAGTATCCGTGTAATGCATTCGAATGCATATATATATATATATATATATATATATATATATATAATTCCGGCAAAGTCGTTTCAGATCTTTCGTGACAGTGGTACAGAGCGGCAGTGTTTGTTTCAGTAGTTCGAATTTTAAATTACGGCGTCGTATTGTTCGCGTGTGCGAGGAGTGCTCGTTCGGTTAATAAGGGCTTTTTGCGTGTGAGTGCACGAGTGTTGCGTGTTGTGTTGTGTACTCTAAAAGGATTACAAACGAAAAGGATTAATACGACGAGGAAAGGTGGGATCTTTCTTTGTCGACTAACTCTCCGTGTATTTATAAAGTGTAAATACATGGACCTTTAAGCTCTGTCACAAATTCTCCGAAAATCGAGCTTGATAAGGACTCGGATTAGCGGTAGGATCTTGGGTTAGGGCTCCCCTCAAACATTCGACGGTCCAATTTCGCGAACGAAAATTTACCTTACGTAGGTATAGGTATGTAATAATACAAGTTCGCAGTCAACGGAAAATTCTACGCTGGAAATTGACAATAGAGGGAAAACGGTGACGAGAAAAAGGTAGGAAATTCAAAGAAAAATTTAGAAGTTTCTAATTTTTTCTTATAGTCTGTTACAGACAAGTGATAGTCACAGCGGCAGCAGTGTTAAGCTAAGCGTCTACTAGCCCGCATCGGACGCACAGTATCATCCCTTAAAATTTTCAACCCCTAATTTTTGTATCATAATGTAGGTCTTGAACAGCCATTTACAAAAATATATAGTTTGTTGGCGATAGCTGTTGTTGTTACACAGATAATAAGCAAAATCGAAAAAAGTTCCAATTTTCAAGGGCGAATAAACCGCGTAAGAGCACGAACGGAATACCGCTCTTGATTAGGGTTGACTAATGCCACAATCCTGTAAAGTTTCAATTTTTTCTGAGATTTCCACCTGCCTAACCTTCCTTGTAAGTTGGTGTGGCCGGTGTTACAGGGATTTCGTGCAAAACATGGAATTTGTTGCCAATCAACGGAGCGGTTCGACCCCCCCCCAGTCCAGTTACGCTTTTTTCCCGAAGATCAGGGTTACTACCGCGCGTACCCAACGAGAAATCGATCAAATCGCGATTTAATCAAAATAATTCGCGAATTTGTGAATGAAACCGCGGAATCGCGATCCAATCACACGCAATCAGATCAACCTGCGGATCGAACTCGTGGAATGAAAATAATTTCGCGAAATAGTCCGCGGTTTAATTAAACCAATTATTGGATTAATGTAATTGGTTCCGTTCAAGTGCCGGGACTCTGCCGGTCTTGCTCAAAATTTTGGGCAAACATACATTTATGCTTTAGTTAACCTTGCGGACATTAGCCGTGTATATTTGTATAACGTAAACGAAACGATTTAAAGTCATTTGTTTTGCGATCCACGTACGTTCGAAGTAGTGGCAGCGAACGTGTTAAAATCCGTTTAGTCCGCTCAGTTATCAAATCGTTTGTTTCTTGTCATTTTCCATCTTGTCGATGCAATTGAAAGCAGTGGAATCGTAACGGAAAAAAATAATTTTCTGGTTTGAAGAACAAATTGTTGCAAGTCGCCTTTGTTTTCTTCGTCTCGCGGCAGTCGTTCAACTGCGACCAACTTAAAAAAAAATAGTGCGTTTAGCAAATGTTTTGATAATAATCGCGTTGCGGAGACCGCGTTTGCAAGGAAACAGTAATTTCGAGAAAATAAAAAGAAAATGACAGTAACGGACCTTAATTTATTGACGTTTGTCGAATATTTCGTGGACGTAATGTATTTTTTTGAGGCGTCGTTTAACTTGACCTCGTGCATTTTCCGGTAGTTCGGGCGAAACGTTGGACGATCTCGTTTGCGACGGACGGATTGGTTATTTATTAAAGTGACATAGCGGCGTCGCGTCGGTTGCGATGCAATTCGGTAAAAATACGACGGTCGTTCGCGTTTTATAAACGTAAACACCTGCCGCTTTCTCGACGTTGTTTACGAAAGAAAAAAAAAGAAGGAAGTTTCAAATAACGTTCCGTTATCGCGAGGATGATTATAAAGTAGGCGTATTCGTCGTGAATCATTTATTTCGAACTTTATGGTACCATCGTGTGCGACTCAATTCCCCTCCTCGGTGGTCGGCGAACAAACTTTTAGTTCGAAGGTCTTGTTTAAAGCTAAATACTGGTCTGCTTCGGGCCGTCGTAGGCTCGGTAGATTGCAGAGAGACGTATAAAATGTTTTTATTATAAATGCGATTTCTTTTGGCGCACAAAGCGCGACGGTCAAACTTTCTAAAGTAAATAATTTACGAGCCCTTACGATTATTAATTTAATAATCGTCTTACCATTAGTTTATTCATTTTAAAGACTTTTAAGAACTCGGAAAGTGAAAGTGATCGAACACCCCAACCTAGTGCATCTGTAGTTTATGGCCTCCATTGCTTGGGGTTATCGATTGTGCGATTGTGGCAGTTATTTTCATTTATTTCAAACATTTTGAGTATTGTTGGCACTTGCTGAACTTTAAACGAAAATTACCCCTCCCCCCCGCTCAAATAAAAAAAAATTACTAAAGTTTTTTTGTTCGTATTAATCTCGTTGTCGGCTACCCGTAGCTTTATTATTAATTTTATTTAACCATTAATCGAAGTGCTCCTTTCCGATTACCGTTTAAACCCTTGCAATTTTACTGTCTGCAACCTGCCGCCGACCCGAAGCGGCCCAGCGTTTAGCTTTAAAGTGAAACTCTCCAAACTAAAAATAATTCCCAAAAAATGTTGGTGGGAGAAATTGGAAAAGGACGTTCGCCGGTCACACGACTCGCACACGATGGTACCTACGAGGTACATCGATTTTACGTTAAGGCCATCGTTAAAATTGCCAGGTCTGGACGCTTGCTCGTCGTAATTCCAATGATATTTTTTTCCGTTGTAAATAAGAAAATTGTGGTGCTACGTCGTAATAAAAAAAAAAATGCGCGGCCGCTTTGAAATCTTCCCCCCTCGCGGCTTTATAGTCGCACTAACTTTTTAATCTTAAGGACGAACGAAACGTCTTTTTCTATTTCCTATTTGACGTGGGGGTCCTTTTATGGCTCGAATCGAATAAACACTTTTTAGTGCCACTTCTCTCTCCAATAATAAAGGGCGAATTGGATACAAGATGATCATCGTTCGCCTGTATTTCGTTATTGAAAATTTAGCGTCGAGGGATTATAACATTGTGCCGTAATGGGGGTTGTATCTGCCTTTGAAATGTGAGGAATGCGCGCCGAAAATGTAATATGTCGTGGGGGAGGGGACGGTTGTAATTATCTTTGACGATATTTCGTAACAGGTAGTTTGGCGCGTTTGATGGCGCGATCGGGATACGCGCGAACAAACTTACGGGGGGCGAATCGGAAAGTAATCGTTAAAGGCGGCATTTCGTCGAAACGTCGAAATTTAATTTAGGCGGCATCTCGCCCGATTATCCGCACCGGAAATCGCGCGCCGATTCGCGCCGGCATCGTTATTACTGCATGCGACTAAAAATTATGTGCGCGTGGGGGGGAGGGGGCGATAATAAACGTCGCGGCATCAGATAAAACTGATGGAAAGCAATAAATTCCGGATCGTAGTCGGCGTGCCGCGAACAAATTTTATTATTCATCGTAAAATTGCTGTGTACGTAGGTGGGTGCATTACCGCCCCCGTCGGCAATATAATTATTACAACACGTGCAATTTCGCGTTTATGACATCCGCGACGCTCAGCGCGCGTTTTTTTTTTATAGCGCGGTTGTTGTATTCGATTGGTCTCCATCCCTTCGTATTTTCGTATCGTTGCTTGCGTCGTTAACGGCGAGCCCTGCCCGATATTGTCCGGTTTACACTGTCGTTTTACGACGACGGCGCTCGCCCGCGAAGGAAAAAAAGTTAGGTGGACGCCCTGTTTTTTTTTCCTCGGGCCCCGCGTTCGCGCGACGAATTGTAACGCGTCGAGAACGCGCGATCGTTCTCCGGAATAACACGAACGTTGCCGCGTAAACAAAAGAACGCGACCGATAGCGACCCGGAACTAATTAGGCGAGGAAATGAATGAACCTCCACGTTTTCCATTGCCCCCCCCGTCGAAACGTCTCCCCCTCACCTTCCCCTCGATTTCGTGGCGGCGTTCTTAATTTATGTTCAGGTGCCGAACAACTTCGAAGGGTTAACGTCGTTTCCGAAAGAATTTGTACTTAATTGCCATCGATTGGTCTTTCCTTTGTTTTGCGTCCCCGTCGTAAATTTCGGGGCGGGGGGATCGCCTCGGTCCATAATTCACGCGGATTCTTTCATTTGCTTAATGGCGGCCTTCCATCGCAATTGACGGCATTAATTTCTTTTGCCGGGGGTTCGATTTAAGGACGCGGCCGACGTCGTCGTCCAGTTGATCGAGAATGTTTTATCCGTTAGTAAATCTATTTATTGGGGGACACGGTCTCTCTCCGGTGGCGTCCCCCCTCCCCTCTCCCGCCGTTCGGTTCATTTTTAAAGCAATATTTCTTGTTCCCGTGAATTTCTACGTGTCCTAAATGACAAAATAGCGGACGAGGTTGGGGGGGAATCCATCACGGCGACGTGTACGTTATACCTGTACGCGAGCGCCATCTCTATCTCGGTCACGACTAATGCATCATTCTGTCTCTTTCGTCGAGGAACATTTGTCTTCTTGCTGACTGACGCTTGTACAGTCGTTCTAGAAAGGATTTCTTTGTTGCTTGTCTCATATTACTGAGCTATTGCCCGAAGTTTCCGAGATTGTAACGTTTGTTTCTTTGCATGTCTCCCGTCTAATTGACTGGGTCGTTTATCAGTTTAAAAAATTGTTTCCCGATGCTCGCTTCCGGAACGGCAATTATCGCCCGTTTTCTTTGCGTCAGACCGCCGACGAGAAACTACGGTTGCATAATAATTATGTGTACGTATAGCTGTTTCATGGTTTTTTAATCAACATAATCTAATTGCTTTTTCGTCGCACGTCGTTTTTCTTTTTAAAAACGCGGCGCCCCTTTTGTCATTTTAAGTGTCCGCCTCGATTTATTGTAAATTAAGTGGCGACGAACTGAAAAAGTCACGTTGCGCGTTGCCGACGTCTCCGAATCAAGCAAACACCGGGGCGAATTCGTTATACGATGGTGTGTAAATTGGGGCGATAAGTGGATCAGATGTCATTGCTTTATTTACGAATAGGATAAAGCGATTCTCTAAATCTCCACCACCTTCAATAAGCGTATTCCGGGCGTGTTTCCACTTTTGGGGGGGGATTAGATTTGTAAAAAGTTTGCTTCGTTTTATTATTTAGCGGCGCGCGTTTCGGGGTGGCGTTTGCGGCGAAAACGTCTCGAGTCACGGCCTCGCGTTCGAACGCCAAATTGTAACGTACTCCTACGAATTGTATTTTTGTTTTTCAATTGAATCGTCGAGCGCCATCCACCGTGTTTCTGTGCGGCCAAAACGCGTTCTTTGACGGCGGGCTTTTCGATTTGAAGACCAAGATTACCTTAAATAACGATTAACCCAGATATGCCTAAGAGATGTTTTGACATTAAAACAAAAATAATTTTTAAAAAATATTATTCATTAGCATATAAGAAAAACATAAAAATTTATAAACATACAATTTTTTTTTCAAAAAGTAAGTAATTTAGACCGTACTATACATAGGACATTAGGAAAATACACCTCTATTTAAGCGAAATTATTTATTTGTATGAAATGATAGAAAACACTCGACATGAACGCCAATGTCACATTTTTTACATCTTGTAGTGGTTTTTTGGTGACAGTGGCCACGTCGGGTTTGCTTCTCTTGGGGAATTACGAAGTGATTAATACAATCAAAACGTAAATCAATCCGATTGACTTTACTTAGATGACCTTTTTGGTAAGTCGACTCTTTTTTATTTTGGATTAATAACCCTGTAGCGATTCGTCTTCTAAAGCTAAGTTGGTCCGATTGTCCACCGTTTATTCGGTGCAATTGCCATGTCAATACGGTGTGTTACCAAAGACATGTACCATTTTTTCCCTCTAATTGAAATTCGGTATAAGCTTATATTTTGATCAGAACGATCGACGCCTCCCATATTGGAATTGTACATGTTGATGAGATGTGCCTGCTCTATTTGAACATTTTTCTTCTCTGCCCGAGAATAACGCTTGACCATATGAATCGGTCTAACTCCTGCAAAATTAGAACAAACACAAACCAGACCGTTGTCGTGCCATTTCACTGCAATGATATTTTGATCAACAATTTTTGCAAAATCGTAACTTCATGCACTTTGAATCGATCAGAGAAATATTTGTTAACCGATTTTCTCTAACGGTACCGGTGACGTAAAAATTCCATTCGGTAAGTTTTTCAATTAGGGGAATCGAAGTGAAAAAAATGTCAAAAAAATAGGTGAAATTTCCTGTCTGGCCATTTTTCACGTAATGCTTGGGCACATTCCAATACCACTCCTGCACCAACTCCACGATCGGCAAAATTCTTACTTATATTGGTTGCAGCGCCTCGATGAGGTTCAAACCAATTCAAATATCCTAATCCGGTACTTCCAACCCAAAATTTATATCCACAGCGCACGGGTTTACCACGAATATATTGTTTACATCCATGATGTCCGTAATATGGAACCATAGCTTCATCAACCGAATGCATCTCTTCAACCGGCGAATTATTCAAAAATCTTTTATTTAGCAAATCAAAAATAGGTCTGACTTTGGCGAATTTATCATTTTGATCTAACTGATGATTATTGCAAACCTGAAAATTTGAAAACAAATACTCAAATCTGTCCTTGGAAATTGCTTCAGTAACCATGACATTGTGGCAATCCTTTTCACGTTCCCAAAACATTCTTCTCCGTGGTATCAACGCATGAAACATTTGACCTCTTGCTTGTCTATGTTAGGCTTGCGATTTTTTTGTTGGGCGTAATTATTACTTTGGTTCGCAATGAGATCTGTTATTTCCTCGTCAAAAAACATCGAAAACGGTTCTAATGGATTTTCGAATTTTTTGCATTATCAGCATTAAAAAATTCCGATGACGAGGAAGGTAAATCTTCTTTGTGTGTTGTTCTCTTTTGATTTTTGTTTGGTATTCTTGCCGTTAATAATGATAACGGTATTTCATCATCCGAGGAAAAGTCACTGTCATATTTTGTATGGATTTCTGCAAGAGCTTGTAGTTGAGATGCAGGCAGATTATTTATGGTCAAGTCATTTTCAGCGCCAGGATCTTCATCTGTGAGCTCGGTGGCTGCATCGAGGGGAGGAAGTAGTGTAATTTCTTCTACATTATCAATGGCTTCCTCATCCTTTTCTAACAATGTTAGAACATTGTGAAGAGATAGACCTCTGAAAGAGAATGGTGAATGATGTTGGTAGTCATATATTGTCCTAATGTACTACATATAGTACACGTCTCTTTCCCGTTCATAAATTACTACTTATTTTATAAATAATGAAAATTCGGCAATAGTAGCCAGTAATATAAATGTTTATTGTTACGCTATTCACTAATTTGAAAATTTATTATACTTTTTAGTATCTAAAATTTACTTACTTTTCAAATTGCACTTGGTAATTATTCATTTTTGAATTTTCACACTTTCGAAGTTAACACACAATCAAATTTGAACTCTGAAATCGCAAATAATCTTACTTCCCGCAAAGTTTTGGGTATAATGAACGATTTTGTGGGATACAAACTTTCAAGTATATTTTAAACTTTGCAGGAATGTACATGTTTATTCCGTCCTAAATATAGTACATTAGGCATATCTGGGTTAAGATGGATCGGGGACGGTTTCTGGAAATTAGAAGAACTCCTAAAACCCATTCTGTTGTTTTATATCAACAATTTTATTTTGTACGAAGGTCTTGGTCACGTAATTCCGTAACGTATTCGTCGAATTGTAACCCAACAAGCCGCCAAAATGTCTGCGGGTCTTGCCGACCGTTCTTTTGTATCGACAACCGAATTGGTCCGCCACGGCAATCGTAGATTGTTGCTGCATTTTTAGCGTATCCGACCGCATCTGTCGTTGGAGGTCCGCGGCGTGTGAATCCGCGACGACCTTCGGAAACCACCGCCGCAGAGAGGGTCTTGCAGCGCGTCGTTCCAACCAGCAGAGGTCTCGTGTTGTCGCGAGGTTGAGGTGCCGTAATGCACCCTACCGTCGACCTCTCCGTCCTCAGCATGCCGCGGAGCAGACCCTCGGAGTGAACAACCGAAGTCCAAAACGTCCCCCTCCCCTGCGACGCCGGCTTTTAAGCTGGCTACCCGGGTTCGTCAAACGGGCGCTCGACCCCTTCCGGCGGGGGCCGGAAACTTTCGAGACGCCCATCCGAGTACTGACCGCGGCCAGTGACGGGAACCGGTGCCGACCGTTGTCGCTGGCAGGGCCACCTGTTAAAAACTACAGAATTACCTAACAATAAGTGATATCGGGGGAGGGGGGGGACAACAGTAGATTTTCGTTAGGGCCTCGCTTGCGCCTTATTATTTTTTATTTGCGGTCGCGTTCCACCCCCCCCCTCCCGGAGCCGAACCGCAGAAATAAACAATTTTTGAAATAGGCCAGATATTACGAAACCGAATACACCGCCGCACGGTGGGGCGTTATATTAATCAATTCATAGCTTATATGCGACATGATAGTTTTAGACGGGATGCTCATTAATTACAGGGTCTATGTCGCCATCTGTTCTCGTGTCAAGTACGTGTTACCATTTAATATCTCCTATATTGTTCCTGTTGTTCAGCTATTCTGCTTTATGCACCTATTAATTCATTTACCTCGTGACGTCGGCGTTGTCTGCTTTTGACGACGCATTTACTTTGCCCCAGTAACTCTTTTCTTATCGCCTCCCGATTAATTTCGGGCCGACGCTTGCGTTACGCGCGTTTTTTTGTTTAAATAGTCGGCGCAAAACAAATCAATTTTATTATCATAAAAATGTTTTGTTGGTGTCGCAAATATTGACGTGGCGTTTTTTTTTCTGTTTTAGGTAAAAGGATTTTCCGTTAGATTGGCGAGGGATGTGGGGCGAGTTTTTAAGTATGTCGTCGAAGGTGGCATAATCTACAACTACATTTTGTTACGTAAGTTGCGCGCATAGCCGGTTTTATCTTTACGTTTAACGCGGAAACGAGAAAGTTCGCGACAACCGAACGAACGAAACTCGAAGCAATTTTATTGTATTAAAATTAAAGCCGTCGCGAGTGGGTTTTTATAAATGAAGTTTGAAACAGTTGTCTCGTGGCGATATAACAGTGTTCGTGGGACAACTACGCACGTAGTTTTTAACGAGTCCGTGACCAATATTATCTTTTCTGTACCGTGCCGTCCTGATGCTTGTGCGATGTTTAAGCTCGTCGGCTGTTTGGCTGTTTTCGTTTTTATTTTGTTTATTTTAATCGCGTTGTTTATTGCGATTTATTTCGAGGTGTCCCTCTACGACGTCGATATGAAGCGTTTAAATGTGCGACGATAATCGAATCGATTTTAAATATTTCCGAGCGTTCGCTTGCATTACTCATCGCCGAACGAGAGTCCCCGGATGCCGAGTCGCGGAGAGTTTTTCCATTACGAAGTTTTGCTCGTTGTGCCAATAAATCGCGCTCGGGGAAATTTAACCAATCGGGGCCACTTAGCCGCACCAGCAAACGTCGAGCTAGATTTGTTTTTTTTTTTAATTCGGGATGCGGCTCGTTTCGACGTGACCGCTCTTCTTGCGAGCTTGAGAGCAGAACGTCGACGTGGAAGTTGGAGGAAATGTTGTTTCTTTAAACATCTCGAATGTTCGGCTAGATGCGAACTAATATAAATAGCCGGTAACGCTCCAGCGCTAATTGATTATCTTTGTACGAATTGCTAAATTCTCGTCTACTTAAATCAATTAATCAACATCGCGAATAAACGTCACAATAGATTTTTGATCGATTAGCAAATAGCGTATTGAGCCGGGGAACGTTTTACTGTATCTTTTGGAACACTTTGGAAGTCAATCAGTTAAAGACGAAGACGTCTCGATTATTATCGACGATCACGCGGAATTGCGTCCGGCCATTTTTCTTGTGGTTTTGAGAATTTTCGATTGTTGTTCGTTGCGCGCGATCCGGTTAAGTCCGGCGTCGGAAAGTCCTTTTAACGCGCCGAGCTCCATAAACAAGTTCGCGGCAAATTACTTGCCAAGTTCTAGTTAAATATTTGTTTAGTAAAGTTATACGCGGCCCACTAATCTTGGCAGGTTTAATCTTCTTGCGCATTTCGCACGTCCATTTGTACATATATCCTAAAACGGATAGGTACCAAACCCGTTTTGTTTTTTTTTGTTTTGTTTTTTTTATTGATAATTAATTTTATATCGATTGTTAATGGATACTCGCCGATTAAATTCGAATAAATAAATTGCCGAAGCGAAATCGCGTTTCTGTTGCAATGCGAAACTACGCGCGCTCGTCAATTCGTATTTTAACGTTTATTCGAATCGTTAATTTATTTGTTTAAACAGTTTATTATTATTATCAACACATATCTTATCGCTATACGGAATTATTCGAGCGCCGTTGTCGTGCGCGAATATTTCTTTCGCGATTCGGAAGTCGCTTTAAAACTGTCGATTGTATAATTTTTGGAATTGAGCCGCGTTACCGTCTATTTATAGTAGTTCGCGGCCGAACTTGGCCGAAGAATATTCCAAAATTTCAAGAATATTTTTTTTACGGATTTACTTTTTACTTTTTAGTCTAGATATTTACGTTATATCTTTTTTTTTTATTTATTCACGAATCTGAGAATAGACTGTGTACAGGACGTCCCTTTCTCGCTGATTTGGTTCCTGGTGAAGTTATTGGATGCATGAATGTGTTTAACTGCTGTTGTATCTTTATAAATCTTTATCTTTATCCAATCTGTATCTTCATCTTTTTTTATAAATTATAAAAAAACGTGTACTTCGTCATTTCTTTGTTTGTTATATTTAAAAAACTACTTTTCAAGTAATTCCGGATCTGTTCTATGTGTATCAGGTAGTGCCATTTTATCGAGATTATGCAAAAATTATAATCTATTTAAACGTCCGCAGTTCGTCATTTCTTGCGTTGTTATACTAGAAATGCGAGTTTTCTAGTAGTTTTCGACTTGTTCTGAACGTTGCGTCCCAAAACGATCGGGACAAAATGTTTCCAAAAAAAACTAAGGGATTTTTTCGAAATTTTAAATCGCCGGAAACGCACTTAGATTGTCATTTCTTGCGTCGTTATTCTAGAAAAACTACTTTTCAAGTAATTCTGGACCTATTACGTGCGTATCAGCTAGTGTCATTTTGCAAAAATTATTATCTATTTAAACGCTCGCATTTGTCATTTTGCTTTGTTATACTAGAAAAGCGAGATTTTTTAGTCGTTCCGGACTTGTTCTGAACGTTCCGTCTCTAAACATTCGAGTCAAATTTTGCCAAAAAAAATCTAACGGATTTTTTCGAGATTTCGCAAAAATTTTTAATCGATTTAAAAACGTGTAGTTTGTCATTTCTTTGTTTGTTGTATTTGAAAAACTGCTTTTGGAGTAATTTCGGACCTATTCTATGCGTATCAGGTAGAGTTGTTTTATCGAGATTATGCAAAAATTATAATCTATTTAAACGCTCTCAGTTCGTCATTTCTTGCGTTGTTATTCTGGAAATTCGAGTTTTCTAGTCGTTTTACTTGTTCTGAAAGTTCTGATAAAAATTTTACCAAAAACCGGAATAATAACTAAGGGATTTTTTCGAGATTTCGCAAAAATTTTAAATCGATTTAAAAACGTTTAGTTTGTCATTTCTTTGTTTGGTACATTCAGTGCTTCCAGTGATTTACTTTTTTTTTTTTGGGCTTTTATTTACTTTAAGTGCGAGAAATGTTTACTTTATTTACTTTTTTAATGGGCTGTGTCGCTGGAAGCCCTGAATTAATTCGTCGATCGATTTAATCCGCGAACCTAAGTGTCTGCCTTATACTATCGAATAAACAACTCATCTTTACGAGTCACTCTTCACGAACGTGCCTTAATTTGGCCTCGTTACACTTTTAAAAATACCAGAATTGGGTGTTTATTCATTTTTTTTTAAACAAAACGACTTTTTAGTTACATTTAACTGTTTCGAAGTATTGGTTTTGCATTTGTTTGTTTTTTTTAATTTTATTATTAAACACTATTGGCGCGCGCGTTGTATAATTAAACGGCACGGCACGGCAACGTGTAGTACTTCGAATTTCGGGAGAGAACATGACCGCCAGTTAATTTATTAGTTAAACCGCGACGTCGGCGTCGTTTCATTGTCTTTAAGTGCGCCGCTAAAGCGAACGTTCGATACATTAATCTTCGGGGGCGAATCCCTTTTAAAATAATCGTTTTACCTTCTTTCGTCCGAAGGACTCGAAAGTATCGCGTTCCCCGTCATTAGTTTCGCACCTCGAAATTTCGGGTCTCGCTTCGCGCCCCCCCATTACGACGCTCACTTATATGACGGATGCGTCCGTTCGCGGTTCAAAGTCTGACATTTTAATATTAGCACGCAAAAATAAATCTTGCTATTTTGCTTTTGGACACTTTCATTATGTCTTTATTGAGTTCTCGAGGTGAGCGGCGCGCGCGCGCGCGGGCCGCGGCTCCGACGCCGACGCGGAAACGGCGGCGCGGCGGGGACGAAAGGAGCTCTCATTACTTCCGGCAGATCTTGGAAAACCGAAATATCTTAAGCGTCGCCGCTAACTTTTTCGAATCGGGCGCGATAAATTATTACGCCGGAAAGACACCTGTTCTACGCCAACGATTTTTGGTTTAATATAAATTGCTTGAAACTGGTAGGACGTTTTTCTTTGCAACGTACGCGCCGCTAAGACCGTAATTTCTCAATCTTGTTGAATTTATCACGTTATACGCTTGTCTCGGGGTGGATTCGGCAAATCATTCGCCCCCGCCATTTCTCATTACCTTTCTCTTATCCGGCGCGCGCGTTACGCGATGCAAGAGAAGGAATATTGCGTTTAGATGAAGCAACCGAGAGAATTCGAGATGGTTATGGGCGATCGTAAATCAGCGCAATTTTGGGGATGAATTTCGGATCTAAAAAGTTACGACTTGCCGAAGCAGATAACCTGCACCTTCGGCGCAAATGGACGTTTGTTTTGAGGTACTACAAGTGAAACGCGCGTAGTTACGAGGGCGTAAATTATTTGCCGACAATAAGGGATTCGTGCTATATTTTTTTGTCTTTATTTTTCGATTTCGCCGCACGCTCTCTTCTCCCGACGTAAATAACACTAAAAGCATGATTACGTTAAAATGCAAATTACGAAAGCCCGTCGTCGAATTCCCCGCGTCAATAATGGAAATGTTAATAGTTTTCAAGGTTCGGCCTGAATACGTTTTATCAAATTGACAACGTTGGGTTCGCGCGCGTATAAATTAACGAAGAATCGGCTTCGACAAATATTTAGGTAGTTGCGGGGCTCTCGAATAGTATGTAAAGTCTATTTTACTCTATAAATTTAACATGTGGTTTATGAAAGTCTATATTTTTTTATGTTCTGCAGTCCATTTAAATTAAATTACTTTTATTATGGGTAATTTAATATCTAGATAACAAAACAATTATCGTTGACTGATAAGCAACGAATAGTTCGTAGAATTAATAAAAAACACATATACATAAATATAAATTTATTTAACATAACAAGAGGAAAATACGCACAAGATCTAACGGCAACGACCAGCTAATCGCGGTCGTTAAACTAATAGTTTAGCTCGGTTAAAATGTAACGCTAATATTAAATGAATTCGAAGTGCGCATTCACCCGACAAATCCCGAATCGTACGTGACCACAATTGATTAGTGATTAACGTTAAGATTCAACACAATTCGGTAGCCCGAAGAAAATAACCGAGATATTAGGATGTTTCGTCGAAGGCCAATATAAACGCTGAATTAAAGAACGGCCGCCAGTCTATAAAATTTAAACGTTAGTCCGTAAAGTCCACAAAAACGAACCGACGATCTTGCGTGGCCTTTTCTGCGAAAATTTTGCCCTCCCATAACGGCAACGAGACTCGTTGCTCGTGCGGCGCCCGTTCCGCAAATAAAACCTCCTCGTTGCTCGTTCGAAATTTAACCGACGAGGATAAATCGGGGTAATTTTGAAATTTTTATTCGAACGCGCGTCAAATCTAATTGGGTTATCGGAGAGCCTCGTGGGTTAGTTGGACGCCGGGAGTCGATTAATCCTCGTCATTTATAAAAGGGGGACAAGTAGTTACGTGTTCGTACGAGTAGTCACTTCATTAGTTCGTCGATACGAACAAAATTGGAATTTACGATTACAGTAAAACGACGAAAATCGACGGCAGTTCTTAATTTTAATATTTTTAAATTCGACGGACCGGAAGGAAACCTCGACGGCTTGTACGAGATTGCATTGCCTGCTGGTGCGATTTTTACTATTTCACTATTTTTATGCGGGCAAATTTTCCGGCTCGTTCCGCTTCCGGCGACGAAAATTGACGGGTTTCGCTCGCTGCCCGAATTCCCTTTGATCGGCCCTTAAATTTGATATTAAAATGGGCGTCTGTTTGCGATGTGAGGCACGCGAGCAACTCGACGGTCCTTCGAGCCGGATCGCGCGGACGCGTCAATTGACGATTAAATTCGGCAAGTTTAAAAACCGTCGTGGGCGTATAAAATTGACGAACGTTTGTGAACTAGGATAAAATCGGGGTGAAAATTTGTTTGTTTTTTTTGTTTGTTTTAATTGTACACTTAATAATCGAAATTCGGCGCCGCGTACTTTATTTACGTGCATCGTCGACGTGACGGAGTCGCAGATTTTATCAGATTTTATAAAGAAAACGTCGTAAAGCTTGATGCGTAATAAATGAACTTAAGTAATTAATAATAAAAGTGCAATGAAAAATCTCATTAGAGTTTTTTTAATGGTTTATTTCGAGGAACGCGTTGCCGTTGTTCTAAAATTTAGTAAAACCGGCAACTTTATTACAACGTAAACGCGTAATTTTCTTGATAGGAACGTCAACGTTCGCCACGTCTTCGAGTTCGTCGGGCCGTCGGGCTCGTTTTTTAAAGTCCCGAATTTATTTATCGTCTGACCAGTTAAATCTGGAGCGCGCACCCCCCGCGTATCGAGATGGTCGTAAAATTTTAACATGTCGTCTTTCGGTAATTCGCGTTTGCGCTGTGCCCGAGGGACACGCGACTATTTACACATAGGAATTTGCGACGTCGTTTCTTTCGTTTTCTTTTTTGTCGAAGGTTATATTAAAAATAAAAACTCTAGAACGTCCCGCTTGCGTCGATAAGTGTCGCCGTTTCGCAATTTCGCGATTATACACGTGTAACTCGGGCGGAGCGTCAAAATCGTTGTAGACGACCGCACCTACTGCGGAATTTTCGTCGGCGTCTGCCGTCCGCGGAAAGCCACGTCGAAATTTTCATTTTCACAGCCCGGATTAAAAATTAACGCGATAACGAGAAATTGCAGACGAAACAGACGAACGCGCCGCCGCCGCCGCGACCGCTAAACAACTACATTCAAATTATTAATTAACGCGAGACGCGTGGACACTAATCACGATTGTCTAACGCAAAAAGAAAATTATGCAAATTCGAGCGGGCGCGCAACCGAATTACGTCGGATAATTTTACGAAAAGGTTCTGATATTATATGTTATTTGCACGTCCCTTAAAAGCGCCCCCCCCCCAATCCCCGAAGAAGAGCAAAGTGCCAGGCGTCGAACGCCTCTTCGGTGCACAAATTTCGTCCGGCGAGTCAGCGAATACTTTGATCGTTACGAACAAGCGGCAAATCCTTAATATCATGCCTACCTAGATATTTTAATAAAATCTGATTAACATAACCTATTTGAAGTTCGCTCCTGAAATTCCGCTCACGAAATTCGCTCGTCTGCAAAACAAAGCACCGCAACCAACTAACCGACCAGCCAACCAACCAACCCCCCCCCCCTCGCACTCCAACGTTACGTAGAAAGCAGACGCTTTCCGCGAACCGCTACGCTTCGGCTACGCGAAATTAATAAAAGGCCATATTGAAATTTCGTTTCGTTTTGTCGAAATAAGGTGCAAGAAGAATATATTAATATCAAGTGGGCGCTGCTTAGTTCAAAAAACAAAAAAAATCTGTTATTGGTTATTAGTAGATTTTCGACGCTCCCCCCCCTTCCCCCGCCTGCGTCGAATTAATTTTGCGGAGTCGCGAGCTTGGCAAAAGGCAACGACGTTGACGATGCCGTTAATGTAAAGGCAATTTGCTGTACATAATACACACGGAACGAACCTTTTAGAGGCCGTAAAGCTCGTTGAAACGTCATTAACCGAACTCATTAAAAAAGAATTACGATTGATCGATATTTGTCTCGCGGGTACAATCCAAATGGTCCGTGTCGCGTGCGGTCGTGCGCGGCGCACTATCGCCAACGTTGTTTTCGACGTTCGAATCAACAACGTAGCCAGAGAAAACGAAAGAAGCGCGCGCGCGTTGCTAAATTTTTTATCGAATGGGCGCGATTAAATTTTACGCGATCGTGCATTAGAACCGGAGGGTTACGTGTTTGTCGCGCATTTTCTCGTTGCCGTTGTTCCGCGTGCCGATTTGTTCGGCCGTTTGTTATTGCTCGCGTCACGAATCGCGCGAGCCGTTGCGATTTTTCTGGACTTCTCCGTCGAAATGGAAAACCGGAGAATTTTTCTTTTCATTTTCCGAAGCGCCGTTTCTAATCTTTACCAATATTTAGTGGCGAAAGTTTCGGAGTTGCGGTTAATTCTCCCAAGAAGGCGGGGAGAAGAACGTTTGCGATATACGTGTTTATGTGGCCCCCACGTTGGGCGCCATTTTATTTGCCATGTTACACGTTGTTGTGCCATTTTATTTACTATGCCTCGCCCTGTATTTTTTTTTAATTACAAGTTAACGTCTTAATTTGTTTATAATCGTTCATTATTTCTCACCCTTTTTACTATTCGTCCCTTTTACCACTCCCAATCTTCGTTTCCAATCCACTCTCCATCCGACTTCCTTCGCTCTCCTCTGCCGCTGCGCATTTTCTTGCCACTTTTATTCACACAATTATTGCCCCTCTTAATTTCTCCCTTAAATTTTATTAATTAATACACGAAATTTTCAATTATATCTGACATTTCTCAAAATTACACTCTTAATATTTTTCCCCTGTCTCCCTGATCTTTTTTTTTTATTTTATTGTTTCTGGTACCCCGTATCATAGCACTTCCCCCCCCCTCTCCATTTAATTATACTTTCACCTTTTGATTTTCTCTTAATTTTATTCTTACTCTCACCTTTTGTTTTTCTCTTATATCTTCTTTCTTTATTATTTTTCCATTTTGTTTACTATAAGTTTGGTGATGCTCATTCTTGTTTCTATTATAAATTTTCTTTGCTTTATTCTGATGATATATATTCCTATTTTCAATGATTTTATTTATTAACGTTCTATTACTTTTCCTTTTTATTTTCACTTTATAACCCATATGGTATAGGATATACTTTATATTGGCTCATTGTTAATAATATTTAATTTATGAACATAATTCTTATCAATTCTTGGTTCTGTATTAATTACTTCAATATCTTCATCTTTCCTATACTGAATATTTTTTTCTTTTATAGCCTTCATTTTCTTCCACCTTATCCTCTACATTTACCCACTTTCCTATCTAACTTCACTTACTTTTATTTTTTGTCCTTCTTTTAAATTTCTTATCTCCCCTTTTATTTTATCATGCTCTCACCCCTGTATTTTGGTAATTCTCTCGTTCGTTTCTCGGTTGTTTCTATCTGCAGTCTAACGATGCTCTCCATTTTACTAAAGTTTTCATGCATTTCTTGTTTTCGTTCATTTAGGCCTTTTAGTTCTTCGATGTGTTGTTCCCTAATTTTCCTGTTTTCTTTTTTTTCTTGTTCCCGATTTTGTTCTAATATTGCTTTTAACTGTGTCAATATGTCTATTGATTGGTTGCTTCCAATCTCCAGCCTTTTACGTTGGGCGCCATTTTGCTAAGCCCCCACGTTGGTTATTTATTCTGGTTATTATTTTAATTATATTACATTATCTACTCTTATTTTTAAACTAATTCCATTACTGTTCCTACTATACTTAACCGTCTTAATCTGTTTATAACCATTCACTATTTCTCACCCTTTTTACTGTTCGTCCCTTTTACCATTCCTCAATCTTCATTTCCAATCCAAACTCCATCCGACTTCCTTCGCTCCTCTGCCGCTACGTATTTTCTTGCCACTTTTATTTACAGTCCCTCACAATTATTACCCCTCTTAATTTCTCCCTTACATTTTATTAATTAATCCCCGAAATTTTTAATTATATCTGACATTTCTCAAGATTACCCTCTTAATATTTTTCTCCTGTCTCCCTGATCTTTTTTTTTTAAATTTTATTGTTTCTGGTACTCAGTATCGTAGCAGTATATATGTGCGTAGACAACTAAATATACACAGTTTTTTACTTACGGGATTTCCTCGAGGGGAATTGCGAGTCTGGAAGCCGTGCGTCGGGCAATATGGCAACCGCGAGCCCGCGAATGTTTTTCGTCCGCGACAGTTATCGGGTGCGACGAAATCAAACTTGAAGGTCGCGGTTCGAAACTTACGAACTTTGAATTGTTTCCGAATTGTCTCGTACTTTATCCAACGTACCGCGCGTACGTGCAAGAGTTCCACAATTTTGCGTCGAGCGCGTTTCGTTAATAATGGGAATTAGCGCCCCTTCCGAGCCGGAACTGTTCGCGTACGACAATCTGTACTAGATTTCTTTCTTTTTTTTGTGTTGGTTTCCGTTTCTATTCGAATCGTACTGCCCGTCCCAGCGCTGACCGCTTTCGATCGTCGCTTAACTGCGCCGATCTCGAACTCGGTTAAACACGTCGGCCGGATTATTTGAACCGTTAAAATTTTGTAAAATACGCGACGTCGAAATTTCAATTCGGGCGAACGTTCGAATCCTTCTTCGCGTTAATTTGCGCGAACCGATATAAAAAAAAATGCGAGCCGCCTGGCCGTCGTGCGAGAATTAAAAAAAAAAACAAGCGAAGTTCGCAAATTAAAACGTCCGCGGTAAACTTCGTTCGTTTCCCGATTCGATAAATTTTTCGACTTGCGGCCCTTAATCGAATAAATAATTCGATTGCGTTCGGTTTTGTTGGCGCGGAAAACTACAAAATAAATATCGGCGAAAAATTACGGACAAGACGCGTCTTCGAGAAGAAACCAACCGTCCCGGGTATTTCTTAAAGCAACAAAGCGAACGTCATTATCTTAATTGCAAACTACTCGAAAGTATCGACGTTTCCCGCAAAGGTTTCGGTATCGCAGGTTGTAGTACGAAACGAAACGAATAAAATGTTTTTGCAACTTTATAACGAGCTTTGAAGTCTTAAAAAAGTGCTTTACAATTCGTTTCGACGCGTCGCGTCCCTCTCGCCCGCTTTCCTTTTTCCGCTCTCCGTTCATCTGGGGGGGGGGGGGTTGGCTTGAAAATAAAATCGGAAATTTTAAACGAATCAAAGAAAAGCCCTTAAATTCTTCGAAAGCAGTTCGAAGTTCCGCGGTTTAAAGTTTCAAAAAAAAAACAAAAACGATCGGTTTAGGGATTCTTAATGAGTGCTACGGTAAAACCTCCCCCCCCCCTCACGTATCCGAGTTGTTTCGGATATGTCTTTGTGCGGCCGTGGAAGGGTTAAAAATTCGTACACCGACTTACGCGGCTAATTATAACGAGTTGCCGGTCGATTGCCCGGAAATGGACCTTACGGAATTTTTACGAGGGGTTGGGGGGTGGGAGGAGGACAAGAATGGCAAAATGTTTTAGGCTGTTAACGAGATCATATTCCGTAACATCTGACGCGTTCGCGCCTTTATTTAATATGTAAATGCGAAGCATCGAACGTCGGGATAAAATTGTGGATTTCGCCAAGGTCGTGGAATTGCGCCAAAACGAAAACCCGTCCACGTCGTTCCTATCCGGGTCATTTTCCGTCGACTTCCATCTATTTTTCGCGTTCGTTTCGCAGGGGTTCAAATCAAATATGCGCGAGGCGCATTCCGAGCGACACCGTAACGGCTTCCTTTCAACAATTGATAGCCTAAACGACCGACACCGATATTCCGCAACGTGGCGAAAGAAAAGATGCAGATAACGATAACACCTGTTTACGAATTGATGCGATCGCATCTACAAAAGGGAAATCTATAGCTACGCGGCGCAACAAAGAGAAACGATGGCCGTGTTTGTTCGCGCGGCGCGAGTTCGGTGTCCCCCGAACACGATTGGCGAAAAATGAAAGTGCGCGTCGCCGACGAAAAAAACAAAACAAACTATAGGGTCCTTTGAAAATTTAATTTCAACTTTTTTATGCCCCCGCTCGCCGTAAAATGAGCGCCGTTAGGGAGTCGTATTTAATGACCTTGCGTATTACGAAATTTCGCACGTAAAAGCATTTTCGTTCGCCAGGATCTGTAGTTAATAAAGGGAACGCAATTTGGGGTTTGTCCCGGTTATGCGGGTCGTTTCGCCGTCGCCGTTTCGTCCCCGTCCGTTTCGCCACCAATACAACTGTAACTAACCTACCTAGAGTGCTTGACGATTTTGGGTTTTGTTGCCCGACGAATTTAACGTTACTTGTCGCCATTTTGCACCTCAACACGTACCCGCGGCTTCCTTCTGTCTCAAAACGTCGATAACCGCGTCTTTTAACACAAATTCCCCTACTGGAATATCCATTTCGAACGTTGTCTTGGTTCCTGACGACGCCATCGTTATTCGTGTTCCTGTCTTGCAGGATAACTGTCTCGGTCTCATGGGGAACCATCCGAAGGCCCTTGGGCTTCCAGTCCTTTAAATAGTTACCTATTCCTTCTGTGCTGCAGCTCGTCGACGACGCCCCTTCGTGCTGTCGCGTTAAAGGCATTTAACCTAACCTAATTTTGCCAAATTCTAGAATTATGTAATTTTAAACAACCCATACTAACTTCGGACTGATGACCGTTTGGGTGTTAAGACTCGTCTTCGACCAAGGGTTTATCTTTCGGCTTACAATTTAGGGAAAAAAAATGACGACAACGGAATTGAGATTTGATGTTGCGGTGTCTTGGTGTTGGTTTTGCCGGTGACGGGCGAGAGGTCTGCAAAGTCACGAGTGAGATCCATGATGGACGTCGCTGAATACGGAAAAGATGTTTGGGGCGTCGATTGTCGCTGATCCGTGGCTCTGTCCTTTGCTTAGGAGTCGTTGGGTGCTGCGACTGCCAATCGGTAATCGTTAATGCACCGAATGGGTTTGTTTTGTAGGTGTGCCGGAGAATGCGGGGAATGCAGGGCAACGATGGGCCTCCACGCGCCAACTTAGAATAGACGTGTAGTAGACCTAAGTAGGTTTAGTGGTTTTGTCGGGGTTGGGTCTTAGGTGTACCAGGAGTCGAGCAGTCGAAGTCGGAAAATCAAACAATGCAAAGGACCGGGAGCCGATGATGGTGATCGAAGTCCAAATGGACATGTCGTCGGCGTACTGCAAGTGTGGCCTGGAAAAGTACGGAATCTTTTGGGATGGGGCGTCGCAATTGGGGGAATTGGGCAAGGGAGCTTTTGATGATTTGAGCGAACGATGGGGATCCGGAATCCGAACTGGAAATTGGTCGCAGGAGCTCTCGTTCCATCAGGAGCCGTTTCAGTTTGCTCGCGAGGGTCCTCTCGGACGTCTTCGTGTGAATAGGAATAGTACGCCGTCTATGATTTGATTTGATCAATATTGATTTTTCAATATATATATATATTTTTAAGTTAACACCTTTGGTGCTTACACGATTAAAACTGGTCTGCAAGACCAACCATTAATTTATTTCTGATAAATCTTAAAATTAAATACTTAACAACTATAGTCCATCCAATGATGTTCTGTAGTTTTTTTTCTGACTGTTTGTTTACACATTCACTTGCGCACTGTACTCTGCTTTTACACAGTCACTTTACACAAGCTCGAAGGGTTTGGTCCTCTTCAGTCTACGAATAATATGTTATCTATCCAGTAGCTGGAGGGCTTCTATATTTTCATGAAGGTGTAGCCCGGCTTCATGTTTACCGACGAACCTCTTAATCTCTTCCATAACCGTAGGGATGTCCAGATCTCGATGCAAGTCAGCGTTACGTACATACCAAGGTACATACGTAGGTACGTACATACCTTGTTCTGGAAAGTTTGTATTATTTTTATATTGCCATCTTTGGTGCAACCCCATAGCTGTATACCGTACAGCCATACTGGCTTTAATATCTGGTTGTAGATCAAGATCTTACTATGTATTGGCAGCCTAGATTTTCTCCCGATAAGCCAATAGAGTTGTCTGTATTTTAGTTTTAATTCACCTGTTTTCTTCTTCACATGTTCCGTCCACCTAAGTTTGGCATCTAGCGTCATGCCTAGATACTTAGCATTGTTCTCGTATGGCACTGTGGTACCATTTATGTCCAAGGATGGTGGATTTTTTTAGTCTTCTATTCGTGAAGTTGACGTGAATGCATTTTAGCTCATTAAGCTTTATTCTCCATCGTTTGGTCCAGTTAATTAATATGTTGATGGCTGCTTGTAATCTTCCAATGGCCGAGTCTTGGTCTTTGTCCGTTACCAAGAAGTGCAGTATCGTCTGCAAACGTTGCAACTGTGATTCCTACCAAGTTTGGTATATCGCAAGTATAAAGTAGATAAAGGATAGGCCCCAGTACACTACCTTGAGGTACTCCAGCATTTATTTCTTTTAATTTCGAATATTCATCTTCACGTTTGATCCTGAAGAGTCTGTCTGAGATGTACGATGCTAATATCTTTACCGTATTGCTCTGGGAGCATTTTATTAAGTTTATATATCAATCCTTCGTGCCAAACTTTATCGAAGGCTTGGGCGACATCTAGGAATACCGCGGAACAGATTTGTTTTTCTTCCAGGGCACATGCTATTACATCCGTGATTCGGTGTACTTGATCTATCGTTGAGTGATTCTGTCTAAATACGAATTGGTAATTCGGTATTAAGTTGCCATTTTCTATAAATGGTTTAAGTCTCTTGAGGAGTGGTTTTTCAAATAACTTCGAGACTATTGGCAACAGGGAGATAGGCCTGTAAGACTTAACATCGTTAGGCGGCTTGCCTGGTTTTGGCAGCATAATTACTTCTGCAAATTTCCAACTATCGGGAACGTGTTGGAGCCTCGGCGCTGCGTTGAAGAGATAGGTTAGCATAACTATACCTTTCCTAGGCAACTGCTTCAAGATTTCTCCAGTGATCAAGTCGTATCCTGGCGCTTTTTTTGGATTTAGATTTGTTTTTATTTCCTTAGCTGCACTTCCCTCGGAGTGACTAAGGTGATGTTTTCTGTTCTTAGGTTAGCGATATTGTTCAAAGTATCATTCACTTTGCGTTTCGTTAGGAGTGAAGATGGATGCTAGATGTTCAGCAAACAAATCAGCTTTTTGTTTATTGTTTTTGGCCCATGGAACATTTCCATTTCTAACTGGTGGTATTGACGATATAGGTCTTTTGATTCTCTTGGTCGCTCTCCAAAGTGAATAGTTAGTTTTTTTGTTCGCCGTTAGTTTTTCCAAATACGAGTTGAGAGATTCTTCTTTAAGATTTTGTATTTCTCTTTTGAGCCGTTGCGTTTTATTATGTAGAATAGTCTTGTCTGATGGATCTCTCGTCTGTTGCCATCTTCTTCCGGTTTTCCTCTTTTCCCCGACCATCTGTTTGATTTCTATTGGGTAATTTACTCCTTTGGTTTTATGCGTAATTTCTCTCGTATTATTATATGCTGCTGCCTGTATGACTTTGATAAAGTTTTCGGCTTCGACTTCTAATTTCTCTTTTGTTCTGAGGCTAACACGTAAGTTGACATTTTTTTGTAGGTCTGTTTTAAAGTTTTCCCAAACTGTGGTTTTATTTACTAGTGCTGGTCGTGTCTCCTTTTTTATTATCTTCTCACTTAGTGTCATGATAACTGCTGAATGATCAGATTCCAGGTCGAAGTTTTCCTCCATCTCCATAAAGTTTGGTGAAACCTTTCTTGATATGAAGAAGTCCAGCATATCAGGAATTTTATTGATGTCCGTTGGTAATATGTGGGCTTACCTGTAGTATGATAATTACATCCTAACTCTTGAGCAGCTTTTCTTACTTCTTTACCCTTGGTGGTAGTTAATCGTGAACCCCAGTCAACATGTTTGGCGTTTAAGTCACCATCTATAATGTACCTTTCGCCTGGATATTGAAGGAGAATTTTATAATCTTGTTGTTTAAGATTGTGCCTGGGTGGACAGTAGATTGCTCCAACTGTGAGTTTTTGTTTGGTGGATGATTTTTCAATATAAAACAAACATATTGCTATGATACGGGACACAGACAAAAATAAAATAGAATAATAAAGATCGGGGAGACGGTGGAAAACGGGATAGATGTAATTTTAATGAAAAAAAAATGTCAAAAAAATGAAAAATGAATTGTAAAAAAACGCGATAAAGGGAGATTCGTGGGTGATAAAGTGATATATAGTGCAAGAAGAATACGCAGCAGCAGAAGTGTGAAAGGAGTCGGATGGTGAGCAGAATTAAGGGGCGACCGCTGCGTTTGTTGTCAATAGATGGCGGCAGCTACAAAAATTAAGCATTATTTTATGAACGCATAACTTTTCAAAAACGTTATTTATATTTATAATAATTAGAGCTTGACAATAAACTTTAAAATTGGAAATAAACTTTATTAGTTCCATTTCGACATTCGTATTTTAAAATTAGAACATTTATAAAATAACTTAGGTACTCGTATATAGAAAAAGTTAAACATTACCCAAAATAAAAACCTTCCATTTTCGAACTTTAATTAGCAATAAATTTTTAAAAACAGTTAATGATCAACATGAAATTAATGAATTGCATTTGTAAAAATTCAAGCTAAAATCAAAATTTTAACGTTTTTCAAAAGTTGTCCGTTCGTAAAATAATGCTTAATTTTTGTAGCTGCCGCCATCTATTGACAACAAACGCAGCGGCGCCCCTTAAAATGGAAGAATCGGAAGTGGAATTAAATGGAAATGAAAGAATGAAGAAACGGACAATAAGAGGGCGAGGAACTAGTTAAGAGTGGTGACGAATAAGTAGCGAATCGAGGGGAGAAGGGAATTGTGGGCAGAATAAGTTCGAAATCACGGCTGTGTTATAATTGCGATAATAGGAGATAAATAATTTAAATAACAATAATAATAAAAAAATAAATAAATATAAAATGGCGCCCAACGTGGGGCATAGCAATATATTAATCCAACGCCGGATTCGTTATGACCTATTTGGAAAAACAACGAAGATATTTCGCTCGAGTAGCGATCTCGATCGCTTTTTAAAAATTAGGCGACAGGCACCTGTGGGGTTTTAATGAATCGGGGCGCGCGAAGCGTAATCCGAAATATGCGGGGACGTCGGAACAGAATGCGACGAGGAATTTTTGTTACCCTCTCCCCCCCTCACCCCCGAATTACTGCTTTTACGTGTTTTACATAGTCAACATAGAATTGCGTAAAATATTAAAATAAATCCTTCTCCCGGCGAAGGGCTTCCCATCAATTTAAATCCTTCCGTATTTTCCCGGTATTAAGCTCGACGTTATCCGACCTTATAAATTCGACAAGCGATGCCACGTTATCAAAAATCAACCTAACATTAAGTAGGTGGAGCGGGCGAGGTTTTATTCGTATCGTTTGCGGCGGTGCACGGGGATAAAATGACGAACCCTCGCAAATGTATAACTTCACGCAATATATCCGTAGGAGGGGTTTACATCTTAAACGCAAACTAATTAATCACGGTGGAGCGCAAAGCCTCTTCCCAGTTTCAGTTTTATTATCCTGGAAAAACATTAAACAACGTGTAATTACCAATAAAGTGCGTTTTAGCGTATAATCTGGGATTAATACGAATTTAAAACTCTTTAAAATCTGAAGTATTGAGACGCGATTCTCGGCTTTAAAGATCGCCCCCCACCCCCGCCCCCTAGCAACTTTCTTTTTTTTTTTCGTTTAACGAGCACGAGCGTCGCGTTAACGGACGTCACGGTCGAAGGCAATTTCGGTAATTTTACCGTTTCAGTGTTTATTATGTTGCGACTAGGTCTTTTTGAGGCCAGAAACCGATTATGGATCTCCCGTGGGAAAACGTTCCGCGGAAAGCGTATCAACATGTGGGGACTAAGCCGTGGAAATAAATAAACGCCCGGGATAATTGCCAACTTGTAAGCGTACAGCAACGCCACGCGGAAATGAAAAATTGAGACGCGCATACAGGCGACGAGCGGGCGTCGAAATGGATTACGACCTCGATTATTTAATGGCCAAAAGGTGGAGCAGAAATTGCATTTAAAATTCGTCGTGTTTGGACAACGCCGATGCTTGTTAAGCTTAGGAGTTAAAAAAAAAAATGAATAAATTTGCTTTAACGGAAAAATTTACGTACGCGACATAATTCGACGCCTCATAGACAAGAAGACAACAATAGACGACCTTTCGGATCGAGAGTGAAATTTTCCCGTTAGACGAATTGATAAACGACGACGCGTTAAATTAACTTTTATCGTCTTATTTTCGAAGTTAACTAAATAAAATTATTAACATCGGAAGGTAACGGAAAATCAATCGCCCCCCCCCCCTTCGCGTCGAGTAACGCTCCTGTTTTCAGGCACCGCCGGTAACGCAAACTACACGGCGAAGGAATGTCATTAGATTTATGCTAGGAGACGACGCGACGTGCCGACAATTTTTTTTTAAGTGACCCCCGACGAGGGCACGAGGTCGGTTCCGTTGATCTTCTTCGCATTGCCCCTTCACGGAAATTTGCCGAAATTTAAGAACTCTTTTGATTGTTCTCAAATCGTGAGTCGATCGCGTCCGTCTTTATATTGGACGAAATAAAGGGGGAGCGTTACGTCGCAAACCAGGCGCGACCACGTCAATGTTGGGCGTGAATTTTTTTCCCCTCGAGCTGATTCGGAAGAACGACGCGCGTGTCGCAGCTGCGACGCTTCGAGGTCGAATTACGCGCGCAAGCGCGCGGAGGAATTTTATCGTATTTATGCCAGGAGACGACGCGCCGACAAAATTTTCGGCGTTCACACGGCCCACGTTAGTTTGTGTGACAAACAAAGTCAATCGAGTTCAAAAATATCAGCGCGCGTGCGTAGATTGTGCATTTTCTTGAACGTCACGTGGTATTAACCGTTGCAAGGAGGAAATTCGCCGATCGCCGAGAAGCTCGGCGTTCTACTTTGGCCGCCAAGGTCGTCGGATTTGAACCCGTTGGATTTTTGTTGCGCGCAAGTTTACTTTCGGATTTTCCGGGAACCAAAATAGAACCTTTTCGGCGTAGTTGCCGAAAAGTCCTTTAGGACTTTGACGTTAGATGGTCGTTCGCATGGAAATTTAAAAAATGGCGTCTCTAATGGCGTGATCTAATCTGTTGGCCTTTTCCAACTGTTTTTTTTTTTTGAAGTGCAGATAATTTTTGTTACATAGAGGAGACGTTCGCGTGTTGACGGCTCTAACCTAAAAGACGAGTAACGAGCGAACGCGATTCGCGATTTTTGGACTCGCGGCCGAACTTGGTGGAAAATTGTCGATCGACGGTCGAGTCAAATTTCCATTTAAAAATCTTTCGCTTCTCGCTAATTTTCTTCGTTATAAAGATGTTAAAAACTTTGCAGATTGTCGACGCGCCATTTCGGAATTGTCCCGTATAATAAACGATTATTTTGGAACACCCTGTATGTTATACTACGTATTTATACCATTGTCAAGTACAAGTTGTGGTGGTAATTATAATTATTGTCTGTCACTTTGATGATAACTCTGCGTATTATGCCCTCCGCTTCATTGTCATTTATTTTCGTAAGGGATCACTAGCTTGTCTAGGGCTAATATGTCTGCTTACGCAGAATTTCCCTTTGTATCTTGTAAAACGAAGATATCGACATTGGAATTCCTTTCGAGCCTTGATAGACGCCGACATTTCGACGTCACGCGAGAGATTCCTCGTCGTTCGGTCGACAAATTCTCGGCTTTATTTTGAATTCGCCGATTTTTCGAAACACGGGTAAATGCTGTTATGGCGAAACAAACTGTTTGAAAACAATTCAATTCGTGCCCCCGCTAAACGCTAAAACGTTTTGCTAAAACGAACTGCCGTTATTTTATCGAACACATTTTATCGCGATGAATCATACCCTGAATAAATCCGAAATCGTCACACTTATTAGAATCAGAAGGCCCGCCGATTAACAATCTGAACGTGACGATAGACAAATGTGACCTCGAAAAGATTTTTTAAATAAATAAGCGAAGAGGACGAGCGTCCGCGCGAAACTCGACTCGCAATCTCATCGAATCGGACGCTCCGTTAATTAATTAACCGATAAGCGACCGTCTCGGGACCGCGCGAAAAACGAAACGGACATCGAAAAGCGACCGGAAAAAGTCGTTGGACAATGTTATTGCCCTTGTCTAATCAGATTCGTAAATATTGATCTTCGAACGCTAGTTCCGCTTCGACGGCCGAGTTTCCGTTTGCCCGACAAAGCTCGCGTCGCGCTCGGGAGAAACAAATTAATTTTTCTGGCGTCCTTTAATGTTGTTTCGAGGCGGAAACCGATTGTTATTAACTTAGTGTTTGAACCGGACGCCCCCCACCCGCCCCCCCCTAATAACGCCAGGTAACGCAATTAACGTAAAAAAAATGGCGGCGAACGCTCGCTCGCTTAAAAAGGGACGATTTATCCTTGTGTCGTTTAGCAGTTTGATAATGTTCACTTTTCCTTCGGAACTCGACTAATGGATTTCTTCTCGCTCTTTGATGTTTTCCGGAAAACTCATTTTTGATCTGTCAAAACATCAGATGGGACTCTTTGTTTTTATCTGACGACGACGCCTCGATGCCGAAATTGTTTTTTTTTCCTCCCTCCGTCTGTCGCGGAACAATTTTTCTGCAATTGGTTTTCTCGCGCGTGGGTTCTCTAATTTCGCTCGTGCCGGAAGATCTCCCGGGGGTGTTTTGCCTTTTTCTTCTTTTTTTTTCCGGGGACGCCGACTGATTGATGGCGTAACGGCTATTTGTTTGTTTGTTTTTTTTCTCTCTCCTTTCGTTAAGTCGCAACGTGTTGAGAGTTATCGCGACGTGGAAACACGTTGCGCGGAATAAACGCGAATAAGGCAAAAAGTACGCGCGGCCCGCGGACGTAATACATCAGCGCCGCCGTCCGGAACGAAAAAGAATTACGCGCTGGCAAATCGAAAAATGATATAATGAAATTATGTGTGTGTGTGTGTGTGGATACGGGAAAACGTCGTTCGATGATTTACAGCCGGGCAGGGTAATATTGTTTTTCTTATCGCCTTCATCTCCGAACTGAAATTGTTTTCGGTTTGTAGCTCGCGCGGCCCCGCCACTTCGGCCCTAAAATATGGAGAAAGTTTTCGCCCGTCCTTTTAACCGTAAATGCCTCGAGAAAAATTTGAAAATTGCCCGAAAACATCGGCGTTCGGGCGTTTTTGTTTCGTCATCTGATGCGTTTTTTTTTTTATGGTTCGCGCGAAGAACGCGCCGACTAACGTATTTAAAGTTCGCGCGTACAGTCGCGTGCAGATTTAATGTCTCGAATCGCGAGCGTTCGACAACGAAAAGTAAGCAGTTACGATGTACAAAGTTGAATTTGAAACACGCTCGCGTTCATATAAATTAGGGATCTAAGGGAATTTGGGAAAAAAATTTTCTTCGTGGACGCAACGGGACTTGTTTTCTCGTTTATGGACGATAATGAGTTCTATAAATCATAAGAAATAAGCAGATGTTCGGTGCATAAACTGGCCGACGCGGCCCTCCGATTGAAACCCAATAGAACACGATGCTCGAGAGACCAGTTGCAGTTTATTTATTTATGTTTTTAATTTCAATATTTTATTTCGGCCGCGATCGTTTGAACGTGTCGCGTTTTATTATCTTTGCCGCGCATTGTCCGTCCGACGCTCGCGAACCGCGGACGTTAATTTTGCGCCCGACCGTACCTGTGTTCGGGCTGGGCGTGCGGAGGCCTCGGATATTTTTCTTGCTTGCAAAAAGGGCTTCGCATTAACCCAATTAAGATTCCATTACGGATATGAATATTTTAATATTCAAAAATGCAAATAAAATGCAAATACTTTTAAAAAGTAGTTCAAAAATTCGACGCGCGAACGTTTCTTATATTCCGCGGTACCTACATAAAAAAATCGAAAATTAAATTTAAATTACCTTAAGACCGAGAGGAAATAAAATTAAAATCCTTTTAAAGTAAAACGCGAACGTCGACCGGCGCGGCGTCGTCTTATTTTGTTATCGTGTCGATCGATGTTTTTTAATTTACGTTAGTAGCACCGGTTTGTTGTTTTTTTTTTAGTTTTTTTTTCGCGCGCGCGCGGTGCGGCTCCTGGGACGCCGGTTTTTCTCCGTTCGCCGCCCCCTCCGATCTAATATCGTCCCGAAAAGTATATTAATATGTTGGTATAAAGTATTTATGCAGATCCCGTTCTCTAACAACTTGCAAAATTAATTAAAACTTTTCAGAAACTTAAATACCTTGGCTTTTATTAGAACTTCTTAAGTGGTCGGTTTTGTAGATTTATAACGTAACTTAAATGTAAACGCGAGGGCGCCCTTCGCGTATCCGAAAAATAAAAAAAATAAAAATAACCGGATTGATGAAATTGTTTAGGTGGGCATTTAATAAAGTTTGCGCTGCCGCGCACGAGTGCAATTAGTTCCACTCGTGCTGCAACGTGCTCGTCAATTTTCCCACGACTTGTGCTGGTGTAGTTTTTAGTCGAGGAACTTATTAAATTCGTTACAATTTAAAGTTTCCGATGCGCGAGGGGCGGACGTTCGTTTATGATTTGTTTTTAAATTTGCAGTCGGTCACGATGCGGAGTGATTTATTATTATCGTTATTATTATGGCGAGACGTGCGACTTCAAATAACGCCAACCGAAAGTCCCCCCCCCCCACACACAACCCCCGAATACGCGTTGCAGACTTGAAATCGTGTCGTTGAAATTTTATTTTCAAATTCCTGTCGTATTTAACTGCCGGTCGGTTTTTTTTTTTTTTTTTTGATAATAACCCTCGACTTGATCGCCTCCCGTTTGTGGATTGTCGATTTCTTTACATTTGTCGTACTTTTATGTTGGATAGGTACATAAATTTCGGCCGAGCAACATTTATTGTATTTATTTTCAATAAGGGATTTTAAAAGCCGTACGGGAAAAATATACGGCCACCTATAAAAATAACATCTGCAAGGATAACAATAAAGAAATGCGTGTTTGAGCGCCGTCTTTGTTTGGTTTTTACGATATTGCAATGTAATATCCGAAATTGCGGAAGAGTCCCTTTATCGCGGTTTGCGGGGGAGTCCCGCAGTTTAGTTCTTTATTAATCGTACGTACTAAACGCAGATAGTCCATTAACAAATTGTTGCGCTCGCGAACTAGCGTGGTTTTTAATTTATTTTCGCTCATTTTTTAGGTTAGGAATTTTTCTAGGTCTGAAACCGGCGCCTAAAGCGATTTTTAGTTTTAACCTTTTAAAAAAAAATGAACACCTGCGAATGTGCAGTCGGCTCCTTTAATCTTGACGCCCGACTCGAGCGGGGCGTCATTAATTTAGGAGCCCGCTGTACTCGCGATCAGTATAAACTCCAATTGAACGTGCGCATCTCGAAAAATCGACAGTCCGTCTTGTCGCGCGCATTTAATAAATTCTCATTCGCGATAATAGATTGGTTACAACGAAGAAAACCAGTTGCGCGCGGATTCCCCGGATTTAGCAGTGGAATCGGCTCACGTTTCGAAAGTTGCCGTTACGTTGACCGCATCCTTTCAAGTTTATCGAAAAGGATATTATGACAGAAATCGTTTGGGGGGAACGTTATATAAGCTGTGGGGACTCGGTTCCGAAGGAAAACGCGGGAAACGTACTTTATTGCGAAAATACAAATCCGAGAAGCTGATGTTTATTAATTTGGTTATTTTTGCGTTTTAAACGGTTGTACGTTTTGTCCAGGGACGTTACGTTTCGGCCATTTCGCTCCCGATCGCAAAATACGTATTGCTCGACGATTGAAGTCTTAATTCGCCAATGGCAGTTATCCGTTATCCGTAAAAAAAAACGTAGGAATTGCTCGACAATCGGAGCTTGAATGTGCGTTTTAAAATGGCGGCCGAGCAAAAGCTTTAAATCCGTTTATCTCGGTTATTAATTATCGGATCGGTATGGCGAAATGTGTTTTGGAATCGTCGGAGAATTCTCTATCGAAGTTCTCTTTTTGAAATTTTCGTTAAAATGCGCCGTTTTCGAGAAAATCGGAAACATGGCGGCTTATACGTGTTTCTATGGAAATGCGCGCGCGCGCGGATGTATACTTAACTGCAACTTTAAAATGAACTAAATTCGACATATTCACTCTTATTAAAATAAATTGTGCCCGAAAGGATAAATAAATACAAAAAAAAACATCTCAGGGTTTTCTCGCAATAAATCCGATTTAATTATGTATTAGATGGGGACGTATAACAAAACCTTAATTGTGCTAAGGGTCGGATTTTCAATTCACAAGGAAGATTAGGCAGGTGGAAATCTCAGAAAAATTTGAAACTTTGCAGGATCGTAGTACTAGTCGACCCCGATCAAGAGCCGCATTCCGTTCGTGCTCTTACGCGATTTAAGGGGGTGAAGTCCACCCTTGAAAATTTGAACTTTTTTCGATTTTGCTTATTATCGGTGAAACAAACTACATATTTTTGTAAATGGCTGTTCAAGACCTACATTATGATACAAAAATTAGAGATGAAAAGCGTTATCTCGTTGGAATTTTCACTCCTAATTTTGCCGTACTTGGGTACATTTTTACATCGGCAGACATATATATACACGTAATGGACAGTTAAAACTTTTGTTTTGACCACAATAATTCTAAATAATTGATATTTCTCTAAAGTGTATAATAAATTTTATCAAAAATGATTAAAACAAAATTCAATTGTCTGCCACCGGTTGGATATTTCCCACCATATTATCTCTTAAACATATTAAAAAAAACTTAGTAGTTTTCTGAGGTATGTTTTTGTGCGATGGGAGCTTGGGCTATTACAGGGGTTGTAGTGGAGTTTGATTAAAAAAAATGGCAGGTAATGACCGAGAATTTTTAAAATATGTACTTTTTAGGAAATTTATTCTAAAATTATGTATTTTGTCGCAGTAAAATTATTTGAATAATCACTATCTACTGCCTTTATGCCGCAGAATTATAAATTTACTCTATTTTTTAATTTAAAAACTATTCGCGCGCCTCTCGACATTGAAATTTTTCCTATTGCAAACCATAAACCAGATAAAAGTTTAATCGCATTTTATGTGGCCGATAAAATACAAAGCAATTAATAAAGCATGTGCACCGCCTAAAATTTATTTTTAAAACAAAAACGGGATTTCCTAGTATCCGCGTCGTAATTCGAACGCATTTATATATAGAGTTCTGGCAAAACCGCTTCAGATCTTTCGCGTTACGTGGTATTTGTTTCAGTAGTTCGAATTTTAAATTACGACGTCGTATTATTCGTGTGTGCGAGAAGTGTTCATTCGGTTTATAAGACCTTTTTGCGTGGGAGTGCGCGAGTGTTGTGTGTTGTGTTGTGTAGTCTAACTCTCCACGTATTTATAAAGTGTAAATACGTGGACCTTTAAGCTCCAACACAAATTCTCTGAAAATCGAGCTCGGTTCATTTTCGCGTACGAAATTTCACCTTACGTAGGTATAGGTGTGTAAGTTATAAATTCGCAGACAACGGAAGAATCTGCGCTGGAAATTGACGATAGAGGGAAAACGATGACGAGAAAAAAGTAGGAAATGCAAAGAAAATTTTTTTCTTATAGCTTGTTACAGACAAGCGGCAGTCGCAGCGGCAGCAGTGTTAAGCTAAGCGTCCACTAGTCCGCATCGGATGCGCGGTGCGATCTTTTAAAATTTTCACCCCTAATTTTTATAACATAATGTAGGTCTTGAACTAATCATTTACAAAAATACTTTGTTGGCGATAGTTCTTGTTGTTTCGCAGATAATAATCAAAATCGAAAAAAGTTTCAATTTTCAAGGGTGGATTTCGCGCTCTTAAATCGCGTAAGAGCACGAACGGAATACGGCTCTTGATTAGTGTCGACTAGTACTACAATCCTGTAATGTTTCGAATTTTTCTGAGATTTCCAGCTGCCTAATAACCTTCCTTGTCAGTTCTATATCAATTGCCCAACGGTCGGGAAATTGGTCCAAAAAATGGCAAGTTTCTCGAATATAGGTTTAATTTTGATCGTGATTTAAATTAGAATTTCCAAATTGCTGATCAAAATCGATGATTCGATCATGTCACCTTCGATCGACAAATAATTCCGATATATACATATAAACGACTATCGCTTTTGTTGTTGTTGTTGTTGGTGAGGAAACGCCCCACGGAACAATCGCTTTCTCGACAATATTCCGTTCGTTCTTATGTTAGTCGAATCGCAAATTTAATTAACGACAAGTAGTTTTACTAGTCGTGAATGTTTTACGGCCGAAAATTTAATTAGCCGCTATTTTATTGCGCCGAGAAACTGAGTCGCTAACGAAAAATTGCCGGATTGGATACTTTGCGGATCGCAAATTGGTAAAAGGTCGCCAATAAAACGTTTCGAAATATTTTCGGCGGTTTCCTCTTTTTTTTTTTTTTTTTGATTCCGCGACGCGTAAAGCGAATCTCGCCTCTTACGTAGGTAAGAGGCTTACGAAAACACGTTTTCTTATCGAATTGCGTTCGAAACCTGGGAAACTCGAGGGATAATCGTTTCGAAAGTGAAATAAACTCGCGCGCATCGGCCCAAGAATAATCACTTAAGACACACAAATGCAAATCCATCTTCCGCAGGTGTCGTAGTTATTAATTAACTGCGCCTCGCCCGTAATATCGCGAATTAATCAAAACTCGACAAAGCACTCGTAAACCGCAATCAAACGCTGGTAGTTAACGGCCGTCGTTCGACGGTAGACGCGGAAAGTGGCCGCGTTTAAGGGTAAATTCCTACACAAGTATGCGCATAAAAATGAAGTGCGCGAATACGACAAAGTCGCGCGAACGTTTTTACGACGGACTCACGTCGCGAAATATAATAATAATAAGGCGTCGTACTTATATGCAGTGTTGGCACTTTACCGTATTCGTTTTACACCGTTCCTCGCAATAAAGCCGGATTTTCTCCTTCAAATTTTTCCCGTCTGCGAGAACCAGACAAAAATACCGAAACGTGCCCGGAATAGTACGTCGGATATATATACCTACTAAAAAATTCTCGGTACACTTGTCAGTAGTTCAGCCCGACAATGGCGAACAGCGAAATAGGCGTCTCGGCGGATTCTTTCGCACGTGCCGGAGCCTAAAAGCTGATTGGATTATAAATCGGTTTCCTTTGTGACTAAAAACAATTTCGGCGTTAAAAGGGGCCGGAATTTCATTTATTAGTTATCGAAGGGAAAAACTCATTAATGCCCTTATTTATTTAAGTCCCATCAAAGGAAATTCGAGAAAAGTAATTATGCGCGGACTTTGTCGGTCCTCTTAATCTTGCGGATATGCCGCGCTCAACGAAATATTCCCTCGACACTTTTTTCGCTCGGTTAATTTGCGAACGAACGTGTGCCGGACGTGTCGGGGGCTGTGCGCGTGCCTCGCGGGCACTTCGCCGCGCGTGCACCTAAATCGTCCTTAAACGTCCTCGGGTGGTCTCGAAATTTAGCGCAGACTCATTTTTCGCGACTTCCGCACGATGATTCGGCCTAAAACGCGAATTAGGTTAGGTTCCGGGCCGCGTAAATATTATATTCGGCCATTCGACGTACTTCTGCCGGTCGTTTCTTGTGTCGCGGGGCACCTTCGAGATGCAATTTTACGATGACGCGACCGCCGATAGGGCCGTTTGGCTGGTTTCAGACGGACGATACGCGTATGCGATTCTCGTATGCTCGATACAGAATTAACATTATAGCAAATGTAAACTTTCAGACGCTCGATACAGCCTTCATACAGTATCGCATACAGAATTCTAAAATCACGACAGTTCGGACCTCGTCGACTGTAGGATCGGTGTCAGTCGGAAAATACGAAAACTCTTTGTGTGTGATGGATACAGAACTAACATTACAATATATGGGATCTTTCAGACGGCGATACTCGCTTCATACAGCGTCGCATACTAAATTTGAGTATCTCGCGAAGGTCGGCCGCCAAGAGACAGCAAAATGCTATACTCTGTTTCTTTAGAAACATACAACATGCTATACTCTGTTTCTTAATTAGGAGGAGTAAATTAAAATTTCCACCTAAAAAACGCGCTCACCGATTGGCTACTTGCGAGATTAGTTTACGCTGAGTAATTTGCCGTACGCGCTATTAAATCTTCGGTAATTTATGTTTACCTACATGTGTGACAGTTGATGGGTATTGACTTTAAAATGTTTTAAAGTCATTTCTTGTATATTACCAATATGAAAAATAGTTCTTTTCAGAATTAAACTGATCATTTTGTAATAAATTCAAATCCAAGAGCAAGTATTGCATCTGCAGTGTCACCGCAAACAAAAAACGCCCCCCCATTTGGGGCATTAGTTTTCTGCTGAAAAGCAAATTATTTTGAATATGTAGAAGAAACTAAAGTTAGATGATGAAAATTCGGTATTACCTACGTTAAAAAATTGTACTTTTAGCAGTTTAAATTAACAGTCACTGCATTGGTACATTTTTGTCCCATACATTTACAGGAACCAATGCAACTCATTCGATTTTTGCTACTTTTTTCACATTTTGCTACTGCAATGTAAAAAATATGATGAAACGAAATTTATGAATCAACAAAAAGAGACATTAAATGGTAAAGTCGCTGTAGTTTTCTTATGAAATAGGAGCTTTTCGTAAATTTATTTAATACAAAACGCTTATTGTATTATGTGCTTAACTATTAAAATAACGGATAAGGTGTATTTACAATAATAATAATAATAATAATAATAGTATGTTGGCTTATTTTAGAATTACGTATAGAATGAGAGGGAGCTACGGGAAAAAGTGAGATGAGAGATGCAATGCACCCACTTGAGAGTGCGACTCTCGAAAATGCAATTTTCGCATGTCTTCACTTTTAATTATTTATCTTAATTATGAAGCCCTACAAAAATATAATTCTTCTATCGTCGAATGCTACAAGGACGAACCAAACTTTTTTAAAGAATAAATTTTTCGATATGTCGTACTGTTTTGTAGTTATGACAGTATAAACGGTAAAAAACGCGAAATTGAAGTGAACTTTTTAGCTGTTCGAACCGAGATATCGACCCCGAAAGTTATTTTTCTCCATAAGAGCCCGTGTATTTTGTATTTTTTCAAAAAATTTTAAACGATTAATTCCACAAAACCAATTACGAATTTTACGGCAAATGAAAGTTCACGTTTCCTTCTATACGTACGCTGAATAACTCTTTCGGTGAAGATAGCGCCCTTTTTAACTGGACGATTTTTGACGGCTTTTGGCTTTTTAAATAAACAAATACACCCTTTCTTGGATTCTTTTGCATGCTAAGAAGAATTTGTGCATCATTATTTCCTCCATCTCCAAAATATGAACCTTCTGCTTCGAGGATTTCTCCATTGTCTAGAATTGCAACCATAAACTTAACAAGTTGTCGATTTTTCTGGGATGACCGTAACATCTTTTGTAGAGTCGGAGTAGAGTCTCGACGTACAGATATGTACCGACCAGAAGTACAAAAATTACTTCTGGATTTTTTCCATTCGTATAATTTATAAAATAAAAAATAATTCGTGTAACTCATATATGTCATTTTGATGAATATGTTTTGCAACATAAAACGGAGCCAAGTAAGAAATAAAGGAAGCACTTCCCCGTAGCATCTTCGGGTAGTGCTGAGCATTTAAGATATATAGTCGTATGTCAAATCTGATCGCGACAATATATTTCTGAAAAAATAGTGGTCTTGTTTAATACGAAACACGACACACTTACTATTCGACAATATTGACCTTAATCCAATATGGCGAATTTTAAGATGGTCGTTATGTTCTAATAATAGCCTTAAAGATAGACCATCTGACCGATTTTTTTATTGAAGTATTTAGTCGTTCCTTTCCGTTTCTGAAATCCAGAAAAAGCGTCCCAGAACTTTTGTCACATCCTGTATATTCAAATAATGAACATTTTCAGTCAAAATGCACCCTCAAACTTGTAGGCCATAAACACTTGTATTACCCTATCTGTTTTGGCCAGAATTGACATGAAATCAGATAGGGTCCTTTCGGATAACACATATGGGGGGGGTCCAATTGATGCGTGTTGAGGTCCTCTATCGCCCTGCGTCGGCTGATAAGTCCTCAATGAACCGCCCTGTGTAAAAAATGGCATAACAATTGCTCCGGCTTGGCAATATCCGACGATTCCATTAATCGGCGATTTAAAGGATATTAAGCGGCCGATTCTAATAAGCGGCGGTCGTCTTCTTAAAATAGGCATTCGAAAAAAGTTGCGCTCTCGCCCACGATATTTTCTAATCGAACGTTCGCCGCTTAATATAAAGAGCCGCCCCTTTCGGGAGGGGGAAATAAATAAATAAACAACACCGAATCCGTATTTATGTCCGCATCTTTCACGACCCTTTGTTGCCCCATAATCGTAAGTAATGGCCTCGGCGGCTGATAAAATCTTCCTCTAATTAACTTTCTCCCTTTATATAGCTACTTAAAGCAGTTCAATTCGCTAAGTAAATGATTAACTGGCGCGAGTACAATAAATTCGCCCTCGGAATTTATTAAAAAGAAGTAAATTCTTCTCGGCGGCGCGGGCGCTTTATTTATCGTCGGAACTTCGCGTACGTTCAATAATATCAATCCGCACTGTACGGTTTAATTGCTGTTTATTCGCCGCGCGGTATATTTAATTAAGGATATTTAAATTGCGCGCAATCATCGCTTTTTAGTAGATATTTCGCGAGCTGTTAATTTGCGCAATTAAAAGTCAATTCGACGATTCTTAATGTTTAATCGATATCGTTTTAATTTGGTCTTTCCCCCCGCGAACGTCGTCTCGAAATCAATTTCGAAAGTTGAAGAACGTCGCCCGACCGGCCCGCGCAACAACGTGCCGTTTTTGTTTCGGCGCTCGCGGAAAATCGGATGAAAACTGAAATAATCCATGTATATTGGTTGAATAAATGCGTGCAGCTGGTAGCAGCAATGAGCGGGATGAATCCCTTTGAAGCGTGCATTAGGGAGCCCGAGGGATTCGTTCGGGGCGGGGGTGGGGGTGGGGGGGGGGGCGCTCGAGCTTTTAGCAGTTCATCCCTATTTGCAATCTGTGTTTTCATCCACTTCCAAAGCACATTCGCGCCCACTTCACAAACGTTAGTTAATTTTTATGCATTAATAAGCACACTAATATTATTATAGCAAATGCGCGTTTCGAACTACCCTTTCCGTTCCTGCGGCCGCGCGGGCGCTTAAAAGGATTTTTCTGTTTTAATTCGCTTGCGATTAAAAAAAAAACAAAAACGACGACGACGACAAAACTTTCCAGTCGATTACGTTGACTTTCATCTTCGGAAAGCGATCGCGTTTGGGGTTTAAAAAAATAATAATAAAAGAAGAACGATTATGATGTTGTTGCGGGAATTTCGAAATTTTCGACGCTAATTTATTAGAACGGAAGCTCGATTCGACGTTGCCGTTCGCGTTGTTTTTCCAATTTGGATCGGTTCCGGGTTGTCCGTCCGCGCATTCAAAATGGGAAGTAAATACAAAGGAATCTATGCAACGTTAATGCAACGAAAATAGAAAACAATTTCGTAGCGGCGAGGGGGGGGGGATCGGTTGTACGGGAGCGACTTGTTTATTTGCGTGTTATCTCAGGCAGCGACTTTCGCGTACATACATATATATATATATATATTGCCTGTACCTCATTTGTTCTTTGTTTACTTTATTATTTACGTTCGATTGCTCGCGAGCAGAGGCGATTTGCCGGATTTAAAAAGTTCTTCGGCGCACCGAATCAATCATTCACGGCCGATTTCGCGGCAATTTAACTTATTTTTCGATTTAGTATCCGTTTTATTAAAGATCCCTCGTGTGCGCCCGGAGAGCGTCGGTCTCGAGCCGACGACTGCGTTTCCGAAGGTCGATGCCGAAAAAAATTGGTCCTTCGAAAAATGACGGGGACAGAACTTATTGGGCGGATTGATTTTGGATTTTGATCGGGTCGTTTCGGCGATTTGGGACGCGACGTTTTAAAACCAAATCGCGGATACGGACTCGTGCACGTTACCCGCATGTTCCGCTAGGAAGTGGAGACTCGACGCAGTTGTTAATTTGATCTTTGCCGACCAAAGCTGGATTTCCATCCACTTGACCGACTGCGCCACGACCACGTCGCCGGCCAACTCGAATTTTACACGACATGACCGACGTCCGACCGACCAAGTGGAAATACAGCCTCCTCCTTCCCCCCACTTTTTTTTAATGCGCGAAATGGAATGGTAATTTGAAATCTTGTCGCCAAAGTAATTGTACTGGTGGATGTCGAACATGTCGAACAATGGGCAAACTCACTTGGAAGGGGAGCGGTGCTGCTTACGATTCGATACGATACGATACCAACGAGGGTAAAACGCAAATCGAAAAAAACTCGAAATAAACAAAAACGCAATCAGCCGCAATCGCGAGTACAAACCAAACGAAATTAGTTTTTCGTCGGTGTCTCCTTTGGGGGTTTCGTTTCGCGACGAAAATGCCTATGCGATAAAATAAACTAGGGAGAATTTCTCGCAATTTACGTTCTTGTCATTTTTTCTGTAATGGTAGTGGTTTCGGTTTGCCCAGCTTTGCAAACGGCACTCGGGCACTTTTGGCACAACTAACAACTGTGCCGAAAGTCTTTAATTTCTGGGCCTGTAATCGGCCTTGACTGTTAGGCACGTTCAAGGCCAAAAAAGAAAACTTCAGCAAAATCGAGACCATTGTGGCCATGAGCTGGACATCTGATGAGAAGGTAAACGAAATAGAAGGGAGGCTGTTGATGATGATGATGATGATAACGACGACGACGACGAGGAAGAGGACTAGAGCAAGATTTGCGGAAAAGGGCGCGACTCGGACACCTTAAAAAGGTACCTACGCGACGAGAGACACTTTCTTTAGTATTCTCCAGAGGGTTTCTACATCTTGACCTGCGTTCGACGCTTCTATCGCGCTTTTCTCTTCTCAACCCTGACGTTTTCCAATTTTCTTTGTAATTCGTCATCATTTGGATTCACTTAAAAAAAACGCGAACACTTTTCATTGTAAATGTAAACTGGGGGTAAAGGAAAACTTTTTTTTTTACTTTGCCCCCCCTCTTCGCAGTATAATTTCCGGGTTGCCCCGTTTTCTTCATCTTGACTGCTTCCAAACGCCTCACGTTTTTGTTTTTATACCAACACGGCGGGGTGGGTGGGGGTGGGGGGCGTTTTCCAGTTCTTTTGTAATTTCGCGCCAATTCGATCCCTAAAATTTATCGCGTGGCGTCGATAGGTAATTTTTTTTTTTGGAAAATAATTCGATTAATAATTGTAAAGTAGATTTTCGTGTTGCCCCCCTTTTCTCCGTACTCTTTAATTTAGGATGGGGCGAAACAAGTTCGCAATATAAACGTGTCGAATTTAGGCGCTTACCTATTTGATTTATTGGGGGCGCGAACGACCGAGGCTTTCGAATTTTCTCGATAAGTAACGATAAACAATAACGGACGGGAAGGGGGCAGGATTGGGGGGGGGGTTAAATTTTATCGTCGAAATCTTTATTTATCGTCGAGATAGTTTTGTCTGCGCGATTTACATCAATTTTAAATGGACAGATTTTAAGTGATGGGTGGCACTTCGATCGTACAACTCACGTTTAATGGTTTTGTTTTTATGCTTGTCGGGCCTCTCGTCCTTCGCCTTAATTTTCTGATATACATAAATCGGAAGCGCGGTTCTTTTCTGCTTACTGTTTTCCGAACTAAATGCGACATTAACATAAAGAGATAAAATTTAATCGGATCATCGGGTGCTTTGGACGGTGACGATTGGTTGCCGGAGGAGGAGCTTTTAGTTCTTCTTACTTGATTAAAGTTTAGCGAGGAGCCAGCCGTCGCGGATTTTCGAGTTAAAACTGACGGCCGGCCGTCGGGAGTTCGAATCCTCTTTCGATCAATGACCGTCTGTGAATGTGGCGGAATTAAAAAAAATAATAATAATAAATAAAAAATAAAAACACCGTGCGATCCGAGTAACCGCTCGGGAACGCCTAATCTCCGCCTGCCGATGCCGTTGCGAAATATATTTTTTTTGCACGTGCGTCGCCGCGGGTCACGACCTGGAAAATTCCTCGGGCCGTTTAGAAATATAATCGATGCCCACTTTTAAACAAAAATTACCCTTTCCGTTCCGGCGGCAATCTTGAAATTTATTCGGGGCTTCACGCGCACGGAAATTTTCGAGCCATAGCCGCGCGTAACGGTTATTTCAGCGAAATTACCGACAAGATTACGGCGTCCTAGGATGTAAAAATAAACGCGCCCTTCGTTTCTTTTTGTCCGGGAATATAAAGCGCGCGAATAAATATTAGCTAGGGAGTTGTACGCATAAAGAGATGTACACGAAAGATAAGTAACGACAAGCGGCAGACCGCGCGCTGCGTGTTTTTTAATATTTCGAACGGGCCGCGTTTCACATATTTTATTACACGCTTGCATCGACAACTTACCGTTTTCTTTGTGCGCGCGCGAAACGTTAAATTTAATAAAATTTAATCGCGAGATCCCCAAAATCCGGCGCCGAAGGACAATAACGAAATTTTAGTATAAATAGTAGCGGAAGTAATTAACTTCACCTTGATCGCGACGATAATTAATAATCTTTAAGTTTAAAACAGTAAGACGGCCTCCTTTGTGATGTTAAGAATTTATAATGAAATACGGAGCACAATCGAGTGGGTTAAAGGAGGCGACTGCAGTTAACGGGCCTTTAGAAATTCCCCGTTTTAAAGCTCCCTCTTTAAATCCATAAAGTTGTTAACGTTCCAAAAGTGGTGCCTAGTTTCGCGTTTAATGTGTAAAATAGAAAAATTAATTAGGCGGGGGGCCCTCGCCTGAGCGAGCGACGGCGCGAAAATACGTAAAACACGGCCTCCTTAATAAAAGTGGATGGGCCCAATAAAATCAGACATGCCGATAAATAAAACGAGCAACTAAACAGAACGCGCGCGCGCCTTCTTTCGTAACTTATCGCGATTCGAACAAAAACGAACATAAACGGGATTTTCTAAGTAAATTTATCTTTGTTGTACGCGTCGATTAAAATAATTTCGTCCTTAGTTCGGAGCGGCGGCGTTTGTTTCGGTGCGAATTTTTTAACATGAACTTTGGCGTCGTATTATTCGCGCGCGCGCGGAGTGCTCGAGTGTTGCGTCGTAGGACGTTCGTTTATTTTATAAAGCGTAGGTGCGTAATCCAATTTTTAATTGGGCAAATGGGAAATCGACGAACGACGCGCCGAACGCGTAAAATGCACATTTCGTTCGAACGTTACCACAACCTTTTCGTTGCACTGCCGTTAGCTTTTTTACAGTTCAAAGTTCTTTTTTTTTAATAAGTTAGCCAAGAACAAGCGTAAAGATCGGCATTGTTTACAAGACGTTCGGCGATGCCATCCTTTCCGCAATTGGGTTCTGTTACTCGTCCTCGTTTCCATTTTCGGACGAGTCGATTTTCTTTTTTTTTTACAACTAATATCGAACACATGCCGTGGTCTTTGTTCGTTGACGAAAATATGATTAAGCGATTTTTTGGCGCACAATCGGAAAGAAAGGGCGGAAATGTTTATGTATAATATTCATGTTTATTGTGTTATTACTGCAATTTTCATTTTTTTTTTCAAACTTGCTATTACTTAATTGATAATTAATTTTTAACGTAATTTTGCGTAACGTAACCTATAACTAAGATAAAACTGTCTGTCCTCGATGTTTCCTCTCGGAAACGCATGGAGATTTTAAAATTATCAAAATTATTCGAACGAATCTAGCTCCGGAGGCACATATTATGTGTATTGCGGTGGGAAAATTTAAAGCCGCATCTTTCGTCGATAGAGGTGGCGATACGTGACTTTCGACAAAACATATTTGCTTTTTATTTATATGATTTTATTCCTAATTTAAATTTTATTTTTTGCGCGCACTTAAGGATTGGTAACTTTCGCGTTACGGCATTTAATCGCATTTTGTGTGTGTGTGTCTGATAAATTACAAGGCGACTAATAGGACGCGCGCGCCTTCTTTCGTAACCTATCGCGATTCGAACAAAAAAATCAAACGGGATTTTCCGGTCTTTGTGCAATATTTTTGGACGCATTTATTAAAGTAATTCCGACGAAACGACTTCGGTTTGTTTCGGTGCGAATCGCACGTGCTCGCGCTAGGAGTGCTCGAGTGTTGTGTTGTAGGACGTTTATGCGACGAAAACGGGTAGGTTTTTTGTCGGCTAACTCTTCGTTTATTTATAAAGTGTAAATACGCGACCTTCGGCTCGAACACAAATTCTCTGGAAGCCGCGATTAGGCTCGATTAGGCTAACTTGGTTAGGCTCGTGGATGGAAACTTGGTTGGAAACCTTCTTAAATTTTATTTTTATCACGACTTTTATCTCACGCCCGGTGCAAAACAGTAAAACGTGCGTGATATTGCAAGTCCACGGTCAACGGAGGACGTTTCGAGGTGGTGCTGAGATACTTTTCGTTTTGTCATTGGAAGGGTGGGGGGGGAGAGTTTAAATATGACATGGCCACTACGTCAATCCGACCTCAACCCGTCGACTTTTATCCGTTGGTCTTGGTCAAAAGATGTTTCGAATTGTCTCGACGTGCGTCGCTAAACGAGCTCGCTTTGTTTGTTACGCAAACAAGATCTGCGGAACGAAGCTTATAAAGGCTCCATTAAATCGTTGCCGTGGCGCGGCCGTAGACAAATAAATCTAGACGAAGGAAGTGCATTTAAAAATGTGTACGGTACACCCCTAAAACGTCGCCGCCAATAAACGCGGAAGCGGTAATGGTTCGGTTAACATATGATAATATTTTCTTCCGGCAAGAACGAGAGTACAGAAACCGAAGGAAATGGCTTATTCCGTGTTTACGAAACCTGCCGGATCTCGACTATTTTAAATTTTTATTACGTAAAAATAAAGCCGTTTATTTCTAGGAAATTGAAAACTAAAACGGTCTCGTTTTTAATGTAATCAAAAAATGTTTATACCGAGGCAACAATTTCGCTTTTTATGCCGATATAAAAGAGAAAATGGGATTCTTTCGAACACAACTAAAATAATCACGCGGATAAAGCAAGTTCGGATCGGATACAATAAAAAAAAACAAAACCGAAGGCCTTCTTCGTTCGGCCATTTTTGAAGTTATCAAAATTAGCGCCCAGCACGTATCTGAAAGGGAAAAAAAGAAGTTTTTTTCGCTAGCGTGTCGCCTCGAAGTAAGCCGCCTAGATACGCGCCAGCCATTTCGCTTGTTTTTCTTTTATACCTCATTTCGTTTGCTTCCTATTTTCGATGCAAATTACATCATTATCCTTTAAGAATAGGTTTTGCCGATATTAAGGTTCATAAAAATTCCATGTAGCTCGGCTGCCTCAAGTGTACGGTTTACATCTTATTATTTGTCGCATAAAATTTAATTGGGTCCTAGATTGGCACTCCCGACTAATTCATGTTTCTCCTGCATTGAATTTAATTTACCGTGTACGTTTCACTATTTAGTCGGCGTAAATTGAATATTCAATCAGTTCGGGGGCGGGGGTCGTTTATTTTGCGCGGCGCGGCGGCTATTTGCTCTACGTAATTTTTTGGCGCATCGGCGCCGTCGGTTGCCGTTTACCAAAAAAAGAGTACCGAAACGAACGACGTTCGACTGTTACGAATCGACGAAGCTGTCGAAGACGCCACTTTCTGCGGGAAATCAAGCATTTTATGTTACTTGCCGCGGTTACGTACGTTCGCGATTTTTATAACAGCGTTTCGACATCCGTTTAACGTCGAAAACAAGTATTACGAATAGAACGAGGAAAACGTTTACAAGTTGAAATACGCAGAGATTCGGTCGTCGCTACAAGACAAGAAAAATGTTGGTGTCGCGGTGAATCGAAGATGTCTGGGCTACAATCGTAGCCCACGCGCCTATCGAAGATTGTCGCGTCATGTGTCGTTATCGAGTCGTTGTAGCTATGCATAGGTAAATAACTAAGAGTGTCGCTCTCGGTCGCCGACTCGGTTCGGAGCACGTGCCGACGCACGGTCGAGTTCGGACGTTTTGTCCCGCGAAATGTGATCGCAGGCCAACGCGCGACGAGAGCGGGCCCAAGACGCGTCGGATAATAAATAAAAACGGACAGCGATCCTTTTGTGTTTTCCGCGTCTTTTACGATAAAAGCTAACGCGAAACAGGCGACGGGACAAAACGTACGAACCACGCTGTACACACACACACACAGTTATTTAGTGTGTTTGTTTTAATTTTCGCTTCGGTCGCGCATTACAACGCATACAACGTTGTCGCGTTCATAAACAGACAATAATGTTTGGGAGGTGGGGGCGGTGCTTATTGCAAATTGCAGTTTGCTCGATCCGATAAAGCTGGCGATTTAAAAAAAAACAAAGGAAGTGCGCAAACGGCTCGCGCGCCCAGTGGACTAGTTGCGAGTAGCTCGCCGTTTCGGTCGGCGCGTCGGCTGCTCACGTCGCGCAAGCTCGGCTCGGTCAGGTCCATTTCCCTGGAGTGCAACTTTTGCAAAACAAAACAAAAATTATGCCATCATTTTGTACAAGTTTTGTACAGTTTTGTACAACCTTTAGTTTTTTTTGTACCCTTCCAAATAGTCAGCTATCGCAGTTTGAAATTTCGCACTCCAGGGAAATGCTAGAGTGCAAAAGTTAAAAATGTCGTTTTTTTTTCTTGTAATAGTAAGAACTCATTTTGTACAGTTTTGTACAACCTTTAAAAAATTTTGTACCCTCCCGGAAATGCGTGAAAATGACCGCCAAAGTTCGTACTCGCGATGTATTTTAGAATGCTCAAAATGTATAGCCTTAAAAAACATTTTAAGAAGATAAATGTCTTTGTTTTTATATAAAAAATGACTTATATTTTGTATTTGTTTAAATAATGTTAAACAAATATTATTCCTTCCAGATGAGATTTATATGTAATAAATAAATTGAAATTCAAATAACATGTATAATATTTATTAGAATTTCAAAAACAGGTATAAAAATACATTTTTTAAATATGACATATAAACATATTGCGTAGTGTACTAATTCACAATTTTATAACAGCACTTAACCAAAAAAGTACGTAAATATAATAAAAAATCATTATATTAAGAACTGGCGTTGATTAATGTTCGTCCGAAGTACGATTTCATCATTACAACGTATGTCCAAAGATTACTTGATGTTCGAAATCATTACCCAATGAACGTTTTTTAGTGTAATGATCTTATACATTGCTATATCGAATGCAGTTCATTACGTCAATGAATAATTTGACTGCTCCAATGAACAAGCTTTCTTTTTTTAATAAATTAGTATATAGATAATATGAATTTTGATTTATAGTGATAATAACTGTGTTTATTAGTTTTATCGATATTCTTACATAAATTCAATAAATTATTCCACTGAAATGCAAAGTTTGTTTATTGTATCGATGAATGTGTTCATTAAATAAAGGAATATTCTTGCATTGTTACAATGTACACTTCTATTCATATTAAAAGAGTACAGTTACTATTTCACATTGTAAATAGGACAATGTTTATGTATATTGTTTCTATAGCAAATTTATTTTTTGTAATGTTTCAATTAATTATCGCTCAAATATACCTACATAGAAAATTTGATTATTAGTTCTTTATTGTTCAATGTCGTCGATTGTAGGAATTTCACGTTTCTCTGGAATTTGATATGTAATAACACACACAAACCGTTTTTAGAAATATTTTTCTATAACAGTTCTAATATAAATATTAATGTAAACGTCGTGATAATTGTTTTTGCAATTATTTAGTTTCAGTTTTCAAACTGCACTGTCTTGAATTTATCCTGTTTCTGCGAAGCCGTTAATATTCCTAGATTATTCTATATATAGAATTAAAAAAATACATAATCAACTGTATTTATACTGTATATTAGTGAACTTAGTCATAGATACGATAAATGTAGTTATTATTTCAAAACGACCTTACATTAATATGATGTTTTAAATTCATAAATTTTAAGTTATGACGTTAATGTAGAAATTCGTAGATACAATCAAGTAATGATTGGATTGATGAAAAAGAGTCGTTAAAGCAATCAAGATATCCATTAAATTATGAAATATGTTCATCAGTTTCTAATGAACATAATAACATTGGGACTACGAACATGGAAATTAAAAAATGAACATCTATTAGTAGTATTAATGAACTTTTATTGTATCAATGATCAAAAAGTCAATAACTGGTGTTTATTGATATTATGTACAATAATTTTTGAGTGAGTATATATATATATATATATATATATATATATTTTATACATAAGTAATGTGGAATCACGTCAAAGGCCGTCGACAAAAACGCCATGAACAAAAATACCGTCAGTTTCAAAAGTCAAATTAAATTGAACCTATTATTATAAACATTAGTATATAGCAGTAATAGGTATCTATTTAACTATATTTGTATATAAATCGAAATCAGTCAATTCCAGAATTTCAATAAACAGTGAGATTCGAAAATTTATTCTTAACAGATACCTGCTTACTTTTAAAGTAAGCCTAGTATAAATTCAGATTAATTATTGTTATATTTGGCACATGCTATATAATTATAAATATACAATGTGTGTTATGAATAATATTTTAATCATTTAAATCGTTGTATAAAACCAGACAACTTCTTTCTATGCTCGTTATTTTCAATTCTTCATTTTCTCTCATCATAAGAACGTTTACAACTAACAAAGTTTGTATAATATAAAGACAAAAAGTACTTTTAACATTATTTTATCCCAACCATGTATCACGTAAATGTAGCATATACATATTATATTATATCTAGCATGTGCCAAATATAATAATAAGTAATCTGAATTTATACTATACTTATACTTATGTACTTTAAAAGTAAGCAGGTATCTGTTAAGAATAAATTTTCGCATCTCATTGTTTGTTGAAATTCTGGAATTCACTAATTTCGATTTATATACAAATACAGGTAAGTAGATACCTATTACTGCTATATAGTAATGCTTATAATAATAGGTTCAATTTAATTTGACTTTTGAAACTTACGGCGTTTTTGTTCACGGCGTTTTAGCTACGGCATTTTTATATATAGTGTTATAAAATTGTGAATTAGTACACTACGCAATATTTTTATATATCATACTTAAAAAATATATTTTTATACCTGTTTAATGAAATTCTAATAAATATATGTTATTTGAATTTCCATTTATTTATTACATATAAATTTCATCTGTTAATTTTATCAACAATTCAAGAAACCACAAATCTGGAAGGAATAATATTTGTTTAACATTAATAAACAAATACAAAATATAAGTCATTTTTTATATAAAAACAAGGACATTTATCTTCTTAAAATGTTTTTTAAGGCTATACATTTTGAGCATTCTAAAATACATCGAGAGTACGAGCTTTGGCGGTCATTTTCACGCATTTCCGGGAGGGTACAAAATTTTTTAAAGGTTGTACAAAACTGTACAAAATGAGTTCTTACTATTACAAGAAAAAAAAAACGACATTTTTAACTTTTGCATTCCAGCATTTCCCTGGAGTGCGAAATCTCAAACTGCGATAGCTGACTATTTGGAAGGGTACAAAAAAAACTAAAGGTTGTACAAAACTGTACAAAACTTGTACAAAATGATGGCATAATTTTTGTTTTGTTTTGCAAAAGTCGCACTCCAGGGAAATGGACCCGGCTCGGTCGACGTAGCCGCGCGGATGACGTCTCGTCAAAGGAAAATAACGGTGCCGATCGGAAAATTTTGGAAAATTCGTTTTTTTTTCATTTTGAAAATTCGGTTCGTCTCGCGGAGGCTTGGTCGCGTTGGAGGGCGAAGATCGAATTCGGGATGTGGATTGTTTTTGTACTTGGCGCGCGCGCGCGCGCGCTCCGCTACGGTTGAGATACGGGGGTGAACCGTTAAATAATTCATCGGCGTCTTAGTTTTCCTCTAATGCAATACTTACTGATAATTTGAATTTCCCGAATTCCTCCGTGGGCGTGTTTGCTTTCGATTTGTTATTCAATTCCATTAGCGTGCTCGGTATGTTTATATATATATATAAATAATTGAAGTTTCGCCACCCGTACGCAGTACCTACACAGGTACGACATCAAACATTTAAGGTGCGTCGACCGCGCGAGAGATCAAGTTTCGTACAAGTCGTCGGCGAGATTAGCCTCTTATCGCCGTCGTAATATTATTACAGTAAATTTGGTAGAGCTTAAATTCAAAATTCGTAGTCATCTTGAACTATATTTTGCAGTAAAGCAGCAGGCTCTTATGTAGTACCCGACGTGGCGTTAGATGTATTTTCTACATTAGCATAGCATTTTATACAAAGTGCTTCGTGGTTTGAATATTAATATATATTCTCGGTACATTTTCGGTATAAATCATCTTAAGATATATAAGAGTGGTCTTTTTGCTGCGCGGCGGCCACGTTAATGTTTACTCGCCAGTCAGCGCCGACGATAATTGATTTGCCGGAACGCATACGGTTTCGAAAGTATCGTTCGTAAACACCCTTATTTAATTACGCGAGAACTGTCGGTCCTTCGTGCCCGTCGTTCAACTTTCGTTAAGCCGTTGCGTCGAAAACGGCCGTGTCCGATTAAATGTTTGAAAACGAACCCTGAATAATATAAAAGAAGGAAGTTTTAAACGTTGGCGTGCCTCTCGCGCATTTCGCCGTTAAGCCCTGTAATTTATTTGCATTACGCGTTATAAATCAAAAAATTTCTTTTCTCAAAATTCGGACGAATATTAGCGTGCGAACGCCGAAAGATGGTATTTGTAAATTGTTAATAATAACCTAAACATTCGCAATTTTCTCGACGAAATTGAAACGAAATTTCAATATCGTCGGTGGCGTGTTAACTTTCCTATTAAAAGCCGCCGTTTCGTGCGGGTCGACTTCCGCTAATGAGCTATTTTTAAAACGTTTTATTATTTTAATATCCCCTCCCCCCCACACACACCCCATCACCGTCACCGCGACCCTTCCTTCCCGTCACGTTTCTCGGTCGCGACGATCAGTTAAGCGACCGTAATATCGTCGCGATTTGGTTTTTGTGAAAGATAAGTGCGCCCAATAAATTGGGCGCAAGATCCGGGGACGGTTCGGGAAAACCGACGTAACGGTGTAACATCGCAATTTCTGTCGTCTTTTATTTTTGGAGCTTTGTCGTTTACAGGCCTTTTACCTATTGAAAATTCTCGCACACTTGCGGATTCAGCGCGCGCGAGTGGGTCGCGCGCCCGGGCCTTTCGGAAAATTGTCGGCGCGCGGGGCGCGTTATGTCCTATTCGTCTTTAATCGTGAATCGCATTCGAATTCGCGAAATAAGGGTTGAACCCTGAAGCTTTATGTTTCTATAAAATTAAAAAGGAAACTACACACACGCATGTATAAAGTTTCTATGTGAGCACCGAGGGTTAAACTGCTGATTAAAATTGAGTACACCGTTTCCGGTACTATTACGCACTATTACCTACCATTTCCCGACTATTGTCTGCTATTTCCCGACTATTATCTACTATTTCCGAATATTACCTATTATTTTCCATTATTTCCGATTATTATTTACTATTTTCAGATTATTGTCTGCTATTCCTCAACGATTGTCTACTATTTTCCGATATTTCTCGACTATTGCCTATTATTTTCCACTATTTCCCGACTATTACCTACTATTTTCCGATTATTGTCTGCTTTTTCTCGACTATTGCCTACTATTTTCCGCTATTTCTCGACTAATGTCTACTATTTTCCGCTTTTTCTCGACTATTGCCTATTATTTCCACTATTTATCGACTATTACCTACTATTTTCCGTTATTTCTCAACTATTGCCTACTATTTCTCGACTATTGTCTATTATTTTCCACTATTTCCCGACTATTACCTGCTATTTGTCGACTATTGCCTACTATTTTCCGCTATTTCTCGACTATTGTCTACTATTTCCACTATTTCTTGACCACTGCTATTTCCGCTATTTTCCGACTATTACCTATTATTTCTACTATTTCTCGACTATTGCCTACTATTTTTCTCTATTTCTCGACTATTGCCAACTATTTTCCGCTATTTCTCGACTATTGTCTACTATTTACACTATTTCTCAACTATTGCCTACTATTTTCCGCTATTTCTCGACTATTACCTACTATTTCCAGATTATTGTATATTTCTCGACTATTTCCTACTATTTTCCGCTATTTCTCGACTATTGCCTACTATTTTCCGTTATTTCTCGACTATTGCCTACTATTTCCACTTATTTCTCGACTATTACCTACCATTTTCCGCTACTTCTCGACTATTACCTACTATTTCCCGATTATTGTCTGCTATTTCTCGACTATTGCCTACTATTTTCCTCTATTTCCCGACTATTGCCTACTATTTTCCGCTATTTCTCGACTATTATTTCCAACTATTTCGAGACTATTACGTACTATTTCCCGATTATTTCTTGTATGTTCTACAACATACACGTGCCTCGGTGGGCACGTTGTGATAGTGGATCGCAAGATACGCGACATTTTTATGGAGAAGCTGGAGTCTAGGACATTTTGGCGCGGCCGTTCGGACGCAAGAACACTACGACGTCCAACCTACGGGCGCAGGGACAGTACGACGGAAAATTCGTTGCGTTTTTCGTCTTGTTGCGTTTCGTTTCGTTTTATCTGCCGTTTAACTCGTGATGGTTACTATCGATCTCGGAAACTAACGGGAACACGTGAAAACGGTGTTAAGACAAAAAAAACAGCTTTATCACTCAAAATTGGGGATGTTCGGGTAGCAGTTTTCGCACGGTGACTCAAAGCGACGCAGCGTTTCCGTATACTGCCTAAACCTGCAGCTGCCGCTGTCGAAGTTCGGCTACGTCCTGAATTGTGTGTGACACGTGCACAGACCTTAGACTTTAGATAACCCCCGCGCAAAAAATCTGAAGTCGCGGTCCTTCACGGCCGATCGGGAAATAACCAGGAAATAGACGGTCGTCGCACGTGGAAACTGCTCACTTTCGTTGTCTTAATCTCGTTTGCCGAGATAGATAGTAACTTATGGGACACCCCATAACATTCCTGTAAAAGTTGCGCTTTCCATTAACCGCACGATAATTTTTATGTGCGCCTGCGTTATGTTCAATATGCGACGTTGAACATAAGCAGCCAACATTCAAACCGAAACACGCATGCGTGAACGAGGCGAACAGGGCGCCATACTGTAAAAAGTTTTGCGCCCACGCCCGCCTTTAGACGCGCTTTATCGGGAAATGTTCGCGCGAAGATTAAACAAAAATAGAACGCGCGCAGCGTCGCGACCCGGGTTGGGGGGGGGGCAATTCTCAAACCGTTCGCTTACATAACGTATGCGAAAATGACGTCGCAACAATGGGTTTTTATAGAAACTGTTTGTTGTGACGTCATTTTCGCGTACGTTATGTAAGCGAACGATTCGAGAATTCGACCCCTCCCCCCCCGTTTCGATAAAGTACAAGTGCGTGTCGCGCTAACCGACCTCGAGAGGTCGCTCTTTTCGGGCCGCGCTTCGTTCGCTTTAGTTTTTAAGTACCCGCAAACCGCGAATCGAAATTGCAATATAATTATCGCAACGACGCGAAGTCCATTAGCGGGGCAGATCGAGGGCGAGATTCGGAGTTTGTTCGCCAAAAATCAAGATACTCGCGTCAATTTGTTAGGGCGAAAGGTGGGCACATTAAAAAAGTCCTTCATACTAAATTAACTTGCTCAGGTAAATTAGATGAAGTTATCGGCAATCTCGTTCATTTATATAGTAGTCGCGCATTAATTACGGCTCGTTATCAGACATTTCTCCACAATTTGTCTATTTTATCGGGGCGCGGCCTCCCGAGATTAAGCGAGTGTGCCGAGCGCCGGGGGCACTTATCGGCTTGTAAGGTTATTATTTGTATAAATATCGCCTAATAACCCCGTGTAATTACAACGGTCGGGGCAATAAATAACTTCGCCCGGACAAGTACTCTTTTTTTTTCATTGTCGCGTACAGATACGGGGTTTCCTATCCGTTCGTGCTTTTTCTTTTTTTCGTTACACGGGACTTACGTGCGTGGACGGTATGGGAAAAACAAGTGCAGGTACATTAGGTAGGTGCACGATAATATTTTGCAAGTCGTTTGTTATGATTACGCGAAGCACGAACATTTTTTTGTTGTTGTTGTTTAAATGCAAAGTGAAATGCAAGAAGTTACGACACGATGTCGAGCCTCGTAGATGAGAATATTTATGCGCACCCCTATTATAATAAACAACACGAGGAGGTAATCGAGGAGAAAAAGGTACGAACCCGTTCGTTGTTGGCGCGCTATCTCATTTAAGTACGGGAGAATTAATGGAACTCCACAAACCGATGGAATACGACGCGCCCCTTAATTCAAAATGCGCGCCTCCGCGTTTTACTAATTATATTTGGTAATACGTTAACGCCGGAGAGTGGTTGAATGTGTTTCCTTATCGACTCGCGCTCATCAAGTTTGCTGCCGCCTGTTACCTATTAGGCGCCGGTTGTTTGCGTTTTGTCTTGGAGTCTCTTGTATATTTTTCGATTTACGTTATCTCCGCGATGATAGTTAATGTGGGCGTTTTGCCGCGCTTCCCGTTTGAAATTGTCGTCGATCGAATTGTTCTGGAGGCTCGAACTCCTCCTTGGTCCGTCAGAAGAATCTCTTCTTTCGAGTGGCGCCCGTCCAATTTTTTTGCCGAAATGGAAGTGTTGGAAAAATGTTTGCTCCGAGAAGGGCAAGTTCGAGTTGCCGCATCGCCTCCGTACAAGCTTATCGGCTTTGTCCAAGGGGGGAGCGATAGGATTCGAACCTTTCAACCGTTAGTTGTCGGACGAGCGCGGGACGCTCTACCGCGCGAGCTTCCATTTTCCCGTTTCCGGCATCGAGTTTCGGTTCAAGATTTGAAGATGGACGAAACTGATCTGCCGCCGAATAATCATCGTGTTCTTCCGTTCGCGATCGCGAAACCACTTCGATATGCGACAGACGGCGAGAGATGACGTCGCGCGCGCGCGCGCTTAGTTCGCAGGTAAAGGAGGACGGAATGGCCGTCTCGCCTGCGTGGCGCCGCGCATTCATAATAAACTCAAACTTCGAGCGATCCGTTTCGTCTCGTTCCACCTTACGCGTGCCGATGTCGGCACGAATCGAAATGGGACATTTAACGAGCGAGGGGGGAATACTGCACGAAACTCGCCCTCGCAATCGTCGGGGAAGTCAAATTCTCTCGGTCTTTTAATATTTTCAAAATATCATCCGGATATTGAATACGTGACTCCTTATTCCGTCGTAAGAACTGCACGAAGGTCGATTAGTTTCCGCATTTAATTTCGAACATGTCATTCGACTTCCTAAATTGCCCCTTATCTCGGCGAATTTAAGATTCTTCGGGGGGGAGGGGGCGAGCGATTTTCGATATGGGAATAAATTGATATTTATACGTCGAGATTTACAAACGGGCCCGCGCCGGCCCCTTTAAACGACTTATGTGTCATTTTTGTGACCGCGCCATTGTAAACGAATGCTACATTTGCATAATTTTCGTCTTTGTTGCAGGGGCGCTACTCGTTCAGAGGTTTGAACAGCAACCCGCCTACACGGAAGTAAATCCGGGTCAAAACGCGCTGCTGGCGTGCAAAGTGCTCAACAAAAAGGGATCCTGTTCGTGGCAAAAGGATAATAAGGTAAGTCAAAAATAGTACGTTTACCTATATATATATATATATATATATATATATATATATATATATATTATTTAAAAATTAATAATAAACGGAAACAATGCCGAACGTCTCGTTAAGTATTCATACGCGTAACCATCGCATCGGCGCGCGTATTTGCCATATAAAATTAAACTTGACCGTTTCGCGCAAACATTTTCGGTCCGCGTGTAAAACAATATACGTTTTTGACATTCATTATATAAAGTTCTTTTCGAATCTACCTTGTTTCGGCTCGATTTTTTTTTGTCTAGAACGTCACGTGTATGAATTAAATATCATTCGGTTCTCTTCCATTATTTACGTTCCGAGGTGAATGGACCTCTTCCACTAAATAAGTTAAGAAACTCGACGTCCAAGTCGAAACGATAAAATTGACGGGCGGATGGCGACGATGACGGCCAGAATGGGCGTTTAATTACGAAAAAAAAAATATTTTTTTAAATTTTGATACCGAGATAATATTATCTTATGTAACAAGGGTTAACAAATGAACAACGATCGGTAGCGACGTTCACTTCATCAGTTTTTAATTCGTTTTTTTTTCAACGCCTCATTAATCATCGCGCTACCCTCGGCCGATGTAGGGGGCAAAAACAAAAAACGAGCCGCGACACGTTCGGGGGCAGGGGGAGGGGTTCGTTGTTCATTCCAATCATGTTTCTTTCTTGTAAATTATGGACGGCGGAATTTGGACGTAGTTACGGAAGTAAGAAAACGTTCTGTTTACTTAAATTGATTTTTGTTTTGACTTTAGACGCCTCGTTTATAAAGTGAACACTAACTGCTTGACTCGATGCGACTCGCGTCGAAACATGATGCGTTTTTCGCATTTCCATAAGTCGCTCGAGGTTGTACGACGGCTGTATTGAGATTTTCAAGTTCCTTATCCGTGATAAAGGTTTTTTGAACATTTATTTTGACGGTCGGTCGTCGTGTTTGTTGCCCAGAAACGTCCACGCGGGTTTTGGCCCATGGCAAATGAAGACTTCGTCACTAGGTCCGTCGTAATAAAAGCTAGGTTCCTTTTTTTGTTTGCAAATAGATCAAAACCATCTTCGTGGTGTCATGTCGCACGGGTGCTTAATTAATGGCAGGTCAAGGCTCTGCGCAAAGCTGTTTGAAGATTTATTTTGACGGTCGGTCGTCGAGTTTGTTGCTCAGAAGCGTCCACGCGGGTTTTGGCCCATGGCAAATGAAGATTTACCGTCGTGCCGCATCTTCTTTACCAGGTCCGTCGTAATAAAAAACTAGGTTCCGTTTTTTGTTTGCAAATAGATCAAAACCATCTTCGTGGTGTCATGTCGCACGGGTGCTTAATTAATGGCTGGTCAAGGCTCTGCGCAAAGCTGTTTGAAGATTTCTTTTGACGGTCGGTCGTCGAGTTTGTTGCTCAGAAGCGTCCACGCGGGTTTTGGCCCATGGCAAATGAAGATTTACCGTCGTGCCGCATCTTCTTTACCAGGTCCGTCGTAATAAAAAACTAGGTTCCGTTTTTTGTTTGCAAATAGATCAAAACCATCTTCGTGGTGTCATGTCGCACGGGTGCTTAATTAATGGCTGGTCAAGGCTCTGCGCAAAGCTGTTTGAAGATTTCTTTTGACGGTCGGTCGTCGAGTTTGTTGCTCAGAAGCGTCCACGCGGGTTTTGGCCCATGGCAAATGAAGATTTACTGTCGTACATTTTCGTAATCACCTTGTCACACGGGTGCTTAATTATTGACAGGTCAAAGCACTGCGCAAAGGCGTTTGAAGATTTCTTTTGACGGTCAGTCGTCGTGTTTGTTGCCCAGAAAAATTCACGCGGGTTTTGGTCCATGACAAATGAAGATTTACTGTCGTGCCGCATCTTCGTCACTAGGTCCGTCGTAATAAAAAACTAGTTTCCTTTTTTTGTTTGCAAATAGATCAAAACCATCTTCGTGGTCGCCATGTCGCACGGGTGCTTAATTAATGACAGGGCAAGGCACTGCGCAAAGGTGTTTAAAGATTTCTTTTGACGGTCGGTCGTCGAGTTTGTTGCTCAAAAGCGTCCACGCGGGTTTTGGCCCATGGCAAATGAAGATTTACCGTCGTGCCGCATCTTCGTCACTAGGTCCGTCGTAACAAAAAACTAGGTTCCTTTTTTGTTTACAAATAGATCAAAACCATCTTCGTGGTCGCCATGTCGCACGGGTGCTTAATTAATGGCAGGTCAAGGCTCTGCGCAAAGCTGTTTGAAGATTTCCTTTGACGGTCGGTCGTCGAGTTTGTTGCTCAGAAGCGTCCACGCGGGTTTTGGCCCATGGCAAATGAAGATTTACTGTCGTACATTTTCGTAATCACCTTGTCGCACGGGTGCTTAATTATTGACAGGTCAAGGCACTGCGCAAAGCTGTTTGAAGATTTCTTTTGACGGTCGGTCGTCGAGTTTGTTGCTCAGAAGCGTCCACGCGGGTTTTGGCCCATGGCAAATGAAGATTTACTGTCGTACATTTTCGTAATCACCTTGTCGCACGGATGCTTAATTATTGACAGGTCAAAGCACTGCGCAAAGGCGTTTGAAGATTTCTTTTGACGGTCAGTCGTCGTGTTTGTTGCCCAGAAAAGTTCACGCGGGTTTTGGTCCATGACAAATGAAGATTTACTGTCGTGCCGCATCTTCGTCACTAGGTCCGTCGTAATAAAAAACTAGTTTCCTTTTTTTGTTTGCAAATAGATCAAAACCATCTTCGTGGTCGCCATGTCGCACGGGTGCTTAATTAATGACAGGGCAAGGCACTGCGCAAAGGTGTTTGAAGATTTCTTTTGACAATCGGTCGTCGAGTTTGTTGCCCAGAAACGTTCACGCGTGTTTTGGCCCATGGCAAATGAAGATTAACTGTGGACGTCGTGCCAAAAAACTAGGTTAATTTTTGTTTGCAAATAGATCGAAACTATCTTTATGGGTGTATGGTCCCTATTTCGCACCAGTGCGACCATTCGTTCGCATAATGAAGACGCGATAACAATCCTTACAAGAACTACGAAACAAACTGCCCCGAACTGGCGCGCTTTTGGTGTACTTGACGATCGCCGTAACTTATCGAACCGTACCAACGAAAAGTTCTAACGAGCGATGTCTGAACGACAAAAAAATATGACCGATACTAAACAACTAGGAGCACGCGCATTAACTAAAAAAAATTACAGAACCACAACTGATGGGACACTCATCAGAATTGGGAGATATCGACAGTGACGACTCTAAAATTGATGCGGTGGGTTTAGAGATTTTGGTACTTTTGTGTATTTGCAGAGACGGCACGTGAATTTTCGTGTTATTCGCAAAAGCGACTTTTACTAAGATCGAATTGTGATATTTCGAACGGTCACGGTCCGGATTTATGACAAGTTCCGAGGTCATCCATTATTCACGGAACGCCCTGTATGTAGTACATCTTCAAAATTAAGTTTCGATTAGGAACGCCAGCACAACACCTAAAAATATACAAGAATTTCGAAATTTTTGTTAATTTGATTTTGTTGCTTCGCCCTTAACACGTAACGAACTGTCATATCGCCACTAACAAACAAAATTATGGAGGGTAGTTTTTGTTTTCGTACCAATCGACAAAATCGAGATTACGTAATTTATCCGAAACTTTCAAGTTTTTGTATTTTTTAGGCGTTGTGCCTGTGCTGGCTTTATGGGGGCGAGGGGGGGGGGGTAGTTTTTTCGGCGCTTCAATTCTCGCATAATAGACTTGATTCGATTGCGCCAAAGTGGCCGCGTGATGTTATCGGAAAGATTCTTTTAAGCGTCCGTCGTCCTCGACGATATGTTTTAACAGCTGCGCTTTCTGTGCAGACGACAATAAACGTCTACTATTCAATTTGCTAATGAATTATCGCGATGTTTGTGCTACCACCGAATCGATCGATAACCACATTCAAACAGGCCAAACAATCCTCGAGTTGTTCCATTTTCACAACAAATTCGCAAACGTAGAACGTCGTAACAACGATGATTAATTTAATAATCGTCAACCGGTTTTAACGCGTGACTTTATAGTACACGATCGACCAAACATTATGCACAATTGACCTAATAATCGAATAATTGACCAAAGATAAAAAATTTTCTAGAAACATTTGCGATAGCCAGAGGGATGAAGAAACTCGACGCGGACGTGTTGTGTGGCACGAGCGATTACGGCGCGAAACGCCGCTTTTTTGCCGGAAAAAAATGGGGTTCTAGTCAAAAATTGTATTTTTGATTAATTGATTCGGCACAACCTGAAACACACAAGGAAATTACATTTTCACCGACGGGGGGATTTCGCGTCAGTAGAAGACCCCCAGCTCGCCCTCACTTTTTATATCAAACCGCGAATTAAATTGATTAAATTAAAAGGCTCAATTAAAAATGATTCGCGGTTTGATCGCGGATTGGCCTAATTATTTCGCGGTTTGATTACCGTGTTACGCAATTATTTCGCGATTTCGCGGGAATGATTGCCGTGTTACGCGCGATTCCGCGGGCTAATTCGCGGTTCCGCGAATTGATTGATCTAATTAATCCGCGGATCCGCGATCTGATCGATTGATCTAATTAATCGGCGGGGCGCGCTTTGATCGAATTATTGATTGATTGATATCGCGGAGTCGCTGGTCCGTTCAATTAGATCGCGTATTAATGTGCGTCATCATTGATTAGACTGACGAACCTCCCCGAGCATCGATCGTTTCGAATTCGTTGCGTCACATATAGAACAAATAAAGTAGTGTATGTAGATAGCCTCGCTAGCTCTGATGGTTTTACCCTGTTAAGTGGAAAACGCCTTGAAATGATATATTCAGGCGGAATTATTTGGTCGGTTCGAATCCGACTCAGGGTAAAGCTTTTTAAAATCACTGTGCATGCGCCGAAATCGAAACGATCGATGCTCGGGGAGGTTCGCCAGTCTAATCAATGATGACGCACATTAATACGCGATCTAATTGAACGGACCAGCGACTCGCGATATCAATCAATCAATAATTCGATCAAAGCGCGAACCGCGGATTAATTAGATCAATCGATCAGATCGCGGATCCGCGGATTAATTAGATCGATCAATTCGCGGAACCGCGAATTAGCCCGCGGAATCGCGCGTAACACGGCAATCATTCCCGCGAAATCGCAAAATAATTGCGTAACACGGTAATCAAACCGCGAAATAATTAGGCCAAACCGCGAATCATTTTTAATTGAGCCTTTTAATTAAACCGCGAATCAATTTAATTCGCGGTTTGATATAAAAAGTGGAGTGGCGAGCTGGGGGTATTCTACTCCCGTCCAGTTGGCCGCATCCAGTTGTCCCGTTCTCCCCAGGTACCCTGTATGTCGAGAGAATTTTTCGAGAATTAAATGTAATCGTACGAGTTAAGTCGAATGGCAAGTCAAAGATGGCGTTCGAAACAGTTCGCGCCGGCGTCGTAGTGTTCTTGCGTCCGAACGGTCGCGCCGAAACGTCCTAGACCTCGATTGTCGCAGCACGTCGGACGCGGTCTTGGATTTTTTTGCACATTTATACTTTTAGCGGACGCGACTTTCGCACTTAGGTCGAGAAAATCCGATTAAACCGCTGCGAATTTTTCAACGGCGCCGACTTTTGGCCCGATTGTCGGCCGACCGCTCAAAAGATCGAGCTTTCCCGCGCCAATTTTAGCGACGAAACGCCAAAAATTGCCCCAGACGAAGTTACAAAAGGACAAAAAGGGTCCCACCGTAAAAACTTTTAATTAAGCACTTGCCCCGACTTCGACGACGTCCGCGCGGCCCCGAAACTTTCCGACGACGGTCCTAATAATAATTCATAAAGTCTCGTCTAATTAGGGTAACCGGCGCGCCAATTAACGCGGGCGTTAAATAAATCATCGGCTCTCGAGTTCGGAGGGCGCGATTTTTAAAATCGACCCGCCTCCCCCCCCCTTCCCTTCCGAGATGAATTTATGCACCGTTCGCGTGTTTACGTGTGTGTGTTTTTTTTTTAATCTGCCGGATCGGAACTCTTTTTTCAAAGTAATTTATCTGCACTTTTTCTCGAATTTCCACCGCGTCTTGGGGCGAGGAGGCGAGCGAAAATTAAAACGGACACTAATGGCGAAGGCGCCGCCGCCGCCGCGGAGAGCGTCTTCGAACCGAAAACACGCTCGAGGATTCGGGCGTCCTGTCAAAGAATACTAATGCAAAAAGCTGAGCGATGGGGGCCACGGCCGCACCCGGAATACTCAATGCTGTAAACAATCACCGTAAGTTGCGGCCTCGAGGGATTATCGCTACTGAAGAGTCAATCGACAAGACGAGATTTGTCTCTCGAGATTAGAGTTTAGTTCTGTTCCGCTTATCATTCGATCGGTTTTATGGGAAACGGTCGCGTCGGTGCTGCGGACTTTTGGGGCGTGATCGGGTTGTTCTATATCTTTCGGTAACAAAGTGAAATATCGAGGTGTTCGTTTACCGGGGGTGGGGGGGGGGGGCGTGAAAGTTAACCGACGATACCGGGAGCCGTTTCAATTGTTGGAAGAATTATAATTTCACTTGCGAATGCGTAAAATTCATTCGAAGAAATTGTTACCCAACTAAGTCGAGCGCGAATTTCGCGCGACAATGGAAAGAACTTTGATTCGGAGCCTTCGCCGAATAATGACAAAAGTCGTAAATCACTTAAACGGTTTAAAATCGCTTCCGTTCGAACAATTTCGGGGGAGGGGGATAGCAACTTCTTGAACTACGTACAAACGTTTGGTTTTGTTTTTTTTCTTTCGACGCGAACGCGCGCCTCCCCGTCTCTCGCTCCGCGTGCGCCGCTACGTAATAATAAAATAACGTCCGTTCCGGCCGGAATTCCTGCCCTATTCGCGCGCGCACGTTTCATTTTGCACGAGCCGTAAGTTATGGGGGAACATAAAAAAAGATAAACGCAAAATTGTAGAAATTGGCAATAACTTGCGTCGGCAGTCCAAACAATCTGAAAAAATATTTGCACGTTTTGCGTGATATATTAACTTTGTTTTAGCGTCACATTTTTTGATGTATCGTCGGCTTTTTAGGTTGTTTTCTTTTTTTCTCTGGCCGAATGTATAGACGAACGCGCGATCCGTCGTCGATTTTCTCGAGACGTTTTGCTCGATTGGATTCGGCGTCGTTTCGGAAGTGCGCGGCCTTCTCGCTAATTTTCTGCCGTTTTCCGAATATTCATTTGAAATAGGTACGGACGACCGCGTATTTTTGGGGCGTGTGCGAGAATGCGGCTCGTCGCTCACAAACGGATATTCTCGAGTGCGAAATCCCCCGACCGATTAAAACATTTGTTTTCTACGGTAACGTCGCTTTCGACATCGAGCCTCTTCCGTGCGACAACGACCCCGCGAACGGCGACAAAGTCTGCGCAAAGAAACTTTAAATTATACGGGTACAGTCGAGTGCAAAATTAATGTCGCGGACACGCTCGCCGATGTGCGACGAACAAAATTGCGCTTTAAAGCGGCAACTTGCAAATTCATAATTTCACACTCGATCGTTTTAGAGAGACCTGAGTCCAGGTGAAACGTCGCCGTTTTAAATGTCGAATGCGCCCGGCAGTCACGCCCGAATATCTAAAAAAGCGCCATCTATTTTTGCTCGTTTGCGAAAATCGCATCGAAAAAAGAGAGAAAAAAAACGCGGTAAAGTGTGACGCAAACTATCAATTCTCTCGGAAACAGCAAACTTACATAAAGTGACGTTAGCGATAAGACAGCTGACTATAATTTAAGTGCACTCGAGCGAAACGCCCCGACGGACGGTTATAGAATTCGAATTCGATCGGACAAACAGCAGCGCGCGCGGGCGTGTTCTTATTTCAATAAAGTTTCGGCTTATCTGATGGAAACATTATCGAGACCTTATAGCGCGGCCGTTGCGTTACTACATACAAATTACTTTTTCGATACGCAAACAAGTCCGCCGCGTCGCGTGGCGGTACACATCGGCAATTATAATTAATTCAACTAATGTTAATAATCGTTAGCCGATCAAATATTTTTAGGGGGGGCAGGCTTATTTATTTATTATTATCGGAGCAACGTGTTTTTGTTGCGGCCCGTGATCGCTAACGATCACCGGTTCGGTACAAATAAGGATAAAATGGGACGTACACGTGTCTCGACTACAGGAGGAGGTCTTTCGGAATATTTAATGTTTTACGGATCGGCCCGAAAAATTGAATTCGCGGAAAATATCGAGTGGCCCCCCGCGCAGTCCGGATCTCGCTCCAAATGATTACTTCCTGTGGAGCCGCCTCGGGTCGAAGGTCTAAGAAAATAATCGTATCGCTTTGGAGCAGCTGAGGGGGAGATGGGGGGGGGGGCGTACGGAGAGCAACGTGTCGTACAACGTACATTTTTGCATCACAAAAATGTTCATTCTTTCTACAACAGTTCGATACACCCAATATCGATAATTCTGCGCGTTTTGTAGTTTTTGTTTTATTCGATATTTGAACCGCCGATACAGTTAAGGCCGTGCACACGCCAGGGCAGGCGCGGGCATGTTTAACACATCGACCGCCAACTACGAGATAACTCGCAGGTCGTTTACTTGCCATATTTGTGCAGCTAGTGTTAAATTCGTAGTGTATCAGTGCAAATACGAATAGATAAGTGGAATACATTCACTTACCCCCCCTCCACTTTCCGCGGATTCAAATGATTCGCGGTTTAATTAATGTGTCCAATTAAAATGGTTCGCGGTTTGATCGCGGATTGACTGCCGTGTTACGCCGCGTTCTCGCGCGCAATTATTTCGCGGTTCCGCGGATTAATTAGATCAATCAAATCGCGCGAGACACGGCGACCCGCGAAATCGCGAAATAATTGCGTGGCACGGTAATCAAGGCGCGAAATAATTAGGCCAATCCGCGAATCATTTTAATTGAACACTCTAATTAAACCGTGAATCGTTTTAATCCGCGGAAAGTGGAGGGGTAAGTGAATCTATTCCACTTAGATAGCCTCGGGGAAGGGATCAAAAAATCAAAAAAGGCCAAAACGTGTACGAATTAACTCGCAGTTGGCCTCCGCGAACGGCTTTCTGTTACATAAGCCAACTGGGAGATAATGCGTAAGATCGTTTTTTCAAAAAAAAAAGAAAAACACATTCTATATGCTTTTTGATGATTACTGTGTAATATAATTAGAGTTTTTAATAATACAAGGGGAAGGCACGGTCTGGGAATTTTAGTTTCGGATCGGCCTTTGTGCTACTGGGGTAGTGCACCGTTTGTGAGTAAATATAGTAAAGTCCTAGCGCGCACTATCCAGTCAAATCCAAGAAAATGCGTTCTAAAGTTTTCGTAGTAGTTTATATAAAAGAAAATGCCTGACGTTTGTATGAGAGCCGCGTAGCACGGGAAGTTGGGTTTACGACTTGTGTGCACGCCGTCCCAGGTTCAAACCTTACACGTAGTTTTATTTTATCGCCCGAATAATAATAGCTAATATTAGTTAATTAAAGGTATTTTCTGTTTTTCGTGTTTGTACAATCATTATCGCTCTGGTTTCTGTACACCATTACCTGCTGATTGCAAATGAATTAAAACAGACAACTACACTTCAAGTAGACTGGAAGACCTCGTCGACTCTTTCTGGCTTCGTTTGCACTTCCCAGCTGTCGACGAGAAGAAATTTCTTCTGTTTTCACACGAAATAAGAACAAATTGTAACAGTTTTCTTGATAAATAAAACGAAAATTTTAAAATTTGTTTTCAAATTTTCAGTATTTTCAACAAATATTAAGAATTCTTGTTTTTTTTTTAATTTTATTGTTAATAAAACAACTTACAGTTGAAGAACTACATCAATTAATAATTATAATTTAATTGTAAAAAACGTATCGTATTATTCGGACGACAAAAAAAGATACATAGGTGTAGGGTTCGAACCTGGGACGACCTGCGCTACCCAACTCTCGCACAAATGTCGGGCATTTTCTTTTATATAAGCTACCACGAACGCTTTAGAACGCGTTTTTCTTGGATTTGGTCGGATAGTGCGCGCTAGGACTTTACTATTGGGTTGGGGAATAAGTTCGTAGCGTTTTTATCAAAGACTTTTATTTAAACAAAAATCAATAGTTATAACAATAAATTAATCAATTATGTGTTCGCCGTTGCCGTTTACGACCTCCACCCACCTCTCGACCAATTTGTCGATGCCGTTCCGTCAAAAATCGCCCGGTCTGGTATCGAAGAAGTTGTCGAGCCAGTTTTTAAGGTCCTCTTCATTGTCGAAGGTAACGCCTCTCGTATGATTCGACAGGGAACGGAAAAGATGGTAATCCGTCGGTGCAAGGATGCTGAAGGACCTCCCATTCGAGCTCTTGGAGTGCGGCTTTGACGACTTGTGCAACATGGGGCCTGGCGTTGTCGTGAATGAGTATGGTTTGGCCTTGTTGATGGGGTCTTTTCGGTCGAATAGCCTCTTTCACGCGGTGTAGCTCCTTGTTGACCGTGGCATTCCTTTTGAGCATTTCCCAGTGAGACCATGCCCTCCCAGTCCCACCAAACGCAGATCATGGTCTTCTTTGGACGGAGGTCAGGCTTGACTCTCGACTTTGGTGTATCTTCTGGAGCCACCCACTTCTTTCTTTGCTTCATATTTATGTATAGGCACTATTTCTCATCTCCCGTGACGATTCGGTACAAAAAGCGCTGTTAATGACCGCATGTTGCTCGATGGCGGGCTAGATGTTGAGAGCAATTTGAAGGCGATTTTCTTTGTTGTTTTCGTTAAGCTCGTGAGGCACCCGGGCTCCCAATTTTTCGGCAAATCCCATTGAACGAAGATGATTGAGAATCGTTTTATGATCGCAGTTCATTTTTTCGGCCAATTCACGACTTGTTTGGTGACCGTCCTCTTTCAAAAGTGTTTTGAGACGCTCTTTGTCGAATTCAGAATGTCTTCCGTGCTGTAGACTCGCCTATGACTGACACCTTCTCCGTATACGTTGCAAATGTCCCGGGCTGCTTCAGCAGCTTTTTGGCCTCGATGTAAAGCAAAGAAGAGCAGGTGTCGAAAATGTTGATTTTCACCTCCTGGATATTTCATTTCTAAGCCTGAAAAGTAATAAAAAATTGAATTACTCAAAAAAACGATTAGCACAGTTTTGTAGAGCAGAAAGAGCTCTATCGAATGAATATTATACACTTTGTCGAAAGCAAAAAAATCGTTGTACAACTAAAAGAAAATATAAAAACGCTACGAACTTATTCCCCAACCCAATATATTTACTCGCAAACGGTGCACTACCAGTTCGCAAGGGCCGATCCGAAACTAAAATTTCCAAATTGGCTTTTTTTTCCACCGGAATCTTGAAAAGTACGGCGGCAGTCAACGTGTTAATGCGCGTCCCGCATAATTTGCCGCATCGCCGTTCGAACGAATATCGGGCAACTTTATACTAAACGCGACTCGGTTTATTGCCCTAACGTAGTTTTCTTTTTTGGAACTCGACTTTGCCGCGTGCGTCGCCTCGTTGTTTTCTTAACAATTTAACAAATAATTGCCGTTTTGTCTGTCGGTCGATCGACTTATTCGGGTCGGCTTTTCTCGAAACCGTGTCGGTTCCGAAAGGTTTTGCGTTTTTGGGTTTACGCCCTAAAGCGCGGCGGTTGTTGTTGTTTCTGAAGCTTTGTTTTGGAAATGCGCCCGTCCAAGCGCGTCCCGTTGCGATCTCCTCGACAGTCGAGCGAATCGTTCGGGTTAAGTTTTGGTCCGGGAAAAAAATAGGACGTTCGCAGGTTTCGAATCCCGTTATTTTCGGCCACCTGTCGCCCAATGTCGCGAGGGCGCGCAGCGTGTTGTTTTATCAACGTTGCGCCTACAAATAGTCTAAGGGCGATGTCGGCGTTCACTCCGATCACAGTTGCGGCCATTATTAATTTTAATCGTCGCAACGTGATTTTTTCACGTCACGTAAGATCGCGTAGATAAACCTAACTCGGGCAAGTTTGATTTATTGAGTACGTTACGTGCGGCGCGAGTTTCGAACATCTGCCGTCCTTCACGAGATCGAACGAATATTATTCTAAACTATCCCGATCTTTCCATCGATTTTATAATAAAGCAATGACTTATAGTATTGTCCTGTTCAACGTTAAGCTTTGTTTCGCATGTTTCCGTCGACGCGATATCTATAGGCGAAAAGATCGTAGATAATTCGTACAAAGTGCCAGGTGCGGTATTAATCGCCGCATTAAAAAAAAAATTAAACGCCTTCGCAACTTAGCACTTTGGCGTTTCATAAATAAATATATTTTCCAATTATTTCAACGTTTCGAAGCAGGCAATTTATTTCACCGAGACCCGGCACCCGCGATACCACCCGCCATTAATTTCGAGAAATACCGATGCACCTACGCGTAACTACGCAATCAAATCCACTCGACGTCCTCCGGGGAGTAATTCCATAAAATTGACTCGAGAACAGTCGGATTAACATTATCATATGGCCCCTCTTCCAAATCTGCGAACAATGCAAATAAGGATCTGCTAACGGGAGAGTTAATAAACGTCCCGAGTCGTGCGAGAAGTGGGCGAACGACGAAACCGTATCTGAGCGACATTTTCGCGTCGAACCGTGGGGGGGGGGCGCCTTCGGATTGCAATAAACGTTCGAAGGCGGCGCGGGGTGCGCTTTCGTTAAATGATCGCGAAATTCTAAAATCTGCGGCCCGATTCTCGAACCGTTCGCTTACGCGAACAAATTTCTATAGAAACATATTGTGTTGTGACGTCATTTTCGCGTACGTTCTGTAAGCGAACGGTTCGAGAATTGGGCGCCTGGGCGCCTTTCGCAACGAACGGATAACGTGCGTTATAACCCACTGAAGAATCTGAAGGTCCGACCGGGCCTTTATCTGGAGAACCACCGTCCAAACGACGTTACGGCCGGCTCTCCGTGTGTCCTCCGTCAGGCCCTTCCCCCCCCTTATTTTGTCTTCCGTTATTTGTCTTGTCTCATCAAATGATCCTCTACGTGGGTCCTCTTCGACGCTGGAGCACAGCAGTCGCGCCCATTCTTTGGACATGGTTATTGACCGTCACATGACCCGGAACGAATTGTGACGAAGAAGTCCACCCATCTGTGTTTGCAGTTTAGCCATTGCCGTACCTCGGGCCTCGCCCGCCCGTCCTCAACCTATCGGTCTTAGGATGTCTCTCGTCTTGCCGAACGGCTCCCCCACGTTGCTCATGGTTTGGCCATTCGATACTTCCTTCCCGACCTTTCTCCATCCATGACTCCTCGGCATAAGCGCCTCCGTCTTCTTCTGGTTCCAAAAACCGCCTGTCCATCTTAGCCGTCACTCTTGACCCTAAACAACAGCGCGAGGTCGCCCGTAAAGGCCAGGGACCATAAGGTTCCAAAGCAGCGAGCCCTGTGAACTCCTGGGCGCGTTCCTTGCGTCCAACGTCGCTAGGCACTAACCGCGTTTCTTTGCAGCTTTTTACGCACGTCTCCCCCCCCACCCCGCTCCCCCTAGGGCCACGATATTCTAAGTTCTGGAAAATATAGATTACCTACGTTCTTACGAAATGAACCGTCATTGGGTCTATTAACTCATCAAAACCTGGCGTGACCATATGGTCACAGTAACGCGTTCTCTTTTAAATATTTCCGTATATATTCTGATCAATAAAAATCGGTATTCTTTAAAACTACCCCACTACTAGAGATCTCCAGTACCACATCTTAGTAGTTTTCCCCCAACAATAGTGCATCAGCGTGAAAAGCACGCGTTATGAATTTGTGTATTACTTTTTCGAGAAAAATAATGGAACCGACATTCGAGTTGTATTTTTTTATTGTAACAATTATTGTTGTTTCGCGGACACTAGTGTTTGGCTAAACGTCTAATGTAAAAAATGAGATAGAATTTAAACCAAATAAGTGAAGAATTCTTGTTCTACATGTGCATAAATTTGTGTGTTACCATATGGTCACACTGTGGCTATTCGAGAGCCGAAGTATACTTTTTCGTAGGCGTGGATTTTCGCTTCAACAAGCCTTAGACATGATTTATAATAATGAAGAAGTTAACAAGAAGAAGATCCAAATATTCTAACAGATGAGGATTCCGCCGATGAAGACGCTGGTGGGCTACTAGATAATTTGTCTGGACGTCAATTATCAGCAGCTGCAGAAGTTCGTTTTGTAAATGAAGATCATTCCACAGCTGTTGATGATGATGAAGAAGTACCAGAACTGCTGTTCGACTTGTGAAAATATTCCGGATGCCGCTTTTTTTGAGTAATCTCGAGGGGAAGAAAACCGTAGAACTTGGATAGACAGGCGATCTTACAAAATTCTCGAATTTTCCAAAACCAGATTATTCTCAATTTCAAGATTCATCCCCAACCGAGTTGTTTGAGCTCTTTTTTGATGGTAAAGTTTCGTACATTGCACATTCTGGAAGAAACTAGAAAGTATGCCATGTTTCTCGACTGTCCCGATCCAAACGTCACATTGGATGAACTGAAATGTTGTTTTAGGAATTATGGTAGTTTCTGGGTACAATATTCTTCCTCGCAAAAGATGTTATGGGGATTGTGGGACAGACATGGGAAACGAAATGATCAAAAAAGCAATGCGTCGAGATAGGTTCCATACAAATTATGCATTGAGCGTTTTGACAGTTTCCATACAAAGTAGATACCCCTTAATAACCTAGTATGATCATATGGTCACACGTCGTAACTACGTTTTCCAAATATAAGTTTCTTAAAATTTGCTTTTATAGTCACTTTTGTTGTCCTAATATGTTTCTATATAGGTATATTAAGGGGATAGTAGACGGATTTGCAGTGTTACTTAGAACTTAATAAATCTAAAAGATGAACATCAATGAAACTTTTTTTTATTATTATAAACGTGATTATAAAAGATTATTCTTGCTCTTACATATATTATTTTGTATTCAAAGTGATAAACAAAAAAATAATAGGTTTTCCGGTATTTTTTTGAAAAATAATTTCAATATTCACTTGTTCTTTTTGCAGTCGTATAGACGATAGTGTTTTTTAGGCTGACAAGTAAAATCAGCACGTACACTTCAACAGTTTCGTATTTACAACGATTTTAATTAATGTTAATAAAAAAATGTAGTTTTTCGGTGTTTAAATCTATTTGATGAGAGATGAACTTCTGAAGTTTTAATATAACTTTCTAGTAACTATAACACATACTTTAGAACAGCAACGGTCATCTAAAACAATTTAGAAATTAAGAAATTATCGGTATATTCTTATTATTTTAAAAATATTGTCTTTGCGAATGTAGACAACCAAAAATACAGCGTCAAATTTTTACCTGCTAAATAATACTTCTACACTTCGTCCAAAGCTATATGCAACACATCAGTAAAGGGTTACTAGATTATGACGTTTCACACAGTGCTGTCACCTCATACCTCGTATTTTGACAGTTCTAATAAATTGTAGTCTTTCTTTATACCATCTAATTTGTGCGCAGGTAAATCATCTATAGAATATGTCATTTTCCAAACTTTAAATCGAATTACAAATAAACAATCTAGTAACTTTTTTTTGATGACGTAAATTGCATATAGGTTTGGATAGGCCATAGTTATTTGCATAGAAACGGAAAGTAGGTATTTCTCAGAAGATTAGCCCAACCATAAATATCGAAGGTGGCATTGTTTGGGATATGTCAAAGAAATTGTCAAATTGAGTAATAATTTCTGCTTTATAATTTGTTTTGTTGGGACTTAGCTGATGTAAATATTTGGAAGGTATATATGTAAAATATTTAAAAATTACTTTTTAGCGAATTTTCATAGAAAATATAACTATTGCAGCCTGTCTGATGACGGGACTCAAACATGCCGTTTTGGATTTTCTCTGATCTCGACCCGTAGTTTACGAAAATATAGTTCGTTATATCTATATATAACCAAATCTTGTAGACACGATTCCAGTCGCAATTTTGATCGTAGGAGGCTGAAAGTTAGTGTATTGTCTTGAAGAAAACAAAGGACGAGTTCGTTAATCAGCGAAATTGACCGATCTGTTTCAAAATAGTGGCTAATCAAATATTTTAAATTGATTGTGAGTTATATCCGTTATTAATTATTTGATCGGTAATATGAAATATGTTTTGGGATCGGCATAAAATTCGCTGTCCATCATATCTCTTTATAATTTTCGATAGAATGCATCGTTTTTGAGATAATCTGGAAAAATGATAAATTTTTTTAAAATTTTAAGGTAAAGAGATTATGAAATATCGTACTAATTCATAACTCCTTCACTTATTGTGTGGTTTTTACTATTATCTGTTTTCTGGTTATCTAAAATTTATGTTTTATCGTTTTAATTTAAAAAATCGTAAAATTTGAATTTGTTATATTCATCTGAAGAGAAACAAAAAAAAACTTTAATGTAAAGTTTGTCGCGAAAAAATTGCGTATATGCTCTCCAGTGTATTCCAAGGGAACTGTCAAAGAATCCCAAAAAATCGTTAAAAAGTTCCTCCTTGACCGTTCTCGTCGATATGAAGAAGTAAAGTTGAGAATTCAACTTCATTTCTGCAAATTTTTTAAAACTAATATTTCCCAAAAAAGCTAAAACACCTTTATTGTTTCGTGCCGAAGTAATTCATAATCATTGGTGATTAATTTTTAAATCGTATTTTATAAATTGCCAAATCTTTATCATGATAGTCAAAAAAGGAATCTGGCAACGATGTTAAAAATAAACAAAACGTTACCCACCTCGCTTTTTCGTACATTACAAATTATCATATTAAGATATTAGACAAATTAAGATATTTTTAACAGTTAATCTCTCAATAATTAAGTAATGCAATCTGAACATTTTGTGTTTCACTTGATTCGTTATAAGTAGATAGAGAGACTAGATATTGACTTATGTCATTTATTTATTATATTAGATTTACATGTTATTTCATCCCATGCCTAATTCCAAAATGACCCTCAAAAATATTTAAATAAACTATAAAGATTAGTTTGATTTTATTAACATTTTAAGAGTTTCTGTGTTTCTGCAGACCTCTACTACCGGATATAGGTATTTGAGATGTTTTCCAATTCTAACATATAGTTTTTCGCTAACAACTTTGTTAAAAAGATTTTTAGTTATTTTTCCCATATCCTCTGAAGGGTCTTCTGCAACGTACTGAAAAACTTATACGTCATTTTGTGAACACCCTGTATAATAGTTCCGTCGTACCCATTTCCAATTTCAATTATGCATTTGACGTTTTATAATTTTATAAGAAACTGAAATGACCAGTTTATTGAAACACGGTTGTCAACTCGTGGGGCGCTCCCCCTAAGGGAGCGCGACATAACAAAAGGGGTGTCGCGAAGACATTTTAAAAAGACAAAAGCATAAAAAAGTATCAGCAGCAAAAAAGTAGATATAAAAAAATATTCGGGCGCCAAAAATCTTTGGAAGAGGGACGCGATTAAAACTGTTTTGGAAAGTTGGGTCACAAATACTAAAAGGTCGAGAACCGTTGAGTTAGAGTATTGATATCACCATGGGCACCAATGCGCGGTAATACTTTTGTATAATACTAATAATTGTATACTCATAACAATATATAATTCTGTAAAATAAACAGGTTAGATGCATTTTCACGGAACGTTCGGTCTGCGGCGATATCAATGCGTAACATATAAAATATTCGAACCAATCATGTTGCTTTTATAATAAATAAATTTAAAAAAAAATGTAGCTTTTATTAGCGAATTTTGCAAGTTATCGAAATTCTTTGCTATGTCGAAGTCGACTTTGTAAATCGACGGCAGTCGAATAATTCTAGAATCTAAAAATACATTTACCTACTTGTAAATACTTTCAGTAACAATGAGAAGGGATTACGTTGGGGACCCGTTATGCCTACTTAACCGAAACTCGACCACCTGCTGTATTTAGAAAACATCCGTGTAAAAATATTAGAAATGTTGGTTGCCTATTATTACGAAGGATCGGTGGAACTACACTAGCGACATCTCAACGGCAATAGTTTTCAAAACTCCGTCTACTATCTCCTTAACAACTTTTGTATTAAAAAAAATCCGACTTTGATGGGTTAAGAGAGCGACTGGGCCATCGAAGTCGTCCGACCGAAATTACAATTTTCGTTTCGACCGTAATCGAAAAATTAACGTTCGCACGCCCGGATCGAACGTACATACGTCGGTCGGCGCCGGTCCGATGTCATAATTTCCGCAAATTTCGCACGGTCACGGCCGATAACATCGGAAATTAAGTTGATCATCTGTTATTCCGCGGAACTTCGAAACAAAATCCCCTAATTAATTGTCGGCACGACAGCGACATTTATCGGAGCGAATCGTTTGTGCGCATTTACACTTGCTAAACAACGGACGATCGACGATAAATGCGCCGCAAATTTATTTCCAACGCTTTTTATATCCAGCGTCCGGCACGAATTCTCAGTATTATTCGCGACGAGAGACGAAACGTCTTAAGGAAACGTTTAATGGATTGGTGGCGCGCTCCGCGGTCGCGCGGAGGGGTTGTATCGTAACGGCCGCATTTTGTTTATTTTATGGGACGCGCGACATCACCTATGACGAATATGGATGGAAACGATCGCGGCCCCCCTCCCATTTTGACGGAATTGATGGATCTGTTTTCGTCGAAAACTTATCGCCAAGTTCGACGAACTCGTCCGCCCCCATTCGAAATTCTCCCGCGATTTAAATAATAAAAACAAAACTAAGCCGTCCTCCCCCCTCGGCCCACTTAAACTATGTGCATCTCAAATTGGTTGTAAAACAAAGCGACTCATTCGTCAAATTACAGCTCTCGAGCATCCGAACCCAGGGCACTTTTTCATCTCGCTGAATCGCGCAGATTCATTCATCTATTGTCTGAAAGTCGGAGGGCGCCATTTGATCAACTGGAGTATGTAGTTTAGAAAAACCCGTGTATGTGTATTTGTGTGTATAAAACACCAACATCTCCGCCCCCTTTGGACAGAGACGCGTTCGTCGCTAATCTTGTGCAAATGAAACGGCACGTCCGGCAACTGCGACGACCTGCCGTCGCAAACAACCGGACAGGTAAAAAAGGCCGTAAAATAAATTGCGAGTAGCACCTAGTACACACGAAAAGTGGAATTAGCTTTACGATTATGTAAAACGTCCGCTCTAACGAAGGTAAATTGGTTTAGTGCCTTTACAACATCGAACGACGTTAAAAGTTTAATTGCCCGCTCGGCTTTTTATTTAAAAAGCGCATAACGAACAACACACGTTGGCAGTTTCGCTCGAAAAAAAGTCGGCCTTCCGCGAATCGAAAAAAAAAAATAATTTGAAACTCATCGGCGAGCCGGAGCTCGCGTGCCGCGAACGCCAAAACGAAAAAAAAAAGAAGAAAACAGTAAACCGAGACGCTAACGACGTTAAGTTCGTTTTATGGCACAGATAGCGGTGCTTCATTTTTTTTTTAATTTCGAATCGATTAAACATTCCAACGGTAAGCAGATGCAAATCTATGCGCCGTCGCGGAGACGGCGATTATTTCGAGAAATTCCTCGTTTCTTTCGCGGCGAAGTTATACATTGATATTGAGCGCGTTTTTAATTGAGTAAAATTTAAATAATGTTCGCGGGGGCGAGTCGGTTTCGTCGTCAAACGAGGTTTACACGCAGCGCCGCCATATCTCGGCGAAGGAAAATCTAACGGAGCGAGGTCTGCAGTTCTCGGTGGCCAACGAACGTCGGTGTGATATTCGTTCGTAATCGACGTCTCGACGTGTGTTTTACAATAGTCTCCTAAAAGTAATTACAAAACGATTAAGCCCTAAAACGGTTTGAAGTACATAATACATTTCGACGTATTTGCATACTACAGCCGTTCGAGAGCGCAACGGTACGGCTCGGGCGTGTGGGGAGAGGCGATTTTAAAGCGACGATTTACTGCGGCGTAACAATTTTATGCTGATTACGAGTAGGTTTTCCGTACAGTTTACGGTCGTCCGTGTCGCGACACGTGGCCGCGCTTAAGGGGATAGTAGACGGAGTTTTGAAAACTATTGCCGTTGCGATGTCGCTAGTGTGTAGTTCCACCGATCCTTCGTAATAATCGTACTACTAAACCGCCGGTTCTCGACCTTTTAGTATTTGCGACCCTACTTTCCAAACCAGTTTTAATCGCGCCCATTTTCCAAAGATTTTTTGGGGGAGGGGCGAACATTTTTTTCTATACGCCGATACTTTTTGACGCTTTTGTCTTTTTAAAATGTCTCCGCGACACCCCTTTTGTTGCTATTTCGAGCTCCACAGGTTGAGAACCGTTGCTCTAAATCGTTGTGGCCTTTGACAACGTAAACTGGAATACGTTAATGAAAATATTAAAGAACACCAAGATGGACTGTAGGGACAGGAAAATAATAAGAGAACTACACAAACATCAAACAACACCGAGAGTGTTGTATCAAGAGATCTGTTGAGATCAAGAGTACTATACTGAAATTAAGGTAAATGGAATGCGAGTACCGATGCTGCGTTTTGCGGATGACATAGCAATTGTTGCTCAAGACGAAAGGAATCTAAAAAGAGAATTGGAAAGTTTAGATGATAGTTTAAAAATTAACTATAACCTAAAAATCGACAGTCAAAAAACAGAAATAATGGTCTGCTCCAAAGTACTCTTGAAATTACTAATATTAGAATGAAAAACGACGCTTTAAAACAAGCACCTGGGCAGCATATTCACAGAAGATGGTATAAGTAAAGAAGACGTTAAACAACGATTAGGAGAAGTCGGGGTCATGTTTAATAATTAAAAAACAACTACCGTGTTCAAACAACCTCAAATTGGAAATAAAAAAGACTCTAATAAAAAGCTGCATCTGGAGTATTACCCCATATATGGTTCAGAAACTTGGATCATGGGGAAAAAAAGGAAGAAAAATCCATAAACGCGTTTGAAACACGGTGTCGGAGAAGAATGCTGAAAGTGAAATGGACAGATCGTGTAAACTAATGAAGAGGTGTTTCAAAGAGCGGAGGAAGAAACGTTAAATAATTGACGACATTCGTGGATGGGGCACGTAATTAGACACAACGAGTTTGTGACAAATATCATGGAAGGAATAATGCCCGTAAAATATTTAAATCGAGCCGTTAAAAACGCAGGAACTGCAAGCGTGCGCAAAAATGAAAAGAATGGCTTGTAACAACATTAGATGGAAGGCTGCCAACTGATCCGGCGGATCGAAGAACGAAGAAGAAACCGTTGTGTTTCGATAAACTAGTCATTTCAGTTTCTTATAAAGTTATAAAATTTCAAATACATAATTGAAATTGAAAATAAGTAGTACGACGAAAATCCTTAAAAATTTCACCCCTAATTTTTCTATCATAATGTAGGTCTTGAACGGCCATTTCCAAAAATATAATAAGCAAAATCGAAAAAAGTTCCAATTTTCAATGGTGCATTTCGTCCTCTTAAACCTGCCTAAGGGCACGAACGGAATACGGCTCTTGATTAGGGTTGACTAGTACTACAATCCTGCATAGTTTCAAATTTTTCTGAGATTTCCACCTGCCTAGCCTTCCTCGTAAAGTACCAAGTAATCATGTAACAAATACCGAACTCGCAACTTGGAATGCACTCCCAAAAAATCCACAACTTATTCTCACTTGCAGGGGTCGTGCTGGAGTTTGATAAAAAAATATATGCACTTTTTAGGAAATTTGAAAATTATTTGAACAATTACCATCTACTGCCTTTATACTGCAGAATTATAAATTCACTCTATTTAAATTAAAAATATTATAACTATTTGCGTGCCCTTAAGCATTGAAAATTTCCCTATTACAAGCCAATAAACCTGATGAAAGTTTAATCTCATTTTTATGCGACCGATAAAATACAAAACAACTAATGAAACACGTGCGCCACCTATGCGAACAAAAAACTGAATGTTTTTAAAATAAAAGCGGAATTTCCTAGTATCCGTATCGTGCTCGAACGCATTTAATATATAAAATTTTGGCAAAGCCGTTTCGGATCGTTCGCGTTAATAGTGCTTGTTTGAGTAGTTCGAATTTTAAATTACAGCATCGTATTATTCGTGTGTGCGAGGAGTGTTCGTTCGGTTTATAAGGACTTTTTGCGTGTGAGTGCGCGAGCGTTGCGTGTTGTGTTGTGCACTCAAAAAGGATTAATACGACGAGGAAAGGTGTGGTCGAAACGTTGTTTCGTCCGTGTACCCAATCAATTGTTAGCTGGTTGGGGTCGCTATAACCTTGGGCTCGAAATTTCTTCGTCGCATGTCGCGTTGGGCGCCAATTTGTCAATGGAAATGTCGGTGGAAATTTAATAAGTTCGTACCTCTCGCAGTTGAGGTTAAAGGACCTGCATTAACGCTCCTTTTTCGGAGCTAAATATGTGCCCGTTCGCCCCTCGGCCTTATCCGCGAAAATTTCAGAGGGTCCGCGCCATAAATTAAAACAATCGACTTTCGCTTCGGGTCGTTTTTTCAACCGCGAAACTCGGGAACTGCATAACGAAACTTAATTAGGGTTTTGTTTTTCAAAGCAACGTGCGAAAATGGTTCGAGTCCCTTTATTTCGGATACGGTGGGTTTTACTGTACTGTACATTTAATTACAAATTCGAAAATTTGCCCGATTTTTAACAACGCCATTTCGCGCGCCTTTGAAGAAATTTTGTCGCCTTTCGCGGAGCCTAAAACCAATCTAAATCGCGCACCAATCTAAAACATTTCGTCACTTTTTATTGGTAATTTTAAACCGAAATTTTGAGTTCTAGGCGGGAGGTGTGAGGGGGGGACTCGTTTTATTTTTAATTGTGCATTTGCTTCGATCCCCGTCTCGCTAGGTCGCGAAAGCGGTCGCAATTGCGACCTTGGAGATTCTTTCGAAGACGCGGTTCGTAGAAAATTTCGCACGCGAATATCTCCATCGCCAACAATCGGATCATCGATAACGAATACGCCCCATAATGTCCGCAAAATTCCGCATCGAACGTTTCTCCATAGAATTTTCCCTAAAATGCGCCGTTTCGTGGAAAATTCGCGCGAAAGCGACCGAAAATTATTCCGTTCCGCGTTTAACGCGATTACGTTTTGGGAAGCGAAGCGCGGGCGGTTTTTTGTTTTGAGTAAATAGTTGCTCGTTAGCGTTCGTCTGCTAAATGAAAGCCGCGCAGGGCTTTTCTCTAGATTAGTTACTTTTACGCCCTTTTTTTCGCTTCACTTTACAAGCCGTTTTTCGTAGTGTTGACGATTAACCCTAAAGTTTTTGTTCCCTTTAAACTTTTTATTCGGAATTATTTCGGGCCACTTGAAAACCAACGATTAGGACGTTTTTTTTTCTTCCCCCCCCACATTTCGTAGAAAATGCGAGATTTATTTTGATTGTGCGTGTCGTGGACTTTTTTAAAATGGGCTCGGCGAGTATCGCGTAAGCGCGCGAGTTGTTTACCTTCGGACGGTTCGAGAATTTACGTCGCGACGTCGATTATCATGTTCCGATTGTACGCTTTTTGTTTGACGGAAAAAAAACCGACTAATAAAGTGCTCGCGACGGCGACGCATCGATCGCGTATCATTAATAAAATTACGATACCGAGCCAAATTAAGCTTAATTCTCGACGTTAATACTGACGAAGCAGGAGTAACGAGATTTTAATATTGTACTTCTGCTATGGACGGCGCGCGGCGGCGTCGGCGTCGGATCACTTTGTAATTAGCGAGCGCCCGACTAGCACTAATTGCATTTATCAATTTTTAATTTACAAAAGAAAGACGAATTTTCTAGAGACGCGCCGCAACGGAAATTAGTCCCGCGCGATCCAAATTGGGGTGAGGGTCTCCTTACGCACGTCGCCAATGACAAATTGGCAGCTAGATGATGACTATATTGTGAACATGTGCGGGGGGGGGGGGCGATTCGAAAAGTAAGTTAAAGGGACGTTTGCGTTCGAATTTCCCGCCGGGACCACGGCACAAGTCGCGGCTTCGTCGCCGGGCCGTTAGATGGCGCACGTGTTGCGTTGCGAGGCGGCTGCGCTCGCGGCAACATGCGCGAACGTGGAAGACTTCGGCACGAAGTTCAGCAAGCGTGGTCATGGCGTGGCCAGATTTTTTTTGCGCGAGGTTTTCTCGTGTGTCGAGCAGAACGGGCGCGGTAGAGACGACGAACGGTCGCGATCGCAACTTTGGACTTTTTTGTCGTGCTTAGGCTACCGGGCGTTAGAAGATGTTCGCGTTAACCGGGCTAAAAATGTAATTTTCGTAGGATCCATATACGCAGTGACGTTTCGATTGTTTTTCGTTCGACTTTAACGTCGCCTCGGACGAGAATTTGCGAAATTGCCGGGGGTTTTCGGGGTGTTTTTTTTGGGGAGGGGCGGGCGGGCGATATCGGTCGCGAAAATTACCAGAAGACGATAGGATACTCTCCGCACGCGTTTCCCTGCAGTTTTCGACGTCTCGACGAAGATATCGACGAAAACGGGTCGGACGCGGGAGAGCACGAAAACAATCTTCGACGTACCGAACTTTACTTCCACCGCGCGTCAGTTTCAAGGTCAACATTAACGTCATCGTTCGGGTTAGGGTTTGATGAAGAAAATAAAAAAGTCCGAGAGGGTGCGCTTTCGAAAATTTCTACAGTACGTCTGCGTTTTTGTTTTTTTTTTAGGTTAACGTCCCCGTCAAACGGTTTGCGGCGGTTTTCCGAGAGGGCGCTCGCGGAATTTTCGAAATACACAGTGCGTTTCGAAAATTTTTATACGAAATCGTTATTCATCGCCAGATATCGATTGGAAATCGATACGCGACCTAGCGACGACCGCTGGCAACGCTCGCGAAGCGAGCATTGCCGTTGCGCGACGTGCCCGAAGGGCACGAGCACTACACCACCGCTGAAGCACACACGCCGACATCTCTTAGGTGAAATCCTAGCTCGCGAAACGAGCCGACCTGCGAAGCAGGTTGCGCGATTGACTTCGCGCGAAGCGTGAACGCCAACAAGGCAGAGGCCGCCAAGCCACGACTGGTTAATTAAATTAAACCGCGATTTCGCGGTTTCGATCCGCCGATTCGATCTAATTAATTCGCGTACCAACAGGACAGAAAACCGGCAACGTCACGAGGAGGCCCATGTTCAGCAATGGACAGAAGCGGGCCGATCGATGACGACGACGACGAGACGACTAGAACTGAATTACGAGGTTGATTCAAAAAGTAAGGCGTACGCCTAACGACAACTCCGATACACACAGCAGTATTACATCTACAGATTACTTTTCGACGCAAGTCGTCTTGGATTCGTTCGCGGTTTAATTGGGCCGATTAATTTAATTCACGTTTTAATTAAATTAATCCGCGGATTAATCCGCGCGGCCGCCGGTAGGTTTACGTACGTACAGTCGGGCGTGCGGATTAATCCGCGGATTAATTTAATTAAAACGTGAATTAAATTAATCGGCCCAATTAAACCGCGAACGAATCCAAGACGACTTGCGTCGAAAAGTAATCTGTAGATGTAATACTGCTGTGTGTATCGGAGTTGTCGTTAGGCGTACGCCTTACTTTTTGAATCAACCTCGTAATTCAGTTCTAGTCGTCTCGTCGTCGTCGTCATCGATCGGCCCGCTTCTGTCCATTGCTGAAAATGGGCCTCCTCGTGACGTTGCCGGTTTTCTCTGTCCTGTTGGTTGTTATTCTTTCCGAGGTCGTCAGGTGTTCTTCGTCAACTTCTTGCCCTTCAGTCAATTTACCAATTTAACTTCGTTATCCTCCCTTATCTCCTTATTTCTTCGTTTCGGATTCGGTCTCTTAGCGTCGACCTCGGCATGGAGCTCTCAGATGTTCCTTGAGAGTTTTGGCGTTTCGGTCGCATATTAAATTGAAGACTTTCCCGGAGTTTTCCACGAGCTGTGCCCATCCTCAAGCTATTCGTCTGGGAAGCTCACGTGATCTGATCGTCTCTGCCGACTAGGGGTCTATTCTAATTCATTTCGACTGATTTTGGTTGAAATTTGATGACGTCAAAGCGACTCGACAGCAGGCGAGCGATTCTAAAGATTTCGACTAATAGCGGAAACAGCAACATGTCGGAATGTTAGGTTGGTATTATAAAAGAACTGACGTTGGTGATAATGTTTTATACGGTTTTCATAACTAAACGGGAGCGGCAAGTTTAATATAAGTCCTTAAAATATTTTCGGATAATTTAGATAGATAAAATCGGAATATGAACGACATTTAATGACGGCACTCATTCTACCATTTGTAAAGTATTGCATACGTGTAAGTCATAAAACCTATGTGTTACCGTGCTTCGCTACATCTTGTTTTGTGTTATAGTTTAGTTCTTGATTTTTCCACTTTGGTTTCAGTTTATTATTACTTTATATTGTTAGTACTTCATTGTATTATTTATTACTCTTTATTCGTTTATTGTTAGTAAGTTCTTCCTCGTGTAAATATGTCTGCGTTTATTATTGATACTTACTATACCTACAATTAGTAAATAAAACGACTAAAATACACTAACGGAAACTTAAACAGAATCTCAAGACGACAATACCTAAAATCAAGAAGACTAAATAAAATGAAGAAGATTAATAGTAAACTAAAGAAGACTAATAATAAGGCTATTATAATAACTATTCTACGTTAGACACAGAGGTTAACGTATCTCTCAAATAATCTGATGTAACATAATCTCTATTTTACCAACAAACTGTCACAATTTCGAGTCGAAATTTAGATTTCAACACGATTTCAATATCGAAATTAATTTCAACAAGTCGTAATTTAATGACGTCGAACACTGATTTGGTTACTATACTTCGCCCAAACCTATATGCAACCACGTCATCAATAAAAGGTTACTAGATGATGACGTTTCACACAGTGCTGTCACCTCGTACCTCGTATTTTAACAGTGTTAATAAATTGTAGTCTTTCTTTATGCCATCTAATATGTGCGCAGATAAATCATCTATAGAATATGTCACTTTCCAAACTTTAAACCGAATTACAAATAAACAATCTAGTAACTTTTTTTGATGACGTAAATTACATATAGCTTGGGATAGACCATACCAATAGATGGCTACGTAGTTAATTTTAACAAGTCGCAATTATTTCGAGTCGAAATTTGAAATTAATTTCAACAAGTCGCAATGTAATGACGTCAGATCACTGTTACCGTCACTACCGATAGATGGCTACGTGAATAATTTCAACAAGTCGAAATCTGAATTAGAATAAACCCCCTGGATTTCTCGACGACCTCGCTCTCGACGTTCTTTATTTTTAGTCGATATCTCTAGTCGTCTGGTGATCTTTTGTCGATGACGCGCGTCGAAATAAAATTTGAACGGCCATCTCGCGTTCGAACGGGGAGTCAAAATTAAAGGAGCCGACTGTACGCACGCACACTATGTAAATATTCTATTGTAATTTTTGCGTGGGTATCTCGTACGTTGTCGGATTCCATTACTACGTCCGACTTTACGAACGAAACGCAGTATATTATAACTTAGTTTATAGCGGCATTAATATTCTACGACAACGGCTAATTCTAATTTAGTTTACGTAAATGTCAGGATTTACATCGAAGGTGACTGGTGACGAGAATTTGATTTGGCCGTATAAATATGTATGAGGGCGACCTTAACTATAAAACGTCCAGACGTTTCTCCCTAATTACGAAAAATGCCTCCGTAATGGTATTATATTATTATTTGAGCGATTCGCTCCGGTTTTCTAATATTTCACGCGATGGTAGTCGGGACGTGCGCCCGAATAAATCTCGACCGTACCGGTAGGGGGACGACGATCGACGACCGAAGAAGTATTATTTTCCCGAACAAATTGCATTTCGTATACGAGCCCTCCGATGCTGACCTCATGGATCTTTTCAAATATCATATCCATAAGAAAAATTGTGTTCGTTCTTTGTGTTTACCACGTAGGCGAAAAGGGACGCGGAAGTCCGCAGTAAAATTCCGTACGACGCTCCGCGTGATCGGCGGCGGGGCGTGGGTGGGCGCGGGGGCATTTTCCGGATTCGATTCGAGTTTATGAAAAATAACGGTTTGTATAGGGCGACGGGCGAATTTATTGTGCGTATGAAATATGATTCCGTTCCGCGGCGATTTATGAATTTTTAATGCGCCGCCGTTTGATTTTTGGCGTTTGATCGACGAAAATTTTCGCGCGGAAAACGCGCCCCGTCGTCGGAAATTAAACGCGCGGGGTTTCGGGCCGAGGGGCTGAGGGGGAAGAAGGTGCGAGCGACGCGCAGAAGAAATTTGTTTTCGGAAGTTTTTCTCGCACGACCGTCTAATGTCCGGCACGCCAGAGGGGGGGGGGGGGACGACGACGAAAGTGGGAGCGAAGCAATATCGGGATATGAGGCCCTCGGAACGGCGGCGGCGGCGGCGGTAACATATTTGGTGGCAGTTTGTGACGAGTGCACATTTTTCCCGTCAATTTGGCCGATCGTCTGGCGACCCCAGCTCGTAAAAACCTCGATCGCGTGTCCCGAGAAGTTCGGAAAAACTTGTAGTCTGCAGTTAGCTTATGTTATAAAAATCGAAGCCCCGAACTTTATCCTTCCGGGATGAACGCAAGTTTCGCGTCGAACTGAATTTCTCCGTTTGTTGTCGACCTGCGACTTTTAAAAGTGTCGGGGAAAAGTCGAAGGGGCGAACGAGGCGAGGGAGGAAACGTCAACAAGTGCCGCGCTGATTGCGAACTTCGCGAAGTGCCGGCGCGCAGCGGATAATTGTGTCTAATAAAAGGGAACTTGTATTATTTTATGCAAATTAGTCGAGCGAAGTGGTTACGCAATAACGCACGTGCGTTCCTAGTTTCGCGTTTCGCGCCGAACTCGCCGAAGTTTATCCATATCATTAGGGTTAGTTTTAATGCGTTACTTTAACATGTTTTGGGGGGTTCGAAGTGCGGGTACACGCGAGCGCCGCCGTCGCGCTTGGCCTTTTTTTTGCGGAAACAAAAGGCCCACCCCTTTCGCGTTCTTATTGCCTAAGGGCCTCACGGCAGATAAACTTCATTAACGTGCTCGACAACATCGGTATATCAGTAATGGCCCGGCCATATTTTCGGAGGCCTCCGGATATTATTGTTTAAAACGAGCGCGATCAATTTCCCCTCGAATAAATCCCTGTACCGAAGGAGATCCTTCAGAAAATTCACAAAAGTTGTTTCGAAAGAAACATATTTTATCATTTGACGAAGCCTTATTCTCGATTGTTTGACTTCGGGAACTTTTTTAAATTTGTTGTTCTATTGCCTTGAATGGGGTCAAAATAAAATCGTAATAAATCAAAACTTGACGTTTTTATGTAATAATATTCATTTCATTCATAAGGCCGCCCGTTTTTCCCATTTTACATACTTTATACAAAACGAGATGGATTTTGTTTATTTTTCCTAGTTCCTCGTTTTATTTGTTCGCCGATATATTTACTTCGGTTTATTGTTTGTTTAGACGCGAAGCAACCTTTTATTCTTTTAATGATTTGTAAACCTCTCGACTTCTCTTATGGCCGCCCCCGTCTCCTCCCATTTTCAAATTCGACGCGAGACACGAACAGATTGAAAGATCCTCGACAAAATTTAGACGGTATTACACAACGTGTTTTTGAATTAATGCAGCGGAAGAAAAGATTCGATTTGAGTAAGATTAATTTCGATGGTGGTGAGGAGGAGTATTTTGTCCGAAAAATTAAACGTAACGTCGTAAGAGGGCACCGAGATATTTTTGCTGGCATTAAACTACTACGACCCAGGCGGCACACTGACATCATAATGTCGTCAATTATTGGTAATTATTCGTTGGCGCCGTCGTAGATCCAATAAGTGACGTACGCACGACGAACATTTGACGTCAATAAAAAACGTCGTTGAGACGTCTTTGTTTGGTCATTCCAAAGTCCTCAATCCTTACTAAAAAAATGAAGTTTTTATGTTACGTTAATTGAATTTGAGAACGTTTCGAAGCGTTATTTTAAAGTGTAAATTACTCGTAATTTTTTCTAACATGTTTATGTTTTAATTCAAAATTTTAACTAAACAATATATAAATCTATTTTGGAATTGTGCACTATCGTGTCTATGCGATTAATAGTAATAGTTGTATACGTTATAAATACAGTAGTATACAACTAAACAAGCAAGTAAAGTCACATCCAGTTATTTATTCTAGTTGTGTACGTCAATGGCTAATACTAGTTCCTTTAAAGTGTCACGCCGCTGCGCATCTGATCGCGCTTTGGTTTACCGTCAGCGGTTTTGTTAGATTAGTGGTTTTATTTTGCAGTGAGTTCTACGTTGTAAATTTGTACATTGTAAATTTTGATATAATTTCTTAACGGTAAGTGAAGAATTAATCGGCCTATCGCCACCTAAAGTTAAAACGAATAATTTTAAATAATTAAAAAACTGGAAGAAATATTTTTTTACAATAATTTTACAAATCATGGCTTTACAAGAAACAAGAAAATTGTACTTATTTTTATAGGTGACTAGGTTATCTTTGTGGCGTGAGTGACACCCCATTTCCTTATTAATTTATTTAGATGTCTTTTGTTGGTGTTAAATTTCACATTGTGCGACTCGTACAACCAGAAAGCTTTTATCTAAAATAGTTTTTTCTATTGTGCTTAGTTTAGGCTCTATCAAATGATCCCAGAACTCGTGGACACACTGTATATCTTATATTATATTTACCGCTTACATCTTATCTTAAATATATTATTGTATTACTCGTATATTATAATATCGATATTTGGTTATTAAGTAGGTAAATTCAAATAATTTTGTGTTCATTCTTTGATATATTAACATACCTTGTTTAATTTCTTAGATTTAAGTTCTTTATTTGTACCTTCATTTTTGTAATAAAATAATAATTATATTGAATGTATTTGTATTTTTCCATCTTTAGATACGTCATTAATGCCTTAGAATTATGTCAATGGGGCGTCAAATCGACGTCCCATTTAAAAAAATTAGACGTCAATTAGACGTCTCAAGTAACGTAGTAGATTGGTCACAATTTGACGTCACTGGGCTGTGTCATTAACCCGTCATATTGACGTCATATATTCGACATTTACGACGTCCCCATTGGACCCCAAATGGCCAATAATTGACGACATTATAACGACAGTATGCCGTCTAGGGATAATTTTAAAAAAAACGAACGCGTGTCGCGGGACACACGGCCGAAGTGAAGCTTCTTGCGTGTGCGACAGAGGGCGAGAGACGAAGTCGCGCGCGCTTAGTTCCTTGGTAGAGGAAGAGGGAATAGCTGTCTCGCTGGCGTGGCGCCGCCAACGCGCTTTTACTCCTCAGTTCGAAAGAAACGTTTCTACAGGGGGCCGAGGTCGTAAATAACGGGCGTCCAGAAGCCTTTCGGTCTCGCTTGGCTTCGTAGAGATAAAGTCGCGCGTTGGTTTAAGTAATTTTATTATACTATGACACGACAAGAAATACGCCCACGTCCGTAAATTAAGGATCAAAGAAAATTCGAGTAAAACGTTTCACGAGCGGCATGCTCTTGGGTTTTTTTGCCTGAAAACGAACCTATTGTAGTGTAACATACGTAGGAGGTGCGCAGACGATCGGAAAACGGAAAACTATCGAACGGAAAATTCGCAGGAAAATCTATATTAATTATAAATTCTATATTAATTTAAGCTGATAAAAAACATGAAAGAAGTTTAAGCTTCTTACGTAAGTGCAGACGAGGTGAGTTTAGGTTAATGGTAGATAAGGCGGTGCTTCCAGTGATTTACTTTTATTTACTTTATTTACTTTTTTTTATTTATTCGTGAATCCGAGAAAAGAGTAGACTGTGTACAGGAGGTCCTTTTCGCGGTGATTTGGTTCCTGGTGAAGTTGTAATGGGTGTTTGAACTTTTAGTGATACGCGGGCATTATCAGATGTATGAATGTGTTAACTGCTGTTGTATCTTGTCATGGTCACTTAGTATTTCATATATTAAATTATAAAGACGTGTAATTCGTCATTTCTTTGTTTTGTTATATTTGAAAAACTACTTTTCAAGTAATTCCCGACCTGCTTTATGTGTATCAAGTAGTGTCATTTTAATCGAGATTATGCAAAAATCATTATCTATTTAAACGCCCGCAGTTCGTCATTTTTTGCTTTGTTATGCCAGAAATACGAGTTTTCCAGTCGTTTTCGACTTATTCCGAACGTTGCGTCCCAAAACGTTCGGGTCAAAAATTTGCCAAAAAAAAACTAAGGGATTTTTTTCGAAATTTTAAATCGCCGGAAACGCACTTAGATTGTCATTTCTTGCATCGTTATTCTAGAAAAACTACTTTTCAAGTAATTCCGGACCTGTTTTATACGTATCAGGTAGTGTAATTTTATTGAGATTATGCAAAAATTGTTATCTATTTAAACGCCCGCAGTTGTCATTTCTCGCTTTGTTATATTAGAAAAGCGAGTTTTTGAGTCGTTCCGGACTAAACGTTCTGTCTCTAAATGTTCGAATCAAAATTTTGCAAAAAAAAACGTGAACTAAGGGATTTTTCGAGATTTCGCAAAAATTTTAAATCGATTTAAAAACGTGTAGTTTGTCATTTCTTTGTTTGGTATATTCAGTGCTTCCAGTGATTTACTTTTTTTTGGCTTTTATTTAATTTAAGTGTGAGAAATATTTACTTTATTTACAGTTTTTAATGGGGTGTGTCGCTGGAAGCCCTGATAAGGTGAGTTTAGACTAGTACAAATGAGGTAATTCCTCTGGAAATCAGAAAAATTGAATAAAACTACGAGTCAGATAAAAAATAAGTACGTATCAATCGACTAAATATGGTTAAATATGAAATTGACTTAAAACGCAACGATTCGCCAATTTTTATTCTTCGCCTCTCAAATGGAGCGTAATTTACGCTCCGGAGGTTCGATCAAAACGCCCACTACCATATCCACATGGACAATTCAAGAAATTATCCGTTCGAGCAATTTTCGTCGTCTTGGGAACCGATGGTGTCGTTAGTAATGCAATACAAGGCCGTTGCCGTGGCGCGGCCGGAATTATGCCCGTTCGAAAGGGTTCGGGGCACACGCGTGTCGTGTACGTCGTTTATGTTAACGCCGTTTTCGTATCAATGATTTGAACTGGGCGAAACCCAACGGACTGTGGCGTTTTTGGTTTCACAAAGCGTAAAGGTGCGGGAGGGTGCGTTTTTAAATTCGCGGAACGGTGGAGTGGTTCATGCGTACCTTGTCATCTTGTGGTCTTGTTTTGCGCGTGACGTACTAGGTACTTAGACAATCCTCAACAAGCAGCCGGTATCGTCGCAACACGACAAGGCGCGATCGGATACAAATTCAAAAAACGAGCAGGCCACAGAAATATCGATATATGGCGGTGCTCAGTGAAAGCCTGTAGGTACTACGTATGCCACACGCACACTGCTGATAGAAACCACAGCAGACACTCATGTATCTACTATAAATTATGACAACATAATCGCAACCACGCCACTGGAAATCGGAAAAATCATCAAAAAACTTCCAAATAAAAAAGCAACCAGGTCATGATGAAATTCCAAATATCTTGCTCAAAAACTTAACACCAAAAGCACTAACCTACTTAGCAACAATCTTCAATATCTGCATTAGTATCAGCTACTTCCCAACTACCTGGAAAATAGCTGAAATACTGATATTCTTGAAACCCGACAAGAAAAAGAACGATCCAAATAGCTACAGGCCAATCAGTCTATTGTGTACCATCTCAAAAGTCCTTGAAAAGGTTATCCTAGCAAGATTAAATGATTATTTGCACGCCAACGAAATTATACCTCACTTTCAGTTTGGATTCAGACCTTTCCACTTTACAACACATCCGCTCCTAAGAATAACTGAAGCAATAATAAGAGGGTTTGAAGAAAAACAACACACTACGGCAGCATTCTTAGATATAGCCCGAAGCTTTCGATAGGGTATGACTGAAAGGCGTAATATACAAGATGAGAACTCTGGGCTTTCCCGAATATTTAACTAATCTAATACACTCATTCCTCACAAACCGAACTTTTCGTGTTAAAATCAACACCACACTGTTACAATTAAAACCTATTGCAGCCGGAGTGTCACAAGGATCGGTCTTGGGACCGGATATATTCATGTACGACATACCCAATGCAGGAAACAACACCATTTCAATGTATGCAGATGATACTGCTATCCTTACCCAACATCAAGATATTAACGTAGCCGTTGCAATGCTCCAGGACTCACTAGATGATTTCTCGCAAGTTGTTCTAAAACATGATGCGTCTCCATTTGACGATCCGTTGGAGCGCTGGCCACGTATGTTGGGGCCAATTTTAGCGCCAGTTGACGGAATGGCAATCGACGCGTGCGAAGAAGCGCGATCCTCATGCTCTGTTGTATCAACGAGGACGTTCAGCTCCTGACAGTGCGTTGCAGGCTTGCCAAACCTGGACGACAGTGCGAAAATCACGACCGATAACAGCACTCCGTTATTACATGCTTTACTATCACTGTCGCTTCACACTTGGACAGTAATTTAGGAGCTCGTTGTACCCGTGTATTACTCGTAAAAATCCAATCTATCATCGATCACGATACAGCGCTCGCAGATAACAAATAAGTGGAGTTTTATATATATAGAAAGAAGATGAGCGAACTAATCAACTAAAACCGTTTTCCTCGGTTTTACATCGCCGTTATAGACGGAAGTGCTCGCGAGTGTGTTTGATTGGGGTACATCCATGACAGACCTCGAACACAATTCGCTAATAAAATTTATCAACGTCCATCTGTATCTGTACGGTTTTATGGGAATTCCGCGGGGTCCCCGCTAAAAGCCTCGCGAACTTCTCGGCGAAAAATGCTTCTCCTAGTTGTTCAATTGTGATCCGATAGAAAAAATCTGACGTACAGGGTTTCCCTTTTCGTCGTCTACGCACGTGCTTAATGCGGCCGTCGTTAGTATTAAATTTCGTTTTAACGTTTGTTTGCACGAAGAGCGCCGCCTCGGGCGGGCGCGGTGCTACGGCGGCGCCTTCTTTTTTAAATGACGATACCCCGCGTCGCGATGTGCGAGAATGCAAAGTTAAGGGCGAACGTCCAATTTCCGTCGGCCCTCTGTTCGAAAAGTGCGCAGTTAATTGTTATTGCGTTTTTACGTTGCGCATTACCGTTAAGGGCCGCGATTTAGTTAATTCCCGGGATGGTCCAAATGTTACGTTAAGGGCAGGGAATTTTGCTGCTGCAAACAGGGTCTCACAACTACTGCCGCACTTCGGTTATTTTTGAAGATATAATGTTGAATTTTGATGCAAATGAAAGTTAAAACGTGCCCCTATAGCATCTCCTATCTTAAAATTTGAAATTCGTTCACTTAAGTTATAATAAAACACCTGCTAAAAACGTCTTAAAAATACCATAATATACTAATTTATTATTAATTAATATAATGAATTTACAGGATTTTATAATACGAAACGCTATTAACGACATCCTTAGCAATAAGTACGTGTCAAAATATTTATCATTGGACCTCTAGAAAAAACGTTCCAACGGTAGTTTGTATCCCACGTATGCGCAATGTATTTTTAAATTTACCGCCACTCATGACTTGTCGATATTGAATTTCACCGTTAAATTTTAGTTCAACTATCATAATATAGTTGTTTGATTCTAAACTTGGATTATTACTAATCATTAATAGGTACAGAGACCTACATGTTTTTTTTTAACAGTCATAAACCAAACGGAGTTCTGCTAAATCAGATCTAAAAATAGGTACTCGCATCGTGCAGTTTGTTTATTTTTAACAGCTCTTGGTAGGAAGTTTATGTGTATATAAGCGGATAAGACCATTTTTATATTAAGTAAAATTGCATATTTTTTCAGTACAAGTTACTTTCTTATTCTTATTTTAAATATATTGTATTCCTATAATTTTAGATATTATTTGATGGTATTAAATTAATTTATTGACAACGTTATTGCCTATTTTCATTACTTTGTAACACGAGCACATCATTTAAATTGCAGATTATTTGGATTTTTAAATTTTGCAGCAACGTTTACAACGTAAACTACATAATGACGTAACAATCATATACCTACTTATTTTTTGTATTTGTGGGTTGGTTCCTTTTTGCAGAAAGTGGTCCAATTAAAAATACAGGTAAATTACATAGGACTAATATAATAGTAAATTAAAAATTTACTTGTCTTAAAAATTTTAATACCTAATACAACATAAGTTTGATTTGTTCATTTAACAGAAATTATAAGTTGGTTCAATACCGTATATACCGGTGTATAAGCGATCGGCTTATACGGACTTTTTGTCATGCGATCTTAATGTTATTTTTATAAATTTCTGGTATAACAACGCAAGAAGGGACGAACTGCGGGCGATTAAATAGATTATAATTTTTGCCAAATCTCGATAAAATGACGCTACCTGATACACATAGAACAGGTCCGGAATTAGTTGAAAAGTAGTTTTTCGAGAATAACAATGCAAGAAATGACAATCTAAGCGCGTTTGCGGCGATTTAAAATTTTTGCCAAATCTCGAAAAAATCCCTTAGTATAGCTGGGCTTTTTTTTCTGGAAAAATTTTGAGCGCAAGCTGTTGAGCCGTGACGTTCGGAACAAGTCGAAAACGATTAGAAAACTCGTATTTAAGGTATTACGAAGCAATAAATAAGGACCTGTCGGCGTTTAAATAGATTAAAGTTTTTTATAACTCGATAAAATGACGCTACCATATATGCATAGAACAGGTCCGGAATTAGTTGAAAAATAGTTTTTCGAGAATAACAATGCAAGAAATGACAATCCAAGCGCGTTTGAGGCGATTTAAAATTTTGGAAAAATATCGAAAAAATCCCTTGTTTTTCTGGCAAAATTTTGAGCGCAAACCTGTTGAGCCGTGACGTTTGGAACAAGTCGAAAACGATTAGAAAACGCGTATTTCAGGTATTACAAAGCAATAAATAACGAACTGCCGGCGTTTAAATAGTTTATAATTTTTTATAATCTCGATAAAATGACGTTACCTGCTACGCATAGAACAGGTCCGGAATTAGTTGAAAAATAGTTTTTCGAGAATAACAATGCAAGAAATGACAATCTAAGCGTGTTTGCGGCGATTTAAAATTTTTGCCAAATCTCGATAAAATCCCTTAGCTCGGCTTTGTTTTTCTGGCAAAAATTTTGAACGCAACCTTTTGAACCGTAACGTTCGGAACAAGTCGAAAACGATTAGAAAACTCGTATTTCAGGTATTACGAAGCAATAAATAAGGAACTGTCGGCGATTAAATAAATTAAAGTTTTTTATAATCTCGATAAAATGACGCTACCTGATACGCATAGAACAGGTCCGGAATTAGTTGAAAAATAGTTTTTCGAGAATAACAATGCAATAAATAACAATCTAACCGCGTTTGCGTTCGAAATTGTTTTCGAGCAATCTATACTTGATTTGTTGTTATGGTCGTGCAAATAGGTCGCTGCCCTTTTAGTGCAAGGTCCGTTAATAAATCTGTTGATCCAGTAAACGTTATGTTCTTTGCTCGGCCAATTGCTTATAAAGCCAACGGTTGGCATTCTTTGACAATCCGAACGCAGGTTCGGGTCCCCGAAAAGAGTTAACCGAACCCCGCCTTGCAAATGCTTGTCCCGGAACACAGTTCAGTGCCGCTGGGACATTGTGTTCTTCATAGCATTCCCAGATCAGTCCGGATGAGAGTGCTTTTAAGGCCGCCTGGACGTCTGAGAAGATACGTAGGCCTATCTAATGTTTTCAAACCTCGTTTCGGTCCACATACCTGTAGGAAAAACCAGCCTATGTGCGGTCTTGGACTATCACCTCAAATACGATGGAACCCCGTGTGCAATCAACCAAACTCGTGTAGTGAAGTGTATCGTGTTCTGCAGCCTGTGGAGTCTCTCTCGAATCTTGCCTAGTCTCTAGTTTAGTGATTTCCTGCTTGTGGTCTTGGGCCAAGGTCGCACAGGTCTGACGACTCTGGTGAACAACCAGTGCACCATTCTGCATAGATGTGGGACCTCAAGATTTGACATAGGTTGCCATGAAGGCCTTTCCGATTATTTTCTCGATGTGTCGGTTCCAAGTAAGTGCGAAGTCTAAAATGATAATTGACATGTTGATTACTCTACCGCCAAGGAAGAGGGCGCTTAAACTCTCTTGCGTGTGAACCGACCTTAACGCCTCCCGCTTCCGTTCATCCAGTTATTACGTTCAGGGCTCTTTGTATTTGTAACGAGAAGGCGATCCATGACGAGTTTACACAACGGGGGCAGAGGAGGGAGAACTCCTCCTCGCGGACGTCCCACCGCCACCCAGGAGAGGCCCATGGCCATCCAACGGTGGACGAAAGAAGGCCGAGAAGAAGAAGGGGCGAAAAGTCGAATAAATTCGTTCCTCCGATGGTCGAAATTGTTTGATTTTCGAAACGTAAAAAAATACCAAAAACGAAAAAGAGACCAAAAGCGTTCTGGCGCGAAATTCTCAAACGCGAACGGACGCAAAAATCAATGGCGACGCACAGAAACGGTCTCGTGTCGCGCATCGCATTAGCCAACATAAATAAAGAACGGCGGCGAGCTTTATCTTTTAATCTATTGCTAGACGAAAGCTCCCGCGGCACGATTATGGGCGTGGATATTGAAAAGCGGGCACACGTGACGCTTTATTAAAACCACGCGGAACAAAGAAACGGAACGTCCGAACTGCTGTCGCTGGCGCACAAGGGCAGAATTATTAATTGCGGATCGGGTGGTGGGGGGGGGGAGAGTGTTACGAAAGCAAAAAAAAGTAATGAAGTTGTATAACAGGTGAGTAGCGGCCGTCTGAAAACTACGTATGGAACACGTTCTAAAATCCGTTTCTTATATCGCGCAAGCTATTTCCCGGTTTTTGCTATCCAACGCTCCACATATTGGATGCCCGGTATTAATAATACCGCCCTTTACTAAATGTACTGTATTATGGTCGGCCGTAAAGCTGGAAGTATCCGGCTTTTACGTATTTTGTCGATTTGCTCCTCGGAGCGATTTCGACGACATTTTTTTGCGCACAATGCGTTGCGAATACGGACTCCCGTGTATATATATATATATATAAACGCCGGTCATCGACGCAAGTTCGCTCTTCGAAAATAATCTACTTTATTTAAAACTTTAGACGAAAAGAATGGGGGAGGAAAAAAAACAGAATCCTAGGAGGGAAAGAACAAATAAGACATTTCCGCCTACGAGGGTTTCGTGCCATCCATTAATTTGCGACGCTCGGGGGTGGACAAATCCATCGTAAAAAAAATACAAGGAGAAAGGGCCGGAAAAGCGAATCGGGAAGTTTCTTATTCTTTGAGGGGATGCATTAGGTTAAAAGCTCCGGCCGAGAGCAGATTAATTCGATACACCCCTTGGACATGTTCCGGTTCGATTCCCGGACTGCCCCGGAGCGGACAAATCGCATTACGCCAATCAAGGGAGTTTGTTAGATCAACGTTATATTTCTACATGAAATCCGGCCCGATTAATAATGTCAAATCGAAGAAAATAAGCCGAATCGAATGTTTGACAGAAACGGAAGTCGCGAAACGGAACGACGCGACGCCGACGACGTGTGTAAATACCTAATATTTGTTTTGTCTCGGCCTCGCGAGTTAAAAAAAATGTCGATAGGTCGGGGGGGCGGGGGCGAGGGCGAGGGGGATACGGGCGGCGAAAAAGCGAATCCCTCGAGCCATGATAATAAACGTTCTGGTTTTCATTGCATGTCGTTAAACTTGAATTAAACATTTCTGTTTGCCTTTTTTTCGTTTACAGCTTAAACGGCTCGTGAAGTATAAAAACATTTTAACGTTTACTGTCGACCGACCGCGACGCTCCTCGCCCCAACGGTTCCCAAATTTCGGGAAGCGACGCGGCGGCGCAGCGTCCGGCGCGCGCGCGGCCAATTCGAAAACCGCCAAAACCGTTTACGATACCATTTAAATACAATTAACGGGCGACCGCGCATTGAATTTTGGAACGAGTCCATCGAACACATTACCTAATTAACAAGCCCTACCCCCTCCCCCACCGCCCGGTTTACATGACGCAGATTTATTTTTTGCGCCGGCCGGCGCGCGGCCGGGCGCGCAAAAAGCGAATGCGCCCGAACCTAATTAAAGTTCCGCGGCACAGAAAGGCCCCAAAGTTTGTGGCTTAGGTTAGAATAATGTTGTTTCAACAACCGCGATATTTCGCAGTTAACGGCAAATGACGTTAAAATGAGAACTAAAAAAAAAAAAGAAAAAGGGAACGTGTGGTACGAGAGAACGGCGTTAATTAAGTGCGTGCCGAGTTCTTCTGGAATGTCTTGTTTGCGTTGCAAAGGCCCGAAGGCGAGTCGAATTTTAAGGTACAGGTTCGCTCGCGGTTAAGGGCGATTTAAATCGCCCGGACCTTCAACTCGGATCGCCAAAACTTAACGGCAAGACGTCTTATTAGAATTTTAGGATTTGTTTTTTTTGGATTGAAAAGCTCGTTAGGCAACCGTAACATATATTTTGGACATATAAATTGGACATTTCGACGCAGCCATTTAGTCGCGGAGACAATCGACGTCGACAAACGAATAATTAAACATTAAAACTACGCGTAAAGTGATAAACGATTAAATTTTGTTTTTCAAGAAAAAATCGTGATGTTTTTAAACGACTCACCCTGTATATAATAGATAAATATTTGAATCGGGCTAAGAGGGTTAGAGGGAGAATTTAAAAAAACAACATCGTTTGTTTACCCGGGTTTACATCGCCGAAATATAATTATTAGAAATTTATTTGCGCCAACATTTTTCGAACGCCCCCGTATCTAGTGCATCCAAATAGAAGAGTTGCAGTTTTACGTGTGTGCCTTCATAATTTGTTTGTGACGGCGACAACGCGAGGCACGGCTTACAATTAGTAAAATAACGTGTTTGTATTACAGCACGTTTTATTATATTGCCGAGTAAAAACGGTCGACCCTTATCATATCCTCATTTACTAACGAAAAGTGTCAGATAATAAAATACATATTCACCTTGGGGTTGACAGTAACATCGACCCAACGTAACTTCAACGAAGAAGACACGTCCCCCATCTACTGTTTAAACGTTATTTCAACTATAGAACTTGAATTTCAGATTAAAACGCCCTGTATATATCGATTATATAATTTCAAACAATCGAGTTGCTCGTTCGTTGTACACGATGGAAAGAAAGTAACGCGCGCTCGCTTCAACTTTTCGAGTTTTGTTTGTTTCGTTGCTATGGCAACCATTTTGTTTTTTTTTGTTTTTTGTTTTTAAACGACAACACGCTCTAATTTCGTTTTCGTTCCGAACGGCCGCTATTCTTTATTAGGTTGCGCAAGAAATTTTCGTTAAAAAGCGAACCAAACCATAAAACAACGAAACGTATTTTGTCGATATACTGGGTAATTCGAATTCTTGAATCGCTAGACCAGCAAAAAGTAAATATTTTTTTATTATCAAAAACAAATACGACCGACGATGATTGAAATTTCTCTTCAAAAAATATTTTCCGCCCGTAACTTGGGCATCTTTAATATACAGGATGTTCATTCGAATAACTACAGTATCACTTAAAGTAACTTTTAGGGATCTTTTTCTTTAAAAAGCTAAAATTAAATAGCTAAGAGGAATCATCGCAGTTAAGTCCGCTAGATATTTACGCGAACCATTCGAAATAAGACGGAAAAATTTTTAAAAACGTTCTTGAAAACCATCGTTTTTCTTTTTTATATTTTTCTGGCGTGGCGCCATTTAAAAAAAAACATCAGTTACGACAATACGATAGCAACAAATAAGAAACCGGAAATTAAACGCTTCTAATTCGTCGACGACGCCAATCGCCGCAGTTAAACGAAATCGGTCGCGGTCAGTTACTAAGATGGGCGACCACTCCGGGGGGAAAAGTCGCGTGTTAGTCACATAAGTACACTGTCGAAGAAATAAACGTGCGAACATTTATAATAGCTGCAAAACAATTCTTCTGCATCCCGTTTATGTAGCACTTCTGGGCACGTGCCGGAAATGCGATTGCGCGCGATTTCGTGCTATAAAACCGTCTTAGAAATGTTTCAGAATCTCAAATTTCGCATTCATAAAGCCAACGCGCGCGTAATAATGTATCTAAACAATGAAAGAAAATCTTTCCGGCCGCTCGCCCCCCCCCTTCCCCTCCACCCCCCACCGTTGCGGTACACACGCTCACGTGCCCATCCGAACTAACCTCAAAGCGCCTCATTGCTTGAGCGACGGCGACTAATTTGAATTTCTATTGGGGGCAATGCATTCTAATTAAATTCAAATGTAATTGTCTTCCGGCGCTTTCTTATTACGTAGCGGAACGGCGAAAAGAAGTTTCCCTAATCGAATTCGACCCTTCTTATCAAAATCTGGAGAAACATATGAAGGAGTGATAAGGTAAACACAATAACATTATGTAAGTAAGTCGAGAAGGGGATGTGATTTAAAACTTTTAACAAGAAAAGTTTTTTTTTTCCCCGTAATCTGCTTTGTTTTTTTTCCACGACATATTTATTTTCAACTTTTGCCCTAAGTGGTTTTCTTGTTTACCATTCTTAATTCGAGCGCCTCCGTATCGAGAACACCCCTTCGGATCGCGTTAGGCGCCGTAAAAAGTCGATTAAGAAACAAAAGGTGGCGATAATTACGTAAATATCTCTTCTTAAAACTCGTGTGTATATATATGCAATAATATCGGCTTTGTAATTTTTCCCATAATGGTCAAATACAAGTTTATTGGTTTATCACGCAAAGGTGGTCCGTTCGTGTTCACGCGATAACAAAGTTCCGACAGTGAATTTCTTATAAAGCAACAAACAAACAACCTTTCCCCCCCCACTTCCTAATTGCAAGACATTAAATTGCAAATCATTTCAGTTCGTTTTGGAAGGGTCGCGCGAAGCGAGACGATAAATTGACATGTCATAACGTTGCCTTTAATCTCCTCCCCTCCCCTCATACCCTCCTAAAATGTACGACTCGCCTTGAGTGCCAAAATTCCCCTCGAGAGTTTCGGGTGTTTTCTAAACAGTTCTTCATAATACGGTTTCGCTGATTTTACTCCACAACAATTCGTCGAGGAATCCAAGCCTTCAATTCCATCTCGCAATGTTTTTTCGCGATAGCCGTTCGTCTTGGGCCTTGGACCCCAGCGAGATTTTTAAGTAAAGCTCCTTTTCTCCTTGTTCTGCAACTAGATCTTCGACGGTTCTCTTTGGCGGTTTTAACGGTTCTCATTTTCTTGTCGGTCTTGAATCTTTTGTCATCCCACCGTTCAGTTCGTGTACCGTTCGCTCGGTCCATCCGAGTACATCGTTTTTTGTGGTCGCAGATGTCTCGAATCATTGGGGTTTCTCCTATCACGAACGATCTTGAAACCAGTCCTTAGTTTTCATTAAATTGGTCTGTAAAATATAAAACATTTTTGCTTCGAGAAATTACTACAGTCAAATTTGGTTGTGAACGAACTACGAGGACTGACAACGCAAGTTCTTTAGTGGACCAGTGGACGCTTAGCTTAACAATGATGCCGTTGCGACTACCACTTGTCTGTAAGAAACTTCCAAATTTTTCTTTGAATTTCCCACCTTTTTCCCATCATCGTTTTCCCTCTATCGTCAATTTCCAGCGTAGATTCTTCCGTTGACTGCGAACTTGTATTATTACATAGCTGTACCTACGTAAGGTAAAATTTCGTTCGCGAAATTGGACCGTCGAATGTTTGAGGGGCGCCCTAACCAAGGCCCTAACCCGAGTTCGTATCCAAGAGCCTAACCAAGCTCGATTTTCAGAGAATTTGTGTTAGAGCTTAAAGGTACATGTGTTTACACTTTATAAATACGCGGAGAGTTAGTCGACAAAGAAATATCCTATCTTTCCTCGTCGTATTAATGATTTTTGTTTGTAATCCTTTTAGAGAACACAACACAACACTCGCGCACTCACACGCAAAAAGCCCTTATTAACCGAAGGAGCACTCCTCGCACACACGAACAATACGACGCCGTAATTTAAAATTCGAACTACTTAAACAGTAGTTTATAGTACCATTACCGTTTTTATTTTAAAAACATTCAGTTCGCACTCCGATAAGCTATGAAAGTGGGCGTTGCACATGTTTTATTAGTTGCTTTGTATTTTATCGGCCACATAAAAATGCGGTTAAACTTTTATCTGGTTTATGGTTTGTAATGGGGAAATTTTCAATGCTTAAGGGCACACGAATAGTTTTTAAATTAAGAATGGAGTAAATTTATAATTGTACGGGTATAAAAGGGGGCGGTAGTTAGTGATTATTCATATAATTTTACTGCATAAAAAATACATAAGTTTAGAATAATTTTCTTAAAAAGTACATATTTAAAAAAAAATTCGGTCGTTATCTGCCAATTGTTTTTTATCAAATTCCACTACGACCCCTGTAATGGCCCAAGTTCCCATCGCACAAAAACCTACGTTACAACACCACTAAAGTTTTCTTAAGTGTATTTTGTTTTAATTATTTTTGTTAAACTTGATACTTGATAAAGTTTATTGTGGACTTTAGAAAAATATCAATTATTTAGAATTACAGTGGTCTGCCACGCAAATCTGGCAGACCTCCCTCCACCAAATGAATAAATTTTCAATATGTCGCCTACTATAAAAAACTACATCGCATTGTTGTTTTTTTTCCAAATTACAGTTTTAATTGTCCTTTACGTGAATGTCTGCCGATGTAAAAATATACCCAAGTTTGGCAAAAAAATTAGGGATGAATTTTGTATCATAATGTAGGTTTTGAACGGCCATTTACAGAAATATATAGTTTGTTGGCGATAGCTCTCGTTGTTTCACAGATAACAAGCGAAATCGAAAGAAATTCCAATTTTCAAGGGTGAATTTCACCCTCTTAAACCGCGCAAGAGCACGAACGGAATACGGCTCTTGATTAGGGTCGACCAGTGCCTGCAATCCTGCAAAGTTTCAAATTTTTTGCGAGATCTCCGCCAGCCTAACCTTCTCTGTAAGTGAAGGTTAATGCGTTTTAACTTCCTTATCGGTACATTCTGCGAAGCGCGCTTATTTTACTGATACGAGTTAAAAATTAGATTCGAGCAATAACGATAAATTAGAAAAACGCAAGGTTAATTTGATTTGCGTTTTTACAAATAATCTAAAAACAAGTGAACTCGTGTTCGTTCGTTTGTGTTCTATTTGTTTTTATTTTATGAACTGAACACGTTGTTGTTTACATTTGACGTTTTTCAAGACAACTCTACGCCTCGAGTTTTCCTTTAAGAGTCTGCCTGTTGCGTTGCCCGGCAAACGTCGGGCACGTCGGTTAGTTTTAACACGTTGGGCGTCCACGGCGGTCCGCGGCGGTCCCCGGAGACCCCTCATTAACGGATCTTTTTGTCGTTACGGTCCCGCGGACTTGTTTGCGAAAATGTCTTCGACGCCGAACGTGTTAAATAAACATCAGCAAGCGAGATATTTCGTTCGGCCAGGCCTTGGAGTCGCAAATTTCGGACGCGATCGCCGCCCCCGTCCTGTGCTTTTGATTTTGAGGTCGAAATCTCGATTAACGCCGCGACACCGAAATCGATCCAAGTGCCAAATAATGCGACCGTTCTTTGGCGAATTCGCACCGAAACCAACGACCGCCAATTATTGCACTGAACGCGCGGCGCGTTAATTTAAGAAAAAAAGAAAGCGAACTTCCCCCCCCCCCGGGTCCGGCGTGGCGCGAAAAACGCCGTCGTCGAAGTTTGCTCGATTAGTTACGAAAAGGAAAAGGGAAAAAAATGCGTTCGCCGCCGGGCCCGCGAAGAAAAAAAAATACGGGAACCGCGCCGCGGCGGCGCCGACGGTTTTTTCGCCGAACGGCACGGAACAAACGTCGCCATTTAAACAACCGACGCGTACGAACTACGAACGGCAGAAAACTAACGCCAGAATAAACATTAAGGTCGAACTGTAGAACTGATGGCGAACAACTCGAGCAGGAGAAGTTGTCCATTTCAGCGAACTCTTTGTTCTATCTTTCTATCAAAACGCTTCCGCCATGTCGGGATGTTTCTCGGCCCTTTCGCGGCAAGAATGGGCAATGCGGAACGCGTTTCACGCTCCGATAGATTGAAACGGGAAAAAAAATCTATCCGGCCTTCGATGTTAAAACGGGCGAGAGTAAGATATACGATAAATTTCGACGTCGCCGAATTCAAAATAATTAAACAGCCTGCACGCGCGCTCCGCGGCTCCTGTTAATTACGAGCCGCAGGCTAGATATTAATTGCGAAATAAACGACTAACACGCACTGATCTACGGCATTCCGGGGTTATGTATATATTATTATAGTTTGGGATAACAGAATTTCATATCGGCAACATGGAAGACGAACGAAAAACAATCGCATATATTAAATTCGAGGGGGACCCCCCCCCCCCGAAAGAAGTCAACTACGATCTGAAGCAAAATAATAGGGGGCGCCGCCGTATCCAGATGAAAAAATAACAGATAAGAGATTGAATCCGAGTCGAGATCCGCTGTTATTTTAGGGTCAACTGAATTTTCAAGCTACATTTGATTCTCCGATTTCTCGTTCTCGATTCATGTTTTGAAATTTTAATGCCGAAAACGCGGCGGGCGCCGCGCGACGAAGCGCTTTCCAAAAACGCGCCCCGCGCCGATCGAATAACGTCAATGTCGCCGCGGAACCGCCGAAACCCAATTAACGAGTTCGGGTTAAAGAAATGAAACGATGGCGCGGCGCGGCGGTCGTCTCGTGTTTTTAAAACGATCGGGGGTGCGATTTAAAAAAAATCTGTTCGCCCCCCCCGCCCCGGGTTACGCGGCCGATGCGCAATTAATTAAATCCTCGGCCGGCGCCGCGAGCACGACGAATCGCGAATTCATTTGCGCCGTCATTTTGCGAACACCCCCCGTATATAGGATACGCGGGTCGTAATTTTTTTTAATTCGTTTGCGATGACGACGACGACGTACGGCTTACAATTAATAGTTATTAAAATAACGTGTTCGTACTATTGTCAAGTGAAAACGGTCGACCCTTATCGTAATCGTTATTTCATGTAAACTGTCAGATAATAAAATACATGTTCGGATAGGAGGTAAACGTTAAATGGGAGCCGACAAAAGGACCTTACTGGTTTTTATAAGGAGCTGGGCCCAACTGAAGATAGCAATGAACTCTCGCAACGAGTATTACAACATAGTTTCAAGCGTAAGTCACGAAAACGTAGTACAACATTTTTACGAGCATTCAAATGTTTTATATCGGTTTTGTAAATAAAGACATTTATCGATAGAATTCATGAACAAGTACTCATGTGTTATAATATACCATCGGAAAATGCGCTTCGAGATCTACACGATGGTGTCAAATTCAATGTCCTAACTGGTGGTACAAGGGCACTTTCAATGCTTTAAATGAATTTTTATGCGGGCCCAGAAACTTGTAACCAGTCTAAGACACACATACGTCGACAGACCATTTCGATCCATATACCACTGGAAAGTGCGCTTCGAGATCTACACGATGGTGTCAAATTCAACGTCCTAACTGGTGATCCATTTAAAGCATTAAAAGTATACTTGTACCACCAGTTAGGTCGTTGAATTTATCTCCATCGTAAAGATCTCGATGCGCACTTTCCAGTGGTATATGGCTCGTGAGGGTCCGTCGACGTATGCGTGTCCTAGACTGGTTACAAGTTGCTGGGCCCGCATAAAAATTTATTTAAAGCCTTGAAAGTGTCTTTGTACCACCAGTTAGAACGTTGAATTTGACACCATCGTGTAGATCTCGAAGCGCACTTTCCAATGGTGAGGGTCTGTCGACGTATGCGTGTTCTAGACGGGATACACGTTGCTGGGCCCGGACAAAAATCCATTTAAAGCATTAAAAGTGTGCTTGTACCAGCAGCTAGGTCGTTGAATTTGATACCATCGTAAAGCTTTCGAAGCGCACTTTCCGATGGTATATGGCTCGTGAGGGTCCGTCGACGTATGCGTGCCCTAGACTGGTTACAAGTTGCTGGGCCCGCATAAAAATTTATTTAAACCCTTGAAAGTGTCTTTGTACCACCAGTTAGAACGTTGAATTTGACACCATCGTGTAGATCTCGAAGCGCACTTTCCAATGGTATATGGCTCGTGAGGGTCTGTCGACGTATGCGTGTTCTAGACGGGATACACGTTGCTGGGCCCGGACAAAAATCCATTTAAAGCATTAAAAGTGTACTTGTACCAGCAGCTAGGTCGTTGAATTTGACACCATTGTAAAGCTCTCGAAGCGCACTTTCCAACGATATATAGCTCGTGAGGGTCCGTCGACGTATGCGTGTCCTAGACTGGTTATAAGTTACTAGGCCCGCATAAAAATTTATTTAAAGCCTTGAAAGTGTCTTTGTACCACCAGTTAGAACGTTGAATTTGACACCATCGTGTAGATCTCGAAAAGCACTTTCCGATAATATATAACACATGTTCATGAATTCTATCGATAAATGTCTTTAGTTGCAAAACCGATATAAAACATTTGAATGCTCGTAAAAATGTCGTACTCCGTTTTCGTGACTTATGCTTGGAGCTACGTTCTAGTACTCGTTGAGAGCTTTCAAACGGTATATGGTTCATTGCTATCTTCAGTTGGGCCCAGCTCCTTATAAAAACCCGTAAGGTCCTTTTTAATTTTATATACTACAACTAAAAGACAAACGGATACAACAAAATGACTTCGCAAATCGTCGAAACAAAGTATAAGTAAGGTTAGTGTGGACGAGGCGAGTTTAGACTAGCGCCTACGGGGCGAGCTTAGGTTAGTGTAGATGGGGCGAGTTCTCGCGTGCGCGACGGACGGGGAACCGCTTCTATTAGCGACGTCACGTTTTCCCTCCGTTTTGGAGCCGCGGATTTCCTGACGCGGCACGGCAGCCCAGTGCCCGTCGATTTGGCGGATCGAAGTCGCGGTTGAGGAGTGCCTTACGGGGGGACATGGTGATCCCCGAGAGCCCGGTCGCGACATATATAAACAACTAGGAAAGCGGTCTACTGGTGACGGGAAAAAAGGCACTCTCGGGGTGCGCAGGGTGCAAGGAAGCACATGGCCATGCGCAAGCTTCGTACCTCGCCTGCGCCGGCGATGAACCTGCAGGGGGTGTTTAAGTTGAAAACTCCCTGTACATCGATTACGCAGCTTCAAACGACCTTCCCTAAACCACCGAGGTCGCGGGGGAGCGTTTCTGTTGATTTCTGAACGAGCAGATCGAAATAATTACTTTCCGATCGCTTCCTCTGTCTTTTTCTTTTCTCCATTTTGCGCTTTCCTAGTTGATCGCGTATCGTTGTTAAAAATTTTGCGCGCGGCGCGTCGCGCCAACGCCCGGAAATCAACGGGGAACCACACGACCGGGCGCGAAATTTATTTTCGCTTGTCCCCACTTTGTCGGGTATTAAGATGAATAACGACTTGAACGGCCCTCGAGGTCGCGTCGACGTCAACTAAACGACACACGTCCTGGTCGTATTTTAGTCGAATTCTGGTCGTATTTTGGTCGTATTTTAGTCTTTTTAATGACGCGATCGCATTTCAACGGAAATCAAACGTTTATTTAACGTGGCAGGTCACATCCGATCGCTCGGGTGGTTGCCCGCACGAAAAAAAAAAACGAAATCCATTCGCATTCGCTCCGTGATCTCGTTTCCAAACATTTCGATTTCCCGAACCTCAATGGCGGTAATAAACGGGCGCGAAATTAAATTTTATTTTCTCAACTAGCGTGTTTCGAATTACCGTCGAATATAACAAAAGACGGTGAGTAATTTCCTTTTATGTGAAATTACAAGTTGTTCGCTCACTAGCACTAATAATCACGTTGCCGTCTAAAGTTGCGCGTTTTCTTTTTTTTTGATTATCTCCTCTCCTTGCGCATCCATGTTGTTATTAGATTTTTGGTCGTCCTCCTTCTTTAATCTCGTCCGTTGGACTTGTAAAAACAAAAAAGAAAAATACTTAACGCGTCTCTTTAGAACCTGTTAGCGGTCGCATTTTACGTCCGCGCGCGGATCAATTTCCTTTTACAATTTAAATTTTACGGCCGGCGTCGTGGATACTTGACACGTTTTAGTGGAGTAAGTAAATTGACGAAGCGACAACGTTTCAGTGAAGTCCGTCGAAAACTTCGAACGGATAAGATTTATTGCTTTTCGATAAATTTTTACGCAAAATTGTTCCGGAAATAAAAGTTTTCGGTAATTGAATTCGCAACTTCTGTTTGCAGTTTGTTAGGGCGCATCCATTTATATTGCCGGGGCCAACTTGTGTTTTAGTTCGGATTTCGTTATGAATTATTAATGGGAGTTTCGCAAGAATGCCAAACATATGACAATGTGACGGTGGATAATTAGATCGAACCGAACCGAACCGAACCGGTTTCGACGTGGCTCCGTTAAATCTAAACCCGCGACAGCTCGTTTTTGCGCCCTCACCGAATATATGTACCTCGCACAAGGGAAACTGATTACGTTGGATATAACTTTCAAATAAATCAAGTGGTTCGCCCCTTTTTGCCCGTCAACTCGAAATGCGCATGTTATTGTTTTATCAACGCAACGTTACGACATTAACTTTTTACGTCCTTTAATGTAGGCATCGATAAATACGCAGATCGAGGTGTTAAATTAATTTAAGCCGTGGTCTCCGGAACATATTGAATTTGTGTATGGCAGCGCCGAATTAGGGACTATTGGATACAAAACGAATTAATTCTTAATCGAGTTAGAATGCATTAAGGACACCATCGTTTCGATAATTTCGCGCCGTTGTCGATTAAGCTCGCTCGATAACAAAATTACACGTAGATCGCACCGATTTTCGTATATTTTTCGAACGAGACTTTTCGATATTGGTCGATTCGAGCCGGCGCGTCGTTACGTAAATTGCCGCGACCACGAAAATGCCATCGAAACGGGACGTAACGCTCGAAATTGAATATTTCAAAAAGGCCACCTCTTGACAAATTATACGTGTATACATAACAGCGCCGTGACAGCCACGAAACAGACCTAAATCACCCTTGACGTATTGTTCAGTTAAATAATTCGAGAAATTATTTTATGCAACAGAACCTATCGCGTCGGACTTCCCTGTGGTTTGTTGTCGTTAGTCGTCTCGTGGCCCTTCTAACGTGCGCGTATTTACGGCGATGCAGTCGCGTTTTTCGTAAAAAAAAAACAAAAACGCACGCGTTTAAGTATTCAAAAAAGCCCATCTCTTGACAAGTTACACGTGCACGTGCCGTGACGGGCACGAAACGGACCTAAATCAACCTCGACTCGAAAAAATATTTAATGCAACAGAACTTATCGCGAAAGCGTAAGCGTAATCGCAGTTTAAATTAGTTAATCCCGACCGGTTTCGTCGGGATTAAAATTTATTTATTATAAAGTTCGAATTATTTCGATCGAATACACAACAGTTGCGTATGTGATCGAGCCGTTACCGGCTATTTGTACTAGTTCGTGACCGAACTTGCCCGAAGAACGGCTCGTCTCCCGAATGTCTCCCGAACGTTACGTGCGAATCGAAATACATGTGTTTATCGACCATGTAAACAGGGTGTTCCGGACGTGAATCGTCGTACTATAATAATTACGCGGCAGGTTGTATCAATCTGTTGACATTTAAATGGCGTGTTGAAGTTGAATTATACCTATGCGAAAAATTTCGTCCACGCCCCAATCGTTAATTCGTACGAATTCGCGTGCCGAAATATATTATCTATATTTGTACAAATTCGCAATTAGTAAACGAAAACACGCAAATTGTTAGAAATACTTTAGACGGTCTCGATTACGCGATATGTCGGATAATAATAATAATAATAAAAAAAATAAAATCGCGCTTAATTAGGTACAACAAAACCTCACTCGAATCCGTTATACGAACGTCGGATTTAAAGTGACAGTTTAATTTAAATTCCCCCGAAATATTCTATGAAATACATGCCGACTGCGATTTAAGAACAAAAAAAATGTAAGTAGCAGACGCTTTGGATCGGAAAATAGCTTTTGTAACTGTTTTTTCGGGAGCCAATTTTAAGGGCGCCGTTATACGACGCGCGGCGGCTCGACGAGCCCCACGTACCGCATACTGGCGTGAGCGAGGCGGCTCGTAAAAGGTGTCGTCGCGTTAGTCCGTATGTGTATGGGGTTCGCTCCTCAATTTTCTATCGATTTTATTTTCCATAATCGACGCACTTATATACAGTGAGTTCGAAAATTATCCATATTTGATGTCGTGTCAATAAAACATTCGAAATTTTAACACGTCGACTGCCAACTACGCGATAACTTGTAGTTTGCGTTATTGCGTTAACCAATTACGAGTTGTCTCGTAGTAAGAACATAATAATATAATATGATTAGATTTAATTGCCTATATTTATTCGATCGTAAAATTAAAATTAAACGTAAACTAATATCGCTTTTTTTTTTCAGGTAATTGCTCGACTAGAACGAATAATCGGAACGGACCAACCGCACGGTACGTTTTCATTCCTCAATTTTCGCGGATTGTCACTTATCGCAAAAAAATATACTCGAGTCCTGGCTTTATTTCATTTTTTGCAAATTTGGAATTTCTGCTAACATCGGTGGAAAATGAAGACGTTAACCCGCACGTGGGTGCATGTTATGGAAACGAGAGGAATAAATTTGACCGTCCCGTCGACGTGACTTTTTTTTTTCTTAATAGCAAAACGTATTTTCAATTAGATGGAGAGCGTCCTCACGTCGTGCGTAAAAAAGCAATTGCACGCAACGGCGGGGGTTGATATTTTTAAAACGTTTCTTTGTCTACGGTCGTGTGTACAACACCTAAATTTCTTGGGGTGTTTCCGGTAATTTTTCTTTTGCTCGCGCGAAAGTCTCGTTTTCGAACGTCTCGGCGTCGTCGCCTTAACTATCGCGAAAAAAACTGCCACAATCTCCGTGGTTGTTCTCTAAACGCGAGGAAGAACAACATTCGTCATGACGGCAGCTATTTCTTCACGGGCCATAACCTAAAAACATTTTAAAATTACGAGTCCGCCCTCGCAAGACGTCTCAGACGCTTTGTATAATATTTATTAAATTGTCCGCGAGAGGCGTTACGTCGACACATATTTATTCGGCCGACCCGATTCGACACCCTCTATAGATATTAAATAATCTGCGGTGCAGGTACAGCGGATTATGACAATACATTTTACCTACTGCTAATGCGTTAAAACGCATGTCATTTAGCATCTGGAATCGTGGAAAAGTGACCAAAAAGTCAAATCCCAGATGCAATATGTCCGCAACAACCGACGGTTCTTTGTCCATTTTTTAATTCGCAAGCCCATCCGGTTATCGAAGCGTAACCTTCTTCCTTAGAATCAAATTCAACGAACATTTTATGAACGTGACGAGACTTAAGGGGATAAGTAGACGGAGTTTTGAAAACTATTGCCGTTGCGATGTCGCTAGTGTAGTTCCACCGATTCTTCGTAATAATAGGCAACCGAAATTTCTAATATTTTTACACGGATGTTTTCTAAATACAGCAGGTGGTCAGGTTTTCGGTTAAGTAGGCATAATGGGTCCTCGACGTAATCACTTCTCGTTGTTACTGAAAGTATTTACAAGTAGGTAAATGTATTTTTAGATTCTAGAATTATTCGACTGCCGTCGATTTACAAAGTCGACTTCGACATAGCAAAGAATTTCGATAACTTGCAAAATTCGCTAAGAAAAACTACATTTTTTTTTAAATTTATTTATTATAAAAGCAACATGATTGGTTCGAATATTTTATGTTACGCATTGATATCGCCGCAGGCCGAACGTTCCGTGAAAATGCATCTTACCTGTTTATTTTACAGAATTATATATTGTTATGAGTATACAATCATTAGTATTATACAAAAGTATTACCGCGCATTGGTGCCCACAGTGATATCAATACTCTAACCCAACGGTTCTTGACCTTTTAGTATTTGTGACCCAACTTTCCAAAACAGTTTTAATCGCGTCCCTCTTCCAAAGATTTTTGGCGACCGAATATTTTTTTATATCTACTTTTTTGCTGCTGATACTTTTTTATGCTTTTGTCTTTTTAAAATGTCTTAGGGGGAGCGCCCAACGAGTTGAGAACCGTATTTCAATAAACTGATCATTTCAGTTTCTTATAAAATTATAAAACGTCAAATGCATAATTGAAATTGGAAATGGGTACGACGGAACTATTATACAGGGTGTTCACAAAATGACGCATAAGTTTTCCAGTACGTTGCAGAAGACCCTTCAGAGGACATGGGAAAAATAACTAAAAATTTATTGTTACTTTTAACAAAGTTGTTAGCGAAAAACTATATGTTAGAATTGGCAAACATCTCAAATACCTATATCCGGTAGTAGAGGTCTGCAGAAACACAGAAACTCTTAAAATGTTAATAAAATCAAATTAATCTTTATAGTTTATTTAAATATTTTTGAGGGTCATTTTCGAATTAGGCATGGGACGAAATAACACGTAAATCTAATATAATAAATAATTGACATAAGTCAATATCTAGTCTCTCTATCTATTTATAACGAATCAAGTGAAACAGAAAATGTTCAGATTGCATTACTTAATTATTGAGAGATTAATTGTTAAAAATATCTTAATTTGTCTAATATCTTAATATGTTAATTTGTAATGTACGAAAAAGCGAAGTGGGTAACGTTTTATTTATTTTTAACATCGTTGCCAGATTCATTTTTTGACTATCATGATCAAGATTTGGCAATTTATAAAATACGATTTAAAAATTAATCACCAATGATTATGAATTACTTTGGCACGAAGCAATAAAGATATTTTAGGTTTTTTTGGGAAATATTAGTTATAAAAAATTTGCAGAAATGAAGTTGAATTCTCAACTTTACTTCTTCATATCGACGAGAATGGTCAAGGAGGAACTTTTTAACAATTTTTTGGGATTCTTTGACAGTTCAGTTCATATACGCAATTTTCTCACAACATACTTTACATTAAAGTTTTATTTTTTTTTCTCTTGTGATGAATATAACAAATTCAAATTTTACGATTTTTTAAATTAAAACGACAAAGCATAAATTTTAGATAACCAGAAAATAGATAATAGTAAAAACCACACAATGAGTGAGGGAGTTATGAATTAGTACGATATTTCATAATCTTTTTACCTTAAAATTAAAAAAAATTTTATCACTTTCCAGATTATCTCAAAAACGGTGCATTCTATCGAAAATTATAAAGAGATATGATGGACAGCGAATTTTATGCCGATCTCAAAACATATTTCATATTACCGATCAAATAATTAATGACGGAGATAACTCACAATCACTTTAAAATCTTTGATTAGTCACTATTTTGAAACAGGTCGGTCAATTTGACTGATTAACGAACTCGTTCTTTGTTTTCTTCAAGACAATACACTATCTAACTTTCAGCCTCCTACGATCAAAATTACCACTGGAATCGTGTCTACAAGATTTGATTATATATAGATATATATGACGGCACGTCTGAGTCCCGTCATCGGACAGGCTGAAATAGTTATATTTTCTATAAAAATTGGCTAAAAATTAATTTTTAAATATTCAACATTTTTACATATATACAAAATACCTACATCAGCGAAGTCCGTACCGACAAAACAAATTGTAAAGCAGAAATTACTACTTAATTTACTATTATTCGTTTCTTTGACATATTCCAAACAATGCCACCTTCGATATTTATGGTTGGGCTAATCTTCTGAGAAACACCTGCTTTCAGTTTCTATGCAAACAACTAGAAGTATTATTTAGCAGGTAAAAATTTGACGCTGTATTTTTGGTTGTCTACATTTGCAAAGACAATATTTTTAAAATAATAAGAATGTACCGATAATTTCTTAATTTCTAAATTGTTTTAGATGACCGTTGCTGTTCTAAAATATGTGTTATAGTTACTAGAAAGTTATATTAAAACTTTAGAAGTTCATCTCTCATCAAATAGATTTAAACACCGAAAAACTACATTTTTTATTAACAACATTAATTAAAATCGTTCTAAATACGAAACTGTCGAAGTGTACGTGCTGATTTTACTTCTAAGCCTAAAAAACACTATAGTCTATACGACTTCAAAAAGAACAAGTGAATATTGAAATTATTTTTCAAAAAAATATCGGAAAACCTATTATTTTTGTTTATCACTTTGAATAAAAATTAATATATGTAAGAGCAAGAATAATCTTTTATAATCACGTTTATAATAATAAAAAAAAGTTTCATTGATGTTCATCTTTTAGATTTATTAAGTTTTAAATAACCCTGTAAATCCGTCTACTATCCCCTTAAGGCGATCTCCTATCTTTCATTTTTTGTTGCATCTCTGCGTATCGTATCCTCGTTGCGTATCACTGGGAACGGTTCAAAATATCGAGCAAAGTCCGATAGTGTGTTGCATTGAATCTTATAGATGGGTTTCCATTTGTTGCGGCGTAACGTATCGTCGAGCTTATCGATCGAGGATGCGCAACGACGATACGATAACGGTACATTACAACAAATCGAAACCCCGCTTAAAAGTCGTGTAATTGCTGCGACAGCGTGTCGTCCGCGCGAGTTCAGCTTAAAGTAGCTTTTCTGATGTCCGCGCTGCAAAGCTTGTCATTTTTTAGCTGCTGTTAAATATTTTACGTTCAATTGATTGAACCGATCGATAGTCGATAGTTTCCTACGTCAGTAGATCAAAAATCAACAAAATCGATCGGTGCAATCTAAAGTTACAACGATAAATCTCAAGTTCCAATTTTTTCCCCCCCATTTGTTTTGTAACGACGCCATCGGGAAAAATAGAAGGTCGCGACAATAAATAAAAAACAAAAAGAAAAAAAAAGAAAGCGCGACGGTTGTAAAATTACGGGCGCTGGAAAAAGTCGTGTTTAAGAAATACGTTAGTTATTATTGTAATACGTTTATTAATAAAGATTAGTTACAATCAACTAACGGCCTCAGTTTCCACGTTAATTAATGAAAACTTTAAATCGCGTTGTCTTCATTACTAAACTTTTCGTCCAGATTAATTTTGGGCATGTTTGTGTGCAGGTTTCGGCATATTAATTGGTGCATTTTGGGTTAAGTCGTATAGTGCAATCAAAAGATATCGCAGTAGCCAAAATGTATATAAAATCAAATGGGAGCCTTTGTTCAACATCAAATGTCGGTTACACTTCATACATGCGAGGTCTACCCTTCACAACGCCAAACGTGGCTGCGGACTACGCACGCGCGGGTGGAGCTCGTCACTCGCCGACGATGCCAGCGTTCGCGGTGGCGGATCAAAGAACTAAATACCCCAACTTTTCAAAATCCAAATAAGCATAAGGGTAGTGGGCGGATCTTCTGTGTAAATCCAAACAGAGGTCAGATCTACTTCAGGGACCTTAACTCCCCCTAACTAACAACGACTAATCCTAACCATATCCCTACCAACTCGCCAACCCGTCTGGCCGCCGTGGCGAGTTATAGCCATTTACCCTCAAAACCTCTCCATGTGAATACAAAAGATTAGGCCCTCGGCCCCCGGCAGACCGGAAACGAACCACTATGGCATTAGTGAACCTTATGGAAGATCAGAGGGTGCTGAGAATCCTCGAAGAATTGCTCTGGCACAAGAGAGGAACACATGGAGAGGGATGGAGGAGGCACATGTCTACTCATGGACGAAAAAAAAACTGAATAGAGAGAGAGAGAAATAAGCATAAATGAAAATCGAATTCGAGCGAATTTTGCTCACAAATAAATATCATTGAAAAATAATTGTAAAGCGGTCTTATTTATATAAAAGGGCAGCTAGGCGAGCGGAGGGAGGCTTATCGGCGTCCGAGGGGTCGGTCCGGGCTGATAGGCACGTGCTATCACAAATAAAACATCGACACTTGCAAAGCGAGGACAGGGACGGTCCCAGGAAAATTACGTATTTACGTATTCGCGTAAATAAATTAATCAACGACGGACATCGCGGACATCGCGGACAACGAATCAACGGAAGGAGATAAAAGGATGGGAGAGAGAGCTTGAATCGGAGATCGGAGAAAAAAAGCAAGGCTTAACAATCGAATCGCCGGCGAGATCGAAATAAAAGGAGGCAAAATTAGACAAAGTAACTAAGAAATTGCACGTGAACCAAATAAAATTAGGACAGGTCAAACGTAAAGAAAGAAATTAGCAGTATAAAAAGTGATTAAAGTCGCGAGATTGGAGCAACTCTAAATGGAAAATAAAATTCTCCACCGTCCACGTTTCCTTGTAATTTTCTACGGAACGCGCCGTTTTCGAGATAATCGAGAAAAAAAAGTATTTCTTTCGAGAAAAATTTGAAAAAAAGGGAGCTTTTCGATATACGACATGGAAATTCGGTTCCGAGGTTCGCGCGCGCGGTCGCATCTTTTTGTCGACTAGTTTATTTTTTTATCGCGGCATTAATTCGAAACGCGTCTTCTGGCGATTGAAGAATTTATCGCACGAAGAAAGGTCGCGGATCTCGTCCGCTGCGTACCCCGAAATTTGGCGCTCGCGGTTCGCGTTTCCGTGTCTGCACCTGCCCGTTTCTGACGGGGTGTCGAAATTAAAGGAGCCAACCGTACTATTAATGTGCCACTTTAAAGGCATTATCCCAAAATGCGATCTCGATTACAAATCAATGGCTCGAAATTGCAGGCGATCGCGTTACAATCAACCGATACTCAAAGCGCGTAGTCGCCCCCGATACAGGACCGTGTCATTATCGAACGACCCCTAGCGATTATCGTGGAAAACGGTGTCGCGGCGAGTTCGCTTAAATTAATTTCGATTATTTCGAAATGGATTTAAACCGCGACACGCGACGAACTTCCGTAAAAAAGCCGGTTAAAAATAAATCGGTCGTGCGAACGGGTAGTATAACAAAAGAACGGCGGCGCTGCATTATTAAAATTAGAACAAAAAAAAGTTCGCCTTTTTCCTTAAAAGCACTCTCGGCGAGCTCGAGTTTCTGCCGCGGACTTCTTCCCGTTTCTACATAATCATCTCCTTTGTTTTCAATTACGGGAAGGCCCTTGGAATCGTAAATGCATGTAAAGTTGCATTAAAGGTCCGTTAACGCGAATACTTGATTTTAATAACGAACCTTCGCACGAAACCTCCGCCGCGCATTGTTTTGTTACAAGCACCGCGAGAACGCGCCCCCTGATCGAATTCTGCTTTCACGATAATTAAAGGGATAGTAGACGCTCGAAAATCGTTTTTTTATCGTTGGTAACGACTTTGAATAGATTCTTGACGTTGTAAACGATGTATTTTTTTTATAATTATTTGATATTCTGTAATAAAAATTTATTGAACTTGTACGATAACAAAGATAAGTTTTTAGATATTTTTACATTTATAGAATTTGTATTGGTTTATTTAGGTTATAATATCAATAAAAATTGAAACTTCCTGTAGTAATCTCACAATTTCAATTTTTATAGACGTTTTTAGTTACTTACGACGTGTGATCGTGAAACGTCTAAAAAAAATAAAATTGCGAGATTACTAGAGGGAAGTTTCAACTTCTATCGATATTATCACCTAGATAAACCAATACAGATTTTATAAATGTAAAAATATGTTACAAATTCCTCATAGATTTTAAGAAAATATCTAAAAAACAGACCTGCCAGTAGTTGTGCTCGCGCCCTTCGGGCGCTTCGCGCACAGAAAGACGGGTAAACCTCGCATCTAACTCGTGTGCAACTCGTAGCACCGAAACGTTTTTGATTTGTTAAAACAGGCCAGTGATTGTGCTCGCGCCCTTCGGGCGCTTCGCACTCTGAAACACAGTTCAATCTCGCACCTAACTCGTGTGCAACTTGTAGCACCAAAACATTTTTGATTTGTTTATCTCGTAGAACACATGCGACTCGAAGGCCAAAACTACGTATTTTTAAGTAGACATTATGTTTTATCAACATAGGTCTTATTTAAAATAATAATAAAATTTGAAAATTCTAAAATTAGACACAAAAATTATTTTCTAAATTGAGAGGGTTGCTTTATTATGTTATGCCATATTGTTCAAAAATTCCTTAATCGAATAATACATAATGCTTATATCAAGAAACTAATTTGAACAATTAAAAATAATATGCTAGTAGGAATAATTAAAAATAATGCGCTACACGTGTGGATCGACACAGCGTCACCCCAAAGCGAACGACAGAGCGATCACCAATTGATTCTACGGCTGCTTCCCCTTTTCGCCCCAGGCGCGCATCGACGGCTTAGCCCGCGGCGTCGGCGCTTCTCGTTGTCGCGAGGGAAAAGGGACTGCCGGCGATGTCGGGAGGGCAACCCCCGTTAACACTAATAGACATCGAATTGAAATTAATTTTTTTGCCATACCATGAGCCTGAAAGACTCGCTGCTACTTTTGTGATTTTGAAATAGTTTACTTTTAAGGAGTATAATTTCTAAAATATAATTTAGAACTAACCACTCAACTGCATATCACGGGTCTCGTGGACTCTTTGTTATATTTTCATAAAAGTTGGTGCTTCTCCCAAAACTAAAAATGCACCAATAAAAAATTAAAAATATCTTATAATATAAAAGGGAGATCAAAAAGTATAATTTTGGCTCGAGATTAAAGTACCTGTATGTTTGAAAGTGTCGAAAAATGTTACTTAAAAAAGTTGTTTAAAATGAAAAATTATAGAGAAATATGAAGTCATAACCAACTTAGTCTAATCTTATATTTTTCGGTAATTTTTTCAATAGTGCCTTGAAAAATAATATTGATCATAATAATTCACGAATGTCATTCTTTTACCTTAGGTACCACTCAACAATATGAAAATATCTTAAGTTATTTAACATTAATATCAATTTCATATACACATAAACTAAAAAATTTCTTTGATTTTATTATGAAAATATTAAAATATTGGACATACGAGAGAAATTATGAAAAACGGTTTCTATCCGAAATACGCCATATCAAAATTAATAAATGTGTCCGTAACGAAAAGAAAGATTTGAAAGAATATTACATATAACCAAATTTTTAGTCGTTATATTCCACCGACGATAGGTTTGAAATATATTGATAAACTGTTCGAGTTTTAATAATTTTAATTTAGAAACTATTCGAATTTATGGTAGGTATAATTACAAGAAAAACGTTAATATATCATTTGAATTTAAAAAAAAAAATGTTTAATTCACATTACAGGTTCATATTTAGTAAAATTTGCTAAAGAAATAAAACATTTCCTTTCGAGTCATTAACATAACGACCAAAACAAATTTTCTTGGTCGTTCTGCAATTATACGAATATTTTAGAAACAACTAATCATTTATTAATAAGAAACATGGTTATTAACGTTTAACGTGATGCACGGACGATTATAATTGACGAGGAAGCCTTGTGGTGAACCGTCGTTCGAGCTCCTTGGCCTAGAAATACCGCGGTCTCATCCATAGCAATCATGTTGGAGAGTTGGTATTTCGAAAAGTCGATGCCATCAACAAAAAGCTTAAATGCAAGTGCACGTTTAACAACTTCATTGTCTTCCAGCTTAAACATTGTTGTTGATCTCCTTAGAGACAGTCTTTGAAGGAAGTTATCCAGCCAGTGTGACGATGCTTTAAATTCTTCTGTGGATATATCAAATTCAATTGCCATTTCAAGGGCAAAGTTTTGAATATCAGCCCTGCGCACAACCAAAGCCATTGCTCTCCCGTCAGCAATTCATTCCCAGATGCATTCTTCCAACTCAGAAAATCACGGCTGCCGACCTGATGCAACCCTGCGTTTTTTCTCATTTCCTTGGTCCACCAGTTGACACAGGTTATCGTAGTCTGCACGCCATTTTCGAACCATACGGAGATTCAACATCTTCTCTTTACAGAAGGCTACAAGATTTACATCCCTGGAGTCCTCCACGATTCCCTTTTTGTACTCGACGGAATAGCTCTTTCTTTTTGTACTCATTTTATTTGGGGTTAAAAATTATTCGCTTTATAAAAAATAATCAGACTTACATGACTGAAATGCGCAAACGTTGTACCTGCACCGTCACTCTATGTAGATTGCTGCCTTTATTGTATTTTTAAGAAATTCTACTTTATAAATTCCGGGAATTAATTTTGACACGTGCCTGTGCATTGCTTGAAACGAACTGTAGAGGTAAACTAGGAATTTCTCGAAATATTTTGTTCCAAACAATTCTCTGAAATATTAGGGCAGCTAGAGATACCTACTAAATTCAACAGTTTACAACAGCATTCATTTTTTAACGAATTATATTTTTCACATTATTTTAACTAGGGCTTAATTTCGGGGTAGGGCTTATATTCCAAAAAGTCCCGAAAATCACGCCAGGGCTTATTTTCGGGGATGTTTTATTTTCGGAAAAAGACAGTAACTCGTGTGCAACTCGTAGCACCAAAACGTTTTTGATTTGTTAATCATGCATCAAATCAAATCAAACAAATCATGCAATCAAACACATGCGACTCGAAGGCCAAAACTACGTATTTTTAAGTAGACATTGTGTTTTATCAACATAGGTCTTGTTTAAAATAATAATAAAATTTGAAAATTCTAAAATTAGACACAAAAATTATTTTCTAAATTGAGAGGGTTGCTTTATTATGTTATGCCATATTGTTCAAAAATTCCTTAATCGAATAATACATAATGCTTATATCAAGAAACTAATTTGAACAATTAAAAATAATATGCTAGTAGGAATAATTAAAAATAATGCGCTACACGTGTGGATCGACACAGCGTCACCCCAAAGCGAACGACAGAGCGATCACCAATTGATTCTACGGCTGCTTCCCCTTTTCGCCCCAGGCGCGCATCGACGGCTTAGCCCGCGGCGTCGGCGCTTCTCGTTGTCGCGAGGGAAAAGGGACTGCCGGCGATGTCGGGAGGGCAACCCCCGTTAACACTAATAGACATCGAATTGAAATTAATTTTTTTGCCATACCATGAGCCTGAAAGACTCGCTGCTACTTTTGTGATTTTGGGATAGTTTACTTTTAAGGAGTATAATTTCTAAAATATAATTTAGAACTAACCACTCAACTGCATATCACGGGTCTCGTGGACTCTTTGTTATATTTTCATAAAAGTTGGTGCTTCTCCCAAAACTAAAAATGCACCAATAAAAAATTAAAAATATCCTATAATATAAAAGGGAGATCAAAAAGTATAATTTTGGCTCGAGATTAGAGTACCTGTATGTTTGAAAGTGTCGAAAAATGTTACTTAAAAAAGTTGTTTAAAATGAAAAATTATAGAGAAATACGAAGTCACAACCAACTTAGTCTAATCTTATATTTTTCGGTAATTTTTTCAATAGTGCCTTGAAAAATAATGTTGATCATAATAATTCACGAATGTCATTCTTTTACCTTAGGTACCACTCAACAATATGAAAATATCTTAAGTTATTTAACATTAATATCAATTTCATATACACATAAACTAAAAAATTTCTTTGATTTTATTATGAAAATATTAAAATATTGGACATACGAGAGAAATTATGAAAAACGGTTTCTATCCGAAATACGCCATATCAAAATTAATAAATGTGTCCGTAACGAAAAGAAAGATTTGAAAGAATATTACATATAACCAAATTTTTAGTCGTTATATTCCACCGACGATAGGTTTGAAATATATTGATAAACTGTTCGAGTTTTAATAATTTTAATTTAGAAACTATTCGAATTTATGGTAGGTATAATTACAAGAAAAACGTTAATATATCATTTGAATTTAAAAAAAAATGTTTAATTCACATTACAGGTTCATATTTAGTAAAATTTGCTAAAGAAATAAAACATTTCCTTTCGAGTCATTAACATAACGACCAAAACAAATTTTCTTGGTCGTTCTGCAATTATACGAATATTTTAGAAACAACTAATCATTTATTAATAAGAAACATGGTTATTAACGTTTAACGTGATGCACGGACGATTATAATTAATCCTTTCGTTGGTTACGATCGATCACTTGCACTCAAATTTAAAGCTTATAGTTAACCTCTGCTCTTATAGAAATAATAAAGATACAAATTTTTGACCGATATTAATAATCTTTAAAATTATGACGATAAGCCAATATACGCAAAACTTCGAACAATTAACAAACGCCATACAAACATACATACATACAAACTCTTATTAGAGTCATCTTCGAGAATTTCACGAAAGATGGAAACAGTCAACAGTTTTCTTATTCTTTCCGGGTTACACCGGAAATGGTTACCAACTTCATTATTTTAAACGGAACGCCCTAATTTGTATTATCGATTTGTATCCGAGACAATCGTACGACTTTTTGTTTCAATAAACATTACCTCTAAAATTAGCCCAATTGGAATTACTTCTCGTTTAGGTAACGTCGAAGTATCGTTACACGAATTCTTCGCTAAAATCGTAAGTTACTAGTCAAAATTGTAGCAAACAATAATTACATTTAAATACCACTTTTATTGCCTCGGATGGATGGCGCCGAAACATCTTAAATTAAGTCGACTTATTGTTACCGAAGAAAGCTGTTCCAATTTTATAACCTGTCCGTGTGCTTATACAGAAATACGTGCGTTTCGGTTCGTCATTAATTACCGTCCAAAATAGACACCTATCGACGAAATTACATTTGTTGTCTTCGAGGATACGTTAACCTACAAACAGGCTGTCCGGTGTAAGAACTGTCACAGCTGGTAAAACGACTTGTTACCAACGTGAAAAAAAATTAATTATCTCGAACAGGAAACGTCGTTCAGGTCGTGAAATGGTACTACGAATTTTCACGTTCATCACGTTCAAATCGATGGATTTACTTAATTTTTTTAGCTCGTTAACTCGTTGGAGGTTTCTCGTTGCCAAAACGGCTTAAATCGAATACGTATTCGCGTTCGGTTATTAAGTTAACCTCCGTACCGATTCGGTCTTAAATCGACCGAAAACGTCGATGTTTTCACCACGATAGTAGAATTAGCATATTATTATAATAGTAACTTATTTTTGTTATCGTACAAGTACAATAAATTTTTATTACGGAATATCAAATAATTATAAAAAATACATCGTTTACAACGTCAAGAATCTTTTCAAAGACGTTGTTACCAACGATAAAAAAACGATATATAAATATTCATTTTCGAGCGACTACTATCCCCCTTAACTCGCAACGGGGATAAAAATTAAACGTCGTCGAGGGGGGAGGGGCGCTAGCGAGCGCTTGTCCAAAATCGCAAAGAGCTACGAAAGCGTTAAAGGAAATTTCAATATGTGGCCGAGAAATATCGCTTTTCATGCCGAGCCGCGCGTTTACAGTGTATAAAATATAGGGGGAGCATAAATTACCCCCGAAGAATCGGATAAGTTAAACTGCCAATAAATAATAGCTTTTAAAAAATTACGGCGCTGAAACCTATCCGGATGAATTATTTATAAGCCGTTTGAGATACCTGCTCGGGTCGCGCGGGTCGAGATCATGTCGTGCGACTTCTTTTCGGGGCAGAGGGGCGGGGAAAAAAAGGGACGAAGAAGAAAACCGGCCCCGAGCCGCCGATTGAGGAGATAAAATGCAATTATCGAGGTCCTGCATTAATTGCGCGATCGCGACCATTCTGCCGGTCGGGGCGCGATTTGTGGTAACGAAGACGCGAATTTCCCCTTTGATTTATTTGGTGTGTCAGGCGTTTTTGAAAATTAAACGTTATCGACGAGCACGTCCTGCGGGGTTCTTGAACGGTGCCCCGCCGAATGTCTTAGGTGTCGACGTGCATTGTTGGTCCTTCGAGCGTTCGATCATCCCTTATATCCTTCCGCGTCCGATTTTCCCCCGATAGATCTTTGTTTGTTTGACAGATTGCCGGCCGGTTTTGATGATCGATGATAACGGATGACAACAACAATACGATGGCGCATTTAAATCTAATTTCGGCTCGATTGCTTTTCGCGAAACGGCGTTCTTTTCGACCTTTTTCCTGTTCGATTTCCGTTATTATTGTCGCGTAACTGCAACTTATCGAAAAAAAAAACAAAACAAAAAAATAACGGGGAAGATTGAATTGGAACGATATTCCCCGGACGTTTTGTTTCTTAAGGATCGAAGCGCTCGTATATTTATTTCTCGCTTGCATTCCTCTCGATTGTAGCTTATTGGTTCGGAAATTTAATCGGTAATAATACCCTTGAAGAAATTTGAAAACGTGCCGCGAATGCGGCGGCCGCTTATTGTTCCTCGTTGTTCTCGTTTATACTCGCAACGTTTTAATACATCTGTAATCTACACGTTAGCAGACGTAGAAACGCGTTCTCGCCAATTTGTTATCGGCACCTGGACATTTTGAGCTTTCGCGCCTCTTCTACGCCGCGACTAGCGATCGCATCCTCAACCGATATCGAGGGGGCGTTTAATTTTCTCCAACGCGCGACGCAAAGAGTATTTTTCCCCAATAAATACCCGCACTTATCGGCATTTGTTTTTGGTAAGGGTTCAAAGGTGATAGATCATTATTATTATTTTTTTGTCCGTGTTACACCTACGTCAAAACTTGTAAAAGCCACATAAATATTTATAAGATATTTCGTACAAAAGGAAATTGTTCTGTCAGCACACTAGCCATCGAATTTGGCGGACCCGCGCGTCGAGATGTTTTGACTTCGTCTGATATATAGACACTTTACTACATTTATCGGCCACCGCAGCAGTTTATATTCCTTGCCGATTTTTTTTTCTTTTGTCATTTTTTTTATGTTTATTACCGAACCGTAAAGTTTGAAGGATTAAATGGCGCTTTAAGAAAACGTGCGTCGTTAAATCATTATATTCCAATTTTTTTCGGGGAGGCGCCGCGAGCGCCCCCCTTCGGTCCCAACGGTAATATAGTGTCGGCCGTAAAAATCTGGAAATTGACGAATTTTAGTGCATCGTCAAACGTTATGCGAAATGCAGGCGACATCGGTTTCGAGAAGGCAATTACCGTCGTATATCGGCGACGAACGTCGAAGTCGTCGAAGTACGGAGTGCCATATCGTAAAACTACTGGGTTTCCAATTACCCTCGCGTCCTAACGTCGGACGTATTTCGCGTTCAAAGACGCGAAGGCGTTTTTTTTTTGGATATCTAAAAATTGATGAATTTTTCTACGCCCTCCCCCCCAAAAAAAATAAGTAAAACTGATAGGTCGTCGAAAATGTTACCTTGAGGAGAATAATTGTAGGTTAATTGAAAACAACGCAGAGACGCCTTAGAAAAATTGATCAAACGCCAAGACGACCGAGACAAATTATAATCGAGCAGACGGAGAACTTCGTCTCCGACATTTTGCCGGCCTCTTATATTGTCCGATTTTTCGCCGAAGACGCAAACGTAACTTATCGAAAGAGGACGAATTTACGCATCGGTCCCATTTGAACACGTTCGGTCTTATCTGGTTTTGCCCCCCATCATTTGCCGATCTTTGGAGTTTAAGCTTGTCCGGTTTTACGGTCTCGTTTAAATTTATACGACCCCGCGATTATTTGCGGGTCTCGTTCGACCTCGTTCGCCCTTCTCTTGACCTTTTGCTCGCCTCGTGCGACTCCGTCGGCCCTCGTTTAAATTTCTCTCGCCTTTCCCGGACTTGTTTCGGACCTTTCGCGACTTTGTCCGATCGATCTCCACTTTTGCCCGATTCCCACACGCCTTATCCGATCGTCTGTGACCTCTACACTGACTTTATCTTGCCCTCTTGTTCTAATTACACGGAAATTAGTCGCCGAGCTTCTTGAACCCCTCGATTGTCCGACGTTTTGCTAACGTTTGTTTGATCTTTGATCTTTTCTGGCGTTCTGTTGACCTTTCTTCGCCTCGTTTGGCTTTACTTGATCTTCTCTGGCTTTATCTGGTCGTTTATCGACTTCCTATTACCTTATGTGACCTGTTCTGGCTTCCTATAACTTCGTCTGGAATGTTATGAATTTTTAATGACCTCGAATGAACTTGCACGACCTTTTGCTAATCTTGTTTTGCCTTTTTAAATCCTTGCCTGCCCTTCGATGGTCTTGTCTTACTTTCTATTTATTTTTTTCTCGCCTTTTACTGGACTTGCACGGACTTCAATCTGACTTCTAATTCTTTATCGATTTCTTGTAATCTTTTTACCGATCTTGTCTGTTGTCAGCTGAACTTTGAGCCCCATTTTGATTTTCTATGATTCGAAAATCGGAAAATTCGTTACTCATACAGAAGATTGGGAATTTTTTGTATTACTTAAAAAGAAAATTACCTGTGCATGTTTTGTAAAAAAACATGCGTGTTGGTGTCGATATTGAATTGTTAAAAAACGCGACGTGACGCGACGTATTGTGAAACCGAATGATTTTGTTACTGCATTTATATTAAAAAGAAGTGCTCGTTCTTGAAAAATGTGACCTCTGCCCACCCGAAAATTTATAGAGTAATTTATCGTGTGGTGCATAACGAACTAACAATAAGAACACAACGAGAAACAGTTACCAAAATAAAAACTGTCCGAAGAATACCCGAACAAAAGAAAATTTCGACGAAAAGTTTCCGCGTTACGAGTTTTTAGGAAAACACCGTTATCCAACCGTATTTAATCCTAAAAATGACGTCGACCTATCTCAAGTTTTCAAGCGGGCGCTTTGATTATCCCGGACCACGTTAAAAAGTCGGTAGGTAGATTTATACTAACTATAAGAAATCGATTAAAAAATGCGACGATTGTACCGGTGCCGTCACTTAAAATAAATTAACCCGTAAATCAGAGTTACCCACGTCCCCCTAATTATTGTTCGCTCGATTTCTCGCAATGGTCGGACGAACGACCCGGCGCTCAACTACTTTTTCTTTCCATAAAGTGAACCGAGATAAGCGAACGAATGTTAAAAAGAACAATACCGAATCCCTTTCCGGCAAAAACGGCCCTAAATCATACGGGCTCTCCTCTGGAAGACGCGTACAAGTGATTCCCGTTCGTTCAATTAATCGCATTCCATTGACGGCTCGCGCCACCCTTCCACCCCTATCGATTGCCGCAAAATAAAGAACGCCGATCAACAGACGGCCGCGCCATCGGGAGCAACACCTCCGCTTCGTTAACTCGCAAAAAAAATTTTAATTTCCGGGTCGGTCGAGCCGATCGGGGGTGTTGGGGGGGGGGGATAAAAGAAAACGCGCCGCACGGCGCCCGATAATTGCGAAGGGAAAACGATCGAACCGCGGAATTGTACGACCTTGCCCTTTTATTTTGCGAAATCGTCCCGAAAGCGACGTGTGAAGCGCGAATTTAAAAACGCTCGCCGAAAGTTCACGAGATTGATGGGGACGAGCCCCCCCCCCCTTATTTTACGTATCGCGCCCGTTAAGGCCGCCGCGAGTACAATAGCGACATTTCGTTTCGACGCCGTTCCGTTGCGTGTCGGCGGTTGCTTCGCGAGTGCGCGTTAGTTGGGTCTCGGTCGCACAGGGTACCGCTCGGTGTGTACAGGGTGCGGCGCCAAAATTCGGACAAATTAAACATTTATTTGAAACATTTTTTACAAAATGTACAATTTTTTACTAAATCGTTTGTTAGGTCATAAAGAACACTTTTACTCAACGTAACCCCCTTCCGCTTGAGTGACCGCCTCCATTCTCGGTCTGAAGCGTTCGCAGGCCCGTTTTGACAAGTCACGGTTCATATCGGCGAATGCCGCTTCAATGCTCTCGATGATGGTTGTCTGAACTTGTTAATGACCCATTCAAACATGCTCGATACATAGAAGTCCAAAGGATTTAAATCTGGACTGTTGGGAGGCCAAAATTCTTTCTTGTCCGACAACCGATTTTGCACCAAATGACTTGCGTGCGCGGGTGCACCGTTCTGCCGGAAAACATACGGCTTTCCAGACGATACAGTTTCCGTCCACGGCTTCGCCACCACATTTATCAGAACTTCTTTTGCGACATTTTCCCCTTTATTAAAGAAATGCATGTGGCGTGACCCTCACTGGACACAACACTTGGCACGTGAACGTTCGCCGGAAATTTCGTTCTGGAAACAATGGGGGGGACATCTTCAAGATCGTGGGCGAGCCAGCGATTGATTTTCGCATCGACAGTAAAAATGTTTTCGTCAGAAAAAAATCCGAGGCGTCCGGCAGCGGCGTTGTTTCGTAAAGAACACAAAGGCAGGTTACAGAAAGCATCTGTCTCGCTTTAATTGTAAAAGACTTGTAGCGGAGGTCCTCCTCGACGATTCGATGCGTAGTTTTTTCACTCGCACCGACAACCGACGACAACAACGCGCTCCTTCGGGCGAGTTTTCCTTGCCGGTGTTGGAAAACCTTCGTCGGACTCGTTATACTTCGCGACAACAGCGTACACAGTCGATCTTGGATACCCCAAGAACGCCCAGCGCGAACACTTTCGACAATCGCGGTTCTTTGATTATACTCCGCACTTGGTTTCAACCGTAGTCTGCATTGATTGATGTCAAAGTTACGTATAAGGTTTGTGCGATTGCATAAAATAGCTGACCTGTCGACCTTAAAGAAATAACAGATGTCGCTCGCGTCAGGAACTAATGGTAACTGTAATGTATATTTACTACCATTTTTTTTTTATATTTTCAGAATAATTTCTTGTTTACTTTAAGAAAAATACATTAATTGCAGTTTTAACGGATGTAAAACGAAAACATAACTTTATTTTTCAATTAAAAAAAAAGTTTCAGCAAATAGTAAAGTTCTAAACCATACATAATAGATTTCATTAGTCCCCGACGCAAGTGCCTCTAGTTGTAAGTTAAAATCGATTGCACGGACGTCATAAGCAATTCTGACAACAATCGACGCAGACGACGGTTTCAACATTGCAACTGTTTCGAGGTTATGAATGGTCGCATTCAGGGAATTGTAGCGTCGAAACGCTGCAGCGCTGTAACACTTTATCTTGCCTGAATAAACATTTTTGGTACTAGTTATTTTTCAGCTTTTAATTCTTAGGTTGGCAATTTTGTTTGTTTTTGGTTAACACTCAAATTGTTATGTAAAACTTACCTTGTAATATCTTCAACCTTTCTTCTTACGTTACTGCAAGGGAAATGACTTCGTCTCCGAATTGTAACGTTATAAGCCATCTTTATTTTTTGCATAAACCAAAACATACACAAGCAACATAATTTGTTAGGTTAGAACGCATGGATGCGTCATTGCTTTATTTAGTTATAAAGCGTTAAAGCGGACTATTTATATGCTTTAATGCTTTACTAAAGCGCTGCAGCACTGCGAGTAAAGCAGACATCATTCGGAGCATCGCTTCGATAAAGCGCTACAGCGCTATCATTCCCTGAATGCGACAAATGTTTAGTACATGCGTCAAGCTATTTAGACGCCAATCGCGACCTCTCGAAGGTATATAACGGCGGGAAATTCAAAATGAATTTTGTCCGGATTCTGGCGCCGCACCCCGCCGATCGTGTTAAACCTATGTCGCACCAACGATCGGTTTGATCAAACCCATCGATTAGTCTGATGTGGACTTTACTACGCTTTAAGGCGCAATTGCACGACGCGCGGCTCGACGAGCCACGATGCGCAAGTCGGCCGACACGGGCGGCTCCGCGCTACATGGTTCGCTGGTAAAGGAAAACGGGCAATGGGCAATGAGATGCATGTCATCTGAACGGAAACGTTTCATATTGCAATTTAAAAAATGGGAACCGACATTCAAACAGAATTTATTTTTCTCTTCTTAAAGTCGCAACATAAAATCGAGCGTTATTCAGTTTCACGAACACAGGTCACGTACGGTGGTATACGGCATTCGCACGCGATGCGACCTCCCACGTCCCGTTCCTTCACGAAGCGATCGCCGACTTCCAGTGGCCTGGCGCCAAATTTGCACGACAAACCTAAACGTCAAATAACGATTAAAACGACATCGGCCAACGATAAACGTCTCGTCGACCTACCGGGATCGTTGGCGGACGGACTTTCTGCCGATTCGACGATCTCGTTCCCATCGGCTGAAATTTCGTAATGATTAGGTTTCGTGGCGGGTCTCGAAAGTGCGCGAAAAAGACGCGATACTCACGGCACAGCCAGTATGTCGGACAACAGACGTCGGTCGCGTCGTGGTAAACCGGGGCGCAAAAATTATGCACCTCTTCCTGATGGTCGATTTCGTCGATGCAGGCGATTCTCTTGCAGTGGGGCAACTCGAGCTCGCCCACGAATCCCTCGTCGCATATGCAGTCGAAGCATTTTTTATGCGGAGCCGGGACGCGCTGTCCCTCGTGGTATGTTTCGTCGCCGATCTCGCACGTGACGGCAAACGGGGCTGAAATTTAAAGGGTCGTACGGGGGCTTTTCGTTGCGAAACGCGATCGATTTTGCTTACGGCACGCGTCGTCGTACGGACAGCACTCGCCGTGCCGGTATTTCCCGTAACATTCCGGTTTGTCGGGATCGTACGACGGCAGACATTCTACGATCGCGCAAACGAATTCCCTCGTACTATAAACGACGGGGTAAAAATGAACCGGAAATTGGCGAATTTAAACGCGTAAATTTAACACACGTACGTGTCGTTGCGCGGGTTGTCGCAGAAACAACCCACCCTGCAATTCTCGTAGACAACGTCGTCTTCTACGGACTCGTCGATCGCGTAGGTTTTGCCGTGGAAATAACAGGCGTCTCCCTTTTTCGCGGCCCTTTCCTCGATGTGGGAGCAGTCGAATTTCGCGGGACAACAATCGTCCGCGGCCGCGTAAATCGGCTGGCAACCCAAACCTGCGTAGAAATGGACGGGTTGGTCGCAACCTTCGGCGCATTCGCCTATCGTTAAGTTCAAAAAAAAAATCAAGTCCGATCGAATTTAGCAAACGTCGTACACTCACCGTATGCTCGGGCGGCGATTGCCAAAAAACCTAGAACGTGAGCGATCTTCATTCCCGTTTCTTTTAGAAAACTGCGTTACAACAGCGGATTAGTCTAAACTAACACAAGAGTCGTCACCTTTGACCCTTCCACTTAACGGCACACGATTAGTTTCGTAAAGTTCGGTGATAATTGGTAAAAATAAACTAGCGTCGCCTTAAACTATTACGATTATTTTGTTTTGCTTGATAACTATTGGCCAACTACTGTTATTTAAAGCGACGTCATTATTTTGAGTCATAATTGATGTGCCGAATTTTTATATGGGTTTCGAACTCGCTCGGAACCTTTAACGGAACGTACGTAGGTCTCGACCACTTCCGTTTTCGATCGTCTCCATTTCAGATTCTTAAAGGCCGAAACAACGCGCCCAATTGTATCTTATTTAAGATTAGTTAACCGCAACCACCCAAAAATACAGTTGCGCATCGACGTGTTGGTCATTCGACCCGGATTAATGGGAAATGCACAATATGAGGACTAAAACGGAAGATACGGTGTGCATAATGGCGAGGAATAAATGGAGTTGGGCAGGCCATGTCGCGCGAATGGAAACAAACAGATGAACTAGGATTACCATGGAATGGAAACGGTGGGGTGAACGGCGAAGTGTGGGGCGACCGATGATTAGCACGTAATGGAGACGACTGGAAGAATGCAGGGGAGGCGTATGGCCGTATGTGAATGAACAACGCTGCTTAGAGAGAGAGGTTTGGGGTTCTTCCGTCTGCTTGCAACAAACACGGCAGTGCACGCTCCACACCGTTCCTCCTGCGCGGAGGTAAGGCGGAAATCCACTTCTCCGTGCTTCCGCTCCAGCCAAGGTTTCACTTCCGCAATCGAAGCGCGTTCGGTTTATTTTCCCTTGTCGCCTCCACCTCTTCTCGCCAGGAATCCAGGGATTTTTCCTCATCGTCGCGACTATCTGCTGTTCTGCTGCCCCTTGCGTTGCACTCATTTCCGACACCACCGGACGTTCTTCGAAATCCGTTGTTGTCTTGATTTGTTGAAGCGATACAAATGGGACGACAAATACGAAAAGGGCGACGCGATACGCGTGGGCATGACGTGTAGTATATGGGCAACGAACGATTGAAACGATACGAAAAGAAAAAGGATCGACGAAAATGGTCTGCGAAAAGGCGAGACGTCTAACCCGAAACCCATCGTTTGGTGTCCGATTCCAAGCCAACTTTTTTTTCTTCTGAAGGTGGTTACTACGAAGGATGTCTTTTATGTTTTGCATGTCAAGGGCATTGCCACTAATCAAATGTCAGTACTAAAAATTAACCGCCATTTTTAGTTAATTTAAATCCAAAGTTTCAGTGCGATACCTGTAATGTTGTAGCTACAACGAACTGTCAAAGTTGACAAGTTAGCCGAAAAATGGAATTAATTTTCGAAGACAATTATCTCAACAAGAATGCCTTGTCGAGTTGGTTTCTGTTTTCGACAATGAAGCACCACATCGTTCAACAATTTCTCGTTGGTATGAATTAGTCTCTAGCGACGATCCAAGAGCGGGTGCGCCAAAAAACGGTAGTCACTCAGGTAAACGTCGATGTTGTGCGCAAGCTCATCAAACGAAGATCGACGTGGGACATATCGCGAAATTGAGGCACCATTGGGGATTTCAATGGCTTCAATTCAAAAAATTTTGCACGAAGAATTGTGCGTAAAAAAAAGAAAGAAAGAAGGACGGAAAGCAGCTGGGGCGAATAGGTGTCAAAAAAAAACTCTAGACCGCTTCAACGCAGGAAACTCTAAAAACGTGTACAATCTTGGATTTACTCGTACGAGTCAGAAAATAAACGCCAGTCGTTTGTTTGGGCGTTCCAAAGTGAAGAAAAGCCGACAAAAGTCGTCCAAAAAGACGGTCGCGACATTTGTCTCGAAAGCAGCTCATGTAGCAACAATTCCTCTACAAGATCAAAGAACCATTACTGCCGATTGGTCATTCGACCATTTGTTTGCCGCAAATCATCGTGGAGCTTCGAAAAACCAACCCCAAACGACGAATCATCCTCCACCACGACAATGCAAGTTCGCGTACAGCTCGCAAGACAATTGAATTTTTAACGTAACAAAACGTCAAATTATTAGAACATCCACCGTACAGTCCCGACCTGAGTCCCAACGATTTCTTTCAAAGTCAAAGGTTCCAGTCGTCAGAAGGAGCAGTCGATGCCTTCAAAAACGCAATTTTAACTGTACCAACAAACGAGTGGAATAACTGCTTCCGGAGTTGCTTCGAGCGCACGCAAAAGTGCATTAATCTTCATGGTGAATGTCTTCGAAAAACAATAACGACTTTAAAAGCTATCTACTGTTTTATTCCGGCTCTATATGCAAAACTTAAAAGACGACCCTCGTAAAACTCCGGTCAAACATGACCGGCCGACCTCGAGTAGTTCCAAGTGTCCGTTCACCGACGCGCGCAAGTTCTTTTTTTTCTTCGTTACGCGCGCGCCCACTGCACAGTTTTGGGCGTTCGTCGTTGAGGATCTGTAAGACCTCGACGTTTGGGTGCCGATGGTAAGTTGACGCGCGCGGACTTCGGTTTGTTCAATCCGGTCTTCCACTTTCTAGTCCGTTCTTGGATTTTGTCGCGCTAGCTCCTTGCAGTTTATTGGCGGTTCCATGTCTAAAGGCCGTCGACAAAAACGCCGTGAACAAAAATGCCGTTAGGTCAAAACGTCGTCGTAAAAAGGATGTCGTCAAAAACGTCGTGGATGAAAAGGCCGTGGCTGAAACGTCGTGAACAAAAACGCCGTCGTAAAAAGGCCGTCGTCAAAAATGTCGCGAGTCAAAACGCTATGGAGAAAACGCCGTGAACAAAAATGCCGTCTGCTCAAAACGTCGTCGTAAAAAGGACGACGTCAAAAACGTCGTGCATCAAAAGGCCGTGGCTAAAATACCGTAAACAAAAATGCCGTCTGCCCAAAACGCCGTTAGGCCAAAACGTCGTCGTAAAAAGGCCGTCGTCAAAAACGTCGTGAGTCAAAAGGTCGTGGTTGAAACGTCGTGAACAAAAATGCCGTTAGTGAAAGACGTCGTCAGGTCAAAACGCCGTCGTAAATAATCCGTCAACAAAAACGTCGTGAGTCAGAACGCCGTGAACAAAAATGCCGTCTGCTCAAAACGCCGTTAGGTCAAAACGTAGTCGTAAAAAGGACGTCGTCAAAAACGTCGTGCGTCAAAAGGCCGTGGCTAAAATGCCGTGAACAAAAATGCCGTCTGCTCAAAACGCCGTTAGGTCAAAACATGGTCGTAAAAAGGCCGTCGTCAAAAACGTCGTGGGTCAAAAGGCCGTGGCTGAAACGTCGTGAACAAAAATGCCGTTAGTGAAAAACGTCGTCAGTTCAAAACGCCGTCGTAAATAATCCGTCAACAAAAACGTCGTGAGTCAGAACGCTGTGAACAAAAATGCCGTCTGCTCAAAACGCCGTTAGGTCAAAACGTAGTCGTAAAAAGGACGTCGTCAAAAACGTCGTGCGTCAAAAGGCCGTGGCTAAAATGCCGTGAACAAAAATGCCGTCTGCTCAAAACGTCGTTAGGTCAAAACATGGTCGTAAAAAGGCCGTCGTCAAAAACGTCGTGGGTCAAAAGGCCGTGGCTGAAACGTCGTGAACAAAAATGCCGTTAGTGAAAAACGTCGTCAGTTCAAAACGCCGTCGTAAATAATCCGTCGACAAAAACGTCGTGAGTCAAAACGCCATGAACAAAAATGACGTTAGTGAAAAACGCCGTTAGGTTAAAACATGGTCGTAAAAAGGCCGTCGTCAAAAACGTCGTGGGTCAAAAGGTCGTGGTTGAAACGTCGTGAACAAAAATGCCGTTAATGAAAGACGTCATCAGGTCAAAACGCCGTCGTAAATAATCCGTCAACAAAAACGTCGTGAGTCAGAACGCCATGAACAAAAATGCCGTCTGCTCAAAACGCCGTTAGGTCAAAACGTAGTCGTAAAAAGGACGTCGTCAAAAACGTCGTGCGTCAAAAGGCCGTGGCTAAAATGCCGTGAACAAAAATGCCGTCTACTCAAAACGCCGTTAGGTCAAAACATGGTCGTAAAAAGGCCGTCGTCAAAAACGTCGAGGGTGAAAAGGCCGTGACTGAAACGTCGTGAACAAAAATGCCGTTAGTGAAAAACGCCGTTAGGTCAAAACGCCGTCGTAAAAAGGCCGTCGTCAAAAACGTCGCGAGTCAAAACGCTGTGGAGAAAACGCCGTGAACAAAAATGCCGTCTGTTCAAAACGCCGTTGGGTCAAAATATCGTCGTAAAAAGGCCGTCGTCAAAAACGTCGTGGGTCAAAAGGCCGTGGCTGAAATGTCGTGAACAAAAATGCCGTTAGTGAAAAACGTCGTCGTAAAAAAGCCGTCGACGAAAACGTCGTGAGTCAAAACGCCGTGGAGAAAACGCCGAGAACAAAAATGCCGTCTGCTCAAAACGCCGTTAGGTCAAAACGTCGTCGTAAAAAGGCCGTCGTCAAAAACGTCGTGGGTCAAAAGACCATGGCTGAAACGTCGTGAACAAAAATGCCGTTAGTGAAAAACGCCGTCAAGTCAAAACGCCGTCGACAAAAACGCCGTCAGTTTCAAAAGTCAAATTAAATTGAACCTATTATTATAAGCTTTAATATATATAGCAGTAATAGTACAGTAGTGCAGTAGTAGCAGTAGCAGTAGTATTTAACTTTATTTGTATATAAATCGAAATTGGTCAATTCCAGAATTTCAACAATGTTCAATTTAATTTGACTTTTGAAAGTGACGGCGTTTTTCACTAACGGCATTTTTGTTTACGGCGTTTTGACTCACGACGTTATTGTCGACGGCGTTTTGACGTGATACCGTTTAATTGACTGCCTCTTCTGAAATTTTGCCGATGGCCCCTGGGAAGGAACTCTAAAAGCTGGGCGTGCCGAGTTTCTTATATGGGGGCGGGGGGATAAAAAGTCCCGTATAATATCAATGATTTTATTAAAAAAAAATGCTTTATGCAAAAGTTATTTGCGATATAAAACTGGACGACAGGTCGACCTTGAAAATTTCATGTACCCGCCCGTTCTGTCGGTAGGGCGCTAAAAATGTTTTTTTAATGGGTATGGCGCCCTACCGGCGAAACGGGAAAGTACCTGAAAATTTCAAGGTCACCTCGTCATCCAGTTTTACACCATAAATAACATTCGTAGAAAGCATTTGTTTATCAAATTGATATTATGTGGGACATTTTACTCATCCTGTATGGTTTAATATAATAGGTTCTCGTCGAAGGCCTGGGTCGCGTCTAAAAAGGTCGTCGAACAAAACTTTTTCATTCGGCGGGTTTTCTCGATAAGATCCGTAATTCTGTGGGCCGCAAGCCAACCGAGGTTCGTAAATAACGAAGGAAATGTAAGCTCGATGCGAAAGCACAACCGCGAATAACGATTTAAATAGTCTCATAAAAATGGTTTATATTTATTCTTAAAGTAAAAAAAAAATGCGAAAAACTTTCCATCACCCTATAGTTCTTATAACATTATCAATATACGCGTGTCCTTTAGTCGGCTCCTTTAATTTGGCGCTTTGTTCGCGACTGCATTAAAGCGGCCCCGTCTGCTCTGTTTTGTTTACCGGACGAATAGGTCTGCTTTTGGAAACGAAGTTCCTAAAAAGTTTGATTTAAAAAACAAAAACATTGTATCTTTCGATGTTACACTTACTCGATCGTATTTTGCACTCGACTATTGCCGGTGTCCTGAGGTGAGAAATAAGGTAAGTCTAACGGATACGTTACAAATCCTTGTTTCTTGACATCTCGCAGCGTCTCGAACTGTTCAACTATCTACAAAAAAAAACAAACAAACCATTAGTCGATGACTAAAAATAATGAAACCCTTACTTCTTCCTTTGTGGGCGTATACGAACCCCACTGCCATATCATAACCGGACAATCGACCTTCGGTATGTACTTGGTCATGTTAAAAGAAAATCCGTTGCGCTCGAGTGGATCCAAAATCGTGGCCTTGTACCATGGTAACCACGAAAGTATCTGAAATTTGGCACAGTCAGTATTTTAAGGTGCCTTTTTGCGGGACGGAAGTACCTCGGTAAACGACCAGTACTCGCGAAACGTCGCGGTTAGCGACTCCGAAGGTTCCTCCAGGATCAAACCGGTCGGCTTCGACCCTTCGTCGTGCAATCTCGCGACGACCCCCACCGCGACCGCGGCGCCCAGTCTGTCGCCCCAAATGTACGTGCTGCCGTTCGTGTTCGAACGTAACCACTTGTACATTTCGACGGCATCTTCGACGAGACTCTCTTCGGATAGGGCGGTCGCGGAAGAATCCCCATAACCTTAATAAACGGGGGGCAACAATTGATTTTTTCCGATTTTTCCGCATACGTACCTCGGTAATCGAACGAAATCACGTGGAACGCCCGCCTGAGCAGGTTGTAGTGGCTCGCGAACGATCGTCGATCGCCGCGAGTCGCGTGCAAGAACAGCACCGCCGGATAGTCGCCGGCGAAGAAATTGTAATTTCCGTCGCCGCTCGCGTTCTTCGAGTCGACCGCGAGCGCGCGCGGCAGCAAGTGCCACGAGCCGAGGAACGCGTCCGGCGTCGTCGTCTCGCTCGCGTTCACGTAAAAGTTCATCGGCCTGTAAAAGGTTCTCGTGTCGTAATCCAGGTAGAACATTACCGGCTTGTCGAATTCCTCGTGGGGGCCGGTGCCTGCGGAATTATTTTTAGAATAAAAAAAAATCGCCGTTCTCGCACGATACTTACTCGGGCCGAAAACGACGCGCCGTTGTATCGCAATCGAATTCATGAAAATCAACGGAACCGCGACGAACAAAATCGTGAACGCCAACAAGCACAGGACGAACCTGAAAAACGTTAAAAAGCGAATTGGGCGGTGGCGCGTTGTCGGCGCAATAGGGCAACTGCGGACAACGCCTTAAGGGGGGAGCGAAATAGGCCCTTGCCACGGGCGCAAGTTAGCAGACGCTTGCCACGGGCGCTTCGTTGCCCCCTCGTTACGGCGTCGACGGCGGGTGCGCTTACAAAATCAAAAATGTAACTTTTCGACACGTGCGCGCCCTCTTGTGGAGCCACAAGAAGCACAGCCAGCTCCACAGTTTTCGCAGGCGATGTCCGATCGGATAGAATTTGCACGTGCACCTCTTCTCTTTGGTGGTGCTTTCGAATTTCAGCAGCGTGTCCCGATCGAAATCGACGTACTCCTCGTTCGCTGAAAAATGACGAACGTGTAAACGTCGAAAATTTTGTTGCGCAAATATTAGGACAACGTTCGTTGGTACAATTTTAAAAAACAAATTACGGCGGCGTAAATCGATCGATTTACAATTACCGAGATATTTGAATTAAAAAAAAAACAAACAAAAAAACAACGTGCTTAATCCAATTTCGTTTTAATAAAAGTACTTACGGAAAAACAGTTTGCATTCAACGAAACAGCACGACATGTCGGCGACGCGTATTTTCACACTTTCCCGTATTTTCGCGTTATCTGGTCGAAATTATCAGTTGGCTATTATCTTGCTTGTCGAGCACACACAAATATCGTCAATATCAATATATTTGGTTATAAATACTTTGTTGTGGCTTAATGTTTATTAATAATTTGTTTCCGTTAGCTAAAAAAAAAAAGAAACGCGATTATGTCATTCGCACGTCGTGTACGTACCTGGATTTATTTTTGCTTTAAATTATTGAAAGTTCCCTTTAATCACCTCTTAGAACAAACGTTCAGCGAATTATTTATTTAGCAATCCGTAACCTCACTTGTAGAGTTCGATTAATAACTTTGTACAGCTCACGGTGCCCGCTGTGCGTCGACTCCACCACGCAATTGGGGCCAACGTTGGGGACCATCGCCAACGGCGAAACTTAAAGCCGACACTACACGACGCGTTGCTGCACGAACTAGCGGCGGGGGGGACATTTGTCCGATTTAACTCAATTTTGTCAAATTAATTTTATAAAGAAGCAAGTTGTTAACTGTCCGAAATAGAACGCTTTCACTAATTTTAACGCCCCACTACTATTATTTATGTATATACAGCGTGTCCCTGGACGGAGTCGACAAGAGGGAAAAAATCTTTATTATCGACTTTATGGCGGAAAGTTATTTTTCATAAAAAATTCTGCTCGTCGTTTACCAGTGAAAAATCTGGGGTCGGATGTACTAGGTGTTAATAAATTTTAAAAAAAAACATACTTCAGGAGGGAAGTACCGTTATTTTTTATTTTAGACGAAATTGTTATAGGAAAAGTTGCTCAGAATCATAACAAAAGCGCCAGGATGCAAAATCTGAATTTTAATATATTTTTTTAAGTTGAATCGATGAAAATTCAAAATAAAAAACCGACGATGTCGATCGCGGTATAGTTTTCCTTAACCGTCGAAATTCTTAATTCTTTATTGTTCTTTAAAAACAACATTGTGTTATTTTTGAAGAAAAAAACGCGAATTTTTGTGTTCGGGCCTTTTATTATTATGATTTCGGGCAACTTTTTTGAATAAGTTTTGTCTAAAATAAAAAATAATCGTGTTTCTCTCTGTCGAAGCATTTTCACGTTTTCTTAAATTTATTAACACCCTGTACATCTGATTTCAGATTTGTTTGCCGTAAAATCGATTATAAAGATTTTTTCTTTTGACAGCACCATCCGCGGGGAAGGGGGGACACTGTATAATAGACCGCATTTATTTAATTTTATTATTTATTAGACTAGGGGGGGTCGGTTGTGTTTGAAAAATTTTAATTTTGCTCTTAGGACAATCGGGAATTCGGGACAAACGCGATGCAAAATTTGTAATTAATTCATAAGATCGAAGATTAATTTATTTTCAAAAATCTTCGCCGTGCGGCAGTCGTGCGCGAAACATTTTTGGAGCTATCGGGTTTCCATTGGGAGTTAACCTACAGGGTGTGTTTAAAAATAATGTCTTTTGACAAATACAGCGTGTCCTCTCGTATTGACTTTGCGATAGGTATAAATGACATATAATTAGCCCTGTTTGGTTCGAAACTAAGATGTGTACCGTGAAAAACGTACGGTAGGGTACGGTACGTAGGGTGTCTTATTAAATAATATTCAATAATTAATATCGCTAAAAGGCCATTAATATCGAAGATGCCATTAACAAAGTTATGTCACTGTGGCTTATACCCGAGCGGGTGAAACTTATGATGCCAGCGCTCGCGGTGACGGATCGAGGAACTAATCGCTCCAACTTTTTAACACGTTCAATGGTCCAAATCTATCCAAGTACAAATGGAAATTGAATTCGAACGAATTTTGCTAACAAATAAATATCGTACGCTCGATGGACAATCAACCTTCTTGACATTTCCAATTTTCCCACGTAGGCGTCGCGTGTTCGCCTAACCTACTTATGCTTACTTTAAACATCTAATTGTTTGTGTAACTACATTTTAGTACTCTGTATCGCTGTTTATTTATTTTTAATCTGTTGTATTTTGCTATTTCTTTCAAATAATTTTTCAACAATAAAAAGCCATAAAAAGACGTCTTCGCCCGAAAAGACGCCATTCTGGCACTGGTGAAAACGTTCGGTCCGCTGCTACGAAGAATGGCGCAACGCGACCGAAACCTGACTTACTTTGTTGGCGCGAAGATAATTCCAACAAATTAATTGAAGTCACAACGACATCGAAACCAGTCATTTCTCGACAAATACGCGCGCAGACGCGATAAAAATTAAATTACAAAACAAGTTTCGGGGATAACGAAGCGTGCTTTCTTTATTACAAAACGGAATCTAAACAAATTAAATTTAAACGTGCATATTAACATTTCCTTTTTTTTATTAAAACGCGATCGGAACTGCCGCCGCGCCTCGCGCGTTATTTAATTCGCGCCCGAAACTTCGAATGTTTGATTACTCGCGATCAAACCTCGCGGCACGTCGAGTCGTGCGGTTTTTATCGCGATGAGTCACGGCCTGGGGGAATTACCGCGACTTGCCGCAACGGAATAAGAACCGAATCATATAAATACTTCGAACTTTACTTTAAATATTTACTTGTTATCGTTTTTGATGAACGGGCCCCGTTTTAGATTAAGCGCCAAAACTAAATAGGATAACTCGGATAAATTACCGAGTTTACCGCCGTCGTCGTCGTCGTCGTCGTCGCTATTAAAAAATGCGAATTAAGACTAATCGCGTCCGTCGAGAATAACGTTCGTCAACCCGAAGTTCGTTTTGTGTGGCCCCGGCTGTCGCAGTTGGTCATTAGAAAATTCACTATTAAGTAATATATGTTATCGATTAGCTCGTCGCCATCTAGGATTAGCGAGACAGTTGCGAAATATTTTTATACAAAACGCGACTCGCCTCGATAAAAGTGTGCGAGTCATAATGGACATTTCCATCGACAAATTGAAATAACGTTAATAAATATTACAATTTGAATCGCAGTAAGTTTTTATTTTTAATGTAGTTCGCATTCAATGTTTAGGACCGCGACAATTTTCTCTATAAAGTTTTTTGAAAATTAATTTAAATAAATTCGCAACGCGTAACGCTTCGTTCGCGTCGCGAATCGAGTACTACGAAGTTTTTCAAACCGTCCCCACATCGAACCACATATTCAGCAAATACTCTCCAGTAGCACTTGTTAGGCGTTATAATCGTTTTCGTCGAGCCCCTTGTAAACGTACGACATATTGGGGTAAAGGGGACATTTTAAAAGCACCCCCCCCCCTATTCTTGCGTTCGACGTTCCCGTATTATTATAAAAAATGGAATGAAATCCCGAGACATTTTTGCGTGGCGCGGCTCTCTCCCGTAGAACGACCTTAATTAATATTCATTGTTTGCGGAGCCATTAAACTACTTAGATTTCTGAAATTAGATTTTCGAAGGGTGTCCCCCCCCCCGCCCCCCGCCCCATTAACGAAAGGCTAAAGTTACCTTCTAACAACGTTATAGCTCCCGAAATCGTCGATAACAGTTTTGTATTTGCACAGCACGCGCGCCGCCTTATAACTTTAATTCCGAGCTATTTTCGTGTTAATTAAAATGAAGTCGCTCTCGGTTAGTTGTCTGTTTTGCACTTCTCGCTCTTCCTGTTTCCGTTCCACAAAGATATCTTTATGCGCACGGCACAAGGACTCCCGTTGTCGGCCAGGAAGCCGCGCGGCTTTGTCTTCTTTTGCGGTGCCGCGTATTCGAGCTAATCTTTCGGCTCCGACGCAGCTAAAGAAAAGCCGGTGGAAAATTTTTCGCCGCTCGCGCGGGAGCCGATCGAAAATGCCTCATCCGTGAATGTTCGAGTTGACGAGCGAGATCCGACAAGAAATTCCCTCTTACAAGGGAGGTTTTAGGCAGGTGGAAGTCTTGGAAAAAAAAATTGAAACTTTGCAGGATTATGCAGTACTAGTCGACCCTAAATCCGCAGCCGTGATTCCGTTCGTGCTCTTTACGCGGTTTAAGAGGGCGAAATTCACCCTTGAAAATTGGAACTTTTTCGATTTCGCTTATTATCTGTGAAACGAAAGCTATCGCCAACAAACTATATATTTTTGTAAATGGCCGTTCGAGACCTTACAAAAATTAGGGGTGAAAATTTTAAGGGACGACACTGTGCGTCAGAAGCGGACTAGTAGATGCTTAGCTTAACACTGCCGCCGCTGCGACTGTCGTTTGTCTATAACAGACCATAAGAAAAAATTCAAAACTTCTAAATTTTTCTTTGTATTTCCTACCTTTTTCTCGTCGTCGTTTTCCCTCTATGGTCAATTTCCAGCATGGATTCTTCCGTTGACCGCGAACTTGTATTATTACGCGCCTATACCTACGTAAGGTAAAATTTCGTTCGCGAAATTGGGCCGTCGAATGTTTGTTTTCCTAACCCGAGTCTCTAACCAAGCCAGATTTTCAGAGAATTCGTGTTAGAGCTTAAAGGTCCGTGTATTTACACTTTATAAATACATGGAAAGTTAGTCGACGAAGAAATATCCTACCTTTCCTCGTCGTATTAATCCTTTTAGACACTCGCGCGCACACGAACAATACGACGGCGTAATTTAAAATTCGAACTACCGCTCTGTACCAGTAACGCGAATTTACCGAAGCGGTTTTGCCAGAATTCTATATACAAATGCGTGCGAGTTATGTCGCGGATACTAGGAAATCCCGTTTTTATTTTAAAAACGTCCAGTTCGCACTCCGATAAGCTATAAAAGTAGGCCATGCACATGTTTTATTAGTCACTTTGTATTTCATCGGCCGCATAAAAATGCGATTAAACTTTTATCTGATTTGTATGGTTTGTAATAGGGAAATTTTCAATGCTTAAGGGCACACGAATAGTTTTTAAATTAAAAATAGGTATAAAGGGGCAGTAGATAGTGATTATTCAAATAATTTTACTGCAACAAATTATATAATTTTCGAATAAATTTCCTAAAAAGTGCATATTTTAAAAATTTTCGATCGTTATCGGCCAATTTTTTTTTATCGAACTTCACAACTACCCCCGTAATGACCCAAGCTCCCATCGCACAAAAATCTACCTCAGTTTTTAAGTTTTACCTCAGCGTTTAAGAGACAATATGGTGGGGAAATATTCAACCGGTGGCTGACAATTGAATTTTTGTTTTAATCATTTTTGATAAATTTGATACTTGTTAAAATTTATTACAGAATTATTGTGGTCTGTGAATGTTTTTGAATAGATGTGATCTAATAATATTTAATTTAAGTTATTAATTTATGCAATAAAATATTAATTTATTTTTATCTATTATCTCATTAAACATTTATTGATATTATATACATATATAATTTTATTATTTAATATAAAAAAAGGGGGTAATATTATTAAATAGATTAAATTATTATATGTTAATATTAATATAGGTAATTAATAATTAATAAACTTTTTTTTCGTTATTTGATTTATTTAATAATAAAGTTAAAAGTTAAATTTATATAGTTTATTTTTTTTTATTTTCTCTTTAATAATTTATAAATTTGGAAGGCTTGATTATAAAATTTAGTAATTATTTTTTTATTATTAGTTAATTTTATATTTATTTTATTATTAAAATATTTTCTTAATGGGTAATTAGTTCAATAACGTATTTTGTGGTTATTGAGAATTTTTTTTTAATAAAAGTTTTATTTTATACAGATTTTTACTTGGGGACGAGTAAACATTTTGTATCTGTCATGTTATTTCTAATTATTCTTGGTTATTATTAATGTTCCGGCCTACGGGTAACCGGGGGTGTTGTCCGAAGGGTTAAATAATAATTGGTGTTTCTCGCAAACCCGGCAGTCCTCCCTCAAAATGAATACATTTTCAATATGTCACCTACTGTAAAAAACTACATTGCGTTGTTTTTTTTTCAAATTTTAGTTTTAATTGACCTTTACATGAAAATATACATATATATGTCTGCCGATGTAAAAATGTACCGAAGTATGGAAAAAATTCGAAGAAATTACACCCCTTAGGATTTTCATCCCTAATTTTTGTATCATAATGTAGGTCTTGAACAGCCATTTATAAAAATATATAGTTGTTACACAGATAATAAGCAAAGGGTAGATTTCACCCTCTTAAACCGCGTAAGAGCACGAACGGAATACGGCTCTTGATTAGTGTTGACCCAGTACTGCAGTCCTGCAAAGTTTCAAATTTTTCCGAGATTTCCACCTGCCTAACCTTCCTTGTTGGTGCGAATGCGTACGTATAGTAAGTGCGGGGGTCGCAGTTAAATTTATTTTAAATGGAAATCAGCGAATTTGTTGGCCGACGATTTTCTCGGATTCGTTGGTCGTTTTAGTTGCGTTTTATTTCCAATATGAAGACTGGCAATTTAGTCCGTTACCGGCTATTTATATTGGTGTCTTCGCCGTAACGCGACTCGCGAAAGAGTCACTTTGCGATTCTAAATCGATTTGACCTCGGTGTTTGGTTCATTTCTCGTCCGCTGGAGCGACTGGCGCATGTCGGTTTCGCAGATACCATTCGACGCAACATACGCAACGATATCTTGATACGCAACGATGCAACGCAGCTTAAAAATTACAACGTAACCGACACGCGCAACGGCATCGCAGACTCGTTTACGAGTCGAGTTGCGGGCCGTAGCGTCTTACCCGAAGAACGACTCATCTCCGAAACGTTCGAGAATTTTGAGTCATCGATGACTCGCTTACGCCGCCAGAACGTCGTCGATGTCCAATTTTGAGCGTAAGCGACTCGCGCCATTCCGGGCGCATTTTCAATTTCAAAAAGAAACATTAAAAAGGATACTTACGGATCGTATTTTAATTTCAGCCGGTGGGCATGTATCTGAACAAATACGAATGGGCCGGTTCCCAGGAGCTCGGAGATTGCTCCATAAGGATTCGGGAGGCGCAGCTCGAGTTCGACGACGGCACCTGGGAATGCCAGGTCACGGCGAGCGACTTCCACACCCAAGACGCCCTCACCAGCCTGCCCATCCGTTTAGTCGTCCGGGGTAAGTAGAACGTTATTTCTGATCGCTCGTAGAATTAATTTCGATTCGATTAAACGGAAAATTAAATGACATTGGCGATCGACGAAAACGTACGAAGTAAAACTAAACACACTTTATTACCAACAACTACTAAATAATATATGTATAATACTACGTTAATTTTACATAAACAAATGCATTGATTATTATCACAGTAATTATGTGCGCGAAATTGCCGCTAGATGTCCTCGTTCGAAAGGACCTGCTCGATGAGGGTGTAGCCCAAATCCCTAATTTCTTTCAAAACGACGGGGTTCGTTTTGATGTACTCGACCCAGCCGCGATAACTGTAATCGGGGTGCACGCCCCCGTACCTTTCGGGCAAGTACTTGGGGTCGACGTGTTTGTGCAGCGACGACATGTCCGACCCGTGGAAGTATATCCTCTTCTTAATTTCCTTGCTCATGAACGGCTTCACCATCTGATAGCCGGCTTTGAACACCGGCGATTGGTTCACGATGTGAACGGCGTAGATGTTTAAAGGGTAGGTCCACTGAAAAAATAAATATAAAATAAAATAACGAAAAAGATTGGCGCGCCGCGCGGCGTGGGCAATAAAAAACGCGTCGGGCCTCAGTTAACCTCTTTCTTAATTAAAATAAATTCGGAATGACTTTAATAATAAATAAAGAGGTTTGTCGTTAAGGGGCGCTCTTGAAATTACGGTCGCGTACGGCTTTATGTTTCTTATTTATCTTCTAAATGGCAACGATAAAGCACAATTACGTCGCGATATCTACGTTTAATCTGTTGTACATTTTTGCTATTTAAGCGTTTAATCGACTATACCGTGTGTAGCGAAATCGTGGCACGCCCCCGTCCCCGCCCCTTATTTTTGTTATTTATCGAGATAACACGTCAAACTTGTCAATGTACTGGTCGAACGTCAGTTTTCGACATAAAGTTGCGTTTGTCCACCACTTCCGGTACACCCTGTATATTATTACATTTCAACTGTCAAAAACAATTTTGGTGCCCGTTTTATTTTTCAAACCGGAGCGCCGTAACGCCTACCCATAAATCTTTTCGACGGCCCCGACGTCGTCGCTCCAAAGTTGACTCAATTTCGGCATTAAAGCGACAATATCTTCAGAGCGTATACAATTTGATACATTTTTGATTCTAAATGCGACGAGGAATCCAAAAATGCAAAAATGTGCGAGGTGTTCTATTTAAAAAAAAAAAACAAGTTCGGGTTGACGTATTTTGCGAAACACCCTGTATGCAGCTAAATAGTTTTAAAACGCCGATTCGTCGATCGCGTACTACCGCACCAAAATTGGTTTTGACGTCTCTGTCGGTTAAGGAGCAACAGTAAACGCCCACCCTGTATACGAGATCGAATTTAATTTTTCCTAGGCACACCTCGAACTTTTATTTTTTTTTATTTGCACTCGAAATGTGCGGCCATAAACCGTGAACCGTATAGATATATATACACCTAGTTTATTTTACATTTCGTTCGTTATAACCGTGAACTTTAACATTAATCTATTAGATCGCCAACAAAATACAAACAACTTTTATTTCCTACAACTGCACGATTATTTTCAATAATTAAAACGTCAATTTTAAAACAAAAATAACCAGTCCACGATTAAAACAGCTTTCGTGGTAACACAGCGATAACCTTGACGAATAATAATAATAATAATGATTAAACGAAGCAGTTCCTATGGAATTAGTTTTACATTAGATCCAACCGATTCCGAAAACTTTTTAGTGTCGGAAGCCTCGAACAATTTATTTGCCGATGAATCATTTAAAAGTTTAGTTGCGTAATCGCAACACTTATTCGACGGGTAATAAATATTTAATGGTAAGTAAAAAGTTTCAGATCCTCTTTTTTTCGAAATCGTTCGTGGAGTGAACGCAATATGAATCATAAGTGAACGTATTTATAAAACGCTTTGCCGTTATACTTCCTTTCAATTTTTGGGCGCGTTCATTGGACGTTTTCACTATCGATTACCTTATTGGACGTCGTTTTTGAAAATTAGACACCACAAAAGCAATTTTGGTTTATTACTGGCGTTCCCTTCTATTTTTCTCTGGCTCGTTCAGAACGCACGACGCGGCGCGACAAAATCACAAAATTGTCAAGTTCGAATTAGTCAAATTCTACTGTACATTAATTTTTCTGCGGCCGTTTTTCTTGACGCCGATCCGTCGTCGTTGGTTTCACTCGTAGAAATACTCTCTGGATGATCCGGAAAACATTTTTGTCAAGGACACAAGTAGTGGAAATACGAAGCGCCTCCCCCCCACCCCTCCTAACCCTAACCCAAAAATAGCCTCGAACTAGCCGCGCTCGCGGCGGGCGCCTCTAACGCGCCACGTCCTCGTCACGGCGTTGGATGGAAGTTCAAAAATTTCAAGGGCACGTTTTCGCGGACGCCCTCAATGATAACCGCTTGTTCGAGGTGAAAGAAGTAAAATATAAGCGAACCTGACCTATAGAAAGAAAACGGAAGCAGTCGGGCGCGATTTTTCACCATAGGACTCGATAGACCAGGCGTGAATCGCCCAAGGTATCCGATCGAGGGTAGAAGGTAGGGGTGGGTATCCGGTATTTTTTCGAAGAAAACCTAGACACAGAGACATTGCGGCGCGAGCGGTTACGGCGCAAATCCAATAGGACGCAGAAACAGATTTTACCGAGCGCGACTATCAGTTTTCTATACAAATCTGTGTACAGGGTGAGTCGTTTAAAAAACTACCACGCGTTTTTCTCGAAATCGATTAGAGATAGGTAAAAATGACTTATTATAAAAATTGTAGAGCGCGAAGGGGGCCGTCCGATGGGCGCAACCCGTTAGTTTTGGATTTGCAGGCCCAAGTTGCCTCTCCCTTAAATCGGATTGAGTATTTTCTGCGATGACCAATCGATAGTTCACGAAATTGTTCGTTCGTTTCGAAGATACGAGCCAAAATAAAAATCTAGTCTCGGAACTAAGATTTTTTTTTAATAATTGGAGTTTAAAATAAATTTATTTTTCATAATAAATGCCCGCGCATCTTCGAAACAATCGATTATTTCAAAAAAAATGAATTTCTTTATTTTTTTTTACGAACTATCGATTGGTAATCGCAGAAATACTCCGTAATATTCGAAAATTTCGGCCTATAACTCCAAAACCAATGGGTTTCGAGGTCACGATCAAACGGCCTCCTTCGTATTCCACTCCTAAGGGGATCAAATGGGTGCGTTTTTCAAAAATTCGATAAATCGACGCCCGGCCTCGACCACTGGTCTTAGAAACTCCAAATTTGGACAACACGTTGCTTTTATGATGCAGGTATCAACTAAGAAAGGATTTTTCGAAATTCCGCTCCTAAGGGGATCAAATGGGGAGAGTGCGTTTTCCAAAAATTCGATATATCGACGCCCGGCCTCGACCTCTGGTCTTAGAAACGCCGAATTTGGAGGATACGCTGCTTTTATGATGTAGGCACCCATTATGAAAGGATTTTTCGAAATTCCACTCCTAAGGGGATGAAATGGGGATAGTTCGTTTTTTAAAAATTCGATAAATCAACGCCCGGCTTCGACCACTGGTCTTAGAAACTCCAAATTTGGAGGACACGTTGCTTTTATGATGCAGGTACCAACTAAGAAAGGATTTTTCGAAATTCTGCTCCTAAGGGGATCAAATGGGGAGAGTGCGTTTTTTAAAAATTCGATATTTCGACGCCCGGCCTTGATCACTGGTCTTAGAAACGCCAAATTTGGAGGATACGCTGCTTTTATGATGTAGGCACCCATTAAAAAAGGATTTTGCGAAATTCCACTCCTAAGGGGATGAAATGGGGATAGTTCGTTTTTCAAAAATTCGATAAATCAACGCCCGGCCTCGATCACTGGTCTTAGAAACGCCAAATTTGGAGGACACGTTGCTTTTGTGATGCAGGCACCCACTAAGAAAGGATTTTACGAAATTCCATTCCCAAGGGGACGAAGAGGGGAAAGTGTGTTTTTTAAAAATTCGATCGGTTTGTCCGTAGACACTTAACACCTTTCAATTATAAATTTTGTAGGACGCGCGTCTTCGAATATTTTAAATCGCTCGCAGACGAAGTCGCGCGTAAAAGCTAGTCTTCGATTTGTTGATGCGTTAGGGCCGGAAATGAAACAAATCGCAGCAAGACAAAGAGCACGATGAAATTTGGGTCCTGTTGCGTCTGCGCCGAGGTGGGTTTGCGCTGAAATGGCTCGCGCCGTTACGTCTTCGGCCATAGCGAGAGTCTGATCGTATTTTCTGGCGCCGTAGTGGCCTCGCGTCTAAACGGCCGCGCCGTGACGTCCCGGTCTTCGCGGTATCGTTTTAATCGTATTTGGGTTTCACACTTCGCGTCCTTATAATTCTAGCGGGATGCGAGAGGCTGCAATTCGTCGGCGCCTAAATGTCGGCGTCGAAGCGTTCCCGTATCGCCGTGTTCGGTTATCTACGATTTATTGAAATTTTAACAAGTTGAAACGAAACGATCGGTATCGCGTAAGACGCGAACAAGCCTCAATTACGTCCATTGCAAATATTTAATAAGGTCCCCCCCGAGCAGTATTTCACGTATAAATGAAACTTTAATTAAGTTAGCGAAGCTTTTGCAATAACTTCTGTTTATCCACTTCTTGCATCTAAATCGCGTGCTGTAAATTTGGTGAAAGCGACGCGGCGGTTAATAACGAGCTTGTAAATTTTTGCGTTACAATTGCAAGTAGACAATTCGATGTTGTGCCGATTCGTTTAAGTGTCTAATAAATAATCGGCGCGGGGGCGAGCAACGGGCACGACGACCCCCACCCCCAAGAAAAAGGAAGCAATTATTGCCGCGAGAGCCGTTCCCTTTCGCGTTACTTACGACAACGATCTCGATGATCTGCGCCGCGATTTTGGTGGTTAATTGGCGCAGATGTTTCATTTTGATGTCGCCCAGATCGAAAATGCATATTCCTCCGAGTATCTGCGATCTCGGTTCCATGAGTGCCAATTCGAGCGTGACGAGCGTGGCCTGGAACAGTTCTCGCACGGTGATCTCTTCCGGGTTCCAGCGTCCTGATAACAAAAGAAAATTTTAAGGAGACGTCAGTGGCGCGCGCATCGCAAGTCCAAAAAAGTCGATTTTAATTTTAAAAACAAACAAATAAATAAAGGACAAACCTAATTTATAAAACAGGATCCGACGTCCCGATTGGTCGCAGAAGGGCTGCGTGCTGATAAGTTGAGCGTCCCCTATCGCCGCGAGACGATCGTAATAAACGTCCTGATAAAATTCCGGGTTGTTTGCCTTAAATTCGTAGTAGTTTACCAGCTGAAATCATCGAGGACACCTCATTTTCGGCTGACAGTTCTTTTCAACGTTATACTCACGAGTCGGTGAGCGTGTCTGACAACAAAGTATCGAGCTCTCAAGAAACGTAGCAGAAAGTCATCATCCAGTTTGTGCGGAGTACATTCGCCTCTTTCTGAAATACACATGTAGAAAAAAAGCTATTAAAACTCGACGTTTGACTGAATATGTCAAATAACGTGAGACTTACACGGTATTGCTTTTCGTGCCCGTTCGGGAACTTGTAAAATTTGAAAGTTTACGGGTGCCGCTCGGAAAGTTTTAAATAAAATAATTAAGACAAAAAAAAACGAAAACGAATCGAGCGCGCCGAAAAAGTGAAACCGAAACATTTAATCGATTAACAACGCCCCCCGACAATTCTTCCTCGATTATACGGTTCCGCGTACAAAATTAATTATGCATCTATCACACACACACACACGTATATGGCGGCTGATAAAAGTGGACTTTTACCAGAATTAAAAAGACGGACAGATTAGCGAAATTATGTTTACACGGAAGCACTAGGATTTTTAGTATGGCCTAATAGCCTTTATCGGTTTACATTTAAAAAATTGCCCTTTACGTGCCCTTTACGGTCTCTTTACGTGAAACGTTGTCGCCGAATTATTATTATTAGGAGGTCTTCCTGCCCGATTGCGACCGAGACGTGTACAAATCGGCGCGTCGTCGTCAAGGGCGCGGGTTCGAGCCCGGACGGCGGCGTGAATTTTTTTATTCTCACATTTTTTTCGAGAAACCAGCGGAAGTTCGACGTTGCCCGACTCAAATCCAGTTACCAACAACGTGGACATGGGCATGGGTTGATTAGATAACGCGTTAAACTACTTTCGTTCGCTTGCTCGGATAGATTCTATTTGTGGCAATAATGCCCGAAAGGCAGTCAAGTTTTTAATCGTTTATTAGCGAGCGACGATAGCAACGAAAACAGTTCCTTATTTATTAGTTCGCACGCTTTAATTTTAGATATTTAGCCTTGAACATGAAAAAAAAACAAACAAACACGATTAATTACAGAATCGGACGGCACGCGACGTTTTTCTAACGTTGATTAACGCAAATTGAATTAATAAATTAACAATTACGAGTAATGTTCGACGAGTCGCCCGGCCGTTACTCGTATTTGAACATTGCTCGGGCGCGCGATCATTTCAATTGAACAAAAAAGGAAATCATTCATTCGGAATCGACAATTAAATTGCGCAACTAACAACGACTAAATTTAATGAATAAGCGGCCCTACGCATTTAACCTATGTCGGTGTCGTAACGTACACCTAGAACGAACTTTCTATATTTTAGTAAAAAGGATCGAGACGCGAAGCATTGAGTAATAATCATCACGGTTTCGTACGTTTCGCAAGATATATTAGCGCCAATATTTACGCTTCGAGTCCTCGACGAGATTGGCAAGACCGCCTAAAGATACAGTAAAACCTCCCGTATCCGGAATAAAGAGGGTCGAACCGAAAAGTCCGGATATGAGAGGTTCTACTGCACCTCAAAAATTTTTGCTCGCACGCTTTTCGGCTTCAAAACATAAATCGTGAGTTAATCGCGAACTGTTCCGTCGATAGTCGCCAAAGAACCAAAATCGCGTGGTTCATTTGTTGACTGTTCGTCTGGTGTGGATTTTTCACCTTGAAAAGCCTCGTTGACCGCGATCAGGCTTGAGGTCGCAATCGAACGGTGACGTTCGTCGAAACGTTTGTTCGCCGATAGTCGCCAAGGAACCAAAATTGTGCGTTTTGTTTGGTAAATATCCGTTCGGCGTGGATTGTTCAGCTTGAAAAACCTCGTCGTTTGAACCCGCAATCGAATGAGAGCGTCCGTCGAAACGTTTGCTCGCGAACTGTTCGCCGATAGTCGCCAAAAGATCAAAATCGTCTGTTTTGTCTTGTAAATGTCCGTTCGGTGTGGATTTTTCGGCTTAAAAATCCTCGTCGGCCCCGACCAACTTTTTGAACTCGCAATCGAACACGGTCGTCCGTCGGAAATGTTCGCGAACCGTTCGAAGAATCGAAATCGTGCCAAAATCGCATGTTAACTGTACCATTCGGTGTGGATTTCTTAAGATCGACGAACCTCATCGACGTCAACCGGGCTCGAACTCGCAATCGAACGCGGTCGTCCGTCGAAAAGTTTGCACTTCTGCCGTTCGCCAATAATCGTCAAAGAATCTAAGTCGTCTTTTTCTCATCTGACGTGGATCTTTTTCAGCTTGGAAAATTTCGCCGATTTCGACCGGTTTTTCGCGACAAGGACGTCCGTCGAAACGTTTCGATGGTTCGCCGATAGTTTTGTTTGAAAAATGTCCGTTCGGTGTGGATTTTTCGGCTTGAAAATCCTCGTCGGCCTCGACCAGGTTCGAAGTCGCAATCGTACACGGTCGTCCGTCAAAAATGTTCTCAGATAATCGCCAAAGGATCGAAATTCGCTTGTTTCGTTTGGTTAATTGTCCATTTGGCGTGGATTTTTCAGCTTTTGAAGAACCTCACCGACGTCGACCGAAAAGTTTGCTCTTGCAACTGTTCGCCAAAGAATCGAGATCGTGTTTTGTTTCGTTTAATGTTCGTCTGGTGTGGATTTTTTTAGCTTGGAAAACTTCGTCGATGGTCATTTGTTTATTATGTTAAATTTATTGTCCGTTTGGCGTGGACTTGCCGTTAGAGAACGCAAGCGTTAACGTTATATCGTTTCATTGTTTGAAATATTTTGTTCGTGTAATCGCACGCTTATTTAAAGCCGTTCAAGGTGTTTTACGACTGTTGTTTGTTTAGCGTTGCGCGTGAAACAATCAATTTCGAACGAGCACTAATGGAAACATTTCAAGGATACGGCCGCGATTTTTTTTTCAATAGAATTTCGAGACGGGCGTCGTCGTCGTCGTCGCACTTCCTCGATCTTCTTCCGCGCACCGAACGTCGTTTAAAATTTAATCAAGTTCGGCGCGGTTTAATTTGAGCCGATCAAACACGTCGCGGTCGTAATTATAACAAACAAAGCACGCAATACCTTGGTGGAACAATTGAAACCTTGAAATCGTGCGGCAATTACTCGTTATTGTTAATCGCGACGGCGCGTCATCTATTATAATAATTAGTAAACGAACGGGATTTTTTTTCTCCGCGATGTTCAGATTTGAAAATTCGTCTCGTTTCTTTCAAAAATTAACGAGGACGTCCGCGTCCGTTTCTAAAACGCGACCAATTTATGGAGCGATAGAATTTTCGGATTGACCCCCCCCCCTCCCGCGGCGGCTTCTGTTGCGCTTTAAAAAACAAACACGGCAAATACTTGACGTTCGCACACAAGAAGGAAAAGCGATATTTTCCCGCACCGCGCCGCGCCGACCCGTTAATTTAATAAAAAACGATTTGATGACATGTGCGAGAAAACGAATCTCGCGCCTGCCCCGGGGCGAACAAATTTGTAGAAGAAAAACATGACGATATTTTATTAGGGCGATATTATTTATGACGGAAAATAAGTTGTTTTTCTATTTACCAAGTTAAACGGGAGCGAGCGCGCGCGCGCGCGCCTTTAGCGGTCGTACGAAGTTTCCGCTCCTTACCGAAAATCAAATTCCTGAACTCCTCGAGAATCTGCAACTTATTGTCGGGATCTTCGTTAAGATGCTCCTTGGCATAATCCAGCAACCCTTGGTCGGGCTCGGCCAAGTCCATCTCGAATTTAACTAGGTCGCTGTTCATGATGTTGAACGAAAACGAATGTACCTTTAACAAACCGAAGCCCAGTCAGTGTTACTTCACTTACATTCACTTATGTAATTCATCCGAGTACCGCGAGCCGACTGCATTAAAACTCGCCGCTCGACGCCAACCGTTTCGCTTTTAACCTTGGCTTGGGTAAATGACTCCTACGGAGTTTTTGTGTACATACGCAGAGATAGCCACCACTTCTTATCTCGCTGATAATGCTATCCGAATTGAAATGGGGGGGTTTCGAAAAGTAAACGAATACATTCTAAGTGCTCGATGCAACGACCCCTCTCCCCGTTAGATATCGAAATGTCGACCTTTAAAATTTCTCTGTTTGCTGTTGCATTTATTTTTGCATCGCGAAAAATGCGTGGGAGACCTTCACCTCCTTAGCGCGCCCCCTTTCGTCAAACAACAATTCGAATAGGGGCCGCAACGATCCGTTAAATTATGTATCGCGAAAGGAACCGGAAGAACGAGTGAAAAACGTCGAGCTCGTTGGGTTATCGGTATGATTGAACATCCCAAAAACGGATGTCGCCGTTGTCTCAACGCAAATTGTCTCAAAATTGATGATGAAACGCGACGAAACCAATCGTCGAACAATCCAAAACAAGAAGAAGACGTGAACGGCGACACGATCAACGCTCGTCCGAGCTTTTTTCGCTCATAATTTAATTATTATTAGCGTCGCGCCCAAAAGTCATCAATCGAAATTCGAAGAGAATTGCATTATCTACGAAAACGCTCTTCGACAAAATTTTCGTCGGACCCCCGCGGTCACGGACATATTATACTTCGAACTGTACCTACGTTCAAACCTACGAACCTCCCCTCGCCCTTACAAAACCCAAAAAAATTTTGTATCCGTCACGTTCTTACTATTATTCTTGGTTATTATTAATGTTCCGGCCTAAGGGCCACCGGGGGTGTTATCCGAAGGGTTTAATAATAACTGGTGTTTTAATTCAATAATATATTTTGTGTTTGTGGTTAATTTTTTTGCAATAAAAGTTTTATTTTAACGTAGAATATATTAGTTAGTTTTTTTTAATATGTTAATTTTAAATTTGCAATTAATAATTTTAACGATTTAATTATTTGAGATTTAGAAATTGATTATTAGTATTAATAAAGTTTGTGCTAGCAATTGCGGTTAAACAGACGTTACTATTAATATTTTTTGGTTAGTAGTTTATTTATTTTATTTGAATTATTTATAGAAATTTTTGGGCGAAATTTAAATTTTTATTTTTAGTTTATGTTATATTATTTGAGGTTATTGAATTTAAGTGTTAAACTAGGATTAGATACCCTATTATATTAATTATGATTGATTACCTGATTATTAGTAGATATATTCTTCAAAATTAAAAAATTTAGCGGTATTTTAATCTATACAGAGGAACCTGTCCTGTAATTAATAATTCACGATTTGTTTTACTTTGTTTTTGTTTGTATATCGTTGTTTATTTGAAAATTTCATAAGAATTAATAATTTTCTATATTTAATTTATTAATTTATTTCAGATCAAGGTGCAGTTTATAAAAAAGTAGAGGTGGGTTACAAGTTTATTTATGGTTTTTTTGTTTAAATATTTAAATTAAATTGGATTTTTTTTATTTTTTTTATTTTATAATTGCGAATTTACAATCTACTTCAAACATTACAAAGTAATAAGTAAATGGGATGAAAGAATTTGATTTGAGTTAGGTACCATCCACTAATGGTTCTCTGGAATTCATTCAGGAAGATCCTCTGGCCACAGTTTCTTCAATCTTCTCTCTGCTGGTTGGTGTGTGAATAGTTCGCCTACGAGCGGATTACTATGTCCTACGCATCTATTTTTATATTTGGTAGCAATGGGTTTGATAATGTCGTTGGTGAATGGTATTCTTAGGTCAGTATGTAGAGTTTGGTTAGATATGTACCAAGGCGCGTTAGCTAACATGCGAAGAGTTTTTGATTGAAATATTTGAAGGATCTTAGTGTTCGATGGCTTACTACATCCCCACAGTTCAATTCCGTATGTCCATATCGGTTTTATTATGGTTTTGTAGATAAGTAGCTTGTTTTCAATTGATAGGTGGGATTTTCTATTAATTAACCAATACATATTTTTAATCTTTAAATCTAATTGTTTTCTTTTGGCTTTTATGTGTGCTCGCCAGCTTAGTTTTTGATCTAGATGCATTCCTAGGTACTTAACTTCTGTTTTGATTGGGATAGGCACGTTGCTTAAATGAAGTTGTGGACAGTTGATTCTTCGATTAGTAAAATTTACTTGTGTAGATTTAGCTGGATTAACTGCAATTTTCCATTTCTTCAGCCAATTTTGCAATGTGGTTAGGTGATTCTGTAACTTTTCTGAAGCTCGTAGAGGATCTGAGTCCGTAGACATGATGGCTGTGTCATCCGCAAATGTGGCTGTGGTTGTGTCGTTCGTTAGTGGGACATCGTTGGTGAACATTAGGTAGAGAAATGGACCAAGCACACTACCCTACGGCACTCCCGATTTAACACAGTGATAGTTAGATAGTTCGTCATCAATTTTCACTTGGAAATAATGCTCGCTCAGATATGATTTCAGGATAAGGTATATTTGGTCAAGGAAGTAATTTTTTAGCTTGTACAATAGTCCCATATGCCAAACCTTATCAAAGGTTTGCTGGATGTCTAGAAATACTGAAACACATACCTTCTTACTTTCCAGGATATCTTTAATTTTATTGACTATCCTGTGGCACTGTTGAATGGTTGTATGGTTATGGCGGAAACCAAATAGATGATTAGGGAAGAGTTCACTTAAGGAATTGTCTTCTAGGATTTTGTTGAGAAATAGCCTTTCAAAAAGTTTAGCCAATATAGGTAGCAGACTTATAGGTCTGTATGAGTTTGCCTCCGTTGGGTTTTTACCAGGTTTGGGAACCATTAGAATCTGGGCATATTTCCATTGTATTGGAAAGTAGCATAGGCGCAGTACACTGTTATAGATGTTCTTTATTAGGATAACTGCTTTTCTTGGGAGTTTCTTTAATATATCTGCCACTATTAAGTCGTGCCCAGGGGCTTTGCGTGGATTTAGAAGTTTTATTTCTCTAAGAATTTCCTTTATATTAAGTGCTTGCATCGGTGGTGATAGTTGGCATGGAGAATTTAGGAATGTTTCTATCGCTAAGTCATCGTTAGTTATTGCAGGCAAGGAGAAGACACTTGACAAATATTCCGCAAATGTATTGGTTTTATCGATATTTGATCGTGCCCAGGTTCTATTAGGTTTTCTAATTGGCGGTATAGTTACAGTAGGTCTTTTGAATTTCTTAGTCGCCTTCCAGAGTGAGTGGTCATCAGAAGAAAGGTTGGTAATATATGATTGAAAAATTTCATTTTTAGATGCACGAAGAGCTTTTTGAAGTTTGTGCGTTATTCTATTCAATTGAGCTTTGTCCATGAGGTTTCGTGTACTTTGCCATCTTCGGCGAGCTTTTCTTTTATCTTGTATAAGTTCTTTGATATGTAGCGGAAAGTTATTATTTCCTTGATTCCTCTTGATTTTTGAAGGAGTGGACTTCCAGGCAGCTTCTTGAATTATTTGTGTCAAATATTGAACAGCTTCTTCTATATCAAGATTGGTTTTTAGACGAACATCCAATCTAATATTATTCTCGATATAAGTCTGAAATTGTTCCCAATCTGTATTCTTGGTACATAAACGAAGTGGTGACTCTTTCCAAATAACGCTTGTGCTTAAAGTTATTATGATAGGGCTGTGGTCCGAGCTGAGATCAAAGCTAGCTTCTATAACACAATTTATATTCGAAATCCCGTTGGTAACTGCGAAATTCAACAAATCTGGAATTTTGTTCAAGTCTGTCGGCCAATAGGTTGGCTCTCCTGTCGATAAGTATCTCATATTGTTATGTTCTATGGCATTTAGTAGACCTCTTCCTTTTGGATTAGTAAGTCTGGAGCCCCATGCTGTATTTTTTGCATTCCAGTCCCCAGCTGCTAGAAAACGTGGTCCAAGCTGGAGTAAGTAATCATTATATTCTTCAGGGGAAATTCCATGTCTGGGTGGGCTATATATAGCAGCAACATTCATGGGCCAGGGAAAGACTTCAAGCTTTATGATACTACTTTGAATTTTCTCTATAGTATATGATTGTAGGCCATAGTGTTTCAGAGATGTTCTAATGATAATAGCAGCTCCTGCATGCGCTTTACCATCAGGATGGTTAGCAAAGTAGACTGTATAATATGGTATTTTTATGAAGGTTCGTTCAGTTGAATGACTTTCGGAAATAAGCAAAATGTCGATTTTGTTCATTTCTAGGAAAAGTGCAATTTCTTGGATATGATTGGTAATGCTGTTAGCATTCCACGCAGCTATTCTTAATGATATAGCCATTATTGGGCTAATTTATTTATAACAGTAGTAAGCATAGTGAGGATCATACTGTTTTGGTTCAACAATTGCGAAAACAAGTTTTTAAACTCGTCGAGGAAGTTACTCAGTTTGTCTGCTATGTCAAAGCTATTATTATTATTTGTTTGCATGATTGGTGTACCCGATAGAGCTTGTGCAAATGTTGTTGGTTTTTGATGAATGTTACTTGGTGGTGGTTGGTTAATATTTAATGGAGGTTCATTGGTATTTCTTGGGCTATTCTGTCTATTGCCGAACCTTTTCGTGATTAGATCGCGATAAACGGTACATCCCTTATAATTCGCAGGGTGATCGCCTTCGCATAAAATGCATTTTGCTGATGTGTCCTTCGTTTTTCTTGCAGGACTTAGTATCGTGCGATCCGCTACATTTAACGCATTTAAAAGGTTTCATACAATATGATTTCGAATGTCCATAATCTTGGCACCTCGTACATTGAACAATTGTGTTTTTATGTCGTGGAGGTTCAATCGTTATTTTGCAATGGTGTATATATTGTAAGTTGAAAATTTCTTTATTGTTTTTATTTGGTTCGATATCAACGAAAAACATTGGCAGAGGAAGTTTAGTGACTCTATGCCTGATGTTCATTATGTTTCTTACTTTATGACCATGCTTTTCTATCTCAGTTTTTATGTCTGAAACTGGTATTGTATGATGTAAATTCCGAATTACAAACCTGTATGCTCTGTCTTCTGTCACACCTGATAGGTGTGATGTATTATATTCTCGTTTTTAACATAATTTATTAGTTTCCTGTATGTTTCGGGTGTTTTAGGGCTTATTTTAACAGTATAGTTTGATAGTGTTTTAGTAAAGTAAATTTCATCATCAGTGATCAAAGCCAAATTATCTATCATCGCTTTATAATTATTTACCCCGTATATGTAGATTGGAGGTGGTGCTGGTACTTTTACTGGGCTGCTGGTAGTTTTCTTTTCTGAATGATTAGTTATGTCATTGTTAGTTAGGGTTTCGTCATCCGTATCTGTTAGAAGTTTGGATTTTATTTTCGCTTTCGCTTGAAAGTTGCCTCTTAAATCGTTTTTTTTTTAAAGCTGACTGATTGCCAGGAATGTTTGTTTGTTTTATTGTTAACGTCCTTATCTTTGTTGTTTTTATCGTCTTTTTCATCTTCGCTAGATTCACTTAGTTCCATGTTTCTTGTCGATTTAATTGATGTTACAGAATTTATTGTGTTTGTTTTATGTGCTGGTTGTGAGTAGTGAGGTTTTTGTGGATGGTTATAAGAAGCGTTTTGCGTTACATGTTTAATATTTGGGTTGAAGGCCGGCCCTGGGCCGTTCCCCGTAGGGAACATGTTATATTATGTTAGAATAACTTATAGTTATACGATGTTGCTGGCCTATAAAATCAGCTATTTAACGAGAAATAAATAAAGGCAGTATTGTTTGACCGCGGGTCACTTATCACTCGACACTTTTGGTTTGACCGATAACGGAGCAGAGCAGCACGTCTTTACGATTGCAAACCAAACATCGAACTCAAATTGGATTTGAATGTAATATTATTAAATTTATAATATGATTATAGTTCTAGTAATATGCACATATGCACGGCTTGTTCTGACGTTCGAGGACGTTTTTTAGGGGTTTTTGGATCGGGTTTTGGTCGGTCGGTTGGTATTCCTAATCTTCAACTATGTCGTTTTTCGAACATGTCCACCAACTTACCTAAATTTTCGACACGAACGCAGTGAAACTACTTACGTGCGCGACAGAGAGCGAGAGACGACGTAACGCACGTTCGTGGGTAAATAATGAGGTAATAGCCATCTTGACGGCTCGGCGCCGTTACGTTCAACCGCACTTCCGTTTCATCCGAGCCGGCCGAACCCTTTTCTTTTTCTAATTGGACGACAATTAATAAAGAGCATTTATTCAAAATCGCTAAGAATCGGCGTCGTAACTTGCCCTCCCCCCCCCACCTTTACCCAAAAATAGCCTCGAACCTAGTTGCGTCCGCGGCGGACGCCCCTTTTTCTCAATTAACACGGCCCTCTACGAAACGTATTGTGGGAGTCGGTGCGTCAATTTAGAATCGCCCTGTATATCTCTGTGCGGCCATAGAAATGTAAGAAAATTCGTAAATATTTTTTTGCGTGTAAAAGACCCACGTTCGGAAGATATGGATACGGGGCGGGAGTGATGGGGACAGGCTACTGCATTTATTCCCGTTTTTTTTTTTTAATTTACGAAGTGGAACCTCCGTAATTTTTGGGGGGCCGCCGAGCGCCTCCCAAGCGCGTCTTGGGCTCTCTACAAACCCTGTTTCGCATATGAGAGGTTCTACTGTACAGCGCGTCCCATTTTCTTTACCTTTGTGATTTTTGTAATTTGTAATTTCACATTAATGATGATTTGTTACGATTTTTATGTTCCTGTCCCACTTTTTTGGTGCCGATTACCGACAGTCTAATAAAAAATTACGCGCCGTCATATTTGATTTCGATTTATCTACAGTCGAAAATCGATTTTTTTGACAATTCAATTTTTTTTACAATTTCAACTGTTTTATCGATGGTTTTAATATATTTTTTACCATGGAATTCAGTGGTGTGCACGATTTTTTTTTCTATAGGGTGCCGTTTTCGAGTTACGACACAAACGTGTAGTTTTTTAAACGACAACAATTATCGATTGTAATGAGGGTTCATTAAACTTTTCGAAAATATATAACTCGACATATTTATCTTACAATATTATGTAATTATCGATAATTAAACGAAATTGATTAAAGTTAACGTCATCGTAGCCATGACATATGCTAAATATCAAAAATACAGTAATTGCCTCTCTAAAAATAGTCAAAAAATCGATTTTTGGTTATAACTCGAAATCAAATAGTGACACGCATAATTTTTTATTTGACCATCGAAATCGGCACAAAAAATGTAGGGCGCTGAATGTAAAATTCGCGACTCTCTATATGCCCTGCAAATATGTATTTTCGAAAATGGGACGCACTGTACATCCGCTAAATAAACCGACGTGGAAATAAAATAAAACGAAGGTCAACATAAATATCCTAGGTTACCAGACAAATTAAATGTGCATAGGTACCGTGTCACGTGCTATTAAACGACTTTTCGATCGTACAATCTGCGTAATTAAAAAACCATCTGAAACAGCGTCGCGTCAAATAACAGTAATTCAAATATCTATTATGTTTAAATTGTTATCGGGGACACGTCCTTGAAACGTCCCGAAAATCTTTTCTTTTTTTTTGGCGTAATTAACCTGCGAAAATCCAACACGAAAGCGCCCCGATTCCGTCCGATCCCGGTCGAATTTGCATAATTCTAGCTATTATTGAAAATGCAAAATTTCTAACTAAAACGCATTCAATAAATAAATCGTCTTTGTACAGATCAACGTCCCAAATCGCACATGCGCCTCCAAGTACCTGCACGGATTTTTTTTACGAAAAAATAATCTTCCGATCTCGAAAACAAATTTAATTTCGGTATTAAACGAGTTTCAAAGAAGTTAAACTAATTACACTGGCCGCCGGAAAAAAACTTCGGGAAATTCGTTTCGAAAGTCGGAACGCAGTAACGCAACTCCCCTCGAAAGTAAATTATTAATCAAGTTTAAATTACGATGTACGTACCTGCTCGTTAATCTTGGAAAATATTAAAGTAAAAAAAAAAAAACGAACTAAGCACGAGGTTCGATTGTGTCGGCGGGTCGGTGCCGGATCAACCTTCAAATGTCATCGTGAAAATTCAAGAACGCCCCGGGATCGAAGCGTGAAGAAGTTGTAAACATTTGTTTGTTTGTTTTTTTATTTTCGTTGGTCACGTCGTCGTTGTTTTTTTTAATTTTTGGAATCAACCATAAAAATGTTTATAACTATTGAAAACCTATGCGGTTTTGCATCGACGATTTTTCACTTGAGAAAGTCATTTGTGTACAGTCGGGTGCAAAATTAATGTCGAGAACGCGGTACAAAGTGAGACAAATTACACGAGTATGAAAAGTTGAAATTTAAATTCGTCGCAGTGTCGGGTGCGTACGCCGTAACGTTCGCGATTGGCGACTGCACCCCCCACTACGAATATTCTCCTCGTTTTACCTTGATTTTTTTCGCAAACGGCTTGTTAATTTTACAGAAAAAAAAGAGCACAAGTGGAGGTTTATTTAACACTATTTAACAATCGCCTTCGCGCGCAGTTTTACGAAACCGATCGTTGTTTTCCCCAAAATGTTAACGGACGATTGTCCGGTTTTTACGCTTTCTCATTTTCATGGCCCGCTTGTCGGTTATTTAATTCAACTGTTTACGATGTGCAATTTTCGACGAATCCGCGAAACAATTTATTAGGTAGAAATCGTATTTTAATGTTCGCAATTTGCGCGGAGGCCAAACGGAGGGCAAACGTACTGTTTCCGTTTAACGAGACCGCGCGCCACCGAACCTTCGCCGATTTAACCGTCTTCCCTCGCGTGAAGGAAGAAAAAATCTTTCGAAGACTTCGATTTTTGCGTCGCGCCAAAATGACGAGCGTCGGCTTTTTAATGGTTTATTAAAAAAACAACAACAACAACAAAGTATGTGCCCTTGTTGTCCGCGCGCTTCGGACCGGAAACCGCCCGAGGCATTACTTCCGGTTGGGATTTGTCTTTTTTTATGATATTTTCCTTGCCGCGCCATTGTTACTATCTTGTACGCGTTAATTTGCTTCATCGCCGTTTTTTTCCGTTTCCAACCATTTGTTCATTCTGAGGGGTAGTGAGTAGATCTCCTGTGTAAATCCAAACAAAGGACAGATCTACTTCAGGGACGCGCCCCTGTCCACGCGAGCCTTGTAAGAAAAGCAAGTCCCAAACCTTAACTCCCCCTAACCAACAACGACTAATCCTAACCATATCCCTACCAACTCGCCAACCCGTCTGGTGATTTACGGCCATTTACCCCCAAAACCTCTACATGTGAATACAAAAGTAAACCCTCAGCCCCCAGCAGACCGGAAATGAACCGCTACGGCAGCAGTGAACCTTATGGAAGATTACAAGGTGCTAAGAATCCCCGAAGAATTGCTCTGGCACAAGAGAGGAACACATGGAGAGAGACGGAGGAGGCGTATGTCCACTCGTGGAAGAAAAAAAAAGCTGAATAGAGAGAGAGAGTTCATTTTGAATTTGAACCACGTGGAGATGTCGCCTAGGTGACGATTTAAGCTCTCGGAGCTCCCTTTTCGTGTCAGGCGAGGAAGTCGTTTGTTTTGTTTGGGGGGGGGGAGAGGTGGAAATCCATTATGGACACCCGAGGACCTTCTGCTCGTCTGGTAGTGTGAGATCCTCGGCTCACCATCGTGGCGCCGCTGCCCGATTTGGTGCAAAAATGACTTACGGGGCGAGAAGGACAAGTGTCCCAACGTACGGACCGCAATCGACTTTGAACCATCAGAAGATCGATCGCCAGCTCGCGATTCTCGCTGGGCGCGGGAGACGCGCAAGTCTTGGCTCGCCGGAGCGAACTGGAGTTCTTGGTGCGATCGCGATGTTTCCATGGGCTTGGACGTGATCTTGCTCGACTCGGAGTTTTTCCAAATGTCGAGTTGAGTGAATTTCGACTGCGCGTTTTCGAGTTAAAGGGCGCGATCGACGCTTTTCGGCCAACGGCGTAGGTAAATCGGACTTTGGTCCAAAGTGCGGGAGAGCATTAAAAGAATCAACCGTTCCTCCTTCGTAGGGCCGTGGAAATCTTCAAAAGACACCGATCCGGTCCATATCGAGCGCCGAATCGAGATAAGACACCCGCCCCCGCCCTTCGTAATCCTCGTTATACGACGATTCGGCGTGTCGCACGTTAAACCTAACCCCGGTCCCGCTTTTTATGCGTTCAGCAAGACGGAGCTCCCTCTCCTAAAACGACCGATTGAGAGACGCGAAATCGAAATGGCCGAGAAGACGGTCGATTCTTCTTGTATTTTTGTTTGATTTTCTGCCGCCACGACTCTTTGTGGAATGTCCGATCGGGATTAATAATTAGAGGGTTGCGTCACGGTTGCGTTTGATGGAGCTTATTTTCCTGTTTGGCCTGTTTCAGACGAGGATACGCGTATGCGATTCACGTATCGCGTACAAAATTCTCTTACGATACTTTTCCGATTAGGCATTTTCTCGCCAGTTCTTGTAGTTAGACAGAATCGGTAGTATATAGCGGTTCGTTGTTTATGGTAGAGTGCTCGAAACATCGCAAAATGACGTTCGAGGGGCTGTCGGGGTTACAAGATGAAACCTCGACAAATCGAAAGGGTGTATTTGTTTATTTAAAAAGCCAAAAGCCGTCAAAAATCGTCCAGTTAAAAAGGGCACTATCTTCACCGAAAGAGTTATTCAGCGTACGTATACAGGGTGTTAGTGAATTAACGTCGCGGAAGAAAAGTACATGTACCTGAGACTAATACAAACAAAAAAAATTTGATTTGAGCAAATTTAATTTTGAGGGGGGGGGGAGGGTATTTTTGTCCGAGAAATTAAACCAGTAGTTCCTCTTTAAATTTCAACAAGTGACATTGGTGGGTTCTCAAAAGTACCGTTATCTCAGCTGGCATTCCATTAGGTTAGTATGATAGTAAACAGAAACGATTGGGGTTGAAATCGTAAAAATCTTTTGCGGTCATTGACAAATTGTAATGTAGCAAATATTCAAAATGTTTCCTCATTTAAGTAGATGTCTAAGTAGCTATTTGTTATTTATTTTATTTTAATCTTTTACATCAGCATGTGTTGTTCTAATAAAATTTCGAATTAACTTTTGTGAAATAAAAATCAATTTCGATAACGGCACTTCGATAAATGTACGGGAAAAAGCTCGAAGTAACACTGAAAGTTACTAACACTCATTGCGTCCATTATGGAATGTTTAGTTTTTAAATTTTGCTTTTGGTCCTTATGTTTGGTAAAAAAACCAAAAAATAAAGTATCTACTTACCTATTTGCATTTAATTATACTTTAAAAGCCCGTCGAAATTTCTCAATTTCCCAAAATCATAAAACTAGTGCTGGCACCCCTTTTAGTTCAAGCCTCTCAATATTAAACGTAACTGTTCCAAAAACAGGCATGTTATTAATTATGTTAAATAAAGTAATCTAACTTTTTACGTGTAAACCGAAAATAGGAATTGCATTCGTAAATGAAAATATCCACAACAATCGGCACTCTCCTACAACGGGGGCCATAAATTAAAGAGAACAGATGTTTTAGCTGCTGATCCAACAGTCAGTTTCACTTTCCGAGTTCTTAAAAATCTTTAAAGGGAATATACCCGAGTAGGACGATTATCAAATTAATAATAGCAATAACTCGAAAATTATTGATTTTAGGAAAAATTTTTATTTAGGTTTTTTGTTCGTTTTAATCTTACCTACCCGTAGTTTTTTTCCGCGATATTAATTCACTAACACTCTGTAGAAGGAAACGTGAACTTTCTTTTGCCGTAAAATTCGTAATTGGTTTTGTGGAATTAATCGTTTAAAAATTTTTGAAAAAACGCAAAATACACGGGCTTTTATGGAGAAAAATAACTTTCAGGGCTGATATCTCGGTTCGAACAGCTAAAAAGTTCGCGTTTTTTACCGTTTATACTGTCACAACTACGAAACAGTGCGACATATCGAAAACTTTTATTCTTTAGAAAAGTTTGGTTCGTCCATCTAGCATCCGACGGTACAAGAAATATATTTTTTTAGGGCTTTATAATTAAGATAGATAATTAAAAGTAAAAAAATGTGCAAATTGCATTTTCGGGAGTCGCGCTCTCAACTGGGTGCATTGCATCTCCCATCTCACTTTTTCCCGTCTCATTCTATACGTAATTCTAAAATAAGCCAACATACTATTATTATTATTATTATTGTAAATACACCTTATCCGTTATTTTAATAATTAAGCACATAATACAAGAAGCGTTTTGTATTAAATAAATTTACGAGAAGCTCCTATTTCATACGAAAACTACAGCGACTTTAACATTTAATGTCTCTTTTTGTTGATTCATAAATTTCGTTTCATCATATTTTTTACATTGCAGTGGCAAAATGTGAAAAAAATAGTAAAAATCGAATAAGTTGCATTGGTTCCTGTAGATGTATGGGACAAAAATGTACCAATGCAGTGACGATTCGAAATGTGTCAATGTATGATGAATAAGTGAGTGTTGAAGTATTAAAAGGGTGTGTTAATTTAAACTGCTAAAAGTACAATTTTTAACGAAGGTATTACCGAATTTGCATCATCTAATTTTAGTTTCTTCTACATATTCAAAATAGTTTGCTTTTCAGCAGAAAACTAATGCCCCAAATGGGGGCGTTTTAGTTTGCGGTGACACTGCAGATGCAATACTTGCTCTTGGATTTGAATTTATTACAAAATGATCAGTTTAATTCTGAAAAGAACTATTTTTCATATTGGTAATATACAAGAAATGACTTAAAAATACTTTAAAGTCGATACCCATCAACTGTCACACATGTAGGTAAACATAAATTACCGGAGATTTAATAGCGCGTACGGCAAATTATCCAGCGTAAACTAATCTCGCAAGTAACCAATCGGCGAGCGCGTTTTTTAGGTGAAAATTTTAATTTACTCCTCCTAATTAAGAAACAGAGTATAGCATGTCGTATGTTTATAAAGAAACAGAGTATAGCATTTTGCTGTCGCCTGGCGGCCGACGTTCACGAGATACTCAAATTTAGTGTGCGACGCTGTATGAAGCGAGTATCGCCGTCTGAAAGATCCCATATATTGTAATGTTAGTTCTGTATCTATCACACACAAAGAGTTTTCGTATTTTCCGACTGACACCGATCCTACAGTCGACGAGGTCCGAACTGTCGAGATTTTAGAAGTCTGTATGCGATACTGTATGAAGGCTGTATCAAACGTCTGAAAGCTTACATTTGCTATAATGTTAATTCTGTATAACGGTCCGATAAAAAAAGTTGAACGATCGATTTCGTTTAAAAAAAAAATAAAATAAAAATTATCACTAATAACCGATAGAAGTTTCGACCGTTCTCTTCCGTCTAATTAAGAAACCGTCATCCACTCTTTCGCCCATTTATTATGCGTTTCCGAAATTAGTCGTTCGATTTCCTGTTGCATCGGTAACATGTCGATTATTGAACTCGTGACGTACCTACCCGTTAAAGATTCGAAAGCTATTAGGGCCTTAGGCGTTCCAGGTGCAATCGTACAGATTACGCAGTTTGTTATAAAGTCCGACGACTTTATACATAGATAATAAATAATTGATTAAATAACCGCCCGCGTTCCCGTCGATGTTCAATTTCTTCGGCCCAAATAAAGTGTACGGTTCCGTCTAAAATCTAATAAAGGAAAACTACCGAATTTTCGATAAAATAATGCGGAATCGTCTCGCCTATCTATTCGAATCGCTTTTGTTGCCGGGATCCGTTGGAAACGGACCAAAATGTACAAGGGAAAATATTCAGATTCTATTGATAACTGCTGGCGATGTGTTAAATTGTGTTCGTCGAAATGACAAAATGTAGCGATAAGGCGGTAATAATGCGCGTTCTGTCTTTGATTCATTCGCTCCTCCAAAGCACCGGAACGCGAGAAAAACTTTGGGTTGAGGGGGTTGGGGGGGCAGGGAGGAGGAGAAAAGTCTCTACGTTGTCATTTAAGTTGAGGGATGCGCATCGCGCGCCGTTCCCATTCGTTTTTTTTCCCTTCCCGGCAATTCATCACAGGAAGATATTACGGGAGCAAAAAGTTGAGATTTTTTGATTTTTTTTGCACGCGCTCGTGCGCGCGCGTGTGCGTGTGTGCTAAGTTAGCGACACTCGAACGCTCGAATCGAACGTCGTTAGCCGCAGACGCATAAATCGTCCGTTGTTTTGAGAAGGTCGTCGTATCGTGACAATCTCTTGGCGATTTGGCGCGTTCTGTTTTTGCATTATTTCAGCAAGTGCCGTTAGTGTCGACCACAGGAACGTCCCGTGACGTCGTATATCCTAGCGTCGCATAAATCACAATTTCCGGATCCGTACGCCCGTTAGATCAATCCGCAAGTTCATTGTTGTTGGGCTTGTTGCAAATTTGTTTTGTATCGGCATTATACGCCTCAGATTTACAGTCGTCGATGATTTAATGCGATTCACGCTCCGACGCAACTTAAACCGGAAGGACATGGGGCGCGAGGAATTACCATAAATTTCGGGGTTGGGAGGGGGGGGGGTGAGCGGCGGGCGAGGGAAGAAAAACAACCGATTGCCGTATTTTTTTTCTTTTGAAGTTTAGAAATCGCTTTCTCTCGCGATCGTGTGTTTTTTTTCACTAAATCTCGGACGAGACCGCTTTCTTAGTTGAGCCGAAATAGACTTCGGCGCGGGAGGAAGCAACTGTCCGAGGCTCCTTGTTTTTTTTTTTCAAAGCTAAAATTTATGACTCGCCGTTGCCGTTACGAACAATTAAGTTTAATCGAAGTCGAGGCGCGACAATGATTAATTACAAAAATTGCTGCAGAAACAATTAAAATAAACGAGAGGTAATTGCTTCGAAAATCTGTTCCTAAGAAGGCTCTAATTAATTTGTTAGCTTTCACCTCCGATATTGGCCTTTCTTTGGTTGCCGGTAAAAGTTTTGGTGCGCTTGGGGTCGTCGCCGGCGATTTTCGTTGGCGCTCGAACATTTAAAACCGCTTCGAAAGAAATTGTGGTCTGGCGACGTGTGCAAATAATTCTTGAGGACGGAGGTGGGCGGACTAAGGTTCTGTTTGTGGCCCCTAGATGGCGTTAAAAAAACCCGTTTGGATGGGCGGAATCGATTTTCACGACGCACCGTTTACTTGCACGCGTCGACACGCGCGCGCACGTCGGCGTTTTTGTGATTATAAAATAAACGGAGAAGATATTTCGAGGCCGCGGGTGGATTTTCGGGAGACACTTGCAAATTTTCCCGTCCGCTCTCGTTGGTTGTCGCCGATATGCGATTAATAAACTCAATCGTTAATTTTAACACCACGTTAGGGTGACATGTTGAAAAAATTAAAACTAAAACAGGTTTATTGCGGTCAATAGATGCGATAGCCACGCAAATAATTCTTGTGGATGGAGGTGGACGGAGGAATGTTCATTTTGCGATCCCTAGATGGCGTTTAAAACGTTTAGGCGGGCGGGTCAGACAGGTGTTTACGTTGTCTATTGTTTCTGTGCTTATAAAAGAGCCGAAGATATTTTAGGGGCGCGGGTGAATGTACGACACTGCAAATTGTGGTCCGGCGAACTTATTGTCGACGATCCGCGTTCTACGAACCCACCTCGAAGATGGCCGTGCAAATAATTATTGTGAGAACGGCGGTAGACGCACGAATGTTCCTTTTGCGATCCCCAGATGGCGTTTGATGACCTTTCAGTAATTTTCAAGTTTGGTCTTTGCCTCCACCCCCCCCCCACCCTCTCTAAAATTACAATTTCGCACTTATCGAAGGACTCGAGACTTGACGGCTTAAAAGGGCTGCGCTTGCGTTTGTAGGATTTTAAGCAAATCTAACCCACGCGAAGACGAATAAGTCAGTTCTGTCTTTAGCGCGTCGTTTATTCCGTTTCGAGCTTGGTCGCCGTTCGCGGCCGAAATCGACGATCGACACGGCTCGTGCGGAACTTCGTGGATTTTTATTTTGGTCCAATCTTCGTTTGAATTTTCGAAAAGTAACGAAAATGCAAATTCGATTTTGTTTTACGCGTAAGTACGAAACTTGTCGTGAACGTTTAAATAAACACGGGTATGCGTACGGGTACTTTGTTTTTGCTTTTTTTTTCTTGAATTACGCATTTGCAACTGTCAAATTTGTTCGACGTTGGGCAATTTAAAGTTTTAGAAATATTTAAACAGTTTCGCAATGCGTTCTCGGAAACCGTTCGATATTTACGTTTGCGGAACAAATAACGTGGGCATTGTTCGGCGCGGGTACCGTGAACACAATATTTGTTCTTTAAATTCATAAATAGGTAAACGTTAAAAATAAATATTAAAATTTTAACGATCTACCTCCTCTGCGGTAAAAATTTGGATTTGATAGGTATTAAAATATAATGTGTACTATCAGATGCGACAATAATGTCCCTCCTAATTCTATTTATTTCTATTCTCCACTTAAATTCGAAGTTGGAATGCCAAGCTGTACGAACAAACTTAATGCTTAGCCGGCGCGTTAGGGGCTCAAAGAAATAGACCGACTTTTAACGAGGAAATGCGCACCCGTCTCCGTCAACTGCTTTTCCGAATAAGATAATATGCAGACGCCGTTGCTCCAGATGTTCTTGCGTTGCCGGCAGACTTTTCAGGCGATCGCGCGGGAAAAGTCCGGCGGAATCGAGTCCGGAGAACGCGGAGGCCACACTGCCGATCTTTTCCTACCGACAACCGATCAGTCCCCAAACACTTGGCCGATGTATTTTTAAACGATCGTCGCGTCAACTACAACAAGAAAAGCAACAGAAATTCACCCTGTACATCGCAAATAAACGTAAATTACCATTATGCGTGAAACGGTTCGTTTTAACGGAACGACGAGCGTTCAACGGACGCATATCTGCAATTACACATTGTACACAAAGACCAAGGACAGCGACAATGATCCGCCCGATATGGCCGCTCCTTAATTTACGAAGACGAAGGAAAAACGCAACGCGAAGCAGTCGAGCCGCAGAATTAGATAAGCAGCGGCAGCTTTAAACTTCATCGGGCAGTTTGGACCCTTTTCGGGATTATGTCGAGGAGGCGGCCCATTTACATACACGCAAAGTTGTTATTGTAGTTTTAGTTGGGCCATCTCTCCGGCACTTTGATGTCCGTTGCCTCGTCACCTGTAAAAGTTCCTGCGAATTCTGCAGGACTGCCGAGTGCGCTAATGCGTATTTAATGTTCGAGTAATCGACCGAATCGACGCCGCTACCCTTCCGCTCGTTCGAACGGAAGCATTAACACCGCGTCCGATATTGTGTACCCTCTCGTAAGTGGTCAAAGTGTTAAAGCGACTTTCGTTTGCCTCCCCCCCCCTCTTACCTCCCCTTCCCCGTCGACGTGCCCCCGTTACGGTTTTATTTGGGCGCTCGACGATAACGCCCTTTGCTTATATTAAACGTTTTATCTGCGTTTTGACGGCGGGGTCGAGAATCCTCTCGGACGAAACGCGTGCCTTTAGCAAGGGCGTCCGGTTCGGTTTAATAACCGTCGCTTAACCGGCGAGATTAACCTCGAATTCGGAGCCGCAGTTTTACTCGCAGGCGAATTACGACACTCGCCTAACGGTTCGTGTCGTTAAGTTGAATTAACGAATTACTAATTGTCAATTCATTAATTACGTTAAGTATCGAGCAATTACGTTTTATTAATTAATGTAAATAATTACGTACAATTAATTAATTAATTAGTAACTGTGCACGATTACAACTATCTGACCGAGGAATTGTTCTATCGTTCGCGCGGTTGTTTTTTAATCTGGAAATTGACGGAGCGCAATTTGCGAGTAGTTTATCAAATTCACTCGCCCGGCGACTCGTGTCGCAAACATTAATTTATGTATTACTAATTAATCACGTTCTCTTTCTAATTGTTTTAAAAGCAGATTAGGCGACAGGGTTGCCAACCCCGCGCTTCACGCGTCGAGTCCATTTATGTAATCTATTTATATCATTTGGGTTCGTTTCGTGCATGTCTCTTGTCCAATCGCATTTTCTTCTTATTAAGCGATTTCGAGTCACATATTCTCCATTTTATTTAATACCAAGTTTATTACATTTAATTAATTAGTAACCCGCGCGCGATTACAACTGCCGACGAAGAAATCAATTGTCTTTTAATCTGGAATTTTCGACGTACTAACGAATTGAGTTTATAAAAAATTAGGCTGCTGAATTCGGGCGCTAGAATTTTTATCTATATATATAAATTGCTGAAATCGAACGATTCGTGGGAATCAGTCAATTGTTTTTTTAATTAGCAGTTTAATTAGTTTATATATATATATATATATATATATATATATATATATATATATATATATGTATATATATATATATATATATATATATATATATATATATATATATATATATATATATATATATATATATATATATATATATATATATATATATATATATATATATATATATATATATATATATATATATATATATATATATATATATATATATATATATATATATATATATATATATATATATATATATATATATATATATATATATATATATATATATATATATATATATATATATATATATATATATATATATATATATATATATATATATATATATATATATATATATATACTGTCTGTCGTTTGTTTAAATTATGAATTATTTTACTATAAATCCCGGCATTAAAAATATGAAGAAATCATTTTGACATTTTATCGAACGGTTTCGTTAAAATTTAAATTGTGTAGATGCATCGATTCTTCTACGATGCGATATGTTGATAATTTAAAATGGAAATTACTTTATCTTATCGCGACACTTGAATAGCGAGCACCACCTCGCCGGCTGGGACGATTTGTTTGGACAGATAAATTCCTTGCACAAAAAATTATTGCAAGTAACCTGGAATGGCCGAATTTAATTTTACGTGAATTATTTTTGTTGGTGGGAAAATCGGTTTCGTTTCGCTTTTTGCTTCTGTTTTGACGTTTAATTAATGGTCGATTGGAAATATTGTCGAACGTCGCTTCGTCGATACTTTAAGTTTTAAAGTCAGTTTTACAATGGTTAAAAATGGTGGTGTCCCGTTTTCTGTGGCGACCACTGTACCTTTGTAACTTGAGGACGTGGTAAAATTCGGCTTGTTCGACTTTACCGCTGGCGGCGCTGGCGTGGCTCGTTATACATCTCGGTGGTGCAACGGCAAGTCGACCGTAAGAGCTCCAATCGGACCGTTTATTATCCGTTAATCGTATTTCCATGCACGTATTTTTATTTTCATTTAAGCAACTCTTTAATAATTTCACAAGCAACTATTTGTTTTTCTTAAAATTAGACTTAACCTTCGGATTGAGCGGAATCGGTTCGGTCGCTTTCGAATGCAACCAGTTTTTTTTTCTTGAATGAATATTTAAAATATTTAAATCGCGAAACGTACTCACGTCTACACGCCTAACATAAGCATTAAAAAAGCGTCTACTTATATTATTTTAATTTATTGTAATATATCACGGGGTATTACGTGTTTTATTAAATTAATTGCAATTAGTTAGGCGTATTATGTTGCACCGCAAAACCAGTTTGAACAACATCCGGTTGTTTACATTCACATACAAATTATGTAAAAATATTATGCGGTGTGTTCGAAAACGAAAAAAAGATTTTAAAACAATTGTTTCAATAATTAATCTCGTAATTAACACGTATTTTGTGGCGGGAACATTTAAAATCGCATTCGTCGTTGCCGCCAGATGGCAGTAATTGAGACTTTAATTTTTTTTAAGCGCAATGACCGATTTTCTAATTCGACGATCTATTTGCGATGACTTTTATTAAGTCTTTTGTCGACTTGTCTATCCGCAATTTCTGGACGGGGTTGGTGATGGGGGGGGGATTGTCTTTTCCCGCAAAAGTTATGTTATGAGAAAAAAATTTACGCGTAAGCAGTCAAATAAAAATATCCGTTTTTCGAAGGATTAAATCGTTTTTTTTTTTTATGAAAAGCGTAGCAACTAATAAGCGAATACACGCTGTACTGTATGCGTGGAATGTTGTGAACCGTAACGGCCTTAATTTAAACTAAAATGTACGTTCAGCCGTTCATAAACAAAGCCGTAGAGGTTTTCATTGTCTTCGCGCGATATCCTGCGCGTCGCCCGTTGTAATAACGGGTTATCCTTCCCGGCATTTCGTACGACTTTATGGTCCGCATCCCGCGGATGCTTCGAGCGTCACGTCACTCCATAATTGAATATAAAATATTTGTTTCAATTCCCGCCGGTGGATTTGAACCGGGCGTCGAGGAAATACGTCGATATACGCGCGCGCGGTGTGTGTGGGGGGAATTTAAAGCGCGAACGGGATTCCTTTGTGCGTCCGCATTTTTTCCTCTGTCGAGTGGTTGTTATCCTCGATGCCAAGTGAGTTTAGATTGAAATTGACTGCATTAGATATACCTGCCTGCCTACGAAAATGGCAATTTCGGATATTGTAATGTCACAATATGAATACGTACCCATATTTTTCCCCGCGATCGAATCCCGTTTATTCGAAAGAAGGCGATTTAGCGTCGAGGGTTTCTTTTTTTTTTATTATCTATATTTGATTAAACATGGAAAGTAGCGTCGGAATTTATGTTCCAACTTAACGCTTATTAAACGTAAAAAGGAATCGAGTGCAGTTACTGTCGCGTTTTATGGCGTTGTAAGCGGTGGAAATAAGTCGCGAGGAGTTTTATGATAATGGCGGATAATATAAATTTAATTATGTGGTTTTGGCGTATTGCGCCAAATAGCTCTCGTGGAGTTTCGAGGGCCTCGCACTTGCGCGGGAAACGCAGTACCTAAGGACATGTATACTTTTTTAAGCTTGGCCCTCACGCTCCCCGTACCCGAATCCGCTGGACTTCTTCTTTTGGAGGCAAATAAGAACGTGTTTTTTTCTTCGTTGATAGGATTACTTTGATCGATCACCTTGTATAGGTAGCGCGGAAAATCAATGTTTCGATAATAGTGAACTTCTTGGGCCGTCGGCCAACTTTTGATACCATCTTGTTAGGATCCTCAGTAACGTTTGTGGTCCGAGTGGACAATGATCATCATCTCCACGATTGCTTTACACAATTTAAAGCGAAAAGAATTTTTTTTTAAACATATAAGCATTTAAATCAAGAACTATATCATTTTGCATTGTAAAACACAACGTTGTCACTTCTCACGTATGTTATTTGGATCTAAGCAAGTTGATTTTGAGTTGCAAACCACTTCGAAGGTCGTGCAGGAGCTGTAAAATGCCGATTGCTTATCTAAAATATGCAAACGTTTATTGTGCGCAAGATATGGAATTTGTCCGGTGTAAATGTAAAACTGCACGAGCAGTTAAGTCGGATAAAGTAGGGGAAGGTTATGAAAATCACGAAGAGATTAGATTGAATCAATACGAGGCCGGGAAAGTTAAAGCAGGTCTAGAAAAACAAGCCACAGACGCTTATGAGACACGATCAAGACCAAGTCGTATAAGTTTCATACAGGGTCAGACAAAATTGGATATACGATCTCATGCAAAGACAGATTAGGTCAAGGCAAGGTCGAATCAAGTCGAAACTGAACCATATAAGATCACAACAAAGTTAAACATGGACGGGCAAGATCAGATTGGGTTCGAACGTGGTCAGACAACTTACCTGGTTCGGGCAGAATTTGTTGACTTTTGCGTTGATCGAGAGCAAGCCGAGACCATGTAATCTAGGGCCAAGTCGAGGTCGGAAAAAGATAATACAAGTTCAATACAAGGGCAGACAACGTCACAAATGGTCAGTTCAAGCAGAATTCGCCGACTTTTCCCCGTACTCTCTATTGTTTGCTCTTAATTTGTGATGTTCCACGTTTAATACGTGCACTTGGTAGATCAAGACGATGTCGGAAAGGTCGGAGGAGGTCAAACAAGTTCGGTCGAGGTTAGGTAAAATCGAACAAGGTCGTATAACGGGAAGATGGGGTCCGAAGAGTCAGGAAAAAGCGCGTGGAAAGGTCAGACGCGATCGAGACGAAGCCAATCGGGGTCGGAAAAGTCTCGATGCGATGCCAGACAAAATCGGATACGATTAAAGTCAGGTTAGGTCACAAATGCTCGGCTCGAGCCGAAGCAAAGCCGAAAACGGCCGAGATAAGGTCAAGCGCGGACAGGAAATGGCATTTTCCTTGTTAATTCGGGTCAAACAAGTTTGGATAAGGTTAGGTAACATTCGACGAGGTCAGATAACGTGAAGCCTCGTTAAGCTTTCCCGCCTAAGTTAAAAACATAAGGGAACATCGACTCGACCCTCTCGACTGCGACCTACAAACAAAGCGCGCGATTTCAAATACACTAATTCGTAGCGAAGCCTCTCGACTCACGACTCGAGCTTCGACTCTAGCAACGAATCGAACGTGCTTTATTTGGTTTTCGAGACTTTTAACGGTCGAAATCAAGTCGATTACCCTAATTCTAAGGCGCGTTTTTATTTTAATCCCATTTAGCGAAGTTTTACTGTGTTTAAGTGCATGTTTAAAATAAAACTAGACACGGTTAACTGGCCGATATAGGGTCGGGAGCGACCAATACAGAACAGAAATCTATCTTATCAATCAATGTCGATTCGTTCGAGAAAACAGCGCGCGCGCCATTATCCGCGCTTGTCAACGGCAGTCGAATTTAACGACGTAAAAATCTCCGTCGAGAGCTTGTTTTCGTGAAAATTTAAGATTTAAATTCCGCGTTCGCGTCGCGTAAGCGGAAAATAATAGAGGAGGACGTCCGGCGCCTCCGCCGTTTGTTAGATCGCTTACATATAAACGGATGCCGCGGCTGCCGCTCGCGGCGACGCGACGCGACGCTCGAACTCGCAACAATCGGCGCTTTAAAAAAAGATCGTCGCGTCTGGCCGAATTTGCATAAGCCCTCGAGGAATTCCAATCGATGGTACGACCGAACGGAATTTACTACTTAATTTAAGCGAACTCGCGGACGCCGCGGAAGACGGACGACTTCCGTATTTTTCCGTAAAGAAATACAATATTTTTCCGAGCTATAAAATTTTCAACAAAGCCATTTTCCTTAATATAGCCTTATCGCCACTAGAAGTAGTCAGATGCAGATAGCGCTTTATTTATTTCTTTCGGCGAAGGCCCTCTCCTCCGCCACCTAAAACGTGACGCAAAACGAAATTTCGCTCTGCGAACGTACGTATGTACGTCGCGTGATTTATACGAATTCCGATTAAAACTAATTTATTTATTTAATGCATGCGCGTGCGACGGATTTAATGGCCGTTATTAGCGTTTACAAACAAAATAATTTATACGAGTAACGGACAACGTCCGGACGGGGCCGCTCCGAAGGGAGAACAAGAGGAACATACGTACACGTAATTTATCCGGGAATTCGAGCCCGGAGCTTACTTTGTTACTTTAAATTGGGGTTGTTCTACGCTACGACCAGTGCCGAACACATAATGAAACTGAACTTTACAACAAAGTGGTGATTTTTCACGATTTTGTATCGAACTCGTTCGACGCGCCATTATTTGCAGTTACAAGTTACGTTTGGAAATTAGTTTCGTAATGGAAGCGAAAAAGACGGCGCCGCCGCGCCGATTGTAAATCGAGAATAACGCGCGGGACGAACCGCGCAACGAGAACGAGAAATGATAAACGGCGGCGTCGGAGATTATCGTTGGGATGAAGACGGATGCCACCAGGTAGGCGCGGAGCGATAACCAAAAACAAAAAAAAAGCAAATTGGGTCGAACAACTCGTCGGAGAAGCGAAACGTCAATTTCTAAATCGGCAAATCGGAGCGCACGACAGAAGGTAGGACTTGTCTCCGGCGCCGCGAGACGCGTTCTCGACTTTCGCATTTCGCAGCTCGTCACTTAAAAACGTTACGTTGTTAATGTCGCGGAAATACCCGCGGTTCCCGTTGGCGTCCTCGACATCCATAGAGAGTGGCACAAAGACAACAAGAAACCGCGCGTTATCTCGAAAACGGGACGTCGAATTCCCATAATTAAAGCGGCAATTACGAAATGCGCCGTTAATTGCCGTTTTGCGGAAACCGCGATTTTTCGAAAGCGACGGAGAGAGACGCGCGCGCGCGTGCGCGCACGAGCCGCAACTCGCAATATTAAGGAAGTCGCTCCCCATAAATATTTGTAGGATCAACGGAATAAAAATCCAATTTATAGAAAATAAAGGGATAACGACGTCGAAATACAATCTTTGAAGCAAAGGTAAAACACGAGGGAAATAAAATGGGGTCGCGAAACGTCTAGAGCGAAAATTCCCATCCGCGACGCAGCATTCGGCTTCCGATGCGATTTCGTCATGCGACGTTTTATATATATTATTATTTTATTTTTATTTATTTTTTTTGATGCTCGCGCGCTCACCGCGAACGACCCTCCCCGGTTTGCGATTCGTCCCCTTTTTACGATTAAACGAAAGCGATCGACCTCGTTCAAATTACGTATTAATTAGGGGGGGGGGCACTGTAACGTCCCCCCTCCTTCTTCTTCCCAAAATAAACCTCGCGACATCCCATATTATAGTCAATCACCGGTAGAAATGTGACGTACTAAAAACGAAAAGAACGCAGAGATATAATTTCTTTCGGCGATGTCGTGCGCATCCCCGAGTCTAGATTTTTAAGAAAAGGGACGAATGCGGCACGTTTGGGGCGAGGAACTGGAGGAATGTTGCCATGAATCACGCGGCCGCCCGGGGAGCATCCATCTCCGCGGGCCGTGCGGAGTTCTTTAGCTTGCAGACCAGCAGGGACCCCATATTTACGAAAAGTATATTGACGCACTTATTCTATTGGCCCTTTGATTTTCTGGCCTCGCGCGTGACTTTCGCGACTCGACGACTCGAAACAATGGGATTCGGGGAGAAGTTAAATTCCGAAGGGCCCGGTTGACGCGGATCCTTTCCTCCTCGTCCCCCCCACCACCCCGATTCTGCCCTCAAAAACAAACAAAGGCGAAATTATGTACTAATATTTGTTTTAAAATTTAAACGACTTCGAGCAAATATCGCGCCGGAAAGTTTTATCCGTTTACGTTGTAATCGTCAGTAATAATGTAGATATTGCTTACGACGACCCCAGAAACGTGTTCTGTTGTTGGAGTTGTTCGTTCGTTAATAATGTGTTTGATATTCTAGATGTAAGCTCCTCCGCGCCTCGGCTCCGTTTCCTTTTGTAACTTTAAACAAGCAATTGACGAGAAAATACTCGAGACGAATTGATGTATTTTAAACGCCTCCAGTTCGCGCGCGCTGTTTTACCGAATTTGCATTTTTTTTTTTGACGTTTTTATCCGGGACGACGGGCGCGCGCGAATTGAATATTAATCGGACCGACATCGGTTTCGCGGGAATTATTGCGATCGATGCGACTTTTTCGAAATCGGCCGAAAATCGTCTGAAAATCGCCTGTCACGTAACGTCTAGGGCGCGAACATAATTGCTACGTACTATTTTACTGAGCTGTCGATGTGTCGGCGTCAATTTTAAATATCAAGGTTAATTTGTCAAGGTCACAAAGTTTACATACGAATTCGTGCACAGTTTTTCCGCTCACACTTTAATCGATCAATAGTCGAAAATGGGAGGAAGTCGGCGAATAAGCACCAATGTCAGACTTTTAGACCTTCGAAAAAAAAATGGGGTCGTATCGCCGCCCCTACATGGTCGCGGAACAATTTGTTAACGTGAAGAAAAATCCCTCCCAATGTTATACCTAAAGCAATTTGAATTTTCAAGGTCACACGTAAACGTATCCATAAGTCCTTCGTCGAACGTTTAAAAATCGAGCAGGGCTGTAAACGCTGCAATTTCAAGGTCTAAACGAAAATCGCTAAATATTTTTTAAGGGATTCGCGGGCCGCAACGAATCCGAGGCCCGTAATTTTCCGTATGCGCGTCGCGAAGATGGTTTCGCACGTGCAGATCCGAAGTCGATTCGGCCACGTCTCTCAAAAACAAGGTTAAGGTTACAGTTCGAGTTAATTCCGCATAAACTAACCTTGGGCCTTGGCCAGCTGCGAAAAGACGAAAAGGCGCGATTTATCTTTCGAAAAGAATCTTTATTTTTGTTGGAAAAGACCAACAGATTTTTGGATTTGAAGATCAATACTTTATATAGGTCACTTGTTACAAGGTTTCGAGAACATCGACGTAACTCGCCAACATAAAGTCCATGGCAAGTTCTTGGTCAGCTGCGAAAAGACGAAAAGGTGCGATTTGTCTTTCGAAAAGACCAACAGATTTTTGGATTTGAAGATCAATACATTGTATAGGTCACTTGTTACGAGGTTTCGAGAACATCGACGTAACTCGCCAACATAAAATCAAGGTCAATTTTTAGTTTGCTTTCGCTTGCAAGCTTGCGTTTCGCACGTGCAGATCCGAAGTTGATTCGGCCTCGCCTCTCAAAAACAGGGTTAATGTTAGAGTTTTGCTACTTCAGACGGCGCGGTGGCATCTTCGAGTCAATTCCACATAAACCAACCTTGGGCATTGGCCAGTCCTTGGTCAGCTGCGAAAAGACGAAAAGGCGCGATTTGTCTTTCGAAAAGACCAACAGATTTTTGGATTTGAAGATCAATACATTGTATAGGTCACTTGTTACGAGGTTTCGAGAACATCGACGTAACTCGCCAACGTAAAATCAAGGTCAATTTTTAGTTTGCTTTCGCTTGCGGCTTGCATTTCGCACGTACAGATCCGAAGTTGATTCGGCCTCGCCTCTCCAAAACAAGGTTAAGGTTAGAGTTTTGTTACTTCAGACGCGTGGCGGCATCTTCGAGTCAATTCCACATAAACTAACGGGCCTTGGCCAGTCCTTGGTCAGCTGGAAAAGACGAAAAGGCACGATTTGTCTTTCGAAAAGACCAACAGATTTTTGGATTCGAAGGTCAATAATTTATATAGTTGTTACTCGTTACAAGTTACAAGGTTACAAGAACATCGACGTAACTCGCCAACAAAAAATCAAGGTCAATTTTTAGTTTGCTTTCGTTTATGGCTTGCGGGCAAAATGGGGGCCGTTTATTTAAACGAACACCTACGCAATTTACGACGACGCTGTTCTGTAAACGAAGTGGTTTCGAGGTCCAATTCAAAGGTCAAATTGAAATTTGCAATTTTAATTCATCGGGGGTTCTTTGTGATCTTGAGATGTCGATGCGACGCGAGTGTTGTTTATGAAACGTGCGACTCTTATTAAATTGTTAAATATCTAATACGAAGGTCACATTTGAGTACGTGTTGCGTGTTGTTTAATTTGAGTTCGATAAGTTTGCAGATAGTTTAACGTTGGGTATTTTTTTCGACGAAAAAACCGAAGGTCACGAGGCTCGGTCGTGTTTATTTAATTAAATAGTCGAGATTTGCTTTTTTTTAAGTTCGGACGTGGCGTCGCGCGACGAATTTTATGGGCACGCGAGTCTTCGATTTGTTTAACTTGTTACGCGATCGAGGTTGACAAGCTTGCGTTTTAAGTTGTCTGGTTTCAACTAAGCAATCGAAAAAAGTGGAGGTGTTTTTAATGAAAGTTCGAAATCGAAAAATAAAGTTGCGGTCGACGTCGAAGTGGAACAGTTACTTTTGTCCTCGACAAAGTAATTAAGATAAATGTAGGATTGTAGACAATGCGTTACACGTGTGAGCAAGTGAAGGGTTAATTTGTGTAAAACGATGTTTTTAATACCGTAAACCGTGCGAAGTAAAATATTCTTATACGTCATAATCGATGACTCATAGATCGCGGTAAGATAATTACTAGAATGTTCGTTCCGGAAACGATCCGGGGACGAGTCGCTCGCCCGATAATTGACGAGTTCGCCCACGAACTTATATAAATCGCCGGTAACGGCTCAGTTCCAGTTAGATGAAAACTTTGCGATATCAAAATAACGACTTTCGACTTTAGTAAAATAAATAAATCGACGTATGAACGCACGTTAGAATTTATCGATCTCAGAGCCGAAAAGCGAAAAATTCCGCGGAATTGCGGTCCGGGGATAATAACGACAATTTTCAGTGATGGAACGGAAAACTTCGCGCGGCAGAATTTGAGGCCTCGCCGCGGCTCGCTTTATAAATTGCAAACGATCACGACGCGGACGACAAGAAACGATCGATCCGGGGGGTGGGTTGGGGGGGGGGTCGTAATCTTGGGGGGGTCAAACTGTCTCCATTAATTTCACAAAGCCCGTTATGGTCGAATAATTATCGTCGTTAACTGATGCCGAAACGGCTTATTCGTATATTGAAAGGGCGCAGCTTTCGTTTATTCAAAGTGAACGTTATCAATCTCCGTCGTCGTGTTTTTACATTTCGGGTAAAGGTGGAATTAAGTTTGTTTTTCTTTTGTTTGCTCTTGTGTGGGCCGAAGCAAATTTGAAATTCGTCCGGATTTAATATCGCGAAGTAGACGCTTTTGATTTATAATTGGGGCGGTTCAACTCGAAAATCGTGAAACTGCCGCGAGGCGCCCGTCCAAATTCGAAAACGACTCGCAGGTTAACCGCCGCTCGAAAGTGTCGCCGCCGGCGTCGCGTTTCCAAATCAACCCCTCTCTCGCGCCGCGGTTTCGACCCCGAATACGCCGCAATTCTTTATTTCGCAAATAAAGGTAGGAAATAGGAGGGGGAGGGATGGGACCATTGCGAATGTCGCGGAGATTTCGGATCGCGCGAAGTTCACAACACGAGTTCTCTCGATTTCTTAAATCGCGCATACAAAACGATAAATCCCATTGATGTTCTGCCCACGCTGCCGGTCACATTCTCTCTGTCGTCTTATTTTTCTCTACTTGTTATTTAGGAATTTCCACTCGAGTTCTTGCCGGATTGAAATAAGTTTCAAGTTGAAAACTTTTCCTCTTTTGTCGTGGCGCCTCGCCAAAATATGTTGCGCGGTTTTATGTGCCGGGCGGGGGTGAGGGGGGAGGGCTTTGTCGTTTCTTCCGGACACTTGACTTAAGAATTTTTACGACGGCCCTCCATTTCCTCCGAATACGCGCGCATTATGAAAAGCCATTTAAAAAAATTATTAAAAAAAAAAGAAACGTAAACATTCTACGAACAAAGGAACCTAGTAAGAAACGGAAGGTTAACTATTAATCTGTCGCGGACGTGCGCGTGTACGGTCAAGTTCGAAAGTAACGTCCTGGATCGCGGGCGTTGCGCAATACACGGCGCGACGGACAAATCTACAAAAAGTACCTACGATGTGTGTAACACAAATTATAAATGCAATGTCGCTGGCTTTAAATATCGCGCGTGTCCGCGCGACCCGGGACATTAATCTTGAGCTCGATTGTACATATCCCCGACCGGAGAGCGAGTTTAGGCGGTAGCAGTAAAAAATGGACAAACCGAAATTTGTGTTTGGCGCACAAAAGGGGAACAGAACGTAAACACAATAAAATACGTGCGGCTATCAATTCGTGGGTCTTATACTATTTAGTAATGGAGACTTTGGGGGTGTGGGGGCGGGGGTTCGGCCCGGAACTCCGGAATAAAGTATATTTGCTTCTAAGAAGCTTTTTTCGGAATTATAGTATGTTTACATGGTCGCTTTTGTGGAGGGAATCCTAAATTTTATTCGTCCTTTATTGCTTTTGTAGTGCACATGGCGGGATTCGGCCGGGACTTTCGCGAATAAGCAAATCTTTGGAAGGGAATCGAATTTATTGGGGTCGAGCTTTAATTTACTAATGAATCGCGGTGCGGCGTTTTTTTTTCTTCTCGTAAGAAGAAAACGTCGACGTCGTCGAGCGCGCGTCGCGTCGCGACGGATCGGACGGCGCTTTTGAGCGCAGGTGTTTTTTTCGCGGGGGACCTCTCGCAATTACTATTTAGCTGCGAAATTTATCTCCGACATCGTTACGCTTACGTCCTGGAGAGGGATAATTTTAAGTCTATTATTGTCCGGATTCCCTTTTTTTGGGGGGGGGGGGGGAGCGTTCGTTCAGTTTTTACAACTCGTGAAATTCGATTACAGTCACTTACGTTGAACGTATTGGGTTTATAAGTATCGTTATTTGATTTTAGGTAACATTATCTGGATTATCATGGTCGGTGTCGTTTTACGTAATTTCATACTTCACTCGTCGTTTGCGACACTAAAGTGAACAAAACAGGTTGAAACGAAGTGCACGAGGACGGGCATTTTTTGCTTATTATAGCAAATTGGAAATCCTTGTCTATTTTGAATGTCAATCATCTTGTCGTACATCTGTTAAATATTCCAATAACAACATTTTATTGTTGAAGTAAGCATTGTTTTTATTTATTGATTGTGCGATTGTTACAAAAACATGTGTTAGCCGAGACGTGATGACGTAAGTCCCTTACACAAAGGAAGCGTGAACGCGCTTCATTCAAGTGGCTTTCTCGGACCATTTTTGAACACCACACCAAAACCTGCTCGATAACGCCGAGAGCATTCCAAAATTTCACAAAGAACTCCACGAAATTCCAAAAAGAAAGCGACAATTTCATTTTTAAAAACCTACCACGCCAAAACGTGTCCAACGACGAAAATCAGATCTGTGGCCCTCACTCGAACCATCCGCACGTCCAAAATTCCACTAAGAACTCCACAATATTCCGAAAAGGAGGCCGATACGGCACGAGCTCAGTGATAAGTCGGTAATTTATTGCTGCTTTCGGAGTTTTTCGACACAAATTGCAATATTTCTAAATACCTAACGCATCAAAACGTGTCCAACGACGAAAATCCGATCTGCGGCCCACACTCGAACCATCCGCACGTCCAAAATTCCACTAAGAACTCCACAAAATTTCTAAAAAGAGGCCGATACGGCACGAGCTCAGTGATAAGTCGGTAATTTATTGCTGCTTTCGAAGTTTTTCGAAACAAATTGCAATATTTCTAAATACCTAACGCATCAAAACGTGTCCAACGACGAAAATCCGATCTGCGGCCCACACTCGAACCATCCGCACGTCCAAAATTCCACTAAGAACTCCACAATATTCCGAAAAGGAGGCCGATACGGCACGAGCTCAAGGATAAGTCGGTAATTTATTGCTGCTTTCGGAGTTTTGTGAAAAAAATTGCAATATTTTTAAATACCTAACGCGCCGAAACACGTCTAATAACCGAAATCCGACGCGCGGCGCACCCTCGCGCCATCCAGGCATCTTGGAGTGCCGAGGACATTCCAAAACTCCGCAAAGCACTCCGTGAAATTCCAAAAAGAAAATCAGCCCAATTACAATTTTAATTTAGGCGCGCCACAAGGCGCGGGCGTAGTTTATTTGTGGTTTTGGAATTTCGAAAAAAATTATAAACGGGTTAAAAACACGTAAGTTTATTACTTTAGGTATTTACTGTCTTCGACGCCAACAAAAGCGTTTTTTTTACCCCGTGAAGATCTTACGACGAAATGTAGGTTAGATGTTGTATTTTTTTTTGGAGTTCGAACGATCATTTGCGCAAACAACGACAGATTTTTTTAATTTTAATATTTAGTTGGTCTTATTTTGGCCTTCGTCGCTGCCAGGATCCGTAGGTGTTCAATTGGTTCGAGATCGGGAGATCGCGCGGGCCACTTTATACTCGGCGCTCATTCCGCGCAAGCCAATCATTCGTTGTTTGAGGTTACGGTACGAGGGGCCAAAATTTTTCAAAGCGGTTCTTAAAAGACTTGTATTTCACAAAACCACCATATTAAACGACACGTTCCAGTTCTCGTTCGAATAAATATTCGTAAAAAAACTACGTTTCCCTAAATCACTAGGTCACTGGGCTCGAATCCCCAGTATGGACGGTGAAATATCCCCCCTCCCTTGCTGATAGACGCGGCTATCGCAGTTGAAGTAAAAAATTTACTAAAGCGGTGTTTACATTAGTGCGGAGTCGCGGCTGCATCGTAGATACTCGGACGTACTCGGCTTGATTTCAGCCGTGGCTCCACGCTAATGTAAACACCGCCCAAGTGACCGGCCCTCTAGTCGTCCAATGCAAACTTTCTCTGAAACTTTCAGTTGTTTTAACCTGTCGAAAATAATCGGACAAATAAAACAGACAACAGACGGTCGTGTCAATTATTTGACGCTATCGTCTCTATGCACTTATCTAGGTACAACATAAATACATGGGATGGAAAAAAATATTCAAATCGAAACTCGCGACGATAATCCAAACGAACTAATTTGGGCGTGCGTGCGCGTCGATTTTTTCGCACTTCAGCCGTAATTAAATCATAACTCACCTCACCTGTTATTGAATGTGGCACGCGTCAAACAAATTGATTAATCGCAAACTTGCTTCGAAGTCTCGAAATCCTCCGCTAATTAGTTTTTTATTAGTTCGCTTAGGGAAAGTTTCCTGGCGCTGCGCCGCCCGAATCCGTTTAGCGCGGTACGCGCGGACGTGGCGTTACGTAAAACGTGCGGCAGTGTTTTTTTTTCCGTTGTGTTTGTTTTTCGCGCCCAATCGCGCCCACCTAGATCGAAAACAAATTGACGCAAGTCCGCCCGAAGATCGCTTTCGAAACTGAATAACTTCAATTCTAATTTTTTTGTTTGTGAGGGCGTCAATTTTTTAGAATTTTGATCGATGCGTGTGGGGGCGCTTCTAAAAAAAAGTTGACTGTCTGATCGAATTATTTTGATGACGTCACGTTACGTCGTCAAACGAGTTTGATCGATCTACCACGACAAACTGACGGTCGGTTGTAGTCGAAACACCCTGTATATCGGTAGGTTGTGGTGTTCACGATTATTTTTATTTGTTTGTTTAATAAATCGGTCGCGGACCGTAATATTGCTAATAGAATGCGTTGGGAAATTGATTATTTAACTCGCAACGATAATTATTTCATAATAGGTCTATTCGCGCGGCAATTTCCGGTTATAGTTTCCGCAATCATTATTTCAATCAATCAGAATTTTATATTTTGACAGTTGAGCCAATTTTATTGCAATTTTAAAATTCTGCTCGTTCGAAATAGTAATTGGAAACTAATCCACTTCGTAATATTTTTGTAACGGCGCGTAGAGTAAAAATAGTTCTTCGAATTCAAAAAAAAATGTAAAAAATATACAGGGAGGCATTTGAAAATAAAAAGTCGCATATTACTGCTCAAATCTCGTTGGGTCCTCAAATGAAATTAATGTACGATAATATACTTGCAACAACATATCATTCTGAACGTCTTTTGTTCAAAAAATACTTTCCCGATGATATGGATATTCAGCGAACTAATGGGGGGGCAGAGGGTGCTATTATCTTAATTCACCCTATATATTCTGGCGGCGAGTCCATTTTTAACTTATACGGCGGAAAATTTTTATTGGGTTGACGCGAAGGGAGAACAAGCGACTTACGATTAAATGTAAGCGTGCGTCCAGACGGCCAACTATGCGGGCAAAACGAAACGGAAATAAAACGATGACGGGCATTAAAACAAGTTGCTTCATTCGACCACGAATCGGATCGGCGTAAAATCCGGCCTAAGCGTAACGGCGCCAAGCCGACGAGACGGCTATCCCGTCTTTCTTTGCCTACAAATCTAGCGAACGACGTCGTAGGAAGTATTCGACCGGCAAAAACCTTCGTGGCGAAAATGTTCCTTCGACGGGATCGCGGGAACGTCAAAAACGCCGCGAAGTTGAATTATGTCATCGAAGAGGTCTTTTTTTCTGTCGCTCGAAAAACCGACGCAACATTGCCGGAGTAGCTCCCGTTTGTTTGTCCCAACAAGCTCGACGACATCATTACTACTGTTTGTCATATAAACAAAGCGACGGCGTGATGTGGGTTTAATGCGCTCGCGAAATGTCTCGTGCAATTGATGCGGACAATTTGTCAACGAATAAATGTCGGGTTATATTCGACCCAATTGCGGCGCCCGGTGGCGTGTCTCTTAACGAAGTTGTAAAAAAAAAACGCGTAACGCATAGGGCATTCTCGAACTTGTCGCTTTTTAAATTCAATCGAGGACTCGTTAAGCGCAATTGACTGCCGATCAAAGCGATTCGAAATTTATTTATTTCGATCAAATTGGACGTTTCTGCTCGCCTTTGATATTCGCGAAACTTATTAAGAGTTTCTTTTATTCTTTTACGCGCTTTTAAGATTTCGAATTAACGAACACTCGAACGTTTTAAGTACTATAGGATTTTGAATTTTTTATTGGACGGCAACAATTCGGGCATTGCACGCGAAATCGCCAGGAGGCGGTTACGGTGCTCTCCCACGTCTATTAGGCCGACACGGCCGCTACGGCACAATCGAACGAAATCAATTTGGAAATTTAGTGCCAATTTGTTGCTCTATTCCCGATTTTGTTGCTCCAGCCATTTCGCCAAAAACCATGGCGTCGTGCTAAGTAAAAACGAGGAGGTGTTTCTAAACTACTATTTTGTTGCTAATTTGTTGCTCTATTGCCGATATTATTGTTACACCCTTAACACGAAAAAACCACCCCCCACGCCCTCCGCAGTAACACAACTACTTAAAAATTTCGATTTTCTTGATAAATTTACTGTTACGAATTAATTGCTTTACGTTATGTTATATTCAGATTTTGTTGCTCCACCCCTAATACGAAAACAACTACCCCTAGTACTCACAAGTCAGCACAACACTTTAAAACTTTTAAAATATTGATTTTTTTTAATAGTTTAGGGCTTTATGACTTATAATCTTAAAATTGTTCATTTTTATATTAACAACTACGCTAATTAAAGAAAATTTCTGGTTTCAGCTGCGATTAAAACAAAACCTATATTGAGAAATTGGTCCTAACAGTTAATAGCCTTACTCTAAATTTACTTTAAGTACGTTTGTGTGTATGTATAACTATATTATTACAACCCAATTTCATAAAAATCTAATCGGCTGTTAAATTAAACAGTATTGTTCGGTTTACAATTTTTTAAATTCAAAATTTGATAGTGATTGTTTAGTTAAATATTAAACTAACGGTTAAAATAAGCTTTCCTCTATGAAATCGGGGGTAAATATCATTAATAATATCAATAATACACTTTTAATAAAGATAAAATTATTTGGACGATTTTTTTAAGTTTTTCCAAGTCCTTAGCTTTATTCTTTCGAAACGAAACTTCTTTATAATTTTAATTTTGATAATATTAAGATTTTAGACATTGAAAAAAATTATAACAAAAGATTTTGCCTAAATATTACAATCAAATGTTAAATGATTTACAATAATTAATTATTTAGGGGGTATTAAATTTTGTTTTTAATTGTCATATTTTAATGTTTTAAATGTATTTTTGTTTTAATAATTGTTAATTGTTTTCCGTCATTTGTTTAATTGTTATCACTGGAGGTAGCTCCAACAAAAGCCGAAATATATGGTTTTATTCATTTAAAGTTGTTTATATTGGCTTATTACCACAAGCTTAAAAGAAGAAATAATACGTTTTCGTCACTGATACAAAATAAAATAAATTGTTCATAAAATACCTCAAGTAATGTATATTTTTTCAACATCCACCTTACGTGGATCTCTATTACCATAAGTTGTTTTCGTACTAGGGGTAGAGCAAAAAAATCGGGATATAGTAGAACGTGGAGCAACTAAATCACGAAGCCGCAAATCATTCAAAAAAATCGATATTTTTGAAGTTTTAAGGTGTTGTGCTGACTTGTGAGTACTAGGGGCGGTTGTTTTCGTGCTAGGGGTGGAGCAAAAAAATCGGGATATAGTAGAACGTGGAGCAACTAAATCACGAAGCCGCAAACTATCAAAAAATCGATATTTTTGAAGTTTTAAGGTGTTGTGCTAACTTTTGAGTACTAGGGGTAGTTGTTTTCGCATTAGGGGTGGAGCAACAAAATCTGGATATAATACAATGTACAGCAACTAAATCATAACAGTAAATTTAGCAAGAAAATCGAAATTTTTAAGTTGTTGTTTTACTGTAGTTGGTGTGGGGGTGGTTTTTTCGTGTTAAGGGTGTAACAATAATATCGGCAATAGAGCAACAAATTAGCAACAAAGTAGTAGTTTAGAAATATCTCCTCGTTTTTACTTTTTTTTAATTTATTTTCTGCGTGCGGCTGTGTGTTAAGCTTAAGTGTTAAGTGCACAGCCATGGTTTTTGGCGAAAGGAGTATGGCTGGAGCAACAAAATCGGGAATAGAGCAACAAATTAGCACTAAATTTCTAAATTGGTTTCGTTCGATTGTGCCGTAGCGGCCGTGTCAGATTAATAAACGTTGCTCTCCCCCCCACTAAATTTTTTCAACGAAATAACCGCGCGCTATTTTCGTAAGCCATAATCGTTTCCACGTCCGTAAACGGTTTTAATATTCACGTTCGGTATAAGAGATTACCGTTTAGTTCCCGTTACTGTAGTACAAATAGTAAAATTTCCCTCTAATTATGATTCATATATCACGATATTAAGGCCACTAGATTAGCCAATAACGGCGCGGCAGCTAAATAAAGGTCAATTTACCTTAAACGGGCTCCTCTAATAACAGCAATAGATATTCGTTGTGTGTGTGTGTGTGTGTAATCGGCCAATTTAAAACGAGCCAGTATAATTTTAACGAAAATTTAGTGGATGGTCGGAAGCCCCATTAAGTAAAGTATCAGCTACACGTAAAGACGCGCAATAAAACAGAGGCTTTGCGGCAAGGTCGTTCGACAATTTCCGGTTCTCTTGCCACCGGAACAATTACACTTGTCGTAGGTCTTCGTACGCGAAGGGCGCAATTAGATTTGTCCGCGTGTCTCCCTTTTATTTGGGGCGCGCCGCACCGAGATTGCCCTCTGGGCTAATCGCGTTTACGACCAGGCGCGTGTCGTTGTTGGCCTGGTCGCGTAACAAATTTATTAACTCGCCAAGTGCCGGGGTTGTAGGTAAGCTTGCGTTCCTCGGCGTGGAGTTGTGCGCTGCGATGCGGTCCGCTCCGCCCCGGCGCGTACTATACGCGAGCGTTCGCTTGGACGCCGTGCGCGCGCGAGGGCGCGCGTCGGTAGCCACAAAGCCAAACTTAATGGTCGAGAAAGTTTGATGATTAATTTTGTTTGGGCGCAAGAAGGATAGGGGGAGGGGAATCGGTTGTAGTGAGCTTGTTTGATTTTTTCCCCGGCGCCGGTACGCGCTTTTTGCGGGCGCCTCCGCGATCGTTCCATTAATTTTTGTCTCTCGACGTTTCGCACTGCCGTTTTTGTTTCGCGCCGAACTCGTCGAACGGATTTTTCCTTTTTTTGGGGACGTGGCGCTCGCGATGACTCGTCGGGGGTCGTTGTTAACTAGAACGTGTTGTTCGCTCGCGCGTCACGATTCAACAAAACAATTCGAAAAAACGCGCGAAACGTTCCTTATTGTAATTTAGACGAAATTGCGCTTTCGACGAGAAACGGGCAAACGGCCCTAATAAAGGAAGAATGCAGATACATAAATGAATCTGTAGTTTATGACGGAGCGGCGATCATTCCGGGCACTTTCTTTAAAGGTAAGGACGGACCGTAAAAAGCCCCGTAACTCTGAAGCGAAGCAATTTCGAGCATATGTTCGCAGGAATTTGTTTTTAGGCCTTGAATGCGTCTTGATGTGCTGTCGACGTCGTACGTATATCTCTTAAATTAAATGTTCGTTAGTTTAACGTGCCCTCTAAAATTATATATATTTTTTTGCAAATACCTACCCAACGTTGTTTATATAGTATATCTTTTACTTTAAACTTTCGTCTTCCGGATTAAAACTTGTCGCCAACTCCTAGCAAAATGTATTTCGTTAATATCCGCCTATTTTTGTTTACACCAAATCGTGCGATTATCGTTGGATCTTTCCATCGTTTTCTGCTAAACTGCTTTTAAAATCGAATTAAGAGCGTTTGGTGGTGGCCCGCGGCGTTCCCTAGTGGTGGTCGCCCGTCTAAAACGCCGACCGCAAGTCAAACGCCGTTTACTATTTGAGCGTCCTTTTCGAATAAGCGAAATTAGATTTGAACGTAATCTAAACTCCGACGCAGCTTGCGCGGCCCGGAACGGACGACCTCCAATTTTTTTTTGCCGCAACCTTCCCCGGTTTGGCGATTTTTCGCCCTGGAAAATTTCGATCGCAAGCTATTCGATGTGAAATTTAAAATTATCGATAACCGAATTGGAACTTTTTCAATCGAAAAGACTTTGAAAGGCAATTGTTCGGTTCGCGGAGACCTTTCGACTGATAGGTCACACGACCTACTTGCGATCGACGAAGAAACGTGAAGAAGACAGTTTCCGAGGTGCCTCAGGGGCTCGTCTTGGCAGCAGAATCTTCTTTACGATTCGAAGGACGGCCGCCCTCCCCAAGGGCGTACGCAGACAATTTCGCCCTGGCGGCGAGTGCTCGGTCGCAAGAGCGAAAAACGGCCACTCGGCTCGAAGAGACCTTTCGATCGATAGGTCGCGCGAGCCATTTCGGTTGTATTTTCGACCTTTAAAATGACGCGTCGCTTATTTCCATTAAAAATTTTCGTGGGCTTTGCCGTTTCTCTCGAGAGGGTTAACCTAAAGTGGGTGAAATTTATGACGAGCCGTTGTGGTGCGGTTTAACCATGTTATCGGAACACACGGTGTAACGTTTTCATTCTTCACACGATCCACTGCGTGTGTTCGACTTCGACATTTTTATCCACTGCGCGTTGTTGCTCCTATTAAGGGACGTTATCCTAAAGTGGTTTCTTTTTTGAATACAATTGACGCGTCTCGACGTTTTCCGACCTTTTGGCGAAACTCTTTGTTGAAACAGGCCGTACGACGTCGCTACTGTCTTGATCGAATTTTCTAGCGATGACACCCCTCGCGCGCCCTATTTTAACGTCTTCGACGAAAAATACGGTTCGCCCTCGTGCGAAATATCCGCTTTTCGGCACAAGTTATGTTCTATACTTTAGTGATGATTACAATGCGCCTACGAGATCATTTCGCACGGACTGGACGATTTTCGATTGACTAAAAAGCGTGCAAAATCGTTTCGCACGGGCTAGGAGGAAGAGGAGGACTTTTGGTTTCTCCGGCGGTTATAGTTTAAAATGCGGGTTTATTGTCTGAAATATGTTCTAAACAATATCTGAAACACTTAAACGCCGACCGATTCCGTCGATTAAACTTACAACATTTACGAGGGGAAGCATATAATATTGCTTTTATTATCCCTCGTAAATGTTAAGTTTAGGTGTAGTTGACAAAGCGGTCGAGGATTTAACGTTTCGAACATCGCGGAACGATTAATTAATTAATTTTCAATACAGCGCCGCAATTTTAGCGCCGTTATTTTTGACGGAAATCGATAAAGAGATGATCGTTTTCTCTATGGCCATCAAATGCAGCGATAATTAAAAAAAAACAAACAAACAAACAACAAACGACTCGCGCTTGTAATAATCGTTTTTCAAATCTCCCTATCAATCACTAAAATAACGTGTTACACTGTACGCACGCTAATTACCTGCACGGCTCGCAAAATTGATGTAAATGGACTCTGTCGCGAACGGCTCATTTCTATAACGTACCCGTGTGTTCGATCATAACGAGTCATCGCCGAATGCGAGTCCGCTCGGAATTTTTCATTACGACGTAAACAACTTGCTTTTGCGCGTTAACTGCGTTAAATTAACGCAGTCGAACTGGTCATGTCGTGTAGGTGCGAATTTGTTTATCAGTTATTTAGCGATTTCGTCATGTAGAAGTTCGATTTTAAAAATCGAATGTTGCGAGCTCGAATACTCCCGTGCGTTCGATTAGAACGAGTCCTCGCCGAATGCGAGTCTTCGCGGATTTTTTTTTGTATATAGCGCGATATAAACCGTGTTCGTTTTTTTTTGCGACCGTTCCGCGGCCGACGCCTCTCGGCTTTTCGTTTTAATCGAACTTTTCGCGTGCCGAACCGACAACTCGGCAATTATAAAAAGCGGTCGCGACTCATCGACCCGAAACGGCACTAACTAAAGAAAAATAGCCGAGATCCGATCTTAATTAAGTTCGACGGTGGCGAAACGCCCGCATCCGCGACGTGTATCGAAAAAGTGATTTACGGCGCAATGCGGGGGCGAACGTATCGCTACGTCGGGATGGGGGGAGGGTAGAGGGTAAAAAAAAATACTCCCAGCAAACATTCGACGGCAACTTTTATCCCGCGGCATTATTTACCTACTTACGAACGCCGACAACAAAAACCGGTTCCCGTATATAACGCATATCTCATTCCTTTTATTCTGTTTAGAAACTCAATTTGCGTATCTGTAGTCCTCGAGCTGATGGATTCCTGATGATCCCTTTCTTAGTCGAATTCGGATGGCTGCAAACATTGGGGATTTATTGGTGGATCACTATAAATTCTAATTTACACATCGCTCGGGCTGGAAGTCGCTACGCCGGCGGGCGGGTTGATGCTTTTCGGGCCGCGGTGGTGCGAGGTAATTTGTAATTTGGCTTGGATTGGTTCGGCGGAATGGCGGTTTATTTAATTACGCGGATAATATAACCTTAGGGCGACGGTTTACGTTAGGTTTCGGGCGCCGGCGTTTTTATCATTGCTATCGCTGATTATCGTTGTTAATTGTCGCGCCCGACGGCGGCCAATCGAAGGGCGCAACTTTGCGCCGTGCCCCCGAGACGCACGCACGCACGCACGCAAACGAACCGCGACGGAAATTTAATTGGGCCTCTCGATCGGCACCTGCACAAATTTGCATTTCGTCGGCTTCGCGGATTTTTCGCGTCTCCGTAATCGCTTCGAATGGAACTAAGAAGAACAAATTAACGGCAGAGATTATTCATGAAAATTAACGTAATTGGATAATGAAGTCGAGTAATTAAATTACGAATTGTTGCTACGTCTAAAGACCAAGTCCCTCGGGATTGCATTTCAATTCACTCTTTCGATTACGCTCTAGACTCTAGAATATATTAACCTAAAACAATATATTGCATAAATAATTCATAAGTGATTAGCTATAGAAATTTAATTACGCCGGACTACTATAAATTCCATTAAACTATAGTTACAAGCATAATAAACACTGATCTGTATTCAACGAACCCGCGGTTATACGTGGTCGGGAAGTTGTGTTCGGTTATTAATCTGCGACTTGTTCGAAAACTTCTCAGACGACGGCAGGTTAGTTTGCCGCGCGCATTATTCCGCGTACGTGCTAATTAATGGAGTTTCGTTTCGTTTAGAATCGCGATCGCGTTTTAGTCGCTTTTTTTAAACGACACAAGTGTCGCCCACGTTTCGTTTATAATTGGATCGTCATCGGGTCGACGACGGCAATGCCGTAAGAAACGCCACCTGCCGTCTTCTCCTCGAGATTACGTCCTAATTCGCGAGAACGATGTCACGAGCTCGCGAGCTGCCGGTTACGAACTTTGACAAATTAAATATATAAATCGCATTACGTTATTCAATTTTGCGTCAACATGTCGGGCGCTCGTTGGGAGCGTAGTTTATTCGACCGAGGCGCCGTGGCGTGTAACGTATAATAGGGGCGGGAGGGGGAACGAATCCAATTGCATTTTCCAGGTTGTATATTTTATTTTATAAAGCGTCCTCGGCGGCACTACATCATTGCCGTTTATATTATTGTATTCACGGTTGATATATGGCAGTCGCCGAGCCCCTCTCCGAGTGAATCGGCGAAAACCGCGAGCGCCGCCGGCGTTCGTTCAACTCCGCGCGCGGATATATGCGATCTAACCGCGCACAAACAGCCACGCGCGCGTACGCGCGGCGGAGATCGCGGTTTCCTTTTCGTCTAAATCGAAATAATAAGATCGAATTAAACGTCGAAGTTTTCGGCCCGCGCGAGCTCTTTAAAACTGTATTAGTGGCCCGCGCGCCTACGCCGAAACGTCCAAATGATCGTGTCGAGCTGTCGGGCGCCGCCACGCGATCGCTCGTCCGGCCCGAATATCCGGCTCGTTTGTTTGAATTTATCGGCCGCGTTAACTTGGCTTCTCTTATTTTATTGTCGCGATATTTCGCGGACGCGATTTATGATATGAAAAAAAAATTATTTTTGCCGCGTCGCGGTAAACATTGCGAATCGGGGCGTGGGTGGGGTAGGGGGCGCTGACGCCTCGTTCAACCCGTCTCGTCTTTATCTCGTCGGAGGACGTGGCGGTAGTTTTTCGACGGGAGACGGTTAGTTTAGAACGCGATTGCGGCGCCGTCCGTATTTCGCGTTCGCGTTTAAAGACACCTAGACGGGTTAAATCAAGAAAAATTAACGGTAAAATTACAAATAAACCTTAGCGAAATATCGATTTTCGATCGTGCTTTCTAAGAATTGTTTCCATTCAAAGCGTCATGTTCAACTCGCCGCGGTCGTCTCGCCGCCGTTCATCTCGCCGCCGAATCAACTCGCCGCGAAAGGCAAATTTTCGGTTTATTAAAATTATACGAACAGTTGTTTTAATTGTGTTTTTATCGGTGTATATCGATCACATATCACGTATCGTAGGATAATTGTAAAATGACTTTTTTACAAAACGCCGCCTTATTGTCGAAAAAACGTGTGTATCCCAAATTGGTCGATAAATCAATAGCCTTTTTGTAATGGGAGCATTTAAAAACAAAGCCGTTTTGTATGAAATTCATTCAACGAAAACGAGGAATTTCAAAAATAACTTAAACGTTCGGTTATTGTGCATAAAAACTAAGGAGATTAACCTTTCTTTCAACGTTAACCTAACCCCGTGTGCACAGTCTTAAATGCATAATTTTGGTCGTAATCATATTTTGGTCAATTCGAGATGCGGGTACTTTTCCTACAATAAGGCGGCATTCTGTAAAAAGGCTGATACTTTCAATGTTATCGCTAATACTGATAATAACTAAGCATTTCGGGAAATATCAAAAATAACAAAAACGTATGGTTATTACGCATAAAAATTTACGATATTAATCTTTCTTTCAATCTTAACCGAACCCCGCGTGCACAGACAATTATGTATTTAAGACTGTGCACACGGGGTTAGTTTGAGGTCGAAAGAAAGGTCGAAATTTTAAGTTTTTACGCATAATAACCGCGCTTTTAGTTATTTGGCTAAATTTATTTGAAATGTATTTAAAACAACCGCTTGTATAATTTTAATAAATCGAAAATTTAGATCATTTAGGTCCAAAAATAGACCAATTTTATCGCGGAATGAACCGAGATCGGACCTGATCCGGACCGATCGGATCTGATCATTCTAACCAAATCGTTTCTGACTTGTGCTTCTTGTGTTGCAAGTGAAAGTGAGAACGTACGACGCACATCCTGTTTGTTTGTTTGTTTGTTTTTGGGGTCAACTTTAGGTCCAATCGCACAGGTTATCCACATGTGGATTTCTGCGCAGATGAAAACCATCCCGGTTTCGAGAAAGTCCCAAATTAACCTACAGTCGAGTTAGGGCGAGAGGGGTGAGGTGTTGACGGTTGGGGACGGGGGTGTGATATTTTTCTTGAGCCGATCCAAAAACCGTCTGTCCAGATAGTCCCACGTTGTGCCTCGGAAAGTCCATTTGCCCCCTTGGAGCTTTCCTACGCCTAACCTTTTTTGACGGTTTCACACGATCTCCAATACGTAGTCTCGCCTCGTCGACGAAGCCCGTTTTAAAAGCCCTTAAAAGTCCGAGGCGGCATCGTCGAGTACGTGCCAAACTTGCCGATGTCGTTTCGAACCCCCGTCGGGGCTCGACAGGTCCAAAACTCAACTTTCGAGGCGCCCCCCTTAGACGTCCCTGATTCTCAACCTCAGCGTCCTCTGAGGAACCATTACCAGCTGCTTCTCTCAACTCGGCGTCGATAAATTGGCAGTTTTTTTTTTAATTTCTGGAATTTCTGAAGATTGTGCCCTTCGGGCACGGATTACGTTCGCGACTGTTTCTTGGAAAAGCCTTTGCAGTAGCTCGAGGTCGTTTTAATCGTTTTTCGACCACCCAATTAGTCGGTCTAATACGGTAGCACGCGGTTGCATCGGGATTCGAACCCGCGACCGCCGCGAGTGCGCTAGAAGGCCGGTCGAGAGGCCGACCCTCTGGGCCCCGACAACTACGTTCTCGGGCAAAATGCAAAAACGATCGCGTCCCTAATATATTTCTGCTTAAATTTTTTCGGATGTTTGAACGTAACGGATCCGTACGAACAAAGTAGTTTTTGCCGAAGACGTCTAATAATTGAAAATTACGTGAGGAACGCGTTCGAGCGATAAAGCAATCGCGCGCGAGGACGTTACGTCAAGCAACACGAAGCCGGCTTTCTATCGAAACTTAACTTTTTCGTCCAACTAAATAGAAATTAAGGCCGTTCGTCTATCGCGGGGCGTAATAAATATTAAAATTGAAGTTTAGAGTGCAACACAGCGGCGCCGTGTCAGCAGGCATATATCGATAGACCGTAAAAAAACCTGTGCATACAGATTACAGTCGACGATTTCGTTGCGTCTGCACGCTCGCGTATCGAGCGCGTAATCATCGAAACGGTGGTCCTTCGAGCCGGATTCGGAGCGGCGCATCTCCGACGTTATTTAACGGTGAAATCGCGACGAACCGCCGCGCTGCGCAGTTTGAAAAGGAAAATCGTCCGCGGCGAATCGATAGCGTTTGCGATTTAACGGGGCGATATAATATTAAAATTCAATTATTATGTAATTAATGTGGCCCCCCGCCCGTTCCCCGGCGAACGTTCTCATAAATTTTCGAGCGTCTCCGTGTCGCTTTTTCTTCAAGTTTACTCGACTCTGTGTGCGCGCACACAAACACACACACACGCGCGCATAATGCTCGTTTTACGAACAAGGCCCAAAAAACCGCTCCATAAATTACGCTTATTTATTTTGGAACTTTCCCACTAAAATTACAGCGTCGAGCGACAACGCAGTTAACGACTTCGCGAAGTATTAAGTAAATAGGGTATGATGTTTAAATTTCGAATTCGCGAAATATTTTACGGCACGCTACTGAGACGTTAAGTCGTAACTTTAAGTTTTATAATCTCGCGAGAAGGAAGCGACGACGCGAGTTGGCGTAAGTGAAGTGTACACTTGTGGATGACTTTCCGGCGCCGCGCCGCGCCGGAGCGCCGCCGGCGGCGGCGGCGCTTCCCCGAGTGTTAGATGGCGCTTTTCGTCGTCGCATATTAAAATCTATTTAAGCCGCGCCACAATTAAGTTTTTCGTTCAAAGGGAAGACAACGCAACGTTCGCCGTCGTGCACGACGACGAAATTGCCAAAGTTTTCGGTTAGCGTCGGGCACGTGAGGGGGCGCGCGCGCGATGAATCGGCGCTTCCACGAATAATTGCGCGCCATAGGCGCTTGAAAGTTTTTCGTCTAATTAAAATTCGACACAAAGGCCCTCGCTGTCCACCCCGGAAAACTCACGTACTACTTAAAAGTACGTAACGCGAAGCGATCGCAACAATACGAATCGCAAAACACGGCCGTAAAATCTCATAATGGAGTATATAACGAAAAGTTTTCCACTCGGTTATTGTGTTGACGTCGACTTTCCCCCTCCCGTTAAGATTACTACAAATGTAAGTTTGAATAACTAGGAAACTCTCGCGAAAATTCCGCGAGCGCGCCGCTCCTTAATGCCCCCTTAATATATTCATGAAGGTTGTTTGAATAGACTTGGCTGTTTAAAAAACCGCGGATGTTAAATTGAGCGAATTGAGAACACGATAGAACGTTACGTAAAAAATTGAAATTTAGATTGAAAAATTTAACCCGTCCAAACTTCTCCGAAACGTTTTACGTGCGCGCAGAAGTTTCTAATGTTTCGATCGAACCGCGTACGCCGACCGTTTCGCCGGAGTTTCGCCAACTTTCCCGGATTACGGGAACGTGTTCGAAGAAAACGGCGGCCCGCGCGTTTCCCCCACGAGACAATTAGCGTTCGATTTGAGAAATACTTTTAATTTCAGAGAATTCGAGAATTTACAAATTTCGCGTTAATGTCTGTGCGACGTTCAATCAGCTTGTCGGCGGAGGCGGTCCGGGGGGTGCGCCTGGCGGCGGAGAAAACCCGTCGGGCGGGGGACCCGGCGGAAAGCCCGGCGGCGGTCCCGGCGGAAAACCATCGGGCGGCGGTCCCGGGGGACGTCCGTCCGGCGGCGGCCCTGTCGGCGGCGCGTTTTGGCCCTCGATTTGTGCCTGCAAATAAACAATCGCAGATTTTATTTTATAGTTGACCGCGTTCGACGATCACTTACCCAAAATATGGTCACCAAAAGCACACCGAGTAACAGCTTCATGGTTTCTATCCCGATAACGTGTCGCGTCGGGGTTTTATACTGTTCCGATTTTTGTTATTTGACGTCAATTCGACGACGGATATTGTATAATAATTGTGCACTAATACACGTAATTAATGTCATACTAAATGCGTTACATACCCACATAACATATTTAAGTACTTGATCGTTTATGTTTGTTAAATAACGCGAACGACCTTTAATGTTTGTTTTTTTTCCGCAAAATTCGAAAAATATCCGCGTCGATCGTTCTGTCTTTGTAAAGCGCGCGTCACGTTAAATTTATTCTTTTAATTCGTTAACGCAATTTTTTAATGTACTTATCGCGCGAAGTCCAGTCCAGCGGATTCGAGTCAGGAGATCGCGTTGGCCATTCCGTTGCATCTCGTCGTCCGTTACGACTTTAAGCTACTATCGTAATGTTGCGAGGCCCGATTCTGTTACGCAGCTCGTTGAAATTAAGTTAAAAAAAATTGGTAAAATTGGGCGGTTTTTTTAAATGGTCGCGATTAAAGGAAGTGAAAGTGACGATTCGCGGTAAAATGAACAAGGAAAAAAATCCGAAATGGCCACGTTAGTTTCAAAATCGCCATAAAAAACCCGTGTCGGGGGAATCGTTCGAAGTTCAGAGATCAGAAACGGCGCAAGTCGTTAATTTTGCGAAATCGAGTTAACGACACCACCTTGTTTATATTATCTACAGTTATTTTGGGGCGCAAGAACATCCGTGTCGGACTTGCCATTCGGTGCTAAAATGACGTTCAAAACTTTTAACGAGCGCGACAGAAATAACACAAATTATAGATTAACGTTCATTTATTTTATAATATTTTTCTTCATAGTTCGTGACAAGGAATACGGAATACGGAATAAGAATACAAGGAACCATAATACCTTATTAGATATTTACATATTAAAATTCGTGGGGTTTCTAGTTGCAAGTTAATTGTTGAAAGTGTTGAAAAATAATCTTTGAAGCAAGCGGAGGCTATCGAAATGTTCGGTGGTACTTCAATTTTTACCGCTAATTCAATTCCAAATTCCACGGTTCGGATATCAATGCGAAGCTTATTTATCGTAGTTTCTTTTCGATAACGGCAACTTTTTCTATAAAATGCGCGGTTACGGAGCCATTTCGCGAAATATCTAACGCTGCGCTGCATTCGACTTAATTATCCGCATTTCGGACTTTTATTAACCGAAATTGTAAAAAGTCGAATGCGTCGTTCGAATCTACAATTAATGGGCTTTCAAACGAAAAAAAGAATTTCGAAATATTCCGAACCGTTCAAATGTTATTAGCGATTCTATGAGAACGCGAGATAACTGCTACCCTTCGCGGATGGCTGTCGCGCGGAACGTTGTGGGCTTGAAATCTTCGCGGAAACACGTGGAGATCGCGAGTTGCGACGGCGCGGCCTCTCGCGCCCGACGGAAAAAGCTTTTCTCCGGAACCTGTTGGTCCGATTTCGAATTTTTTAAACGTCAAATTGCGAGAAATTTGTTTAGCCAAAAACGTCGCGTTTGCGCGTGTCGCCGAATTTACGATAGTTAAGGGGCTACGAATCGCGTAAGCGCTTCGATCGATTGACAAGTGAGGGCGCTCGAAACGCGAACTAGCGCGAGAGCGAAGTAAAATGCGACGAACGCGAAAATTTAATTCGCGTTTGTTTTCATTGTTTTTTTTTGGCCGCTTGAAGATTCGACGACTTGTTAACGTTTTGTTTAAGTACCTACCCCTGCGGGGTCGTGTTATTTTTTGTAACGTTTCGACGTTTATAATTATTATTTTAAATTAAATTCGCCGGAATTAATTTGTAATTTTAAATACGCGTCGAATAATAATGAACAATTTTTATTTATTCGACGTCGTAATTTATGTAAATAATCGTTTAATTGCGCGACCCCCGCACGTCGAACAGATCAACGAGCACGAACAATGCAAATCCTCGTCTAATACCCAACCTAAATATCAAAGAGTGCAGACAGGCGTGTACTTTTTTTTTAATTTTAATTTTAAAAATTGGTTATTAATCCCCGTATTATTTTTCGATTTATTCGAATGCAAAGGTAATTTTAATTACAACGTACGTGTCGTGCGAATCAACGTGCGGTGGCCGTCGTGAAAACCGGGACGTGATTGTCTCGAAGTAGATTTTAACGAATATTTAGCAGTGTCTCGCTGAAGCACGACGTTGGATACGTAATAGGGGTGAGGGGGGGAGGCGTTGACGATGGCACTTTTTTAGCCAGCATTTAGTAGTTTTTGTTTTCCGTTAGTAACCTCTTCTGGGCTTCTTAACCGTTTTACCATTCGTTTCCTATCGACATTGAACATTTTTGGGGGTGTTAAAGAAATCCGATTTGTTAGACTGGTCATTTTGAAATTGATTTGAAAAAGGCATTACATATTGTGGTTGAGGGAAGTCAGCACCCATTGTTTGCATCTGCTATCGTTATGGTATTTGCTGGTTAAAATCGTAATAAATCGATCGAAGTGGAGCTGTTAGCATAGGAAGATAATATTGGGAGCCAACCCCGTATAAGTTTGTTTTATTCACTTTTATTCACTCACACAGCACTTTCGATAGACTTCCTATTAAATGTTAAACGAAAGTAAAATGAGTACTCGTATCTAAGCTAAAAATTAAAATTGTCAAGTGTATTTTCAAATGTATTACGCGATCGCAATGTATTTTAAATAAATAATCAGTTTCTATTAAACGCAATTAAAATAATACTCAAAAAAAGCTAGTACTAGAAAAATCGAACCCGTGACTGAGGGGGGGGGGTAACCCCCCGTAGGTGGGTATGTACCGTAGGAATCATATCAATTTTCGAAAATTAATTACCCGAAAATACTGGAGAAATGGATCTTAAAATTTTGACCAGTGACATTTCTCACCGCGATCTATAAGTATGCGAAATTTTAGTCAAATCGACGAGCGACGTACCTAAGCACCCTATTTTCGTGACGATCGAGGCGCATCCACAAACAACTAGGAGGCGCCCCCCTCCTCAAAATAAAAGAAACTTTCACCTACCTAACCAGATCGAAATTAATTAAATTCTAACTGCGCACAAAGTTCAGGAGCCCTTTGTAATATAATAATTGAATTAGCAGCTCTAGGTAACAAATCGTTACTTCGAAAACGTTCTCGATTAATATCCGTCAAACGCAGACATTGTGAAACAAATTTAATCTAGTAACTTCTTTATTTTATTGTTGCTACTTGCGTTTAACCGCCGCGTGCGTTCGGTTCGTGGGCGGTGGGGGCGAACGGGCGAAGCGCCGAACGTTTTACAAGTTGACTAAACTTAACTTGCGCATTCAATAACCGCAATCTAATCGCCTCCTTGCGAGGTAAATAGGGTGTTAAAATACATAGGGTTACACGCCAATCCTCGAAGATATCTCTATCTATTCGCCGTCATCCTGATACCGGATCCTGAAACGACGACAGCGGCGTCCGCGCGTCTCCATTATTTCGAGGGAGGAAGAAAAAAAACGCGAAGCACTAAATTTAAGTTCGAGGGGATGGTTACGTCGCGAAATGTTTATGTATGTCGATTTTACGAGGAAATTCGGCGATGTTTTCGACGTAAAAACAGTTTTAGCGAATTTTCCTTCTGGCTTTTCTCCGACGTTGACCCCTTCATCACGAAAATATAGGTCGTTCATTTTGAGTCGGTCATATATATATATATATATATATATACAGTCGATTTCTTGTGGGCACGATTCCGGTCGCAATTTTGATCGCAGTAGGCTGAAATTTGGATATCGTATTATCTTTACGAAAACGAAGGACGAGTCCGTTAACCAGCCAAATCGGCTAACCCGTTTCAAAATGGCGGCTGTTCAAAAATTTAAAAAATTTAAATCTCCGTTATTAATCATCAGATCCTTAATGTGAAATATGTTTTGGAATCAAAATATAATTCTCTACCGATTATGTCTCTTCATAATTTTCGATAGAATGCACCGTTTTTGAAATAATCGAAACAATGCGATAATTGTTTTTTTAATTCTTTTAAATTTCTCTCGTAAATATTATTTTTTCAAAAAAAATGGCGTTATCTAAAAGTAATCTAAGCTAGCGCTAAGCTAACCTAATCTTAATCTTAGCTCAAGGCAACCTTATTTTAACTTAACCTAAATTGACCAAATGTTAGACTTGACGTGGGGAAAATTAATCACAGGCTGCAGCAACGCCAACGTAACTCGAGCGCAAAATATTTACGAAAACGCAATGGAAAATTAACACGCCGGTCGGATCGCACTTAAATTTGACTGAGTGCCGTTGGGGTCTTAAAGCTCGCGTAACACTTTAACCGGTCGACGTTGTCGTCCAGGGTTAAATTGAAGTTATCTGAATCTTAACCTGAACCTGAATCCTTTCTTCTCGAACCACGCCGGGACTACTTCCTAGTGGTTCCGATGTTGGCGTCCAGGATTGCGCAATGAGTCATCCCGATGACGTGCCGTTGAAGCTTCTGTGCCCTGTCGGCACGTGCGTTGCGTGGTAATTAACTTCTCTCGGTTACTAGCTCGCCGCTCCAGGCGGAAGGTCGCGTACATCAGGGCGAAATGAACCACCGAGTTCGGTGGTCTTCGCTTTGCGTCCACCCGACTTCCTCCCCCCCCCCACATTTGGCATTATCCCGCTTTTGCGGCCGTCTCTCTGGTGTGTTTTTCAAATGCGAGGTCCTTGTCCAGAACAAGGTCCAAGGCATCTCACCTCGCTGCCGGGGAGGGGGAGATCACGACGGAATCTCCCACATGAAACTTTTTTTAAATTTTAATCAACGACTTCGGTCCAACCAATTAGCCAGTCGAATGTTTGATTATGGTTTTCTGATTAGAATTAGTACGACGTTCGCAAACGTCCACGGTTGCAGCGGGATTCGAACCCGCAGCCGTGTGTGCGCTAAAAGGTTAATCGAGTGACTGGCTCCGCTACGCCGCACAGTCCCACTCTAACCTAAACTGACCTTTTCGTTGCACTTGTAATAATAATTAGATAATAGGCGACGAAATGGCCGACGATGAATTGGCGGCGATGAATTACCTCATTCCGTCTGCTGCGTGTGCGTTAATGACATATAACGGATTGCTTCGACGACCCTCGAGCAACGTTGAAACGGACCATCTACGGAACAAGCCCGATTAAGTTCCTCGAGGGTCGTCGAAACAATCCGTTCGTCGAACTCTCCGGAACGCGCGCGCGCGTTTCTTAAATTAAACTCGACCCACAGAACTAATAAAAATAAACCGCCGCTGAAACATAATTTTGTTACTTAGGCCCGGTTTTACAAACGTGATTTATACTGCGGAATAGCTATTCCTGGAATAACTGCTATGGAAACGTTTGTCGAGACAATGGTTTCCATCAAAGTTAGTCCGGGAACAGCTTATCCAACGTATATTTCATAATTGTAAAACCGGCCCTTAAACGAATACGTCGAACCTTTTAATAAAAGCGATATTTTCGCCGACTCGCGCGTTATTATTCAGCCGCGCGAACGCCGCCGCCCCCCACCCCCTTTCCGTCCTTTAGCGTTCGAAGCCCGTCGCGGTCGGGGCGCGATTTTCCCGGTTAAAAAATTTGAAGCGAAGGCTCGCGAAAATAATACGTTGCACAACGTTCGATGCGATCGAAAATACGCGAACGGAGCGGCGGCGCAAGCCGCCGCACCGCCGGCGGCTTCTCCAATTTCGGATGTTTATTAATTATTAAACGAACGTGCGCCCCTTTTTGTCGTAATTCGGTGTAATTCCTACAGTTGCAGGAAAGCGGCGAGCGCCAGTTTTAATTTAAAAAAAAGAAGCCCCCCTCGCCGCCATTCCGCCGGAATCCGATCCATCATTGTAAGTAATTAAGTGGCATCAGATTAATTAATATCGAAGTGTGATTAATTGATTCGGCTAATTCGAACGGTTGCAAAAGTGCCGATGCAACTTCGAACGTAAATCCGAAAAGTCGGAGAAAGATTTCATTAAGCGACAGCCAACTTTTCAAATTTAAGCGGTGCCCACCGCGCCAAGCTTAATTGGGCGCGGGGGCATATCACCTCCCACGTACTTAATTACGCGGAAAATCGTCCGGACCGACGAAAACCTAAGCTTTTAAACCGAAATTTCACGTCGCGCACTTTTCGACGGTCAATTCTCGCCCCCCCCCCCGTTTCTTATCGGGGGGAAGTAAAAACAAGCTTAAAAAAAAGAAAAGAAAAAACCAGGCGAAGGGCCGGGCACGTAGCGTCCCCACGACTTTCCGCCGCGCCACACGATCCATTAAGCAAGTTCATTCTCATCACGCCCTTGTTTTTGCAGGTCGCCCCATTATCCTTTTTAATCTGTTTTCCCTAGTTCCGCACGTAATTTTTTCTGTCCCTGTCGCGCTAGGGCGCGCGCCGCGCCGACACGGACTTGTTTGGCGTGGATAGCGCGCCGAACAAAGGGCGTCTCCGATGTCGTTTAGGGACTAATGGGCAAAAATTGAAACGGGGGCCTCTCGTGTTTGCGTCTCTCTTTTTCTCGCGGTAATTCCGGATAATTAAGAAAGGCCGACGCCAACGTGTTTACATCGTTGTTTCGGGGGCTTTCAAGTTTTAATTAAGGGCCGGCAGAAGGGCTAAAGGTCCTGATTGCAAAATCAATTGCCGAACATCACTTTGCGCGTGCCACTTCATCGTGTTTGATGTTTTTGCGGCGACCGCGCCGCACGAAATGTCCGAGGGCGCGTGGCCGGGGGGCGGGCGTGCGGGTGGGAGAGGTGACGCTTTTAATTATAAAATTAGTACGGGCGCGCGTTTCGTCGATTGCGAATTTTCGAGGAAAGTTATTCATTAAATTGACTTAAATTCTCCGGTTTTAATGAACTTTTAGAACAACTTTTTGAAGATGCTCGAAATTCCATAAAATTTAATTTCTGTCGTTCGGCTACCTCTTCTCGTATTGAACTCGCATTTTCGGTCCGATCAAAAGTTTTATGCGAAGCGTAAGTATAGAGGGTACTACACTTTTGTACGGAACGCCCGACAATTTTATAAAATCCCGTTTTTATATCAATTTTATTTAATGATCGTAGAGAGGAATATAAATTAAATTCTTGCGTATTATTTATTTGTTTCAAAATAAATACGAATAGGCCTTCGGAATTTGCATAATTTATGAGGAATTCTCGGGATGAAATTGTATTTATGGGCGCTATACATATGGAGGAGCGTTCAGTTTCAGTGGTCATTTAAATGTAATTAAATAAACACGCGCGGGAGATTTCTAGACGGCGACTCATCTCGATAAAACAATTAGCAGTGCGAGTTGTTCCGGATTTTTAACGTTATCGGTGTCGGCCATGTTGACCTTTGAGAGCGCCGGACGCCGCTAAAATTAAAAAAAAATTATAAAAACTGAAATACCCGATTCGCCGACTTCTCAAATCGCCGAAACATGCGGGAGTTTGTTAGGAGTGTTTAATAACAAACTATAAGTGCAATGAAGAAGTTAGTGCATACGATGTGAGCTTAGGTTAGTGTAAACGACAACCCTTAGAGTAATGAATGATGTATTAAACGCGGGCGAGTATTATCAAAAACGTCCTTTGCCCCGAATTAAATGCACACAAAATGTTCGATAGTCAATATGCCGTGTAATAAATTAATTGCAAATAAAAACAAACGCCGCAATATTTAAAAAAAAAATCGAAACCAAGCTAAACATCACAGATGGCCGTTTGGCACTACTATTACGGTATTTTGTCGTTCGTAATCGCGCCGATTCGCTTTTATGTTGCTCAACGCTCACGCCGACCCGTTGTGTAACATAGGTCGCAACTGTAAATATCGCCGAAAATAAAAAAGCGAAACAATCTTAGGCCATAAAGCCTAAATCGCCGTAATCTCTGGTAAGGTAACAAGCCCGCTGAGAACTAAAGACTCCACTCCACTTAATCGTCTCGAAAAAGAAAACTCCTCCGAGCTAAACGGAACATTAGGATTGTTTTATTTTATATTAGTAAACAACGGACGATCTACGAGAGGTATTTTCAAACATCGTTTAGTAATTAAATTAAATAGGTTAGTCGGCGCGTGTCAGACACGTACTAAACACTTTATTACAAAGCATTTCCCAGCGATTGAGAATAACTCGCGACGCGTCGTTCGGAGGCGCGCCGGCGATTTATCTTGGCCACATCGCCGAAACGCGACTTCTGCGGGCTTGTTTTTTCAAAGGAAAATAGTGGGAACGTAACGTGAACGCGATATTTGGTTTGAACCGGTTCCGTGATTACCGATGATGGAGTCTTAACTTCAAACTGTGGAGTGGGAGCACGTTCAGGTCTTAATGGGCAATCGGGCGCTAAGAAGATCGAGCGGGAATGACCAGTGGCGTGGAACGCTTTCCGAGGACGGCGGTCCCGGCGCGAACGACAAAATAACGCGGATCGTAACCGATGCGTGCGCCCTCCGGGCGCTGTACTGGGCGCAATCGGTGGTTGCTCGAAATAATTGTTTCGTTTGTTTATTTCGGGGGCCGTAAACTACCCTCGATAGTCTAAGGTGTGCAGAAAACCCGGCGGCCTCCGGGTTTTGGAACCTTTTCCGGCCCCGACTCTGTCCGAAATTTGAATTTTCCACGAACGAATCGACCGATCGCGCGCGTCAGCGGAGTCCATATGCGAACAAATAGGCACAAATTGTTTCGTTAAGTTCACAGGCTGTTAGGCCTATAACTTCAAAACCAACGAGCTTCAAGGTCACGCAATGTCACCAACAAATCGTCCCCTCGTACTCCACAATTTGAATAATAAGCGATTTTTACCCATCTCTAACCGTGTTCAAGAAAAACGCGTGGCATGTATTGGCGAGTTCGTAAAAATAATGATCAGATTAGCTGCTTGTTGTGTCGCCCAACCATAAGACGCACTTTTTTGTTTAGAAAAATCCACTTTAAAATCGTGAGTTGTGCGTTTTATGGTTCGCAGGTGGTGGACGATAAGCGGCCAAGTCGGGCGATTCCGATGAGATTCGGGGCGGGGGATAATGTTTGAAACTATTTTTACCTGCAGACATCGCGGGCGCGACGTTCGAGGCTATCCAATTTTAAGTTGGTGTTCAAAAATTGGTTATAAAAAAAGCGGGATTCGCAGTCACTGTGTGCTCTTCGAAGTTTATGAGACATTTTATAAGGGATCTTGATGTACAGTACAGTCAAGTTCGTATGTTTCGTCCCGTAGCCTGTGTTAATTTTTATCTACGATGGACACTCGGACGAGCGATAAAAGTTCATGCCGGCGAAGATGGCGTAAATTTTTTTTTGCGCCATCCGTTCTTACGGATTGAAATAACGATGACTGGCCGGGAATGGGTCTCAAACGTAATTATTTGAAAAAAATTAAATAATTTGTTTGTAAGCACTCAAACAACGTATCCTTTCGTTTTTACTTTGTCGCCCGATTAACCCGTCTGCAAAACAAAAATACGGCTTCTTATATAGACGATTTCCTTTTGTTCTTCGTAAACGAAAATTTATAAAAATCTCCTCGCCCCTTCCGCTCGATTTCCGTCCGAAGTTTTCCATTTGTTTTTCCGGCGCATGACGTTCAATAATCGTATCTTGAAAATAAAGCGAGATATAAACTCGACCGACATAATATAACAATTGGCCGGAACGTCATGTTTACGGTTAGTTTAGAGGAAACTCGCGGAGAAATGCTTACATTTACGTGCGGGCGAATGTAAATTTTACTTTCATAGCTTTTCCGATCGTTGCGCGCACATAAAAATCGTAAAATTTCGTGGACGCGATGGCGCGGAAATTGCCCAAAAAAAAAAAACCGCATCCGTCGCACTCAATTCGACGTTGCATCGTCGAGCTCGGTTCAACGACGAAAACCGGAACCGGTTCGAAAACGTTCGTTTAATTAAGTTTTATACGCTCGCGGTCGTCGCCATTAATACCGAATGTTTATATTATTACATAAATTAAATTGAAGCTATCGGTTTAGAAAATCGGACGTTGCGATTACGAAACTACCGGCCGGCGTAGCATTTATACAATTTTCATCAAAATTAATCATTTGTATGATATAGTGGAGTTAACTCCCGACGGGGCTATATTTAATATGAATTTAAACAAGCCATTTCGCATTCGAGCTTATCGCAAAATAGCTCGGGTTCATTTCGCATTTAAATGTATTAAAAACGCCGCAATTTCATTCTTTTTACGCGCGACGCCGAAGTAAAAGAATTTCGCCGAAAGAATTCCGAAACAAGCGCCTCGGGGTGCAATTCTGCGCCGTTCCTCGGTACCCACTTAATTTTTTTTTTAATTTTGACGGTTTCCGACAGTTCGCGCTTCGAGATCCACTTTTGATGACGCGCAACCGACGATAATTCGAGTGGAAAACGTTAAGGACGCGCGGTAATAAAGCGATTATTTTTTCTTCTTTATTTGACGATTGCAATCGGAACGAAATTAGCATCGACATCAAAGCAGCGACGCTCCGAAAGTTTCGCTTTGAAGTGTTTTTACGACCTAAAATCGGATGTTCGCGTTTAATTTCTGTTTTTTAGTTATTTACGTTCGGTGGGGGGACGCGAATTTCCTCCCGAACGCATCGGGCGCTATCGTATCAGCGGCGCGCACTCGACTTTAACTAGAACACGTTGCCGCCGCACTTGATTATCGTGTAAGCGAAGTCTCGCGCCCTAATTAGCCGTATGAGCTGCTCGTCTAACTGAATTCGCGATTAATTTCGACGTTATATCGGTTTCGCGTCGCACAAGATTTCGAAATGGTCCGGAGCGCACGAGAACAACGAAATGTTGTGCGAAACAACGAAACAAGAACGATTTGCAAAAGTAAGCAGAAAATTACAATTAACCGAGATATTAGGATGTATCGCCAAGGTAATCGAGATAAAAACGGAACGCGCGCCCGGTCGCGCGAAGTATACCAAAGATGGACGACGTTCCTCTTCCACCTCCTTGCTCGCTTAAAGTGACGGGGAAAATAAGGGGCGATGGGGTGGGGGGAAGGTCACTGGGGGCACACCGTCGTCAATTATTGACCATTTGGGGCCCAACGGGGACGTCGTAAACGACGTATACATGTGACGTCAATATGACGGGTTAATGTCACAGCCCAACGACGTCAAATTACGACCAATCTAGTAAGTTACTTGACACGTCTAATTGACGTATAATTTTTTTTAATGTGACGTCCCATTGACGTAATCCTAAGGCATTAATGACGCATCTAAAGGTGAAAAAATACAAATACAAGATAAGCGGTATTGACGCTTTAAATTAACGCTTCAAAACGTCTTTATTTTCTTAAATTCAATTAACGTAACATAAAAACTTGAGTTTTCCCAGTAAAGTTTCAGGACTTTGGAATGACCAAAAAGACGTCTCGACGACGTCCCATTGACGTAATCCTAAGACATTAATGACGCATCTAAAGGTGAAAAAATACAAATACAAGATAAGCGGTATTGACGCTTTAAATTAACGCTTCAAAACGTCTTTATTTTCTTAAATTCAATTAACGTAACATAAAAACTTGAGTTTTCCCAGTAAAGTTTCAGGACTTTGGAATGACCAAAAGAAGACGTCTCGACGACGTTCTTTAATGACGTCAAATGTTCGTCGTGCGTACGTCACTTATTGGGTCCACGACGTCGCCGACGAATAATTACCAATAATTGACGACGTCAGTGCAAGCGTTCGTTCGCACAAAGCGTTGCCTATTTATTTCATTTTAAAAATCTGTATTGCGCGCGTCCGTTTGGACGCGCGCCCGCGTCGAATTCGTCGCGTCAAGAAACGCTTTATCGCCAAAATTAAACGTTTCGTGCTCGTCTTGAATGTTGCACTAATTAACGTAGCGTTTTCAATTAACGACTTTGTTTGGGAAAACGGCGTAAGCGCGCACACAATCTGTAATCGCGCGCCACTCATTATGCAACGTTCTATAGATGAAGAGAAGCCCTCCTAACTTTCCACGAGACTGCAAATAGTTGATATCAATGCACGCCCGACTTGTTCGGCGTAGAGCAATGAGGAAATTGACAAAGTTTCGACTTGTCCTATCGGTCTGAATGCCGGGTTTCTTAGCTTCGACCTCGATATAAACACGAACTAAATTCGAATCGAAATTGTCGAAGTGAACTTTCCCGACGCGACACGTGCACACCCACTTAGGCACTAACGTTATTCACGGTCGAATTAAATGTTTGGTTATGTTTTCAGTGTCGCCGCAGAGGCCCCGGATCGAATACAACGCGTCCCAAGTGCTGCCGGGCCACAACCTGACCGCCTTGCACGGGGAAGTCGCCGCCATCAAGTGCGTGTCCCATTATGGTAATCCGCCGCCGGTCCTCAAGTGGTTTTTAGGTGGGTACACCTATATATATATATATATATATATATATATATATATATATATATATATATATATATTATATATACGGCAATTAAGCGCGATTTTTTTTTAAATTAGCGGTCGCGCTCCGTCGCGACCGTTAAAACCGGAAATAAAGCAACCCAACCCCTAATTAATTTAATATCGACTGCGTTAAAAACTTTTAACTGGTGCGGTCGAGGAAGTTTTAATCGTAAATTTTAACGTCGTTAATGCCGCAATCTTCCGGGGGGCTGGGGAGGGGGGGGTACCTTTTTTCGACATTAGAACGCGTCGTTGTTGCCTGGTGCATTAAAACCCGCCGAGAACGTCGATTTCGCTTTTAAAAGCGTCGACGTTAAAAAAAAAACTCGAGTAATAATTGGCGCGCGCGCCGTTACAATTACGTGTAGGTGCCTATAAAAAAGAAACAGCAATTATAACGAATCAGTTTAAAAAAAACGTAATTACTCCGAAAATTACAACGCGTTGGCGCCCAACGCGGGGCCCAAACCTTTTACGACTAATTTCTCTTATATTAGCTAGACGTAAAGTCGTCGTTATAACGACCTTTGACGTTTAACGAGCAAGAGATGTGTCGCACAAATTATTTAATCAGCAAACAAAAAACAGGCACGGTTCGTAGAATAGTTTACAAAAGCAATTTTCATCTGGGTCGTCTTGGAGATGTCGCTCGACGAACTTTACGCTCGAGCCGTTTAATTACATGCCGGTTAAAGATTCAATTTTAACCGTTAGCGCGCCGTGGAATCGTATGTTATTAATTTAAAATTGATCCCGGCGCGATGCTCGATCGTTTCGGCTATACGGTCGGCATTTACAAGTGAAAGCAGATGCGCCAACCGTAAATCAGCGGGTTGCCCTTTTGACATAATAAAATTCGTATGTCGCACAAAACGTAAAGAATCCGATAAAACCAATTAAGGCCCTTTGCCCCTTAAATTGCTCTGCGGGTGCAACCAATCGCGCATCCGAAAACTTTTTTCCCTTGTTTTTCAGAAGAAAAACAAGCGAGCATTTTCGGTCGAAATCGAATGTCGCCGTTTGCGTTGCTTATTTTCGATGAAAGAACGTCGCGCGACAGAAATTTCCTTTTTGCAATTCATCTTATTTCGGGAAAAATATGCGCGCCCCATATTCCCATATATAAATCAAAGGCAGCCTACGGTTGATGTCCGATTTTTGAATACGAAATTCATATATCAAACATTGACGTGTGTTTTTATGCCGCCCAGAGCGACCTTGAACGCGTAACGTCCTCTTTCGCAACGGCGATTTTAAAAGCAACGAAATTGAAACGCAAATTAATTTGTAAAAATTATTTATTAAATGATCGATTAATTTATAGGGTAGGTTCCCATTTTGTTTTTAATTTTATTTAACTTTAACCGTGGGTGGTAAATTAATAATTCGTCTGAATCGATTTAGGATTCGAACGAATCCTAATACGGCTCAATTTTTCCTTATTCCGGTCCTGTTCGACGAGAAACGTCGATTCTATCTAAAACGACGCGAAAATCAAAGAAACGCGCGAGTCTTTGTCGAGTTCAAAATTTTAGGTTTACCCGAAAAGAGACGTAAGATTTTTTGAAAAAAAATTAACTTCAATCTAAAAATCTTTGTTCCGACCCTGTTCGACAAGAAACGTCGATTTCAACTAAAACGACGCGGAAATTAACGAAACTCGCGCGTCTTCGTCAAATTCGAAATTTCGCGTCCGTGTTTTTATTTTTCGGAAAATGTGGCTCTCGACCTGAAACTTTTCGTTCCGACCCTGTACTATAAACAGATCTCCATTTCCAGCTGAACCGAGGCGAAAATTATCGAACGACAAACGTTTTCGTCAAGTGCGACATTTCGCGAAATCTAGAAAAATGCCGATTTTTGGAAAAATTCGAACCGACTAAAAACTTTTTAGGCCGCGACCTTGTGCGACACGTCAATTTCCATCTGAAACGAAACGATGTAAACGAGAGGCGCGAGTTTTCTCGACTATTCGCGAAATTTCGAAAAAACGAAACGTTCGTGTTTTTTTTTCGAAAAATTTGACTATCTAAAACTGTTCGTTCCGACCCTGTACTATCGAACGATTAGAATTTTTGTCAAGTGCGACATTTTGCGAAATCGCGAAAAACAAACGACGACCAGGATTTTTGGAAAAATTTGAACCGACCAAGAACTTTTCGCTCCGATCCCTGTGCGACACGAAACTTCGATTTCCATTTGAAACGAAACGAAATTAACGAGAGACCTGAGCTTTCAGTTTCACCTGAAACTTTTTGTTCGGGCTCTGTTCGACGAGAAACGTCGATAATTCTACACGCGGTTTTTTTAAGTTCGAAATCCCGCGAAATTTGAAATTTTGCAAAATCTCGAAAAACGCCGAATTTTCCCGGGATTTTTCGAAAAATGTCTGACCTGACCTTAAATGTTTCCGTTCCGGCCCTGTTTGATAAGTTAAGTACGTCGAGGCGGAAGTTGACGAAATACACGTGTTTTCGTCGAATTCGGCATTTCTCGAAATCTCGAAAAACCACCGTTTCGTTTGAAACATTTTGACCTGAATCGTAAGTTTTTTTCATTCCGATCCTGTAGATGCACCGATAAAGGTCAATATTTATCTAAAGCAACGTTTTTGTCGAGTTCGAAATTTCGCGAAATCTCGAAAAACGCCGTATTACAGTCGTACGACTACGACAAGAAACGTCGATTTCCATCGATATAGCAAAGCGGAAATTAATTAAATACGCGCGTTTTCGTTAATTTCCGAATTTCGGGAAGTCTCGAAAAAACTCCATATTATTCGCCGTTGGTTTTCTCGAAAAATGTTGACTCGACTTGTAACTTAAAAAAAAACAAAAAAAAACCAAAACACTGCTTAATGTTAAAATTTGTTTTTTTAGCTACGTTCGTTTTTGCGCGTCGACGTAAACGTTAAACTCTACGTCGGTTAAATGGTGATGTTGAAGAATTCGTACCACATATATACAGGGTGTTCCTGAATCGATTGTACATATTTTAGAGCGTATGTTCTACGTCAAAGTAAAACGAAAAGTTCCTATAAACGCGTGTCCGAAAACGCGCATTAACAGTTTTTCAGTTAGAACTTCTACGTCACCGGGTTTATTATAAATTTGGGGCGGCATTTTTTTAGGTTATGTCAAAATAGTATATCGGAAACTAAGTGTTTATAGAAACTTTTCGTTTCATTTTAACGTTAAGGGGGCGCTGTCGAAGTAAATACACGTCCAGTCGATTTAGGGACACCCTGTATATCAATTATTGTTCCTTTTGTCCCCTCTCATACTTATATGCACCTATAGCTTATCCAAACCTATATGATGTTCACGTCATCAACAACAAGTTACTAGATTGTTTATTTGTAATTTGGTTTAAAATTTGGAAAGTGACATATTCACAAGATGATATACTTGCGCACATATTAAATGATATAAAGAAAGACTACAATTTATTAGATCTGTCAAAATGTAAGGTACGAGGTGACAACTTTATGTGAAACGTCGACATCTAGTAACCTTGTATTGATGACGTGAACATCATATAGGTTTGGATAAGCTATATGTATTTGAAATTTTCGGTCGACATTGAACGTACGTTTCCGCGTAATAAAATGGAAATTATCTTAAAGATCACGTGTTTATTATCGTACGACTCGCGATAATGCACAGGTACGTTGTGCGCTTTATTCGACTATGCGTACTTATAGAATTACGGTGATTAATGGTTTTTACGTAAATTCGTTTCGGTGGTAAGCAAGTGGACTGGTTTCTTTCGTTTAGTGAACTTTTATTTGCCTTTGACGAAGGGCGCGCGCGCGCGCGCTCGTGATCGATTCGCGTTTATTATTATCTAATACATAACCAATGAATATTTTAATATAACTTTAAACTAAATAAATAATTTCGATTTTATTTTATTTTAATAGCCGGAGTGTATATCGCGTTGTGCGCGACGAAGTGCCTTTACTGGTAGACTTGGTAATCCAGCGGTTTGTTTTTTAAATCAAGTAAGTCGCGCACATTTTGTTTTTCACGATAAACAATCGAGTGTTTACAATTTCGTTTACAAGCAAAGCATCACATGGGGTTAATGACCATAACTATTACTAGTGGTGCGACCGTTGACCATAGGTAGTTGCGACGTCCACGGTTGGAGGAGGTTTCGAAACCCAGGTCGTCGATTTATCAGACGAGTCCCTCGTTGGTAAACGATAAATTGATTTTTTGCAACGACTGGTTGTTTTCGACTGACACAGCCCGAACTAAATCTACGGTAGGTTCTGATAAAAATCGCTCGAAGCGATGTAGTTTCGTAATTATTTTCCTTTTCCATGGGTCTATTATTATTTGATCGATATCCTTGCCTTTTCTAATGTTTTTCCCGAACGTCCTGCAATCAACTATCTCTGGTAAAGTTCGAGTTTTACAAGAGTCATCAAGATTTTCCTCTTGTTCTTGTTCGTGGCGACGGTCTTGTCGATATAGGTAGGTAATTAACATTGAAACATTGAAACCCATCAAACTTATTCGTATGGGTTAAGTTCATTAAGTCAAAAAATAAGGAATCTATTTTTTCGCGACGAAATTTTTGGTGATTTATTTGTGCGCGCATCGACGAGCCGGTTTCGCGGACCTTGCAAAATTGATGTCTGGTACTTACTCAACGACATGCAATGCGACTTCCCGACGAGCGTGCGTCGTTCCTCAATTTTTGAAGTCTCGGAGTACAAGTTTCCTTTCCCTATGTTGATCTGGGAAGCCGATCGAATTGGAATCGTCCAAATTACACCGCACCGCGTAAAATAGTTACCGTTCGCGTTTGATGGTTCCATCGATTTCTGTTAAATCCACTTTGCTGACGTGTTTGTTTACTCGAACTATTGGAGAGAACGTGATCTTCGTGGTGGTGTGCAGACAATTGTTCGAAACGCGAACGTTTCATTCACAATTACGCTCGTGCGATGGACACGGCCATTTTCAAAAGTGGACGAAATGGATCGGTGTTTCGCTAATATCTAATGCAGTCAAGTAAGTCAGTAAGCTTAGGTTAGTGTGGACGAGATGAGTTTGGGGAGGACAGGGCCCCAGCCATACTATAAGGATATGACGAATAGTCTCTTCGAGAAGAGACTCCCTTAGTTTGACTGCAATTACAACCAATACAGACCGAAGTAGTGCGCTTAGCGATGGATTCCGGACGATGAGACGGCACAGAGAGGAAAAACAGATGAGGCGAGTTTAGACTAGTGCAGTTGAGACGAGCTTAGATTAGTGTAGACGCGGTAAGTTTGGGTTATTCTTTACATCTCAAACAGAGCGTAATTTACGTCGACGAAGTGCGAATAAAACGTCCACTACTACATTTACATGCCGTGAAACCTCCAAAAGCGTGTCTCTCTTCCTCATCAACTTCAAATTGCCGAACGGGCTCGGCCATCTTGGCTTTGGCCCGCGCCTGCCGGGGAAGATCGCGTCGTCGCTCGGAGCGTTCGTCGGCCCGCGTCCCTCGAACGACTCGATGATCAGATCGGCGGTCCGTTAGAGGTTTTACGGTAATTCGGAGAAATTCTCCATTTCCGGATGTTCTTGAACGTTCGATGTGATCGAGAATTTCAAGGATTTTTGGTAATTTATTGTCTAATCGCCAACTATGAGTCATCATCGATGAATCGTTCTTCTTGCAATAGATGCGATTTTCATTCGCTTCATTGCATCGAGCAGATCGGATCTCGAGAGCGACAACAGCGAACGGTGGTAAGTTGGCCGTCTGTTCGAAATATCGCGTCCATTTAATAATTTAACTCGCCTCAACGAAATTTCACGGAAAAACTGGTGAAATTTTCGGCCGACGCCGATTTAACCACGTCGAACTGTGGTCGTAATAATCGCATTCGAAAAATACGCCCCGCACGCAACCCCCCCCGCATCATGCCCTTATCGGTCGCGCAAAGTAAAATTAAAGTAGGTGAACGTGTTTGGGCGGGCGCGCGAGATTAAATTCGTTACGGAAATATTTGTTCTCTCGTTTCGCGCGAAATGGAATTCGCGGACAAGAAAATGGCGAAGGTGTCGGCAATAAATCACTCTCAGTATGTTTAATTTTCAGATCAAAACGAAATAACTCCCTCGAGAAGGCAAACAAATTCCACGGAGTTGGATAACCCGAGGACGTGGATGGCGATCTCCGTGCTCGAATTAACGATATCGAAGGAGAACCACGGACGCACCCTCAGATGCGTGGCCGTCCACGAGTCGTATTCGACGAAGTCGAGCAGCATCGAGGTGCGGCTGGACGTCATGTGTAAGTGATTTATATTTTATTATTTTGGTGGTGCATCGGTGCTTCGCCCCGTCCCCCAACCCCCCTCCCTCAAGTTTCGCTCGCGCTTAATTAGTCTCCGACGCCACCTTAAAGCGCGATTACCATAATTTTCAGTTCAAACGTAAAACATTCGGTCGCCCCCTTAAGTAACCGTGACAGCGAGATGCATTTTTCACAGTTTAATAAAACCGAGAACGCCTTTGGGGCCTCGTTCTGAGACTAATTAACGTCCTTACGCGCGCCATTTTTGCCCATTTATTTGTCTTTGCCATTAATTAATGCTCGTGGTTTTTTTTTACACTGGAACGCCGTTAAAAGGCTTTCCGCGACGTACTCCGAAACCCTTCGAAACAATACCGCATTAATGTCCTTAGGTGGAAATGCTTTTTCTTCCTCCCCGAGGACGCGTTCGACACAAATGTAGCTAAACTAATGTCGGAAAAAAATCTAATGTAGCTGACAGAAGTCGATAATGGGATATAAACTTTGTACAATAGACTTCATCTCGTAACGTCGGCTCCACGCCGCATTGATACTCAGTTACACGACCCTCAAACATTCTCCAAACTGTTTTTGCACCGATACGGCGCTGATAGAATACCTATCGATGATAGATGGCGTCCTAACGCAGCGTCGAGCCTGCGAGAGCAGCCCCGATATTTCACGTTCACTTTGGATTTTTTGTTTTTTTTTCTCGTAAACGAGGCGCATATTTTAAAGGGAAATTATTGCCGCACGGACGATTGCTTCGTAGTCGGCTTTTCCGGGAATAAATTAGAAAACAAAATGTTTAACTTTTTGTCTCTCGCTCTCTCTCTCTCTCGGTGTAAAATTTCGGAGGAGGCGTTTGCGGGCGCGCACGCGGCACTAAAACGACTCGGCAGTATCTCTTGCGAGGTAAGAAAAGCGCCCGTCGGAAACTTTCTAAGCAAGCTTGATAAGTCATAAAACTTCCGGTCGTCGCCGCGTTGTGCTTTTGAACGCGAACTATATTGTAAGTTTTGACAACTATTAAGTCTTCTCCACGTTTAGCGGTTTTAACGTCTCGTTTTTATTACGACCGTTTATCGTTAAATTAAGCGAGCGTTCGATAGATTCGTTTGATTAGAATTAATTGGATAACTCAAAAAAAAGTGACCGGCTCGAGAATCGAACCGAGAACGCTTCCGTAACAATTTAATAACTAACTCGCAATTAGGACCGGTTCTGTGACAATAGTCGATCACCGCTTAACGTCAGTTTAGATAAATTGGGATCAAATAAGTTCGGGCATGACTCATCGCTACAAAATGTTATAAACTAACCGCGTTGTTGCGCGAGTATCTTGCATAGGAATTGAAAAGAGACGGTTACAAGAACGCGATTCTTTTGTATCGGGCACACAGAGGGCCTGAAAACGTTCGTCGCGAGTTTTACGGAGCTCGGTTATAACGGCGTACGTGATGTTTGCACGTGAAGTGTCTGCCTTATTTTTACGCGTGCCGCACGCACGCGAAGTCGCGGCCCGCGTTTTAGATACACCCTGTATATTTCACATGTAAACGATCGCGAACGACAGATCAAGCGGAAATTCCAGCTTCAAGGTCGATTCGTGTTGACAGACGTTCAACGCCGTGGAAACGGGGCTTTAGACGCGTGACGTCACAGATACTTATCATAATAGGTTCCTTCGTGCAGCCAGTCGTGATCAGTTTCAGAATATTATTCGGCATTTATCTCCGTAACTGCGGGTCTGACAAAAATTTTGTTAACGGACATTTTTGTGGAGAACACAAGTCTCTACAAGCGTTATTGTTAACTTATCGGCGTAACATCAATAACGAAAAACTTATGGGCAGAAAATGCCTTTCACGCCACCATCCGTGACAAGACAGAGTCGTAGGCGCGGTTTTTTTTCTACGAGTTTCGATTATGACGCACTGACTCGGCGATTTCCGCAACTTGCCTGGCAACGCCGCAAAATCGATACAAATAAGTCGAATCGACGAAGTAAATACATTCAATTGGCAGATAATTGTGTTATCTGCGAAAATGCTCTTTACGAAATGCCTGTCGGACTCGTAGCCACGGAGATAAATCTGAAAAAAACTAATTGCACAATTATTTTCAAGACGACGCCGACTGTGCGACGGCCGAACGACAACACCTTCGGTCTGGAAAGCTCGGTTTCACCTAACTTCGTGTAAAACGTCTTTATTCGCGCAATTTTCCACGTTAAGTGCGTCCGTTGCGAGAATAACGTTCTCCGTTGACCGCAAAGCAAAATAAAAAACTCGTTCGTGCGAAATTATTTCGCACGCCGCTTTGGCCATTACAAAAACGCTTTAAACGGCGACGCGTGAAATGTTTCGCGTACGCGAGCGGTTTCATTGTTAGGTAAATAGAGGACGTTTCATAAACGTAGTGTGTTAAAAACAAACACCTCACTTACAAAATCCCGTATCGGAAACCGTCGTTTTCTTTTTCGGAATTTCGCGGAATTCTTTGTGGAATTTTGGGGCGCTCTCGACGTTTCGAGATGCGCGAGTGCGCGGGCCACGTAAACCTACTTATACTCGAGCTTGTCCCGTACCGGAAAACGATGGCTTTCGTTTTTTTTTTGGAATTTCGTGGAGTTCTTTGTGGAATTTTGGGAAGTCCTCAGCGTTCAGAGACGTGCGGACTGTTGCGAGCGCGCGGGCCGCGTATCGGATTTCGATTGTTAGAACACGTTTCGATAAGTATTTAAAAATGGCTCGAATTTGTTCGAATTGGAATTTCGCGGAATTCTTTGTGGAATTTTGCAGCGCCCTCGACGTTTCGAACGCGCGGGCCGCGTATCGAATTCCGGTTATTAGAACATGTTTCGATAAGTATTTAAAAACGGCTCGAATTGGAATTTCGCGAAATTCTTTGTGGAATTTTGGGGCGCTCTCGACGTTTCGAGATGCGCGAGTGCGCGGGCCACGTAAACCTACTTATACTCGAGCTTGTCTCGTACCGGAAAACGATGGTTTTCGTTTGTTTTTTTTGGAATTTCGTGGAGTTCTTTGTGGAATTTTGGGGAGTCCTCGGCGTTCAGAGGCGTGCGGACGGTTACGAGCGCGCGGGCCGCGTATCGGATTCCGGTTATTAGAACATGTTTCGATAAGTATTTAAAAACGGCTCGAATTGGAATTTCGCGGAATTCTTTGTGGAATTTTGCGGCGCTCTCGATGTTTCGAGATGCGCGAGTGCGCGGGCCACGTAAACCTACCTATACTCGAGCTTGTCCCGTACCGGAAAACGATCGCTTTCCTTTTTTTTGGAATTTCGTGGAATTCTTTGTGGAATTTTGGGGCGAGTGGAATTGTGGGCACGAGTGCGCGGTCACTAATCGGATTTTGGTCGTTGGATAGGTAAAATATGGGACGCTTTATGAACGTCGTTGCGAGCAGTTCGCGAAGTGTTGCCGATCGACAATTTAAAACCGCAGCAACGTACCGCTGACCGACTTGAGGCCGGCTCGAATTACACGACATGACGGGCGCCCGACCGGCCAAGTGGAAATATGGACCGGTACCCGAAAATCGTCGGCGACTAACAGATTCCGTCGACGTACCTCATATTTATAGCGTCGCAGTCGACCTTCAGTTATTCCCGAAGTACGGCACGACCGTCGGACAGCCGCGAACGATTCGATTACGCGATGCGACTCTCGCAGCGCACGATCGTACTTTCGTTAATTAATTCATGTGATCAGTGACAAAGTGAACTTCCTAGCGGCGTATAACGCGCGCTGAAATGATTTGTGCGAGCGATGGCTTGAGGCCACGAGCCGAGGGCGAGTCGCGCTTTGCGACGAGCACGTCGGATTTTAGAAAAATTACAATTCATTCAACAAACATAAAAGAGAAACATTCGAACGCATATATAAGTATCTAAAGCAGCTACCTATTATAGTCGAATACGTACATCTCCGCTCGAATATCCGGAAACGTAGGCACATCCGTTAATGCCAGATTTAGCCCGAAGCACTTCATGAATATTATAGAGCCTCCACTCGTGCCCGGGAGTAGCAATAATTTTAAAAGGACCAACGTTTTTGTTCCGAACAAACCCTATTGAAACGGGGATGAATATGTGTGCGTTATCTCAGAATCGGAGCGAGTTCCGCAAATACTTGAAATGTTTGCCGTGTTATTGATTAAGCCGGGAGCTCACGTGCGCCGTTCGACGTTCACGTTGGAAGATACGTCGACAAACAATTAATTGCGTGGATTACTTAATTACACTTTCGGTAATAACCTGCACGTTGTTTTCGAACGAATGCACGTTAACGAAGGTGTAGATTTATTGTTCGGCTCGCGTGAGCCGAACGTAAAATGCGTGCTAATCTTCCACGTCCACACCCCAAGAACCCGCTTTAATTTATGTAAGCATCTGGACGCACGACGCGAAACCTGAACTGGAAACCCGCGCGGAAAAATAACAAAAAAAAAGAAGAAGTAAGTTGTATCTTAAGTTCGAGACAACTCGTCATCGACAAATAATCCCACGTTATCTCGGTCACGGTTCACAGAAGCGGGAACAAACGCGGCACTGATTCGAAATCTTGAAGCGACTTTTCATCCGGAGCGGCCCGGATTATGTCGCCAACCTCGGATGACAAAGAGAAAGACCGGGAAAACAATTCTAAACATCACCACCAGCTGTCAGTTGATATCTCGGTCATTGTTATCTCTAACGGGAGCCGCTCGATTCCTCGACAAATAATGGAACTGCGAGCATAACGACAGCGACGGCTGGGATATCGTCGGCGTTTCCGCAAAAACTGGTGCCGATAATGCGAGTCGCGCGGCACGAGGCTCGCGTGACAACGTGTCCGTCGAGAAATTTTCGGCCGACCTCCTCGCTCGCGGGAGAAAAACGACGCAACCGTTTCGAACAATTCTATTTTTGAAGAGGAATTTCAAAACGTTCGGCCTAAAAATCGAGCCGCACCGTAAATTGCGAACCTCACAAATAATTTGGATTGTCGCATAAAGTGCTGGGAACGAATCGTTCGGCCGCGAACTTGTGTAAATAGGCGGTAACGGTCCAGTTCGAGTTAGTTGCGTAATTGGTTGGGTAACCCAGTGATTTACTTTGATTTATTTTTTAGTTTAGATGTTTACTTTATTTATTCACGAATCTGAGAAAAGAGTAGACTGCGTACAAGAGGTCCTTTTCTCGGTGATTTGGTTCCTGGTGAAGTTGTAATGGGTGTTTGATTTTTTAGTACTACACGGGCATAATCAGATGTGTGGATGTGTTTAACTGCTGTTGTATCTTGTTATACTCCACTTAGTATTTCACATATTAAATCATAAAAACGTGTAGTTTGTCATTTCTTTGTCTGTTTTATTTAAAAAACTACTTTTCAAGTAATTCCGGACCTGTTTTGTGCGTATCAGGTAGTGTCATTTTATCGAGTTTATGCAAAAATTATAAACCATTTAAACGCCCGCAGTTGTCATTTCTCGCTTTGTTATACTAGAAAAGCGAGTTTTTTAGTCGTTCTGGACTTGTTCTGAACGTTCTGTATCTAAACGTTCGAGGCAAATTTTTCCCAAAAAAAAAAACGTGAACTAAGGGATTTTTTCGAGATTTGGCAAAAATTTTAAATCGCCGCAAACGCGCGTAGATTGCCATTTCTTGCATTGTTATTCTCAAAAAACTACTTTTTAACTAATTCCGGACCTGTTCTATGCGTATCAGGTAGTGTCATTTTATCGAGATAGATGCGTTTTTTTTTAAATTCAAATTCAATTTCGGCATAAGAGCTGGCGTAGATTTTCAATTATTAAGGGCGGTCGTTTAGAAACGGTTTAGTAGAAAAATATCAACATAAATAAAAAGTCACATTTGTAATTTTTCCAATATATATTACTCCGTTAATCTTGGTTCATTTTTTCTAGATTTGGTTTACATTTTTCTATTTTGGATTACCTTTTCTCTTTTTGGATTTCGTTTTTCTGGTTTTGTTCAAAATTATATCTGCTGTTTTTGGATTAGACTTGTTATTGGGTTGGACTTGGATTTTTGTTACCGAAAGTTGACTTGGAAGATTGATTTTGGTTACTACGTGTAGAAAGCTAAGTCAATTGTTCAGAATAATTTATATTTTTGTTATTGTTTATATTAATTATTGTTAACAAAGTGTTTCTCGAGAAGCATTAACGTATTTACGTATTTATTTAACGTATTTAAATTGTTCATATTAAATTTAGGACTTCATTTAGGCCAGATAACAAAATTAACTCTTGTATTGTTCGTTTCTTGATAATTTACCGGAATTTACCTATTGTAACTGTTTAACATCGTATACTTTTAGTAATTTTCCATTTTTTTAATAATAGTTATTACTGTAAGGAAAAATTACTTGGCGCCCCTTTGTTTTTTTATTATTAGAACCCGACCGAACTCTACTGTCCCAAAAGCTAGCCGACAGGCCTGTAAATTTTGTTAAGTGCTTGTTTACCATTATTAAATAATATTTTTCGATCAAATTTTATTTTATTTTTATCATTTATTTTTTTTTACGTAACAAAATTATGCAAAATAAATCTATTTAAACGCCCGCAGTTGTCATTTCTCGCTTTGTTATACTAGAAAAGCGAGTTTTTTAGTCGTTCTGGACTTGTTCTGAACGTTCTGTCTCTAATCGTTCGAGTCAAATTTCTCCCAAAAAAAAATAACGAACTAAGGGATTTTTTCGAGATTTGGCAAAAACTTTAAATCGCCGCAAACTCGCTTAGATTGCCATTTCTTGCATTGTTATTCTCGAAAAACTACTTTTCAAGTAATTCCGGACCCGTTCTATGCGTATCAGGTAGCGTCATTTTATCGAGTTTATGCAAAAATTATAAACTTAAAATTTTAAGGCCCGCAGTTGTCATTTCTAGTATAACGAATTATACTAGAAAAGCGAGCTTTTTAGTCGTTCCGGACTTGTTCTGAACGTTCTGTCTCTAAACGTTTGAGTCAAAATTTTGTCGAGAAAAGAAAAACGCGAACTAAGGGACTTTTTCGAGATTTCGCAAAAATTTTTAATCGCCGACAACGCGCTTACTTCGTCATTTATTAGTTTGCTATTCTAGAAAAACTACTTTTCAAATAATTTCGGACCTGTTCTACGCGTATCGTAATTTTATCGAGATTATGCAAAACTTGTAATTTATTTAAACACCCGTCATTTTTTGCGTTGTTATTCTGGAAATACGAGTTTTCTAGTCGTTTGCGACTTGTTGTGAACGTTGCAGTCAAAATTTTGACAAAAAACCTATCCTAAGGAATTTTAAATCGTTTTAAAAAGGTGTAGTTTTTCATTTCTTTGTTTGGTATTGCTTTGCTTCCAATGATTTACTTTTATTTACTTTTTTGTGGCTTTTATTTGCTTTAAGTTTGAGAAATATTTACTTTATTTACTTTTTTTAATGGGGTGTGTCGCCGGAAGCCCTGGTAACCTATTTATTCCTATGGTTTTTATATGTTAGTTTATCACTTGTCCGTGAATTATTGATTAAATAAATTAATATGTCTGTCTCGAACGTATCATATGACTCATCGACAGATGATGATGAAGTGATGCACGAAAGACTGCCATGAACGACCCGGAACACAATGCGTGGCGTTAGAGAATTTAAGAAGCGATTTCGTTTATCTAAACAACGTCAGTTGGACGCGCCACGTCGCGTTCTTTCAAACAATTTCAAGCGTTTGGCCACCCCGCGCGATAAAAATCGAGCCGTATTCCAAATTGTAAATCTTATAAATAATGTAATTATCCGATGAAGTTCTGGAAACGAACCGCTCGACCGCGAACTTGTATAAATAGGCGGTAACGGCTCTTAAAGGACCCTCTTAAAGTGTTAAAATATATATATATATATATATATATATATATATATCCGCGCTCGGTGACGTTTCGCTTACGATTAATTCTCAAATTCGTGCAATATCGAACGTTAGAATATTGTTGTAGGGGGGACATAGAGGTTATTTAGTGCTTTATAAATACGTGACGGCGAAACCCATGGGGTTTGAAATCGCGGGCACGGGTCGCTTTCTAAAAAAAAAAAAAACAAGAGAGAAATAACCTAGCGAAGAACGTGTGGGCAAGAGAGAGAGGGTGGGGGAGCAAATCGATTTTTTTTTGTTTACCGTGCGTAATTACAACCGTGCGTTGTGTTTTTCGGCCGTTAATCGGGGCCGTCGAGTAATTTTGACGCAACGCGACCTCAACCGAATCCATTTAAATTTGCGGTTTTCATCGGGGAAGTGGGGGGGGGGGAATACACAGATTACCCGATATCGCGGAACGTCCGAACGTCGCGTTGCGTTCGGAAATAATAATAATTGAAAATATTGAGCCGCACACAATGGGGGGGGGTGAGGGGTTGGGGGGATATTACCCGGAAGCGAACAGAGTCGGACGGATTTTTCATTTCGAGCTTGAAATATGCACATCTGCATGTTTACAGGTGGATTAGTTTTTTTTGAGGGATTACCTGTACGTGTGCGTTATCTATCCGATGTGATACATGTATTTTAATCGGTCGATGTTCGAAAACGCGGCGCGCGCGCCGCGCGTAATTATTTATTTTAGTCGGACATCCATCATTTTTATGAATTGTATTTAAACGCGACGAGTGCGCGCAACGGATTTAAACGAAAACAAATCTTCGCGATACTGTCGGCGACACCTAGTATAAAATAAAAAAATATATATAGTATATGGTATATAAGCAGGTACACCGATGTAAATTCGCGTTCGTGCACGTATAAATAACACGAGCGAGTAAAATATGTAAATACGCTAATGTCGCGTAGCAAATAAAGCTATATATAACGGACATTGATAAAATACCTTTAAGATTATTTACCGCTCTTCGCTGCCGCATTATCCCGTTCTTTTCTTAATAACGAACGCGGGGGTGCGAGCCGAAAAATGGCGTGTTCGTCGCCAGATTAAAAGGTCGGACGTGAATTGGTGGTGTCCAAGATTAACCGCGACCGCGCGGGGTACCCCTTCTCCCAGTTTCGGGATTCGCGAATTTGTCGAAGGTGTTCCGGGGGGCGGGGGGAGGGGGCGAAATGAAATGACGCGGTTTTATTAAATTTCGGTCGGCAACGAAATTTCCGGATTAAAATTTAAAAAAGGAAAAATGCGAATCAGCCGCAATGATGCGCTCGCGCTCGCGCCCGCGCCGACTTCAAATAATAGTGCCGGTCTGGATGCGTTTTAATTTATCAATTAGCGCCCCCGTCCCCTCGGAACCCGATTACGATTTAAAAGAGCGCCAGATTTTATTATTATGAAATCGTTTTCGACGGGCGGACGGGATTTTCTAATTAAGCGAGACAATCCCGGGTGGACTTGTAAATTTTCTACTCGAACGTCGCCGCGAGCCCCCGGCTCGTTAGTTTCGTTTGAGCCGGGGATTTTTTTTTAACCCGGGCACTGGCGGGACGGACTGCTAATTAATCTGATTCTTGGTCTTACGTGCTACGGCCTAATTAACGGGCATGATCCGGATATAAATGTTTTGGATTCGAGATGAGGCCTTAATTGATTTGTCGGATTTGTTCACGAGATTTAAATCTTACCGGCATAATCTCGGTGGCTTGTTCTTGCTTTTAAATTTATAATGCGCCGCTAGCGTCCGACGGATTCGCGGCGACGATTTTTCGCTTGGAGCTCGAGGCGAAGCGGATTCAAATTCGCGGCCATCCAGTACCAAATTTAATTCCGCAATTTAGCGCGGCATCGAAAAAAACGTATCGAGAAAAAACGAGAACGCCCTAACCATCAAACCAACCCCGATGTAAGCCGTGCAAGGGACGAACTTACACAATTTTCGAGCAGTTCAAAAAACAACAAAAGCACACGGAATGTATCGCTCGTTCGACGATTTTCTCGAAAACCGCGCATTTGATCGAAAATTACAAAGAGAGACGTCCGATAGGGCATTTTACGGCAATTCCAAAACACGTTTCGGATTACCGATACGATAATTCGCAACGAAGATAGATCGGTTTAAAGCGTTCGATCGGTCGCCGTTTTGAAAAAGGTTCGAAGCGCGCGGTTCGCGCGTAATTTTAATTCTAATTTTAATCAGACCAACCCCGATGTAAGCCGTATAAGGGACGAACTTACTCAGTTTTCGAGAAGTTAAAAAAAAACAGTAAAAGCACACGGAATGTATCGCTCGTTCGACGATCTTCTCGAAAACCGCGCATTTGATCGAAAATTATAAAGAAAGACGTCCGATAGGGCATTTTACGGCAATTCCAAAACACGTTTCGGATTACCGATACGATAATTAGCAACGAAGATAGATTGGTTTAAAGCGTTCGATCGGTCGCCATTTTGAAAAAGGTTCAAAGCGCGCGGTTCGCGCGTAATTTTAATTCTAATTTTAATCAGACCAACTCCGATGTAAGCCGTATAAGGGACGAAATTACTCGGTTTTCGAAAAGTTAAAAAAAAAACAGTAAAAGCACACGGAATGTATCGCTCGTTCGACGATCTTCTCGAAAACCGCGCATTTGATCGAAAATTACAAAGAGAGACGTCCGATAGGGCATTTTACGGCAATTCCAAAACACGTTTCGGATTACCGATACGATAATTCGCAACGAAGATAGATCGGTTTAAAGCGTTCGATCGGTCGCCGTTTTGAAAAAGGTTCGAAGCGCGCGGTTCGCGCGTAATTTTAATTCTAATTTTAATCAGACCAACCCCGATGTAAGCCGTATAAGGGACGAACTTACTCAGTTTTCGAGAAGTTAAAAAAAAACAGTAAAAGCACACGGAATGTATCGCTCGTTCGACGATCTTCTCGAAAACCGCGCATTTGATCGAAAATTACAAAGAAAGACGTCCGATAGGGCATTTTACGGCAATTCCAAAACACGTTTCAGATTACCGATACGATAATTCGCAACGAAGATAGATTGGTTTAAAGCGTTCGATCGGTCGCCATTTTGAAAAAGGTTCAAAGCGCGCGGTTCGCGCGTAATTTTAATTCTAATTTTAATCAGACCAACCCCGATGTAAGCCGTATAAGGGACGAACTTACTCAGTTTTCGAGAAGTTAAAAAAAAAACAGTAAAAGCACACGGAATGTATCGCTCGTTCGACGATCTTCTCGAAAACCGCGCATTTGATCGAAAATTACAAAGAGAGACGTCCGATAGGGCATTTTACGGCAATTCCAAAACACGTTTCGGATTACCGATACGATAATTAGCAACGAAGATAGTTCGGTTTGAAACGTTCGATCGGTCACCGTTTTGCAAAAGGTTCGAAGCGCGCGTTTCGCGCGCAATTTTAATTTGAAAAATTTCGATTTCTTCGCGAACGCGTCGCAGTCGAATGCGCAATGGGCTGTGGCCGTAGAACATATTCCGAGAACCGTCCCTGTCCTTTTCGAAATATTCGATCATTACTTCTCGATCGAGTTTGCGGGCCTCGTTCCTTTATTACTTCATACTCGCGACCGAAGCACCCCTTACTGTTGTAAGCGGTCATTAAATACCGCAAAAATGCACTGTTTAAATTTTCTTAATTTTTATAATTACTGATTATTGTTGTACAAAATAGATGGATATTGTAAATACTGTCGTAAAACAAGACGCGACAACTGCCCACGTCTTAATTTAATCTGCAATTCCACGTAAGCTACTGTGCCGCCGCGACCGACCGGCCACAGTCGTTTATGTGGAAATGCAGCTTTGAACGGCACACGCGTATTATTTTATATTCGAATTGCTGCTCGTCGCGCGTTAATTAAAAACAATTAGTCCGACGTGCGCGATAACGGCCCTTTTTAATGAAAATATGCATTTTTATTTCCAGACGTGCCCGAAACGAGACTGGTGGGTATTCCCACGACGGACATTGAGGAATTAAAGGATTCGGTGGCGGTCCGTTGCATGGTGAACGCCAACCCTCGGGCCTCGGTGACGTGGAGGAGAGAAGGACAAAGCGTGGCCGCCAGTTTTCAAGAGCTATTGCAGTTCAGTCCCGTCGTGAGACAGCACGCGGGCCTTTACACCTGCCATGCTCGGAATCAGGCCGGCGAGTCGCAGCCCCTGAGGTTCCACTTGGACGTCAAATGTAAGTTTTATTTTTCCCTTTATTTGCCCGGTCCTCTTTGTTATCACAATTTAAAATCAAAGGGCGGCGGCAAAACTTTAGCTCGTCGACTGTCGTATTTTTACAGCATAATACGCTTTTGTCGTGGTTCGTTTTTCTTTTGGACGGTCGCATTTGCAAATATATATGCGCGAGTCGGGTAACGAAACGACAGGAATTTTAATAGGAGAAACAAATTTACGAATGTTAATCTGCCGGAGGCTTTTTTTCGGGGAAAATGTTGTTGATTTTAATCGATCGAATTTGTTGAAATTTTTAACCGACGTGTCGGACAAAGACGTTTTTAGACTTTGTTCGGGCTTGTTTAACACATTAACTGTCACCGAGTACACGTAGAAGTCATATAGGGTTTTGTCCGTTTTTCATTTCGGGCCACAAACCCAAATGCTGCGGCTTATGCTTATCCGCACGATGGCTCGCGCTACATAATAAAATCCACGTCTTTTTCTTTTTTTTTTGTTTGAATTTAATAATTTCGAGCTGTAATACGATCGCTATTTACGCAAGGGACTTTTTAAAATTGAAAACGAAAACAACGCGACTTTTTAAAATCAAGAATAAGAGGTGGGCATTCGAAGACGTTCACAAAAAATAATTGCAGGTATTAGAAAACGGGGATTTTAGCTCACAAAGTTGATTGAAAAACGTAGGCTTAACGTCGTGCGGTCGGTAAACGAAATGACAATTAAAATGGAATAGCGAATGAATTTACCAATCGAAACAAATTCGACTTTTTTTTTCTAATCGAAAATTCGTCGACATCGCAAACCTTCAAAGAACTACGAGATCAAATTCTTGACCCGAATTGTACGTAATGCCATTTCGGCAAAGTTCGAATTAAAAATGTTTTGAACGTTTGAGTTCGATTTCTTTTTGGTCAGAAAATCATTAGGTTTTATCAATTTAGGCCGTCGTCGTGAAACTCGAAAGCGAAACTACCGATAAAATTCTTCGCTTTTCTCTCGGCAAGTTTAAAAACTTCGTGAGTTTCGCGAAACGCCCAATTATAAAAGCGCGTCGTGTTTTTTTTTGTTTTTTTTTTCAAACAGACCGCCGCCCTAACGACAAGCGCAACAATGTTCAAAAGCCAAAAATGATCATTTTCGACGAGCTTAATTTGTCTTGTGCTTTTAATCGACAAAAACGGTCGATTGCGAGCTCGGCTCGCCGCCTCGTTCCGTCAAAAAATTTCGAACGCACGAATTGATACTGCGAACGCACCTCGAAACTGGAGCCAATCGTTCGCGGCGTCGCAAAAGACGGTCAACAACGTTAAAGTCGGCAATTTCACTTTTTGTTCGAGTTTGAGCGCCGCAACGGTTTCTCGTCCCTCCCCCTCCCCTCTGCCGATACGAAGATTGCTCGCGTTTTTTTCGCGGTAAGTCGCCGAAAAACCGTTTAAAAGCGAGTCGGGTTCGTTTCGCCCCGAAAAAGCCGGAAAAAGAACAGACGAGAACTTGACCGACTCTAGAGCTTTCCGATTTTTATTAACTTTCCAAAGCCGCCTAATTTCCCGAATTAGCCGCGATTTAATACCGTCGGCCCGTTTCGTACCTTTTCGGAGATTAATTTGTCGGATTTTAGAATTTCAAAAGACGAGCCGTTTCGTCTGTATTTAAAAATTAACGTTGCTTTCGGCGCCTCCGTTATTATATTTTAGGGCCGTTTGAGATGTTTCGAAGGCGTCCCGCCGTCCTTTTGCGGCGGGAGGGGGCTCAAACGAAACGCTATTAGTTTGATTATTGCGATACGGAACTTCGACTTGAGTCGCGAGTCGACTTGATCAACAAGCAACGGACGTCGACGCGCAGGTACGCCGTTAAAATATTCACGGGGGGGACGTTGTTTTAAGTGCCCTATCGCGCAAAAACGCAGATTTAAACAACGTTAGAATGGAAGTGCGGGCGCCGAAAAGCCCGTTTTCGTAACGCACCTTTCAGGAACCGAAATATACATTTATTTAATCCCGAACGAAGGACCCCGGAGCGCATTTATCAGATCTCCCCCCCGCCCCTCGCCCTCCCGACCCCCTCGCCGTTACCTCGAGCGACCGACATATCATATACCGCCGACTGTGCCACCTGTGTACGTCCCGTAGTCTTCTTATTTTTGAACGAGCCAATCCGATTACTACTTTACATAAAAGTTCACTAACGCGCGCCATAAATGCCGAACACGAATTTTTTTTTTAACTCCCCGCGATGTAGGTCAACGATTTATCGATTCTATAAGTTTGACGAAAGGGTATAGCCGGATAAGCATGGCAAAATGGCCCCCAAAGAAATCTACGAAACAACCTATATTATTACATTGGCAAGTCATAAGGAAACGATATATGCACGTTTTACTCCCTGACCTTCAGTAGTCCTTGAGAAAATCAAAAAAGTATGTACCGGGGGAACTATTTTTTAAATTCGTTTATCTACGAAACTATTATAGCTACGAACATAAATCAAAAACAGATTGTTAGAGAATACTTCATAGCATAACATATGTTTTTTCTATTAGTTTCGACTAATAATAACTATTAAAAAATTAATGGAGAAATTTTGAAAATTGAAAATTTTACAGTTCGGCCAGAGTGACAATCATCAAAAAAATGTCAAATATTGCTACTAATGTCTACTACTACTACTAAAAGTTTCGTGAAAAAAAAATTGGTACAACACTCTGAAAAAAAATAAACGCAAATATTGGTAGCGTCAAAACAAAAACGACAAGTTAAGTTTTTTACGTTGTTTAAACCGCGAATAGTAGTGGTGGTCAAGTAAAAAATATAAGAATATTTCACTACTACTGTAGTTGTGTAAAGCGATCTCATTGTCAGTACCCATCACCATTCAGGAACAGCGCCGGCGCGGCGCTTTAGTCGGACATGCAGTTCAAGTTCTAACATTCTTGCAGTGTTGTTAATATTTATGTTCGACGATTAAAATACGTAGTTCTAGAAATTCGAAAATCGTACTCAGGTCCAAAAAAAGTGCCTTTGTGTAAGCCGTTTACAATCTGTACAACCAATGGCTACATTGTTAATATTGTTGAGTCTTTTTATGTTACTCAAAATGATGCCATAAGAACTACGTTACAACCACATGATGTGTTCATTGTTGATCGTGGTTTTCGTGATGTAATAAACTACATAACTAATGAAGGCTTTACCGTATTTATGCCTGCCTGTAAAGGCAAAAAATCTCAATTAATTACGGAAAAAGCAAACATATCGCGAAAAGTAACAAAAATACGTTGTATAGTCGAAGCTGTACATGGTGCTATAAGTCAAAAATATCGTTTCTTACATCACAACTGAGATAATAAACTGCTTCCAAAGGTACGATTGTTGTGATACGGACAAAGATTGAGTTCAGATGGTGCATTACAAGACGAAATTATTGAATATATGGAAAGCAGAATAAATTCGACAAATACTTTGCGGGAAGATGTCGAGATAATCATCATTGGAATCGTCGGAAATCGTCTTTTCAACATCTAATGGTAACTGACCTCCTAAATTTTCCACGTTTAACTGAGCAAGACTTGAAAGTTTTATTTACAGGCAGTTATCAACTTTCCCAAGCTGTGTCGTAATTATCAGAAATATTGGACAATAAGAATAATCTTCTTGTGCAGTATGTCAAGCAAACACCACATATTATAAAACTTAACGTACGATCGAGACATAAAAATAATAAAGTATATCGTATTTATATCGATTATATTCCTATTGTTGTGGACAGTCCCAACGGTAATAGAACAGTTGGGTGTTGTTCACATGCAGCAACTATAATATATTATTTATCACTCACCCGATAAATGCCGCGTAATATATGTCCAGCAGAGATATTGTCGAAAATATTTGCAACAAATTCTGTTTCTGTTGTCATTAATGAAGATAGTGATGATGATTAATAATATTGACTGTAGGTAAAAATATGTACTCCCTCAGGCAACTATATAACCAGAATTAATTAATAACAATAGAAACGTTTTCTATCGCATTCGATTATATTTATGTACATAAGACATTTGTAACTTTTCTATTAACTGAAATCCCTGTATATAAGACACTTATTTGCATTTTCTGTTTTGTTTATATTTTATATTGTCATAATTGTTGTTTTATTTTGTTATAGTTTATATTTTTGTTTATGTAGGTGCGGTACATTATATAGTAGTAGTGACTATAGAGAGTACATTATTTATTTTCAAACTGTTGTACCAATTTTTTTTTCACGAAACTTTTAGGAGTAGTAGTAGACATTAGTAGCAATATTTGACATTTTTTTGATGATTGTCACTCTGGCCGAACTGTAAAATTTTCAATTTTCAAAATTTCTCCATTAATTTTTTAATAGTTATTATTCGTCGAAACTAATAGAAAAAACATATGTTATATTGTGAAGTATTCTCTAACAATCTGTTTTTGATTTATGTTCGTAGCTATAATAGTTTCGTAGATAAACGAATTTAAAAAATAGTTCCCCCGGTACATACTTTTTTGATTTTCTCAAGGACTACTGGAGGTCAGGGAGTAAAACGTGTACATATCGTTTCCTTATGACTTGCCAATGTAATAATATAGGTTGTTTCGTAGATTTCTTTGGGGGCCATTTTGCCATGCTTATCCGGCTATACCCTTTACTGTTTTAATAGTTTGCCGATATTGTAACGTAGATAACGATTTTTGTGTACAAATTACGTCGGGAATTGCTACCAAAGCGCATTTGTAATAGGAAATTAAAGTGGAAGTTTAAAATAGCGCGCTCGTAAATTCCCTTTTATATTATTTAGTTGATTTATCGATGGGGAAGTTAATATTCGATGGGGTTTCCTCTCTGTTTAAATAGCCGCCTTTGTTTACGTACGACAACGTTACGGGAGCTCCCCCGTATTTGTTTCACCCCCGCGTTTTCGCCCGCCGCCGCCGCCTGCACTTATTAAGGCGAAGTACGTGTATCCGTTTCGACGGCTTGTCAGCAGAGTCGTTTTCGAATTTTCTTTAAATACGCTTCGCTGTCGTTCAGTTTGCCGAAGTCGTCGAAATGACAGCGATATTTCGGATTTGAAAAGGTCTTTGATGGTTTTATGTTATAAAAGAGACGTACGTCGAATTAATTTATACGGTTTGCTCGTCGAGCGAATTTGATCGAGATTTTTTTTTAAATTACTTCAAACGTCCTTTTCTCGACGAAGTGAGGAAAGTTACGCGCGCGTCCCGGAATCCCGCGCGTTTCCGCGTAAAAGCGGAACGTTCGACCTTTAGGATCCGCAAACGCAGGCGGGTTCGCCAATTTCGGTTGGTCTCTAGACTTGTTTCGTTAAACTAAAAGGTTAGTTTTAGTAATTGAAAAAATAATTTCGGGGGGGAGGCGGCGCAAGTTGGACACTTGGACGCGGACGCTTCGCGCCCCACATGGCCGTTGGACTCGATTAATGGAGCCCGAGCGCTAAAATTATAATTTAATCTAAAAAACGCGTGATGGTTTTGTCGGACGTTTTAGTAGGTTTTTTTTGTCTCCCCCGCCCGCCCCGGTTTTACGATTGAGGCGACGACGCGCCCTTAAAATAACGGACGTTATATAATGAGTTTCGAGTCGATTTGCAAGTATAAGTGTATCTGAAGAATAAATAGCCGAGTTAAAATGACTCACTGTTTCGTAACCAATCGAAATTGCGTTCGCGTGCCGAAATAGTAAAACACTGTTGATGATAAAGCGTACGCGGGGTGATGATTTTAATACAGTTAATATTTGGTTTCTTAAGCGAAATAGTTTAATATTAGTCCTCGACGTTCCGCGTGGAACGCGAACGTTTCCAATTTAATTTACAATTAGACGCCGACTCGCATGCGCCACACGTCGTTTTTGCTTGTAAAATTTGAATACCCATAACGTCGATAGATTTCGCGAACGAATCAAACAAGAAAAGGTAATCGACGCGACCTAGTTTCTCGCCCCCTAAAATAAACGACCGCGACGGAATTACGGATCAAATACAACCATTAAAACGGTAGTAAGTGATTTTACCGAACCGATCCCGTTGCCGAGTAATAACAATAATCGAGTGCGCTCAGAATGTGGAATTCTAATCTCCTAATCAAGTATCTTCTCGTTTCCCCTTTATCTGGGCTCGCGTTTCCCACAATAGCAGCTGTACCAGATCCTTATCCCGATTTCTGCACGCTTCCGCGGAGCCGTTAGAAAAGCACATTGTGTGCGAACTTCCTCATCTTTAGTAGTGCCCTATGCAAACACGCAAAACGGAGTAAGTGAAGATCCAGGCCGATTATAAGTTGTGATGATTGCGACCGGGCCCTAAACCAACATGGCGCGTCCAGTTATCAAATTAGCCTCCTAACTAATTAACGAACAAATTACATCCCGAACTGAGAGATTTACTAATCCCGAAACTTTGCCGGATGGCGCTGTAATTGATATAAGATTATGCGTGTTACACGACCTCCTGCGGTTTTAATGCGTGACAGCCGCCGAGCCGGGGGGGGGATCCGTTATTGATGCGGTCCGCCGGGAGATAAGCGTCTTAACCTGAACGAGTCGATTGAACTCGTGCCGGACGATTTTTTTTTACTGCAAAACACTCGACTGGAACCAAGCCGCCGTTACTGCCTATTTATACAAGTTCGTAGACGAACTCGGCCGAAGAGCGGCTTATTTCAAGGACGTCCAGTAGAGGAACATGCACAGTCATAAACGGTGGTTGTTCCGATTGACGCTTCAGGCACGAAATCCCCAAAAATTTGGATATTTTTACTGCCATCTATCGGCTTTGCGTGAAATTTTGCCGCCGACGCCGCCAAATCAATTCAAAAAACAAAATCGCAACAGTCGTAATTTGGTGTCGTCGCTGCCGCACGTCTTCCTCTACTGCGATGCGATCGAACATTCGAGAATTCCGTTAATTTTATTATCTTACCATGAGCTGTGAGTCATTGATTATGACGCATAGGATACAATTTGCTCGTTACAATATTGACGCAACGAACAATTTTAAAGATAGACAAGACCCCGAGGGAAACCCGCCCCGTTATGTACACGATCAAACTCGGCCGTGCCGACGATAAGCTACAAAACGCGAGACACTGGATTAGGTCGTTGTTCAACGGGCAATGGGACGCTATTAGATCATTTAAAAAGTTTATTTTAAATATTATTGAATGCAAAATATTTTTAACGCCTGTCGTGCGTTGTTGCGCGGTCCCGATTTTTGCATAGAAATTTTCGAAACACCCTGTGTATATGTCGAATATTCCGAAAGCGCCCCCTCGAGAGACCTCCGCAGAACTCGCGCGTCGATTTCGCTCGAGATCGGACGATAACAAAAATCTCAGAAAAATTTGAAACTTTGCAGAATTGTAGTACTAGTCGACCCTAATCGAGAGCCGCATTCCGTTCGTGCTCCTACGCAGTTAAGAGGGTGAATTTCCACCATTGAAAAATTTTAAATCGACGGAAACGCGCTTAGATTGCCATTTCTTGCGTTGTTATTCTCGAAAAACTACTTTTCAAGTAATTCCGGATTTGTTCTACGCGTATCAGGTAGCGTCACTTTATCTAGATTACGCAAAAATTGTAATCTATTTAAACGTCGGCAGTTCATTATACCAAAAATGCGAGTTTTCTAATCGTTTCCGACTTGAGCTGAACCGTTACGTCTCAAAACGTTCAGGTCAAAATTTTGCCGGAAAAAAATCGCCGAACTATAACTAAGGAATTTTTTTCGAGATTTCACAAAAACTTTAAATCGCCGGAATCGCGCTTGGATTGTTATTCCCAGCTAACAATTTTTAAATTACGCGGCGGATTTCTGTTGGTATTACTCGTATATAAACGTCAATATCAGGTTAAATAACAAAGGCAGTGACGTACTGCAGAAAATGATTAAATTAAACTAATAATATTTTAACGTAGTAAACATGTTCAAAAATAACATAAGTGGTAAAATACGTGAGACCGGACGTAATTATTTATATATGTAACAGCAGGTATAATATTTCGTTACTCCAAACAATTCAGAATTCCTTTTGCCTAATTTATCACCGCTACTGACTGCAAATGTTTTCATACCAATAGAAATCCACCGCGAAATTTAAAAATTGTTAGTTGGGTTTCTTGCGTTGTTATTCTCGAAAAACTACTTTTCAACTAATTCCGGATTTGTTCTACGCGTATCAGGTATTGTCGTTTTATCGAGATCACGCAAAAATTGTAATCTATTTAAAAGTCGACAGTTCATTATACCAGAAATGCGAGTTTTCTAATTGTTTCAGACTTGACCTGAACCGTTACGTCTCAAAACGTTCAGGTCGAAATTTTGCCAAAAAAACGGGATTTTTTCGAAATTTTGAAGATGAAACGGTCGTTGGCGTCGACGGCGGCTCTAAGACAGTAGAGGTTGCCCAGAGAATCGTGCTTGTTGGGGGGTCGGACGATATCCTGTAAACCGATAGAAGCAATTGCCGGGATACTATCGGCAGACCTCCTCATTTTGGAACGTCGGCCCAACCGCGAACGGTTTAGGACATAAAGGGCTGCCGGGAGTTGCTCGGGGAGTCGTGTGCTCTTGCGTGACGAAGGGGACTTAGACCCAGCGCTTCGCCTCGGGATTGGGCCTTGGGTCGAGACTCTCAGTGGGCAGTGAGCCCACCTTTTTCGCGTGCCGCAAGTTTTCGGGGGTTTCCTTTGCATTTTCCTTAAAAATAAGATGAAACGGCGCCGCAGCCTTCGGGCGTTACGTCAATTAATAGTTTAATTCCGACCCGTCCGGGAACCTGTTACGTCTTCCGCTCCGAATGAAATTGATTCGCTCGCCGAAACGCACCGCAACAATTGAATACAATCGGCGGGCCATTAATTCGCGCAATTCACGTGCGTTTTCCTCGTTCGCAACTTAATCACAAGAACGGGGCCAGCTTTCGTCAAACGTTCAACGGCGCACATATACGTTTTAGTTAGACAATTTACCGATTATAGTTATTGTTGTTGCTGCCGCGCCGCGCCCGGTCCCGCCATTCTATTTGTATTGTTTAATTACAAACGGGTCGAGTGCGCGAGAGGAAGACATGCTTAAATTCCTCCGTTTCGAGGCGCGCATTAATATTTAGAGCGAATTTCCTACAGTACGGTAATTAGAGACGACACGTGTTTAGGGAAAATTCCCCAGACGCTTCCCCCGTACAGGTGACATCTGGAATCTACACCTCGAGCCTACCAATTTTCTAATGGTTTCCGGCCCCCCGAACTTCATTGCCTAATTCTTTCTGGACCTTTTCGCTTCGCGACGCGACGCTTAAAACGTTTAGCTTTCGTCGGTATGACGAATCGATAACGCACAGATAGGCTGGTTTCAGACGGACGATACGCGTATGCGATTCTCGTACAGAAGATACAGAATTAACATTATAGCAAATGTAAGCTTTCAGACGCTCGATACAGCCTTCATACAGTATCGCATACAGACTTCTAAAATCACGACAGTTCGGACCTCGTCGACTGTAGGATCGGTGTCAGTCGGAAAATACGAAAACTCTTTGTGTGTGATGGATACAGAACTAACATTACAATATATGGGATCTTTCAGACGGCGATACTCGCTTCATACAACGTCGCATACTAAATTTGAGTATCTCGCGAAGGTCGGCCGCCAGGCGGCAGCAAAATGCTATACTCTGTTTCTTTAGAAACATACAACATGCTATACTCTGTTTCTTAATTAGGAGGAGTAAATTAAAATTTCCTCCTAAACAACGCGCTCGCCGATTGGCTACGTGCGAGATTAGTTTACGCTGGGTAATTTGCCGTACGCGCTATTAAATCTCCGGTAATTTATGTTTACCTACACGTGCGACAGTTGATAGGTATCGACTTTAAAGTGTTTTAAAGTCATTTCTTGTATATTACCAATATGAAAAATAGTTCTTTTCAGAATTAAACTGATCATTTTGTAATAAATTCAAATCCAAGAGCAAGTATTGCATCTGCAGTGTCACCGCAAACTAAAACGCCCCCATTTGGGGCATTAGTTTTCTGCTGAAAAGCAAACTATTTTGAATATGTAGAAGAAACTAAAATTAGATGATGCAAATTCGGTATTACCTACGTTAAAAATTGTACTTTTAGCAGTTTAAATTAACAGCCCTGATATTACACACCCTTTTAATACTTTAACACTCATCTTATTCATCATACATTGACACATTTCGAATTGTCACTGCATTGGTACAACCGACTCATTATCAAATGGACGGGGGGGCGTGGTCTAAAACAGCGAGATTTAACACACAGCTCTGTATTTCATTTTCTTCGAGACATATTTAACTATGTAAGTGGAGACGTTTGCATTTACTGACATAAACAAAACATAAATCGTTAAATACGTTACCGACATTTCTACAGGTCTAAAGTCTATGTTTACATTTATGCCGTTGGATCTAAGTAGGTGTATTAACATTAAATTTAAAAATTGGTTGTGCTGTTTGTAATATACAGTAGAGTCCAGTTAATCTGAACCACGCCACTGAAAATGCGGTTAATCTGAACAAAAGTAAGTTAGAAAAATACTACAGAGTGAAAAGTGAAAATAGAACAATGTATAGAAAACATTGCACTTATTACGGTTATAAAAATGATAAAAATAAAATACATAAATACTGTACTTAATAAATGAATTGTTTGGCTTATTCATAAAGTCAGTAATTGTTTCTTTTGTCGTAATGTTGAAAACGTTAAACGTGTCAGACAGACGCTGGTTAACTTATAGCTTACAGCAATGTAAAAACTTTGTATTTGCTACTCGCTACTGCATTACAAGAATGATTTTGGTTAATCTGAAAATCTGGTAATTCAAACAGGTTTCAGTCCTAATTCGTTCGGATTAACAGTACTCTACTGTATGTGTAATTGTTTATCTTCGGAGTTATTCTAGAAAATTAATAAGTAAATATATTTATTTACCTATTAATTTTTTATATATTACAATGTCACTATTATGACATATATTTATGTCACAAGTCAATACAAATAACAAAAAAATACAAATTACGCCAAATAGGCATAACAAGCGTTAGTGAGTCTTCAGAGGCCTAATCAGTATCTAGTGATTCGTCACCAAGGAACGTTTCCTTTTACTTTTGCTGGATTAAGTCGTTTTACCGGTGTTCGTGAAGTTAGCAGCCACTTTCTTGAATTTTTCATAATCCGAACGCTAATCGCTACGTAAGTATTTGTAAGCCAAAAAAATTCGTTCGTATGTTTCATCCGAACGAGATATTCATGTTTTAAAAATCGGCTGCTAACTTCCAGGCAGCAGTCACTTTTTTTCAAAAATCAACGAAAATGGTCTCGACCGTTAGTAAGTCGTTAGTAAGTATTTGTAAGTCAAAAAAAATCGTTTGTAAGTCGAAGGTGACCCATATTCGCACCCAACCATAAAGTAATTTAAAAAATATGCCGTTCGAAAAATATTTTGCGAGGGAAATAAGGAACAATTTTATAGTTTTATAACCACAGTGTACTTTGGGTATACTTTGTACGAATTAGGACATACGTATCTCAAAGTTTGGATTTTTGTATTTATCGAAATATATCCTACCGATTTTAAATGAGTAAACCGAACTGTACTGTGGCTTTACCCATATCAACTGGAGTTTTATAATTTCTTAATTTTAGAACTTTTATAAATTTTACAAGTTAATCTTACACACGGAAGAAACAATTAAAATTATTAAGAAAGGTCAATAATTGTAGTGTTAGCACTAAATTATAATTATTTAACACAAACATAATCCTAGAAAAGAAGTTTTGTAAAAAAAAGTGGTAATTAATTTTTTCTTCTGAAATTCGTATAGAATATGACCACATTGATTGTGGTCTTTACCACATTTGACTTACAAACAATTTTTCTTTTACTTATAAGTAAGGACAAATGAATATTCGTTAATGACTAAGACCACCTTCGTTTCTCATTATAACGAAACTTAAACGATTTCTTTACATATATTACATTGTATTATAAATTCTTACTAATGTTACAGACAACTGTCATTTATTTTTGAAACAATTTCTGTTGACTTCATTCTTTCTCTTGAAACATGAATATTTCTGTCACTTGCGACTTACAAACGAATTTTTTTGACTTACAAATACTTACTAACGACTTACTAACGATCGAGACCATTTTCGTTGATTTTTGAAAAAAAAGTGGTTGCTGCCTGGAAGTTAGCAGCCGATTTTTAAAACATGAATATCTCGTTCGGATGAAACTTACGAACGATTTTTTTTTACTTACTAACGATTAGCGTTCGGATTTTAAAAAATTCAAGAAAGTGGCTGCTAACTTCACGAACACGTTTTACCGTTTTACGTTTTATGTTTCTAGCACTATGTATGCCTAGAAGAATTAGAGCCGTTATTAAACATAAAAATAATGTAACCAAAATGGTTACTTTTGACATCCGTATTTTATATTTTTTTATAATTTTGGTTACTTATTATTTGCATCTCATTTGATTGAGTGCCAATAATAATAACAATTGTATGTTATGTGTAACGGATTAACTGAAAACTGGTCGGGATTCCTAGTATTTAAAAAATACCCGAAAAAGGCTATTTTCCCTAAAACTGTAACTTTTATTTAACCCCTTAACCGCCGCAATATAAATTGAAAAATGGGTTCCAGAGGCCAACTTTTTTTTTCACGCGAATTCTCTTTTTATATACATAATTTAGTATGTAAAGTCTAAAAATTGCATATTTGAGGATTTTAATAATTTTTTTTAACGAGATGCTGCTTAGCTTCACGTGGCTCCATAAACGCGCTTGACGTTTTCTGGGTATGTGATGCACGTTAGCATCTCAGCTTTTCTGCTAGTTAGGGCAAGCCTAAATGCTTCGAAGCAATGTTTAGATCTCAAATATGAAAACAGAACGTGATACTCGATAGGAATTTGATACATATGATAGTTGCTGCGAATCTTATCGTAACCAATATGCTTGAATGTGGAATAAAAACTGCCGATATAAGAGGTCTGCCCAAGGCAGATCTCTTATTTCGCGTTGAAGTGTTGCGTAAGAACCATGTCGCATTACGAAAAGGAACAGCGTTACATTCAGGATTTGTTAGAAAAGATTTTATCTGATGAGGTGGCTGAAGACACGGATGATTCGGTACGTGATTTAACATACGCTCCTCATGATACTAATTCCAGCGAAGAAAGCGATGGATTTCCGTGTGAACCTAGTGCTAAACGTAAAAAAGTAAATTCAAGGGACAAAACTTCTAGCCCGGTACCGTCTACTTCCGGCATTTCTATCATTCAAGCAACTGCCGATGTTCATTCAGATTCTGTATTAGCAACAATCGAAAATGTCATTGCTCAATTACGTATAGATCATAGTTCATCGGAAGATGAAGAAGAAACTGTAGAGCTGCAGTGGAATGCTGTTCAGGGCAAACATATAAAAAATATCCCTTTTAGTATAAATAACACAGGACTAAAACCTGAAATTTTTGATATGTATGAAAAACATCCGTGCGATTTTTTAAATTTATTCATAAGTGATGACGTAATAGATGTAATAGTTGCAGAAACCAACAGATACGCGTCCCAAAGAAGATCAGAGAAAAGGATTTTACCAAAGTCGAGATTGCATAAATGGATTGATACAAATAGTAATTAAATAAAGATTTTTCTTGGGATATTGATTTGGATGGGTCTATGTCGTCTGCCAGCGCTGACTTCATATTGATCAAGGAATCGACTATATAGGAATAAAATAAAAAATATAATGTCCCGAAATCGTTTTGAGCTGCTGCTGCGAATGTTGCATTTTAGTAATAACGAGGACGATAATAAAGTCGATCGTCTTCATAAATTATCACCATTACTACAAAAATTAAGAAGAAATTTCAAAGAAATTATAGTACCGGGCAAAGAATTATGTGTCGACGAAACAATGGTGCCATTTAAAGGACGCCTGGCATTTCGACAATTTATTAAAAACAAACGGCACAAATTTGGTGTCAAAATATATAAACTTTGCCTTGAAGGTGGATATACGTATGACCTAAGGATTTACAATGGGAATGACAAACTAGATAATCAGCCAGCGTCTTCAAGTGTCGTTCTATCTTTGGTAAATGACTTGTTAGGTGTAGGTCGCACTGTATACTCTGACAATTTCTACACCAGCATCTCACTAGCACACACTTTGTTGGACCATAATACGCACTTGGTTGGTACACTAAGATCAAACAGAAAACTAAATCCAAAAGAAATAGTAAAGGAAAAGTTACGAAAAGGCGATATAATTGGAAGAGAAAGCAATACGGGCGTCGTTGTTAGTAAATGGAAGGATAAACGCGAGGTTCTTATGTTAAGTACAAAGCATGGGATCAAAATGGTAACTGTGAACCAGCGAGGAGGTACAGTCGAAAAAACAGCTGTAATTGTCGATTATAACAGATGTAAAGGATACATAGATCTATCTGATCAAATAAAATCATATTCATCGGCGTTGAGAAAAGGGGTGAAATGGTACCGCAAGGTGGCTGTAGAACTCCTTCTAGGATCTTCTCTCATCAATGCTTATATAGTTCACCAAGAAGTTACCCAAAACAAAATGTCTATCACGACATTTAAAGAAGAATTAGCTCCGTATTTACTTCAGAATGCTGCTAACGAAACGGTAGAAAATAAAGAACCGCGTCATTATTTACAAGAAGTAGAAAATCATGCAAGGAGAAGATGCGTGGAGTGTTACGCAAAGTTGTTCAAAGAACATGGCAGGCAACACGCACAAAGAAAAGCCAGTTATTCTAAATATAAGTGTGTTCAATGTGAAAAATTTTATTGCATCACATGTTTTTGTAAAGTTCACACTTGCACCAAATAAAAACATAAGATTTTCTGTATTACATTTTTATTTGCATTATTCTTATTTTCCAGTAAAATTAAATTTTAGTGTTTTGTTTATAAACAAAGAATAAGATTATACCTGTTTATATTCTAACATTACCTTCTTTTTACTGTTTAGTGTTTTTACTATTAGTGTTTTTTTGAATAAAATTATATTTTTGATTTGAATTGTGATTCTTTACAAATAGTAATAGTAGTGATTATTTAATAATAAAATAAAATATTTTATAGTCAAACTCTGTAAATCTTTACAAAAAAAAAGATTTCTGTGAAAAGAAATGTACAAGAAACATTTAAAAGTATCTTCGTTTGAAGCCTACAAATAGGCAACTGAATATGCAATCATTAGGCTAAATGTATGGTTGGGTACAGAGGGCCACACGGTTTAGCTATACCATACAAACTTACGAATATCGAGATGTTACGAGTTATCACACGGCCTGGAAAACTTTCCGACGTGAGATGCAAGTTAGCATCTCGCGGCGCGGTAAATAAAAAAGTTGAGATGCAAGTTAGCTTCACGTGGCGATTAAAGTGTTAACTAAACTACATTATAGGAGTATTTAAAACTTTCATTTATTAGGGTTTATGCCAATTTATTGTGTTTTGTTAATGTCATAATTGCAAAACTGACATGCGTATACTGACGACAATCTTACAATAAGACAGATTGAACGTTAAATATTAAAATATTAATTATGAATTTGTGTGATTGACTCAAATGTTACAAAAAACAAATTATTATATTAAAGAACGCCAAAAATTTCGCAAACGTGTAGTAGTTACAATTCACAAATAAGTATCGCTTTTTGATTATGTTTATAAGTCAGTGGATATAGTTGTCGCTCACTCGCTCTATGTAACGCTGACAACAATTTAATTACTTTAAATTATCGCAAGAGAATTTTGTACGCGATACGTGAATCGCACACGCGTATCTTCGTCTGAAACAGGCCATAACGCGCGCGAACGCCTCAAAAAAAAAACAAACAACAACAACAATCCGGAGTCATCCGGATTTCTTTGCGGTTCTCGGCTTTCTTACGGTTGCGGTCGCGAGGCGTGGGCGGGGAGGGGAGGGGGGAATACAATAAACGCGCGTTTAAATTTTAAACTGCGGACGGACATACATTTCCATTTGCTCGCTAGTTTTTCTTCTTTTTTTTTAGGTTACTTCGCGCGAACATCCACCGCCGGCTCGCGCGCTCGATCTTCATTTACTCGAGCGAGAATCGCGGGGGGGGGGTAGGGTTAGGAGGTGGCGGAAGTTCGAGCCGTTCGCGTCGCCTCTCGACGAGGCGCGGTTTTTCTTCCGTTTCGCGTCGAGCCCCACGTTGGGCGCCAATTTGTTCTTCGATCGCGTTCGACGACGTAATTCAAACAATTTCGCAACTTCGCCGTTAGACCCGGGGGAAAAGGGGCTTAATAAGATAGAATACCTGCCGGCGTGCGCGCGTGCACGCACCGACGGGCCTAATGACAATTGCAAACGGCGAATTTGCATACAAATACCTAATAATAAGGAGGCGCGGATGTTCCAAATTATACGCGATTCGTAAGTTAAATTACAACACGAAAACTATCACGGCCATAAATACGTTATACTTTATCGCTCGACAAACTTGCCGGAACTTAGTTTGACTTAGGGCTAAGTATATACGTGGAGCACACAAACAACTAGGTACTTTATAATTATATAACGTGCTAGGTACATATTTAAACATAACTAAAACCAGAACTAGAAGGGACTCCGTTCGATAGGTTTACGGAAAGTTTCGGGGAGGTTTGTAGAATAATTAAAATGATGTAAAGCGTACGTGTGTGCATACGAGGAGCGATCGAATAATTTTCGAACAACACCTTGCGGCAACTTTAACCTCCCCGAAATCTATTTGTTCGGCGGTTATTTCAATTCCGCCGCCTTTAAGTTGTTCTCGTTACGTACGCGAGTTCGCGCGTTTTATTGCTTATTTCCAGGTTTATTGCGCACTGTTTGTAACCCGACGGTAATCTTAATTTATGCCCGTATGACGCACTCGTCGGAATTAATTTTAATGCTGCGACAATAAACGTTCGGGGGCGGCGGGGGAGGAAAAAAACGGGTCCGTTACGTCGGGGTGGTAATTGGGGATTTTAACCGTGCCCCCCCCCCCTCGCATCGCGCCCTAGACAATAAAACTACATCCGAGCCGTACGACGAAACGGAACATTAAAATAGTTCCGGGGGCTCTCCGCCGCGGAGATATGCAAATTATATGTGCGAGTGTACACGTACGTTACTCGAACGAGCAACGTAATAAAGTGTCTGGGCACAATTTAGATGTTAAAGGAATCTTTTATTCTTCGTGCATTTTAAAATGCGCGCCTGTTCGTACGGTACGCGAGTTGAAAATACTTTCGCACCGCGATGTTACGGTTCGCGTTCTGAAAATGACACGGTTTCGTTTACGCATAATATCTGTCTATCTATTTGGAAAGGTTATTTAATATTACATACTTTCGCGAGCGCATATTTCGCCCGACGGCGCCGCTATATAGTACGTAACTACAAAATATCTGGCAGTTTGGTTGGGTGGTCGTCGTTCGAACAAACTCACAATTATACGTTATAATGCTCGTGGTTCAAACGGTGTGGCAGCGAACCAAGCTCGACGTGCGGGCGCGTTCGTTGCGACTTAAACGAACAATTTGATGGATTAATTCAGAAATAATGTAATACAATTGTGGTCCTTCGAATCGGACGCCGCCATTTCTCGCGGATCGATGGGAAGCTCAAAAGAAACCAATTTCATCATCGTCGTCATTTTCGGTCCGCCAATCGTCCCCGCACGTTTTAGCGACCTACGTCCTGCGACGTTCGTGTTTTTGACATCTGCGCCCCTCGGCAGAGGCGCGGCGAGCAAAATTGAACGAGACAAACTCGAAACTCGAACCTCGAAAGTCAAAGTGGGGGGGGGAGGGACTTTCGATGCTTTTAGTTTTTGACGACGCCACGTGGAGACGGTTGACGACCATTTTTCGGCCGCGCCGCAAGCGTATCTTGGTTATAAACCTGGCCGGCGCGGCTCCAACAGGACGGAGCGACATTTTACACTTCTATATCTAGAACGTCCGGGCGAGCACCTTTGGACGCGCATCTTTAGACGCGCGCATTTAGACGCGGACCGATTAGGAACGAGCACTTTAGGACACAAACCGTTTAGCCGCACGAACTTATAGGCGCAAGCGCTTTATGTCCGCACCGTTTAACTTTCAGGCGCGAGCATTTTAAGCACAAACCGTTCAGCTGCACGGACTTTTGGACGCATGAAGTTTTCAGGCGCGAGCACTTTAGGCGTGGACTGCTTAGGCGCGAGCACTTTAGGCGCAAACCGTTTAAGTACATTGATTTTTAGACGAATGAACTTTTAGGCGCGAGCACTTTACGCGAAAATCGATTAAGTGCAGCGAATTTTAGACGTGGAAACTTTTAGGCGCGAGCACTTTAGGCACAAATTGTTGAGCTGCTCGGACTTTTAAACGAGTGAACTTTTAAACGTGAGCACTTTAGTACATAAACCGTTCGAGTACATGGACTTTTAGTTGAAAAAAACCTTTAGACGCGAGCACTTTAGGCAGAAATCGTTTAGCCGCACGGACTTTTAGACAAAAGAACTTTTAGGCACTTTGGGCGCAAGTCGTTTAGGTGCAGCGACTATTACCCGTAGAATCTGTTAGGTGTGAGCACTTTAGGCAATAATCGTTTAGCCAAACGAACTTTTAGACGAACGAACTTTAGGCGCGGTTCGTTTAGGCACACGGAATTTAGTCGAAGGCACTTTTAGGCGTAATCCGTTTAGGTACGTGGACTTTTAGACGGAAGAACTTTTAGGCGCGATCACTTTGAGCGCAAGTCGTTTAGGTGCAGCGACTATTAGCCATAGAAACTTTTAAGTGCGAGCACTTTAGGCAGAAATCGTTTAGCCGCACGAACTTTTAGACGAACAATCTTTTAGGCGCGGTTCGTTTAGGTGCACGGAATTTAGTCGAAGGAACTTTTAGGCGCAATCCGTTTAGGTACGTGAACTTTTAGACGAAAGAACTTTTAGGCGCGATCGCTTTGGGCGCAAGTCGTTTAGGTACAGCGACTATTAGACATCGAAACTTTTAGATGCGAGCACTTTAGGCGCAAACCGTTCAGCCGCATGGATTTTTAGACTAGAGCACTTTAGATGCAAACCGTTTAGGTACATGGACTTTTAGACGCGAGTACTTTTAGACGCAAATCGTTTAAGTTCATGGATTTTTAGACGAATGAACTTTTAGGCGAAAATCGTTTAAGTGCAGCGACTTTTAGACGTAGAAACTTTTAGGCGCGAGCACTTTAGACAGAAATCGTTTTAGTACCCATTTTATATTAGCAAAGTAATGTTGTGCGAGTGTGCTCCTCGAGATATAAATGCACAGTAATAAACGCGTGACCTCAGGTCAAGAGTTGATATCAACGTAGAAAAGTAAATATTTTTCGTTAATTATTATTTATTATTTAATATTACACTCACTAAATTGTGAAGTACTACTTAAAACCTTATAATTTAATTTAACTACTTATATACAGGGTGAGGTCATGGCCAATAACCCATACTATAATAACATGTCGTGCACACAACCAAATTCAACAATGTATAATCAGAATGTCCCACCACAGTATTTACCAGCCAACATGTGTTACTCACAACCAATAATACCGCAACAACCCCAGTTCAATCGTCATTTAGCCTTAGTCAACAACAACATAACATGCAGATCCCAGTGCAATTTCCTGTAATTGAAGAGTGGCAAACTGCTAAACATAATAAAAAGAGGATCAGAACTACGGATGATATTGACTTTCAATCGAGCCAAACCGACTCTAATGGATACTGGTTAAGCAATAATAGATTTAGCAGTCTCACAAATGAAGAGACAATGGAAACAAACGCAGATAATAATAAACAAAACAAGGACCCAAAACCACCTCCAATTTATATTGCTGGAGTGGAGAATATAAAACCTTTAATCGCCGAACTAGATAAAGTAGCAAAGAAAAGTTTCAATATAAAACTCTAAATAGAGAGGAAGTTAAAATTGAATCGAAAGATGGTCAAACATATAGCAGCATTATTAAAATGTTGATTGACAAAAACACTCAATATCACACCTACAAGCCCAAGCTACCCATGTTTTTCATAGATATGAAACAAAATACTAACAACAAGGACATCTATAAAATAAAATTATTAATGAACACTAGTGTGACATTCGAAGCACCGCATACAAAAAGAAACATACCCCAATGTATGCGGTGTCAACAATATGGACACACAAAGAATTTCTGTAAAAAAAGCCCGCGCTGTGTAAAATGCACAGAAAATCACCTAACATCAGACTGTCCTAGAAAAATAAAAAACAATGAAGTCAAATGTGTAAACTGTAATGAAAATCACCCTGCTAATTACAGAGGGTGCATTGTACATAAGCAGATTCAGCAAAAACTTTATCCGCAACTGAGAAATCAAGCAAGTGAACCAAGAACTTTCAGTACACGAGATATTCAACCCAATGTATCCTATACTCAACATCTGCAACAAAACTCACAACAAATAAACAATCCAAATCAAACAAATTTACCATTATCTACCCAACCAACAAGCGATATAGTGGAGCTAAAAAATATGATGAAAGATCTCATTAGTCAAATGAGCACAATGATGAATCTTATCTCCACTCTAGTCAATAAAATGTCTTAATGGCTCGGTTGCTCAAAGTGGGTGTATGGAACGCCAACGGCTTTATGCCTGCACGCACAAGAAGTTAAATTATTTATACAAACTCATCACTTAGACGTAATGCTAATATCAGAAACACATTTCACCAACAAAAGTTACCTAAAAATCCTAAAATACTACATATATGACACCAAACATCCTGATGGTACTGCACACGGGGAACTGCAATCATCATCAGAGAAGGAATTAAGCATTATGAAATAGAAGGCTATTGTAAAGAAAATCTACAAGCAACTACTGTGGCTTTGGAAGATAACGTAGAAACTCTAAATCTATCGGCAATATACTGTCCGCCTAAATATAACAACAAACAGAAAGACTTTGAGAATTACTTCAAAACACTCGGAAAAAAATTCATCTAGGCGGGGGACTGGAATGCAAAACACCAACACTGGGGTTCACGGTTAACGCTAACAAAAGGCAGAGAATTATACGCAGCTTTAAAAGCAAACAACCTTACTGCAATGTCTACTGGGCAACCTACCTACTGGCCTACCGACAAGAGAAAAATTCCAGATTTACTAGATTTTGGCATTGTAAAAGAAATGGATGTCAAAAAGCTCAAGACAGGGGCCTGCTTCGATCTTTCATACGATCACTCGCCACTTATAATTGCGCTACATTCCCATATACTAGAAAAACAGAAAAATCCTACACTATATAGCAAGCAAACAAATTGGGACGTTTTCCAAACAACACTAGATGACCTAATAAATTTAAATATATCATTAAAAACACCAGCAGAACTTGATCTTGCAGTAATTGATCTCACCAACTCAATTCAACAAGCAGCATGGACTACTACGCCACATAATAACCATGTCACCGTCGAAGAAAAGCTTCCTGTAATAGTTAAAAATAAAATTCACGAACGAAGAAAACTCAGAAAAAGATGGCAAATAACAAGACACGAAAATGATAAGAAAAATTCAACAAAGCAGCAAAAGAACTAAAGGAACTACTACTGCAAATAAAAAATTAATCCTTCCAAGAATACATCAGTAATCTATCAGCAACAGAAGTTACAGAGTATTCATTGTGGAAAACAACAAAAAAATTGAAAAGACCACAAATATCCATCCCGCCAATAAAAGACCAAAATGATAGATGGGCAAGAAGTAATAAAGAGAAGGCTGCTGCATTTGCAGGTCATCTAAGAAATGTATTTAAACCATACGAAATACTTGTAGCAGAACACGAACAGAAAGTTCAGGAATTTCTGGATACCCCCTACCAAATGGATCTTCCAATAAAAAACTTTAGAATTACTGAAATCAAAGACACAATTTTACGATACATAAACCCTAAAAAAGCCCCAGGGTTTGATTTGATTAATGGCAAGGTGTTACAAAATCTAACAACCAAAAGGTATAGAGCAATACAACAGCTTTTTAACGCAATATTGAGACTTGGCTGTTTCCCTAGAACATGGAAAGTAGCACAAATTATAATGTTACAAAAACCGGGCAAGAATCCACACGAAACAAGTTCTTATCGTCCAATAAGTTTATTGCCAATTCTGTCAAAAGTTTTTGAAAAATTATTCTTACAACGACTAAAACCCATGTTAGAGCACAGCAACCTTATTCCAAATCACCAGTTTGGTTTTAGAAGCCAACATAGTACGATAGAGCAAATACACAGAATAGTCAACACGATAAATAATGCATTCGAGGAAAAAATGTATTGTTCGGCAGCTTTTCTTGACATCAGCTAGGCCTTCGACAAGGTCTGGCACGAAGGTCTTCTCTACAAGCTTAAAAAACAACTACCCTACAGCTTTGTGATCGTTCTCAAATCATATTTAGCGGACAGACAATTCCTAGTGAAGTATCAGGATGAATATACTGAATTGCTTCCAATTCAGTCAGGAGTATCACAAGGGAGTGTCCTAGGGCCCATCCTATATATTTTGTATACGTCAGATCTTCCAATCAGTAATAGAACCACAGTAGCCACGTATGCAGACGATACTGCAGTGCTTGCAGTACACACTAGTTCAACAATTGCTTCAGAATATTTGCAGGGAAATCTAGATCTTTTGCAAACATGGTTAACAAAATGGAAAATGAAAGCTAACGAACAGAAATCAGTTCATGTAACGTTCACTTTAAATAGAGAAACATGTTTTCCGGTTACAATAAACGGTAAACAATTGAGTCAAGCGGATGATACAAAATACCTGGGAATGCATATAGACAGACGCCTAACGTGGAAGAAACATTTATTTACAAAAAGAAAACAGCTCGGTATCAAACTACACAAAATGTATTGGCTGATTGGCAGGAAATCGCAGTTAACACTAGAGAACAAATTGCTGATATATAAGGTAGTCTTGAAGCCGATATGGACTTATGGCGTGCAACTGTGGGGCACAGCAAGTAATTCCAATCTGGAAATACTTCAAAGATACCAAAATAAAGTATTACGAATCATAGCCGATGCCCCTTGGTACGTTACCAACGTAACAATTTCAAGAGGCCTGCAAGTACCATCGATCAAGGATGAAATCCAACGCTTTAGTGTAAACTACAGTGCCAGAACTGAAGTGCACCCTAATGTGCTGGCAAGAAATTTATTCTCGGACAATATTGGTGAAGTGCGTAGACTAAAAAGATTTAAGCCAAGTGACCTAATAGACAGATTCAATTAGGAATAGCATAACCATACTAATAATATATGTTATATTGTTTTAATTAAAGGAGTGACTTCACTGGAAGTTATCTTCTGCATGTTATTAATGTCTACATGTATATAATACTAAACACACTAATTACTTATCCGACAGGATAGATTGTAAGCATAAGGGAGAAAAGAAAAAAAAAAGAAATCGTTTAGCTGCACGGACTTTAAAACGAACGAACTTTTAGGCGCAATCCGTTTAGGTACGTGGACTTTTAGACGAAAGAACTTTTAGGCGCAAGTCGTTTAGGTGCAGCGACTATTAGACGTCGAAACTTTTAGATGCGAGCACTTTAGGCGCAAACCATTCAGCCGCACGGATTTTTAGACTAGAGCACTTTAGACGCAAACCGTTTAAGTTCATGGATTTTTAGACGAATGAACTTTTAGGCGAAAATCGTTAAGTGCAGCGACTTTTAGACGTAGAAACTTTTAACCGCGGGCACTTTAGGCATAAAACGTTCGGGTACATGGACTTTTAGGCGAAAAAAACTTTTAGGCGCGAGCACTTTGGGCACAAGCCGTTTAGGTGTAGCGACTATTAGACGTTGAAACTTTTAGGCGCAAACCATTTAGCCGCACGAATTTTTAGACCAGAACAAACCGTTTAGGCACACGGACTTTTAGGCGCGAGCACTTTAGGCGCAAGATAGTGACTTGTTTTGTTTGAAATTACTTTTTAAACGTAACGGTACTGTGCCGTTTCGGGCGCATACGCCACATCGACCGTGGTAAGTACTTCGCATACTTGTGCTTAAAATGCTAAGTTGACCGTTCAAATAAAGATAAGTGCTGTAACTCGCTTTACGTGCTCGCACTTGAAGTTGCCGCGTCGTATTACACAGGTACAATGGCCGCCAGGAAAACTGGTACACGTCTCGAGGTAGATTTTAACTTACCTAACGTAACCTGAAAATATTTTGATCGCTTAATAGATCGACGTAGGTCGATTAAAAATTGCGACCTGGCGCCCGTTGTACGACTTCGGCAATTGTTTTGTTGTTTGTATTTCAAAATTGAACAGGAGCCGCCCTGTATAATGTCGATAGATCATATTCGATTTGCTCGGGGAGGGGTTAGATTAAAAATGTGCCGATTTATGAACGCTTAATCAACTGTTAACTTTCAGATCCGCCGAAAATTTTAAGCGTCGGCCCCGACAGACTAACGACGGCGCCGCTGTTCACGTCGGCCACGTTCGAGTGCATCGGAGAAGGAAACCCGCAGCCGACGTACCAGTGGTTGCAGAGATATCCGACCCCTTCGGATTTTATCTTGGAACGAGGACGCGAGTCAAAATTGCACATTCTGAACGTAACGTACGATTATCAGGGCGAATATGTCTGTAAGGTCACCAACGTCATCGGCGGAACCGAGAGGACCGTGCAAAGCGAGGCGATCGCTCTTCAGGTAGTCGGTGAGTACGTCCATCGATTTCCCGGCGCGCCCGGAAAAATCGCCACCCACTTCACCCTTTCTCTCTATTATTATTATTACATAGAAAGCGATATTTCGACTTTTTTCGCGCTAAAAAATGACGCTCGCTCATAAAAAAAAACGTATATATTTTTGTTTTACGTCGAGAGAAGTCGAGCCGGAGTACACATTAATCATTTCGATGCCGCGGAACTTCGAATAAATCAGCCCGGTAAGGGAAAATAATGCGGAAAGAAGTTTTGTCAGGTGCGCCGTCGCCGCACGACGCGACGCGGCGCGATCCAATTTCTAAATTTGAATCCGCATCGGGCGTTTATTTCCGCTTTGTTTTTGTTCGTTCGAACGCGGAAGGAACTCGCGAGACGCGCGAAATTCTTCGCCCGTATCTTGTTTCGGTCGACGACAAATATTAATTGCAATCCAAAATTTTTGAAAGCAATTTAAATTGTTCCGTCGCGTTTTATTGATGCGAATTTAATTACGGCGGCGCGCAAACGAAAGTCGACGGCACTTAAAACGATAAAAAGGGATTGTTTCGCCTTGAAATTTACTCGTAAACTTTGCCATTGAATTTAGCTTACGTAAAATTGAATGATTAATTAATCTCATCTTGTGTGTGTGTGTGTGTTTATATATATATATATATATACCAGCTAAGATTTTAATATTCGCATTTTTAGGAACGGCGAAGTTAAACTTATAATTAACTTCTGCTACGAAAGCTTGTAATTAATTAATTCTTACACACACATTAATCCGTATTTAATTAGTTATCGAAAACTAGCGCCGGCAGCCTAACGAGCATCAAATTAAATATGACTTAGGGTCGAACTGCGCGCGCGCGCTCTCCAATCAAAAAATATAATCAAATTCCCGTCAATTTTTCGAATTCGTTGCAATGTTTATTTGTTTAGTTGGGAGGGCGAAACTCGATCCGATTGCTAATCTAATTAACCGTAGCGCAATCTACTGCTAAATTAGTAACTAGCACCCGGCGGTGCCCTGTTCGGTGCTTTTAATTGAACAATTCCACGCTCGAATTTAAACCAATATCCATCGGCGGACTGTCAATCGTAAAAAAAACCACCTCTCGCTCGAAACCGTTCCCGTTCGCGAATATTATAAATTTTTAATAAGCGCGAGTCCGCGCTATAAATTCCACCCCCTCCCCCTCAGAACGACAAACAACTTCGGCCGACGTCTGCGCGTATAATAATAATTATAATTGCGTAATTAGTTCAAACTACCGCCGCTGCAATTTTAGGCAAGTATGTTAAATATGTATAGTGGCGGCGGCGGATTAAAGTTGTTAGGGGCCCTGTCGTTGCTCGTAACATCCTCCTCGTCTTATACGCTGCTTGTCGCTAATAAATTTCCGGCGTTAGTTCGAAACTAACTAGTTGGTGGAAAATTATCTTAGCGGCGCGCAATGTCGGTTTAATTAAGTTTTTGGATTTAGATTGTTCCGGGGTATTCGGAGCGGGCGCGTCCCGAAGAAGGAAAAAAAATAATAATGCAAGGCGATTAACGGGCTCGTTAAGTTTTCGCGACGCGTCGTCGTTAATTAATAAGCGTTGCCGCCGTCGATGGCGCGCGGACAATACGAACGGAAGCGCCGGTCACACTCGAAATTTTTTAAATTATTTATTTAAAGCACCCCTCGCCCGCCCCCCCTCTCAAAAGAAACATCGCGCCCGTGGACCTGGAAGACCCGGAGCCGCGAGCGCTTCATACATTTCGCGGATCGTCGTCCGGACCGTTTAAGTTCACGTCGCACGCGGAAAAAAAATCGGGTTTGGCGGGACCTAGTTGCGATTCCAGTTGACGCGTGCACCGAAAATCCGCGCGTTGTCGCATTTCCGGGTTAAAGTCGCGTTACGTTTATCGCATAGAACCGCTGGGCGCGTTGCATTGCAGTTGTTTAGTGCCGTTTTTTTTTCGACCATCATAATCTATGGGAAAAATCGGCGAATTCTGTTCGAACGGGTAATTGTTTGACCTTGTTTGACCTCGCCTGGCCTTGGCCGTGTGCCGCAGTTGACCTTATGATTTTTTCGGCTCTGTCTGCCGTTTGCGACCTTATTTCGGCGCGATCTGACCTCGCGTTGGCCATATCTTGTTGCCTCGCCTGATTCGGTCTCGACCTTTTATGAGCTTATGCGGCCTTCCGTGTGTTTTCCTAGCCCTTTTTGGCCACATTTTGACCTTGTTTGACTTCGCACGATCTTTGACCTTCTCTCGTTAATTGGTGTAACGTAACGACTTCGCTTAACCTTGTTTGACCATACCCGACACGACTTGCCTCGATCTTCTCTGAAGCAAGCAAGTGCACGTTTTAGTGGGATTTAAAAATTATTGACAATTTATAACCTAATTTTGACGCAATCCGTCATTATCTGACCGTGTACTGACCTTATCTGATTGCGTGTGGAATTGTATCGAACCTATATGGATTTTTTTTACCTCGACTTGGTTTTATATTACCTTGCGTGACCTCGTCCGGTCTTTTACGAGCTTATGTAGTTCTTCTTGTTTCATCTTCTTGGCCATTTTTGATTAAATCTTAACGTTATTTGACCTTATTCGAATTTGTCTGACCTTGATCTCGTCGAACCCGTTTCGGGCGTTTTATAACCTGATTCGGCGAACTTGGGGCGGATTTATAACCTTATTTTGACGCAATCCGTCGTTATCTGACCGTGTACTGACCTTATCTGATTGCGTGTGGAATTGTATCGAACCTATATGGATTTTTTTTACCTCGACTTGGTTTTATATTACCTTGCGTGACCTCGTCCGGTCTTTTACGAGCTTATGTAGTTCTTCTTGTTTCATCTTCTTGGCCATTTTTGATTAAATCTTAACGTTATTTGACCTTATTCGAATTTGTCTGACCTTGATCTCGTCGAACCCGTTTCGGGCGTTTTATAACCTGATTCGGCGAACTTGGGGCGGATTTATAACCTTATTTTGACGCAATCCGTCGTTATCTGACCGTGTACTGACCTTATCTGATTGCGTGTGGAATTGTATCGAACCTATATGATTTTTTTTTATCTCGACTTGGTTTTATATTACCTTGCGTGACCTCGTCCGGTCTTTTATGAGCTTATGCGGTTCTTCTTGTTTCATCTTCTTGGCCATTTTTGACTAAATCTTGACGTTATTTGACCTTATTCACCTTGTGTCCCATCTAACCTATTTCGGGCGTTTTATAACTTGATTTGGCGGAAATGGGCGGATTTATAATCTTATTTTGACGTAATCCGTCATTATCTGACCGTGTATTGAATTTATCTGATTGCGTCTGGAACTGTACCGAACCTATATGGCCTTTTTTACCTCGACTTGGTTTTATACTACCTTGAGTGACCTAGTTCGACCTTTTATGAGCTCATATGGCCCTTCTTGTTTCTTTTCTTGGCCATTTTGGACTAAATCTTTACGTTATTTGACCTTATTCGGATTTATCTGACCTTGATCCCGTCTAACATACTTCGGGCTTTTTATAACCCGATTTGGCGGACTTTAATTGACCTCTCATATTGCCCGTCCACGCTTAACTTTATCTTGACCTTTTGCGGCTCTGTTTCCACTCGCGTACGGTCATTTATGACCTTGTTTCGACTTAATTTGTCGTTATTTGGTCTTGTATTGCCCTTAATTGATTTTGTCGGGCCTCGTATTGAACCTATGTATCTGGCCTGTTCTGTTTGACCTCATCCGACTTCGTCGAACTTCTTTGACCGTTAACCTTTCCGACCTTGTCGCGATCGTGACCAATTCACCAATTCTAAAACTTGTGCTTTGTAAAACTACAAAAAAAGCACCCGTTTTGTGAGTTACCGCATCTTTCAGCTCCCGCACGACCTCTGAAGTCGGTTGCAAATTGAGAATCGATTATTTCGCGACAATTTAAAACTGATCGTCTCGAAATTATAAAACCAACGCCAAATTGTTTATCTCTGCACTTTGTGTAAAATTCCAGTTGGCGACGCCGTTTAACGCAAAAGATTAACGCTTCTAACGAGAATGATGTCGCACGATGAGTCGCGTCCGATGAGTCGTCGCCCGCTCGTTGAACGCGCGCCTCGCGTTCGTTACAAAACAAACAGAAGACGATTTTATTTGTCCGATTTGTTTCCACAAAAATAAACGAATATTGAATACGTATTAATTTAAATGATTGCACAAAAAATAATTGTCGTACTAGATGGGTGTAATCGATAAAAGTGCGCTTTGCAAAGAGAGAGAGAGACAGAGACAGATAGAGTTATTTAAGTGTAAATTACACAAATATACGAGCCCTTTATCTCAAAGCAATAACAAAACCGTCATTCAGACGAAAATACGAGACAACGTGCGCCAGTATTCCGCCGGTGAAAATTGTTAATTGAACAATTTTACGTTTACAAGCCGAGCGTCGAATAACAGACAAACTAAATCTCGATAGCAATGGCGTTCTCTCTCTCTAAAAACGAACTTCACACATTTGCATTGAATTCGAACAAAGGCATCTTCATTGTTCATTAAATCGGAGATAACGGAACGGGCGTCTGACAAATACGCGTCCTAGCAGCGATCTTCTCTCTCTCTCTCTTTTTACGCGCCGCACCGCGCCGCCGCCGGTTAATCGAGGACTCCGTGTACGGGAGATGTTTAGGTACCGAAACGAATTAAACATAATTACGAAACAGGAGGAATGTTGCCAACCCAATAAAGTAATTCCCGCGGCAAACTAAAGCGCACAGGAGCCGTTTTAAATCTCCGAATCGATTTTAACTAGATTATCTTTATTCGGGACGAAGGCTCCCGTACGTTTTCGAGGATAATTCGTCCTGTTCGTTCGGATTTTCAAATTTACTATCGGGCCGACGCGGGGCGCCGTTTCCTCCCGATACGGAGATTAGGATTATTTCCAACCTAGAAGTCTGAATAAGGCCGTAAGGCGTTTTAGAACGAATTTAGATTAAGTTCTTTCAGCGTTACAGATTAGGAACAAAGCCGAAATCAACGGAGATTCCGCGGGCGCGGCGGCGGCGGCGGCGACGGCGGCGCACCGACGTTAAAATTTTCGATAAAAACTTAAGAGCGCGAGGCTTGCTCGGAGATTTATCGTCGGGTTTTTGGTCATTCTCGTAAAAAATTCAGTAATTTCTTCGGGATAAGGGCCGTGTTTTGCTTTATAATCCAGCTGCCATGGATGTATCGACGTAAAAAAACTTCTTGGTTTTCTTGGCGTCGTTTCTATTCGGGGATTAGGAGACGGCCGAGGGACGCGTTTTTTGCTCGACGCCTTTTAAATAATTTTTACATCGCCTCTCGCGTCGAAAGCGGCGACGAGAGCTTTTAAAAAGAAGTTTATTTTAATAAATAAAAATTAAATTAAATTAAATCAATAAAATTTAATCGACGCAATAAATGTCGGACAAAATAATATAATTTAAATCGAAAGCATTATGTTTACGTCAAGCTAACGACAGCTGCACGACCTCTAAACATTCCATTTAGACAAACGGAATTTCCCCAGTATAACGTTCCGTTCACAGAAGAATCTATAAATCATTTAAAAACAAAAATTGTTGTACGTGAATGCCTTAAAAAAAAACTCGGCTTATGCGCGCGATTGACGCGAACGGGGTGCGGCACGAACGTTTCCGCACGAGCTAAATATTTTCAAAACGAACGGCCAACGAAATCCGACAAGGTAGGAGATCGAGGATTCGACTTTCGCTCGGAAATCGCTCTCTGTTTATCGGAAACCGCTCGCGGCCCTAAACACGGCATAAACGGGACCGCATCGGAGCAACTCGGGCTCCCGTACCGCGGCTCGCGGCCAACAAAACTCGAGAAGGTAGGAGACGAGAGTTGGACGCGAAACGGCCCCAAAACGTTTCCACGCGGAACTCGATTAATTTAGGCGAAGCGATTGGGCCGCGGAGGCTAACGACCTCGGATTTACGACCCGGATCTCCGTCACGTCCCATTGAAATGAGCGATCCGAACTTCGATCGCAAAATAATGGGGTCGAACGCGTACGCGCTCGCGTCAGCCCTTGAACGATGGGCATCGTACCGAATTACGTTCTCGGCGTCTTCACGTAACCCTTACGACTCAATGTATATTTGCAAAGATTCAGTTTCGACGTGTTCGCTTCGTTATTCTGTCTAAAATGGCGAGATATTCGCTACAGCCGTTAACCGGGGAAGTCGGCCGGGATCGGGGGGGGGATGCTTCACGCATATGCCAATGTCGTACCGATATTGTATGTACATAGCAAATCTGACGTGCCTTAATTGGATCTATCCGTGCATTACACGCGAATAATTCGTATGCGTAGGTTGATTTAATTAGCACGTTACGAGTTTTCGACGTGAATCTTTATCGGGAATCGTTTCGCCCCCCAGTCCCACAACCCCCCCGACCCCTCGATACGCAACTTGACGCCGCACATTCTCTTGTTACAGGAGCGCCCCAAGTGCTGAGACATTCGATAAAGCCGGAAATTAGGGTGGAAAAAGGTGAAAACGCAGACTTACGGGTTGTCGTTTGCGCTGACCCCAGGCCGAGAGTCATGGCTTGGGAATGGGGATCCGTTCGACTGGAAGCTGGATCCGTTAAAGGTGAGATTTATCTTATGCCGAGCGTCCTTTTTTATGTTTTCGTCTTCTCGACGGCGATGCCGTGGCGATAATAAGTCGGCTTAATTGACGAGCCGACGGGGGCGCCAATTGGAAGTGGTGGGTGGCTTTACGAAACCTGTTCGTTTCGTTTGGTTTAGACCGATAAATCCGATTCGCGATAGTTAAATTAATTTAACGCGTGTTGGCATTTTTTAATTCATTAAAACGATCGGACGGACAAATTTCACGCCGGAGCCGCGCTCGAGCCCGCAGAGCGGGCGGGCGGGCTCGCGGTCGGACGGATTTGGTCCGTTCGAGCCGCATTTTTTTTCTACAGTCGCCCAAAAACATTTCGAACCGCGGACACGCGTCGGCTGCGATCGCGGAACGTTCGCGAGTCGTTATTACAATTTAGCAGCTTCGGCGAGAGCCTCTTCGAAGCCGATAATCCTCGAAATTAGAGTTCTGCCGGAGCAATTCCAAGATGTTTACGGAACTCGCGCGTCTCGCGTTCACGTGTTTAACGTAAACATTCCTCCAATAAGCTCCGTGTTTACCTTCTGGAACTTGGGAAATCTCGAACGAAAATCGGATAAAGGACGTGCGGGGGGGGAGCGGCCGCCCCCGGAATAAATATGGCGGCTTCGAGTTTGCGGCCACTTTACTGCCGAAATTATAAAAGCATGTGTCGGATTACGTCGTATTTCCCACTTCCGAAGAGCCAAACTGACCCACATAACTTTATCTGGGGGGCGCCCCCTTTCGGTTGTCTGCGCGTCCGACTCTTGTAAGTTGCTTACGGATTTCCTGTTTTTTTGTTGTTTTTTTTTTTAGGCAGATATAAGGTCGACGACGTGACCGAGGAAGAAAGGGAGGATTGTTATTCGGCAGCTCTTCACATTACGGACGCCGATTCCGTCGATTCGAGGGCTTATTATTTGGCCGTCGAGAACGATAAAGGAAAAGATAAGCACGCCGTCTTGCTTTACGTTAACGGTATGTATCGCAAATTCTACAAATTGAAATTGAAAAGTACAGAGCACGTAGAATAGATCTCCCCCTCCCCCCGATTCATTAAACATGCAAAATTCCAACGGTTCCCCGATATTGTAAATTTGCCGGGCTTTACGTTTGTTAAACTTCTTTTCGAGCAGCTGTTAAAAACCGAAATAAAAATTCCGTACAAAGGCGTGAATTATGAATTTTATATAAACTTTTCCTTTTATTCGTTTCGATACTTTCGAGTTTCGCGGGTTACAAAAAATTTAAATTTCAAATGCAAATGCAGCTGCGTTTGAACGTTCAATTTTTTATGTCCCAGTCATGAATAAAATAATAATATGTTCGTCGAATCGATTCGGCTTTTTAAAGATTTCTTTTTTATACATTTTCAGAACCTATGCAGCTTAGCACTTTAGTCAGTCTTGCCGGAGGAGCTTTGGCGGCTTTCCTGCTACTCATCTGTATTTGTATTTACGCCATACGAACCGAAAAATGCTGCTTTTCACGTGAGTAATTCTTTCGATGTTTTTTTGTTTTGTTTTGTTTTTTTAATTAACCGAGCACTCGACGTCTCTTCAAAAACAAAGCGGGAACAAATAATAATAATTAAGCGGAAGCGGACGTTAAGTTCGTTAAAAAATTCTCGTTAATTTTAATTTAGTTGAAAATTCAGTTCGCGCGCGCAATTTTTTACTCAATTACGCCATCTTAAATCGTACGAAGTTTGTTCGAAGCTCAATTAGCGCTGTCGCTCTTTATCAAAAATAACACAAAGTTATAGTTAGGTATGTTGTGTAACTAGTGCTTTAAAGATGCCCTATATTTTTTCGACGAGTCCAATTTTATCCACATTTTACGCGAATCGCCCTTAAAAAACGACGCGAACGACGCGTATTTTTATTTAAACGTCCGTATGTTTTGAACGCTCGGTATTTTATCATCACGATTGTTATAGTTTTTTACCCGAACAAACAATGTACAATCGGCGATTTCGAAAAAACGTGTGTGTTTTACCCGTGAAAACCGACACGAATCGACTTTAAAGCGTCGCGTACGCGAACTTTTCTTAAAACGTTCGTATATTACGAGCGCCCGGTATTTTATCGACGTAACCGTTATTTTTTCGAATAAAACGAGAGGCGCCTTCGACCATTTTCAAGTAAGAAATCGTACGATAGACTCGTTAAATTTTCCTCGAACGATCGAACGCGCGAATTTTTATTGAAAGGTCCGTATATTTCGAGCGCCCGGTATTGTATCGTAGTAACCGTTATTTTTCGAATAAAACGAGAGGCGCCTTCGACCATTTTCAAATAAGAAATCGTGCGATAGACTCGCGAAATTTTACACAAATCAATTCTCGAGTACCGCGAACACGAATTTTCGAACACCCGGTATTTTATTAAAACGACCGTTGTCGTTTTGTATAAAGCAAGCTACTACACTCCGTCTTTTTCCAAGACGAAAACCGCGTGGTTAGCCGGTGAATTGTTTCGCGAATCGGCTTTTAAGCGACGCAAACGCGAATTTTTATTAAAAGGTTCGTATATTTTGAGCACTCGGTATTTTATTAAAGTAACTGTTAAATATCTTATACATTTAAAACTAGGCATTTACGGCCGTTTTCGAGCAAGATATCGTTGACCGGTTGACTTTAACGTGAACGAATGCAATTGTTTATTAAAAAGGTCCGTGTGTTTCTGACGCCCGGTATTTTATCGAGGCGATTTTATTATTTCGAATATAGGGCGATTATCCCGGGGGTTTTTTGGCGAAACTTTACACGTTTCGACTTTAAAGCGTCGCGAACACGAAATTTTTATTGATAGGCCCGTACATTCCAAGCGCCCGGTATTTTATTAACGCGACCGTTTGTTTTACGTGAAGCAAACTGCCGACGGACATTATCGAGCAAGAATTTTCCAGTAATCGACTCTAACGCGATCGAACATGAATTTTTATTAAAAGGTCGCTATGTTTCGAGCGCTCGGTATTTTATTGACGTGATCGTTTTTACTTTATAAAGATTAAGGTGTCCGTGGTAATTTTCAAGTAAGACATCGTGTGGTTGGCTCTCGCGAATCCGCCAATCGACTTTCAAGAGCCGATCGAACTACACGCGCGTATATTTCGAGCACTCCGTATTTTATTACGAGCGGCCGTTGTTGTTTTTTACGAAGCAAGGTGCCCTTGCGGTTGCGGTCCAGTGTAATTTGACACGTTCGACTTTTTGAAGCAACGCGAATACGAATTTTTATTAAAAGGTCGGTATATTTCGAACACCCAGTATTTTACCAAGGTCATTGTTATTGTTTTATACAAATGATGTCCTAACCAGTTATTTTCAAGAACGAAATTATTCGGTCGCCTGGCGAAACATTTAAAGCGTCACGAACACGATTATTTATTAATTGATAGGTCCGTATATATCGAGCGCCCGGTATTTAAACAACGTGACTTACATAAATCAAGGCGCCGACGGTCATTTTCAAGCTGGGAATCGTGCGATTAGCTTATGAAATGTTTCTAATCGAGTTTAACGCGATCGAATATGAATTTTTATTTAAAAAAAACTAGTACAGATTTAAACACTCGGCGTTTAATTAAGGCGATTGTTATTGTTTTATAGAAAACAAGACGTCTTCGGTCGTTTTCAGGTGAGAAATCGCGCGGTTGGTCTTTGATATTTTCCACTTAATCGACTTTCAAGCGTCGCAAATACGAGTCTTTATTGAAAGGTTCGTAAATTTTGAGCGCCCGGTATATCATCAAGGCGACCGCTATTGTTTTATATAAATGACGATGTTCTCGGCCATGTTGAAACAAGAAATCACATATGATTGGCTCGTGAAATTCGTTTATAATTCGACTTTCAAGCGATCGCATACAAATTCTTATTAAAAACTCCTGTATTTTGAACACTAGGTATTTGACGAACTCGATTGTTATTGTTTTACGTTACGGAAGTTGTCCTATAGGTCGTTTTCAAGCACGAAATCGCGTGGTTTCCCGGTGTAACCTTACACTCGCGACTTTAAAGCGTCGCGAACACGCGGTAATAGGTCCGTGTATTACGAGCGCCCGGTATTTTAACCGCGTGGCCGTTTTATGCGAAATAAGGCGCCCACGGTCGTTTTCAAACGAGAAATCGTACGACCGGCCCTTGAAATTTTCGTTTAAATCCGTACTATTTTGAAAATGACCTCATATTTTGAGCACTCGGTAATTTTTTAACTTAATCGTCTTTTATATATATATAAAAAGCAAGAAATTACGTGGTAGGCCGTGAACTTTTCCACTAATCGACTTTAACGCGATCAAATACGAGTTTTTACAATAAAATCGCTCGCGTGCGAGACGTTTCGCGCACTAGTTAATGGATTTTTGATTGGTTATAAACAGCGTGCGAAATCATTTCGCACGCGCTGCAATACTTTCGATTGGCTAACGTGTTAAGCACGCGCGACCGGACTTACGTATGTGATTGTTTGCGACGACCAGATTTCGGTGACTTTTTCGTGCGGTGGTCGTCGGGAAATTCATTTTTTTAGCACGCGATGGCGCTGTTTAGCCTTGGAAAGTTAAACAGTTGATCAACGATTAACGCGTTATCGATGACCAATTCAAAATTAATGGCTTCAAGACGATATCCATCGGAACCACCGGAATAATTACACGAAGCCGCAACCGACTAACGACGATGACCCGACATTTTACAATATTAAAAACGTAAACGATCATTATCCCCATTTCTTCTTGCTCCCCTTTGTTGTTCGGAGATTAATGAAAAAGCTGCTTATAAAGAATGAACCCGCAAGGGGATATCGCCCACGCAAAACCTCTATTTATATTTTGTAAATGATATTCAGAAGCTGAAGTGCTGTCAGCACGTCTGGGGAGCGCGGTATTGACGCAGTCGTTGCCTGCGCCCCCGAAATGGAGTACATACGAAGAAGCAGCCGGGGGACCCCCCCGGCGTCGATCGGTTTTTCCGGCGCCCTTGCGTTCTCGCATAATAACGTCGTGCATCAAGATCTCCTTCTCCTCGAAACAAATCCTAATTAAGTTGAAGGGCACGTGAGCATCTCTTTCTCTCGAAGAAACCAACCCCATCGACCCCGTCGGTTTAATTTGCTTTCGAGGACGGAGAACGGTTTTAATAAATCAAATACATCTGCGTATTTTTGATTAAAAAGAGTAGGTTTATTTAATGGAGGAGAATTTTTTTGAAATATGAGATTGCTCCCGGGGCATTATCTGACGGCCGACCCCCCACCCCCCCGTCCGCCCCTCGAACCGTATAGAGAAAAAAAAGTGCGGCGCTAAAAGAATTTTATTTTCCCCTACGGGAATCCGGAAGCATTTGACAGAGGTGTTCAAAGTGTTCGAGATAAAACCCAATATAGATAATGGGCGCGTAAGCCTTTGACGACGTTTTTATATGCGAGCTTCAAGAATGTATTTAATATCGTTTTCTCCTCTAACTGTACGCCGTTATCAAGTTCGGCTCCGTTTATCGGCGTCCATATAAAAAATAATAAACGCGAATTTTCCCATAAACGCACGCAACGTCCGTCCGTCCGTCCTAATTATCGGAGAGGGTGTTTTTTTTTATCTTTAATTTTCCGCTTGTGTGCACGGCGGCCCCTTTTCCGGGGCGCGCGGATTTTTCGCCGGTTTAAATGTTAAAAAGTTCGGCGGCGCGAGCTGTGTCGCATTCGAACGTGGCCTGCGGGCGTTAAAATGCGAACGTTTAAAGTCGCGCGGCGATTTTCGTTATTAAAATTTTAAACGCTCGGATTTATCTACGCTAATCTGTCGCGCGAACGCCCAAGTGTTCGCCTTTAAACGTCTTAATTAAATAAGCCCGCGGATTTCCGACTAGGCGAAGTTTATAAAAAGAGAATTGGCGGCGAGACGTTAGGGCTGCGGAACTGCCCTTCGGGCGGTTCCTCGATTTTTTTCAAATGTTCGCGCGATTCAACGCGATTTGTTCTGAAAGCGTCGGGAAAAATAGGACTCCAAATCTGGACGCCACCGACTGGACGCCGAAACAAGCGAGCATCGAATGACAACGTGACTTTACTTCGGCGAAATGGGTGGTTTAAACTAACTCAAACGTGCCTAATCTACACTAACCTAAGCTCACCTCGCCCTACACTAATCGTAAACTCACTTCAGCGTTCGGCCGACTTAAGCTCCGTCTCGTCTGCATTAAACCTAAACTGACCTCGTCCGCACTAACCCCTTCGTTGCACTTTTGTCATTAAACGCCCCTAATATAATAAATCGTTTTTCAAATGTTACCGTCGTTCGGATGGCTCGGCGCCCAGTTGTGCGGTCGGCCGCATTAAATTCGTCCCCTCGCGCCCCGGAACTCTTCGCCGATCGCAAGCCTATTTTCCGGGCGCGCCGCCGAATAACCGTTTATTTACGCGTTATAATTTTAGTACGGAATATTCCCGGAACAGTTTGCGTTGTGCCGATTCGAATGTTCTCGCTCATATCCAAACCGAAACGTGCGGGAGCTCCGTCGCGCTGAAACTTGCCGTCGCCGTTTTTATGGGTGCCCAAAGTTTGTCGGTTGTCTATTTATGTAACGCCCCGTTTGCTGCACGGTAATCTCCCAACGATTGCCGCGGGTTTTTTTTTGGTGCTTTCTGTTTCGCTTAAAAATTGATTGGCCGCCCGGTGGTTTCCCGTTTTTGTTTTGTTTTTTTTTTATAAACGTGTGGAACTTTAGACGAAACAACTGCATCGATAGGTGCTACGTCTCGCGATAGAAACATTTATAGCCGACGACGTTTCTTAAATTCAAATCGCGCGACGCGGCGCTGAAACGCGACCGGAACTTCTAAATTTGGAACTGTTAAAACGGCAGCCGGTCGAACTAGTTTTAACTAAAATTAATTGACTGAACGCTGACGACGTTTCACTCTTTTAAATATTTATTACGGTTAATGCAAATTGTGCGTCTGGCAACCGTGCGTCGGTCGATGTGGCAACCGTTAGTTTTTGAATTTGAAGAACTCGAGACGGTGCTTTGACGTAGCGTTGACGTCACCGTGTAGGTCGTACGCGTTATTTGATAAACGTCGACGCTTTCTCCCCGCAAGTGCTTTGTCATCAACTCAACTTCTAAAGTTAAACGTTGCCGTGTTAACTGTTAAAATACCGCAAAATAAATAGAGATAACGGAATTTTTTCTTCTAAGCCGTCGTTTGCAGCCTCCGCGACGGTATTCGCGTCGATTTCGTCCACTCGCCGAACGCGGACGGTCGCGAAAAGAGCGTCGGGCGCGTTACGTGTCGCGTTCGATTGAAACGGCAAAGAACGCGCGGCGAAGTGTTCATTTTGGGGGCGCGTTCCGAGGGTCGTAAATCGACGTTGAACTTTTACCGCAACGTTCTCGGACCGTTCAAAACTTTATCGCGCGTCGTAAAATTTGCCTGCTTTAGTTCCGTACGTGACGTAATACTACTAACGAACGTTTCGTTTGGAGAGACTAATAAATCGTGGCCTCTTCGTTAACTACACGGGCGGAATATAAACTCCGGTTTATGGTTTCGCGTACGGTTTCCGTCGCGCGTCTTCGTTAATTGGGCGCGAGAGTGCGGCGGGCGCAACACTGTCGATCACTTACTGCGCCCAACGTAAAATTATCTGCCACGCTTTGTTTGCATTTACACTATGTGTAGCACCATTTCGATCGAGTGATGTCGGTGAAAAGTTTATTGCGTCGTCCCCGAGGATCCTTTGGACGAAGAAGAAGAAGACGCGAGGCGCGGTCGCGGCCCCGAAATATCCGAAAGTTTATATAAAAATAAACTTGAGCGATAAATTACGGCGACGAACTTTAAAAATGTCGAGATCGGGGGTTCTCTGTCGAAATTCGGGCGGTTCGGTCGCGTCGAGCCGCGTGAAATTTTGCAACGATTGCGCCTTAAAACGTTTTAAATAGGCAACTAATCGAACGTCGCGTACGCGTTATATGTGTTGCTTATCGTTTTTTTTAATCTGTAATTTTCTCTTTTGTTTTCAGGTAAAGGCGACTTTAAGCCTTCCGATTTAGATAGGTAAGTCCGCATCCATGTAATTTAGTGAATTAGCGTCCGAGCTCCCAGTAATCAATACATGATTGCTAGCAATTAGTTTGCTGATATTGCGATGATTTACTAATTACTTCCTACGGCTGCCGATATTTACGGCTTCCCTGCATGCAATTGCGCTATCAAATAGGCCATCCTTTCCGATTTCGACTGTATAATTTGTGTCTTTATCTGGGGTTCGGCGGGACGTGGAGGTGGGGGAGAAGAGGAGGGTTCGTTACGGCGCGGTGCCCAACTTTTACCTTGGCTCGGGCAATTTCGCAGATTGTTTGTTAAAAGATAATTTACGACGTGATATTCGAAAAAAAAGTTGTTAAAGTTCTTGTAAGGTATATAGTTAGCCGCGTGCTCTGTCGTGATAACGCGCGATAGCACTTTACGGCACGCAAAAAAGAAAATTCTCTTAATTTCCTAATATAACGTTAATATAATCTGGACGTTATCGATCGCGAATACGCGAACCAAAAAAAAATATATATTGGACGTCGCCCTTTAACGCAATTACAAAAGGGGATCACCGCCGCGCGCGCCCCACACCTTGTACTTACATACGCAAAACCTCTCGCTTATGCCGATCACGATTTTATGTTTACACGTGTCATAAATGCTCGCGTATACACGCATTCATCCGTACCTACGGTTTGTTCGAGCGACCCCGCCGAACTTCGCCTTTTAATATTCTTCCCGATACGCGCGTGTATATACGATAAGATCCACGTCGCTGCAGTTTCACTTTGTGGGCGCGAATATGATGCCGACCGGCGAGACGGTAAAGAGGGTAATCGATTCGGGCGTCTTATTCAGAAGTCAAAGTTTGAAAGCCTCCCCTTTGTTCGGATAGTTTATTTACTTTGCCGCGGTGTCCGTCGCGCGGCCTCTTTGTTCGTTTATGCGGACGCGGGTAATTTATTTCGTTCTTCGACACTTTTGCGGCGTAACGCTTTCGATCTGTCAGTCGAACGCGCGGCCGCGATCGTCAAATAATTAGCCGACAGAAAACGGGAAAATGGAGAACGCGTCTCGATCGCACCAGAAGAAGTCACAAGTCAGAAGATCGAGGCGCGCTTCGATTTAAGTAGGGTTTTATTAACTGCGATTTGAGCGAAACGCGCTTTTATTTTTCCACGGCCAACCAAGACCGAAAGACCTTTTCGAACGCCCGCTACCAAGGCCCGTCTCCAGGAGACGTTTCGAGCTTAGTTCGACCAAAACGAGTACAAGTAAAGTTTCGAACGATCGTTTAAAAAAACAAACAGACAAATATCGCGATCGCAGTAAGCGTCTACGTTTTTTTTTGACCGCCGACAGTTCAAGCCGAGGCAGCCGCGAGAGAGGCGGCGCGAGGTTGTCTCCGTCCTTGCCCCCGACCGATAGAGCACGCGTCTAATGACGTCGAGGCGGCCGCGGGCGCGGCAATAAGCGCACTAAACACGCCAACACAGCACAAGGCTGTCGCCGTTTCTACCTCTGCTGATAGAGCACGCGGCTAATGACGTCGAGGCAGCCGGGGACGCGTCAAATGCCGCGAGCCGCTCTGGACGCGGACGAGTGACGTTTCAACCTTCGCGTCGTCTTTCAAATTTCTTTCTAAATTTTTCTCGAAGATGATTTTTAATAACTCTTACAATGCTGCGAGTACAGAGATTTCAAACTTAGGACCACGACCGAAATTCAGAGGAGTCTTCGCTTGTTTTCGACGCGTTATTTCGCGTTTGTCGCAATTTTCGGGCGGCGCGACCGTCGTTCGACTTGGTCATAACGGCGACCCAGAAGATCTTTCGGTCTTGGTCGGTTGTGGGAAAATAAAGATATGTTTAATCATATGACTCGTTGGTATCGAGCCAACGGACGTCCAACTCGATGAGTCTTTGGTTTCTTAAACGTACCGAAAGACGAAGACCACGTTTCCCAAATCTTCGCTTGTTTTCGGCGCGTTATTTCGAGTTTGTCGCAATTTTCGGGCGGCGTGACCGTTGTTCGTTTTGGTTATAACGGGCGACCCAAAAGGTCTTTGGGTGTTGATCGGTTGTGGGAAAATAAAGATATGTTTAATCATATGGCTCGTTGGTATCGAGCCAACGGACGTCCAACTCGATGGATTTTTGGTTTCTTAAACGTAGCGAAGGACGAAGACCACGTTTCCCAAATCTTCGCTTGTTTTCGGCGCGTTATTTCGAGTTTGTCGCAATTTTCGGGCGGCGCGACCGTTGTTCGTTTTGGTTATAACGGGCGACCCAAAAGGTCTTTGGGTGTTGATCGGTTGTGGGAAAATAAAGATATGTTTAATCACGTGACTCGTTGGTATCGAGGCAACGCACGTCCAACTCGACGGGTCTTTAGTTTCTTAAACGTAGCGAAGGGCGAAGACCACGCTTCCCAAATAGTTTGTTGTCTCTTCTACCGTTCACCATATCGACATCATGGTGCGATGTAAGGACCCTGTTGTGTACTTTACCATGTTGCTTTTCAAGTGCTGCTATTTTTTTTTAAACTTGAGTAAATCCCCCTGTATGGATCGTTTCTCTATGGATAAAATGGCAACTTATCTATTTCGGTGGCTTTCGTCGGGTTCTGATCTCGCGTCGATTCGCCCAGTTCCTGGATTTTATCATCTTCTCTTCAAGTGTCTTCTTTGTTTTCTCTCGAGAAATTGCTTTGTCGTTTCGTGACCGTTCGCGTTTTTGTCGGACGTAGCATTCCTTGGTTTTTATTCCATCCACGATTTTTTGAAGTCTTTTTCTCCCTTCTATTGATTTAATTCGGGATTTTCTCGTTTGATGACCTCATTTGCTCCTGTCCACGTCTTGGTTTTCTTTGGTTTTATCAAGATCTCCTCGATTTTTGCACTTGTTTTCACTTTCACTAATAAGATACGTAGGTTGACTTTAGCCATTTTTCGTCCAGAACATCGACCGATTTGTCACCCTTTTTCCCAGATCGCAATCTGAATCGACAAAAACTTCTCGTGCGTCGCGTTTTTTCGTTATTCGTTTCAGTGCTTCTTGCGGTTTTCGTAGATGATCATGTTTTCTGTAGATTTACAAGGCCTTCGCCTGGCCTGGCTTGACCAAAACGTGTCGGGTGTCGAAAATTAGAAGTCAGCGTGGGCGTTTGTGTGACTTGGGCCAAAATCAAGCAAATTAATAAGAAAGTAAGCGCTACGTTACAGTAATCGACTACAGCCGAGGGACCTTGAGCTATATTGTAATAAACACTGATGAAATTAACAGCGCACGGCGGTTCAATTAAGCGTTAAGTCAGACTATCCCGTTTGGTTGCGCTACCCGGACGACGCTGGGCGCTCCGCCTCGATAAACTGAAAAAATGAACAAGTGAATGGGGGCCGCACGTCGAAACAACCGCCCACCTTCCAGCATCCATCACGACTAGTCCAATAATTACACTTGTTTTCCTCTTCTCTAAATGCAAATTCGACGGCTTTGTACGCGCTCGTAAATCTAATACTTGGCTCGGTGTTCCGCATAAACATTTGAAAATCGAATCGACGTCCTACAGAGAGACGGGTGCATTAGACGACGTGCACCGCCGTCGTTGCACTAAAAGCTTTCGACGACGGTAATAATGTTCTGTCGCACTTATAAATAAGTAATTTATATGGTAATAGAATTTTTCCCGATTTTGCCGGGATTGTCGTTTAAAATTTATTTCGGCAATCGTTGCCGACGTGGCGGTCGTAATTTCGAAAAGTCGACTTGTCGCGGTTAACTAGCGGGGTCCCGTTTTACGACTGAATCCGTTAAAACGTTCGGGTCCGCGATACCGTTTTTGCGCGACGCTCCCGTCGGAATCTTTTGAACGGTCAATTTCTGCGCGAGCTTTACGCGCCTTCATCCGGATCCCGGTTTCGGCGGACGAACGGGAAATTCGTAGGCGATTATAACGTTATTTGCGCGTCGCACGTTTGCAACGGTTAAAAGGCGCACAAAAACGCGTGGGAGGTGGGGGTGGGGGCACGTTTATATCGGCAGTGTCGCCTTATCGTAGCTATTTAGATAAGGAAGCGGAGGACGTATTGTGCCGCGAAGTAAATCAACTTTCGACCTTAAGCTGCTCGTCTCTCGCTGAGGTTTCGTCGCGCGCGCATTTTTCCGCGGAAGATGCGCCGAGATGGAAGTGCGATTTTTCGAAGAGCTCGTTTCGCGAGAAACGCCAAGCGAAATTTTCGCCCCTCCCCCCCCCGGGCGTTGTTTGTTTTGTCGGTGTAAGGCGCGCGGCGTCGGGAAATTTCCGACCCGGGGCGGGGGCAGGGGGAAGCCGTTTCCTTTTTGTTATACTGCGTAATAAAAATATTCCGGACCGAGATAAATTTTTTCCCATAAAAAGGATGGCCTATAGCTACTCGAGGTTGTGCTTTGAGAAGCGCATAGTTTGCTGATTGAACTGCTTATATATAGTATTTTCCGATAATGTATTAAATTTATCGGTCGTGTCGTTTGCGCGATCGCTTAAAATTTCCTCGATCTTATCGCGACGGGGGAGGCTTTAACGAAAATGCACGTTTAATGTATAAATATTTATGCGAGATTTTGTCTTATTATATATATTTTTGCTTTCGCACACTTCACTTCCGGCTATTGCAAGAATCACAAAGAAATTCGAAGAAATTTTGAAGGTAAACAAGGTAATGAACTGCTTGCACGAATTAGAAATTTGGACGAATAATTAGGCGATGAAATCGATAAAAATCCTTTAAGTCAATTATTAGGTGTACAGTGTGTCCCATTTTCGTTTTTACAACTGATAGCGATCGAATTACGGATTTTGACGTTCCCGTCTATCTTATTTTATTGTGCCGATTTTGATGGAGAAATTTAAAAAAAAATTGAAAAATTCATCAATCGATTTGTGGCGAGTTGTGGCCGAAAATCATTTTTTTTGTGACTATTTTTGAGAGGTTTTACGTCCGATTCCGTGTTGACGTCAAGATGACGTAGATAATTTATTAAATTTAGCGACTACACATACGAGGTCGTCGATAAGAACGAAAACGGTCGATTATTTTCCAAAGTAAAATAGCTAGCGGAAAAATGTTAAAACGCAAAAGTTTTAGGGTTGTTTAAAATTTATTACAATAAAGAAACGTTAATTTAATATAATCAATTTCTTGTGGACACGATTCCGATCGCAATTTAGATCGTAGGAGGCTGAAATTTGGACAGCGTATTGTCTTTACGAAAACGAAGGACGAGTTCGTTAACCAGCCAAATCGACTGACCCGTTTTAAAATGGCGACCATTCAAAAAAAATGTTTTTTTTAATTCTAATCTCCGTTATTACTCATCGAATCGATAATGTGAAATATGTTTTGGAATCTGCATAAAATTCTCTACCGATCATGTCTCTTTATAATTTTCGATAGAATGCACCATTTTCTAAATAATCGAAAAAATGTGATAATTTTATTTTTAACTGTTATAAATTTCTCTCGTAAATATAATTTTTTTAAAAATGTATTTCTTTCGATAAAAATTTAAAAAAAAGGAGTTCTTTTGACATACGACATGAAAATTTGATACCGAGGCTTGTGCGCGCTCGACTTATTGAGTAAGTAGTTAATCAGGAAACCAACCGGATCGTATCTTTACCCCCCACACGTTGCCTTATTATCACTTTATTAATAAAATAACTACAACAATTGCATTAAAGTGTTATAATAGACAGTAAAAAAAAGGAAGAAATTTAGAACAAGGAGAATTAAAAGGATCCCACGAAAAAACTGGAATTATTAGAATATTTTCACTTTTAAGTAAAGAGGTGGCAAAATAAAAAGTTATAATCGATCAAATTTTGTCTCGTTGTCGGCCTAAATTGTTTAAAAATTGTTGCGACAATCAAAACTTTGAATTTCGTTCTTTATCCGTAAACCGATGCGTCGAAAAGGTGAAATTACTCAAAATAAGAGAAATTAAAAACAAATCGAAAAACATTTTAACAAATTAAAATCACGAATTAATTATTTTTTTTAATACTTAACACGTAAAATGCAAATTAATACCGCTGCCGCTGGGACTGCCACTTGTCCGTAACATACTAAAAGAAAACATTATAAACTTCTAAATTTTTTTTATATTCCCTACTTTTTTCTCGTCGTCGTTTTCCCTCTATCGCCATTATTACCTATGCTTCATATTTCACTGTATTTCACCAACCACCGTAAAATTCGTAAAATTTCGTTCGCGAAATTGGACCGTCGAATGTTTGAGGGGAACCCTAACCAAGACCCTAACCCAAGAGCCTAACCAAGCCCGATTTTCAGAGAATTTATGTTAGGGCTTAAAGGTCCATGTATTTACACTTTATAAATACATAGAGAGTTAGTCGACAAAGAAAGATCCCTCGTCGTATTAATCCTTTTTGTTTGTAATCCTTTTAGAAAACACAACGCAACACACAACACTCGCGCACTCACACGCAAAAAGGCCATATAATCCGAACGAGCACTCCTCGCACACGCGGATAATACGACGTCGTAATTTAAAATTCGAACTACTGAATAATAGCGAATAAAATAGATGCGTTCGGGTTTATACGCGGATACTAGGAAATCCCGCTTTTATTTTAAAAACATACAGTTGTTTGTTGGCACTCCGATAAGCTATTCAAGTAGGCGGCGCGTATGTTTTATTAATTGTTTTGTCGGTGTATCGGTCGCATAAAAATGCAATTAAACGTTTATCTGGTTTATGGTTCGTAATAGGGGAATTTTCAATGTTGAGGGACACACGAATAATTTTTAAATTAAAAATAGAGTAAATTTATAATTCTGCGGTATAAAGGCAGTAGATAGTGATTAACAGTCTGTCTGATGACGAGACCCAGGCGTGTCCTTTCGGTTTCGGTGTCCCTAGATCTCGAAAATATAGGTCGTTCATTTTGAGTCGGTCGTATACATAATCGATTTCTTGTGGACGCGATTCCGATCGCAATTTTGATCGCAGTAGGCCGAAATTTGGACAGCGTATCGTCTTTAGCGAGAGCGAAGGACGCGTTCGTTAACCAGCCAAATCGACGGACACGTTTCAAAATGGCGGCCGTTCAAAAACAAACAAATCTCCGCTATTACTCATCAGATCGGTAATATAAAACATGTTTTGGAATCGGCATAAAATTCCCTACCGATCGTGTCTCTTTATAATTTTCGATAAAACGCACCGTTTTCGAAATAATCGAATAAAAGTATAAAAATAAAACTCCTCCCGTTTCGTTCTTCGCCGAACGCGCTGTGTATAATTTTTGTTGTTGTGATTCTTGCGGTAGCCGATCTATCTGTTACGGCACGTAAAATTGCACCCATTTTACTAATAATAATAATAATAAAAGATATGCACGCGTAAGCAACAATATTTGAGTGCATGAAAAAGTTTAATGAGAAACATTTAAAGTTCGCTTTCTAGTGAAAAGCTCGACATAGAGAAGAACTCGACGGGCCCCGGCGGAATCCCGGCCGACGCGATTTACACGACGACGCCCAGAGGCGGACGCGGGCACAGCAGCCCGGAAGCGATGAAGGTACGTCTCGCCGCCATGGTGCTGCAACCCCCAACTAGAGTGTAGCACTGCACCTTCCGGCCGGAGCGCGGTCGACCCGCCACGGTCATCGAGTATGAGTGTTAACTGTTTTGAAATTAGCCAAAGACTATATGATTTTAAACAATCAATTGACGTCAAACGTCAGCTCCCAAATATCAATGCCTAAATTGTCGAATTTTAGAAAACTATTGTAGAGAGGGACAGTGATTATGAAAAAAAAAATAATAATCAACGCGCGCGCGTGGCCCGCGGTACCCGCCCCAAATTTCGAATTTCGGAATTGTTGCGGAATTAACTGTGTCTTTTCTCCCGCATAAATTGGTTGATTTGATTTGATTTATTAGAAATACGTCGCCGCCGTCGCCGTTTGCCCCCGAACAGTTCTTGCGGAAAGCCTTGCGATTCTCTCCGTCCGTTATTTGGCGGTCGGGGGAGGGAGGAAGGACATCAATCATTGATTGGAACACACGCGAAATTCATAACCACCAAAGCCGCCCCTAATTAGTTCTTTGCCCGTTCGCATTATAAATAAGCCGCCGATACGACGAGAACGAAGCGCGATTGCGGAGCTTACAAAGTTAAATTGGGATTAGGCGCGAATTTAATTAGGTGCATTACTCCGACCACTTTGTCCCGCACAAAATCGAACGCGACGCGCATTTTTTTGTCATTTAATAAACGGCGCGCCCGCGCGCCCAAAAAAAAACAACAAACAAACAAAAAAGAAATTCGAATTTTCGGGAGGTCGGTGGGGGGGTCCTGAAAATTTTCTCGGGTTGAGTTTTTTTTGTTTTTTTTCCGTTGAAGTTTTCACGTAAACGTTTCGATGCGAAGGCTGTGATTATATGCTGAAACAATTTTCGGTAGGTGATTATAGAGCGATTTTTGAGACTCCTAATTGATAATTAGGATAAATTAGGGTTAGGATAGTTTGGAAGTGATAGATTAAAATTGGCCGAGGGTGGGGGAGGACCGTCGACCGGGAGGGTTGGAATCGTCTTTAGTTACCGTGGTAACCTTCTCTCTTTTTTCTTTGTTAAATTCGAACGACCCCCCCACTTTTTCCCACAACCATTGATGATCTTTCTTCGTCGGGTCGATTCGCTCGGATCGTGTGGTTGTTTTTGTTGAACGATTTTGCTTGAACTACGTCCTCGATCGACGATCTACGGTTTTCTACAGTCTCTGGTCGCACGACTATTTTCGGTAAATTTTGCGCGTGCTCTTTCTCGATCTTCCTTCAACCTAACATGTGGCAGGTGTGACCGTTTCTCTCATATCAACTTTTCATTTCGTTTTTAAATTGAAAGTAGAGAATTTTTTATTTCGAAATGGATGTATAATAAAACAAGAACATCGCCGTTGATAGTCGGAACCGTTCGCTTTCCTCCTCCTGAGCGTGGCTGGAAAAGCGCGTGGTTGCCAATGCAACGAAACGAAGTAAAATAGTGAAAGAGAACAGAACGACAATAAACTAAAACATGACCATGGAGAAACGTATGAAATTCTCGATCGTGATTGGTTGTTAGTTTTTTTTTGTGACATTGCGTGGCTTTCTGGACGCACCTCGTACACGCTTTCATCGCCCGGCCTTTTCCCAAGAAGCGACTCCACGTCGGGCGCCACGTCGATCAACCGTCGATCAGCGACGATTTTTTCGTGACGTGATTGTACTTTTTTTCGAAATGCACGAGGCAGATCGAACAGGTTTTTTTCTGTTTTTCGGTCTTCGCGGTCGTTTGGGAGTAAATGGCGCAGGAGCTCGACCGTCAAGCTGGCAACCAAGAGGTGCAGGTCGATCGCGCGAAAAAGAAGAAGTGCATGTTGTAACTCGAAACGCGGGAACAAAGTGTCTCGTCTTTCGATGTCGTTCTCGCGGTAGCTTTTTCGCAGACAACAATGGCGCTCTGGACCTTTTTGGATCGTGCAAGTCTTCAGTTTTTTGAACTTGGATCCGCTCGAGCAACTTGGGAGTTGCGTTGGCGGATTCGTTGGAAATTCAAATTTTTTTCGACGAAATTGGGAAACGTCCAGCTTTAACAATACCATATCGCGAAGTTGGCTTTGCGCCTGAACGTCGTCGTCTCAGCAGTTTTCTCAGTAGCTTTTCTTTTCTTTGGCCAAAATTAGCAAGCGATAAACCCGATGCCGTCGATCGAATCGCCGTATGTTTCGCTTGCGCAGCTTCTCCCGTCGACATTTCTTATAACCCAACGCCTCAACCCCCCCTAAAAGGAATCCGACCGAAATCCAATACTTGGAAACGCATCAGTCATTTGACGATCTGTCTCTAGAACGTGTCCAGGGCGTTACGGGAGCAAAGGGGCGCAGTTTCGGTCTGTTGGGGAGCGTTGGGGGATGTTTTTTCTGTTTTGGCACCTCGTAAGTTATATAGGCGTTACAATCTTGTGCCTCGCGGGCCGGGGGTTGCAACGAAACGGACGTTTTCGTCGGTGCGCGGGGGAGAATCGAGTTTTCTCGGCGGCGGCGGCGGCGGCGGCGCCGCGACGCCTTTTCCACTTTTATTTGATTTTCAAAACAGCTTTCACGTATATCACTGCCATTTGAACGATTTCTGACCGCAAATCTGCACTGACCTAAAAAAAAAGAGCTTGAATATCTGTTGTAATAATTTGAAGGTCGTTTTGCTTAAAGAGATTTAGATTAAGACTGACGACTATGTTTCTGTCGTACAATCGAACGTAGTTGCTAGTCGAACATTTAAAAATCTAGTGGACCTCTATATTTAGAATGTGTTTGCACAACGTTTTCGTTTTTGTTTTTGCAGTGGTAGGAAAAATAGAGGGTTTGTGTGAAGTGCTTTATCTTTCTTCTCCCGTCCCTCCCCGCCCCACGCCCCTCAAGTGTGACAATAAAGTAGTTTGTAAACTACCAAAATCATTGCATGTACATATATGATCTCTATTTTTTCTATTAGTTCATTGTATCATTCCAGCTATGAATTGACATATCTAACGTTTAAGTATTTGTCGTATTAGAGAGAGCGTAAGGAATTTAATCGCCGACACGTTGAACGCACCTTTCGCACTTTTGCAAATGAGCACTCGCACCTTAACACCTGCCTGATCTGTAGATTTAGAATAATGTGACTGATTCGCTTGGTTGACGAAACTCGTTGGGGGGAATCAGTGACATTTTTACTAACACTTCTTTATTTATCGACACACAAAATGGAGCAGGCGATTGTTTTTTTTTGAATATAAAGAGCTGCTTCATTTTAGATCACACTGTACATATACCACTGACACTAGTATTTCTACACAGACTCCCGTCCTGAGCACATTTTCAAACCACCTCACTTGATTCTAATCCTGTGGTGTGGCCTGTCGTCGTCGAGGATCGTCATTAATTCATTTCGTTCATTTAATTATTGTAAAATTGATTTGACGCGGGAACGCGTAGAAACGATCGATCCGATCGACCGCTTCACGTCAGAAACGACGTAACGGTCGTTCGTCTTTTTACCTACGCATTCCCGCGAACCTGATGAACATACTAACACGGTCTAACATAATGCTGTAAATATAGCCTACAACACACACATTCAAAGGTAGAAGTAGTTTAGAAGATCGTCCGAAGGAGGAAAATATCTACTCGGGCCTTAACTCCACTCTCCGGCAAAATACGTCCCATACGGTACCTAAAAACTACTTCGAATCCGACGATATAGAGAACGGCCTAAAATTTCGACACGGTGACGGAAAATACCATAGCTATCACAAATACCATTCGATTAGAAAACCGACCGAATTCGATGACGGCGGGGAAAACTTTAGCAGTTTTAGCACAATGGCGGCCAGGTCTCACAGATCGTCCTTGCCGACCGATAGCAGGCACGATCGTCGATCGTCCTTGCAGAATAGCAAAAAGTACTTTAAGAACAAAGATTCGAAATCGAGACCGAAACCGCTGCAGGTCGGCGAGCACGACCAGGTTTACTATAATCATATTTTTCCTGTTAATCCGAAACTTCACAGTAGCAGGCATTCGCGTGCCGACATTTACTTTCAACCGAGCACTCTAGATCGAGCCGAACTGTAAATATCTCCTTTTCGTTATAACCGTTCAGAGTTGTCGTACAGTCGATTCCCGAATTAGTGTCGCGCCGCTCGAAGTCGCGTCCATTTTAAACGGGCCATTCTTGCCTCGTCTTGCCCCAAGTCCAGCTTTACCGTGTGTTTAACGAGGTAAGACAATACAAGAATCCCGATTTTTTTCTCGATGCGGCTCATTTAAAACATCGTCTCGAACGGCGAGTCAAAATTAATGGAACCGACTGTACCATTGTATGATGCGCGTGTGCGTCTGCGTGTGTGTATGTGTGTGTGTATATACCTATATAATTGTTTACGGTTCGAGGCTGGGTTCCTTCTTGTTTCGATCGAGACAGCTCCATAGATCGGACTAAAATCAGTTCCCTACGAAGCTGCTCGTTGTTAAAGAAAAAAAAAATAACATACATATTATATTTCAAAAAATAATTGCATAGCATATAGAAATCGAAGGTGTCCCATACTTTCAACTGTTTCCTTAAGATGACCTTGAATTTTCTTAAAAAACCAAACAAACACCGGATATCGACTTGTAAGCTATAATAAAGTACCCACTGTATTGCATTTTTTTTTTGTTTTTTAGATGTACTTAATATTTATAATATTAATTAAACTAACCAACTTACCGAATGTAATTAATTGTTTAATAAATTAATCAACCAGTGGCATACTCATTAGATTATTAAAATTCTCATTGTACGTACTTAAACGGTATACGTTAAGTTGATAGATTTTTATACTCGACGAAAAAACAATTTGATCCGATGTTTCTGCCACTGTTTTATACCAAATGTTAGCAACTAGTATAGTCTAAAAATGAAATTCTAGTAAATATATTAGGAATTACCGATTAAATTATTTATAATTGAATGTGATGTTACAATAAGTAAAACAAAAAAAAATCAAATGTACTACTACTGAAAATTACTATTTACCACACACGTTTAAACTTCATTAACTGCTTTAAATGTAGTAAATGAGAGAACATTTTTATGTAATGTTATTCGGATATCGATTGTACTTGTTCTTTTAATGTTAATGCAGATATTTAATGTTTGCGACGAATATGAATTATTAAGGAATTATTATGTCGACGCTGATCGTTTCTTTATATTAAAATAATATCTTATATTAGAAGTTGTAGAGATTATTTTCAATGTGAACCCATTATGTGTATTAATTAAATATTATTAAAAATATCGTTTGTGTAATTGAACATTTTTCGATATCTAACTAAATCGTGTTCTTCGCACAGCTCCTTCGCACGTCGAATCGATGGATAAATTGTTCGACGATGAAAAAAGTAAACAAGTCGACAAATGCGCCGCAACGACAAAGGACCACGCACACTTTATATGGAAAAATAGGAACCGCTCAAATCGATTTTTCTTTATATCAATCGACTCATCTTAATGTGACGAATAATTATTATCATTGCGCCAATTTTGTTAATTTATAAATAAAGCCGCAATCTTTAATTAACGCTCTTATGAGAATTTCGTGAGAGCAAAAGAGAACCTACTAAAATCAAATTTGTTTGAGTTCATAAATCAACTTTGTTATTTATTGCGGGGTACTTTACAACGACGGGTCGGTACCTACCTACTTAAACTGGTCTGAGATTTAAAACGATTGAAATAATTCTTTAAATGGCTTAAAAATTCTTTGCTTTGTGCACATTAAAAATGTATACAAAACTAAGAAATTATTTGTACCTATCTATAAAAAGATAATATCGATGGCACTTTGTCAAAAAGACGTAACCCATACTTTCTATTAAAATGAATTATTGAATTAAATGAAGACATAATCTGTTAAAATCTGGTAACAATATTTCGATTTTTTTCACCGGAAAAATCAATTTGTATTTCCGCCAAACGTATCTTCTTATAGCTAGCTACACGACAACACAACATGTGTTCTCCGGTAAAATTTACTTTTTGTGGGTTACGCCCTTCTGGAAAACCTACGTCGATATTTACATTAGCTTGCTTTTTACAATTGCTGCTATAATACAGTTGCTGTTGCTGTTAACGCTAATAATTGGAAATAAAGTCTATTAATATATTAATAACATTAACACACAATTCAAATAAAAAACAAAACATATTCACGAATAACAAATCAATAAAAAAATAATTCTTCATATATTCAAAATTGTGACTCAAATAAATAAATAATAAAATTATCCAATATAAGACAAAAATACACATAATGTAGCTGTTTATTTTTCTACCTCTATTAAAAATGTTCACCATAAAATATCTATAGGTAACTCCAAATTATTAATTTTAATTTAGTGGGGGTAGTAGTGACCAGCCTCATTAGAGATCTCTGTCAAGTAACTTTAAAATAACTTTGTAATGTAATAAATAATTCGATGAATCATTAATATTGAAAAATCGGCCTATGTATATCGGCCAAAAAATTGTGGCTATTATAATAATTACGGCCTATCCAAACATATAGGCAATTCACGTCATCAATAAAAAGTCACTAGATTGTTTATTTGTAATTCGGTTTAAAGTTTGGAAAGTGACATGATGGGTGATTTACTTGCGCATATATTAGATGGTATAAAGAAAGACTACAATTTATTGGAACTGTTTAAATACGAGGTACGAGGTGACAGCACTGTGTGAAACGTCATCATCCAGTAACCTTTTATCGATGACGTAAATTGCATATAGGTTTGGATAGGCCATAAGTAGTAAAATACGTGAAACTGGACGTAATTATTTATATACTTAACAGCAGGTGTAATATTTCGTTACTCAAACAATTCAAAATTCCTCTCGCCTAATTTATCGCCGCTACTGACTAAAAATGTTTTCAAGTGATACCAATAGAAATCTTAGAAATCAATAGAAAAATTGTTAGCTGGGATATGAGCACTATTTTATTGTTTTCTACCTGCTACTTACATTTGCGTCGTTTCTTAGAAACGTATTTACCATGACCCCTCCATAAATAACGAGCGACAGATTTATTAACTTCCGACATAATTTAAAGCCCAAATTTTTTCAATGAATTGTTCATTAACGGGTTTAATAATGAAGTTACAGATTTGGCGCAATGGTAATAATTATTTGTTACATTAAGACGCGTCGATTGATATAAAAAAAAATCGATTTGAGTGGTTCCTATTTTTCCATATAAAGTGTGCGTGGTCCTTTAATTTAGACATATTAAAACAAATTGCGACGTAAAGGAAATTCTCGCAGAATTCAAAAGCTCGAAATTCCCGGTTACGGCCGACGCTGGCGCATCTATCGACTAATAGCCGAACCGCGTTCGCGGCGACTTCAAGCTCGTCACGTTGCCGGTCTGTCGGCGACCATATTAAACGTCACTTTTAGTGCAATTATCGGTAGTTTTTTTTTTATTTTCATTGGTGGTCGTTCGTTCGTAAAAATGTTCGCGAACGAATAATTGTAACCGCTGCCAGAATGTGTCATAGACGAATTTAAAACGATAGGTAAGTCCGCACGCGAGCCGTTCGCGGAGACGCACAATTTGTTGGACCGAATTCAATTTGGAAATTTTGACCCCCATGTCAAATGAATCATTATACAAGGTTAATTTGTTGACAATTTCAAAGTTTTATCTGCGCGATGCTGTTCGGCTAGTTGTCTTTAAACGAAACGAGATGATGCAATTAATCGTGCTCGATCATTAAACGAAATGGGGAAAAACAAATTGATTTTTCTATCAGTTCCGACTGGACAGTAAGTTTTATCATTTCCTGTCGATAATGTTTTATTTTTGGTGGTTATCATTGTTCGGGCTTCTTCCTGTTGTCACTAAAACGCTTTGTCAGTGTTTAATTGTAATTTATAATTAACTCGCTTTGTCGGTCGACCGGCATCTGTATGTGTGTGTGTGTGTCCGTTAATTTGTTTAATTAACGTTATGTTTTCCTGCATTAGCGATTCGACGATGGGATCCGTTTGGAAAAGACTGCAACGAGTGAATAAGCTAGCTGTTAAGTTTCAATTTACGGTTTCTTATCATCAGTTGTCGTTCGAATTTTCGCCAAAATGGTAAGTCGATTCTTTGTTTCAATTCGATCGTTCGCCATTAAACGTCACCGTTAAATTTACAGGGAGCCCCACAAATTGTCGATTGTGTGGTCGAGGAGATCGAGACGCGTCATATCGACACCCATGCAGTGGGAACCGACCCTCCAAAACACGTACAAGGGCCTCGTCGTCTGGCCGCTGCCCGAAAATCATCAAGTGTCGGTTACGCTTTTCAAAGATCCCAGGACTAACGAACTCGAAGACAAAGATTGGACTTTCATTATCGAAGATGTGAGTTTTCGACGTGTTTATTTAAATGTTTACATATTTAGATTAACTGATGACCTCGATAAGCTCGAATAATTTATTATATGTACCGATCAAATTCCTTACTTGTTCAGTTTAAGTCTGATACTCTTCGTTTGTATTGATTGCAAGAAAGAAAGAAAAAGACAATGAGCGTGTTAAGCGGCGTCTCGTTTGTTTGTAGGTGGCTCCCACCGGAAAGAGGAGACAGCTGGCGATGGCCCACGTCAACATGCGGAAGTACGCCAGCGTCGAGTCCACGCAGCACCAGCTGCAGCTGACATTCAAGCCGACCAGCAAGAAGATAACGTCGGCCAAGTTGGAGTGCACGCTGTCGTGCGTCTTCCTGCGAGAAGGGAAGGCCACGTAAGTGCACGCGATAAATTCTAGGAATCGTTGCTCTGTTTTACTGCGCGTTCGAGAACGATAGGTTACGAGTGCAGTTCGAGGTTGAATTTTTCGTTTCTAATGTCGTGAGTTGTTTGCCGTCGATTTGCGATTGTAATGGCCATCGATCTGCATACAAAGCTGGACAAAGGTTACGGATTTTAAACGAGTTTGATCTATTAAATTTGTAAACATCAGATATTTTTTCTATATGTCGTTTGCTCGGATCATTTTATCTTGTTTTATTGTTTTTGTTTGTTTTTTTTTTTGATACGATGATTTTGTTAATTATTTATTTATTTATTCGTTTGTGTTGCCCGTTCTATTAGCCACGTTGGCCTTTTTGGCCGTAGCATTTTTTATGTTGTTAAATGTCTTCTTTTCTCGCCCTCTCGACGAACGATTGATTTTGTTTTGTCTCTTCTGCCAAATCTTGCCAATTTCGATCATTACTGGTCGAAATTTGGGCAGCGAAGGACGAGTTCATTAACAAAGCCAAATCGGCCGGCCCCGTCTGAAAATGGCGGCCGTACCAAGAATTTTAAACAAAAGTCATCTCCGTTATTAATTAACGGATCGGTAATGCGAAAAATGTTTTAGACTCAATACGGAATTCTCCATCGAACATCTATCTTTATAATTTTCGATAAAAGGCACTGTTCTCGAGATAATCGAGAAAAAACGGCGAAACGGTTTTTTTAATGTAAAATACTCTTTAAAAATTTTCTCTAGTAAATGTAATTTTTCGAAAGATGTCTTTGGTGCTTTGATGTTTTCTTTTATCGCTCGCTCGACGAACAGTCGATTTTGTTTTGCCTCTTCTATTAACCGTCGTGGTGCTCGCATCAAATTTTTGCCCCACAAAAGGTGCGGTGGAAATGTGAAAAATTGTAAGTTTTCGACCTTGGGAAGCGAAAACGCGAGGAGCCGCCATCTTGGACGTGATGCGCTAAAAATTCGTTTCTTTTTCAAATTAACTCCTCGACAGAAAGATCTGCAACCAATTGCAGCTGCGGAAAGTTGAAGATTTGTCTGTCGCGCCTTCCTTTCCCAAGGTCAAAAACTTGGATTTTTCAGCGAGGTCATCGATAACAACACGTTACCTGCGCCGCTTTCGCTTCGGTAAAGTCGATGATTGTTTTTTTTCTTGTCAATAAACTTGCAACAAAAGAGGCCAATATTGGAAGTTATCTCTGAACGATGCACCAGAAATACTATTCGATGACGAACGAATTTTAAAAATAGGGACGAAGACATGCAATCGATGGCGTCCCTCATGTCGGTGAACAACAACAGCGACATCGCGCCTCTGGAGGACTTCGAAGACGAGGACTTTTCGTTGAGCGACAACTCGATGAAGAACAGCATCAACGAGGTCACTCAGCAGATGCAGCAGATGACGAACAGCTTGTCCGGCTCGGATTTCGCCAGCACCCCCATTAGTGGTAAGTTTCGACTGCCGACCGATTCCACGTGTTTATTTATTTATTGATAAACCAGAGTACAAAATACATGTAGGTCACATCAAGATATACAATGTATAACTGAAAAAATGCTTACATCCTAAAAGAGGTAATTAAATTTACCTGTGCTTTAGGTCTGGTTACTAAAAACTAACTTACGAGCTAAAAAAACAAAAAATTTGGCAGAGTCTATGCCATATACATTTAGATAAAATTTCTCATAATTCATAACATAACAAGATAAAATATCAGCCACACAAAGATTTAAAACTTCAGTTTTTTTCTCTTTCCTTGTACCAATTAATAATTTTTGTCCTTATATTTTTGCTGCTAAGATTAAGTATCTTTATTTCATTCGGTAATTCATTAAACATTTTTATTGCTATAATTTCGTTATTTTTGAAATTAACAGACTTATTGATTCGAGGTATTCCAATACTTTTATGTCTGGTAACACTTTTTGAATCAATAAAATCCTTCCTCAAATTATTGAAATGATACATAACCGACTCAATGTTAAACGAATCTTTAATTTTCAAGGGTTGAAAATTACATTCTTTTGATTTATTAATAATTTTAATAATTCTACTTTGTATAGATTCCAGTTTATAAAGTACATAATCACTATAATGTTGTTAATCACTTATGTTATCACTATAATCGAGGCGTTTTCTCAGTAAATAGTATTCAATCGTTGACGAGAGACGACAAGACTCCGACCGTGGAGACGTTCTCGCCGATCACCGATAAACCAAAGATGCCATACCAGATTCCCGTCCCGAAACAGAGCGACTTCAATCAGCCCGAAACCGACATGTACTCCGATTTGTGTTCGGAACAGCTCGAGCAGCTCGACAATTTGGAGGAGGAGTGCGAGAACGACAGCGTGAGCCCTCCGAGGCCGAAGAACGTCAACCTCAAGCTTCAGCCGTTGGATCTTAAAGTTGGCGAGCACAAGGAGCTGATCAAGGTGCAGACGCAGAAGCTGACGACGCCCGGTAGGTTTTAACTTTGAACTGAGGACGGTGTAAATATATTTTGTTGTTCTAGGGCAAGATTTGTTGGAATGGTGCAAGGACATGACGAAGGACTACGTGGGCGTCAAGATTACCAATTTGACGACGAGCTGGAGGAACGGCATGGCGTTTTGCGCACTCATTCATCATTTTAAGCCGGATCTAATGTAAGGCCGCGATGTCGGACGATCGGTTGTAAATCGATTGACGTATTTGTTTGTTTGTAGCGATTTTGGTTCGCTGTCGCCGCACGACGTCAGAGGGAATTGTAAGAAAGCGTTCGATGCCGGCGACACGTTGGGAATTCCACGGGTCATCGAGCCATCCGACATGGATATGCTGGCGGGTTTGTTTCATCGGCCGTCCAGTTGACATCGGACAGTTAAAATTCCCCTTTTCAGTTCCCGATAAATTAGCGGTCATGACGTACTTGTACCAGCTGCGGGCGCATTTCACCGGTCACGAGCTCGAAGTGCAACAGATCGGGAAGACGGCCGACGAAAGCAGTTACATGATCGGCAGGTTTAACACGGACAACGACACCGACGTCACCATGCAACTGTTCGGACAGGAGATCATCAATCTTAGGAAAGCGAAACAACAACAACAGGTTAGTTGTTGTACCTTGATTTTCCCGTCGATCTGTTTAATTATACCGGACCCGTCGACAGGCCAACAAAACCGAAAAGGAAACGCCCGAACACGACAAAGACGGTCAGCCCAATCAAAATCAGCACGTGGACCATAAGACGCCCGCCGAAAAGTCCAAACTCTCCCTGACAATCGCCAACTCCAACGAGCCGCCCATCGACAATTTCAAGGAACCGAAGGAGAAATCGCCGACGTCGGTTAAGGACGTGAAAGAAATCATACTCGCCGGTTCCAAAAACATTCTCGGTAAAGTGCTGTCGCCGTCCAAGGATAAGTTAGGGCAGAACGTTAACAAGAAAGCGGAAGTGAAGAAGCCGATTTTGATGACCAGACGAGAGCTCTGCGACCCGTTCGGTTCGGACGACGAGGAGGAGAACGCGCCGGTGGTGTCGTCGAACTGCGTGCCGGAAGTCAACGGGATCGGCGAAGAACTTAAATGCAACGAGAAAGAATCCGACAAGGCGGCCGAGCTGCCGATGCCGAATTCGGTAAGTTCGCCGTTCCGCAAGTTTGACCATGATGTTGCCATTAGTTTTGCATTGTTTTTTTTTTGTTTAGAATTTGCATGCGTTTTGATCCAAAAAAAAAAAACAAAACAAAACAAAACAAAAAACAAGTTGGATAGTAGTTTTGCATGTTGTTTTTTTTAATTTCGTTCGTTTTTGTAGGACTTGCATTTCATCATCAGTTTCATGATCAATTTCAGGACATGTTGGGGTGTCTACTGTCAGTGATCGCGCGAGGTTTTTCTTTAAATTAAGTTTTTTTAGTCGAATTTTGCCAAATTTTTCACGGCTGAGCACTTTAGGCATAGCTTCTGGCAACAACATGTAACCGCCCAAAAATAACCCAATAGAAGAACGTACGGGCATTTATTCTGTTATATTATGGATTTTAATATTATAATTTGTGTGAAGGTTTGGTTGCGTATTAAAAGGTTTTTTACACGTATTGCACAGCAGTTACTAACAAGGCATACCGAACAAATGGAACGAGCTCGGCAGTTGATTGAACAGGTTAAACGGGACGGTCCCACGTCTCCGACTAAAGTAAGTGTACTTTCGTTTCTGTCGGTTTGAATTACAACAGTACGATCTGTCATCTCATTTGATGAGGAAGTAGACACTCGACTTGCCAATATATGGTTCCGTTCTGCATGTTACGACGGTTCCACATATTGGATCGTCGACAAGACGTTTCTAATTTGTCGATTGTTTAGAGCCTGTCGGAGGAGGAGAGGCAGGCGCAGTTGCGCGAGAGGGCGCGTCGTATCATAGCCGAGGCCCGCAAGGGTTCCACGCCCACAACGGAGATCATTCGAGCATCTAGTCCGGAAACGCTCAAGAACATGATGGACGCGGAAGATAGGTTAAATCGGATGACCGACGAGCTCGTGCGTCTCGATAAACAAAGTAGTATAGTAGGTGAGTTTTTGTTGTTACGTCGATTTTCGCGTCGAACCAGCACGATCTACACGGTACTTTAGTCGATCGGTGTCGTGTTGAAAAATGCTGGTAGATCGATTCTTGTTTTTATTGCCATCGAATTTCCATTGAAATTTGGTGGGTCTGGAAGGCAAGGACAGTCGTTGTTTTGATTACGTCATTTTTATGATTAACCTGTTCGCGACGGGCTTAGGTATCGCTTGGCGCTCGTACCAGCCGGCGTCGGGAGAAATCTTCAAAAATACATTTTTTTACTTTTTCATTATCCTGGTTATTATTTACTGTTGCGTACTTCAACAATAAGGATAAAAAATTATTGAAATAAAAAAATATCAAAATTTATTAAAAAAATTAAATTTAACATTCTAAAAAAATAAAATAATATTTCAGTAATGTAAACAAAAAATTAAAACTTTTTCAACGTATGGTAATTCTTGAAGCAGGGAACTACACAAAGGGCCACATCACACTCTTTGCAGCAAATGGTAGTATCTTTGCGTTTTCTCGGGCCTAAACTTGTATTAGAGCATACATGGCATCTTCTTTGCGATCGACCTTTTTTTGCTGTTTGTGCAATTAGTTCTGGAAAATGTCTTTGAACAAGTCTCAAAGGATTGTCAGCATTCTTCTTTGTCCATGCTGCTGTCCATGTCTTGTGCTTCTCGATGAGTTGTTTAACAACTTTTCTTCGAAATTCGTAGATTGATGGTTTTTCCGGTGTTTGTTTGGTATACAACAAATGCGTTGTATAAAGTGAGATCTATCAGATGAAAAAATAGCTTCTTGTACCATTTTATCGTTTTTCTAGTTATAGCTTATCCAAACCTATATGATGTTCACGTCATCAGTACAAGGTTACTAGATGATGACGTTTCACACAGTGCTGTCACCTCGTATCTCGTATTTTGACAGTTCTAATAAATTGTAGTCTTTCTTTATATCATCTAATATGTGCGCAGGTAAGTCATCTATAGAATATGTCACTTTCTAAACTTTAAACCGAATTATAAATAAACAATCTAGTAACTTTTTGTTGATGACGTGAACATCATATAGGTTTGGATAAGCTATATCTGAACAAAACTCACTTGCATATCAGACTTATCTACAGCACCCATGTTGTTGTTGTAATCAATAATGCATTCCGGTTTTTGAAGTGGCATTCCAGTTTCACGACTTTTTTTCTCAGTGTCTATCATGCCACTTTACAGCAAGCTGAGTTGGGGTACAAAATACATCTACTTCGTCTTTTTTCATCTTTTGTCTAAATTTGGGCAAATGTTTTTGGTTATTACGAACTGTTCCACAAGTTCCAGTGTTGTTCTCGTGGAGATATTGGACTAACAAAGGACTTGTGTACCAGTTGTCTATATACAGGATGTGTCCTTGATTTAGAAAATTATGTAATAATGTTTGAACAACAGCTCCTGATATACCACAACTTCGATCTTCAATAATATTTGTCGTAGCACCTGTATAGACAATTATTTTCAAAATGTATCCCGTTTCTGCATCGCATAGAACAAAGAGCTTTATTCCAAACCTATTTCTCTTAGAAGGTATAAATTGTTTGAATTTTAGTCGTCCTTTCCAAAGAAGCAAGCTTTCGTCGACACATAACTTTTGAAATGGTTGGAATATATCACGGAATTTTTCCATCAGTGAGTCAAAGATTGGTCTAATTTTTTGTAACGAGTCTACGTCTTGTAAGGTAGCATTATTCACAAAATGCAACCCATACAATATTGCCTCAAATCTGTCCCTGGCAAAAATTGTACCAAAAAAAGGAGTTGCGATACTGGATTTTGTAGACCAATAATCTCTTATAGTTTTTTTCTCCACTAATCCGAAAAGAATGTTTACTGCAAGAAAGCAGTACACCTCTGATGTATCAACATCTTGATACTTAGCAAACATTTTTAGAGGCTTACTGCTATTTTTATTCTCATTTACGTATCTATTAGTTTCAGTTACAATTTGTGAACTTAGAGCATCGTCAAAAAATAGCTGAAAGTACTCTGCTTCACACGCATCTTCTGGTAATTTGAAAATAGACCGAATACCAGAATAGGTGGCATTCCAAGTGACGTACTAGTACGGCAGGCGGCTCTCAGCTACCGCACATTAGTAACATGACGTACCAGTACTTCAGAAAACAGTAGAGTGAGCAAAATTAAAACCGTATGTGTACATTAATAGGCCAGAAAAGAAGGCTTTTCTTTAAATATTGTGTACGTCCCCAGGCTGGGCCAAATATGACAAATAACACAAGTACGTCAGTCGGCTGTTGATGTCGCTTTCAGAAATCGTACATGTACGTTAGTCGTCTTGAAAAGGTTAAACTGTTAGAAAGGAACGATCGACGGTGGCCGAACGCCTACGCCGCCGGAACGTTTGATTACATAATAATTTAACTTTAAAAGATGTTCATTCGTTTGTTATGTGCTATATTTGGACTGTAATTGTTCTATGCTAATTAATTTACGTCGAGTTTATCTGGAAGAGTAAACTTTGCGAAGCCAGAGCGTCGAAACTATCGACTCTACGGAAAAAAAATTAAAAGAACATAAATTGTAGGAAATTTTCCCTAGTTTATTTTACGTTTAGTTTAGTTTCCGTTACGAAAAACGGAATTTTGACGTCTTTTCCTCACGACGGCAACTGAAGCGATGGGCCGATTAAGTTTTTTTTTTTTAATTTCTAAAATGCCTGGACTAACTTTATTAGTTAATTGACCCAATTCCCTTTATATATAGTCTACGTAACATTTGATATTTCAATAACACTTTGATCGCCGACGTTTACGGCTGTTTCAGAATTGGAAAGAAATGGTAATATACCGTCCTTGAGGTCGCCCTCGCGTAGTTTTGAGGAGAACTCGGGAAAATCTAGTCCTAGCAATAAGGAAAAGTCGCCAGATAAGTTACCGGAAGACATTGGTTTGACGGGGGTAAGTTCTACAATCGTTCGCCTTGCCGGTGGTAACTTTTTTTTCTTTCTTTTTTTAACGCAAACAATTCTACCCCCAGATTGATGTACAAACGTGGATAGATCAAGAACTGGAGGACCTGGAAAGGGAAGAAAGTGCCATCGACGCTCAAGCCGCCACGCTAGAGAAACAGTTGCGAACCGTGATGGAGTCGCCCCATAGTAATAGTAACGAAGAAGACGATCTCATGTCTCAGTGGTTCACGCTCGTCAACAAAAAGAACGCGCTGCTCAGACGACAGATGCAGTTAAACATTTTGTAAGTTGTACCGAATCGTCGACGAAAAACTATTCTTTAAATTTTTCATAGAGAGAAGGAGAGCGATTTGGAAAGGAGGTACACGATGTTAAATCACGAGCTCAGAATGAGCCTGTCGATCGAGGAATGGCGAAAAACGGACGAGCAAAGGGCTCGCGAAGCCCTGCTGCTCGACGAACTGGTGCAAATCGTCAATAAACGCGACGAATTAGTCCATCACCTCGACAACCAGGAGAAAGCGTAAGTTTATCTGCCGCACCAGTCGATGAATTAATTGGGCCGAACGGGTTTTTTTTTAGGATCGAAGACGACGACCTGATCGAACACGATCTATCTCAGATGGAGTTGCAGCGAAAAGAAAAATGTGTCATACAATGAATTCGATTCGAATTGTTCGACTTGGCCAAAACTAAATTTCACCGATATAGTCAACAACAAAAAAATAAACACTTGTTTAACAAGAAAAAACCACCGGTTCAAACAAAAGACATAGCTTTAATGTATCCCATTTAATTTATTTAGATATATTTATTGATAATGAACGACAGTGAGAGATAGTGATTTATTTCTATCCTTCCGATCTAACGAAGAATGATTTCTTTAATGAATTTAGATGTCTGGTTCACTTCTTGAAAATGTAAAATTCTCGAATTAGAAATATTGTGACATTTTCGTCGAAGCTTTAATTAGTGCAATATTGCTGCAGAATAACCTGTTTCTTTTAAATCTGGCCGAAGCTCGGAGCTCAAACTGAATATGTTTTAGGTTGTGGGCGAATGCTAAATTTAAGGTGTTGTGTGTATCGGTTTAAGTACAATATTTTTTAATGTGATAATATTTTCTTAGTGTACTTTTTTTTTATAAATACGTTGACGTCGTTTTGGTTTGGGTTCTCGGCAGAAGCTGGAGTCTGAGGTTGTAACATAGTTAGTGTGCTTCTTGTTATCTTTTCCGCCGCCTCTCACCACTGTTATATATATACATATATATGTGAAATTAGCTACAGATATTAACATGAAAATTCTCATTGGTATGTTTTAATAACTCCTCACAGTAATGATTAGTATTTATTGTGTAACATGATTACTGTTAGCTAGCTTCATGGTTGTAATATAAACTTTTTTATGTGCATATTTGTATAACCGCGTAATTAATGAAGACTATCTTCAGTTCGTGTACATAATTGTGTATTAAAGTCCTTTGTTAAATAGAAATTATTATTTAAAATTGAATCGTTTTGTCTACTCCGCTGTTGTAAATCATTAAGACCACAGAATTTGGTTGGGACACTTCTTGCTGTCACACTTTCGCTACAATATATTAAAATGCCTGTCCTTAGATAGCTAAATTGGGTGTCATAGATTTAAACCTAAAGCTGCAGAGAAGAAAAAGAAATCTGTATTATCACAATTTTAAAACTCCGATAACACCGAACCGTTGACTACTTGCAATTTCAACTACGTATTAAAACTTTGCTACTTTAACATTTCTATTTGTATAATTTATATTTATAGGGATAAATTTGTTTACTTGCCAATACGCAAAAACCTGTAGATGCCTGAAACGAGAAGGATGAAATTGAATGAAACATTCCTTATTACTGATATCCTAGTTAATTAAATAAACATAGAAATTATTGTTATTATCTATTATTAAAGTTTTACTAACCCAATAATTACTTAATTAACAATAATTTACTTATTTTTACTTTTTTTTCTCGCTTTTATTTACTTTAAGTTTGATAAATATTTACTTTAACTATTTTTTTTAATGGAGTGCGTCGCTGTATATTTGAAAAACTACTTTTAATTTTTCAAAAATTTTAAACACCGCAAACGCGCTTAGATTGTCATTTCTTGCATTGTTATTCTCGAAAAACTACTTTTCAACTAATTCCGGACCTGTTCGATGCGTATCAGGTGGCGTCATTTTATCGAGATTATAAAAAACTTTAATCCATTTAAACGCCGGCAGGTCGTTATTTATTTCCCCGCCCTCGAACTATTTAAATTGGATTCGTCGAACCTTCGATCAAAGTTATGATTTCTATCGAACCATTGATTATTTCTTGAACAAGACACTTCTTCACCGGTACCTTGTCGGATAATTGTTTTCAAACGAGCCGATGTACGTACCCTTGAAGATTCGACCAATTAAGTTGGTTAAGGGGCCAACATTTGTGACGCGTGTTTCGATTATCGGCATTAAAAGATGCCGCGAATGGGTCGCTAATTACTTTTAGGCGAACTTTTCAAGTCCGGAATCCAACAGGTGCTGACTTTTTTGCGGTAACTTGAACTCACGATAAGGTCCTCCGGATTCCCGCAAGACGCCGGCCTTGCGTCCGTCCATGTCGACGATAAACACCGATCGTTGTCGAAGACGACCACGCTCTTCGATGGTTCGTTTTCAATTTTCGATGCTGAAGATGGTTTGGACGGGTTTGTCGACAAATTGGACGAGCTCAAATTCTTCCGATGGAGAACGAACTCGGTTTTGGGACGTGGGAACGTTTTGGTGCAGCTTCTTCGATGAACATATGAATCGCATACGTTGGTACTCGTAATTCGGTGCATCTTCGACCGCTTGGGAAAAGAATCAGCAATCGCGACGAAGGTTTGGTCGCAAGGTCCATCACGTATGGTCGCTACCGCGGTTTCGTTTGCACGCACACTTCGCGATATGGTCGAAGAAATGTTCCGACGAGGAACAAAATAAGTGCCGGAAATCTCGTTTCGAAATTTCATCAATGCGCGAGAGAGCATTCAATTTTCAAATTTCCAGAAAGAATTTGCCGGTGGCGTGCGGTGGCGGTCGAAAACTTTTCGACGACACCTCGTAAATTTAAACAGTCGACGTTCGACCCACATGTGCGTTTGTTATTCAATCGGCGCCGAATATGCCCAGGAAATGCTATTATCTTTTTATGGATATGTGTAACGAGCGTGACGGCGATTAACGTGTTGGATAAGACGACGCGGCGTGTCGAAACTGCACGTCTGCCATTCAAAAATAATGGGAAAAAAATTGAAAAACGATCCACGATAAATAAATAGACCAACAAATTTCGAGACGCCCGTAAGTACATCGAGTCCTCTATCTTAAAATATTTCGAAATGTGCAGGAGCCCCGTCGTGCTGATTTCAAATCGACGAAAAACCCGGTTTCGTTTCGGTGGCATACTCGACGTGCTTCCGGACACGTCAATTTCAATGGAAATCGTATATTTTAACACCAAAAAACCAAGTCGATGTTGTGATTTGTTGTTATTTGTGTTGGAAGAAAGAATATATTGTCGGCAATTCCAATTTCGACGTGGTAAAAACGGTCCCACGTTTAGGTCAACGTTTTATTGTTGCAGGTAACGTTGTAAAACGTGATAGATAACGCATCGCATTAATAGACAACTGCACTTCGTGCGGGGATGAGGGCTCGGTCGATTTTGGTGACGCGTTCTCGAGGGCCGTTTCATAGAGGAAATCGACGCAAACGTAAGTTTTTGAACGAATCTTAAAAAAACAGTTAAATGCAAGAGCCGTTTATTTATAAAAATAGAAAGAAATTTTACGTTTAATAAAATATAATACTTCTGCAAACTACCCTAGCTACATAAATATGGCGTTTAAATAAATACACGTTTATTAATCCAATTCGGCAACTTGAACCGAACTGGCCGATCGAAGTCGCATCGCCTCCCCAGTTAATTTACATTTTCTTTTTTAAAGCCCATTAAATTACGTTCTGTACATGTTTTTTTTTTTTAAATAACCCAAACCCGTCTTCGCGCTATCAAAAGTTGAAGAGATCGCTCGGTTTTGTGCCGGTCGATAGCGCGAAGACGTCGTTTGTTTTTTGCGAATTAAAGTTGAGACCGCCGAAAATTTAAGTTTAATACTGGTAGCCGCCGTTTCCTCCGTTTCCCGAATAACCGCCGGATTGTCCGCCGCCGGAATATCCGCCGGATTGTCCGCCGCTGGAGTATCCGCCGGATTGTCCGCCGCCGGAATATCCGCCGCCGGAGTATCCGCCGGCTCCGCCCCCGTATCCGCCCTTCCCGTAGCCGTTGTTCGCGGTTCCTTCGTACGAGATCTTGGGTTTATATCCGCTTTGGTCGGCCACGTACTCGACGACTTGACGTCTTCCGTCGGGGAGGAGGACGAAGTACTTGCCTTGGGCCACGTCACCTTGGCGGGCCTCCTGGTGACCGAAGTCGGTGCCGTATTGTCCGTCTTGGACGTGATATTCGAAGTTGTAGTTAGCCGGCTCCTAAACGAAAACAAAACAAATTTAGACAATTTTTATGTACGACCAGAGTTCACGATCGACACTGACGTACACGGTGGCGTTCAGTTTTGTCGCCAGATCGCGCTAGGTTCCGTTAGGCGTTTTTATTTCTATTTTGCTCGATCGCTCGACAAATGTACGCGCCAAAATGTCTTCTAAATCCGATACGAACTTATCGTCGGAAATATTTGTGCGAACAACATTGTACACGTTGGAATTAGCTTCGTTTTTGCAAGTCGACCGCGTTTTCGCAACAGATGGCGCTTTCCGTCCGACTTTATCGTCGTTTACGCAACGAGAAATCGATTTTTCTATTGTAAAATCGAAGAATTCGCCATGTTTGCGCTCGAAATTCGCTTTAACCGCTCTTGGTCTTACGCTGCCGGATCGCGCGCGTCGAAATTGTTCGAATTTTTGTTGTTCGTTGTGAGCGTTCGGCCGCAGGTTCGTCGCCGAAACGGCGGAAGGCGAGCGCGGCTACGTTACAATAGCTGAACTGTTGTAAAATAAAAAATAAACACGAATAAACGGCGGTTCAATTGAACCGTTGTTTCTCAGCGTTTTCCCGTTCATTAATACGAAGACGTGGAAAAAACGTTCAAGCTAGCTATTTTTCACGTAGGTTCGATTCGGTTTCGATTTGAGGCCAATTTGAGTTTTCCAAAATTCCAAAGATGTTTGTTCATTTTTTTTTTGATAAAATTACGGGGAACATTGCGGGCGCCAGTAATCCGCGGGAAGGAGGGGGGGGGGCAAAGTTGGAAATTAAAATTAAATTAAAAATCAAAACACGAACAGCGGACGCTCGCGATACTTATAAAAGAGAGCTCGCGAGATACTTTAAACGTCCCCCCTTCCCCCCGCCCCCAGTCCTTTCCAATCTGCAGTTCGTGTTCGTTCCATAAACGTTCTAAAATTGAATTAAATAACGCAAACAAAAGGAACAAAGCCGCGGTCTTAAATCTTCATTATTAAAATTAATACATAACGGACGGTAGTTAACGTTTCCCCGATTCCCCTCCCGCGCGCCCGCGGTGCGGGCGAACGGCCCGTCGCAACAAAAAAAGACTTTATGTAACCATAAACATAATGCCTCGCGAGCATCTTCTCAACGGAACACCTGTTGCCGAATCTCGAAACGATAATCGGACATTAAGAGGCATTAATTTATCTCAATTTGTAAATAAACGAAATTACAAAGCGTTCAAATTAATTAACGTTACGCAACGGCGCTTGTGCATAATAAATAATAATAAATTAACGAGAAGGGGGGGGGCGGCGTCTTTTCTTTTGCGTTCGTGTTGTTTTGCGGGGCGCCGAGGGGGGGCCTTAAATGAAAGTAAACGCGCGGGATCCCGATTAGATTGGGATCGTTTAAATCGATAATTACGCGGCGCGGGGGCGAAGAGAAAAAATTGACCGAGTTCGCGCTCGTTTTGCCACTTTCTTTAATAAAATTTGACTAGTAGCAGAAGCGCGGCATCTCCCTTTCAATCGTCCACTTTCACGATGATACAATTTATTACTCAATAACAAAAACAAAAAAAAAAGAAGAAGAAGCGGCTCCGGGTTACGTTTTTACGAGCGAACGCGTTTTTTTTCGCGTCACGATTTCGGCGTTAACGTACGGATGGGTTTTTGATGGATCGAGGTGGGCGTGCGCGTTTCTTTTTTTTTCTAACCAATTTTTTTAATTCGTCGTAATTTTTTAATTCAAAAATTGAAAGTTTTTAATTCTATGCGTAAAATTGTAGAAATTTAGAAAATTGGCCTACTTAATTTTGAGTTTTAAATGGGAAAATTAAACGAAGAGTCGTGCGGCGACGAATTTTTGTTTTGTTTTGAAATTTATTTATTGATATCTTTGTGACGATGCGATAATTTTACGTTAGAAATACGAAATATTTTCGAACGAATCACAAATACGTTTATGTCGATGTCTAATCGAGCGCTACGCTCATCTCTAACCATCGTGCCCCGCCCCCCGCCCCCGGTTTTAATTTTTAAATCAAATTCCGAGATTTATAAAAGTATCTTTGAAATTACGACACCTAAGCTGTTTTGTTATTACCTAATAAAAAATTTGCGAACATGTAATTTACGGTTCACGCCTTTCGAAACTCGATTTATTCGATATTTTTGGTATTTTAATTTTTTTTTAATTGTCAAAATTCGAATAATTTCGAAAATTGAATTGATTTTCAATTTTTAAGTGGAAAATAAATCTGTTAAGTTATATTTAATGGACCCCCCTTGACATCGATACCGAATCGTCAGTCTAATTTTGTCTTTAGTAATACGAACTACCCCGAATTTAATAACGATGGCCGTCGCAGTCGTTCACATCAACGTCCAATACGGCGCCGTGCTCGTCTGATCACCGTACTCCTCCCCGTGTTTGATTTTTTTTATAAATTTAAAAAATTGTTTTTTTTAAAGGATTTTCGCGCTTTTAATGTAAGTTCTTAATATATAATATAGAATTATTATTTTTTTAAATTTAATTTAAACTGCAACGAATCGAATTTAATTTCAGTTGTTTCAAAATTTCATCAATATTCTACTTAAGTACCATCAGAAGTAAATTACTTACGGAAGGTCCATCGTCGTGACCGCCGTAACCGCCGCTGTAGCCCCCGTTGCCGCCGCTATATCCACCGCTGTGTCCCCCGCCGAATCCGGGGGCGCCGTACTGCGAGCTCGGCGTCCCATACTGAGCGCTGGGCGCGTTGTATTGTATGCTGGGCTTGATGATGGCCGTCGTTTGGCCGCCGAAACTCGGCGACCCGTAGGCGCTTGAGGGGCGCGACGGCGCCCCGTACTGGCCAGATGGCGGAAGATAACTCACGGGGGGCTCCGCCAACGACGCGGCAACGGATACGAACAACAAAAACACGACCTGAAATCAATTCGCCGATAAAACATTAATTTAATTTATTAATTAATTTTCTTCCTAAGGAAGGAAGGAAATCGATAATAAAATCACGCGGAAATATTAAAAAAAAAATTAAAAAATAAATAAATAATAAAAATAATAATAATCGAAAACGGTCACGTTACCACAACCTCAATTCGATCATACTACGAATTATGTAATGGCAGAAGGAGCCAAAACGGAAATCCGTAGGTAACGACAATTTAATTAATCGTAAAAAAATAATAATAATAAAAAATCGATCGCATTCACTCGATTCAAATTAGTGTTCTATTATTCCTACCTTCATTTCGGCACTGAACTTAAACAAACAAACGAAACAGAAAACGATCACCGCAAACTCTTGAACCACGCCGGTGGGGTTGGTTGTTCTTCGTAAATCTGCCGTTAGCGATGTTCGCGTATCCTTATATACTCTAAAAACGCGCCATAGTGGGTGGAATCTCGGCAAAATCGTTTACTTTCATCCCGAAACCTTGTTACGGTGCCGTCACTTAAAGAAATGCCCCCCCATCCCCAAACCGCGGCTCTTTCGTCTCACTCCGATCACCGATTTCGACGCGAACGCGAACAATGACGCAATTACGCGTGTTTACGCGATTCAATTTGAATCTTAATAAGTCATCTCATCTTCATTATTATTATGGGGGCCTTTAACGGTTCGGGTGGGGTAAAGTAGGTCGTGTCTTAGACAATTTTCCGATTTAGTTTCGTATGCGAACTTTTTTTCTTTTTTTTTTGGTCGAAGCTCATCGGTAACGCACACCGAAGGATAATTGTTTCGTAATTGTTCGGTTCGAGGGGGTTGTGCAATGTATCAAAAACCGACCTGCATATATATATACTTAGCTACGTTATTATTTCGCTTTGGCATTTTTTTCGTTATCGCGCGCAAAGTTGCGTTTCCGTGTTTCCTCGTTTATCGTATAGAAAGTTAGTTGAGTGGTGTTTCCCTTATAAATCGCGGGACGTGCGTACGATAAGGGGCTCGCTCGAAAATGGTTTGATGGAACAACGCGCGTAAGCCGGCGATTAAGGTAAAACAACCGCGAATTTTACCCATTTTTTTTTCGCACAAAAATATTTCGAAAATCAATCGTGTACCTCGCGCCCCCCTTCCCACTGTGTCGGATAAGGGAGATCTTTCGCAATAGATTTATTGTGCAAAAATCGACGCTTACGTAGACGTGATCGCTTCCTGTAATTATGACCGGCCATTACCATCTTACAAATCGAAGGATTAACCTTTTTTCTTCTTTCGCATTAACGTAACGCACGAGCAAAAATTATCTCGAGGAAAATAGAAAACGCGCGCGTCGCCGAAACGACGGGCTCGCCTCGCACTTCTTAAAAATAACACTTTTGGCGTATGAAAAAAAAATTAAAAATTATCTCCTCCGCCCCCCGCCCCCCCTTCCTCAAATGGCTTTCGTGCCGAAACATTTATTATTCAATTATTTTTAAATTTTTCTAAGGTCCTTTAAAAGACAATTAACCGCCATTAATATCAACTTATATTGTAAAACGTCGAAGAGTGGTCCCAGAAAAAGGTCGAAATATTCGACCTAATTCTTTTTAATTATTTTTTATTGTAGTAATTGTCGCGCCACCACAATAAACGATTTGCTCCGCAAAAGACGATTAAAGCGTCGCGAACGTAAGCCCTTTCGGTCCCTTTTTCGTACCGTTTTTTGATCGAATCGTAAAATCGACCCTAAACATTTATGGCCCCCCAAAACCCCCAAAAAAAAATGAAAACAAGATGATGAAAACGAATTTTTTTTCGGGGCAACTTTGAGGGGTCGCAATTTTTTTTTGTTTTGTTTGAGTTGGTTTTACGACCGTCTATGTATATTTCGATGGAAGGGGGCCTGCCATTTTAATGCGAATCGTCTTCTAATTAAATTGCGGCCGCTCATAAATAAAACACCCTGTATTTCTGCATACCCCCCTTTTCCCCTCCACATACACAATATTTTTTAATAGCTTAAAAGTTATTTTTTTTGGAAGGTCGCCAAATAGGCATAAGAAATTGTAAGAAAACCGAAAGGCCGGCGTGATGAACGGCAACGACACAAGGCAATTTATGTATTAGGGAACAAAAAAAAAATTCCGAAACGTTTAGCACGAGCAAGTAATGCCTGTAAAATAATTCGACAGTATTTTGTTCGACCCCTCTCACTTGAAAAGGTCGCAAAAGGATTCGAACCTCCGACCGCAGAAGATAATTTTTAACGTGCCCTTCGTTACCGTTGATTTTTCGTAATCGGTCGGGTTTCGTTTCGATAGCTTCGGTTATTCGCATTTTAAAAATAGCCCTTAAGCGGAAACGCGTCGCAATGGACTAAAAAAACTTTGGCAACGTTTTTACTTAGATTAGGTATTTTCGCGGGCGCCAAACTTTGCGAGACGATTCTTTCGGACGTGCGTTAACTTGAAATCGCGCGTCTGGCAGCCGTGCGTCGTTAAAAGCGTAATAAAACTGGTGCGTGTTTGTTTTTTTTTTCGATTCAACTTTGAACGCGTAAATTTTATTCGTTTAATAAAAACCCACAAAAACGAACATTTTCATAATTGATTTTTAGGACCGCACAAATGCACTGATCAAAAATCTCGACGTTGGTTCCCGAAACGTCGCCGGCGAACTTGACCTCAGCATCGACACGACCCAAATCGGGAAGATGTTATTTAAACATTATCTCCATTAATTGGCGCTTTTAGCGCTTTAATCGGTCTTTCGTCGCGCCTGCTTTGTTTACTCAACTTTGAGGGCCGAAGGCCCGTCGCACGGCTGCCAGACGCACGATTTCGAATAATGGACGACCCAAAGCGTCGCCCTACCAAGTTTCGTGGTTGGCAACTTTGAACGTCTATTGACGGAAATCGCGCGTCTTGCGGCCGTGCGTCGGTTAATATCGCCATACTCGATCGACGCACGGCTGCCAGACGCACGATTTCGAATAATAGACGACCCAAAACGTTTCGTAGTTGCAAGTTCAACTTTTCCACTACCAATGTCGTTTATTAGAAGTTTTTTTTGCGGCAAACGAGAGACGGATCGCGTTTCGCGAAACGAAAACGCGAAAATTGCGACAATCGTCAATTAATCAGTTTTGTTTCGTTTCCATATGGAGAGCGCATTCAGACTTAATGCGAGCGCTCGTCTTGGGATCGTCGACAATATTAATTATCATTTTAACTCTAGAAAGGTTCGATCGGTAATAATTACAGAGCAACGCGAGCGGCACCGTAAACGTCGTGACGTGATATTTCGCATCGTTTTACGCCTATTTGTCATCGCGAAGTCGGCGGTCGGGAACGTTTGTCGAAATTAATAAAAAGAATTATTACAAAATAGCATCGCCTTATTATAAATTGATGTACGTTTCAACAGTAATCCAAAAATAGCGAGATTTAGTAAATTGATTGTTGTCCTTAAACAATGACATACATTCAAAGTAAGTGTCGATAATTACGGACGCGTTTCCCAAATCTATCAATAATAATCATTAAAGCCTTTAAACTCCATATAATTATCTTGTCTTAAAAAAAAAAATAACGTTCCGAACGATGACGAAAGCGCGAGACGTTATAAGTTTTCTGCCCCCATCCTGCTCGGTTTTTGCATCATCTACGGACGTGAAAACGTTCGAATTCTTGTCAACGATACCGTTTAAGGTCGGCCGTTATTTTTTTTTGTTTTTTTCGCGAAAACCCCCGTTACGAATATTCATCGCCGAAAATCGAAATTAGGCGCTGTTAAAATAGTTAGAAAGTTGTTTTTTGTTTTTTGATCTCCTCCGCTCGTTTAAGAACATTATTGACCCGCAAGGCCGTTGCGCTCGAACGTTTTTTTTTGGCGGATGGGGGGGGCGTTTCGTTTTTATTGGCGCCTTGCTTAATTTTCGTTTTTTTTTCTTAAGCGACTCGAGGGGCGACAAAAGTTTTAATTGGGCAGACGTTCGAGTCAATTAGAGGTGCGGGGGCGGATTTAACGTAACGGGCCGTTTCGTTTGTTTGTTTTTTTTTGGGGCAGTCGACCGTAATCACTTCGAAAAGGTAAAAAAACGTGATTAATATCGAAAACGTCGATTTTTCGTCGATCCGACTTCGTTAAAGAATGAATGGGGTAAAGACGCGGCGGTAAAATCGCGCGGTGGCCGTTCGAATCTCCCGACCTGACGCCTTTAGAATACCGCGGATATTTTCGAGGAATCCAATGAATGACCGATGGGGTTGCGTTGCCGCTACTAAAGAGACTCGTATCGATCGAATTGTTTTGCCGGCGACGGTCCGGCGATCATTGTGTTGGGAGTTGTTCAAAATTTCCAAGTCGAGTTCGGCGTAGTTGCAATGAAGAATAAATAAATAAACAACTTGCGCGTAACCTGTCTTACTTTCGCACGTAATGTCTATTACCGAATCGGCACGACGCACGTGGAATTCACATTAATCTCGCTACTAATACACAAAACGAGCCCGCTTGCGAACGACGAAAGCTCAATCGAAAGTAGTTCGACGCGAAATTATGCAAACAATAGGAACGATCCGAAGAGAAGCGGCAGGTACAAAAATGTTGCGATCACAACAACGCAACCGATCATATTTGCATTCGTCCCTAATTTACGTCTTTCGTTGCCCGATGAGGGCGCGCGACGAAGTTGTTCGCCCCGCATTTTCGTTGGTCGAGCGTTCTTTCTATTTCAAAATGCAATGGGGCAATTCGTCGCGGCCAGTTCGCCGTCGGGACAATTCGACGTCGACCCATTTCCGTTTTCGGCCGGTCAGTGTAGATGAGAAGCGAGTTTAGAATTGCTTTGCGACAAAGTGGCTTGGCAGCTTATGCGGCGAACGACCAAAAAGTTAGACACGGGGGCTGAAAAATGGCCAAAGTAACGCCTATTCTCGAACACTCGTTAAAACACTGCTACGTATAGACCAATTTAAGGCAATTGGCCGATTTTGTTTTCGTCGTCTTCCGCAATCGGTTTTTGGGGCATCCATTTTCCAATGGATCGCGATCCGTTTCCATATTTTCCGTTCTTCGTGCACTTTCTTCTAACCTAAGCGTCGTCTTTTCGTTGGTCATTTTGCGTCTATTTATCGGTTTTTTCTTCACAAAAATACTTGCCTCGCCCCGCGCAAAATTCGTAATTTTGATTTTTAAGTTTTTTGGGGGGGGGGTTCGGGGTTCTAATACGGGTCGATTATATATTTTTAAAGACGCTTCTTAACGTAAAAGTTCGTTTATCGATGACGTCATCGTTATATATATATTTTTGCAATTAAACGACGATAAAAATATAAACTAATTGTAAGTACAAATTTTATTTTCAAGTGTCTCCGAACGACCGTTGCTCGGCATTGACCGGCACGTGTGTAAATACCCACCTTGTATTGCACGTAAGAAGCGTTTATTATAAACAACTTATTAGAAAGTAGCGACGATGACTGTAACGAGGATGAAATAATAATTAAAGCAATTTTATATAATAATATAATAAATGCCCACTCGTAAACTATTAGTTAACAACAAAAGTGACGTCTTTTTTCGTGGAGATTTTTCAATAATGTGGCACTTTGCGAGAGATATTCGCGAAGTCCCGAAAATTTTTAATATTAATTTATATTAATATTATTATTTAAAATTAAATTAATATTAATTTATTAATATTTTAAATTTTAATATTCATTCATAATGCGGCCCGTGTTCGAGGCCAGTTTACTGCGGCACAGCTCGGGGTGGCAAATTTTTTCGAGAGAGACATTTCGTGGAGAATTTTGCGAGGATTCTAAAACGCGCTCGACGTTAACGATCCGATGACGAATAACGAAGGTGGGCGCGTTCGAAAATTTTCGGTTATGCCGATTTCCATACTGTAGGGCCTTGGTTCGATTCCCGATTCGAGCGATCATTAAAAAAATTTTTTTTAAGGCAGCGACGAATCGTTCTGCTATAAGGCCAACTTCGCGTACCCGACGCCTTTCTGCTTATCAATTCAAAAAATACGACGTGCAATTATAAAACTAAAAAAAAATCTGACAACGGATCCGCCCATGACAAACCTATTCGCGTCGAAGAAGCCAATTAATCGCATTCTTTTGTACAAATTCGGTTTGTGTGTCAAGATTTCTTAATGGGCACGACATTCCTCGTATCCTTTTTGTTTTTGTTTGTTTTTTTTTAATATTGTAACCGCTCGCGCTTTCCGCGGAATGGAAATTTTTCGAGACGCGTCCACGTCGTTTCCACGCTTCCGCGGAATTCGACTTTTGCTTTACGACGACCTACCCCAAAGCCGCCAAGAAATGTCGTTCGAAATTTATGTTTCCTGTACCGGCCGCGCACAAATCGTACCTTGAATTTTAATTTGGAGATGTTATAATTAATTGTTGCGATTGTCGACCCAAAATTTAAGTCCTAATCCTTTCTTTATGATTGTACGGATCCTTGCGAGTTTATGTGCGCGCACAATGTACCATAATTAAAAGGGAGTCCTTGTCGTGTCATTTTTCCTCGCGGTTCTTTGTTCGATGCCACCGATGAACTTGTTAATGTAGGTAAATGTCGTGCGATTTCCTTTTTGAATCGAGATTAATTAATTCGGACGGAATGCCCGAGGGGGCCGAGATTAATACAATCGGTTTGTTTGGTAAAAAGACGAGGTCGTCGGTGGTTTGAAAGAAACAAAAAAAAAGTCGATTTCGTCGTCGGAAAACTCGAGAAGCCGCGGGAAAAAAGAGAAAAAAAGGGGCGACATAACATGCAAAATCGCAAAATGTTAACGGTATTTTTGGGCAACAACCAAGTGCTACGTTGAAAACGTCAGGCTCAAGGGAGGTAACGGATCTCCAGAAAAAATAAAAACGAAAAAATTTAAACGGGGCCGATTCGGGCGACTTGCCGGGCCACTCGTTCGGCGAGGAGCGGAAGTTAAGCCGTTTATCTCCTGATCTCGCGGGGTCCGGACGGCTTCGCTTACGCGAATTTTCCATTTGCAGTTGAAAAATTTACGCCGAAGTGGCGGCGTCGAAACGTCCCGGCAACATCCATTACGTCCATTGGCAAACCTTAACGTTGCGCTTAAACGTTATGGAAAACTCACGGTATTTTCGCGAGCACGGGCCTTCTCGAACGTAATTTATCGGCAATCGTAAGTCTGGCGGCCGTGTGTCGGTCGATACGGCAACACTTAGCTGTTGAAGTTGACCAAACAAAGATCAACTTCGAGAGTTGAGGACGATCGCCCGTTCCGATTAACGTACGGCCGCCGGTCTCGCGATTTTCTTGTTTACAAATTGTGCCTGCAAAGCCTCCCCCCCAATGTTAGTCCTCGGCCTCGGTTTCTTTTTTTTTTTTTTAGTTGATACCACGCAATGTTTTCCAACGACCGCAACACGAAAGGTATTTTAACGATTTAAAAGTGACGTTTGCCGATAAACGTCAATAAAGACATCTGATTGGCTAATCGTTTGTGCGCAACGGTCAACTTTCAGTGACATTTGATGGCGCTTTTCATGGTGGTCGTCGGAAAAATTAACAATTAACAATTGTAAGATAAAAATACGTTTATTTATCGACTTTTAATTCGAAATGCACGCGTAAGCGTAAACTGTCAGTTAACGAGCCGCGTCCGGGACATTTTGACGGCGCCACGTCGACGTCGTGAGACGTTTCGGCGCCAATTACATTTTAAGAGTAACGGAGGGTCCCTGGTTTATTAAAACCGTCCAAAAAAAGAATACCTAAGAATTGTGCGCAACCACGGAACTTTGTAGGAGTACCTTAACGAAAATCGACCATCCGGCAACCGTGCGCCGATCAATATAGCAACCTTTAGCCCTCGAAGTTCAAACAAATATTGAACTTGAGCTTTTGTATTCGCTCAATATCTTTGAAAATGATTCTATTACAGAAAACGCTCGTGTATGTTCCGAATTTCAAAACAATCGGTTCATAAACGTGTGAGCGATGAGCTTGGTCCGGGTCTCGTGGCCACCCGGTATTATATTATTTCCAGAACGTCGTTTCGTCGTTTCGGTATTAATTAAACGTCATCTCAGTCATCGAGTCGGCACTGGAGCGCCTCAAGGATCGCGCCCGGGACCGCTCCTGTTCCGGGCGCGCGCGAACGCGATCCTCCAAGTAGCATTTCAACAATAATTATTCGTTACGCAACCCGGGCCGTTTCCGCCCTTTTACGAATTAGAAACCGCTAATATCGTTCGAAAAATTCCGGTGTAGATTGTTCGTGACTTTTCGATCGGGCTGATGGCGAACTCGTGATACAATTATTATTTCTGTCATTCGTGGAAGCCTTGAGCGCGCGGATTTCTTAACGAGTCGCGGTTATTACGAATTAATATTCGTATGTGCGTTTGCAAGTAGAGATGCGCCTTGAACGCGTCGGAAGTTAAATTAAAAAACAAAAAAAAACAAACAAAATAAAACAAAAAACGTTCGTAGGTGTAAATGAATGAAGAGGTTATTTAAAGTGCTCTCCAAGTTGACAGGTTTCGTTGCTTCGGGGGCGGGTGGGCGGGGGCATACAGTCGACGAAACGACGCGTACCTTCTCCGGGTCTGCTCTGCACAACGAACAAACCGGTCATTACCGGCGCAATTTGATTTAATAAAATCGCCGGTAATAATAAAGATCCATTTAATTACGACGATTTTATAATTTATTGCCCGCGATTCTGCCCTCGTTGGGCGCTGATATTTAAAATTTTATTATTGCTACAGTTGTTCGACGAATCGTTTGCGTCATCGCTTCGTCGAAAAATTAGAATTTTCGCGTACGTATCATACGAACCTTGGTCCGTTAATCGTAAGTAAGCGCTAATTAGATCGAAACACCTTGAGATTAGATCAAATTATATACGTGTATTTTATCGCGTCGAGGTGTGAACGACGAGCGGTTTCCTTTTTTTTTTATTAGATCGCGTAAATGAACCGCGAAAATTTACGACGTCCGAAATCGGTTTTTGATTATGTTTTTAATTCGTTCGACGGTAATTAACTCGTAATTAATTAAGTTGAAATTTCCCGCTCACGACGTGCCTTTTTTGCTTTTAAAATGTCCGTATTGCGGGGGTATCCGCAACGAAACAGGTGCCGCCGAAACAATGGTTTCTGATTAGTTGGCACGCGGCCGCTCGCGAAATCGAACACGCGGGAACATTCTGGAATTACGAGTCCTCGGCGTCGTTGGCGTTCGGTTATCGGCGCCCGTATCGTGAATTAAACGGCGTTCGGCAATTTTAACGTGTCGAAAAACACAATAAAAGGCGGACTTTTTAAATACTTTTTTGAATCTCAAACGACAAGCGAACGTTGGGGCTCTAAAGTTGCGAAAACCCGCGCGCGCGTCGCATCGTCGACGTGCACGTTCCAATTTTCTTTCTCTTGCAGAACAATTCGTTATTTTTTTAAATCGATTTAGTTCCAGTCGTTGTATTGATTATGTAATTTAACGCTTTTGTTTGCAAACGATCACTTAATAACGCGCGAACGGCCCCGTTAAAACGCCAATTACGAACTATGCAACTACTCGGTGGTCTAGTGGCGTTCACGTTTTAAAATATAATGGAGTCGCATAAAGGCCCTGTTTGTTTCCGGGCATTGTACTGTACGTACGTACCGCACACGTGCGCTCGAAAACGAACGTAAACTTACAAGCGAATGGGCAATTGCAAGTTGCATTCGATTACGCGAAACGGAGCGCCGCGACGTAAACCGTTTCCGACCTTTTAATTAAACAAAAGACAAGCGAGCTGTCAGCGATACGCGACCGTACTCTGGTTGGATTTCAATTTAAAAAAAAAATCGACCACTTTCGTTTCTGGACACCTTTTAAACAGCTTCAATGACTGCGAGATGTGAGAGAGTATTGCGAAACTTAATTGAGTTTTTCCAAAAACCGAGACAATTTCCGAAAAGCTAACTTTTTAGTTGCTTTTTAATTGTTAATATGTACCATCTGTGCACATTGTAATGTCCGCGAGGTCTTTCGCGACTTATTTTAGCGGGCGACTGGATTTTTGTGTAGGTACTGCTTTTGTCGGGGATTTCCCGACGTTTCCACTTCGCAATCCGGTCGCCCAAACAAACGACGAAAGAGCGCGCGCAGACAGCACGCACGCTCGTATAAAATAATTTTCTTCAACTTCGACGATTTTTTTAACCTTTCTAACGGCCAAATGGGTTCGGCCGAAAATCATAAACTACGTGCACGAAGCCCTTTAGGCGAACAATCGACGAAAGAGCGCACGCGCGCGCGCACGTTACGTCGTGCGCAAACAGCGCACAAGCACGCATAAGATGATTTCCTTCAACTTCGACGATTTTTTTAATCTTTCTAACGACCAAATGGGTTCGGCCGAAAATCATAAATTACGTGCACGAAGCCCTTTAGGCAAACAATCGACGAAAGAGCGCGCGCGCGCGCACGCACGCATAAAACGATTTTTTTAACCTTTTTAACGGCCAAATGGGTTCGGCCGAAAATCATAAACTATGTACACGAAGCCCTTTAGGCCTAACAATCGACGAAAGAGCGTGCGCTCACGTTACATCGTGCGCAAACAGCGCGCACGCACGTATAAAACGATTTTCTTCAACTTCGACGATTTTTTTAACCTTTCCAACGGTCAAATGAGTTCGACCGAAAATCATAAACTACGTACACGAGGCCCTTTAGGCGAACAATCGACGAAAGAGCGTGCGCTCACGTTACATCGTGCGCAAACAGCGCGCACGCACGTATAAAACGATTTTCTTCAACTTCGACGATTTTTTTAACCTTTCCAACGGTCAAATGAGTTCGACCGAAAATCATAAACTACGTACACGAGGCCCTTTAGGCGAATAATCGACGAAAGAGCGCGCGCGCGAACGTTACGTCGTGCACAAACAGCATGCACGCACGTATAAAATGATTTTCTTCAACTTCGACGATTTTTTAACCTTTCTAACGGCCAAATGGGTTCGACGAAAATCTTAAACTATGTGCATAAAGCCCTTTAGGCGAACAATCGACGAAAGAGCGTGCGCGCATGTTACGTCGTGCGCAAACAGCGCGCACGCACGTATAAAATGATTTTCTTCAACTTCGACGATTTTTTAACCTTTCTAACGGCCAAATGGGTTCGACCGAAAATCATAGACGACGTACACGAAGCCCTTTAGGCAAACAATCGACGAAAGAGCGGCGCACGTTACGTCGTGTTCGCAAACAGCGCACGCACGTCATAAATCGATTTTCTTCAACTTCGACGATTTTTTTAACCTGTCTAACGGCCAAATGGGTTCGACCGAAAATCATAAACTACGTACACGAGGCCCTTTAGGCGAATAATCGACGAAAGAGCGCGCGCGCGAACGTTACGTCGTGCACAAACAGCATGCACGCACGTATAAAACGATTTTTTTCAACTTCGACGATTTTTTTAACCTTTCTAACGGTCAAATGGGTTCGACCGAAAATCTTAAACTATGTACACGAAGCCCTTTAGGCGAACAATCGACGAAAGAGAGTGCGCGCATGTTACGTCGTGCGCAAACAGCGCGCACGCACGTATAAATCGATTTTCTTCAACTTCGACGATTTTTTTAATCTTTCTAACGGCCAAATGGGTTCGACGAAAATCATAAACTACGTACACGAAGCCCTTTAGGTAAACAATCGACGAAAGAGCGTGCGCGCACGTTACGTCGTGCGCAAACAGCGCGCACGCACGTATAAATCGATTTTCTTCAACTTCGATGATTTTTTTAACCTGTCTAACGGCCAAATGGGTTCGACCGAAAATCATAAACTACGTCCACGAAGCCCTTTAGGCAAATAATCGACGAAAGAGCGCGCGCGCACGTTACGTCGTGCGCAAACAGCACGCACGCACGTATAAAATGATTTTCTTCAACTTCGACGATTTTTTAACCTTTCTAACGGCCAAATGGGTTCGACGAAAATCATAAACTATGTGCATAAAGCCCTTTAGGCGAACAATCGACGAAAGAGCGTGCGCGCATGTTACGTCGTGCGCAAACAGCGCGCACGCACGTATAAAATGATTTTCTTCAACTTCGACGATTTTTTAACCTTTCTAACGGCCAAATGGGTTCGACCGAAAATCATAGACGACGTACACGAAGCCCTTTAGGCAAACAATCGACGAAAGAGCGCGCACGTAGTTCGTAGTTTTCGAAACTGCGTTTCGTCCATTCGATCCATCCCCTAATGTCAGCTTTAACGTAGAGTAATATCGTCGAGTGGCCGTGGCGGTTGGGGTGGGGGCACTTCCTCTAGGTGTCGCCCTTTTTGGCCCTTTCCGGATTTTGCGCCATCTTTGGAGATACCTCGAAATGTTGGCTCTTGACATCGGGCACGAGCCGTATGTCGGACTTTGGCGTGTTACTCGCGAACGGGCGAAAGTTCGGGAAGGGCAAAAGAACGGAGCCACCTGGAGAGGACACCGTTCGTGACCGTCGAACTTTTTCTGAGCCGGAACGCGTACGTTCCATTAATTTTTTTTCCTTAAAGATTGCACTTAGCGACGTGTGTGTAAATTGCATTAAGGTCAAATCGCGCTTTGGCGCTCGTTTGTCACGTTTTAAACTGTCTCGCGCTGAAAACAAAAAAAAATGGTCGATTGCGCCGATGCACGTCCGTTTTTCTTAACCGACCCACGGTCGACGATTGTTGTTGTGCGCGTCGACAGTTCCGAAATTTCGCACAGAGGAAAAAAAACCGCTTTGTCTCCCGTTCATTAATCAAAATTTCGATCGCCGAAGGCCAATTCGTAATATTTAAGTTACGAGAATTAACCATTGTCGTACTTGACAACTATAGAAAAAATTGGCCCGTTCGACTAATCGTTAATTAAATTCGATTAGGCAGTGCCGCGAACTTTTTCGCGTCGATTACGAATAAACGGCCGCTAATTGAAAGACGTCCGACGAGCCGGAGCTCGCCTTTCCATTATTGTCGATCGTAACGATAATTATTATTATCTCAAACGCGCACCACGAACGCGTCCATCGTGAATTCTAGTTCTTTCAGATTGATAAACGAGATTTCGAGTTTCCGTATTATCGGTGGTATATTTTTGATTTATCGTCGTCGCGGATCGATCCACTCGCAACAATTCGATATCGTTGAGCAAGACGATCCGATCGTTCCGAAACCGATCAATTAATTAGATGATAAGACGCGCGGCTTTCTTTTAACCCAGATGGCGTCCGACGTCCCAACAGGATCGTTGCGTAACCGTCGATAACCCCACCCCCCACCCCCTCCCCCAGCCACCCGTCCATTTTACGTTTTACATAATAAACAAAAATATAATTTATTACATAAAGACTTATGTAGGTACGTATATTTTGATTGTAAATAATTAACAACGTTCACTTTTCGACTGCAAATTTGAAAATAATGCGATGATTAATATACTTATTAATTAAAGTTTATGTAATTGGCGATTGAAGTTAACGAACGAAAAAATCTTCCTCAATTATTTTGAATTGAAACTATATATTCCGAATGAATGGTTCGATATTGAAGTGAAAAAAAAAATAAAAGGTGCGGAATTTGTTTCCAGTCGCAACGTTATTAGGAGAAGTTTCTTCGATTGTAAGTTGCACTAGGCGCGCGGACGTCCTTTTGGTAGTTTTTTTTTTCAATTGAAAATAAGTTAAAGTATCAGGGGCGGGCGGGTGAGCCGTAGTCTGGAAACGAGGGGTCGGTAACTATTGTAAATTTTATGTGCAGTAACACAAATTCGTACTAATTCAATCTAATTCAAACCTAATTCGGTCTAATTTAGACTAATTCTGCATTAAATTATAAAAACAAATACACACTAATACATAAGTTATCGACCCCTCACCTAGAGGATAACACGGCGGCCCTCGACCGAGGGGTCGATAATCCCTAGTAAATTTCATACGCAGTAATATAAATGCATACTAATTCAATTTAATTTAAACCTAATTCAAACTAATTGAGACCTAATTAAAACTAATTCAGACCAAATTCAATGTAATTCTGTATTAATTTCTAAAAACAAACACGCATCGATACATAAATTACCGACCCTTCGCTCTCAATCGAAGGTGCCCGGTTCGGATCTCGGCAAGGGCGAAGATTTTCAATTAAAAATGAGATCGTCCTATTTCATCTGTAAATGTGTTTTTAAAATTTACAGTTTTTGAGTTATTAAGCGCGTTATCTTAACGAATATTTGTTCTGACAGTTTGTGGAGTAACGCCGGATCCGCACGCGCGAGCCGACGTCGGTTCGTGACCGTCCAACGGTCGATATCGCGAAGTTAACGCAGATCTCTTCGATGTTTCGTCAATAAAAAAGAAAACCAACGCGCGACGTATAACTACCGACCTTGGGACGAACACCGCTAAGTAAAGGTGCGATATATTCGATAAGCTTCTGCCCGAACGTACGTAAACGAATTAAAACGTGTAAACGTTTCGGTCGTTGTTCCGTTTCAACCTGGCATTATACGGGGCGTTTCGAAAAGTGCCTTTACGATTTTAAAATCGTAAAGTCGATTTAAGAAATTTGAACGGCAGGCAAAATCGGTCCGTTACGAATACGGCCCCTCCCCCCTACCCTCCGCGCGATTGTTCATTTTCAATTTTCACGCAGGAAATAGCGGCCCCGGAGATTGATAACTGGCTCGCGTTCGCGAGCAACGCGAAACTGCACGCGCCGAAGCGCACGTGAATGCAACCGACGACGGATACATTTTGAATAAATGTTGTAATAATTTTTTTTAGTTGTTGGCGTATTCTCGCCCGTCTTCTGAACGTTTAAAAACCATTATAACTAGAAAAGTAATCGTAAAGGAAGGTTCTTATTCGATTTTTATTGTACAATATCATCTCGCCGTCCGTGTGCGCGAATCACCCTGTATATGTGGGCGTAAGCGATTTTGGGTGATGTACAAAGCGCGTACCGGTTGTTTATTACGGTATTTCGTGGCGAGCGGAGCTGCGCAGGCGCCGGCGCCGGCGCGGGCACGGACGCGGGGCGCGAATTTAATCTTTAATCTTAAATAGATTATGTTCGATGTTGTTATGACTGCGTTCTAGTTCTACTATAATTCGGTTCGCCCGAACAGTTTTGTCTGCGCAGGTATAACGCAGCGTGCGAGGCCACCTTAAAATCAACGCGGCTCCGCAATGTCGGTCCGTGTCCGTCCGGCGTTGTTAACCTTACTAATTTTTTTGCAGATTTCGAAAATAACCGTTCGTTCATTTTTCGTTTTTTTTTTCGCCATACCGATTTTTCTCGTGCAGCTGTTTCTGTAAAATTTGCGCTCGGATTTTCGTTTTGTATTTAAATCTCGATGAACAACGAGCGAATATAGATGATCTGTCATTTGTTCAGGTAAATTTCTGGTCGGGCGTCTCGGCAATGTTTCGAATTCGGGTTGTTATTTGAAATCTCGATGAACAACGAGCGAATATAGATCGATCCTTGTTCATTTGTTCAAGAGAATAAAGTTTCGTGGTGCCGCGGCGTTTCTACGCGTCCTTAAACTGGTCGTCGATTCCGAAAATGTCCGGAGTCGAGCTGAATTAATTTGGTGGAATTTTCATATTCTCGCGCGTAAAAAGATCCGTTCCTTCGTTGTTTTTTTTTTCGAACGAAGAAAAAAGCAGTTGGCGGATAGACGTGCGCGCGGTCGACTTATTATTGAACGAGTCCATTTAAAATCGGCGATTCGAATTCCGAAAATTCCAGCGCAACGTTACGCAAGCGAAATTAAAAGTGACAGTGCACACGATAGGTATTTCGTTATCGGCGTAAACATTCATGTGTTTTCGGGTAAAAGTTTAAAGCAATAAGGAAACTGATGCACCGCACCGGTTCGGTCGCTTTTCGCAAAACGCACCGAGAACGTCGTCGTATAATAACGGGTCCGTTGTGGGTGTTAATTAATGCGCAAATTAATTACATTATAAAGACGTTTAAGTCTGGATTTACATAGAAAATAATTTGCAAAGACCTTTGCGTAACCTCTCCATGTAAACCGGAAGATGTAATTAAATAATATGTAACGGCGACATGCAAACAACGATGCAACAACTTTAATTAGTGTTTTTTTTTTTTAGTATCATATAACATGTACGCGTATGTATCTGTGAGAACGCGTTGGACTAATTGCGCAAAATTATAGAGCGCCGTTTATTTATGTACCAATTTTCGCACGTCGACGTCGTCCGGAAAAAAGCTCGTCTATTGGACGATCGTTACGTAAAGATCCAAAGAGCGCGAAGAAGGGTACATAGCACGTTCGCACTCCGCTCGTATTTTATGAGCTAAAATTATAGTATTTTAACTTCGCATTCGCGGCTAAATCGCCACGATTTACCTCCAGTTATAATTTCAGTCGACGTCATTTCGGTTCAGTTACTAATTTCCTCATCGCGCGCTCGGATCGTTTGTCGTTTGTCCTTTTTTTTTTCATCTGACCGACCGAATGTCCGATTCGCCGAACCCCGGGGAGCCTTTAACGCGAAGCAACCTGGCGTTATCTAATCAGAAGACCGACGATCGACAGAAGTTGTCGAAACGTCATTTTGCACTTGAGATATCTACACAAACAGCCACCGAAAACGCCGATTCGGCAATAGTTCTTCGAAACGACGCCGACGAGCTTGTTTTTTCAACAGGCAAATTCGTCCGGTTGCCGGATTTAATTCCATTGCCTAGACATTTTCTCGCGTAATTCTTTGAAGCAAAATGACAGGTAGTTCGAAGTGAATTGGATGGTCGCAGAAACCCCTCTCGCCCCCAACCTCCCGCCGTCAAGGAACACTTACTTTTTAAATTGTTTTGCAAGTTAAATCCCAAGTTGGTTCCGATATTATGGAGTTCTTTTCCGAAGAAATTTATCACGTCGATTCCAATTTAATTAATGTCGAAAAAGTGTTTTGGTTTTGGTTGGCCGGTGGAAAGGTGAAGGCGCGTCGTCGCTTAAATCGCGCCATAAATTCGTTCTTGTCTTGTTGCGGCAATAAAATTACTTAAACCAAAGACGCGAAGCTCGATTATTAGGTCACGTTATTACCTAACCTAAAACGCGAAACGCGATCCGTTTATTTTATTATTTAACCCCTAACTTACCCGTTTTCGCCGATGTCTTTGTTTAGACGACGAAAAGTGCGCGGGTAAACGCGTACGGTCTTAAAATATAAAGACATTTTTGACGTTGTTGCCTAACTTAAAAGCCCCATCGGGTTATGTTGTTGTCTAACCTAAAGCGCGATTCGGTTATGTTGTTACTTAACTTAAAGTCCGGTTGGGTTATATTGTTGCCTAATTTAAAGCTCGATCGGGTTATGCTGTTGTCTAACCTAAAGCGCGATTCGGTTATGTTGTTACTTAATTTAAAGTCCGGTTGGATTATATTGTTGCCTAACTTAAAGCTCGATCGGGTTATGTTGTTGTATAACCTAAAACGCGATTCGGTTGTTACTTAACTTAAAGTCCGGTTGGGTTATATTGTTGCCTAACTTAAAAGCCCGATCGGGTTATGCCGTTGTCTAACCTAAAGCGCGATTCGGTAATGTTGTTGCCTAACTTAAAGCCAGATCAGGTTATGTTGTTACCTAACTTAAAGCCCGATTGGGTTATATTGTTGCTTAACTTAAAGCGCGATTGGGTTATGTTGTGGCTTAACTTAAAGCTCGATCAGGTTATGTTGTTGTCTAACCTAAAGCGCGATTCGGTTATGTTGTTACTTAACTTAAAGTTCGGTTGGGTTATATGGTTGCCTAACTTAAAGCTCGATCAGGTTATGCTGTTGTCTAACCTAAAGCGCGATTCGGTTATGTTGTTGCCTAACTTAAAGTTATGTCAGGTTATGTTGTTACCTAACTTAAAGCTCGATCGGGTTATGTTGTTGCCTAACTTAAAGCGCGATTTAGTTATGTTGTGGCCTAACTGAAAGCTCGATCAGGTTATGCTGGTATCTAACCTAAAGCGTGTTTCGGTTATTTTGTTACCTAACTTAAAGTCCGGTTGGGTTATATTGTTGCCTAACTTAAAGCTTGATCAAGTTGTGAAGGTGTCTAACCTAAAGCGCGATTTGTTTATGTTGTTACCTAACTTAAATTCCGGTTGGGTTATATTGTTGCATAACCTACAGCGCGATTAGGTTATGTTATTCTAAAGAACTAATCTAAAGAAATTTTCGATATATCGAAAATTGTTTCCGCGTTCTCTTGCGTCCGACCCGTTTTCGTCGAGACGTCGAAAGCTGCGGGGAAACGCTTACGGTAAATATCCTATCGTATTCCGGTAATTTTCGCGACCGGTTTCGTCCCGCAAACCCGGCAATTCCCGACCGATGCGACGTTAAAGTCTAAGTGGCGACTTAGACCCTAGGTAATTCACATTTTTCGACCGCTTAACGCGAACATCTTCTAATGCCCGATGGCCTAAACACGACCAAAAGTTCCAAAGCCGCAATTCCGTGCGCCCGATCGTCACGACCTTCGCGCGTCAAGCTTTGCTCCGGTATCGACGGAAAAATCCCGCTTTTTCGAATCGCGGCAGGCCGTTTTGCGTATAATTTACTGATAAAAAGCTAAACATGGCACGCGTTTGCGGCGGGATTCGAACCGACGACCACGTGCGTACCAAAAACGTGTCGACCTCTGCCCGTTTTAAGCACGATTCCGGTCGAAATTTGGGCAGTGTTTTGTCTTTACGAATACGAAGGACGACTTCGTTAATTTTAAACGTTTAAAAAACCACGTTATCCGCCGGTTTCGATTAGCGACGTTTCGGTTAACGTCAAAATCTTGCGCAGGTGGCGCTGTAGATTTTTCTAAAAATTTTCACATCCAAACAAAAACATTCTCTTCTAAACTATTAGAGATACAATCGGAGATTTCGAAACTTGCGGATTATAAATCGAGTCCGCTCTCTGGTGACGCCCACGCTCGCGTTAGAAAACTTAATTTTTCTCGCGGCTCGGCGGACATCTGCGGGCGCGATGACACTCATAGATATCGCGCGCGGGCGCATCAAGAGCGTAATTAAGAGGAGATTTTGATTCGAAAACTGTTTAAATTGGATTTGGTCGGACGCGTCCCTGAAACGTGAACGTTTCTTTCGGCGACTTTCCATAGATCGCATCGTTTTATAGATAAACATCCAATTAAAATTAAACAAATAAGCCGATCCGAATTCGGGAGAACGCAACTTCATAATATGTAGTAATAATAATTGTGTTTCGTCGAATTAGAACAATTGCAATTACTGCAACTGTCCGTGTTGCAATAAATCATAGTTCATGCGTTGCTCGTTTCTTGTTAACGGCGAAAAATAAAATGAACATAACTGGAGCATCGTTAAATCTCGTTTAACGTCCGCCATCGGTTATTGTTATGTCTGTCTTTTTAATGCACGTACGACTGTTACGCAACGACGTTTGCAAGAAACGAAATGTTAATAAACGCATCTTCAATTTCGCGCCTAATCCTGTTAATTTAAGTGGGCGTTAGGCAATCGCACCGAAAATTGAGTTATAACCGAAAAAACTGAAGTGCGATTCGAATTAATCGCGATAAAGTTAACGCTCGTTAATCACGAGAGCCATCCTTCGCTGCCAAATCTTGTCGAAAACATATGAAATTCTATCCGGCAATTATTTATTATCTAACGAAACGAAATTAACGCGTAAAACCCCGAATTATTATTATTATTATTATATTTTTTTTTAATAACGTGATCCATTTTCACGATGGTCACGATTACGTTTCGACAGTGGCGCGACCTCCGCGAAGCGAACATATATCTTTAACCTTTTTGAACGAGCTTGATCGGTCAATTATCGTCGTCGAATGGGAGGCGAATTAATTATTATTGTTGAATGTTTTTGTTCGTGTTATTACGTTCGTGCGAGTTCACCACCCGTCCGCACGCTCGTTCGCGTGCGTTCGCACTCGTCCCTCGCCTCATCTTTTTTTTTGCGCAGCGTTTATTTCCTCCCCCTGCCGGAACCGTCGTTAAACATTTCCTCGGCAGGGGGGCTGCAGTTTGATGACGGCAGAGAGGCACCCCTCCCCACCGCCACAATACAGGTGTTAACAACAATAATTAACAAAAAATAATAATAAAGTAATATCACTCCAATAACACTAAAGAAAATAATAATAATCCTAACCTAAACAAACAGCCAGCCAATACAAAATACAACAATAACAATGTAAGTATAACTAATATATATGTATATAAATTAACAAAAGCAAGTATGAGAGAAAAAAAAAGAAAACAAAGTATAAATAAATTTTATAAAGTAACTTAAAAGAAAAAAAAGACAACAACCCAAGTGGTTTCCCACTTACCCCACCCCCTGTGATGCCCCCTGGCGGCCTCGTTCCTCATCGCACCGGGTCCGTAAAACGGTCTCCCAGAACTAGGCCACCGCATCCCATCCCTCCCTGGAGTGCACCATTGCGACCACCACCGTCTCCACCGCAATGGGCACCCCGCTTCCTCCCGCAGTGCGGCCCATCTACGGCAGACAAACAGGGCATGCTCAGCGGAGTCAACCTCCGCCTCGCAGTCCCCTGCAGTCTTCCGACTCCTCCTTACCTATCCGACACAGGTACTCACCGAACGAACCATGCCCGGTGAACGCCTGCGTCAGATAGTACCCCATTGAGCCGTGGGCCCTGGAGTACCAACTCACGAGGTCGGGGATAAGTCGCCTCGTCCACTCCCCCTTCCTCGCTCGCCGCCACTCCAGCGCCCACCGCTCCAGGGTCACCCTCCTCCTGGCCGCTCTGCTCACAGTCGCACATCCAACCCACGCCTCCGCCCTCTCCTCTACCAGCAGCCGAAGGGGAATCAGGCCCGCCAGCACAGCGACTGCCTCCGAAGAGACGGTACTGTATGCACAGCAGACACTGATCTCCAAAGCACGCTGGAGAGAGTCAACGGCCCCCACACAAACCCCCACCCTACTGGCTTCGACCCAGACCGGCGCGGCATACAGAACGATAGAGTATGCCACACCGGTCAACACCCTTCTTTTCCAGCTAGAAGGACCACCTACCCTGGGCATCAGTCGGGCCAATGCCGACCCCAACCTCCTAGCCTTCGCCACCACCTGGTCCATGTGCGGCCGAAACCGCAAGTGGCGGTCGAGCAGCACCCCCAAGTATCTCGCGCTGTCGCCCGGTCGCAAGACAACCCCGCCGATCCTCACCGACCGTTAGGCAACTGAGGCACCGTCTTCTCGGGGGCCACTTCCAGATCGTGGTCACCCAACCACCCGACCACCGCGTCCACCGCCACCTGAAGCCTCCGCCGCAGGACCCCCGGCTCCCTCGCCGAGACCACCAATGCCAGGTCGTCGGCAAAGGCCACCAGTTTGGCCCCCTCCGGTAATGGGACCCCCAATACCCTGTCGTAAAGCATGTTCCACAGGGTTGGCCCGAGGACCGAACCCTGCGGAACTCCACGGGTAACCCTCACCCACTCGAAACGCCCCAACTCTCCCTCGACTCTCACCGACCTGTCAGACAAGTAACTGGCCAGGAGGTACGGCGACAACCCCCTACCCGCGGCAGCCCTCATGACATGGTTCCAGCCGGCCGAGTTGAAGGCGTCCTCGCTTCATTTACACTAACCTAAGCTCACCTCATCTGCCAGTTTTTCTTTAGAGTGGCGAAAACGCATTTTACGCGTTTTGTTCGCAACGCGGGACTCGAAAACCATTAAAACCGCGACCCTTTGCGAGTTAGTCTCCCCAGGAATTACCTCGTGGCATTGCTTCGGGGGAGGGGGGGGGCAGATCCATCCCGATCGCGACCTCTGTTTGCAAAAGTTCGCGACAAATGTTCAGTTGCTTTCCTCTGGCAGCATAATGCCGATTATGTTGCCCTAATTCCTCGCCTCCCCTTAACGAGGCGACGGGTTCAGTTACTCTTCACCCCCCCCCCACCCATGGAAGAGCGGCCTGCCTCTCGCCCCTTTCGTTAACAGCAGCGACAGCGTGATAAAGTAAGATTAACGCTCACTATTTTAAAAGGTACGGGGCGATAACTCTCGGGAGCAAAATCCAGCCCCTCGGGGGCTGGAAGTCCAATGAATTGGACTTTATTTTGCGCTTCGTGAACCTTTCGGGCCGTAGGTATTAGTGCTGTTAATCCAGGCGGTAGATTTAGGCGCGGCACAGAACTGGTCCGAGGACCGGGCCCTGAGGAACGCCACGAGCGGTGCTCGCGACTTTCGAGTTTTCGTGCCATCTTTGGCGGATGGTGGACCTGCCCTTTCCGAAACGAGATTGGTTATCGCGTAATCCAGGTCCGTGTAAAAAATAATATTTCGAGAAGAACTTGACCGGCGAGTCCGCGACACAGATAGGGCCGTGGCGAATCGCGCGCCAACCTAAACTCACCTTATCTACAACACTAACCGCTCGCTAAAACTTCGCGCGCCCGCGGGATTTTTTTTTGTTTACTCACCGTGCGCTCCCCGCAAAGTTTGCGCGTGAATTTTTTTGAAGCCCCCCCCCCCCCCGTACAAACGTGACGAGATCTTCGTCGATAGCTCGCCTCGTCGTTACAATAAACTCGCGATTTGCGACGTTAACTTTTTTGCTCGATTTTAAATAATTTTTGAAATGTGCGGGACAAGAATCTAACGTAACCTAAAACTTTCGCGCGCTGTTAATTTAAATCGAGATATAGTCGTCGACTTTTCGGCCGTCTCCTCGGAAAACCCCGATTTTTTTATAATAAATACAAATTTGTGTAATTTACATTTTAGGGTTATTAAAATAATTATGAAACGAAAAAAAAAACAAACTTTCGTTATCTTCGAAACGTTTCGGTTTGTTGCGCAAAGCGACCCTTTCGGATTTTTGTTTTTTTAAGCAGGTCGCCACGTCCATTCATGTTGACATCTAAATCTTTTGATTTCTATCGAGCAATTAAAGGAAATAAATGATATTAATTATTGGCTGTATAGAAACACTCCATTAATAATAATAAATAACCGCTTGATATGTATGCAGACGTTAAATTAAATCGGACACACGAATAGACGATCGTCAATTAAAACAAAAAAACAAAAACAAAAAATCTAGGATAGGATAAAAAATTCGCTGTCTATCATCTCGGTCACGTAAATTCTCACGGAAACATGAGAAATTGCTTTCTGTTGCGCTTTTTCGCGCGAATTATCGGGAGACGATTTTTGTTTCGAACACACTCCCCCCTCGTATCTCGTAAATTAGGAAATTTTTTTTAAGCTTTCGAGCTTGAAACTTCGCAATTTTTTGCGTTTAAAGTTGAATCGTCCCGTATAAATGACTCGTTCGTTTTCAACGAAACGGGGGGGGGGGGCTCGTGCGACCGCGTACGTCGCATTTAAAAAAAAACCGCGCACGTCGCGAGACTCTTTTCGAAAAGTATCTCGAAACGAACAATTTTCGAAATTGTTTTCCGCGTTCGAAGTCGTTTTCAACAAAACGGGGGCGCGTCCCGCTTGCGAAACGTTCGACGGCGCGACCTTCGAGCGTCGATTTTGAAAAGCTCACGCCCTCTTACGAAACTCTTTTCGTCTCGAAACGTACAATTAATACGCGCTCCTCATCAATTAAAAACCAATAATTGCGATCAGACGCAGGAACAAAACGAACATAATACGTACACATCTTAATAACCATAGACGTCCGTGTTTCGTATGATCGTCGCGGCACGTCCGTGCGTTTTTTAAATTCCTAAAAATATTGCGACTGTAAATTTTTAATTTGCTACACCTCCGAGCTATAATTTTTGCTTATGAAACGTGCAATTATACCGGAGTTAACATTTTTAAGTACTTATAACGTTGTAAAATGTATCGTGTCGAGTTAAAAAAAAAAAGAAAAGCAAGTTCCCGTCGCATCGTTCGGCGATATCGACTGCGGACGAGCGCGTTTCGATCAAAATTGATTTACGACGGAAGCTCGCGCATAAATCAACCGAATTTATTATTTATCGCTCGATCTGACAGATAAACGTCGACTAATTTCTGGCGAAATTAAATTACGTACAAAGTTGACGGCCCGTCTGTCCGGTTTGATCGATCGAAATTGACGGACCGTTAAACGGTCAACGGATCCGTCCTTTATTGCTAGATCAGAAAGGAGACGCGTCCGTAGTTTTGAATAGATAACAGAAAAGGACGCCGCAATTTATAGAGACATTTACGTTTTCTCTTCTTCGTTTTCTTTTATTTCTTCTTCGATCGATTTCTAACTCTTCTTCGTTGCTTTTCCATCGTCGTCTTGGAATCCGGTCCCCCCTCATCTTTTAAACAAGCCTCTACAACTCCAGTTGTCTTTCATTTTGTTTTTTATTGACGATTCTTGTGCTAAAAGAAAAATCTCCCTGTTCGGTATTGGGCGGGGGCGGGGGCGAGGGGGCTAACGAGAAATAAAATAGTTAAACGAATCCACATAATAGTGGACCCGCTTGTGTTAACACTTGACAAAGGTTGATCCTTTGTCAAGTGTTAAGTGTTAAGTGTCAAGTGTTTTTCGACCTTTACCCCCATCATCCCTTAAAAGATAAATATTTCAAAAGGCTCGTTTTATAACCAAGACGTGAAAATTTCCATGTGGAATAAAAAAAGTCTACAACAATAATGGCAGATTTTTCAATATTAAGCGAGATACCACGAAAAAAAAACGCAATCAAAAAATCAGCCCTCCATAAACATCGGCAATTCTGTCTGAAACTAATAAGTTATCGTCAAAATGCTTCAAATAAAATTTATTCTCCGCCCTTTCGGCTTTAATACGACATATAAATTTATATAATTTGAGTTATCTAAACCAAAGTCGCTTCAGATCATTCGCGTTAGTGGTACAGGGCGGTAGTGCTCGTTTCAGTTGTTCGAACTTTAAATTACGGCGTCGTATTGTTTGCGTGTGCGTTTTCGCGTGTGAGTGCGCGAGTTTTGTGTGTTGTGTTGCGTTTTCTAAAAGGATTACAAAAAAAGGATTAATACGACGAGGAAAGGTAATATCTTTCTTTGTCGACTAACTCTCGATGTATTTACAAAGTGTAAATACGTGGATCTTTAAGCTCGAACGGTCAAATTTCGTAAACGAAATTTTATCCTACGCGCGTTTTCGCGATCACGGTGAAATATGAAGCGCACAGGTACGTAATAATGCAAGATCGCAGTCAACGGAAGAATCTACGCTGTAAATTGGCAATAGAGGGGAAAACGATGACGAGAAAAAGGTAGGAAAATAGAAAGAAAAGTTTCTAATTTTCTCTTATAGTCTGTTTACAGTCGAGTGACAGTCGCAGCGGCAACAGCGTTGGTCTGCATTTTACGTAAAGATTAAACAAACAAAAAATGATTAACTTTTTATTTTGCCATCTCTTTACCTGAAAAAAAATCTAACAATTCCAATTTTTTTATTGCATTCATTTAATTCGCCCCTTGTTCTAAATTTCTCTAAAGTTACACCGAGCGCGTTGTGAAGGTCGCGATCTTGAATTGACCTTACTTAACTTGCTTGCCGTGGGCTGCGCGGAGTAACCCACGTAGGAGAGTTTGAAGATGCGGTAGGGCTGTAGGCGAAGTCTCGACCTTACGGGACATTTAGCGAATTTTCATAGAAAATATAGCCTGTCCGATGACCGGACCCAGACGTGCCGTTTTGGATTTTCCCCGATCCCGATCACTAGTTCACGAAAATGTAGATCGTTCGAATTTAATTTTTAAATTAAACAAATTTAATTTTGAAACATTTCGACTTATTTAGTTTCAGAAAGAATTATCAACGTTTACGGGCGGGTTGATGTTTAAAGTGCGTTTCTTCGTAGTAATCGGCCATTATTGTCATAAACTTTTTTATTTTCCCACAAAAATTCGTCGTGTTTTGGTTTTTATGGGTAAGCGAGACGGGGATTTTTGGAATATTTACCTTTTTGAGGGAAGGTGGAGGGCGAAGGACGCGGTTTTGAAGTGGGCCAAGAAGTGGTCTCGTACTCCACAATTGACCCTCTATCGGGTGAAATAGGTCGTTAAGTGTTTTGATGCTTACTATTACGGCCCAAAGTTTGAGAACGCGCGCGTGCGCGAAAGCAAAACCAGATAGATTTAATTTAAATTAAGAAGAAGAAGAAGAAACCGATTTTTTCAAACTTTTGGAAGGTCAATTAACCGCCACCAAATTCGTCAGTCTCTGAGGCGACAAATTTTATCGCACTGTGAAATTTGCAAAAATAACCGATCGGCAGCCGCTGCGTTAATATTATATTTCGACGGCCTGTACAATTTCGTTTTGGCCAATCAAACGGATTTTTGTAAGAACAAAATCGCACGCTAAGGACAATCTTTATTCGGGTTCCTTTTCGTCGCGTTGCCGAGTTTACTTTTTCGATCGTCGAACGCGCGCGTCGGCCCCGCCGTTCGCGTTGTCGGAAATTTTGGGTCGCGCCGCGGCGCCGAACCGGCCCGGCGGCGAATTGTCCCGCGCCGCGACCCTCAATTAAAACGTCGCTCCGGCACGTCCGTTGTCGCGAACTGGTTCCGATTTGATTATTTAAAAATTCCAACGTTAGAAAATCCGTAAATGGATAACCGGTGAGATCGACCTGTAACGTAACAATTGCGCCACACGACCTCGCTCTGTAAGAAAACTAATCGAAATTAATGTAACTTGTAATTTATACCGTTTCGGAGAGATAGCCGACAGTTACGAATTGCAACTATATTTAGAATTAACTTTCGTTGCGGTCGACGCGACTCGCGTCGCGTCGAGTCGCGCCGGTGCGAGTCGCGTCTCAAATCGATATTTTTCCAAGTGCGACGTTATATAGAGTGCATTTCGACATCGTCGCCTTGGAGGAATTTCAATGGATCCTGACCTACGAACTGGGTTAATTATCGGCATTAGTGTTTCTTTTTTTTTTCTATTAAAACGCGTACGCAACGGCGCGATGCGTAACCTTGGTATTGGTGCACGTTTTATAATTCGCTCACGAACACACGCCGCCGACGATACTTTTTAAGGAAGCGCTCCGGCGCGTTGCGAAAGTCCCGGAGAATGTGCGAAATATTATTAATTACGCGGTCTCGACAAAATGGTTCGGATTTTTTTAATGGCGCAAGGAACTGATGTCATTCCGCGAAGATCCGGGAGCCTGTAATTTATTGACGTTATCGTGGCGGAAAAAATTGGGTTATACACGACTTTTGTTGTGTTATTGTTGTTTAACGTTTTCGTCGTGCCCCCTTTTTATTTCGTTAAAAAAAATTGAAATAATTTAAAAGGCAATTTACGTCCGAAAGTTTTCTTTTGTTGTTGTTGTTGTTGTTGCAGATGGCGCGGTCGTCGAGGTCTGAAACCCGCGAGCAACGGCGCGGCGCGACGCCAACGCGACGCGACGATTAGTTTGTTTTTTTTTTAACAACGCATTAATATTTAAGTGCGACGAGGAGAAGAAGTGCAAACAATGGATTCAGTCATGTTAGCACTAAACATCGGGAAAGTAATTTATTACAAATATGGCGGGTTAATGGGCGTTCTGTAAGATGTAGACATAAATTAATTATATTTAATGGGGAGATTGCTATCTAAATAGATGCTACAATATATTATTTAAGTATATGGGAACTTTTATTATATAACATTTTCTTGCAAATGTAGAGCTGACTGTTTTTTTTAACGTTTTAGTAGGGTACGAAATTCACATTACATACATTTTTACATTACACGCGAGCTCATCCTGCTTAAGTTGCGTCATCGTTAAAGGGAGAAGAAAAAAAAAACGAACTGTGCGCAATCGAGTAAACAAAATCCGAAAAATCCGCGAAAGCTTCGGAGCCCGCAAGACAAAGTTGAAAAGCGAAAATCAATTTTTTTGTTTAAGATTCGAAATTAAGACCTTCGAAATGGCGCAATAGGTTTTTTGATATCACCTCGGAGGGAGAACCGGGGACGTGCACGACCCCTAAACGTAAGCGTACGTTGCGTCGGGCCGCATCGCGTCGCAACGCTCCGCAACCGCGCCGCGCCCCGACACAATGCACGCTCACCGTAACCCGTCTAACCCCAAAATATTTCAGAGATTTAAGCCGTTAAACTTTAACCGCACTTTCCGATTTCCCAGACACTTAGAACGCGGTTCGTTCGAATACCTTTTTTATTCTAAAATGTGCGTGGAAATTCGAAAATCTAGTTAAAAATTTAAAAATTTTAAACCACCGAAAAATGTCGAGGTTCGAAAAATTAGGGGCAGTTCGGCCTGGCTTCCTCCGAGGCGATATCGGAAAAACCGCTATTACGTACGTGCACCGAAAATTATTAAAATTTAACGAAAACCAAAAACGTTATCTAATTAAAAAAAAAAAACAATTGATTTTATTTTCAATGTTTTTGGGACGAAATATCATTTCATAAACTTGTGGCGTTATTTTGGATATGGTTTATATGATCCCGAGATATTTTCAACCTATTCCTGGACTCTCGGTGCTCCCCTGTTGAGATATTCGACCCCGAAATTGAAAATAAAATCAATTTTAATGTTTGTTGAAATTTAATAATTTTTGGTACACGTACGCAATAAATAAAGGTCTTTAATAAGGTGTAGTAGTTTTTACGGTGGCAGATCGGGGGGAGCCAGGGGTGCACTACCCCTAACCTTTCTAACCTCAACGTTTTTCGGAGTTTTAAATTTTTAACTAGATTTTCGAATTTCCCGAACATTCTGGAATAAAAAAGGTACTCTTGTTCGATTTCGATTAAATGAACCGTAATCGAGAAAATCTATTATTTAAGTGTGATTTTCTCGAATACGGTTCATTTTAACAAGAGTTCGAGTTGGAAGTTTAACGACTCTAAAATATTTAGGGGTTGTGCGCTCCCCTGGCTACCTGGAGGCGACATCAAAAAAACCTATTACAACATTTTAAAGATCTTAATTTACTACAACAAAAATGACTAAATTTCAACGAAAAATAAGCACGTTATTTGAAAAAACAATTGATTTTCACTTTTCAACGTTCGGGGGGGGGGGGATATATCGAAATAATGTAGTATGACATACATTCGATTGATGGGGGTGCGTTTTCCGTCGACAATTTGGGGATGTTTTGGCGGATCTTGCGAACCGAGCCGCCGTTTTTGGGCTTCTTCGAATTTTCGAGCGTTTCCAATTTCGAAATTATGCCGTGACGATCTGAAAAATTCAATTTCTCGCCCCGCCGTCGCTCCTGACAATTTAAAACTTCAGTTTCTTCGTGTTCGTTTTCGACAAACTTGTTTTCAATTATTTGTTTGTTCGAAAACGTCGACCGATTTTTCAGCGTTTCGTATTAATTCGATTATAAATTATTTTTATAAAATGCGCGATTGCATAACCGACGTTTGTCTGCGCCGCACCGAAAGTGTTTTTCCCCGTTATTAATTAAGCACTTCGCGTTTACGATAAAAGCTGAAACGCGAAAAAAAAATTTATCGTTGCATCCGCGACCGTTAAAATTTAACTTTTATTGTGCGATTTTATTTATGAATTTGTTGGGAAACCGCTTTAAAAGGCTATAATTAAATTTGGCGAAGTTGAAGGATAATTATTATCTAAATTATTGTTGTTTCGATGCCGGTTGCGGGCGCGAATGTGGGTCAAACAATGTACGAACGGTTTTTTGTGGTAGGCAACACACGTTACGTCAAGTGGCGATTTTTAACGTCCGCGCCACGAGCGTAATAAAACGCGTTGCGTTTGTTAATCGGCGGTAGGACGATAGGTTTATAAAAATAGTTTTACGCATTTATAAAAAAATTGTTGTATATGCGTCGGCTATTCCATTATAAACTTGATCGAAAAAACTTGAATTGTACATTTTGGGGATTTCGATCGACGAACGTGACGAACTTCGGTTCGCTAAACGATCGCTACAAATTATATCACGCACGTTATTTACAACATTTCGCGAATTCAACCGAAACATCCGTCTCAAATTAAATAAGTCTTTATTTACAAAGTATACAAATAATACAGGCGATAGATAAATAAATAATTGAAATTACTTTTGTGCATAATAAATAAATAATAATCGGTGCAAAGTCGTCATCGGTGAAAGTCGTTCCATAAATTATCGATCTTATAAACTACGTTATATACAAAATTATAGGTATGTTATATATTGAAGCGTAAAATAAGTCCTACTTTCTACGTTAGCGTTATTCAAATAAGGTACGGGGGTGCGTTGAGGCAAAAATCCAAACTTTTCAATAGGGAAAGTATCGGTTCGCCGAACAGATTGAGGGGCGCGCACTCAGTACGGTCCCGATCCTCCGCCGTTGCGGGAACTCCCTCCCGGATAACCGTTGTGGCCGCCGCCGTTTCCGGGACCGCCACCAGGATAACCCCCTCCGCCGTTGGGATGACCTCTTCCTCCTCCGTTGCTTGGCCCGCTCGGATAGCCGCCGTTCGAAGGACCGCCGCCGGGATAGCCCTCTCCGTCGTTTGGTCCGCTTGGGTAGCCGCCGTTTTCACCTGAAACCCGCGCATGTTAAAAAAAACACCCTTCTCGCCGTCCAAACACCCCCCCCCCTTCGCCCACGCAATGATCGATAGTTCTGTTCAACTACCTTCGTAACTGATCTTTGGTTTATATCCTTCAGTATCGGCTTGGTATTGCACTATCTGTTTCCTACCGTCGGGAAGAAGCACATCGTACTCGCCTGTTGCCACGTCGCCGTCCCTCTCCTCCCGATGACCAAACTGCGTCCCGGACTGATCGTCGTTCACGTCGTACTCGAACTGGTACTTCGCCGGTTCCTAAAATCGATCTGCGTCTTGTCTGTTTTCAATTTGTTAAGCGGAAACTTACGGTCGATTCTTCGGCGCCGCCACCGTAACCGTTTCCGCCGTTTTGGGGCGGCAGATAGTTTTGTCCGGGCTGGCCGCCGCCGTTCTGCTCGTTTCCTTGTCCTGGCCGAGCTCCCCCGAACCCGTTGCCGTTGCCGCCGCCGCCGCCTTGTCCCGGAGCTCCGTAAATCGGGCTCGGTCGGTCCCCACCAAACCCATTACCGTTACCTTGTCCGTGCGCGGAACTTGGACGACCATTGCCCTGACCCGGGGCCCCGTAAGTTGCGCCTGGTTGACCGCCACCGAAGCTGTTGCCGCTGCCCTGTCCCGGAGCCCCGTACGTCGAACTTGGACGACCGCCTCCATTTCCGTTGCCGTTGCTTTGCCCCGGAGCGCCATAAGACGAACTTGGTCGACTGCCTCCGTTACCGTTACCCTGTCCCGGAGCGCCATAAGACGAACTTGGTCGACTGCCTCCGTTACCGTTATCCTGTCCCGGAGCTCCATAAGACGAACTTGGTCGACTGCCTCCGTTACCGTTACCGTTACCCTGTCCCGGAGCGCCATAAGACGAACTTGGTCGACTGCCTCCGTTACCGTTATCCTGTCCCGGAGCTCCATAAGACGAACTTGGTCGACTGCCTCCGTTACCGTTACCGTTGCCCTGTCCCGGAGCTCCGTACGTCGAACTTGGTCGACCGCCTCCAGTTCCGTTACCGTTGCCCTGTCCCGGAGCGCCATAAGACGAACTTGGTCGATTGCCTCCGTTACCGTTGCCCTGTCCCGGAGCTCCGTACGTCGAACTCAGACGACCGCCGCCAAATCCGTTGCCGTTGCTTTGCCCCGGAGCGCCATAAGACGAACTTGGTCGACTGCCTCCGTTACCGTTATCCTGTCCCGGAGCTCCATAAGACGAACTTGGTCGACCTGCCTCCACCGTTTACCGTTGCCCGTCCCGATCCGCGCGACTTGGTCGCCGCCCATCGTTACCGTTGCCCTGTCCCGGAGCCCCGTACGTCGAACTCGGACGACCGCCGCCAAATCCGTTGCCGTTACCTTGCCCAGGCCGTTCGTTGTGCCCGCCGTTTCCTGGTGGGAAGTAGCTGCTGCCCGGCCTTTGGTCGCTATCGACGCCCTGCCCGTTTCCGGAGCCGATCAGCGGGCCGGGCTGGAATCCCGGAGGTCCGTAAGCGGAATCCGGCGTCTTGTGGCCATCTGCAGTTCAAAATGGGCGATTAGCGAAAACGCGACGGACGTGCGCCCGCACGGCAACTTACTCTGGGACGGCAGGTACGAGTCCACTGGCGGCTCGGCGAGCGTGCACGAGGTCAGCGACAACGCGATTAGAAAATGCTGAAACTGATTGCGCAATCGCTTCGTCAAAAATTCGTCGTTTCGCCGAACGAACCTTACCTTAAACATGTTCGACGGACTGAACCCTTAAGCCACACTCGCAATGGGACCGAAGTCAACTGTTGAATGAATCCCTGCAAGAAGCAAATGCTTATATACTTATGGAATCGTGATTCGGATTCATGTATTTAGTGCGGTATCCGCAACGGCTCCATTTTTGTTTTTGTTTTTTCAATTTTTTCCCGCAACGTCGCGCATCCTCTCGCTTTTTTACGAATAAATCAAGTATCGTCCTAGATGGTAATAGAAATCGATCGAACATAAATCCACGGCGAACGCTCAAAGCTACCTTTCACACGTGCAGAACGTTTTATTTATTCGAAGTGCATCTTCTTTCAATCGTAAGTTGCAGTACACGGCATGCGATAAGAGCGCGACGGGAACGAATGGAGACACAGTAAAATAGTCATGCGACGGCGAGAGAGCGAGTCGTGCAATTCGCTCGGCATCGTTAGATAACGTGTTGCATTGGGAAATTTGCTAAATGCATTCTTTTGTTTGGTACTGCAATTTGTTGCGTTCGTTGCATTCAGAGCAAGGTTGTTTTGAAATTCGATCGCGGCCTCACTGCGATGACACCTAATGGCCGGAAATTTTTTTTACTCGTTCGAACATTTTTTGCTCCGGAATCGGCGACGTTCTCGCGTTAAGAAAAAAAGAAGAAGAACGAAAGCGTATATGGTCCTGGTTCTTCCTGGTTTCGCAGTCTGCTCGCATAATCGGGACGTATTGACAAAAGAATAACGGACGTCGATTCGGCGTAGAATTGTACCATCCAAAAATGGATGGGAAATTGGCCATCGATATAGGTACGAGGCGTGGTCATTAAATAACGCGATCGAACTTTCGTCTGTTGCACGAGCAGCACAGTCGGTAGGTTTTATAAAATTGACAAAAGAACAACGGGCGCCAACGTAAAACAATATTTGAACACTTTCAACTTCGATGTACGGGGCGTGATCGTTAAATAACGTGATTCGAGCTTTCGTCTGTTCCATAAGTTGCACAGTTGACTCTCATAATCGGGCCGTTCGATAAAAATCGACGAAAGAACAACGGGCACCGACGTAAAAAAACATTTGAGCGCTTTCAACTTCGATATACGGGGTGTGATCATTGAATAACGTGATTCAAGCTTTTGTATGTTACGTAAGTTGCACATTTGACTCGCACAATCGGGCTATTCGATAAAAATCGACGAAAGAATAACGGGCGCCGACGTAAAAAAACATTTGAGCACTTTCAACTTCGATATACGGGGTGTGATCATTAAATAGTGCGACTAGAGCTTTCGTCTGTTCATAAGTTGCACAGTTGACTCGCATAATCGGGATGTTCGATAAAAATCGACGAAAGAACAACGGACGCCGACGTAAAAAAAAACATTTGAGCGCTTTCAACTTCGATATTCGGGGCATGATCATTGAATAACGTGATTCGAGCTTTCGTTTGTTACGTAAGTTGCACATTTCACTCGCATCATCGGGATGTTCGATAAAAATCGAAGAAAGAATAACGGGTGCCGACGTAAAAAAACATTTGATCGCTTTCAATTTCGATATTCGGGGCATGATCGTTAAATAACGTGGTTCGAGCTTTCATCTGTTACATAAGTTGCACAGTTGACTCTCATAATCGGGATGTTCGATAAAAATCGACGAAAGAACAACGGGCGCCGACGTAAAAAAACATTTGAGCGCTTTCAACTTGGATATACGGGGCGTGATCATTAAATAGCGCGACTAGAGCTTTCGTTTGTTCCATAAGTTGCACAGTTGACTCGCATAATCGGGATGTTCGATAAAAATCGACGAAATAACAACGGGCGCCGACGTAAAAAATATATTTGAACGCTTTCAACTTTCGATATACGGGGTGCTGTTATTAAATATTAAGTGACGGAGCCTTCGCGGATTTTCGTCAGTTTCGTTGCACCTTGGCCGTCCTTGCTTTGGTTCAGTAGATGCACTTTTAGGTTAGAGAAGGTCGAGATGACGACGACAACAGATAGCCGGATTTAAACGCGAAGTTGGCGCCAAAATGTTTCGCTCCCGATCGAAACCAAAATTCGCAATTACTGTAAACTCGACAAAAATTGAGAACGATTTTCAATTTTATGGTCGTGTCGATCGTTTTTTCTCGACGCGAAAGACGTCGCTTCGGAACGTTGGGTGTCGAAAGAGCAAACGGAAAAATACGTACGTGTAAAAATAAGACAATTAGTCGGTGCGTTAAACTGCTAATCCAATCAAAATTTTGCGATAGTACGTTTTCGTGATAAATTGAATGTAGATTAAAAAACTCCAATCAAAACCATAAAATTTGGCGAGGGCGTAACAGATATTCTTGAAAAAGGGGGACACCTTGATCCGTTTCCACGCCACTGGAATGTTGTACTGAATTAAAGAGGAGCCGGATCGACTTGGACATCGACCCGCTAACAATAAGACGTGGACATTGAGTCGTCGTAATGTCCTTGCGTATAAATGGCCGCGTCGTCGAAACGTCCCGAGACCCGCGACGTTTTCGACCACTATCGAGCGAATTTAATGACCACGCCTCGTATAATCTTCCACAATTGATTTCTACTCCCAGTTTAATACGAAAACGCCATTGCACGCAAATACGTGATGGGTAGTACGTTAAAAATTATGCGACTCGTTATAAATCGCTCGATGCCTCATCACGTATGAAGCAACAATTTCTACTTGACTTAAACGTATTACAAAAAAAACGAGATCGTGATTGATATCGCCTCAATCTATCAGAATTAAGTAATGTCACGAATAAAAGAAAAAAACGAAGTATAATCCGTAACCGCGATCGCGTGCAATAGCGAAACGAAATGATTCCATCTAAAAAAAAAATCGAAACAATATTGGAAAGCCGCGATTCCCGCTGGGACGCCTTTATTTTAACGCCAATTTGTCTGCGAACGGACACATTTTGTTATAAACGTCGAGTCGAGCGTGGCGTCGTAAATGGAATTCATAATTCACGATCGTTCATAATCACGATTTTCTTTAGGATAAGGTAGGAATTGTATTAGTAGCTCGCGGTTGTGTGCCGCAACGTGAGAGACAAAGTCGAGCGAAATTGGTCAATTACGTATTAATAAATCGTTTAAGATTTAAATAAATTTGAAATAAAGTAAGCAATATACAACATTCGTTGTGCCTCGAAGAACGACCGAACGAGGTTTTACTGTATTTATTTTTGGTCGCCATTTTTTTTTTAATAATTGTAATTAATTAAATGGAAAATTGGCACTAAAGGTTGATGACGCACGGCGAATTTTGCGCGCCGCTGCCCCTGCGCCACAGCGGGGTCGCGTCGTAGTGTTTTTGCGGCCGAACGGCCACGTCCAACCGTCCGCGCCACGACGCTCGCGCCGAAACGTCTTAGTCTCGAGTAAATAACGCGATTTTCAATTGTTCGTGCGTGTTACATAGCAAAATTAAGATCTGCCTTTTTTTTAATTTAAATTTAAATTGTTGTTAAATAATTAAATTTAAAAATCCGAAATGATTCGCCACTTCACCGCCACCGTTGCAGATTATATATATTTAATAAAATCAAGGCCTTAATGTAAATAATTAAACAACAATCACGCATGTTCGCTTTTGAAATTAATTCCCTCATTATGCGATGGTCGTTGTGGCCGCGATCGCCGCTCTATAATTATTTTTTCAGTAGGCATCGGATGCGTTTCCTCGCGGTCAATTTATAACCGTTGCTTGTTTATAGTTATTGTCGATTATATAAATTAATTTAATTGCGTTATTTAAATTTGAATCGAATAAATGGTTGTTTTGTTTCGTACGATTTCGTTCGGGCGCGCGTCCCGAAAACGCACTCGACGCGGACGTGATTTCGCGAAAACTTGTCGTTTTTCTTCGCCAAAAGTTTCCGCGACAACAACGGACGGAAATCCTCTTAACGACAAAACCGAAACGTATCTCCGTTCCTTGCAATAAATTGCAAAATCGCAGTAAAATTCAATTAAGATTTAAGACGCGCGCGGCGCCGATAATATTTTTAACGGCGCTTTAATTCGTCCGGCCCGCTTAAAATATCCGGACAATAATAATAAAAAAAAGGTTATCGAACGACTTAATCGCGCCTACGTAAACGGATGCCGCACTAGAGAATAATTTACGGCGTCGTGGTTCGGTCTTTTTTTTTTAAGGACGAAACTTTGCCGCGCCGCCTTGCGTTTTATTAACGCGTCCGATGCGAAAAGGAAATCGAAGACGTTAGTTACCTACACGAAAACCCGTAATTTTTTTACAAACGCTAATATAAAAAATGAAATGGTCGCTCGCGCGCGCGCGCCTTTTCCGGATTTTCTCGAAAACGGTGCGTTTTAACGAAAATTTCAAAGAGAAAGGTTCAATAGAGAATTTCATGACGATTCCTAAATTTATTTCGCGTTGCCGTTCCGATAATTAATAACGGAGATAATCCGGTTTAAAGTTTTCGATCGGTCCGCCATTTTGAAACGGAATCGTGTCCGCAGTTATTAATACGCATACGTCAAGAAAGGTTAACTTGCGCAGCTAAAAAACACGATTTTCGACTCACAAAATCGGCATCGTATTTATATGACGCGCGGTGTACAATCGCAAGCAACGAAAATGTCCTTGCGTTCTATTACATTACGAAAAACGTACGTTCTACGTCATGGTGTTTCTAGAATATCCCGATAAATTGTAAACGGCGGCGATGGTGGTTCAAAATTGGCATTTTTTGTCGAAGAACGTGGGTCCGAAAATGCCACGTTTAGGTGCCCTTATTCGGGGCCTCTTTACAATTCGGCCAGATATTTTAGAAACGCCCCGAGATCACGTGTCACGTCGTAACTTCCGAACGACGGACGAAATATACTTTCGTGGCTCTTTGTCGAACAGGGGTCAAAAAAAAAATCATATTCGAAACGCCGAAATTGAACTTTCTTGCGTCGAAACGTCCTAAACGAGGGACAATTTCATTGCACGCGGTTGTACATTAAGCACTTTAAAAAATTGTCGATGTTTCTTCTACCTACTCGTTTTTTTTTTAGGTTAGGGCGAAAACAAGTACCTACACAATAACGTATTAAATCGGCACAACTTATGCAACGAACGTCTCGCAACAAGGCCCATAAATCAAAGGCTCGTTTAAACAACGACGAACGTTGAAAAAATTTTAAAAAGAAAAAAAAAGAGCAACTTGCCCAATTATAGTTTCGCACACGAAATATTTCACGCAAATTAGGTCCCGTTATTTTAAATAATAAATTTATAAATCATCCTCGAAGTGTTGAAAGGCCAAATTAATTTATCGCTAATTTATTTAAATCATTTACATATTAAGCCTTTTTTAAATTCCGCACGTTAAACCTATTATTTATCCGTTGAATTATTCAGCGCCGAAGATTTTCACAATTGCTTTTTAATTAATTTACTTAAAGAGCCACGGGTCAGATTACGACTCGTATGTTTTGTGTCGATACCTTTTCTTTTTTTTTTTTTTTTAGTAACGCCCGGCGCCGCGCCGCATGAATTACGGACGACCCCGATTTTCACACGAACAACGCTTTTAGAATAAGTGGGAAGAAGACGTAAAAAATTAGCAAAATACGTTAATAAACCTTTTTTTTTTAACATAATATTTACCGACCTATATACAGGTGAAACAAAAATTTAACCTACTACGCACTCCCGGTACCAAAGTGCTTTAAGGGCGTTAAACGAAACAATTATTTTATTTTTGGCCACAACTTGTAATTTTAGGGGGGAATCTGCAATGGGTTTTTTTTTGCTGAAGTTGCAAGAACTCCGAAGACTTTCTTAAAAACCACCTGCTGTACGATGTACTCGATGGCGCCGCGTTCAACATTAGACAACAGATGTTTTTTCAACACGCCGACGTACTTTCTCACAGAAGTGGACGGCCGAGGATCATCGATGGTCTAGAGGTTACGCGACTTTTTCAAAAAAAAAAAAAGTTGTTATTGGAAGCTGTCGTTTTTCTCTATTCAGTTCGGTAAACATATTCTGGAGCCGTTCGAAATCCGCTGGTTCTTCGCTTGGTGGTCGTCCTCTTCCGTAGAAGATTCGACAAGGTCTTCGTTAGTAAAGCACCTCGCGATGTCCATCTGTGTAGTCATTCGCTTCTTCTCCCGTCACGTCGCCAAATCCCTTCTCGCCGTGTTAATTAGCATTGTTATTTATGGGTTAATATCAGGGACATCTTGGGAATTACGTACAGCATCACTCCACAAAAATGGACCTATACCGTGACGTAGACGTACGTTTTTCGAAATGTAATAGAACGCAAGGACATTTTCGTTGCTTGCGATTGTACACCGCGCGTCATATAAATACGGTGTCGGTTTTGTGAAGCGAAAATCGTGTTTTTTAGCTGCGTAAGTTGACCTTTCTTGACGTATTCGTATTAATAACTGCGGACACGATTCCGTTTCAAAACGGCGGACCGATCGAAAACTTTAAACCGAATTATCTCCGTTATCAATTATCAAAACGGCAACGCGAAATAGATTTAGGAATCGCCATAAAATTCTCCATTGAACCTCTCTCTTTCTAATTTTCGTTAAAACGCACCGTTTTCCAGAAAATCCGGAAAAGGCGCGCGCGCGCGCGCGGTCATTTCATTTTTTATATTAGCGTTTGTAAAAAAAATTATGGGTTTTCGTGTAGGTAACTAACGTCTTCGATTTCCTTTTCGCATCGGACGCGTTAATAAAACGCAAGGCGGCGCGGCAAAGTTTCGTCCTTGAAAAAAAAAATCGAACCACAACGCCGTAAATTATTCTCGAGCGCGGCATACGTAACGTGCGCGCGTTTAAGCGGTCCTATACTGTATGTGTAAATACAGCGTGTTCACGAATAACTGAGAAAAAAATAAACGTATTCTAAATAAGTTGTTTAGAATTACAAGATCAAACCGCGACGAAACAAACGAATAACTACAAAACAAAAACCTTCCGTCTTAACCGAATCTCGCGCCGTTGGGCGTGTAAGTAAAGAAATAAAAAAATAAAATAGAAAAATCGTCGAGAAAGCAAAAATATCGAAATAAGTCGATCAATTTGATTGTAAATAACTTATTTCAAATCATTTTTTTTTGTACCGTTTCATCTTATTTTAGAAATTCCCCTTCAAAACGCTCCCGTACTTGTAATCGAAAATTTTTGTCGAATTACGCGCGGGTCAGTATACTGTCACGTTATCTTTACAGAATCAAATATAGTATTAGGTTTGGGATCGAAACAAGACGAAGAAACACAACGAATTTTGCTGTCTTGCTGTCTGTCTCTGCGCCGCGTCGTTTTTGCGTCGGAATGGCCGCGTCCAACCGGTCGCACCGACACGTCCCAGATTCGGAAAAATATGTCTGCAAGTATGTTTTTTTTTAAATGTTAAATAATTAAATTAAATAAATTAAATAATTTAGGGATTTTAAACGGGCTTTGTATGGATTTCCGTTCAAAATTCAGAATTATTTGAATTTCGACGATTTGCTCGTTAATCGGGTCATCTTTTTATACACAGGGTGGCGCTTTTTGGATGACTTCCGGAGCAATACGGGGAACGGCAAAATATTATGCGGACAGCTGCGGGGGACGCGATATGTGGAAAATCGCTTAATTTCCAGGTGCTTTGCGCCCCACACTTTTGGAAAATGTTATAGAAAGGCCCCTTTTTTTTGTAGATCGCTAACGGTTTTATTTATTGATGTTGAGTTAACGGCCGTTGTGACGCGACGCGACGTCCGAGTGTCCGAAAACGCGCCTTTTCCGAATGCGCTTTTCAAATTTGCCCGACCTGTCGCGCCTAAAACTGCCGGAATCGCGGAATCTGAGAGTTTAACAAAAACACATTTATGACATCGCGGAAAAAGATTTAAGACCTTGGACGTCCCGCATGATGCATCGATCCAAATCCAATTTATTAAACGAGACTATTGATGTAGTGTTCGTTAGCAAACGACCTCGAAGTCGTTATACTTAAGATCAGTTTGTATGCACTTACTTACTTACGACCGTGGGAGGATAGAAGGTTTTAGCGAATTTTTATAGAAAATGACGCTATAGTAGACGTGCCCTCTTGGCTTTTCTCCGATCTCGGCCCCAAGATCGCGAATTAATTTTGGGGCGATCATCAATTTCTTGAGGACACGATTCCGCTCGCGATTTTGATCGTGGGAGGCTGAAATTTGGACGACGCATTGTCTTTACGAAAACGAAGGACGAGTTCGTTAACTGACCAAATCGACCGAGCCATTTCGAAATGGCGGCCGATCAAAGAAAAAAATCTAAAACAATTCTTATCTCCGTTATTACTCATCGGATCGATAATGTGAAATATGTTTTGGATTCGGCATAAAATTCTCTACCGGTCGTGTTTCTTTATAATTTTCGATAGAATGCACCGTTTTCGAAATAAATTCTTCTAAATTTCTCTCGTAAATATAATTTTTCGAAAAATGTATTTCTTTCGAGAAAAATTAAAACAAAAGGAAGTTTTTTTGCCATGCGACATGAAAATGCGGAAAATTTCGCGGACCCGGGCCGCGTAGAAAATTGGCGGCATTGAAAATGTCCACGATAACCGTATATAAATAAATTAATCGAATCGAATCGTTGCCCGTTAAGGATTTCTAACTCATTTACTTTCGCGGATGTATAAGTGCCTATTAATTTGAAGTTATATACATAGGTATCGATTGTGTAACGATGACTTGGATGCACTCGATGTAGACATATGTGGCAAATCTGGGTCTAAAAGTATCTGAAATATGGAGCTGATATTTAGCGGCGCAGCGGTCCCGCAACAGTTTCTAATTAAAATTTCGCCGTCTTACGTGTCTTAATCGGCCGTCGAATTCGTGAATTCTTATTTTCGAATTCGCTTTTACTTATTGAAAACGGATTCGTTTTAGAAACGCGTTGGTCGTGCGAGCTCGCGTTGCACTTCTTCAAATCCGTGGCTTCCTGCATGACAAGGCGACACGTGGGAGGTTCCAAGTACGGATTTCCAAATAGTCCTGACGTTCGATTGCGAGCAACAACGGAGAGGAGACGTTCACTCTTTTGTTTCAGCTCGGTAGTCGACATGTATGTATATGTGCAATTAAGGGGAAAAAATCGACGATTCGAAGGTTCCCATCGATCACGAGTTCGACCTGGAAATATGATTTTGTTATCCGCCGTAGGTGTCGGCAAACAAACGATTTTCATTAAAATGATTAACGAGCCTTCTGTCTTGCGCGTAGTACATAGGTAAGTGTTGCCAAATATTCTTACAATTCAGGTAAGCACTACGTTCTGGGCATTCCTTCGCCGTGCGTGGGTCGTCCGTCTTGCACTTTGTAACGTCGTCTAACGTTTAACGTAAGCGAGCATTTTTTAAAAGTTAAAGAGTTCGTTAAACGCTCTCGTAATTGGCACGAAATAATTAGGTCCACGGAGTGAAGATATGGCTCGAGGCAGCTTGTGGTCCGTCGTTAGTTTACGAAGTAGCAGCATTTTACGCCCACTCGGTGCCAAACGTGTGATTTATTAATGAAATTAATCGTTCGCCCGGCGGTCGCGGTGGCCAACAGATCGGTACGTCGCGACACGCTTTTTATGCCCAACAATCGCGGGTTCGAACCCGGACGGGGTCGGTGAGATTTTTCAAGTGTCGATTAGGAGTTATAGCTTATCCAAACCTATATGATGTTCGCGTCAGTACATAGGTAAGTGTTGCCAAATATTCTTACAATTCAGGTAAGCACTACGTTCTGGGCATTCCTTCGCCGTGCTGGGTCGTCCGTCTTGCACTTTGTAACGTCGTCTAACGTTTAACGTAAGCGAGCATTTTTAAAAGTTAAAGAGTTCGTTAAACGCTCTCGTAATTGGCACGAATATTAGGTACCATCAGTGAAGATATGTGCGTCGACAGCTTGTGGTCCGTCGTTAGTTTACGAAGTATGTCAGCATTTACCAAACTCGGTGCCAAACGTGTGATATTACAAATAACGTTCCACAGATCTACGTCGAACTTTTATGCCAACAATGACGGTTCGAACGGATCGAGTATAGGTTTGGATAAGCTATATGCCCGTTTAAACGATAATCAAATTATTCGCCATCTGTCCTCGTGACGTTCCCATTTCTTCCCCCCCACACGCTCCTGCCGATTCAGGGCTCGATGTTACGTATCTGCAAATGACGAGGTCGGTGTCATTTTTCAAGTGTCGATTAGGAATTTCGCCCATTGAGACGATAATCAAATTATTCTTCATCTGTTCCCATGACGTCTCCATTCCCCCCCCCCACTCTCCTGCCGATTCAAGGCTCGATGTTGTGTATATAAGACGGCGAGTTCAACTCTCTTGATCGCCACGAGCCCATTTACGGCGGCCGTCCGCCGGTCCCAGAGACCGTCCGATGTGGGCAATGTGTCCGCCCCGAGCGCCATCCTTCCAGCGACCTTCTCGCATCTCTGTTTGAGGGATGCAACGTTAAACGTCTCCTGCCTCGGTTTTTTAGCAATCGCCTTCAGGCCACTCCGGTCAATCGATTCGCCTCTTCTTCAACTAGTTCCTCGATGGTCCTCGGCGTTGCCACCAAAAAATGAGTTAATCGACGAAAATCACCCTCACGCTCAAGGGGCCCCGGAAACTGCTCACGCGCGCCGAAGTAGTGGACCTATCTGCGAACTTGATCATCAACCTTGACCATAACCTATTTTTGGGACTTCTTTCCTTGACAGTGCAAGACTCAGCACCGTTCCGGCGTTGCGTGCTCGCCAAAATCCACACCCTCGCGGGGGATCCGTCGTTTAATGAACATGGACAGGCCGGTCGGCGTAAATTGTTTTATATCACGACTAAATTGATGGAGAGGACGCGGAAGGCGTCCAATCCCGAAATAATTTTTTCCCCGCTTTTTCCGCTTCTCTAGATTTTTTTTTAGTCCGACGCTCAACGCTTTACCGTCAAAGCGATTCTTCCGGTGCCGAGACGTTCGTCTTTTTTTTTTAACGAACGATTCGAGCATTTCAGGGCCTAACGCCATCTTTGGATGCGGATTTAAAGCGTCCTACTTTTCGAACGCTTTCGCAATGGATATTGATGGGAGCGTCGATGAATGTTTTGATGCGATTCAGTGCAATTCGTCCTCAATGGACGTTGCAGTTTTGATAGCTAAACGATCTAAACGGGCGCGGTTGTGGAGGTGGATGGGGATGAAGGGGGGGGGAGGAGTTCGTTCTCTTGTTTGAGGCCAAAACCGGTTTCAAATAGTCCAAATTCTGTAAATATACTAACAGTTTCTTTTTTTTTGCTAAGTGCAAGGTTTTGTTGTAGGTTCAAGAAGACGGGAATAATGGAGCCGTAGGTTTCGGTATTTGTGTGTTATGACTAGAGAACGGTCGAGGGTTAAGCTAAAAACGACCGGGACGATTGCTCAGAACTCGGGCAGGTGAGTGACATACGAGGTATGGTCAATAAGTAATGAGACTAAGTCCATAAAATACGTATATTTAAAAATTAAGGTACATTGATGTGATCCCCTTCAAAGTACTCCCCTCCCACAACTACACACTGGTTCCAACGTTTCTTCCAGCTTTCGTAACATTTCTGGAAGGCTTCAACTGGAACGTCCTGGAGTACCCTCGTCACGGCGGTCTGGATGTCAGTTTCACGACCAATTTTGTTTGGGGGAACAAGAAGAAGTCGCAGGGTGACATATACGGCGAATAGGGCGCTTGCGGCAACACTGCGATGTTTTTAGAGGTCAAAAGCTGCGACGCACCGAAGGCACGATGGCATGGAGCATTGTTATGATGAAGGATCCACGTTTTGGCAATCTCTGGACGGACTCTAATGACTCGTTTTCGCAGCCGATCGAGTACTTTCAGGTAGAAATGTTGGTTGACGGTCTGCCCAGGTGGTACAAACTCTTTGTGCACGATTCCTTTGCTGTCAAAGAAGCAAATCATCATCGTTTTCACTTTTGATTTGCCCATTCTCGCCTTCTTCGGTCTGGCTGCACCAGGAGACGGCCACTGTTGCTTTGCCGTTTTGTTTCGGGATCGTACTGAAAATACCAACTTTCATTCATCACCAATAATTACACGATCGAGAAGAGTTGGATCAGCTTCGACCTGTTGCAGACACTCCTGTGAAATGGACATTCGGTCGTGTTTTTGCTCCGCCGAAAGGTTCTTCGGTACCATCTTTGCGCACAGCTTTTTCATGGACAAATCATCGATTAAAATTTTTCTGACGGTTTCTCGTTTCAAATTAAGTTCATCGGCCAACATTCGAATGGTTAGCCGGCGATCTTGATGCACGAGAGTACGCACACGCTGAACATTGTTGTCAGTTCGAGCTTCAACCGGGCCTCCCACTTCGCGGTTCATCCCCGACGCTCTCACGACCATTTTTAAAATCTTTATGCCATCGAAACACCCGAGCACGACTCGGGGCTTCGTCACCGAAACACGTTGTCGAAAACACAACACAGCTGGAGAACTAACGAACGTACGAAAGTCGCGAGCACATGTATCGATAGAGGAGGGATGGGAGATTAACCGACCGAAGTTTCAGGTTCGCAGTGTTACCACAAGCGCGGCTAAAAATCAGTCTCATTACTTATTGGTCAGACCTCGTATGAGGAGGTGCAGACGTACTTTTACCGGGTTCCAGTTCAACTCGCCGCGAGAGGCAAATTTTCGGCTTATTAAAATTATACAAACGTTGCTTTAAATGCGTTTTTTTAATGCATTCGTCGGTGTATACGTACTTTCAATGTTACCGCTAATATCGTTACTTTAACCTTTCGCGGCGAGTTGATGCGGCGTCGAGATGAACGGCGGCGAAACGATCGCGGCGAGTTGAACTAGAACCCCTTTTTGCTGATTTTTTAGAAGAGCGCAAGCGCGGTGGGGCTTTTTGTCGGAGTGCAACGTGCAAAGAAATATTTTGCGCTATCGGCGCGCCGTTGTCGGTTTCATAAAACACGAGCAAATTTTTTCAGTTCGTTTATTTTAAACAGTTCAACAATAAACGGCGAATCGCCCTGCCGAGCAGAATTAAATGACTAGCAGTTACGTAATCTAATTTGTACTTTTTTTTTTCGAAGCCGAGCCGGCGCAGCTTAGCTCAGGATCGTACGACCGACTCGATCCACGGAATGTACTCGGAAACTCTCGTGTAAAGTCCTGGCAAGAAGGGGCGAGCGCAGCCGATCCCGGTGGAGACGACGCCCACCACCATCGTCCGGTCCTCCGCGTCGGCGATCACCATGAGCGGACCTCCGCTGTCGGCCTACGACCAAATCGAACAGGCACGCAATTTTTTGACGGACTTACTTACCCAACAGGAGTCGACGCCGCCCTGCTCGTAGCCGGCGCAGATCTGGGTCTCCTGGATTTTCGTCTTCTTCCCCTGCGACTTGTACCACTGCCGGCACTTTTCGGTCTCCAAGATGTTCACGCGCGCCTTCCGCAGCCTGTCCGCTCGTCCTCCTAGACGGTGTCGTTCGGAATCAATTTTTCGGTTTAGTTACGGATTTCGAAGGGACGATACCTTTCTGGTTGTTTTCGTTGGTCCAGCCCCAGCCGGCGACGGTGGCCGGGACGTCGGCGTACCTGCTGTAGCCGTCCTCGCCGGCCGCGTTCGGCAGGCAAGCGGGCCGCACGGACTCGGACCACTCCAAGGCCCTTGCCAGCTCCAAAATTGCCAGGTCGTGCTTGACCTTGCTGCACACGTAGTCCGGATGGAGGGTCGTCGATTTTATCGACACCTCGTACTTGCCGGGCGAGGATTGCGCGAGGTCGTGTTGCGCGACGGTTATCTTGATTTGATTGGCCGGTATAAGGGAGGCGCCGCTGAGAAGAGAGAGAGAACAAAATTAACGCGAGCGAAAAATAACGCGAACAGTACCTGCAGAGGCAGTGGCCGGCGCTGAGCACGTGCCGCTTCGTGACCAAGGAGCCGCCGCAGAAGTGGCCGCCGCGCCGCGTGAGCGACACGATCCAAGGGTACTCGCCCTCGATTGCCTCCTCGCCCCCGACGATTTTCGCCTTCCGGCTCGTTCTCGTTTCGCCGCAAGACACGTCTGCAACTAATGGGGACGTTATTGTGGCGTGCGTCGCCCGCCCCCCCCCCTCATCCCAACGCCCCTTAAACTTACAATTATGCATCGCGTCCAGTCCGCTTATCAGCATCGATATCAGCGCGGTCGTTAAAATTTGCATTTTCGTTACGTTTAAAATCGCGCACTTGTCGTCGTGATTTTTTGTAAAATCGTGTATCACCGTTTTTGTTACGAAACCAGGTTGAGAATAATTACGGGACGATAATTAATGTTTTTATATGTGTAACACGAAAGATGATAAGGTAGGGATGTTCCCCACTTGCCGTTTCAATTTCAAGGGTAGATCGGTAAATATTCGATTTGTATTCAATACCAATATTGAATCGCCGATAACCTTCGTCCTTTTTAAGGTCGGCATTGTTTTCATCGAGATAAGCTTATGTAAATATCATAAAATAACAACGGCAAGGTAGTCCTCCGCGAAATGCCGTTTTTGCATCCCTTTTATCTTCTCCCGCTCGCTCTCGGTTCGTCAACGGAGACGATGGCGATTAACGGCTTTTTAGAACGTCGCGTCGCGAGGCTCAAGAAAAACGACGACCAAGTTTAAGTAAATCATATCTAACAAAAAAAAAACGACGAGGGTTTCCGAGGAGGGCGACGTTGTTCTAAATTACATCATCAAGATGTTCCTATTATTTTATTCTTAAACAAATAATTGCGTCGCTTGATAATCTTGACCTGAATAACGGCGCGCGTTGCGAAACATTGTAATTTTTAGTTTGATCTAAAACGACTTCGGGCTAATTTAAGATGTTGATTTTTTTTTTGGAAACTTGTTCGTGTTCTAAAAAAATCAAGTTCCGGGGGGGGGGGAGAGAAAGGTTTCATAAACAACCAAAAAAAAACGAACGTTTCTTCTTATTTATTTAGTTTACGTACCACTTAACGCAATCTGATGTCGCGACTCTGGAGGAAGAGGGCAGGGGGGGAGGTTGTGATCCTACCCCCCTCCCACTTGAAAAGCCCCCGCTACCGCAGTCGTTTCACGAAATTTTTAGAACACGAACACATTGATCTGTTTTTATTCCCAAACTTCGAATTCGAAAATTGATCGAACGGAGAACTTCTCGAATTAGCTAATCTACACCAACCTAAGCTTATCTCATCTGCACCGGTCTAAACTCAACCTCATCTATCGCTTTTTCCTTTAAATTGACGAAACAGACATTTCCAGATCTAATTGTTGCGAAAACGTAAACGTGTTCGTGTTCTAAAAAATCAAGTTCCGTGTCGTATTGGCTTAGGGGGCGTTTAGGAAAGAGTTCCGGGGGCGGGGGGGGGGGAAGAGAAAGGCTGCCCCCGCTGCCGCAGTCGTTTCGCGAAATTTTTAGAACACGAACACGTCGATCTGTTTTTATTCCCAAATCAAACTTCGAATTCGAAAATTGATCGAATGGAGAACTTCTCGAATTAGCTAATCTACACCAACCTAAGCTTATCTCATCTGCACCGGTCTAAACTCAACCTCATCTATCGCTTTTTCCTTTAAATTGACGAAACAGACATTTCGAGATCTAATTGTTGCGAAAACGTAAACGCGTTTAAATTCAAAATTTAAACGATCCAAAATAACGTTAAATTTATTAATCCTAAAACGATTTTGTGAGCGCGCAAGCCGAAATTTCTAAAGGCTCGTTCATTTACAAAAATTGATTTTGTTTTAGAATACGTTCAAATTACACTTTAGTCATTAATCGAGTATCGGCGAATCTAAACGGTATTTAGAAAAAGAAGAAGAAGAAAAAAAGAATCCACGCAAGAAGCGCTGTAAAGATTAATTAAAAACGGCGAGCTGTTGCGCATAATTTTTTTTACGAGCGGCCTGGAAGCTCGCGATTTTGCGTCGTCGGGGACGAACGCGTTCGGAGCGCGTGGCGTCCGGATTTCTGTTCTAAAAAAAAATTATTCAAGTTCGCGGCCACTCGGAGCGAAGTGAACGAAACGTGGCCGAGCGGCTCCGACCGGAGCCGACGCACGGTGACAGCGTACGTGTTAAAATTAATGTTTCCGACTTGCCGTATCAATTGCTTTTATTACGAATTATAATAATTATTTGTCTATTTACTTTTCAAGGGAAATCCAATTTTCCTTAATTCCTTTTTTTACGTAATTTACTTCCACGCCGGTCGAACTTTCGACGTAATAGCCCGGAACCCGGACCGTAATCGACTCATATACGATTATCGTGTGCCCTAGATTTGCTCATCGTGAAATTTTTGAATACACACGAGAACAATGCGTTCGAATGTTTGTCAGACATTCGAGCAATTACCGTATCTACGACCAAATTTCGTAATTGCTTAATTAAATATAATTTCGTTGGTCTATTTATGCGAACAATCGAGACCGTCGAATTTCGGGAAAAAATCAAAAATTAAAAAGTGCCCACCAAAAAAAATTCCGTTAACACATTTTGTTAACCTCTAAGTGAGGATAAAATTCGACTCCCGGGCTCGGCGGTACTTGAGAATTAATTAGTACTTCATGTGGCTGAGCCCACATAAATGTGTCATTAAGTCATTGTCAACTTCATTTGCATTGTATAACACGACATGCGGACGATACGTTATCAGTCCGAACTTTTCCATGTACTTCGCGCGCGACCGACCCCTCCACCCCACCCGTCGACGTAAGCGCGACGAAAAATCTGAACGGAACGAATTAATATGCGTACCGGTGCATCGCAGTTGCATAACCGTGATTGAAATGCGCCGCCCTTGACTGACTAAACTCTTGTTCGGTCGCAGTTAGTAGGTTTTGGGGTCTTCAATGTTTACAAGTGATTATCCGAGTAAACGGTCGACTAATAAAGACATTTTATGGTTCTTCGACAACATTAACTGACGCAGATGGTTTCTGTTTCGTCTATTCTAGACATTAGAAAATCGTGCGCCCTTTTTGGAAAAAGTACCGCGACCGCTTGTGTTGCAGCTTGTAAATACGAAATCGTTTACAGGAAGAAGAAGGCGCTTGGTGCGAGTAACGTTGCCGGTACCATCGGACAAAGGGCGTTTAGAGAAGATAAAACGATTGGATAGGAAGCGCTTCGCCGAAAGAAAAACGTTCGCGGGACGTCTGGAACCATCTCCGATGGGAGGAAGACGGTTCGCGAAACCAACAAGAGCTGGGAAGTGCGCGACGAACGTCGTCGGTACCGCCATTTGCTAAACGAACATCGGGGCAAACATCTCGCAGGTACTACACGTGCGCGCGTTGGGCGAGAAACGCAAAACTGCTTTTCGGATTGGAGCCCAAACGTTGTTAATAGTAGTTCCGTTCGAGGGAAAAGAAAAAGAAACGTCTGGAAGATTTTTATTCTTTACGTAATTTTTAACGTCCAGAACTCGGCAACCCGAATCGCTGCAACTAGGATTGCCCACCTCTAGGCGTTAGTAGAAATTTCGAAGCCGACGAGTACCATTAGATAAACAGTACCACCATTAGACGAATATCGGCAAACATATCGTAGGTACCGCTCGTGTGCGTTGGGCGAGAAACGCAAAGCTGCTTTTCGGATCGGAACCCAAACATCGTTAGATAGAAATTCGGTACAAAAGAAAAAAAAACAAAATCGACGAAGAACGTCCGGAAGATGCGTTTTCTCATGCGTTACCGGCCGGAGATGCAACGTTGTTAGTACGTGCGTGCATCGTGGACGAGATGGGCGTTTAACTGCTTTTCAGATTGGAACCCAAACGTCGTGGACGTGAAGTCTTGGGTTCTTTGGGTTCGAGGGCGTTTTCGACAACACCCGAACAAATTTTGGTCTGCGGATTGTGGCTTAAACGATCGACCAGTTTTTCACCTCTTTGTTATCCTTGTTATCGATTGTTTTTTGATCTTGCGTATTCTTTTGCGTTTTGAGACGTTCGCGGCTTTTGCTCTCTAACAATTTACCGATCTTAGGCCTTTGCGTTACATACAATCACAATCAATTCGGCGGTTGTTGCCGGACGAACGCAAGTATCGTTATAACGCGATACCTCCGAACTTGAAAGACCAAACGCCTCTCGATAACTCCACGCGCTTCGATACGTTCATGTTTAACATAGTTCAAAAACGATTTTTCGCTTATTTTTGTTCGATAATTCGTAACGGTTGCAGGGTGAAAATTGTGATTTCCGAAAAAATCGCGCGCAAAAACCCATTATTTTTATTCTTTACGTAATTTCTAACGCCTAGAAATCGGCAACCCGAATCGCTGCAATTAGGGTTGCCGACATCTAGGCGTTACAAATTCAAAATGCCGAGACTTTAATCCGTTTTGTTTTCCTCGGAACACTTTCGCCGAACGCCCAAACGACAGGTAACGGGCCTCGTTTGCTCTAGATTGTAAAAATAGATAATAAAATACGCGACGACTCAATTATTCTTTATTGCAGCACAACGACATACGTATACGCAATACGTGCTCGTGGTCGCACGCGTGCCAACGCATCAGTAAACGTGTCGGACGAGAAGGAGATTTGCGTTCGATTTTCGTCGGCCTTGTTCGTGTCGTGAAACGTGCAAATTCGGTCGATCGCTGGTGACGATGAAATTCGATGTGCCCGACGGCGTTCGCGTTTCCCCGCGTAGTTCTTGTTGTAATGGTTTAGGGCGTGCTCCGCGAAAAATTCAATGGTGGCCAACGTCAAGCCCGTCGTCAACAACAAAAACGCATCGAAAAGATGATAAAGGCCGAGTCGTACTTTTTCCTCCTCCACGACAAACGTGATGTTGCTCTTGAACGTGTCGTATATGATTTTCTGGCAAATTCCGCTTTCGAACGTCCTGCCGGCGACCTCGTTCAAGAGGTCTTTTGGCCTTTTCTCATTGAAACATTGATGTCTAACAAATCGTAACTCCAAAAAATTTCGAAAATCGTCGTTACGTTGCAGTTCTCCGGCACCAGTATTAAAAACGTCCCTTTCGGCGACAACCGTTCGTGCCATACGGTGCTGTTTAAGGAGGCTTCGGTTTTCCTGTTGATCACGTAATTTTGATAAGAATCGGTGGTAAGAATCGGTTCCATTTTCGAAAACGAATTTGAGGGGCGCGTTCGACAAGTTTCGAACCTTCAGAAATTTCGTTATGCAAGTTTCTATCCGCGACGACGCCGACGTGGATCTCGCAATTTCCTGGGCGGATAAGAAATTCGCGATCAAAATTAATTCCAAAATTTGAATTAAATTCATCGTTTATACAAAGATATCGCAGAACACTCTGGAGAAGATCTGTAATTTTTAATAGGCCTGCAAGAAAATTAACGACCAATCACAATAAAAATTTTCATACGTTTCGATGGCGATAACATGTTAACGGGCCTGTAAGAATTACAGATTTGTATCGTAAGTTTCTTGAACTCATAACAAATTAATTACAGTTAAAGTAGTCCGGTAGCGATCAAGTTAACAACTATAATGATTTTTCAAAAACGTATCATGAGCGTTAAAAAATTCTGAACATTGCGTGAAATTTTTTTTCCATCACGATTTATTATTAATACCCTGAACAATTGTAAAAAAACTTTTCTTCCAATCATTCGCAGTTTATTCCGACTCTCGCAGTTTATTCACTTCGGCATACTTCGGTAATCACAGCTGATACCTTTTCGCTCGCTTCCCTAACCTCTAACCTTCGCGCTGCTGTGATCAGTCAGTCAAATTGTTTGTCATTACAAAAGAACGTACATGATGTCTTTCCGCGCAAAAAAAAGTGGACGATTTATATCCAAAACTGAAGCGACGCGCAGAGAAAAGGCGCATTAGAAATGATATTAGAATTTAATTTGTTCAACATTATGTTACAGCAATGCAAATTTAAAAAATGCGAGGATAAACAAGATTTTAATTTCGCGCCTTTCCCGAGTTCACCCGACGTAGTGACATATATCTATAGACTTGTCGTCTGCTGAACGGAAAGATGGATTCTACTTCCTTCCCTTTCTCATTTTCTTGCCTTTTTTTCAATATAATTTTGCGAGATGTATGGTAAGATACTATTATTCAAGAAAAATTGGCTTCTTCATGATTTTTCCCAACTGTTTTATAGTTTTTCATAACGCCAACACCAGAAGAGTTGTTGCAAATTTATGGATATTGCGAGCCCGCAAAATGACTTTCCATAAGAGGCTATGTTAAAATTCTATATTTCGAAATGTGATAATTCAAAATTTGATATGGTAAGGTCCAAAATGGCAGAGGACTTTTTGATTGGGTGAAGTCTAATCTATCGACGTGCGCAAAAAAAGGGCAGTTAACCACCCCCCCTTTAACTACCGGACTACTTTAAACCTTGTCCACGTTCACCATGTTAAAATACATGGCAACCATTTGTTTGAATTTACTCGGCATTCAATAAACTAATAATTCCTATTTTCACGCTCTTCTTTATTCTTCTCATTGTTCTTTTTCATTTTATTCTCGTTTCAGTACTATGGTCAACCTATGCCAATATTAGTGTTGGTAGCGCCATCTGCCGAATTTCCTTCACATTACTAAATTTTGTAAGCGTTAAACTTCATTCAGTTACCTCTAAATTAGTATGTATACTTATCGTAGTCTGCGTTGATTGTTTCGTGCTTATAAGGTCTGTGCAATAGATTTTAACTTATAACTAGAGGCGCTTGCGTCAGGAACTAATGAAATCTATTATGTATGGTTTAGAATTTGACTATTTGCTGTAACTTTTTTAAAATTGAAAAATAAAATTGTGTTTTTGTTTTACATGTATTAAAACTGCAATTAACGTATTTTTTGTAAAGTAAACAAGTAATTATTCCGAAAATATTTAATAAAATGGTCTATTATGTATGGTTTAGAACTTTACTATTCGCCTTGAAATGATATATTCTTCAGGCAAAATTATTTGGTCGATTCGAATCCGACTCAGGGTAAAGCTTTTAAAAAAAAAAGCGCGAACCGCGGATTAAATTGATCGATCAATTCGCGGAACCGCGAATTAATTAGATCAATCAATTCGTGGAACCGCGAATTAACCCGCTGAATCGCGCGTAACACGGCAATCAATCCCGCGAAATAAGCGCGTAACACAGTAATCAGACTGCGAAAACGCGGCGTAACCCGCGGAATCGCGCGTAACTCGTCAGTCAATCCGCGAAATAATTAGATCAATCCGCAAATTAACGCGCTGAATCGTGCGTAACACGGTAATCAAACCGCCAACCGCGGTTTGATTCGCGGTTTTAATCCGCGGATTAAAAACAAAATGGCGCTATAAGTGCCTATTTCTACTTATATGCAAACAAATGAAATTTTCAAACCCACATTGCCGTGTTAGTCTAGAGTCAAAATTGTTTTTATCGATCGTTTTTGTTTATCAATCGCATTTGCGAAGTGCTAATCCTGTGGAATCGACTTTCTGCGGCCTACTGGGCATGTCGAACAGGTTTGCACGAAAAAATTCCGGAAAATTTTCCGTTTCAACGTCAAAAAAAAATAATTTAATCGCCCCCAATTTAAATAATCGTCCGCGGGTGGCCGTTTCGCGTTACGGACTTGCAGACGTCTCGAACACGACGGGACCTTCGAAATTGTCAAATTATCGGTTTAAAAAGTCCATGGTTTTTGGCAAAATTTTGATCTGACACGAAACGTTCAGAACACGTCCGGAATTACTTGAAAAGTCGTTTTTCATGTATAACAAATCGAGAAAGGACAAACTACGCGCGTTTACTTCGATTTAAAATGTTTACGAAATCTTGAAAAAAAGCCTTAAAGTTCATGGTTTTTGATAAAATTTTGCCTCTACCTTATTACGCTACTTTGAATATGATGGAATACACGCCACTGCGTCGACCTTCGACGATTTGACGAAAATTTGGAAAACAAGACAATTTTTCGAAATTTTATATTGCAGACCCAAATTAGTAGGGTAGTGTCAATTTTCGGGCAACAAAGCACAAAGTTATAATATAGGACATGTCGTTTTTTAGTTAAAAATATAAAACACATAATAATACATGAGCATTTAATTGTCAGAAGACTTAACAATATACAAGTACGAGATGAACTGACATACATGTTATATTGACTAAACAACACAATAGTTTAAATAGCACATCCAGCATTCACACTTTAACATTTGAGAATAATATCGAGTCTGCTAGTCAGTTCTTTTACATCGGAATGGGGGGACACAAATGACTTTCGATAGTTCGAAAGAACCTTTTTAAGGTACTTCGCATGCAATGCAGCCATAATTATCGTATACAAGCAGGTCGTGGTTCTAAGTTTGTATTTTACTTAAGAACTGACTAACACGGAGACGTACAGTTATCGAATTCTATACAAAAATCAGACATATTAATGTATTTATCGGGTCGTTACAAATACGAATTGAAATCAATCAGAGATCGAAGCGAATTTTCTAAACGGAAAGAAATGTAAAAATTCTACACTAATATAATACATGGCAGATTGTATGAATTAAAAGGCACTTTACACATCTAGTTATTATTATTTATTATTAGTACATTGGCAAAACTGGAAGGTTTGAGTTTCATAATTATTATGGTACATATTTACAATATTTAAATTCTTCATCGATTCATTTCGTTATAATTTATTTTAACTTAACCTTAAGTCGTAAGCTCGGGTTTTCAACAATACAAGTTAGTAGTGAAATTATCTTGATTCTCTATAAAAGTGATTGTTCCAGACTACATTCCGCTATAAAATTTCATATCGTTAACATAGTCTAAATTGTATTACCGCGAGGTCCTATTTTTTTTCTTTTTTTTTTTAGCAAGATACCCTATTGTTCCGTAAATATTTCCGACGATATTACATTACAACATTTAGAAAAAACGATAAAAGAGAACGAGAAGCTGTTGAATTATTTATTACAAAAATTTTAAAACAAAAAGATACAGAATATCGTTTTTTTTTTTCAAAAAAAAAAAACAACTAAAAATTAAATACGTAAAATTATGAATATACGAGAACATGTACAAAAATACAAAAAAAAAAAAACGTATAAGGTAGCAAAGCAAATCGTATTTTATACAGCAAATTAACTTTGGTTGTCGTTCGGACTAGTAAAGAAACGATAAAAATTAAATTTCATTCATCTCCTAATTCTATTTAAATAATAATTATTATTATGCATTCGAAAATGTTAAATAACTTAAACAAACGTATCAAAAAATAATAAAACTTAAATCGTAATAGGTCCCTAAGTTTGCTTTAGAACATAAAATTATCTTGTTATTTTAATTAACGAACAAACAAAAAAATCTAAAAATATATACATGATCACAAATCTTCGTGGAAAACCGACGACAGCGTCTCGGGAGGACGTTATCGAAAGTTCGGGGGCATTCGCACCGGCACCGGCGTGCGTCGGTGGAAATGCGCCTTTTAAAAGAATCGGCACCGTCTGCCACTCGGACGAGCACAAACCCCCGCCCCAGCACCCCTATACTCGCGAGGCAAGAAATCATTTACTTACAATAAAAAAACAGACAATAATTTGTTTTCGTCAAAAATTAAATTACAAAAAATAGTTATCATGTACCCTTCTAAACGCGGCCAAATTCGTTTAAAAAGCAGTCGTTTGGCATCCGTCTTAAGATAACTTAACAATTATTTAACGACATTTAACAACTGTCAACATTTTTAAATATTAAAATAGTCTATTATCTCACAGTGATGCACTGTTATATATGTAGCTAATTTTCTTTTTTTTTTTCAGTCCATCCGTATTGCATTTATCTAAAATCACAATCGTATCCGGCTTTTATGCACCATTTTAGAAACACAGATTTTATAAATTTAATATCACGCTTAAACCTAGCGCACTCACTACCGTATTACTTATAACATGTAGAGAACGTCCTCCCTGTCTCAGACAAGGTGCCCCTCCTGTTCGTTAACGCCGTATCCGTTGCCGAAACTGCTGAGTTCCTTCTTCTGGTTTAGTGTTTGCGCCTGCAGGATCTGGGCGTTTTGGCTGGTGTTGTGCAGAACGTCCGGCGGCACGGCCCCCCTCTGGTGGCGCAACAGGGATCCGTTCGCCGGCAGGGGCGGCGGGGAGGGCGCGTGAGCGTGGCTCAGGTGAGGGTGCATCGGGATCGGCGGCGGATTTTGGAAGTCCAACGGTGGGGGGTACGACAGGTAGCGGTCGGACATGTTGTAGTAGGAGCCGTCGGCCGGGGGGGCGGGCGACGGGGCGCTTATGTAAGAAGACTTGGCTGCAAGAAGATGGTCGGGTTAAATTTTTTCCAGGTAGAATTTAAAAAAATCTACATGGTTCGGCACTCGGTGAAGCGTTTCGTTGTCGTTCAAAACGCCTCGTCGATGACCCCAATCGGGGGTTTCAAAACCCAGAGGACCTTTTGGGACGCGAAAAGATCAACGGAGAAGAACTCCCGTCTTCTTCTATGAGAGGAAGGACCTCGACCAAGTTTGAACGTCCGATCGGCGAAGCTGCGACTTTTGGACGCAGGAAAATCTAAACAGCCGAAATCCCATTGATCTCCAACGCTTCAAAACAACTGCGATCCGACTTCTTCGGCCCGGTTCGAGGAATTCGAACGTGCGCAAACGACGCGTTACAACAAAGCTCAGTTTCTATTGTTTTGCCGCTCGAAACGCCTCGTCGACGACCCCAATCGGGGTTTCGAACCAAGAGAACCTTCTGGGACGTGAAAAGATCAAAGGAGAAGAACTTCCGTTTTCTTCTTCTACGAGAGGAAGGCGCTCGCCTTCGATTTCGTCGACCTCGACCAGGTTTGAACGTCCGATCGGTGAAGCTGCGAGTTTTCGACGTAGGAAAATCTAAACAGGCCGAAATCCCATTAATCTCCACAACGCTTCAAAACAACTGCGATCCGCCTTTTTCGGCCCGGTTCGAGGAATTCGAACGTGCGCAAACGACGCGTTACAACAAAGCTCAGTTTCTATTGTTTTGCCGCTCGAAACGCCTCGTCGACGACCCCAATCGGGGTTTCGAACCCAGAGAACCTTCCGGGACGTGAGAAGATCAACGGAGAAGAACTTCTTCTACGAGAGGAAGGACCTCGACCAAGTTTGAACATTCGATCGGTGAAGCTGCGAGTTTTCGACGTAGGAAAATCTAAACAGGCCGAAATCCCATTGATCTTGCAACGTTTCAAAACAACTGCGATCCGACTTTTTCGGTCCGATTCGAGAAATTCGAACGTGCGCAAACAACGCGTTACAACAAAGCTCAGTTTCAATTGTTTTGCCGATTGAACCCAGGGGACTTTTGGGGCGTAAAAAGATCTAACGGGAGGAGAATCTGCACTTTCGTAGAGCGAAGACTGCCGCAAATCCAACGACTCCTCGCGAGCACTCAAAACATATCATAACATATCAAACATATTCTTTCTCTTCAGAGATTGGGACTATTCAATTGAAGGATTTCTTACAAAGACATTTTCGCCTAATCCATAAAAAACCATGTGGCGCGTTTCATTTTTCCTTTGAAAATAGGCTCGTTCTCGGACAGGTTTGAAAATACGATTTTTGGGCACAGCCGCAATAGACGCACAGACGTTTAGCCATAGGGCGCACCACGTGGAGAAGCGAAACTGCTATTCATCTCAAACGTTCCACCAATAGCCGCGGTAGTTTTGCACAATCCGAAGTGATTTCAACATTTGATCAACAACACGCGACATCTAACAAAACAAGAGCAGAACACCAAAACGTGCATCGACCAGATGCACAACGGCCAATCACCGTTGAACCTCTGAAGATTGTTTAGACAATCGGCCCACCCCCCCTAGAATAATATATTTCGTCATTTTTATCATACGTACCGGACATATTTCCCGGATATCCGAGGTTTTGATCGTCGCGTGCCCTATTCCGATCGTGCATGTGCTGGTGATGGTGATGGGGATGGGGCAGCGTGTGGGTTTTGTGAACCATGTTCGGTTGCAGCTGCATTTCGTATCCCGGATACGCCGTATAAGCCGTCGGATACTCTTGCTGGTCCATCAAGTAAGTGCTGGCCGCTTGTTTGCGGCCCTCGTCCTAAACACACGCAAATCAGCAACCGGCGAAAAACAACGGAAACGCGTCCGACTCACCACGTAATCGTTGTTGCTGCCCTCGTTGCTGTAAGTTTCGCTTTTCTCGCTAACGGACGACAAAGTCTCCCCGGTGACTGTGTCGTTGTAGCTGCTCGGCGCGTACATCTCGATGGTGGCCGATTTGCTACCTTGGTTGCCCTGTTCTGAAATTATAGGAACGATTTAAATTCAACTGTTCACGGAGGTAATCGTGTCCGAATCGAAAGTTCCGTAAATTTGTATTTTTTTGAAACCAACCTCTCATTCGTTTCGCCCGCTTTTTAAACATACATCCGACGACGAGCCCCACGTTAACAAGTAAAAGAATCCCAATAACGGACGCGCTTATAATAAGAACCTGCGACAAGTCGTGCGTCTCCAGGTACTCGTCCGGAATCACTTTCTCGACCTGCTGATCCGTATATTCTACCGGAGCAAACAAAAACACAACGATTAATTACCTGTTATTCGTTTCTTAGATCTTCTGTGCAAGCAACAGCCAATTAGCAAGACATTCATTAGGATTAAAGCGGTCCCTACTATAGTCCCAATTATTATTAGCAGTCCCGGGAAGTCTTTGAAGCCCCTCTCGTCCGAGCTCGGCGAGGTGTAATGGGGAGGTACTTGATCTAAGTTGGTGGGGGTGAAAAGTGTTAGTAAGGAACAACGAAGAGATACGAAAAGCACGTTAGTTTTTATTAATTTTTGCAAAGCGAAACCGATACTTACTCGACGTGCGCGCGGTCGTGAGGTCCGGCAAAAATTTACTATTGCCCAACTTGTTCGAGGCCATTATCGAGAAAACGTACGCGGTGTCGATCTCGAGCTCCCTGACCGTGAACTGCGTGACGTTCGACGATATCACGTCCTCGTACTTGTAACGATCGGAATCCATTCGTCTGTATCTTATTTGGTAGCTGGCCTTCATTCCGCCATCGAAACCGGGCACCCAGCTCAAAATCACCGAGTCGTGGGTGACGTTGGTCACCGACAAAATGCTGGGCGGATCCGGGGACGACGTCACCTCGAGACGCGGCGAGACCGTCGCGAAGCCCAACTCGTTTTTCGCGACGCACTCGTAGTTGCCGTAATCGGCCGAAGTCACGTGGGTTATGATCAGGACCGATTCGGACACCAGGCCGTCGAGTTGCCGATAACTCGTGTAATATTTTCCCGTGGTGTTCGTTCTCAACGGGCTGCCGGAGCGCGCCCACGAATACCTGGCCAACGGCGAGGCTTGGCTACGGCACACGACGTTTCCGGTGTCGCCGGCGTCGCTCGCGAACTTCAACAGGGACGGGCTCTGGTCGATCTCCGGCTTATCTGCGAAAAAAACAAACAGACGTCAAACAACGAGAAACGATCGCGACAAGAAAAAACGGGCGCTTACGCTTCACGATCAACATAACGTCCTTGGTCGACGCGTTGCCGATGCCGTTGACGGCGACGCACTGGAAGTTGCCGAGGTCGTCGCGGGTGACGCCCGTGATTCGCAAATACGACGTTCCGTTCTTGTCGTACATAATCGACGTCCTGGCGTCGAAGTCGGGGAAATCGCTTCTTCGCCACGTGATCGAGTCGTCGCGCAGGGGATTCCCTTCGACGGAACACGACAACGTGGCGTCCTCTTGGGCGTTGGCGATCACGTTCTCGCTGATCGCCACGATCGTCGCGGCATCTGAAACGGATAGCGTGCAATTTCCAGGCGATCGGAACCGAAGACGACCGACACACTCACATTCGACGCTGATGTTCACGTTTATAACGGAGCTCCCTTGCGAGTTCAGGGCCTCGCAGGTGTACAGGCCGGCGTCGTGACGGCTCAGCTTCGTTATGTTGAGCATCGGGCCGTCCGAGATTATCCTTTCCATGCCCGAGCCGCTCGTCGCCTGCGCGATCGGCAGGCCGTCCTTGGTCCAGGTGTACGCGATGTTCGAGGGATTCCCGTCCGCTTTTAGGGCGATGATGAGCGGCTCGTTTTCGATCCCCGTCAAGTATTCTTCGTTTGTCTTGTCGAAAACGGGCTTATCTGTAAACGATCGGTCGTTTAGGATTTGGGAGGGGGCGCGCGCGGAAACCGGCCGAGATACTCACATAAGACTTTGAGGGTGATGGCGTCGTGAACCGACTGTTGCAGGGCCTCGTTCGTCGCCTGGCACGTGTAGACGATACCGTTGAGCTGCTCGGTGATGTTCAGTTTCAATTCGATCGAGGACACCTTCCCCCCGTGCAGGCCGGGCTTGCTCGCGTTGAACAGACCGTGGACCGGGATGCCCTCTCGCCACCACGACAAACGAGCAGGCGGGTTGCTCGAGCTCGAGTCGCACACGAGATTCGCCTCGATGCCGGGCTTCAGCTCGTTGGGCTCGCGACGGATCTTCACGTGTTCGGGAGCGACTGCGCGCAGACAATCGTGCAAGTAAACGGCCACGGTTCGTCGAAGATTACTTACAGTAAACGCTCATGGTGATCGTTTCGAAGAGAGGGATCTCGGTGGCCGAATTCGCCGCCTCGCACCTGTAACGGGCGTCGTTGTCGGTCACGTTCGTCAAGATCTCGATCTCGGCCGTTACGGATTTGTCGGTCGTTTTTATTTTGGAATTTATCTGAAATGCGCGTTTCGATTAGCCTTTCCCTCCACCACCACCACCAAATCGACCAAATCGCTCACCTTCTTGTCGTTCTTGTACCAAGTCATCGTCGCCAGGGGATTGCCGCCGGACGAGGTGCACGAAATCTTTTGTATGGTGCCGGCCGGGACGTTCGTCCCTTTGGTGTAGCCGTGGATGAACGGTTGGCTGGGCGGATCTGCGCGAAAACGATTTACGTTTTATGCGGAAGCGGGGGGGGGAGGGGGTCTTACACAAAACGTTGATGGTGTGGGTGGAGACGACGTTCTCGGTGAGCTGCATGTTCAGCCCGTGACAGATGACCACCAGGCTCTTTCGGTTCGGCTCGACGATCGCCGTGATGTTGGAGGTCGTGATCCAACCGCCCTCCGGGGACACCATCGTTCTGGAGGTGGCGTTTTTCACCTGCCGCCCGGCGACCATCCACTTGATGTCGGCCGGCGGGTTGCTGTTCGCCGTGGTGCACGTCAGCGGCACCGGATCGCCCACCCTCGCCTCGGTCGGCCCAGAAATTGTCACGTGAGCGGGAGAGACTGTCGGACACACGAATTGACGAAAATTAAACGGCCCGGGGTCGTTTTGCGACGGCGAACTTACAGTAGACGGTGAGGTCGACTTGCGCCTTGAGCGGCTTGGACGACATGACGTTGCTCGCTTCGCACTTGTAGCGCGCCTTGTCGTCGCTGGCGTCGGCGGTGAAGGTGTAGACGTTCTCGGACACCCTTCCGGCTGTGCGATAGGCCATGCGGATTTGTTCGCCGTTCTTGTACCAAATTAATTGGGCGGGCGGATTGCCGCCGCGACTTTTGCAGACAAGCTCGACCGTCTGGCCGCGCCGGATCGTTTCTCCTTCCGTGTAACCTTCGATGTACGGCAAACCGGGCGGATCTACGTAAGGTGGCAGATTAACAGATTGTGGGTGGGGGGCGAACTTACAGAGAACACTTAAGTGCACGGTGGTTCGCATCGGTAAATCGGGCGATAGCGCCTCGTGCCTGGCTTCGCAAGTGTACTCAGCGTAGTCGTCCTCGGCCGTCGGTTTGAGCGATATGCGGGACGTGGTGTCGTACCTGTTGGACTTCTTGACGCCGGACGTCGAAGGGACCTCCGTCGTCTGATCCTCGCGGTTCGCTAAACACAGTAAAAAAACACCGCCAGTTGATGAGATCGGATAGAAATTTCGACGGGACGGTCGCCGGCGTACTTACGCAGATTCAGCTCGACGTTGCCGCGGTACCAAACGATTTTCGCAGCCGGCTTGGCGTTTCTGACCCTGCATTCGAGATGAAACTCTTGGTTTTCTCTGATTTCGATTTTCGAGTTCGTCGGGTGATCTAGTATCTCTATCGAGGAGGGGGGAGCTGAAACGAAACGTCGTTTTTTAATTATTTTTTTTGAACGAATCGACCGATAAATAACAAACGAGGCGCCATATCATAAAATTCCGCGTCTCGCCAAACGAAGCGATCGATAATTAACCGATACGAATTGTGTGGGTACTCGAATTTTTTTGCGCGGACATCGCACTCTTATATAAAACGCGTTATAAGCTCGCGGACGAGCTATTTATACAATCCGACAACCCGAACATTCTTGAAAGATGACTCGATTACTCGAACGATCGCCGCTTGCGAGTCGCCGCGAAATTTTCCGTTTCACGACTCGATTTTTACAGTTAGCAGAATCGAGTTAAACAATCAAGAGGGATTCGAGGTTAATGTGGCAGACGAAATAAATTTTGAACGTCGAAAATCCTTGGGTTAACAAAAGTATGCAGTGCACGCATATTTATCCGTTGACGTCGAGATCGTAGCGCGCGTTAGCTTCGAATAGTTTCCACGGCCGACATGATCGCTAGTTACTTGACCGACAGGGCGGTTAGGATAGACGGGGAGTCTGGTCGCTCTCAGTGGTTGCGGGGTATTGAGAATGGAACTTCCAAGGGAGGGCAGGCTCGTGGCCTTTGATGATGACCTGGCTCTCGTGGTCTCAGCAAGGGATCCTGTGGTTCTGCAGTCAGTACAGCAGGTTGCGGTGGATGCGGTCTTGGGATGGATGGTAGACCACGATTTAAGTGTGGCCCCTGAGAAGACGGTGTTGCTGCTGCCGAATGGCCGCAGGGAGGCCCTCCCGATCACTGTGAGGATCGGGGGTGACGTGCGGCCGAGCGTCAGCGCGCGATACCTGGGGGTTACTTTGGACCGGCACTTGCGGTTTGGTCCACACCTGGTAAAAGTGGTGGTCAGAGCCAGGAGGTTGGGGGCGGTCCTAGGAAGGCTTATGCCAAGGATGGGTGCGCCAGTCACAGGCAAAGGAGAGTGTTGACCGGAGTAGCCTACTCTCTAGTGTTGTACGCTGCTCCGGTGTGGGTTGGTGCTTGTGGTGTTGGGGTTTACGCTAAGGTCCTCGAGTTTCTGTAGCGGAGTCTTGGGATCAGCGTTTGCTGCGCTTACAGGATTGTCTCTGTGTTGGCAGGTCTGGTTCCTCTCCGTCTGTTGGTGGAGGAGAGGGCGGAGGCGAGGAGGGGGAGTGGAGAGGGTAGGACAGCGAGGAGGAGGCGACCTTGGTGCGGTGGGAGTTGGAGTCGGCGATCGGGGAAGGGGATGTGGACGAGGAGGCTCATCCCCGACGTCGGGAGCTGGTACTCCAGGGCCCACGCTACCTTGGACTACCACCTGACGCAGGGATTCACCGGACATGGCTCGTTCGGTGTTACCTGCGTGGTGTCGCCGGCCCGTACGAGATTGTGGGGAGGTAGATACAGTAGAGCATGCCCTGTTTGCATGTCAGAGGTGGACTGCCCGGCGGGCGGAGGTTAAAGGAGTTGTTGGGGGGGATCTTGGCGGTTGAGACAGTCGTCCCCGCCATGATCCTGAGCGAGGTACTCTGAAACGCTATGGCTTATCTGTGGAGACAGATAATCAGCTGTAGATGTAGGGAGGAGCTGTCTCTACAGACCGGCCAGGGTGGGTGGGGGGAGATCTTTAGGGTCTGCTGTTGTGTTGTTATATGTTTGATTTTTGTACATATATATGTAATATGGGTTTCTTTTCTTATTAAAGATTTCAGAGCCCTACCGATGAAATGTTTGAGTACGGTCCCGGTAGGGGTATTATAAGCGCCCTGAAAAAAATTTTCCACGGCCGAAAATCCGATCTTTCTCGAATTTCCTGAAGGGTGGAAGCGGGGGTTCCGCCATTGCCGTTCGTCCTTTGATTTGTTTCGAATATGCGCGAAATTTTCACTTGCAAAAAAATTACCCGTTCCGCAAAAAAAAATGTATGCGCACTTTGTAGTCCGCGACGCCTTTAATTTTCTCTCTTCTTTAGATGAAACCGATTTAAATTCTGAAACGAGCTTCAAAATAACATCGTGATCACGAAAACTCTTGTTTTTCATAAAAATTCCTTAACAATAAACGCACGGCGCACATAAAAACGACGAGACATCCCCCACTCCGCTAGAACCTGATAAATAGCGAATATTAACGAATGAGAAAGATTGTTGTCTCGTACTATGGTCGGTAAAACTTCGAATTCGGTCAAAAATATCTATTGAAATCTAGATTCTCACTCGAATTCGAGGATCGTCCGTATTTAGGTCCTCTTGTAGACCGAGTGCTGACGAAACGTTGTGAGCGCAATCGCGAAAATTGTGTGAGAAAACGCTTTTGAACGATCCTTATCCGAAATCGCGCGTCTGGCAGTCGTGCAATAGCAACTCTCGGCCCTCGAAGTTGGGAAAACGGAGCAAGATAGTACGTTAATTGCCTGGCGCCTCGATAAAAACGCGCTCTTCCACGCGCGTGCTGCGGTCTACGTTATCGATTCAATTTTGAGAGTCCGAGGCAGGCGCACGGGGCTGCCAGACGCGCGATTTCGGATAAGGAACGTTCAAAAGCGCTCCCCCCCCCTAAAATGCGAATCGCGCGTCTGGCAGTCTTGCAATAGCAACTCACGGCCCTCCAAGTTGGACAAATAGAGCAAGAGAGTATATGTTAACGTAGCAATGTTCGAAAGAGCCTCTCCGTAGATTTGCGCTTTTTCAAAATTTTGTAAATGCGAGACAACGTCATTAGCGGTATTTTAAGCAACTACGAAAACATATAGAAATCGCATTTGAATAATTCTTATCTGGGAATCGTGCATCTGGCACACGTGCAGTAACAACTATTCGCCCTGAAAATTGAATAAACAAGAAGCGGATACGCGCGCGTGGCGCGACGTGTCTCGATAAACTCGCACTTCCACGCCCGACCCGCACACAATGGCCGCAAGAGTTTGACGAAAGCTTTAGATTGCCCAAAGTTCGTCGAAAGGTTTTAGCATTAGTACAATAAGGTCGTTTGTCCCCGAGTTTATCGTTAAGCAAATCTGGCCGGATTAAATCGCGGGTAATAATGCGCACGGGAGTGTTGGGAGGGGCGAGGGGGTCGGTTGCCGAGCCCGCGGCGCGGCGTCGGTTAAACAAACATTTGAAAAGCAATAATTCGGGGGCGACGTTTATTTGTGCTGTCAGGTATTTTAGGACCGCTGGAATTTGTTGAAGGCGAGGGATGGGTCCCGCGTTAATTTCGGAGCGAAGTCTGGCCGTGTTTTGAACAAATATTTATCTTTGCCGCTTTTGTCGATATAGCATAACCGCGGCCAGCTGGTACGTGCACGAAATCTAAAATCGCCCACTATATTAGTTTATGCCCCCCCCCCCCCGTCCAGTCCACTAACGCCGACATTGTCTTTACACAACACATCTCCGTCTCTCGCGCACTCCCTCGAGTCTTAATGGAATTATACGGAGACGTGCATTCGACGTGGTCCGATTGTGAAACGACTACCGTTATTAGTTGCGGCGGTGGACTAAAGAGGTCCGTGAGGACAATTTAGGTCCGTCCGGAGTTGCGACCGGGCCACACGGCGTGGACGAACGAACATCGTAATAAAGAGATTATTGCGTTCAAATTCGGGGGAGCAATCTCGAATTCAAATTTATACGAAATCGGGATTAATATATTACGGGATCGTAACGTAACGGGGTGCGCTTTACTACGATTTATCAACCCATTTCCAAATTCGATTAAACAAAGCCCTCGCTCTATTTGTTTTACGGCTTAAACTTTAAGACGGTGATAGTTGCAGGGGCGCGGGGCGCGGGGGGTGGACTTCGACGCGCGAAGTAAGTCGATTATAGTTTCAGAAATTGCATCGTAACTTCGCCCGATCGAGTCGGATGTTCCGCATTAAATCGAGCCGGCAACCGTCGCGAATACCAAATTCCCAACCCGTTCCGGCCCTGTGCAACCGTTTCATACGTTATAAGTGGATGAATAAAGGAAAATTCGGAAAGTTCTCCCCCATTCTTCTGCGCGTTATCGGCGTTGATAGAAGACGGACAGCGCGCCTCCCGTAATTCTATTTGACGGGTATTCCGGGGAGATCGGCAAAGTCCGGCGCTTGGCTCCGGGCCAGACGCCGCTCCGGGCACGTTCCCGGTCATCTGCGATGTCGCCGTGCCGCCTCTTTATTAGCCATGGCCGGGGACCTTTTCCCCCCGGCGTAAACGCATTCCAGATGCCCCCTCCGCCCCTTAAAACGACGATTCGCTTCCAATTCCGCATTAGCAGATGTGGACAATATGAATTTATTATTACGAGTGTCTTTATCGATTTCGGTTTTAATGCGTTCCGCTTCCGGCCCCCGGGAACCTGGAAACGGCTGATAATGAGCCCCCCCGCCCGCCCCCATATTTAATACTTAAACTGTTACGCCGCGTCGTCCCGTTTGCCGCCGAGGAAACGTCGAAGTTTTCAGAAATAAATAACTTTATCGGTCACGGCGGTTTAATAAACGTCGCTTTTTATGAGCTTTTCGCTGATTTCGACTTACAAGAAGAGAATACAAAGTAATAAAGAACGTCGAGATATTTATCGTTACGGGAAGTAATCTGACGGATAATATTTACAGATCGCTTTAGAAGTAATAAAAGCAAATTTGTCTCGTTTTCTTCGTTGGATCGGGATACTTTTTCTTCTTCTTCTTCTTATTTTTTTGGTTTCGGTTACAAACGGGCGCGACAGAAGTCGATCCCCGAGCACGTGCTCGGGCTTCGGCCGATAAATTTTATATGAAGATGATTAATTCCACGGCTCGCTCTTCTGGGGGAGGGGGGGGGGGGCGAGTTCGACAAACTAATAAAATCCGATCCCCGTTGTAAAATCTCTAATTGCTTCGATCGGAACTTTCTCCGAGCGCGCGCTTCTTCTTTATGGTAGGTACCTAAAATACAACTGAAACTTTTAAGCGGAACAATTAAAAGCGCCGGTCGCGCAGCAAGACGAGGAGGACGGGCGCGTTTAATCATTTATTTATTCGTTTAAGAAAAAAAAACGGGGGCAGGGAAAACTTATTCTACGACATAATTGTACCTACAACTTCGGCGTCGCACGCCGAACGCGTTCGGCCAACGTCGGCCGCGCGTCGGACCTTCGAGAACGATCCACCGCCAAACGTGACTTATAAATATGTGCGTAGCGACGGGCGATTTAATTCGTCTTCCATGGCGATAACGTTCGAATTCGTTTTATAATCGTTTCGAATAATTTGAAGCACTACTGCCGATCCTCCTGGAAACCACGCGAGAGGAGACGCGGGGGGTGGGGGAAGTTCGATTATAAGCCCGCCAAGTAAAAAAACCGATAGGAAACCGATGCCGAACCTCGAGAAATGCGGCACGAGGCGGAAAAATAATTTTAAAGTCAACATTAAGGACGATCCGCGTTATCGACAGTAATTGTCGACGCGTTCCGGAATTTTTTTAAGTTCGGATAGGCTCCGAACGCTCGGACTTGACGTTTTGACGCGAATAAGTCGTAAGTTCAAATTTCACTTCGTACTGGTCAAAGATTAGGATTTTAGACGCACGGCCGCGTCCGTGTCCCGACACGAATCCAATAGAAAAGGGAAACGGAACAACTTCGGGATCGAAATTACAAAATGTTGGGCAGATACCTCGCGAATTCCAAAGAGGTTAAGGGAACGACTCCGAACTCCGGAATGTTCGCGCATCGAGACGGCCAAAGCCGAGTTCCGAGCCGAATCCGATAGAAAATTCTCGTGACCAATCCGTCGATAACGTGGAACAACGGCAACGTGTTGGGACGGAAGCTTGAGAAGAGGTCCTTCGCAAGTTGAAAACCGATAGCGTGACCGATTCGAACTACGCGTTATAAAGTCCAGACGGTCCTGACGAGTCACGAAAATGTGGGCAATAAAAATATTACAACTGTCCGATATTAAAATCGGCACAGGTTCGTACTTCGTCGTAATGCAATTTGGCGTAACGAAAGTTTAACTAATCGGTATGTTTGCGTACACAATGAAACGACAACAGTTTCGCAAATAAATTTAACTTTATGGCTCGTTATTTTTATGGTTCTTAAAACGCGATCGAATTTAACCGTTCGCGTGCCGCGCTCGTTTTCGACATTTACCGGTCCGAACAAATTCGTATTTATACGTTACCGGTTGACCTTTCGAATTGTTTTTTTAAAGGCCAACGCGACCGATGATCTCGGAAAATTTGCGAGTGTTCGATTACGCGATTCGTCTTCCGTATCGCGCGCGACTCGCGACAGAAAGCGTCAGTTCTCGTCGTTGCGACGAATCGCCTTTAAGTTCAAGGTAAATTTCGACGCGCTTTTGAATTTTTCGAAGACCCAATGTTCGCCGACCGTCTCGAATGGCGTTAGTCGGGGCGGGATAAATTCAAGATGGCGAATCCGAGGCGGCGTTGCGTAATTGCGACCTGTGTCGACTAAAATTCGAAATAACGAAAATATCACCTTAAAAACGTTCGATCAGTTCGAGCAGTTTTTTGGCCAGTTCGGCCCCGAATTGCTGTAATGCGCGGCGGACTCTCGTCGATCCGGCCGTTTTCGGGCGGACCGCTCGCCGGCGCGAAACAAAATAATACGAACTTCAAATTTGAGTGCGTCCGCGCACGTCGTCCATTTCGACGTAGGACACTTCGACGCGGCAATTTCGAGGCGGAACCACTTCGACGCCGCTGTAAATTTTTTTTGGCCCGACGATCCGGCGTGCAATTAACGATCGCGAGGTCCCGGGTTCGATTCCCAAAGATCGTTTGGGAGTAATTTTTCGGTAATAAAATACCAAAAGTCGATGTGGAAACTCGACAGTTGATTAAGTTGACGTTGACTTTTTGGGGGGGGCACATCGACGAGAGGCACCGGGGTCCGTTCGAACATTACAATCTCCAACTCAATACTCCGACCGTTGGCCGTCCGGCTACGCTCCCTCTCCAACATTACCGGGGCACCGAGTTATCCGCAGCGGCGCTCCCCAGTAAATTTTGGGCAAAGAAGAGGGTGTGCTCGGAATCGGATGATTCGCGGTTTAATCTAATTATTTTGCGGATTGATTGCCGCGTTACGCGCGATTCCGCGGGTTACGCCGCGTTTTCGTGGTTTGATTGCCGTGTTACGCGATTATTTCGCGATTTCGCGGGTTCAATTACCGGGTTACGTGCGATTCCGCGGATTAAATTGTTCGATTAATTCACGCTCCGCCGATTAATTAGATCAATCAAATCGTGGATCCGCGAATTAACCCGCGGAATTACGCGTAGCGCGGCAGTCAATCCGCGGATTAAACCGCGAACCATTTTAATCCGCGGAAGTGGCGAGGGTAAGTAAATCATTTCTACTCTCGCAACCTCGACGTTCCACCTCGACCTCCTCCACCGATGTAGAAACGTGACGGTCGCCAGGAGTCGTCGTACGTTCGGTACGATAATCGAACGCAAAGGAAACGACTTCGCGTCGACGTGTCTGGCGTCGAAACGTCCCAGATGTGCAACAATAAGCCCAAGTTGCTCGAAAAATCCCAGATTTGTCGTTGAAAAAAACCTATCGGCCGCACGCCCCGAATATCCGACTTGTCCGGTAGAAACCAGAAATCCAGGGTTCGAATCCGGAACGTTCCCTTTTGCTTAATTATTTTTAATACTCCGCAATTCCCTCGATCGCGATCGACGAACGATATCCGAACAATGCGTCGCTCCCGCTGATGTTTATCTTGAGTGGGCGGGAGCCGGAGCACCTGCACAATTGCGAACACACGGTATTACAGAACAATACCGGCGATGAAATCAACCCGGCATTCATGTTAATTCTCGGACAAAGCTTCTCTCGGCCAACTGGATTATGCGACGATCCGAGTATGTGCGCCATAATAACTACCCACCGATTCTACTAACTGATTACAAATCACTTCCAGGTGCACGGCGGAGTTTCGTATTCGGGGTGCACGAGAGCCTGAAAGGGCTTTGAATTTGGTATTTGCTTCGAGTACTCCGACGTGTTTCGTCGTCGTTTTTTTCGTAATGGCGCTCTCGAGGCGAAACGCCTCGCCCTCGAACGCACACGAGTACGAGAATCCGAAATGTAACAAACAAAACGGTTTTTCCCCTTTGGCCGTTTCCAAAGAGTGCCGCTTCCGGTTTCCCGGCGCGATCGCGAAAAATGCAAATATTTACGTAATAATAATAATTAAAAAAAAACAAACAAACAAACTCGGCCGAATTTCCGGAAAAATATGGCCGAAAGAGTACTCCGATTTGGATCCGTACCGGTCGGCTGGGAAAGCGACAAGAAAGCGGCGGGCGCAATAAATAACTCCGTTCGTCTTGTGTTTTTAGCGCCAAACTAAACAGAGTTTAGATGTATTACTCCTCGCCCGTAAATCTGTCACACGGAGACAATTAGTTCGCGCCAGAAAATCTAGGAGATTGACCCGGGGCCTCGACTTTCAAGGAACAGGGGGACCGACGTAGAAGAATTCATTATTAACGCGAACAATTAGTAGGCACGTAAACGAAGCTGTTAACACGGCCGAAACAACAGTAAGTAGCGCAATATAAGCCCGTTTCTGTTTCTTTATTAAATCCCTGACGCGAATCTCTAAAAAGGATCGTCGTCGGGCGCGACATTTCGCATCGCGACAATAAATTTCGTAGACGCGACGCGCCAACATCTCATTATAATGTTTATCATGTACTAACAGTAATAACGGGGGTGGGGGGGGGGAAAGTTACAATCTTACACTAGTTTTATTAAATTGTCGAGCCGCGCGACGTTAAACATTATTTTACTGCGTCGCTCTTGAACCTGCACGGTCGCGGGGTCGTGATGTGCTGCACAATTTAATTAGTATAAGAGAGACGGCGGGCAAAACCGTTCCGCGGATGTAGGTGCGAAAAATTTCGATTTTCTCGCGAACGCGCGACCCTTAGATAATTTTTTAACGTGCGAGCGCGCGCGCGCGGCGAATTTTCGAACGAGTCACGTTCGCAGACGACTCGTGCGCGACGCGGACGCGCACGTCTTTAGTCCAATTTTTAATGCCGCGCGCCACCGCTTCAGTTTACGTTCGTGCGCGAATCGTCCACTTCCAAATTATCGTCCGCCACAATTACCCCCGACGGATCGGCGAAAAAAAAAGAGTCGTGCGGCATAACCTGCGCCAGGCGGCGCCCGGGCGGCAAGTGGTTCAATCAGAAAATGAATCCCAGCAATCCGGCTCTCCCGGTCGACCGAGTTTTCCCTCGCGAGCGAGAGGCCGGCGTCGAAATTCGGTTTTTATTTGTTTTTTTTTGGGGCGAACATTTCCGGAAACATCAATTTTACGAGGAACGCGCCTATCAACAATATTATTCAACGTTGAATTTCCCGCGAGAAACGCGCACGACTTCCACCCCCCCGAAGTTAACCGTTGCGGAGATACGGCCGTTCGAAGTCGAGTAATTTTTCGCGACTCCGGGAAAACGGTTTTAAATTCGTAATACGTAAACTTGGGCGGCGGCACGTCGACGTGCCCCTCGAACATACCATCGAGCGCAACGTGGTTACCAACCACAACCACGTCGTCCTGCACACGTTCGAAAGGATGCGGTCGCAGAAAAATGGGCCTTCCGATTATCAACGATCCGCATTTATGTCGTGGGCAATCGTGCGCAAAGACGAAAAATGTGGAAATAGCATCAGCAGCATCTAATACATCGGGAAACACAAGACGTTTGTCCAATTGATTGGACCTCTCTTTACTCCTTGTCGCCTGGCCGACGTATGTGCGTGTAGCGCCTGACCTTTTAGCCCAATCTGGCCTAACCACGCCGAACTACTAGGTTAGGTTAGTTAAAACTCGTAGATTTCTGACGACCCATATGTGGCAGTCCCGACTTACAAGGAAGGTTAGGCAGGTCAGAAATCAGGAATCTCAAAAGAAAATTGAAACTTTGCAGGATTGCAGTACTAGTCCACTCTAATCAAGAGTCGTATTCTGTTCGTGCTCTTTTTTCGATTTTGATTATTATCTGTGAAAAAACAAGAACTATCGCCAACAAACTATATATTTTTGTAAATGGTTGTTCAATACCTACATTATGATACAAAAATTAGGGGTAAAAATTTTAAGGGATGGCACCGTGCGTCCGATGCGGATTAGTGGACGCTTAGCTTAACAATGTTGCCGCTGCGACTGCCACTTGTCTGTAGCGGACTATAAGAAAAAAATTAGAAACTTCTAAATTTTTCTTTGTATTTTCTACCTTTTTCTTGTCATCGTTTTCCCTCTATCGTCAATTTCCACTTGTATTATTACGTACCTATACCTACGTAATGTAAAATTTCGTTCGCGAAATTGGACGGTTGAATGTTCGAGAGGAGCCCTAATTCGAGAGTCTAACCACGCCCGATTTTCAAAGAATTTGTGTTAGACCTTAAAGGTCCCATGTATTTACACTTTATAAATACCTGGAGAGTTAATCGACAAAGAAAGATCCCACTTTTCTTCGTCGTATCAATCCTTTTTGTTTGTAATCCTTTTAAAGTACACAACACAACGCACGACACTCGCGCGCTCACGTGCAAAAACGCTTTATAACCCGAACGAGCACTCCTCGCACACGCGTGTACTTCGACGCCGCAATTTAAAATTCGAACTACTGAAACGAGCACTGCCGCTCTGTACCATTAACGCGAAAGATCTGAAGCGGTTTTGGCAGAATTCTACAGGGTTATCAGTAAATACTGTCGCGCGACCGAACGGACGAATTTTCTCGGTTTTCAGCACTTTTCGACTTTTGCAATTAATTTATTCGTGTTCAGCGCGTTATTTTGATCTAGAATCACTGTATTCTCTGCTATTTCTCTGCTGTATTCCAGGAAAAATGGTATCAGAAGAAGACCGTGCCGCCATCGTTTCCCTCCTCAAGTGGGAAATGCCGATTTCGGACATCTCAAAGACGCTCAAACGCCATCGGAAACAGGTCCACCGCGTCGTTCAGCGTTTCCAAGAGACAGGAGGGATAAAGGATCGTCAGCGAAGCAGAAGACCACGAAGCGCAAGGACCTCGGAGCTGAAAAACAAGACGAAGAAGAAGATCCAGCGCAATCCCAAGAGAAGCAGCGCAAAACTCGCCAAGGAACACGACGGGACCGTGCACACGCTTGTCACGGACGATCTGGGACTCAAGTCGTATAAGCTCGCCAAAGGACAAGCCCCCTCGGAACAACACAAGCCCTCTCGACTCCAAAAATGCCGACGAATGAAGACCCCGAGCCACGGCGAAGCCCTACAGCGAATTCTCTTCACGGACGAGAAGATTTTCACGGTGGAACCCTACAGAAACTCCCAGAACCAGCGCGAATTGCTTCCACAAGGCTCTTCGCGCGTTGTGAAGGTCGAAAACGCCCATTTCCCGAAGTCCGTCATAGTGTGGGGCGGCATTTCCGGATTGAGGAAAACGAAGCTCGTTTTTGTCCCAAAAGGCATCAAGATCAACGCGGAAACGTATCGGGAGCTGATTCTGGAAGCCGCCGTTCTCCCCTGGGCCGAAGAGAACGTGGAAAACGTAGATTGGAGGCCTCGGCCCACGGCGCGAAGAAGACCATGGAGTAGTGCGAAGCCAATCTCCCGGAATTCCGGACGAAGAATGTTTGGCCCTCAAATTCGCCGGATTTGAACCCGCTCGACTTCGCAATCTGGGGCATCGTGGAGGAGAAGGCCTGCGCAATCGAGCACAAGTCCATCGAATCCCCGAAGCGCGCGCCGAAGAAGACCTGGGATGAAATAACGCCAGAAATGATCGCGACAATTTTGAAGAATTTCCGGAAGCGATTGGACGCCTGTATCGCCGCCGAAGGAAGCCATTTTGAGTGTTCTTAACTGTATCATCTTGTACAGAATTTCCTGCTCTTTCGAATGGTATATAAAACGGGTTGTTTTGTTAATTCTGTGAAAAGTTATAAGTGTTTTTACGCGTGATAGTATTTACTGATAACCCTATATATATATATATATATATATATATATATATATATATAGAGGTGCATTCGAGTTATTTATTACATGGATACTAGGAAATCCCTTTTTTCTTTTAAAAACATTCAGTGGTTTGTTCGCACTCCGATAAGCTATGAAAGTAGATTGATGCACATGTTTTATTAGTTGCTTTGTATTTTATTAGTTGCTTTGTATTTTATCGACCGCATAAAAATGCGATTAAACTTTTATCCGGTTTATGGTTTGTAGTAGGGAAATTTTCAATGCTTAAGGGCACAGGTTTGGCGTGGCCAACGGGCCTTGGGCCGCTTGAATTTCTTCTTGGACCGTTGCGACGGTATTCGGGCTTCTGCGGGAAGCACGTTCGTCGTGATCGTCTCGATTCACGGGTTCTGACACTATTCTTCGACGTAAGGGAGACGTTCGATTGTGTCTCGTTATCAAACAAGTTCTTTCGATCAAGAACATCTTCGATCTCTCCACGTTTTCATTGACTTTTTACCGTTTCGACAACGTCCAAACGAGATTCGATTCGAAAATTCGGTGGCGGAGATGGTGGAAAGAATTAACGTCTCATAATATATCGCATGACCGATTGCAACTGCACGCAAATCGGACACCTTCATCGGGGCATCGAAATGTTGTATTTTTCGAAAACTCGATTTTCTCCATTTCGCGGTTCATAAAGTTCCCTTTAAATTTACTATTTATCGGACAAACTGTACAAGTTGATAATTTTACGAATTTTTTCAATTACAATCATCGTCTCCCTACTATAAAAACTAACCGATTGTAAATGGGCAATGTCGCCCCGAATTTTATGCGACTAAACGGAAACGATAAAAATACCATATTAACTTGAATCTGTGAGGGAGTTAATCCGCCCCCCCCCCCGCCCCATAAAAACCGTCACTCTCCCGCGGCTCTCGTTAAAATAGACGCGCACTAAAACCCGACATTCAAAGAGACAAAAGACAATCCCTCGAGCCTTAAGTTACCACCTCTAACGACGACTAAGTTTGTTATATATTCCAAAGTCATAGCTACTTAATAAGAGGGATACATCACGTACGCGCAATGCGCGCGTGTTCGTTTGACAATCGCAATGCGTAAACACGTCACGCCGCAATCGAAAATTCAAGTTACCACGTCGGTCCCGGAGCGACGGCGGCGCCCGCACGGTTTGCGAGAAAAATTATGGCGTAAGCGCGAGCGTCCGGCGCGTGCAGGTATTGACGTTTCAATCATTCTTACACTATAGCGGCTCAGGGATAATTTAGTACAACGCAAGAGCTAAGTAAATCTACAAACTAATTACAAACCTAAACCAACAAACTTCAAATTAGTTTAAGGAAAACCAACATTCGGCCGCAAATTTTGGGGGCCCCCGTAGTATTTTTAAGGGACGCGCAGTTTTAATTAGATTTTAACTAGGAATTTATCGAACCGCGCGCGGATCCGTTGGGTTTTCGCACGGATGTGGCCGCGACCCGTTTTCTCGATAAGGGCGCGTTCGAAAGAGAAACAGTGCACAATGCACAAAACGTTTGCCGCGTTAACGGATGCATCGGCGCGCGCACGTTGGCGCGGTTCGATTATATATACTTTTTTTTTTGAGACATCCTGTATGCTCAATTAAAATGTGTCGTTTACGGTTTGTCATCAAATACGTAGACTGTTTGGATAACGTGCGACAAACGAAAATTTGTTTTAAATATGCAGTTTACGTTGCTTACATACAGGGTGCGGCATATAATAAATAACAACCTTGTGGTGATCGTACCGGAAGCTGTAGATCACGAACGACCCAGTTCGTGTGAAAAACACACGACGTTTACGTCACATGGAAACGTTCTCCGCCACGCGGTTTGCGAACAAGTCGAGTAACGAAGGCCTTAAGTAATAACGAAAATTTTCATTTTCTTATCAAATTTTCGAGTTACGTTTTGAAAAATCCTACACGTCAAAAACGTATAAATCATTCGGTTCGTGCACACAACGAAGAAATACTCGTCATACATACAGGGCGGGTCGTAAATAACAACCTTTACAGGTTCGCAAACATTTCAATTTGCGTATGGGTAGGTAAACGGCACGCGGTCGTAGATATGCGAGAAAATCCCCTCGAACGGTGGCCACAAAAGTGTGTCCTGGAAAAAGACGATGACGAACGACGACGCTCGCATTGCAAGAAGCTCCGGTCCCGTATGCGATATTTCACCAGTAAATGGGCACTTAAAAACGTTAAATTTTCTCGGTTTCCGGTTCGCGCAATAAAGAAATACAGCGTGCGCCGTAAATAACAACTTTTACCGGTTCGCGAAACAGTACGTTGTCCTAGATAGAGACGTATTTTAATTTTATTGCGCGCATAAAGCGAGCTACGCACGATAGAAACGACGATTACATTATGCGGGAAAGCCCGCGACCGCCCTAAAAAAACAAAGTTCGCACTTGAAAAACGGACGACAAACGACGATCGCATTTTTTCAAGGTCTCGCGCCATCTCGCCGTAAATTTTTCGATTTTCCGGTTCGTATAACAAAGAAACGCTCGTACATACGGGCGTGGCGTAAATAACAAAACTGGTAACTAGTTCGCGAATATTTCGGTTTGCGTAAAAACAGTACTCGCCGCCCGCGCGGTTGTAGACAAAGACGGATTTTGATTTTATTGCGCGCGGAGCGATCTAAAAATGACGATTTCATTATGCGGGAACGTCCGACCGAATAGTTGGCGATACATACAGGGCGTATCGTAAATAATAACGGGCACCCGATTCGCGGTTTAATCGGGGTCGATTAAATCCGGAATCGCGCATTAATTTGCAGGGTCGCGTGCAACAATCCGCGAATTAATTCGATTGGCTCGAAGTTTTGCCCCGAATCAACTCGCGGCTTTGATTCGAGGATTCGATCTAATCAGTTCGCGTATGGCTCGATGTCGCGAACCGATTGACCGGCGATGTCGATCGAATCACGCGCAATTAACGGTAATCAGTCTTTCGAGAATTAATTTAATTAAACCGCAAATTGAAATAAAGCCGCGAATCAAGTTCCCGCGCACTCTACACTAATAACCTCGACCACGATCGCCGTTTACACATATACACGAACATTACATCGGATTGGATATTTTGAACGATAATTGTGTGGCGTGTTTCTCGCTTTTATGAACTAGAAAAAAAAATCACACGCAGCGTAAGGCCTGTTTCAGACGAGGATAAGCGTATGCGATTCACGTATCGCGTACAAAATTCTCTTGCGATACTTTTCCGATTAGGCTTTTTCTCGCCAGTTCTTGTAGTTAAACAGAATCGGTAGTATATAGCGGTTCGTTGTTTATAGTAGAGTGCTCGAAACATCGCAAAATGACGTTCGAGGGGCTGTCGGGGTTACAAGATGAAACCTCGACAAATCGAAAGGGTGTATTTGTTTATTTAAAAAGCCAAAAGCCGTCAAAAATCGTCCAGTTAAAAAGGGCACTATCTTCACCGAAAGAGTTATTCAGCGTACGTATAGAAGGAAACGTGAACTTTCTTTTGCCGTAAAATTTGTAATTGGTTTTGTGGAATCAATCGTTTAAAAATTTTTGAAAAAACGCAAAATACACGGGCTCTTATGGAGAAAAATAACTTTCGGGACCGATATCTCGGTTCGAACAGCTAAAATGTTCGCGTTTTTTACCGTTTATACTGTCATAACTACAAAACGGTACGACATATCGAAAAATTTTATTCTTTAAAAAAGTTTGGTTCGTCCTTGTAGCATCCGATGGTATAAGAATTATATTTTTGTAGGGCTTTATAATTAAGATAAATAATTAAAAGTGAAAACATGCGAAAATTGCATTTGTGAGAGTCGCGCTCTCAAACTAGGCGCATCGTATTTCCCATCTCACTTTTTCCCGTAGCTCCCTCTCATTCTATACGTAATTCTAAAACAAGCCAACATACTATTATTTTTATTATAAATACAACTTATCCGTTATTTTAATAATTAAATACACAATATAAGAAGCGTTTTGTATTAAACAAATTTACGAAAAGCTCCTATTTCATAATAAAACTACAGCGACTTTAACATTTAATGTCTCGTTTTGTTGATTCGTAAATTTCGTTTCATCATATTTTTTACATTGCAGTAGCAAAATGTGAAAAAAGTAGCAAAAATCGAATGAGTTGCATTGGTTCCTGTAGATGTATGGGACAAAAATGTACCAATGCAGTGACAATTCGAAATGTGTCAATGTATGATGAATAAGATGAGTGTTAAAGTATTAAGGGTGTGTAATATCAGGGCTGTTAATTTAAACTGCTAAAAGTACAATTTTTAACGTAGGTAATACCGAATTTGCATCATCTAATTTTAGTTTCTTCTACATATTCAAAATAGTTTGCTTTTCAGCAGAAAACTAATGCCCCAAATGGGGGCGTTTTTGTTTGCGGTGACACTGGAGATGCAATACTTGCTCTTGGATTTGAATTTATTACAAAATGATCAGTTTAATTCTGAAAAGAACTATTTTTCATATTGGTAATATACAAGAAATGACTTTAAAACACTTTAAAGTCGATACCCATCAACTGTCACACATGTAGATACACATAAATTACCGGAGATTTAATAGCGCGTACGGCAAATTACCCAGCGTAAACTAATCTCGCAAGTAGCCAATCGGTGAGCGCGTTTTTTAGATGGAAATTTTAATTTACTCCTCCTAAATAAGAAACAGAGTATAGCATGTCGTATGTTTCTAAAGAAACAGAGTATAGCATTTTGATGTCGCCTAGCGGCCGCCCTTCGCGAGATACTCAAAGGACCTTACGGGTTTTTATAAGGAGCTGGGCCCAACTGAAGATAGCAATGAACCATATACCGTTTGAAAGCTCTCAATGAGTACTACAACGTAGGTCCAAACGTAAGTCACGAAAACGGAGTACAACATTTTTACGAGCATTCAAATGTTTTATGTCGGTTTTGTAACTAAATACATTTATCGATAGAATTCATGAACAAGTACTCATGTGTTATATACCATCGAAAAGTGCGCTTCGAGATATACACGATGGTGTCAAATTCAACGTCCTAACTGGTGGTACAAGGGCACTTTCAATGCTTTAAATGGATTTTTATACGGGCCCAGCAACTTGTAACCAATCTAAGACACGCATACGTCGACGGACCCTCTCGATCCAGATACCATTGGAAAGCGCGCTTCGAGATCCTTACGATGGTGTTAAATTCAACGACCTAGCTGCTGATACAAGCACACTTTCAATGCTTTAAATGGATTTTTGTTTTGTGTTGTGGTTGCTTTCGCATGCTTTACCGACCAATTCGTATGCACCACCAGCAATAAACATCGCTAATCAGTTAATTTAAGTTAATGTTACGTTAACTTAAGCGTGTAATATCTATCACATCAAGTACTTTTTTGGTTTACAATTATTTCTTTCGTCTAGACTTATGCAATATGTACTAATTCTATAATATAAATAATCCATTTAAAGCATTAAAAGTGTACTTGTACCACCAGTTGGGTGGTTGAATTTATCACCATCGTAAAGATCTCGTTGCGCGCTTTCCAGTGGTATATGGTTCGTGAGGGTCCGTCGACGTATGCGTGTCCTAGACTGGTCTCAAGTTGCTGGGCCCGCATAAAAATTCTTTTAAAGCATTGAAAGTGCCCTTGTACCACCAGTTAGGACGTTGAATTTGACACCATCGTATAGATCTCGAAGCGCACTTTCCGATGGTATATAACACATGAGTACTTGTTCATGAATTCTATCGATAAATGTATTTAGTTACAAAACCGACATAAAACATTTGAATGCTCGTAAAAATGTTGTACTCCGTTTTCGTGACTTACGTTTGGACCTACGTTGTAGTACTCATTGAGAGCTTTCAAACGGTATATGGTTCATTGCTATCTTCAGTTGGGCCCAGCTCCTTATAAAAACCCGTAAGGTCCTTTACTATGCGACGCTGTATGAAGCGAGTATCGCCGTCTGAAAGATCCCATATATTGCAATGTTAGTTCTGTATCCATCACACACAAAGAGTTTTCGTATTTTCCGGCTGACACCGATCCTACAGTCGACGAGGTCCGAACTGTCGTGATTTTAGAAGTCTGTATGCGATCTGTATGAAGGCTGTATCAAACGTCTGAAAGCTTACATTTGCTATAATGTTAATTCTGTACCGAGCATACGAGAATCGCATACGCGTAATCGTCCATCTGAAACCAGCCTAATTTTCTGTCGTGCGACGACGCTTTTACGGGCGCAATAAAATAATTTGGTCCTTCGAGCTGACGATAAGTGCGGTTTTATGCGAACGAACCGTTGCAACGTGCAGCGGCGACGACGGCGTTCGTTTCGTCTCGTTTCGTTCGGCGACGCTAATTGAAAACAGCAACGCAATAACGTTCCGACGCGCGGCACTTCAACAAAAAGAACACTTTCCGCGACCAACTCGAACTAATTACGTTGCGAAGTTTCAAGTTGAAAAATAATACAGGGTCTCTACTTACAAATAACAATAAGACGAGCGTTGGCCCTAATGGCTTTATGGAGGCGAGAAGGTCCCACTTGGCATTGGTACTCGGCGTCGTCGTCGAGAGACGCGTTGTTGACCCTCAGGTTGTAAATGCCGTGACGGCGGTCGCCTATCACGGAATATCGCGGAAACCCTGTGATCACCGATGAAAATCCTGCGAAAGAAACGGACGAAATTAGTTTGTCTTATTTTAACAGCGCGCTGTGGCGCGGTGCGTAAGGAATGTCGATTAAATTAAATGTTTTCCGACTGCTTTTGTGTGCGTGTGCGTGTGCGTGTGTGTGTGTGAATGGAAATGAAATATTGAAATATGCCCACGCCTGATGTTAGGCAACCCACAGGACGTTCGCGTCTAGATCGTCGCCGACTTCTCCGTTTGGTGGTCGAAAATGAAATTGGGCGCTGGGCGTTGCGAAAAGTTGTCAAAAATGATCGAATTCGGTGCCCAAAAACGACTGCAAAGTTCGCGGTACGGCAAGCAACGCGTCATCTGAACGGTTAATCTCGGGAAGTGTGTAATTGTGCGGTTGATTGACCTTGCGGCGTGACTAAAAAAAAAATTTTAAAAAAACAAAAAAAAAAGACGACGAGAATCGTTGTGACGGCGTTTTAGAAATTCACGAAAGAGTCGTGCGAAAAAAGGGCGACGAAAATCGGTTGTTGTTTTTTTTTCGATCGTCGTCGAACTCCCGAACCGTTTTTACGATGTTCGGTTTAAGTTCTTCGCGTCGAGTTTTCGGACGAATCGAGTTTTAATACCGAAACGATCTCGAGCCCACCCTCGTCCCGGAACTCGATTTACAAAAAGGGCACGAAAAGCAAACATTGAGGGGGGGGGGCGAAGGTTCGGAATCAGTATTCCGAGAAAGGAGAGCGCGGCAAAACGTTCGACATACCTAAAGCGTATCCATCCTTGGTCCACTGAACTTGCCCAACTAAATTTCCAACCTCGCATTCGAGAGTGGCCTCTCCTCCTTCTTGAACTTTTACGTCTTTGGGCTGAACTCGAAAATACTGCTGCTGGGCACGGACGTCGTCGACGAGAATTACAAGCACGACGAGGTGTACTGAAAAGAAAAAGAAATAGAAAAAAAAAACGTCGCGTTAGTTGTTATTTAATTAAGGAACGGAAACGGTCCAGTTTTGGCGGAACTCGACCTGTATCATCAGTGCCCGAGCAACTTATTAGAAAAACCAGTTCTGCACTCGAATTAATCGACGCAATTATCTGTGTGAATGTGTGTGTGTGTGTGTTTAGAACAGGATATTGCCGACGTAATTTAGTGGAGTTAATGTTTAGTACGGGTAACAAACGGGGGAAACTTTGTACCGACGCAAACCAACAACAATACATCCCGCTTAAATGCAATCAGCAATAGACCAAAGTCCATTAAAATTAAACGAGCCCGGCCGGGCAGGGTTGTTAATATTGCAATAGTTGTCTCTGCGCGTTTCGCAGGCGTCCCCCAGTTCGTTCGTTCGTTTCCTCCCGTCCGACCTGTTCCGAGATTTACGCGGTCGTCCGCGCGAAAAATTCCAAAAATAACTTTATTTTTGAAGCGACGTTTCCGATCCGACCACGAAAATCGCGCACAATCCCCCCCCCCCCCCCGAAATTATTGCACGGCGCGTCCGCGTAAACCCTTCGCTACTCGACCTCGCCGCCCCCGGATTCCCATTAAAAATTCAAAAACTCGCGAAACTTCCACACTTTTTCGGTTTGAAGTTTCGATCCTGCCCCGCGCGTGAGTCACGTCTAAGGGAATCGAGTTTATTTACGGGAGACGCGGCCGAGTTTTCAATTCGTCCGCAGTGCCCCCCCGACGCTCGGTTAATCCCCGCGACGGGGATCGGAAGTGGATCTCGCAAAAATTAGAGGTGCAGCGCGCGCGAGACCCGACTTTTGGCGCTCCCGAAACCGCCAACGTGGTTTTATTTTTTGGGGAGGAGGGGGGGGGGCGAACACAAATCGATGCGACGACGATCGTAAATTTTCGCCCCGCGACGATAATAAAACCGGCGTCCCGACGAACGCACATAAACAAGGCGCATTACGTTAGTTAATTAAACTTAAAATTGCACATGCAACCGGCGGCGGGGGTGTGTGGGCGATGCGCGATCGCGACGACGATGATGTTGCACGTCGTTTCAAATTCGTACTCCCCCGTAACTGTTGCACGGTACGTAGTACTTTCCGAGCATTTAGTTTTATTTCGGTCATAAAAGTCCGTTTTATTGCGATCGCGTTATTTAGCAACTACACTGCATGCACGTCAAACGAATGTGTAACAAACGGAATTAGGACGATCTGGTTCGCACTCGGCCCTAACGCCATTATGTAATTTACGCCGCGCGAGATGTCAATCTAATGCGATTAAGCTAAATTGTCATAGCGGCCATTAGTTTAAGCATAGAAAAATCCGACGGCAGTAAACTCGATGCCAAAATATTCGAGATTATGCGGCGGGCATGGGAAGGAGGAGGAGGAGGGGGGAGGGACGACGACGACGACGACGACGACGACGCCTTAACTCAATCCCGGTTCAAATTTACGAGGGGCAAATCAACAAGTCGATTGTTCGACGTTTCCGAAGTTCGGGATTTTACGTAGTTTATGCTGTTTCGTGAAAAAAAATTGAAGCTGTTCGGCTATTTTTCGAAATAACCGGACAATGTTTGATCTAAATATTCCCACGACATTATTTACATCGCTAATCGCCAATCGGGCCGTTGCGGTTCGTTTACGCTGTTTATCACATTAACGAGCGCTCGGCACGTGTTTAACGCGTATCCGAAACTCGGCGCATCGCCCAATAATTCCGTCCCGATATCCGCCCGTATTTATACGTCACGTCATTGACTTTAGAGTTCTGTAGATTGCCTTTACGTTTGTGATTAATACGGGAAATTTTCTCTTTATCGGCCATTTCGTTTTTTAAATTAGAAGAAATACAACTTCCGGGAAAAACGGCGACGTTAAAATGCGATTAAAAACCGAAACGGCGACAAACTTTGATTTTTGTTCAACGAAAAAAGCTAATAGTAACGCCGAAACGAAGCGTAAAACCCTCCACGAAGGTCGCTCTTTTTTTTGGAGACGTTTTGGGGCGACGCGTCCGTTTGAGGAAGATCAAGTAATTCTTCATTTACGTCTACAGTCGAATTTCCGGTGTCGAGGTTGCGGGCTGCGAAACGTTTTGTCAATCGAACGCCATCTTTCGTCGATCGGTTAAACGAAAAACTAAGGCACCTAATGCCGAAACAAACCGCGAAGGAGGCGAAGGATCTTTCGGACAACGGACAAATACATCTTCCGTGAAAAATGGCGACGTCAAAATGCGATTAAAAGCCGAAACGGCGAGAAAGTTCGATTTTTGTTCAACGAAAAAAGCCAAAAACCTACCACGAAGGTCGCTCTTTTTTTTGGAGGCGCTTTGGGGCGACGCGTACGTTTTAGGAAGATTAAGTAATTCTTCGTTTATCGTTTCAGTCGAATTTCGGGTGTCGAGGTTGCGGGCTGCGAAACGTTTTGCCAATCGAACGTCATCTTTCGTCGATCGGTTAAACGAAAAGCTAAAGCACCTAATGCCGAAATAAACCGCGAAGGAGGCGAAGGATCTTTCGGACAACCGACAAATACGTCTTCCGTAGAAAACGGCGACGTCAGAATGCGATTAAAAGCGGAAACGGCTAGAAAGTTCGATTTTTGTTCAACGAAAAAAACTAATGGTAACGCCGAAATGAACCGTAAAACCCTCCACGAAGGACGCCCTTTTTTTTGGAGACGTTTTGGGGCGACGCGTCCGTTTGAGGAAGATCAAGTAATTCTTCGTTTATCTCTTCAGTCGAATTTCCGGTGTCGAGGTTGCGGGCTGCGAAACGTTTTGCCAATCGAACGCCATCTTTCGTCGATCGGTTAAACGAAAAACTAAGGCACCTAATGCCGAAACAAACCGCGAAGGAGGCGAAGGATCTTTCGGACAACGGACAAATACATCTTCCGTGAAAAATGGCGACGTCAAAATGCGATTAAAAGCCGAAACGGCGAGAAAGTTCGATTTTGTTCAACGAAAAAGCCAAAACCTACCACGAAGGTCGCTCTTTTTTTTGGAGGCGCTTTGGGGCTACGCGTACGTTTTAGGAAGATTAAGTAATTCTTCGTTTATCGTTTCAGTCGAATTTCGGGTGTCGAGGTTGCGGGCTGCGAAACGTTTTGCCAATCGAACGTCATCTTTCGTCGATCGGTTAAACGAAAAGCTAAAGCACCTAATGCCGAAATAAACCGCGAAGGAGGCGAAGGATCTTTCGGACAACGGACAAATACGTCTTCCGTAGAAAACGGCGACGTCAGAATGCGATTAAAAGCGGAAACGGCTAGAAAGTTCGATTTTGTTCAACGAAAAACTAATGGTAACGCCGAAATGAACCGTAAAACCCTCCACGAAGGACGCCCTTTTTTTTGGAGACGTTTTGGGGCGACGCGTCCGTTTGAGGAAGATCAAGTAATTCTTCGTTTATCTCTTCAGTCGAATTTCCGGTGTCGAGGTTGCGGGCTGCGAAACGTTTTGCCAATCGAACGCCATCTTTCGTCGATCGGTTAAACGAAAAACTAAGGCACCTAATGCCGAAACAAACCGCGAAGGAGGCGAAGGATCTTTCGGACAACGGACAAATACATCTTCCGTGAAAAATGGCGACGTCAAAATGCGATTAAAAGCCGAAACGGCGAGAAAGTTCGATTTTTGTTCAACGAAAAAAGCCAAAAACCTACCACGAAGGTCGCTCTTTTTTTTGGAGGCGCTTTGGGGCTACGCGTACGTTTTAGGAAGATTAAGTAATTCTTCGTTTATCGTTTCAGTCGAATTTCGGGTGTCGAGGTTGCGGGCTGCGAAACGTTTTGCCAATCGAACGTCATCTTTCGTCGATCGGTTAAACGAAAAGCTAAAGCACCTAATGCCGAAATAAACCGCGAAGGAGGCGAAGGATCTTTCGGACAACGGACAAATACATCTTCCGTGGAAAATGGCGACGTCAAAATGCGATTAAATTTTTCGCGCCATCTATCCACCACCATCATCATCAATTCGCCGGATTTGAGGTGTTTCGTGCGTCATTTTTCTAAGCCACGAACACCAGTTCAACATTGAAGTATTGCTACTCTACTTTGCTTGCTCTCAGAATCCACGTGCCTTTTTTTCTAAAAAGAAAAAAACTCACAAAGCCGTGTGCGGCGTTTGCCTTTCCATCGCTCTAAAGTCGTTTCCAATCGATTTGTTCCGCGTCAGTGTTCTAATCGAACGCATCCAATTGGTTCTCTTTTGATGCAAATGTCCCTCTCTTATGAACCTCCCCCCCCCCCCAACAAACCCGCGACGTCATTTACGGAAATCGTCCGAAGACTTTTATCCCGGCGATGGATTAATCACCACAATGGCGATGTCGACGATTTGGAAAAATGCCGGCGCTCGCATGTCATCTCCTGTCAAATAACTAAAGGGCTGTCGCATCGACAACGAAACAACAGACGCGCATCGAAGCTTTCAAGGTTCGATGCTGGAATTGACGAAGTTCTACCAGTAAAACGTCTAATAATAATTGGGAGCCCACTTCGAGCGTTTTTCTTTTTTTTAAAAATTTTTCTTTGCCCCCAACACGGGGCGCTTTGGAGCTTCTCCGCAATCGCAGACGTCCACGCCCGGTTACCGGAGCGGATATTTCCGCCGCCCGCAGTGGGATTCGAACCCGGGACCTGTCGGACAAGAGGCCAGTTTCCTGGCCGCTCCGAAAACTCAAAATCATCGGATTTTTGAAAAAAAACAACACAAGTTAACGTAAACTTGCGCCCAACACGTCTTGTCCTCCGTCCGACAACAATCGGCCAGTTCGCCGCCGCCGTTCAACGATAATTTGCGTTCCATAAATCCCAATTTGCCACCCACATATTAATAAATGACGGTGTTGTCCTTTCGGCGTTTAAAATAGATAAGTTCGACCATCGGGGAGGTTGATCCCGTATTACTTACCGGCCGTGCGGGAGATAGCAGACGTTTCGAGTTACAACAGATAATTCGAGCGGCGCACATGTCGATATGACGTATTCAAAATGCCACCACATGCATAAACCGTGTCGTTCGCGAACTTCGCGTTTACATATGTAATACAGTTAAGGAAAAAAATAAGGTCGCGATAACTATTTTCTATTTAGCGTACTTGGCGTTTTTCTGGCGTGCAATGCAAGGTTAAGTTTAGGGGCCACATCTGTTCGACGACGACGACGACGCGGCGAAATTGCGTCGTTCAAAATAGTTTCAGCGCATTCGGGATTTCGCGGCACTTTGTTGACGACACTTTTTGCGGGCTGCTTTACCAAAAACCTAATCGCGCGCGGCACGCGACGTATTAATTTAATGGCCCCAAGCCGCCGCATGGGGATGGTGATGGGGAGGGGGGGACCGAACGTATTGCTTTTACGTAGTCCCTTTTAATGCGCGCCAACGGATCCGGCATGTAATATGAATAATGCCGTAGTTATCAGATAGCGTCTTTTATGTGGTATTCCATTATGGAGTTTCCAAATACACCCCCCCCCCCGCCCCGAAACTCGTTCAAAGCCCAAAAATATTCATTAATTCCCCGGGTTTCCTCTTATACCGCTCCCGGTTCGGTTTACGAAACATGAAACTATTTACTGTTGGTAACGTGGCGCGGCGGCAATTTTAATCAAATCCGGGCGAGACGAGCAGGTGAAATGCGAGTTACGCAGATCAAATCGGACTAAACGAAATGGAAAGAGCGACTTGACGATTTTGTCTTCGGCAATCGATTTTTTTTGGGCAGAACAACGAGAAGGATGCCGTCGGCGTTCTCGGGGGACGTATGAATAAGCGCGAGAAGTTCGGCTCGTCTTTTCTGGAGAAGGTTATTTTTCCTCCCCAAAAAAAAACCAACAAGCGATCTTTAGCGGCGGGCGATGAAAAAATCGCTTAGGTTCAAGAAGAATGGTCGAAAAACCCCTTTTTGAAACGGCTCGAGAATCGGCATTTTCTAAAATAAGGACGAGGCAAATTTCGTTCACGTAGTCAAACCAAAACGCTCCCCCCCCCCTCCCAACGAAAACAATCTGCAAAACTTGTCCAAACTTCTTTTTCTCTTCGGCCATCCTTCATCCGCAGCGTTGGACGTGGGCCTCGCTATGGATTTTTAATTTGTCGCCGTGCGTTCCCGACGATTTTTTTGGGACCTCTTCTGTGATGGCCACCATCATGTCGTAACGCGACGCGCTCGTGCGCATGACGATTTGCGAGCGACACGTCGACGGCCCAACCCCATTTCGTCTTCGTAAAGAACTGATTCCCACGCACCAGTTCGGATTCAGAAATCAACATTCCACTACAGATCAAGTCCACAGAATAACTAACATAATCGAAAAAAGCCTGGAAGAGAAAAAAGTATGCTCAGCAATATTCTTAGATGTCGCGCAGGCGTTTGATAAAGTGTGGCACAAAGGATTAAATTATAAACTAGGTAAAATGTTACGAACTTCTAAAATCATATATTACTGACAGATTTTTCAGAATTAAACAAGGAGATAAGTATTCTGATCTATGTGAAATTAGAGCAGGGGTACCACAGGGCAGTGTCCTGGGACCAACACTATATCTTCTGTATACCAGCGACGTGCCCACCAATAAACTAGCAACTACAGCCACTTTTGCAGATGACACCGCGATACTAGCGACGGGGAAAAACACTGAAGAAACAACGAAAGCACTGCAGCAAATCATAAATGAAATAGAAGTATGGACAAAAAAATGGAGAATAAAATTAAATGAAAGTAAATCCGTGCATATTAACTTTTTATGAACAAGAGAGATGTATACCTACCAGTAATATTAAACAATAGTATACTACCACACGCTAATACAGCAAAATACCTAGGAATGAACCTAGATGTTAAACTACGTTGGAAGGAACACATCAAGAAGAAAAAAGAAGAATTAAATATTAAGTATAGGAAGATGCATTGGCTGATGGGAAGAAAGTCCCAGCTGTCAACTTACAACAAATTATTACTATACAAACAGATACTAAAACCTGTTTGGACGTATGGCTGTCAACTGTGGGGATGTGCCAGTAAAAGTAACATCGATATGATTCAAGTTTTTCAAAATAAAGTGCTAAGGAACATTTTAAATGCGCCCTGGTACGTTAGAAACAGTGATATTCATAGGGACCTATGGATAAAAACTGTGTTCGAAGAAATCAAAACCATTGCTCAGAAACATGAAAACAGGTTACATGAACACGTCAATGGTGCTACAATTCCTCGAGACCGAGCAACTAGAAAGAAGACTCAAGAGGATAAAACCATTTGAGTTAGTGTGAAAGTGTCGAAAATGTCAGTGCAATAGCAGAGTAAAAGTGTGAATACGTGAAATTAATGTGTGCACCAGATTACTAGAACTGAGAGGACAATCGTTGGGTAAAATCTCATAGCATAGTTAAGTAGATAATTTAAGTTCAAACAAAATTGCTGGTTAGTCTTATGACTAGTTGTAATAAAAAAAAAAAAATTTCGTCTTCGCGATCGTTTGTACGACGACATCCGGTGACCATCGTGCGATTCCGTCCAGTTATGGTTGTGTCGTTCTTAGGTTCCTTTCAACTTTCCTTTTCGTCTATTTCTTTTAATATTCTCGCATTTGTCGTGCATCGGATTCAAGTCCCGTTAGGCGAAATGTTCCCGATTCGACAGTATTTAAACGCGCGGTATCGGCAATGTGAAATGATCGCCGGACCGCAAGCTCTACAATGGTTGATCCATTGCAGCTATCATCCGTCGTATTATCAGTCAAAACGCTTGATGAATGAACGTCAGTTCGTCGATACTCCGCAAACTTCCAATCAAAATGTCGAAACCGTAAACCTATACAGTTTGATCTTGTGTATCGTCCTGGGTCAATGCACCCAAACACGTGGGTCACTGATTAGGGACACTGGACGATCTGCTCGAAGACAAGTTTGCTGCGCGAGTGCGAGTCGAGGATGAAAATGTGACGATCGTGACGAGCGACGGAGCTCATCTTCATTTGGACGGGACTGTAAACGAGCAGGACCTTCGTCGTCGAGCTCTTTACGACCGGAACTGCGAAGACGACGAATCAACGTGCGAAATGTTCGGTTTCGGCAAGATGGTTCTTCGAACCACGATCGCCGAGCGCCCCATTTCGCACTTCGATGACACGCCACGGTCCCCAGGTCCTCCCGGTTCTGCGCACGAAGCGCTCACAAACGATCTGGACGGCCGATCAAAAACTACATTTAACTCGAACACCTAACCCAACTTAACTCGAACTTCGATTGTGCGAAAATAAATCCGCCTCGCAAAATTTGACGCGGGGGGGGGCGTGGCGACCCCGCGATCTTTCAATCCACGAACGATGCGTCGTCGACGTTTTCGATCATTTTTTTTCGAGTTTGCGACGTCACGACTCGGGCGCGACTCATCATTCGCGCTCCGACGAGCGCGTCGGGACCCGTGCGTCCGACCGAACGCAGCTTTCGACGGCGCGTCGGAATTAACGGGAGGAGGGGGGTGTCTTCTTCGAACAAAATTGGCGCGCGCGCCGAACGGGTTGTATCTTTGTGGACGCGAAGACTTCGACAATCAATAAGTCCAAAATCTGCACGTGCATATATACACCGTGTCCAAGATAAGAATGCACAGCATGGGGATCTTGAAAACGGTAGAAGATACAGGGTGGCTTAAATTAGAAAAAAGTTGCGCTATTTAGAGTATGTTCACATGCTGGTCGCAAAAGTTCATTATTGTTTATCGTTTTCAAAATTCTCAAAAAAATGTGATTTTGTGGATTTTCGTTTCTTTTCATTTTTTTATTTATTTTAAATGATATTAAAAAACTACCGGCACTTTCTCGTTGCCACTTTTTAAGCTCTACAAAATGGCGTGTTCAAATTTTTAATCCGACGTTTCGTATCCGAGAACCCATCATCAACTTTATTTTTTTATATGGCCACAAACAAAGAGACACCCTGTATTCGGTAGCATTATTCATTACAAATTCAACGATGTATCACACATTATGGTTTTGAAGCCAAAAAAGGGGAAAAATGTGAGTTATAAGGTTTTTTATTTTTTAAATTAGCAGGCGCTGGTACAATAACAGAAACAAAATGTCAAAAAATTATAATAATTGCTCAAATAGGTTGCCATTATTTTCTAGACACAAGTATGCTCTGTCTACAGAAGAATTCAAAACATGGTCTAACATTTCTGGTGAGATTGTATTAACTGCTGCTAAAACCAATGCCAATAACTGTTCTTCAGTTTCAAAAGTGGCGTCATTCACTTGGTTTTTTAAATAACCCCATAGGAAAAAATCCAACGGAGTTAAGTCAGGTGATCGAGCTGGCCAGGCTACTTCACTGTGAGTTCCAATGCATTTTTCAGGAAACCTCTGGGACAAATATTCCCGCACAGTTCTTGAATTATGCGCTGGGGCACCATCTTGCTGAAACCAGCAGTTGTTAACTACAAGTAATGGTAATTCATCCAAGGCATTCTCCAAATCAGTCTGCAGTAGGTCGAGATATCGTTCGGAATTTAAATTGTTGTGATCAATAAAAGGTCCTATTATTCTGCCACCCAAAATGCCTACCCACAGATTAAATCCAAATCGATGTTGATGCCTTGTTTCTTTTATTAAATGAAGATTGTCTGTTGCCCAATAATGTTTGTTACGCCGGTTGAAAATGCCATTGTTGGTTATTGCTTTTCCCCTTTTTTGGCTTCAAAACCATAATGTGTGATACATCGTTGAATTTGTAATGAATAATGCTACCGAATACAGGGTGTCTCTTTGTTTGTGGCCATATAAAAAAATAAAGTTGATGACGGGTTCTCGGATACGAAACGTCGGATTAAAAATTTGAACACGCCATTTTGTAGAGCTTAAAAAGTGGCAATGAGAAAGTGCCGGTAGTTTTTTAATATCATTTAAAATAAATAAAAAAATGAAAAGAAACGAAAATCCAAAAAATCACATTTTTTTGAGAATTTTGAAAACGATAAGCAATAATGAACTTTTGCGACCAGCATGTGAACATACTCTAAATAGCGCAACTTTTTTCTAATTTAAGCCGCCCTGTATCTTCTACCGTTTTCAAGATCCCCATGCTGTGCATTCTTATCTTGGACACGGTGTATATTATAACAAATAAATATTTACGTTTCCGAGTCGTAAAAACGCAAATTTTAACGTTTCAGTTCGAATTTCGGTACGTAATTCGAAAAGGCCGAGAATTTCCGGACGCGTATCGCCATTTACGCGAGAGATTTATTACGAAAAGCAAGTTGAACTTAGCCCGGACTTAATAAATAAAACAAAAATAAGTGAGTCGACAGGGACTAACGCTGGCGACGAGCGCGCCCGTACATAAAATATCCTTCTTTTTTTTTATTCTTTCTTTTTCTTTTTTTTAAGGGGGTTTTGCTCATTACTTCTAATTAATTTAGAAGTTTACGTGTCCGCTTTACAGAATGTGTGTTTGTAGTTTAAGCATTCTTAACAGGTCGCGGCGCGAGGGTACGCGCATTTTTTACAACTGGTGTAAATCCGCGTAATTTGAATAATTTTAATGACACCTTGTTAATTAAATGTGGCCTCAAAGGTTTATTCACGGCTGGGTTCCCACACTTCGCTTTCTTCCAGGACTGGTTTCGGCCGCGCGGGCATTTCCAATCCAGCTCGTCGGTTTCGTTGAATGAAACAAAACAATTTTTACTCGATCGCGTAATTTATTTAGGAATTGTTTCCCGTTAATTTGGGCGCGCGCGCGCGCGCAAAAACATCGTTTTTAAACGGTTTCAGAACTTTTGTCGTTTAATTTGGGGGAACGTTACGAGTCGACTTGCAGGATACACTCGAACTGCACACAACAAAAGCCACCCCCCCCCCCCAAACTCCCCACGGCAGTTAAGGTTCACGGCTTCATTTGCAGAACAATTAGCTCGAAAACGGGATAATAATTTCCGTAAAGACCGAGATTAAAAGAATTTTATAACAATACTGCAGAAAATAGTGCCCGTAATTATGTCATACATTTTCATATTCATTTCTGCAGCAATTAGCGGAAAACGAGAACCCCCGTTTTCGGTTAAGAGCTACGTAAATATTATCGTTGGGGCTTTCTTCGAACGCGCCACAATAATTAATTTCGTAAGATTTGTAATTGCATTTCTAATTTGCGTTATAGATCGCGCCTTTGAAATGTTTCCCTATTGAAAATCGTGCCCGCCCGTTAATTAAACTGCAGAACCTCGAAGCTTTCACGTTAGAAAATCGTTGCAGTTTTTTTTTCCAATAAAAATGCGGGCGAAGGGGAGGGGGCGGGGGACCGCGTCGTTAATTTATTTCCACGTCATCCTTTCGTAAATTTAAATATTTAATGAAGCGCGAATTTCAAGTTTATTAATGACACGGTCATCGACGCGCTATTGTGTGCAGATCTCGAGCGACTTCCTGCAATGAATTTCGCTTTCTTCTTTGGCGTGCGGTTGTCGTTCCATTATTTTTGTTGTTGATTCGATAGTTTGCGACTCCTCGTCGATTTCGAACTGATCCACGGCCGCGAGGCAATCGAGTTTAAAAGATGATGAAATCATCGGCACAAATCGTCAATTTCCGAATGAGGAAAGCGCCGGAAGATCTTCGCGGATGAGCTTCTTGAGCGAAACGCACGAAGAGGAGAGAGTCCGAGACGTGCTCGACTCGCACTCGTATCTCGGAACGATTCGACCCATTCGGCGATCGAACCAACGAAAGAGACGACACGTTTCCGAAATGGCGTTAGATAAACCTTCGATGGGGAAAAGGTTCGGGGGCGATCGTCGCGAAGAAGACTTTCGATGACGCGGCAACGAGCTTCTTGAGTGAACCGCACAACATTACCGAAAAACATTTTGCCATCTGGAGTCTTGAACCTAAGACGCGAAGAAAATGACGACGTTATGAGTCCGCGCAACGAACGATTGAATCGAAGAAAGAAGAAAAGAACGGCACGAACGTATTTCCACGATGGAAGAATAGGGGGAAGAAAATCCAGAATCGTGTTCAAGGTACCACTACTCCGACTTTTAACATCTCTGGCCACGTTCGTGGACGACCATCGCGTTCTCTACTAAACGTTAGGTTGCCCGAATGTGCGTTGTCTCTTTCTCTCCAGCGCATCGAAGGTGAATTGCACCGAAACTTTCCCATATTTTCACATTATATATCTATTTTTGTCTGGGAACAGTTGAATGTTGGCTGCAGATCACGTTCGTTCATCACCGCGAACGTTGCTCGTCCTTCTTCCACTTTCTCCTCGACTTGTTCATAAACGTGCACGTGTTTTCTTGATCTTCTACATATATTAGTGACCGTCCAATTTCTGGAAGTTCATTTCGAAGTCGATTCTTCTCCATTTTTCGGTTTCGCGATCCTTTCTATCGCGACATCGTTGACCTTTGACCTCTCTCCATTTGTCGATTTCTCGAAACTCTGCCGATTATTCCAACAACTCGGGGCGACTCTAAGTTGCCACTCTAGCGTCCTTTACCTCTTACTGGGCGAAGTGGGAGGGGGAGCGGGACAGAACCTCGCCCCCGGCACCCACAGCCCGGTTGTCCGTAACCAGTACAAATAAGCTTCGTTCGTTCGCCTACAAAACCTCGACCATCTCCGTTATCAATCGTCAGATCGTTTGAGGTCAGATACGTTTCGGAATCTCCACGAAATTCTCCGTCGAACACCTTTCTACGCAATTTTCGATAAAACGCGCCGTTTTCGAGAAAAACGACAGCGAAAAATTAGTTCGGATCTCGCTCTCGGACACTCGAGCGTAATCCGGCTTCGACGACCAAAGCGAAAACGACGCCTAAAGCAACAGAATGGCACCGAGAGGACGGCTTCTTCCCCCCCGAATCGTCCTTTAATAAGCCCTTAATATTAACCATCGTTTAATCGGCGAAACAAAGGCAGAGTGCGCGCGATCGCGAGAGCCCGGGGCCCCCGTCGGATCTTTTAGAATTATGCATTGCAATGCGCCGCAACGACGACAAAAGCTAAATAAAGTTAACGTCCGCGTCCGTCGTCGAAACTTTGACGCGCGCGCGTCAAACATCAATTCGAAATCGAGCGCTTCCGAACATTGCAATAATCAAAGTCGCTTCGGAAAACCGCCTTCAAAACAAATTACTACCTCGAAGTTTTCCGTTTAATTCGACGTTCGATTTTTTTTGGTCGAACTCGGCCGGACGCGTCCCAAAAGGAAAGTTCCAATTAAAGAATTGGACGTGTCGTGCGCACGTCATCTCCGGTATATATATATATCTCTCTCTCTCTCTCTCTCTCTCTCTGTTAATTAATTACGTAAGTAATCGGTGGAAAATTATTTCGATGGATTTGGCCGTAAAATGATACTCGTATTACGAATCGCCATAAATCTACGCTAATTGGATGCATGCGGCTCGACAGGTGCATTTTCGATTAAATTAAAAAAAAAAAAAAATTATTCGACGACTCGCATTTCAGTAAAACGCGGACGGTCCCCATTCATTACTTTGTTGTACGCAGATGCTTCCCATATTAAATTAATTGCCGGTTTTTGTGAAAGTCGGAAAAAAAATGACGATCCTCACAAATTGGAAGTCCGGGCCGAATTCACGGCCCGCAGGTATGACAAACTAAATAAATTTCTCGAAAAGTATTACGAACGATACCTAGTTTCCAACTTCTTCGACATTCATAATTTCTCTAAATTACAGAGCAAACATCTGTATAAAGTTCGGTAGTATAAGCGATACGGTACTTATTTAAATATCCATCGAGTTCGCGTTACTTATTCCGACGGGGGATGTAAAATTTCAACTATAAAAGGAACGGCGCTATCTGCATTTTAATACGAACCTGACGGGGGGATTTAAATGTGAAATTGCATCGGCGACGAATTTAATGTCGGTTTTAAAGTTTCACGCGGCGCGACGGCGGCGACGGCGGTCGCCCATTAATTTCTATTATTTTATTAAAATTTAATTTGGCGCAATCGAGGGCCGAATTCGGAAAATGCATTTTCCGTCGCCTCGATCGTTTCGCGGTCACTTGTTAAATTACTCGGGTGCGCGAGAGTAATTTTTATCGAAGAATCGAAAACGTTTGTATCGCTTTAGCCCGATTTTCGCGGAAAACGGCGCGTCCCGTCGAAAATTACAACGAGAGACGTTCGATGGGGAATCGCGCGACGATTCCTAAACTTATTTCGCGTTGCCGATCCGATGATTAATAACGGAGATGGCTCGCGATCGGTTTAAAAAAAATTATTATTTTTTTTTAATCGGCCGCCATTTCGAAACTTGTCCTTCGCATTAGTAAAGGCAAATTTCGGCGCCTCCCACGATCGAAATTGCGACCGTAATCGCGTCTACAAGATTTGATTGTACGGTGCAATCTCGATGATTCGAGTGGGACTGCGTTAATTTTTCAATTACTTAACGCGATCAACATTAATGTACAGTTAATATTTTCCGACGTTGTCCGACGCAATTTTCGACGATCCGGACTTTTCGGGAGTCCGCATTGCTTAGTTCAGATTAGTGAGGTTGCACTGTACACACATATGCGACCGACCCGAATTGAAGCGTAGCGGCACCTCCTCGGCTCCCGTCATCAGACCCGCTTCATTTTAACGAGCTCGGAACGCGCTCGTCACGGGCCTCGCCCTACGACTCGTTCCGCGAAAGCGTTGTTGTCGAAAAAAAAAACAAACGTCGAGTCAACAACGGCCCGAACTATCAAAAACAGGTGGCGGCGCCGACGTCGTTTTTGTTCGATCGAGCTCGGAAAACGAACCTCGCTTGTTTTTTTCGTCGGATTTCAAACGAACGAAATCGCGCCCGCGAGCTTAACAAAACGTTTCGGGTCGACGGAAACTCTCGAATTTCTCGACAAATCGTAAAATCGTCGCGAAGTTCGAAAGCTCGCAAAATCACGCGAAAACAAAGGTTCTCCTTCTTTCCCGGCGAGCCTCGGCTCGTCCACGAGTCGCGCAATTTTCCTCGGCTTCACCAAAAAAAAAAGTCGGGTTCGGGCCGTCGCGCGAATTTCCAAATTCGCAATTTCCCGTCGATTTCGAAGTTTTCCGCACGTCCGCGACGTCGGCGAAACACTCGCAAACTCGGCAAAATTCCGATTTTTGCAGAAACGACACCGGCGTCGCCTCGTTCGCGCTATTGCGCATAGGCGATACCACCACGTAAACTAACGAACCCCGAGCGCTTTTTAACGAGCGCAACTCTAATTTTTGAGGAGAATAAATAATGGAGCAAATGAATTATTATTTCGCACGCGAACGTGCGGAAAAGACGCGAAGACGATTCTAACGCGCTCGGGGGGGCGTTTCGCGGATTTTCGAAAATGCCGCCAATCGCAACCGAAGGTCGGCCGAACCCGTTCGTGGAGCCGTTAAGATGCGATCCCCGAGATTTTACATTTTGGCGCCCAACGCGAGGCCGAACGGACTTATTATCCGAAACGGAGCGCCTTTGTCGGTTGGGGGAGGGTGAGGGAGGGGGGTTGAGAATTGTAGGTTATCGCCGATTGTTATTTGTCGGCGATCTTCGATCACCGGCCGAAACTTTCCGAAAACGTCCGGCACGAACGCGTTTTCGATTTAAATTAATTAAGCGTGTGTGTGTGTGTTTTTTTTTGCGGCGCGGCGGCCAGTTTGCTGGGAACGTCGATAATATAAACGGCGATATACATAATCTTCGTTTAATGGCCACATATATTAGTCGTAATCCTATCAGGAAACGATACCGGTTTGGCGTAGTAGTTTGAGAAAGTCTCTGGGTTTTTTATTATTATTATTATTATTATCATTATCTGATTGCATTTTAACTATGTACATATACACAAGGTCCCGATAATAAACGGGCGATAGTCTCTCCCGATAACTTTCGAAATCGTCGATTTTACAGCGTTGCCGTTTAACTATCGCGGCGCGTATTAATCAAATTATATTACCCTATTTAAATTGATGGTTAGCTCGCCAATTAAACTCTAGAGGAGTGGTAGTTGTTTCGAACTGATAAACAAAAATAGTATAGGCCAAAAACCAGTTTGACGTCGTGCACCTTTTTTGAACGAGAGCAAACGCGGGGGACGCGATGTCGCCGTCCCGTCCCGCGTCCCGCGATTTTCTTTTCTTCGGATGGACGGAATGAACATAAATATGCAAATATCCGTAATTACCGTATAATAACTCCACTGGGAACTTTTCTCCTCAGACAATCTAGAGGCGGGGTTAATGGCATTATTTTCTACTAACAAATGTTTCCGTTTCGGGTTTTTGGTTCTTTTTAAGTTCATCTTTGAAAAAAAAATCTATATCCGTTACGTCATTTCCCGTCGGTATACTTGCACGACAGGTACGAAACACCGATTTCAGTGGCGTCGCCCACGACATCAAGTTATTAAATCCGTATGCGGCTATTAACTACGTTCAATTCATAACCACAATTAGCGGGAACGACGCCATTAAAAACCGAAGAAGTGGCAAAAACGACAGGAAACCGGGCGAATTAAGCGAAGCACTCGCGTAGCCCCATTGCACGCCACTGTCTCTCTTAAACGTCAAGGCGGAGATCAGACTACACCTGTTCTCTGGCGACCAGTTTTTTTTTTGTTGTTTTCACGATGGGAAAGTTCATTCAATCCGAGATCGGATTCTATTCATAACGAAGAGCCGTTCGATTCGACCGTCTCTGTCTCTAGCACGTAAGCGTACGGTGCATCAGAGGAAGATCATATTTTCTTCGTATCTGAATTTCCTAATCGATGGATGTTGTGCAGCCTTAGAAGTCGTGGAATCGGGATTTTTATGAAGACGTCCGCCGTTTCTACGCCAACTCCGAATATATGAATGAACGAATATGTACGCATGCAATTTGACCTATCGGCTAGTACATCACCACACCATTCACCATTGGCTTAACCTCGACAGCGTACCGGCGATTAGTTCGTCACGACCGATCTATCATTACTTTAATAACATAATGGAAACTCGTTTTTTTTTTATTATTATTATTAGAAACGAAACTTGTTCGCGAATGGAAGATTTCAAACAAAACAATTACTCGGCACATTTGCATTCAATCGAAATCGATACCCATCAGGTTTAAGGTCCGCGTTTCCGAGTGCTGCATCTACAATTTTATCTAATTAACCCAGTTCCGGTTTTAAATTGGGATTCGGTTGAACATATAACGTATGATGCGAGAGATGATTAAATTTTGATTATAGATATACAAGAACACAAACCGCCTTGGCCTGTGTAACGCGTGAGGAGCAAAAAAAACGCGCACCCTCCGGGGTTCGATCTCGCCATCTCGCTACCGTCGCCGAATTTATCGAGACGTTCGCCTTTTATTTGGAAATGCGGGCTCTGCGAAACGAAAAATGCCATCAACGTCCTATTCCGACAGAAATGTCAAGTTTCGTTTATTTCGGGTAAGACGTACCGCCTCTCCCCGCGCTCTAATCGAGGCTCGCATTCGACCGACCACTCATCGATCTAATTAATTGCCCGCCGCGTCGTGCAATTTCTCTTCTATCGCAGCCTTCAGATCTGAACGGCTCAAATCTTTCGCGTGCGCTCGTCCCATAAATACTCAATGGGGTTCGGGTCGGGGCCGCGCCGACCACTTCATAACCGGGGATACAAAAAGACCGACCCAGTATCGGTTCATCGGTCAACATTGTCTCTGCCCGTCTTCGAGGGACCTTTTCGAACTGCAGACAAACACACATTTGTCTCCAGGATCCGATCCCGCTACCGCTCATTGGATATTAGGACGAGTGCGAAAGGACTGCACGCAACAATTTTACTAATGCACTTGAAGTCCGCCCGTCCGAATTAATAAACGACGACCCACCACTTATGCACGTATTTCGACCGCAAGTGCTGCCTTTGAAACGTTCCGTTTTAACTTGTGGGCGGGGGCGCGGGTCCTCGTTCGCGACGAAACGAGATCGAAATTAAAATACGCTTTCGTTTTAATTATTTAAAATTGAGCGGAATGCGTTTGGAGGAAAAATTCGTGCGTAGGCGGACCGAGAGATTTTAGCGCTAATTGCGAACTATTTGTATTGCGGTACATAATTGTTTATACGCAACGTTAATTAATTTATTTACACGAATTTAACAATTAATTATATCGGATGATTTATGACGTTATTAGGCGTGAATGTTTATTTTGATAAGTCGCAAGTGGCCGCTTGTTATGTCGTAACGCTTTACGACTGATAATTGCCGTTGCCGCCTATTTATACAAGTTCGTAGTCTCGAACTTACACGAAGAGTGGACTCGTCTCCGGAACGTTCCCGAATTATTCGAGAATTACACTAATTTTTAGTACCTAACCTAATCTACCTGTCACAACCAAATCGAGGTCGCGAGGCCACCGATAAAACGTCGAATTTTCACTTTTGACGGAGAAAGTAAAATGGAATAGAACGCGTCGGCGACGCGTTTTGTCGCGAAGGCGACCCGAAATTAAGTAAGTCGGTGTTCAGATCTTCGCTCCGAGCTGCCGGGTATACGCCAATAGAAAAGGCGTAACAACCTTACCGCGAACTACGAGTCATCAGAATAGAGCAAACGACTCATCTCCGTGACTCGCTCGTCGCGAACGAGCCGCGCCTTAATTTGCGCACACGTTACAGTGCCGCACGAGCGAAAATTCTGGGTCGGGGGTCCTCAAGAACTACACGGTCCACAAGAAAAAACAACTTTTTGAACGTAACGAGTGTTCAAGATTAATAAAAAAAAAAAAGGTTAACACATGCACCTAGATCTGACGGAACAAAAAGCGTGACTCGACAGTTTTTCGAAATTACCCCTCTCCCCACCCCCTCGCACCTACGAGAAGCGGTAAAAAGATTCGATACAAAATCGCGACATTATTAGTTTTAATGAGATGCGTCTTCGTGCGTGATATTGCCCTTGTTTTTAAGGACGAATGCAGTATCGAATATTTAAATTCGGCCCGTTTCTATTTGCATTTTTATTGTTAGTGTGTTCATTAATGTCAACGCACCGCTTTATTACCACTTAAGGTAAATTAAAATGCAATAATACCCGAAACGAGCCGGATTTTTGGTCGACTTCTGACAAAGAAACAAACGTTCGCTGGGCGAACGCGCCCCACGCGCAGGGCAAAAATCAACCGAAGCGCCTGCCTATAAAACTTGAACTCTCGGGGGGGGGGGGGGGATTTTTCGATCGTCAGCGAACTGCGACCGCGAGCCATAGAAACAAATGTTTCTAATGATCATCCGTATAACAATTGACTGACGGTCAGAGTTAACTGGCGACCGAAATTCAAACATAAGACTCGAAATTGCGTAGTAAAGCAATTTTGCACGTTCCACTGCGATCGTGCGTCTGGCGGTCGTGCAGCAGGAAAACTCTCGACCCCTGGGCCGGCCCCGAGAAAAGTTCCGGTTCACAAGTAAGTGACGTGTCTTCCGTATCTTCAATCTCGTGCCGAGGTCACGATTAATTTGACATTAAACTTCGCATCGCTCACATTTCGTTATTGTGTTCAATAGTTATCAGCGCGAGCCGCTTAACACGTTCAATGTTTAGAATAACGATACAAATAAATTCAAATTTTCGGTTAAAAGAATCACAAAGTAGGTTTAGTATAAACTAAAATATACAAAAAAAGACATTTATAAAATTTCGCATAACAGTGATTTTCAACCTGTAGCCCCCCCTAGAGAGGCACGAAATACCTAAAGGCGGGGAGTCGCGCGGAAAATTGAAAATCGAACGAAAAGCTCGTCGAAACAACTCGAAACTCCTTTTTTTTTCGACGAAAATTACACGTAGCTATTAAAGAAACATTCTCGAGAGCATTTTATAAGAATCGAGGGGCTTAGAGGAAAAGTGGTAAAAGACAAACATTCCCATCGATTATTTCGAAAACGGGGCGTTTTAACGAAATTTTCAAAGAGAGATGTTCGATAGAGAATTTCACGACGGTTCTAAAACACATTTCGCGTTACCGACGCGATAATTAATAACGGGAGGGGGGAGGGCGGGGCGAAAGAGGCGACTCTGTTGAAAAATTTTGATCGGCCGCCGTTTCGATACGTACAGACAATTCGATAACGAGAAAAATTACACCGATTTTCTAATTTCAACGTCATTTTCTTCCTCGATTATTACGTGGTGGTGCGCCGAGGGTGTTTCGGACCTTGAAAATAACTTTGCGCGGTTACCTGGTAATTCGCGAAAAAATTCGATCGGACCTATTTTGCGAAGAACATTTCGCTCTACGTTTTTGTGCCCTAAGGCGTTTCTCGTCGGACGCGCAGTTTTCGACTTATTTAACGAGAACTTTTATCGCACTTTTAATGCGCGACGTAGATTTCTCCCCCAAATTAAATTCCGTCGATTTATTCGATATTATATTATATAATTTCGTTTTATTTTAATAATTTAAGTAAATTGCCCGATCGAATCCGAGACGAGCGAGTTTTTTTTTTAAATCTTTCTTTAATTTGCGTTCGTTTTTAGGTCCGGTTCGTTTATTCGATCGAAACGAGATTAAAGTTGGCCAAAAAACACGGCTGGTAGGCGCGCATAATGAATCCTAATTTAATAATAATAAAAAAAAATACCTACATAAATTCCGGATAATTGAATAATTTCCCTAACATCCCTGTTTGGCCATTAAAACTTTTTGCCACGGAAGATCTTTAAATCCAAAAATTAAGTGGACGGTGTTGTTGGAAAAATTAAATCGTTGAACGAGATTACGTTAGTCATATTTTAACCGCGGTTACGGCACGAAACGTCGCGCGGCAATATCGAAATCGTCAACCCCGCCGCGCCCCCCCCCCTCCCGACCTTATACGCGAGCAATAGAGAACGCAATAACGTCGAAACAAAGTAGCCAATTTCTATTCTATTATTCGTCAAAATAGTCTTCGAATGTGCAGCCAGCGAAATGTAAAAATTGCCCCACAATAAACCAGACACGAACGATCAATCTTCGTTCTTGCGATTCAAGCGAACGTTCTTTCGTTGATTTATTGTTAATTAAAAATAAGTGGACTCGATTATTCTTTTGTTCCCCCGAAAGAAACATCTTAACCGGGAGACGCTTTCGCACCCCCGCCCCCCAAAGCATCAAAAACAAAAAAAAAACGGGGATTTTCGCCGGGCAGAGGGCAATGATAATTCGCGTGAAGTTTTTCGTAGTTCCGATGTGCCGTCGTTGCCGGGACGTGCCCACCCCCTTCTGCCCCTCGCCCTTCCCCCCGACGAATATTTTAGAAGGCGAGTGCGTGCACAAACGCAAATATAATTGCGGGCTTATCGGCGGCGCGGAAGAAAAAAAGCCCGAGAGGTGAAATTGTTTGATATCTCGACGACGATAATAATTCTGGCGGATAAAAGACGACGGGGCGACGGGTTTTGAAGAAGAGGTGCAGCGGCACGGCGAGGAATTAAATTCGCCCGAGGCGCGCAATACCTGTTTTCGCCTCTCTCGACTACCTACCAGCCGCTACCGCTCTCCGAAAAGCGGCACAAGAATTGAAATTAGAACGAAACGTAATCAAACCGGAGGAGGAGGAGGTGGAGGAGGGAGGCGCGGGAGGCCGCCGCACCGATCGCTTTTAATGGGCAAATGACCCGCGATGTTCCGTCAAGTTGCTGGTGCTTCACCGCAACATGTCAGATGGCAGATGAAGAGCCGTCGAAACAGTATTGTCGGTGGTGCACACAATCGGGACGAGCAGCTGCCGGCAGATGTAACGGGAACGTCGTGACCGAACCGATTACCCGTTTACAAGAGGCGGCCGATTATTAGAAATATGTTAATTGGACGCCGCCCAGGTGGTTTCGAACTTAAACCGATCGAAAAGCCGTTCGTTTTTTCGTCTTTTTCCACGATTTTCTCGAAAACTTGCAAAATTACACGAAGAGACGTCCGACGTGGAATTCCGGCGGACCGGCGGACGTTACCGGATCGCGTAACCGACAACGGAGATGGGTTCGTTCGAAGTTTTTTTAAGTAAACGCAAGACGATTTTTTCAAACAAACGAAGACCGAACAATAAACGAATGAAGATCGACTCGGAAAAGAGTTAGAAAGCAACGAGAAAAAATTATGTTGGATAACAACTAACGGAAGATACATTGGACGAGGTCCAAAAGAATTTTCTTCGAGAGAAAAAGAAACGAAAATTAATCGAAAATAAAGCGCAACAACACGCAGAAACGTTCAACACCGACGTAATATAACGAATGTTATAAATTGTCGTTAAAATTGGGGGCTGGCGGGGATTCCAAGAGCACGACAACGCGCCCGAAACTAAACTGCATCATAATCAAAATAATAATACTTTGCGGAATCGTACAAGGGCGCACGATTTGCGCTCGAGCATATTTACGTTTGAAACCGGAAATTACATCAACTCACCTATTTTTTTTTAGAAAAACTAAGCGCGCGCCTCCCGACGATTATTCGCAACAAATATTTACGATGTAAAGGGGATTTATCGAGTGGCCCGCCCGGTTTCCCGACCTAAATCCGTCAGGTTTTCTTGTGCGCTCATGCTAAGTTCCCTGTCGCTTCTTCTATTCGGCGTGGTCACTTTTTTCTTAGCTTTAATACGTGCCTTTAAGCCGGTTTAATTAATTGCCGGTTAAGACTCGCGCGCAAACCGTAAATGCGTTTATTGTGCCGCCTCCGGACACGTTAAATGTATCGGGAGTTTCCTCCGCGTCGTCTTCTCAATAACTTAAAAACTGTTTTTTTTTTCGGATAAAGAAAAGAATCTAACGCGTTGGCCGCGCTAGAAGCAAACAACGGGTTTCGGGTGTTCTGGAGATGGCTCCACAATGGCAGACGAAACGGTTCACTTTTGGTTCGGTTAACGGATTCAAAATGTCGATTCAAACTAGACATAGGATCGCAATTACTTTTCTTTCACGTTAGTAGTAGAATACAGGCACTTTTTAATCCGCGGATTAAAACCGCGAATTAACTCGCAGTTACATACGTAACACGGTAATCAAACCGCCAACCGCGGTTTGATTCGCGGTGTCAATCCGCGGATTAAAAACAAAATGGCACTATAAGTGCCTGCATTCTACTCGCGTTAATCAACCAATTGAATTGTAAAGGCGAGCGTGGATTACGTTGGGGCGGGGCGGGTCGCGTCGCAGTGCAACAACCAATTGCGAAGTTACGCGCTGCGACGCGACCCGCCGCGCCCCGGCATAATCCACGCTCGCTTTAATTAAATCATTTAATTCAAATTAAACACGAGAATTGAAGGCGGGGGTGAATCTCTCTCGAGACAAAAGTTAGGTTAGGTAAAACCAATCCTAGCTAAAAGAGCTGTTTATTTCATTCAGTTAACGACCTTCGAACGTCGCAACGAGAAAAACCCTTTCGGAAAAATGGAAAACGTCGACGCGAAATTCAATTGGCAAAACGCCCAAAAAATAAAACCGCATATTTGCAAATTAAATCGCGCACGGGTACGCAAACATGTTGAGCACGAAATTGCATCTAAAATCGTTTCGTACCGTACATTCGGCTAAATTCTAATAAAATCGCGACGTTTGCGAGCGTTGTCGGGACTTTGTAACGCGATTGAATCATTACCTCGACGTAAAGCGAATTTAAATAATCAACGCGATCGAGTCCCGACTAATCGCCCGGTTAGGTTCTCGTAAGGGCAAACGAAACGGGGTTTTCTGACGGGGCCCCGCAATTCGATTTATACCTGCCCATCAACCTTAGCAAATTGGGGTAAGTTATAGAGGACATTAGGCCATTAAACGTTCCAGAGAAATGGCGAGACGCACTAATTCTCCCCCCCCCATCCCGAAGAGCGCGACGGCCAGGTCGCCCTCGCGGACAATGCCGGAGGTTGGGCGTTTCGCTCGCGAAAATTACTAAAGGGCGCGACGCTCCACGCAAGTTCTACGGCCGGATTTTGTGTTTCGGAGAGACCGACGACCGGGGGATTGTGCCGGTCAAGAAATTCTTCGTTCTAATTGTCCAATAAAAGCGACCTTAATCAATTAGGGCCGCGCGAGGCGCGAAATATGAAGGGCGGCTAGTTAGTAGCGGGCGTGCTCGGAAAAAAATTTTTTTTTCTTGTTATTTCGCTAACTCCCCGCAAGTTGTAAGTTAATTAGTCTTCGTTATATTTCGCGCCTACCGGTGCCGCGCCTAACCGTTGCTTATGCGGTCGAAAGGGCCGTGCCGGGTCGGGTTGTTGTCTCTCGTTTCGGCGGAGTATCGCCGGATAAATGCTTAATTACGCGAGCCGGCCGCCGTTCCTCGTCGAGACTTTTATTCGCCCACTCGACGTTTCGACTTTTTGGTCCCCCCATTTTTCGGGCGACGCGCGGGAAAAATTAATGGAATTACGACGTCGGTGTCGGTCGGTAATAAGGACGACCCGTCCGGGATATGTTCCCAGATGTTACATCTATTATATTTTTACTTCTCCCTTTTATTGTCGTTCAACGAGATCCGCCGAGCTTACGAGAAACCTTTAGTGGAAAATAATTCTCGATGTTCTTTTTTTCCTTAAGGGGCCAAGGCACGTTTTATTAGATCGAAGCTTTTTCGACGCGCGCGACGTTCGCCGAAACGTTTCCTCTAATTGAAATAATACGTTAAACATCGTAATCGATTATTTCGACGCGCGAGCCCGAAAAAATGTTAAAATTACGGTCTGGCAACAAGGTTCGTTATCGCGCCCGTAAAGCGGGCACGACGTCCGTAACAATAACAAAAATGGAGGTAGAAACCACGTTGCTTTCACGAGTTTTCCAAGAAAAACGATGACCAAAAACGCAATTAGTTTTAACCGAGACGTTAATTGCAATTATAGAGATCCCCCGATGATGGTGTACGTGTTATATTTTAACAAATAAAGGTTCTATGAACTAAGAGACAGCGGTCGACGGACAAATGAAATCATCGTCGAGCCGGCTCTGCGCGCAGTCGGGCGCGAAATTAATGCCGCCCATTGTCGCGATTCGCGAACATTAATTTTGCGCGCGACTGTACACGCCGGCGCCGCCTCGATCGGAGCTCGTTTCAACTTAATGAACGAAATTGCGACGATTCGCAAAGCCGCGCGTTTCGTCGCCAAAAACCTAAGAGCTCCCCTAACCCTCGAATCGCGACGAACTCACGTTATCTCTCCGCGAAACGCATTCGCGATCGATTTTGAAAGAGATAAATCGTCTACAAAATCCAAAATTTAGAACGTAGACGATTTTCGCCCCTCAAAACCAAGAGCACGAGGGTCCGAATTTTATACGACTTGGGGGGAGTTGAACGAAGTTTAGAGGCGGAACGAATTCCGACAGACGTTAACTTGATCAAATCGATTTTAGACGAACTGAACCGTTCTTTCGAGGTCCAAAAATTTAAACGATTTTTTTACAGCAACGCATTCGAGATGGCGAGTTGAGGAGGTTAACCTCAATATACGCACGACTCTTTCTCGGAGAGCTTAATTTCCAACTAGAAGTGGAAAAAAATTCGACATTTTAAACGAACCAACCGATTCTTAGAAGAGATGACGATGTTCATCTCCCCCTTGCGAATGGGTTTCTTCGACTGTCGAGACCAAAAAGCCTCCTCTCGAAAGAACCTCAACTTCATACAACTCTTACTCGACGAGTTCCATCGTTACGATCATCGGCCACTTAGAACTCAAGATGGACGATGGAAAAAATTTTACCACAAGATACCTATGTAACTACCCCATGTGTACCCATGTACCTATGACGTCGTCTACAAACCGAACGCCCCTCTCGCATCGAAAAAGCCTCGATTTCGCACAACTCGCTCCTTCGATCGGCTCCGTCGATGCCGACGTCGGTCATTTGTTTGCGACTGGACGCAGAAGAAACTCAGGTCTCAATCATCGCATTGTTTAAAAACCAATTTTGTTTTGAAAATCCGGCGTTTGGTCGCTCGACAAACCGAAAACCATAAACGTCGACCGAAGTCGTCGTCTGACGTCAATTATTACGGATGACCAAGATCTGGTGTTCGAAGTGGAAGTTCGCCGTCCGATACGGCAGCGAGTGTTGAAGATGGGTTTCTTTTATTCTTCATTGCGGGCCCATCTGACGATTTGACGCGACGACTCTTCGGGAAAAAATTATCGCGATCAAGCCAATTCGCCGCCAAAACCATTTTCCAACGATTTTCAATTGAATTCGATTGGCGATTGGTCGAACGATTGGCGTCTACGCGATTGTTACGAAATAGAACAAAAAAACGGGGCGCGGGAGCGGCCGGCGGGGGCAAAAAGTGGCCGTTACGATCGTCCGACGCAAATTCAGTTGAACTCGTTCACTTTTTTTTTTTTAACAACCGATCGTACGGCCAAACCGTCGCATAATGCGGACGTTTCGGATGAACGATCCAATTCGTAATAGGAGCCGCGGCGAAAACTCGAGTCAAAAAAGTTGTCCGTCCTCTCGCACAGACTTCCGGCCGAAAACGCCGGCGCGGCGGAGTGGGACAACACGTGAGTTCGAGTAAACCGATACACGCCGGTGAAACGGACCGTGCCTAATGCCGTCTGGCGACCCCAAAAACGTGAGAGCTACGGTTCCTCGAAAAGTTTTTTTGTCGGACGAGATGCGCGCTCGTCGAAATCGTTCCCGAAACGGGCAAAATTTACCGAAAAACCCTTGTCGCGATTAAGCGCGAACCGCCGATTAGGATTTCGAGTCGAATTAAGCTGTCGCGCCGTAAATGTTGAAAATAACGAACTTGATACATAATTTAATCCACTAAAAATGGGTTCGCGTAATAGGGGGAACGAACAAACATAACAAACCAGCTTAAAATATCACACCGAGGTTAAGACCAACTACTTAATTACGTACATCCACCGGAGCGTTCAAATTAGGTAGGGGATTCAAGACACCACGAATGAATTTCGATTTTCCCTCATAAACGCGGACGATACGCGGTTCCGTGTTATTTATTCGACGTCGTTTCTCGTAATTTTTTTTCCAACCCCTCCGTACACGTGTCCGCGTTTCGAATTATGAAAACGCGGACTCGTTTGATGTAAAAATGAATTTTTGTCGGCGAACTCTTTTGAGGTCCGCGATTTTGTTTTTGTTTTTTTTTGTAAATTACCCACTCGAGCGTTGTTTTTAAAACGAAATTCGAAACTCCATTTTCCTTCAATAAATCAACCGGTTGTACGTTATGAAACTTACGTATTTCTATATCAAAGCAACAATAATCAATAATAGTGGCGTATAAATTGTATATTTTAGTAAATCTAGGTCGGTTTTGCACTACAATGGCTCTGTTCAACAGAAATAACTTCGAAACTCTTATACATTTATGTATTTTCGATCAGAGCCAAAACGAATTCTATACACATATACATATAACGTACAACTTGAGGCCATACGAATGTATCTGAAAACACTCTTTATTTGAAATCAAATTTTATAATGCTGCCTCGATTTGCAGTATTTTTACATTTTTGACGTTTGAAATTCCGCGTCCAAAACGAGATCGCGATTTAAATTTGAAAGAGCCAATATATTAGTTGTCGTTTAAAAATCGTCGATTGCGCGCCAAAATCATGCATTTTCCCGCAAAACGACAACTAGCGGGCGCGCGTTTGTTCGAAATTTCGAGTTTCGAGCTTGCGTTTTTTTTTAGAGGTTCGCGCGTGTCGACCACGTGACCGTGATTGCTGAAGCGACCCGGCCGCTGTTCGCCGGGCGATTGATGAAAAAAAAATTGAACGCCGAAGTGCGGCCGTCGAGACGCCAAAGTGTCCTGCGGCTTCGAGGTCTTGTGCTTCGACGGTGAAAAACGCGTTTGTCGTTCCGACGCGGTCGATCTTTTGGAACTTTCGTAATTCGTTTGGACGATTGGATAGGTCGATTGTGCGGGCCGAAAAAAATCACGAAGAGCGCCGCGAAATGCACTTTTGTTTGAACGTCCATTTTCGTAATAGGCTTCAATAACTTTAACACGTTCTTCAATGCTCAACTTTTCCATAACTCAATTTGTAAACGACTGAAGATGTCAAACCAAAAAACTAACCTCAAAAAACAATTGACGTTTAAGCTCCATTCACATTTAACATCTGTCCAAACTATTGTAACACCCTTTATAAACAGACGGACAGTGCATTTTATATATATATATATATATATATATATATATATATATATATATCCCACCGCAAGGTATTACTTGTTCCGGCAATCTTCTCTATTGTTCCTTGGTTGTTCCTACGTCCATTGCGCCATCCCTTTCTCCTGTAATATCATGCAGATTATCTACGTTTATTTGTGTTCTGCGTGCTCCGGTGTATCGACGACACTCAGCGGGTTAACCCTCCTCTTAAATCTGAATAGGTACTCGTAAAAGCACCCATGGCCGGAGAGGAGCTGGGTCGGAAAGTAACTCATCTCCCCTGTGGCTTCTCGCCGGCCATGGGCGAACGTCGCCCACCAGCCTCCCGGCCCACTCGTCCCGCCACCTCTCCATCGTATATTGTCTTTTCTCGGCTTCGATCATTGCGCTCCCGGGCCAGGAGGTGCACCGGTATCACCGTCCGTCTCTGGACCATCTCCATCATTAATTTATATTTTTCAACATCACCACATTTGTGACCACCATAATCAATCTTCCCTTTGCCGCGCTGGGGCCGTTTACGTTTGACATAATTGAGTCATCCTCGAGTTGAGACTAAGATATTTAACCTGCGGCTGATCCTTGATTGTATGGCTATCCACTCGTATCTCTATCTGCTCGAGAGTACGTCTCCCCGCCAGTATTACCATTTCCACCATTATCCTTCTTGCCCGTTACAACTAACGCGTTTGCAGCAACCCCCTGTACATCAGGGCCCTATTCCAGTGGCAAGATCTCATCGTAGAAAACATTCCACAGGGTCGGACCGATCGCCGAACCCTGTGGGACACCGCACGTCACGGGCATGCCCTCCAGTTCCCCAGAGGAGAGGAGCCTATTCTAGGAATCGAGTATGGGGGGTCAGTTGCCTTCTTTTCATCGTATCTACGAGGTCTGACCAATAAGTAATGAGACTGATTTTTTAGCCGCGCTTGTGGTAACACTGCGAACCTGAAACTTCGGTCGGTTAATCTCCCATCCCTTCTCTATCGATACATGTGCTCGCGACTCTCGTACGTTCGTTAGTTCTCCAGCTGTGTTGTGTTTTCACAACGTGTCACGAATATGGAACGACGTAATATTGAACGGCGGTACGCGATTCAATTTTGCGTTAAACTCGGCGATTCTGTTACGGAAACGTACGGTAAATTGGTCAAAGTGTTCGGTGATGAAGCCCCGAGTCGTGCTCGGGTGTTTCGATGGCATAAAGATTTTAAAAATGGTCGTGAGAGCGTCGGGGATGAACCGCGAAGTGGGAGGCCCGGTTGAAGCTCGAACTGGCAACAATGTTCAGCGTATGCGCACTCTCGTGTATCAAGATCGGCGGCTAACCATTCGAATGTTGGCTGATGAACTTAATTTGAAACGAGAAACCGTCAGAAAAATTTTAACCGATGATTTGTCCATGAAAAAGCTGTGTGCAAAGATGGTACCGAAGAACCTTTCGACGGAGCAAAAACACGAGCGAATGTCCATTTCACAGGAGTGTCTGCAACAGGTCGAAGTAATTACTGGTGATGAAAGTTGGTATTTTCAGTACGATCCCGAAACAAAACGGCAAAGTCAGCAGTGGCCGTCTCCTGGTGCAGCCAGACCGAAGAAGGCGAGAATGGGCAAATCAAAAGTGAAAACGATGATGATTTGCTTCTTTGACAGCAAAGGAATCGTGCACAAAGAGTTCGTACCACCTGGACAGACCATCAACCAACATTTCTACCTGAAAGTACTCGATCGGCTGCGAAAACGAGTCATTAGAGTCCGTCTAGAGATTACCAAAACGTGGATCCTTCATCATGACAATGCTCCATGCCATCGTGCCTTCGGTATGTCGCAGCTTTTGACCTCTAAAAACATCGCAGTGTTGCCGCAAGCGCCCTATTCGCCGGATATGTCACCCTGCGACTTCTTCTTGTTCCCCCAAACAAAATTGACCGTGAAAGGAACGCATTTTGAGTCCATAATTGATATCCAGACCGCCGTGACGAGGGTACTCCAGGACGTTCCAGTCGAAGTCTTCCAGAAATGTTACGAAAGCTGGAAGAAACGTTGGAACCAGTGTGTAGTTGTGGGAGGGGAGTAATTTGAAGGGGATCACATTAATTTTTAAATATACGTATTTTATGGACTTAGTCTCATTACTTATTGGTCAGACCTCGTATAATAGCCCCCCCCCCCACAAACTCCTGTGCCGCACCAGTTCCTAGACGAGTACCTTCCTTTTCGTTTACCGAGGGCCCGTTTTCAAAATCGATGGGCAAAGTAACAGTGCCCCCCCCGATTTCTTTTCGAAGCCGAGCCGATCGTTATCTAACAACACCCGAACCCGATTGCTTGGCCGTCCGTAAGTCGAAGACTAACCGCATTAAGCGGGGACATTTTAATCCGAGCACGAGCACGCGCTCGTCGCCGGCACATGTCGCTTTTTCTAATCGACCGAAACAGGTGCCCCGGTGGATGGACAGATGTTACGGAGCCGCCGCGCCGCGCCGTCGCCCCCTCGGTCGCATCGGGCATTATAATCCGGCCGGAGATCGACAAGCCCGAAATTTACGTCGCGGGTCCCAATCGCTCGCAATCATTATTAAAACGCTTAACGTCGCAAATCCGCTCTTCAATTTCCGCGGGCGTGCGCGCGCGCGCGCTAATTCGCCGGAAAACTTAAAACGGCACATTATCATCGCAAGTCGGTCGGAAACGAAACAGTTAAAAAGCAACTGGCCTTACGTGTCGCGATGAATAAAATTAAATTAGTTTTTTTTTTCGATGTTTGCTTAAGAGAATCCGCTCCGAACAAACCGGAGGAACGGAGAGGAAAAAGACGAAAAAAAACGGCACTAATGCGCGCATTAAACAATAACTTGTTTATTTAAGTTTGGGAGAATTATACGGTTTTATGTTTGCTTTCGCTGGCATGCGGTTCGAATCCCACGGGTTTTAAGAGATCTCGTCGTTTTTCTAACTTCATGGGAACCGACTTTCTTCTGTGTGGCGTTGTAGGTGTCGTTAATTGAGTAATCAATTTAAGTAGGTGGCCGCGGACCGACGACGAAACTTTCGGTCACGTCCTCGTAATCGCGATTATCGTCCTCGTCGAGAAATATTGTACGGCTTTTATCCAAACGGTAATCGTTCACCTGTCGTCGTTATTGTATTAGCAGCTTCCGTTCTCAGGTGTTTCGTCCCCCTCGCCGCGCGCGCGCGGACGTTCAGACAATAAGACGAAGACGGAAGGTGCCCGAAGGGCAGAGGTTACGAGGGGAGGGTATCGGGGGGACGGGCCGTTCGTTACACTTCTGTAGTTCGGGTGTGAAAAACTCGAGGATCCCACGATTGTGAAGGGGAAGAATGGCGAATTAAAAAAAATAAAAATAAATTATTTTCTATGCATGACTCATTAGAGGCTCCTTTTATCGCCGGTCGAAAGAGGAAACGATGAAAATAAAAGTGCTTGAACTTTACGATGAAAAATAAACGATTAGTTTTTTTTAATACTTTTATTAGCCGAACGGACGATGCGATGGGAGAATTTCGTTCGGCGAGTCGGGGAACGCACAATTTCGGACGAAAAAAAAAACAATGTAAAACGCGAGTCTTAATTGATTAAACGGCACGATTAAGTAGATTAATTAATGATTATTCGTGAACCGCGTTAGGACTTAACGTTTCTCGCTAATAATTCCTTTGTTGTGGCGGAGCCGTATTTTCTAATTAATTTATTAGTAAACTAATCGCGACTTCTGTTATTTTACGCGAAAACAAACGCGAACCGACCGTTTCGTTTACGTTAAAATTAAAATTTTCCGAATTAACGGGGGGAAACGCGGGCGGGCCTGGGGGTTAGAATAAAAACGAATTCGGCCTAGCGTCGCGACGTCGTCGTCGTCGGGCCGAAATTTTAGTCGGACCAACGGACGTGCATAAATGTGGCACAAAACGGAATAAAACGAGAAAATGGGATAACGTAAAGTTCGTTATATTATCCTAGATTGCTGTGGATATAGAAAAGCATCCTATCGTTGCATCGCCGTGCCAGAGAGTCGTTCCGTTACGTTTTATTTAGTTTGAAAACTGAATACGGGGTTAAATCTTTTTATTTTCGCGTTTTTTTCTTTTTTTTTTCATTTTATTTTAGCGAATGTCTAGGAGAGAGATCCGGAAATTCGTCCAATGGCAACCGGGGAAAACTCGGGCGTTCCCCGTTTTTCACGTCGCAGGTCGCAAGATTAAAGAATTTATTATTGTTGCGCCGCCCGTTCTTAATAAACACATTTATTTATGTTGAAGGTGCCCCCCGCTCTATAAAATTAACGATGTTTAAACTTGAGCTTATTCTCGGTTTGTCTTCGTATTTTACTAAATAAACTGCCTTTCGAGGATTAGTTCTTTGAACAAATGATCAAACCGTACGTTCGCGTTAACTCGAGCGCAAACCGCAAATTCTTAATTTCGAGAACTTGCAACGGCTACGAGACCTTAACTTAATTAAAACTATGACAAATTCGGCCATTGTTAAAGATCATTCCCCGAAACTGTTCTAGGAAAATAGGATCCTTTACGCTTCGGTTGAATCGCCAAAAATAAACGTAAATTGCAACTCACCGAAAGCAATGACGGTCACGTCCATTTTTCTTCTGATAGCGGTCGCCATATTTTTAATTCCTCGACTAATGCCTCAGCGTCCTGTAACAAATAATAGCAAATCGTTTAGTATTTAGAAAAAAAAATAGACATCTATATACTAATTGGAAGACAAACGAAGCCCGAAACTCGCGTCGTCACCTAACTACCTGTTTCGTAAATAATTTCACGGAAAAAGACGCAATTTGCCGGGGGCTCGGGGAAGCGTGGCGCTCCGAATTTATCATTTTCGACGAGTATCGAACGCGCGAAATTGCAGACTTCCGCAGTTTCTTCTCGGTTCGGTTGCGAGACGGCGACGCGCACGCCGGGCGGGCTCGTTCGCGAACTTTTCGAGGTCCGGCGTCCTCGACCTCAAAAATTTTTCGAACTCCGTCAGAGTTCCGCTCAAGCGAACACCCTTCAAGCGAAACGAAAAATTCTCTGGGTCGAGCTTAAGCGCGTTCCAGCGCTCAAATTCCAGGCGCGACTCTGCTTGAGTACCGAGTTCCGATTTCGTCCTCGACCCGAAAATTTTTCTGAACTCGACCAGGGTTCCGCTTAAGAGAGCCCCGAATTCTTAAAAACGCGCGCTTCCAAGCAAAATCGAAATTCCCGCTCGAACATCGCTCGACCACTGGCTTAAGCGATTTATCAATCCGCGGCTTCACAAATAAGCCCTTCCTCGGCCCGAACCGGCGACGCATAGTTTTAAGCGTTAACTCTGCTCGAGTGTCAATTCCGATTTCGAACGAGGGCGCTCGTCTCGACTCCAGACGAACGCGCGCGGCCTTAAAATGTTTAAGCGCGGCTCAAACCTCAAGTTCGGCTTCGTTGGAGTTCCGCTTTTTGTGGCTCAAGTGAAAAACCTGGCCGAATTCCGCTCGACTGCTGGCTTAAGCGACGCTCGAGCGCGTCGGAACGTCGACGGACGGCGATTTTTCAAAAATGCGCGACTTCGAAAACACCTCGAGTGCCAGCTTAAGCGAGTTTGGACGCGCTTCTGCGGAATCGCGGCGCTTAAGTTCCGAGTTGAGTTCCGCTCGAGTTGCGACTTTTAAAGCGGAGCTTAAATTTTAATACTTAAGCGACTTTGCTTGGAAGACAATGTGATGATGTGAAGACGCGTTTCTATGAAAAAAACGGCGCTCGTTTTAAATTCCGAGAGCGAACTGAAACGCCTATTATTTAAGTCGCGATACTCGGAAGACGAAATACGACCGCACAACGTTTTGCGCATCTTCAAGGGTGGCTTAAATTTAACTTGACTCGTTTGCCGCCGCCTGAACGAGTCTCGCGTAGTGATCTGCGACGGTTTCCGCGACTCGAAAAAACGTTGCTCGCTTATTTTTGTGCGAGAGCGACGCATATTTTGCTGTCATATCAAGCTGTTTACTTAAAAATGCGTCGTGTGCGGAATAAGAACTAATTGCAAGCGGTCGATCTGTTTCACTCGAGTGCAATCACAAAACTGAAGCCCCAAATTTCTCGGACTCGAAACGCGAACTTTCCGGACGTCACCTTAAAAAAAAAATCAACTAAACGCGTTTTTCCGGGAAAGCCGCGCGCATTTTCAAGTACAACTCAAGCGCGCACTTAAGCGAAGATGCGCGTTTAAATTTGTCCGGTATTAGAACTTAAGCGCTCGAGCGCGGACGACGCGTCTTTATTGCCCAAGCTCGAACGCGAACGAAACTTTAATTGCGCACCGCGACCGCGAAATTAGAAAATAAAACGCCACTTTAAAGTGACGCGCCACTTAAGCCGCAAGTTTTACAATCGCCCGCAATTAGTCTATTAAGTAAAGCGCGATAAAATTAAAATTGCGATTTAATTTTACGCCGAAAAATTTTTCACGGCCAATTAAAACTGGAACGAGATGAAAATTAATTTTTGTCAAGGCGGCTTTCGAAGGCGCGCCTTCGAAATTCGTTCGTTTCCGCGATTTTCTTCGACGATTAAAAAAAAAACAAGTTACCCCCGAGAGCCACCATCTTGACCGGAATTTCCTTTTATCTAGACGATCTGAGCGGAGCTGCATGGGCAAGGACTTTTTCCCCCTCCCCAACATATTCTTTATATTGTCAAATAAAAGTTTTATTATTTCGCCGAAATTAAGTCCCTTAATTTTTGATCTTTATTCCGCTATCTCGGGGTTTTTGTCGCTTTTATGGTTTTCGTTGACTTAGGAACAAAGATAAATGAGTTCTCGTTGGCGGTTTTGATATCGCGCGGATAGACCACCCCGATTTTAATGATCCTTCGACACCGTGCGCGTTTAATTAAATAAACACGAACTTGAAGCAAGATGCATTTTTAATGCCGGCGCGCTTATTTAATCTTTAGGTGCCCGGAACGCCGTAAAATAATAAATATACAGCCTATAAAATTTCGTTCCGCTTCTATTTACTTATTGAATTCCCTTTATTTATTTTTCTTTGTGACAGCCCAAATATTTGCCGTACGAACTCAATTTGTCGGCAATTATAAGTACAAATATTGAATTGACCTTATTTATTTTTGTTTCGAGTCGCGATATCTATTTTGAATTTTCGGCACCGAAAAAAAAAAAAAAAGCGCGCGCGCATAAATCCGCCAAATAAATTCGCAGATTTACGTTAAGTTTTAAGTCGCGAACGGCCCTCGATCGGCAGTTTAAAAATTCGTCGAATTCGAAAATGACACGCGTTTGCGGGGGGGGGGACGCGTTCGATCGCTTAAAAACGGCTTTTCGCGCAATCAGCTCCTTGCAGTGCCGCTACGCGAAGCTCAATTTTTCGCGTGTAAGCGCGCAACAATTAAACAGCGCCATGGTTAATAAGATAAGGCCTTCTCCGAAAACTAGATTTCAGTTCAAGATACATGCCATTAATGATATTAACATTCTATGAGAACCGTCTTCTGCAGGGCTTTGCCGAAGTTCCTCCCCGCAGTTCGCAGAGAATATGGTATATTTTATGGGCGAGTAAAACGTCTTGCTTACTTAAACAAAAACCTTGCGCCGGAGAAAGATAATTTCCCGGAAAGCGCGCGCGTTTAATTTCGCCGTTTGTTCGGTGCAATTAAACCGGGGGAGGAAAACGCGCGCGCCGGGACGCGCACGCGCAACGCAACGCAAGGAGGAACGCCGGAATAATTGCGCGTCTCGCGAAATTGGACGCGGCAACAATTTGAATCCTAATTGTTTTAATTATATTTATAGTTAACAAATAGGGTTTTTATTCGGAACGACGTTCCTTCTTGGCTTCCTTGCGTTACGTTCACGTCCGTTGAACTTTATTTCCTGCAGTAAAGGCGCTTAACTTTTTATTTAATCCCTTTTAATTTTGGGGAAATCGCCTCAATTTCGGGCTTAAAATTCGTGCGACAATTTTCGAAACGGCCACCCGTTTCCGTATAATCGATCGTCGGCTTTAATGACTTAAAAAAAAAAAACTTACGCGCAACGTTCCGGATCCGTTGGAATCGTCGAGATCTCGGGGCCGACAGTTCGAAAATGCGACCGCGATTCCTAACGGTTAAGCGATTCTTTATATATATATATATATATATATATATATATATATATATATATATATAAATATGACACACGAACTTCAATTAAAAAAAAATCTGGAAAAATGCGCGGTACAAGTAGGCACTAAATTAGTTGTTTACGACGAGACGTCGTCGTTACAAATTTCGAATATAATTCAAATTTCTCGTGCTCGCTCCGCGGATAACGGTTTGCCCCAAATAACGCGCAGTAAATTCCGCGGCCGGTCGAGAAATGTCGTCGTAATTAAGTGATAATAACAAATACGGGGTCGTCGGCCACGAGCCATTAGAAAAATTCGCCCCGCGATTCCCGAACAAACGCAACGTTTTACGTGATTTAAAGCGACGTTTACGTCGGGCGCGGAGCCACGGCCTTAATCGGGCGTCGTAAAAAAAAAATTCGCCCCCGGCCGGAATTCGAACCCGGGACCTATCGGATGGGAGGCGGTCGACTTTGCTGCGAACGTCCAACTAATTCGCGAACGCGAACGTTTAAAAGTTAACAAGGTTTCAAATTGTTCGTCGGATTCGTTAGAACACTGCCCGAGCCGTGTCGAGCAGGGATTGTACGGTCGTGGCGTTTCGAAAAGCTCTCGAGATGAAGACAACTTTCGTACGAAACGGTTCACTCTAAAATGTCGCGTTTACGTACCGTACGTGCATACTATCTACAATATAGTAGTGACTCGACGCTAAACGTAGAAACGCCGCTTTAGTTATTACACGTTTATTTACGCAAAAGGAGCGTTGCGCATGTTTATGTACTGTCGTGTGCGAGTCAACTCCTCCCGTGGCCGGTGAATATCTACTACAATCGCACAACGTAGGCCATAAACTACAGATGCACCGATTAGGGCATCGAGAGTCGCTTTCATTTTTCGAGTCCTTAAACGACTATCTATCTAAACTAGAAGAGGACCGAGTCGCTCGCGATAGTACGCACGTCCGACTATCTGCGGCACAGCCGCAGTCAATGCCCGCGCCAACGTAAGCACCGCTTTAGTAAGCCGCGCACGCGCTTCGTACCAAATGCCGCCAAAACATCGAAGTATTTTACAACGCATTCGGGACGAGGTTGCGTGCGCGGCTTTATTCGTCGACTTTAAACGTAAAACGATAAATACGTATCCACGCTAATGTAGACACCGCTTAAAAGTCCGGAGGCCCTCGTTTTGCACTTTCACTTTTCCCGCTCGGTTTCGCGAGTCTCCGGCAATTTTCGATGAAACTCGGCGCAGACGATGACGCCTCGATAATGATGAGTCGCAAAATCCGCCGAACGTCTCCGTCATAAATTCCGCTGTAGCGACAATAACCGACCGTTTAAATTCGAGGTTCCGACTAATTGCCGAAATTAAGTTGGTTTTGTACGTATTACGGTACTTGAACGTCATGCGAGCGAACGTACATCAACTATAAAACGTATCGAAACAATTTAACCCATCGCGTAAAATATTTCGTGCGGCACAGAGAATACAAGTCTCGCCTCGCGGCTTACACGACCATAAACAAGGGAGCTTTGTTCAATTTGAAATTTTAAAACTCGCAGTATACTTACTACGACACAAGAAAACCCGTATAAATTATTTATGAAAGTAGATTAGATTATAGGCGGGCCGACGAACTTACCAAAAATATATATATGTGTGTGTGTGTGTGTGTGTGTGTGTGTGTGTGTGTTTATATACTAAAACGCGAGGGGATCGAGAAAAGCGAAAATCGAATAAAACAAAAGTAGCAGCAGGAAATTTAAAAGGACCAACGGTAGCGAGCTACAATTTCGTTTAAAATTAGTTAAGGGAGCGAACGGAACAGGAAACGAACACGCGCAATACGTCGCAAAAAGAGATTGGAGACGAAAATCTTTCCGCTTCGATTCCGAATTTAAAAAAACACACACAGGAAGAAAAAACAACAACATCGAGTTCGTCCAAAATTTGTATATTTAAATCATCAACATTGCGACGACTAAATAATAATGGGGTGTGTGTGTGTATGTTGATATCAACAAAGCAAAATATCGCGCGGCAATCTATTTCAATTTGCGTTCGTTTTACACTTTGCTACTGGGAGTTTTTGCGTTATAAAATTAAATAAAGCCATTGTTCGCGAGAATAAAACATTTAAAAATTTTCCGCTCCCGACAATATATCAGTGCGCGGCCATACGTACGCTAATTTGCTTTTGAAATCGCGCTTTAACACATGAAAACCGCAAATCTCCCGATTTAAATATGAAAACCGGCTAAATTTAGGTTACACTTTACGAGTTTTAAAACAACGAATCATCTTCAACGTCCGTCGGCGTCGTTTAATTACGCGGGCCACTTAGGGAAAAAAGCGCCCGCGCCCGCGCCCGCACCCGCGCCCCACGCACCGAAAGTCGTTACGTCTCGACCAAACTAAGTACAATAATTTAATGTTACTACCGAAGACGACAGTTATTTTTTGCGGGGTTTTATCATCGGCGGACGACGTTGCTTTTGGATATTCACGGAAAGAACGTGGGAAGCGAGCAAAAAATGCGAATCTGGACAGATAAGATGTTAAAAAAAAAAGAAAAAAACAAGCTATCTCTGCCCGGCAGTCTTGTAAAAATTATGAAGATGTTCTAAGTTTAAAAATACACTTAATTATCTCCCTTCATCAGCTTGTGCGCCACGTATATAAAGTGGAAGTTGAAACGAGGGGCTCTCTCAAATCGTGGGTGAAATCTTAATAAAGAGACCGGCAAATAAATAGATCGGGCGAGGCGCGCGGACGAAATATCCTATTCGGGTAATTTATCGGTTTCGCCGTGCCACTAACGGGAAACTGCTAACTATTCGGCGCGAATTTCAATTATTTTGCAACGGGCACTTCTTTCGGGCGTTGTCGCCGCACGTAATTGCGGAAGGTGCGGCCGCGCAAAAAAAAACAAGGATGAGCAAGATGGTGCCCGATACACCCGTTTGGGTTCGGGCCGGGATTTCGTCGCGGCCAACGCGGCGCTTCCGCAACCGCAACTTCCAGAGGACTTCGCAAAACCGCCGAAAATTGTGGCCGAAGCATCGCGGGCGAAGGGTCTCAAAATAAAAAGAAAAAACAACAAACAAAAACGGCGACCTTGAACTTCTACGCCGCGAACGCCAACGTCCTCCGGCGAAGGCGTCGTAAACGTTTAAATCCGAGCCGAACAAATTGCGAGCAAAATTAAACGAAATTAACCGGGCGATGGTCGCTGTTGCGCGAACAAAAAACTTCCGGACGCGAAATCGCGACACACCGTCGATATCGTACGATATGCATACGACGCATCGCATCGTAACACTTCTTCGTTTTTCTTCGACGCCGTAACAAAGAGTTTTCTGGTTCGTTCGAGAAGTGGGACCCAGATGCCAAACAAAAGGTTACGAAAACTCTTCGGAAGATGACAAAGAGATAGACGCACACGAATCATCTTAGCACAAGCTGTAGCGGAGGAAGAAATCATTTGTAACGACGATGACGCCCAACGTCTGGACCAAGAACGGACGCTTCAATCTGCAAAAAGTTTATGACAAAGACGCGACCATCTTCACTGAACATTAAACTGATCATCTTCACTGATCATGAACATTTCCATCTGCAGAACAGATTCAAAAAATCGAAGACGACGTTCAATTTGATGGGGTCAACTGTTATCGACAAATAATGATCGAGCAGATCGCAGATTGTGTAAGAAACGCCCGACGTCTGAACCAAGAACGGACGCTTCAATCTACAAAAAGTTTATGACAAAGACGCGACCATCTGGACTTCTCCGATTTCCCCAATCTTTCCCATCTGAAGAACGTCGATTCGAAAAATCGAAGACAACGTTCAATTTGATGGAGTTAACTGTTATCGACAAATAATGGTCGAGCAGATCGCAGGTTGTGTCGCCAAGGTTGTATAGCAAACGTCCGACGTCTGGATCAAGAACGGACGCTTCAATCTACAAAAAATTTATGACAAAGACGCGACCATCCGGACTTCTCCGATTTCCCCAATCTTTCCCATCTACAGAACGTCGATTCAAAAAAATCTAAGACGACATTTAATTCGATGGGTCAACTGTTATCGACAAATAATGGTCGAGCAGATCACAGGTTGTATAGCAAACGCCCGACGTCTGAACCAAGAACGGACGCTTCAATCTACAAAAAGTTTATGACAAAGATGCGACCATCTGGACTTCTCCGATTTCCCCAATCTTTCCCATCTGCAGAACGTCGATTCAAAAAAATCTAAGACGACGTTTAATTCGATGGGTCAACTGTTATCGACAAATAATGGTCGAGCAGATCGCAGATTGTGTAGCAAACGCCCGACGTCTGAACCAAGAACGGACGCTTCAATCTACAAAAAGTTTATGACAAAGACGCGACTATCTGGACTTCTCCGATTTCCCCAATCTTTCCCATCTGCAAAACGTCGATTCGAAAAATCGAAGACAACGTTCAATTTGATGGAGTCAACTGTTATCGACAAATAATGGTCGAGCAGATCGCAGGTTGTGTCGTCAAGGTTGTGTAGCAAACGCCCGACGTCTGGACCAAGAACGGACGCTTCAATCTACAAAAAGTTTATGACAAAGACGCGACCATCCGGACTTCTCCGATTTCCCAATCTTTCCCATCTGCAGAACGTCGATTCGAAAAATCTAACACAACGTTCAATTTGATGGGGTCAACTGTTATCGACAAATAATGGTCGAGCAGATCGCAGGTCGGGTCGCCAAGCGCAACCGCGATCTTCCAATAAGCACGGGAAAACAATGCAAAAGTGCAGGGTGTCCGATCAGAGTCCAAGTCCAAAAGGAAATATGGTGGATCACATCAATCGCCCCGGGACGCCGATTTTCTTCTCCGAATTTTTTGTCAACTTACGTCTTCTTTCGGGGAACGCGTCACGTCACGAGCCTAACGGTCGAAGGACCGCCGTCGTCTCCGGGTCGATATTTTTGTAGACGTCCCGGAACGCCATTCTCTTCCATGAAATTTTCTTTCGGGGAACGCGTCCACAACCCCAAAATCTGGCGCAGACGCAAGCGGCCGCGTAACGATCGCGCCCGGCGAAATTTTTCCGTTTTTGATGTTTAGACAGCCGATTCGCGTTTCGCTTATTCCTCTTTCGACACGTCCGTTCGATTTCGGCGTCTTCGACGCCCCAGTTTCGCGTCCAGGATGCTTATTTGCAAATTTCGTTCGGAACGTTGCCAAAATCGAAATTACCTTTACGGCTGACGGGAATTTTAAAACCGCGACTTTTGCCGAAACTAAGCCATTCGAACGTCCGTAGATCAAAAACGGGACGGCACGTCGTCTTGGCCGAGCCAATTTCGAGACGCGACGTTTGCGACAGACGCGATTTTTCGTTGGGCGCGTTCTCGCGCCGAGGGCCGTTTAAACCGACGCACCATCAAAGTAACGTCGGGTTTGTAATCAGCGGTGGTATTGCAGAGTCGGTTTGATGGGTACATAAAGTAAACTAGTTAAGCTAAAAGACGAGTTAATGACTAAAACGGTAGCTTACGTAAGACACTCACGTCCTCTCTCACGTACTTTACAGTTGAAGGAAATAAATCTTATTACCGGGTTTTATTGGCAGTTTAGCTAACGTAAAAGTTTGACTTGTTGAAAGTTCGGATGTCACTCGCCTCTACACAAATTCTCGAGACGTCCCGAAAAAACACCGACGGCGGCAAATAAAAGCGCCCCCCCCCACCATCCGCCCACGGCCCCCGCGCGGAAAAAAATATTTTTATTGTCGGGGGAGCCGGTAACGTTGCGATGCATTAAACTTTCCGGGGAACGACTCCGATAAAAATCAATCGAAGAACACTTACGATATTTATTTTTTTCATTTATATCCACCTAAAAAAAAACGTCTTTTTAGCACGAAATTCGTTTAAACGTGCCCCGAACGACAGACATCGAAAACATCTCGTCCTCAAATCAACCAGAAATGCCGAAAAATTCCCGGAGGCCAAATTGATATTTTATATTATAAATCTTTAATGGATGTGTAGCAAAGTTGGCATTGGGACGGGGGGTGGGGGGGCAGGGGGCGATTTTAGTACAGTAGCGGAAATCTATCTCGACGTTCGCCCCGCCGTTTTCTACCGAAAGTAAATGGCGACTCTTTCAATTTTACACGTCGTTTGATTTCTTTTTGAGAATAAATTCATCGCAGAAGCTTAAAGGGGGTCATTTCGATTTACTATCGACGACCGTTCCGAGCGGAAAACAAAGTCCTTTTGAAGACAACGGGTAAAGCCGACCGAAGAGCGCGCGAGCGAAGTACCGAGAACTCGATGGAAACCTCTTCAAACAAAAAGTCCTGGAAGATATCCGTCGTGGCCCGGAATACAAATTCCAATTGAGAAATGAACCCCGGACTGCAGATCCATTTGTTCCTTATAAAAAGTACAAGGGCAACGACGTCGATGTATCGAAACATTTTTTTTTCTTTTATTTTTTACGATTACTCACATCTTCGTAATTGCATTTTTATTTGTTACGCTTTTTTTTCTTGTTCGAGAGAGAGAGAGAGAGATAAAACTTTTAGGCGAGTTACGTGAGAGCTAAAACGAAAAAAAACCGAGAAACTTTCTTTATTTTACACCGAGGAATTTCGAAAGAATGCGCGCTTTGTTCTTATTGGAAAATTCTCCGATTAATAATAATTTTTCGCGCTCCTCTTTAGAAGAAATATTAAAACGCCCGCGGCGTTCGCGAAGTACATAATAATATAAAAAAAAACTGACGGTGCCGGACGCACTCCACGCCTACTACGAAAAAAATACGAGCCGAAATTGTTTCGATGTTTGCTCTTGAATTTTAAAATGCGAACGTCGACGTAATCGAGGACGCGCGCGCAAAATTTCACGACGCGCAACCCTCTAAATCTATCGCGATAAAAAATTAAAAAAAAAAAACAAAAAACAAAGGACTTACTTGAGGACATTCCCAAAAATTCGCGACGCGAGCCACCGGTCGCGCTCGCGAATAATCCTCCCCCTCGCGCCCCGATAAAATCGGCACGAGCACAAAACACGCGCGCGGGGCACGAATTACGCGTAAAATTCGAAATTAAAACGGCCCACATTCACTAAAACCACCGATTCATTACGAAACACGTAACTGAGGGGGGCGGGCGTGGGGCACCGATTTGTAAAAGCCAACGCGTGCACGTACACACAAACACATCCACCTCGTTCGACGGTCACGGGCGCACTGGCACCGGCGTGAATAAATAAGTGCCTCATGTTATCTGCGATTCCACATGTGGCGTGCAGATTTAACGCTCGCTTTTGTTTTTCATATCGCGGATCGACGCTGAATTATTACCGAAAAAATATATATTACGTGTCGCCGTCCGTTGTTAAAACAAATCGTGGGCCGTTAGAATAAATTAGAGACTTATTTGAAGTTGCTGTGCACACATACGCAGCGGCGGCGCGCGCGCGCCCTGTTACCACGGTGCGGTCGTCTCACCGGTGCGGGAGAGGTCGACGAATTTTTTTTTTAACGATAAACGTCGAAAGAAAATATCTAAGTCAAAAAATCGAAACGACTTTCGACAAACGTTCCGATTTCAAATTTCGACTCGACTAAGGGTTGGGGAGGGGAGTAGGGGGAGTAGGGGGACGAGCTGTTTTCGAAATGCCAAGAAGAAAAAGTCGACAGATGACTCGTCGACTCGTCGAACAACCGAGAAACGTTTTAATTCGAAAACGCTTCAACTCAATCGAAGAAGAAGAAGAACGGCATCGAAAAACTAAATGCGAGAGACCGCGCCGGCCGAAGACGTTCGAAAGTTGCTCGCACAAGCGCGCCCCCGACGTCCGAGGTCTTCCGGTTTCAAACTTAAAATCCAACGAATTTTCACGTCGCACGTCGAAGGTCATGTTTTTTTTTTTAATTTTTCTCGAAAGAAATACATCTTTTTGAAAAATAACATTTACGAGAATTTTAAAAACAAAATTATCACTTTTTTCCGGATTGTTTCGAAAACGGCACATTCTATCGATAATTATACGAAGACATGATCGGGTGGAGGATTTTATGCCGATTCCAAAAACATATTTCACATTACCGACGAGTAATAGCGGAGATTGGAATTGTTTTAATTTTTTTTTTTTTTGAACATCCGCCATTTTGGCCGATTTGGCCGGTTAACGGACACGTCCTTCGTTTTCGGAAAGACGATGCGCTGTCCAAATTTCAGTCTCAGTCCAAAAGAAATTGATTATATATATATATGAATGACCTATAATTTCGTGATCTAGTGGTCGAGATCGGAAAAAAGCCAAATGGACGCGTCTGGCAATAGTTTTTTTTTCCTATGAAAATTCGTTAGTACTTGCCAGTTTAAAATTATCCGGATAATCACTATCCACTACCTTTATACCGCAGAATTATAAATTTACTCTATTAGCGTATTTTCGTAGAAAACAAAGTTGCTTTTAATTTAAAAAACTGTTCCCGTGCCCCTCAACATTGAAAATTTCCCTTATTACAAACCATAAACCAGATAAAAGTTTAATCGAATTTTTATGCGACCGATAAAATGCAAAGCAACTAATAATACTACTCGTAAGATAACTTATCGGAGCGCGAACGAAAAACTGAATGTTTTTAAAATAAAAGCGGGATTTCCCAGTGTCTATGTACAAACTCGAATGCGTTTATATACAGAATTCCGACAAAACTGTTTCAGATCATTTTTGCGTGTGAGTGCGCGTGTGTTGTGTGTTGTGTTGTGTTCTCTAAAAGGATTACAAATAAAAAGGATTTTTCTTTGTCGACTAACTTTCCATGTATTTATAAAGTGTAAATGCATGGACGTTTAAGCTCTAACACAGATTCTCTGAAAATCGAGCATGGTTAGGCTCTTGGATGGGGACTTGGTTAGTGTTCTCCTTCAAACATTAGACAAATTTTATCTTACGCGCGTTTTCGCAATTACGGTGGTTGATGAAATACGTACGTAATAATGCAATAGTCAACGAAAGAATCTACGCTCAAAATTGGCGATAGAGGGGAGAAAACGATGACGAGAAAAAGGTAGAAAATACAAAAAAAAATGTAGAAATTTACAATTTTTTTTCTTATAGTATGTTACAGACAAACGGCAGTCCCAGCAGCAGCACTATTAGTTTGCATTTTACCAAGTGTTAAAAAAAAAATCTTTCAAAGTTTTAATTGTTTTTAATATTTTTTTTGATTTTTTTTAAATTCCTTATTTTGAGACATTTTACATTTTCAATGCGTTCGTTTACGGATAAAAAACGAAATTCGATGTTTTCATTGTCGCAACAATTTTTAAATAATTTAGGCTGACGACAACGAGACAAAATTTGATCGATTTTGCCATCTCTTTACGTAAAAAAAAATCTAACAATTCCAGTTTTTTTAGTGGCATTATTTTAATTCTCCTCGTTCTAAATTTCTTCCATTTTTTTACTGATTATTATAATACTTTAATGTAATTGTAGTTATTTTACTAACAAAGTGAAAATAAGACAACGTGTGGGAGGCGTACTTACACAAAAAGTCGACCGCGCGGAAGTCTCGGTATCAAATTTTCCGATGTTCCGTATAAACGATCTAAAATGAACGACCTATATTTTCGTGATCTAGCGATCGAGATCGGAGAAAAGCCAGAAGGACACGTCTGCTTATGAAAATTCGCTAAAACACTTCGAGGAACAACAGTTGGCCAATTTGCCGATAAGCGAGCAAAATCAAAACCTCGAAGTATTTTGAGCACGATGACTCATCGAAAGAAGAACGCGACGAGTCGGTTTCAAATTTGCACGCGATTTGCGGAAACGAAGAACAGCTTTTAAACTGTCGGCAAACTCAAAATTGCTTGCAATAAAATGTGAAATCGAATCGATATGAAAAAAATAATTGAAAATTCACCACAGCGCCGAGATTGTTTTGCTTGTTTGAGACGTAACGTTGACGTGGCACGACGTGGCGCCGACATTTCGAAATGACGCACGCCTACGATCGGCCCCCCACGTATTACATTGTCGGGTGAATATTTGCGCGACGTTTACCGGGATTTTCCGACTTAAAAAAAATTGGAGGTTAACTTGGTTTTTTCGACATTATCCATTACGTAGGCCCTTTAGTCGCGAGCGGGACACGTGTCCCCGGAAAAGTTTTACAAACAACCAATACGTCGGAAAAACTACGGAAGATTTTTAATCAAGACCGAAGCCGAGAACGTCATCAGGAATAATAGCGACAACACGTGACGGCGTCGTTCAAACTTTCTCTTCGTCGTGGTTGTCCTCTCGTCCGTCTGACCCAGCAAATTTTTGTAACCGCCACGACCGCGCGCTCACGGATAGAATACAGGTGACGGATCGAAGCGGATCGACAATTAAAAATAATATCCCCGATGAAGGTGCGCGCGCTCACGCGCAAAAATTCTCGCGAACCTCGAGAATTGCGCCATAAACGTGGCCCGACGGTCCCTCGGCCGAGAAATAAAAATCCCCCATTATATTTCTATAATCAACGTGCTTAACTTCCCCCCCCCCTTCGCCCCGTCGCACCGCTCCATTACGAGGTCTTCAGAAATCCCGAAATAATTCTTTATTCCGGCGCATTTTTTTTTTCAACAACTAAAACGCAATCCAGTTTCCTCGTTTGTTTTTTCCGAAAGGCAGATGGCTTGTTGTAGTGGCGGAAAATTAATTGCCCTCTCTCCCGGCAAGACGAATGAAGATAAAGTTTTAGAACTGGACGAGGTCGGTACGCCAGCGGAAACAGTAAACTAACCTGCGCGACTAGCGGCGACGTCGTCGTCGGTCGCACTTAAAATTAAATGCAAACTAACGCAGAGACCGTTACGTTATTATGGCGAATAAAATGGAATTTTCGTAGGGAATTAAGGCACCACGAAGTGAGCAAAATAAAAAATTCTAGTTAATCTATATTTTATGTGGGGGGGTTCCCCAGACGACTGTACATTCTGTTCGCCTCCCTGAATGATGGCGTACTTTTATATTCGTTAGCTGGAAGTCTTTGGTCATTAAGACCAGGCAGAGCCTGCACCGAGATGAAGATATATGCGAGTCTGAGCCTTAACTGCCCTTATGCATCTTAAAACAAAGAAAGTTTTTATTACGATGTCGCGAGCTTCGGTATTCCGGATATTTATTTTGGCCGAGAGGGTTGTTATGTTGTATTTCTGATGATAAGACGATTAGGCGCGCGCGCGCGCGCGCGGGGGGGCGAAGCGAGGCTACTCGAAAATTGTACTAAATCACACATTTAATAGATTAAATAACGTAACGAAGATTACTTTCGCGTGTTTTCCGAACGTTAAGGTGGTCGCTGCGCGATCGCGAGAACGTTGCGGGCGCGCGGAACGTCAAAAGCCGCTCGCGCGGCGCGAGCGGATTTTGACGCTTCGCTTCTTCGATCCGGTTCGTAGGACCGCCGTCGACGCTTTCAATAAGCGACGGTGTCGCGCGGCGCGCGTTGGCTTTTCCTTCGGCGACGACCTCGCACGTCTCCTTTCCCGCAAAGGAAAATATGCGTCGCGTTTGGGCCGTGTCGCGATTTACAAATAGGTCGCCCGTAAGTCGAAATCGCGGGGCGGGCGGGGGGAGGGGGCAGGGTGGAGAGCGCGACCGTCTTCGTTTTCCCTCACTTCCGCGTCCTCCCAAGCAATAGAAGTCGAACGAGCGGTCCACTATAGAAAGCGCCATCAGATTGCTATCGGGAATCGCAACAAAGAATAAGACGGAGAGATAAGGCCATTTACAGAATAAACAAGACATTTATCACCACATTTCTGCGAGAGCTCTCTCGTCCTGCCGGATAAGGTTCGGCCGTTTCGAGGGGCGCGCGCGGCGTCGGCGACGGGGGGGGGGCGTCGCTCGATTTCGAAACGTCGGGCGCGAGTTTCGCGTTTTTAATTTTTAACGGGACGTCCTCGCGCGCGTTTATTAGTTTAGAAAAGCGGCTCCCCGAATTGGCGAGGCCGCATTTTCTAGGCGACTCTCCCGGATTATCCGCGACTTTAATCGCGCGGACACGAACGGCTTTATGCGTTTTTTTTTTAAGCGGAGACCTTTATCGAATTGCACCGAGCGAGATTTTCGGACGGTTTCGGGTAGCTTTTCGTTTTATCCGTTCTTTAGGTAAACGCGGCCCTCGTATGTACGTGTCAGTTCCGGAATTTACCGGTACACTACGTTGCCGAACTAAAGCCGTAACTAACAACGTCGAGGTCCAGTTAATTTAATCGTAATGCGAGGGGTTGGCGGGGGGGTGCAATAACCGATCGGGGTCGACGTGATTTTCATTTTTCGACGTAAATTAAATCGATTGGGAGTGGGAGGAGTTAAATGAGTTAATACGTTGCGTTGTGACGTAATCGTGCTTTTATTCCGTCTCGAACGACCGAAAAAATTTTAAAAAAGAGAAAAAAAGTCGACCTCGATCCGGTTCTGCTCACGTCAATTCGCAATCTCCGGGCGAGATCGTACGGAAAACTGTCACGTATAGAACGTCGATATCGCAAAAACCAAAAATACCCAGCTCCCGTCGAGGTGAATAACATTCTAAACGGTACTCGTCCCCATTAGTATTGACTTGCCGTATAGCGGGAAGGGTTTAGAGAGGAAGTTGCGGTTACCACCTGACGCTTACTTCGCCGCCGATTGTAACGCAGCCTGTTTGTTACTACGCTTGCCTCGTAGAAAATTTGATTGTCACGTAGATTTTACGGAGTAGTCGATCCTTAACTTTCCGAATATTGACTCCGCTCGAACCGATTAAGTCCTAAGGCGCGAATTCGGACCGACGAACGAAATTTCGGTTCCGCGCCGATAAATAGGGGGAAAAAAAAAAGAAATTCGTATGGGCGGGCGGGCAAGTAATAGACCCAGAAATTCCTCGTCGTTCGTCCCTTTTCTCGCTAATTAGTCCCGTATCACTTTATGGCACAAAGACCACTAAGCCTTTCCACTTGATAGTCAAATACTCGATGAAGGCTTAAAATTAAACTACGGAACCCACAGTAACGCTTTGTTACAGTTAAAATTAATGCACGATAATTACGAATGTTATAGATGTGGGTTTGAATGGAACGCGTGTTATATCAAATATCTCCCTAATCATAAGGGACGCGTCCCAATCTTCATTATTCAACTTTAACAGCTTCGCACGGAACGAACTCGGCGCGCGTCAGATTATGAAAAATTAAAGTCGGCCCGGAATTTAAGCAATTTCGGCGAAAAACCAGATATCCCGGAAAATGAAAACGCCCGTCGTGCATTAGACGTTTTTTTTTTTATAATAAACGTAATAAGCGTGTAGTTTTTTTTTGCGGTCTCCCTCTCCGGACGAAATCTCCGAATACGTCGTCATTCGGCGGACGATTTTTTTTTAACGATAGATATTAAATGGGAACGAAATTTTCGTTCGAAATTAAACGTCGAGGTTGTTTATTGAAGAAGTGGAAAGAGGAATCTGGGGGCCCCAATTCTCGCTTACATGACGTACGCAAAAACGACAGGTTTCTATGGAAATCTGTTTGTTGCATTGAAACGCGTGAAGAAAATTGAAACGGGAGTCAACGGGTTGGGGAACTCTTCCAAGTACAAACCTAGAATATTATGCGTAGACGGTCAGCCGTTCGATGGTTATTAACAAAAAAAAGAAAAATTGGCGCTCGATGTACAGTCACGTTCAAAATTAATGAGCCCGGGACATTAATTTTGAACGTGACCGTACGTCAACGTGTTAACGACCGGGTCGTCTGCATGTTCGTCCCGACGATTCGCGTTTAGAATCCCTTTTCGGGCGAACCAATTAATTTTTTATTAATTTAAAGTCGAAAAGGTCATTTTGTGAAATGTTTAAACCCGTGGAAGCTTCCTGTTCGCGCGCGGAATTTATCGGCGCGTTTTAAAAGTCCAACCTAATCTATTTTGTTTTATTTTTATTTTTTGAGAGAGAGAGAGAGAGAGAGAGAGCAGGCGGTCGAAATTCGTTACGGACGTCTTCGGGCGGTGCAGAACTCACGGCCGCCGGGCCGCGCGCGTCCGCCAAAACCGCCATCTTGCGCGAATTGGAACCTAACCTAGTCATCAATTTCGTTTTCTGATTAATTACCTAATTCTTTCTCGCATTTATTTATTTTCTTATCAAAGGTCGAAGTGGGTTGTTTTTTTTTTGGACAGTTCGACAGTTTCGAAATTTCGAGTGTCAACGGCGGTTTGTCGAACGCCATACGACGTACGTTTTGTAAAATGAAATATAGCTTATCCAAACCTGTATGATGTTCACGTCATCGACAAAAAGTTACTTAAATTGTTTATTTGTAATTCGGTTTAAAGTTTGGAAAGTGACATATCAGTATGATGATGTGACATGATGGTATAAAGAAAGACTACAATTTATTAGAACTGTCAAAATACGAGGTGTGAAACGTCATTATCTAGTAACCTTGTATTGATGACATGAACATCATATATACTTCGTCCAAACCGATGTGCAATTCACGTCATCAATAAAAGGTTACTAGATGATGACGTTTCACACAGCGCTGTCACCTCGTACCTCGTATTTTGACAGTTCTAATAAATTGCAGTCTTTCTTTATGCCATGCACAGGTAAATTATCCATAGAATATGTCATTTTCCAAACTTTAAACCGAATTACAAATAAACAATCTAGTAACCTTTTTGATGACGTGAATTGCATATAGGTTTGGATAAGCTATAGAAGACAATAGGGACATTACTAATGCTTGCGATGGTACATCCGAATAAAATTTTAAACGACGACGTCTCGATTAAAAAGTTTATCCGATTTTGTACGGGGCGCGTTTAAAAAGTCTATCGGCATATAACTGACGATCCGGCGCATTTTTCGCTCGTCGGCGATGTTGCGTACCTCGCGCGCACGCACGAAGAATGGCAAGTGACGAGAGGGAATCATTCGAAGTTAAATTGTCGCGTTCAATTTCGAAACTGACGTGCGCCGCGCTCGCGGCAAATACAATAATCGGGGGGGGGGGGGGGTTCGTAAATAACCCTCGCGACCACGTAACGTAAGCGGGCACGTAAACAAAATTCCTACATTATTTATGAGGCGAGAAAAACTCGCCGATGAAAAATCCACGGGACGCGATAAGTTACAAGTGCAAGCAAATCCCCCCACCCCCACCCCACCCCGTTACGGCCCGAAAAAGAAATACGACCGGCGCGGCGCGGCCGCAAACATTTTCAAATCGACGACTTTTATTGCGCCAGTTATTTTAGCGGACGCGGGCAGGGCGCGCGGCGCGGCGTAAATATCAATTTTAATTTTAAATTATATCTCTGCAGGAGATGAATTGCCCGGCAGCGCTAATTCCCTCATTTTAAAACGAAACCGACGGAAAATAAGTTCGCGGCGTAACGTGTAAACAAGTCGAAGATATAAACCGAGGGAGAACTAGAAGCAATTTTAAATCAAGGGTGCGAATGAAGTTTCCGCTTAACACGTCCAAACTTTTACCGGATGACGAGCATTAATCCTAGGAAAACACAAACTTGTTATCTCCGACAGTTCCCGCTTTTCCGCTAGTTCCGCGAAGTATGGCGATGATCAAAGAAGTTTCCTTCTTCGGCTCACCTCGAGCGTCGCGGCGCAAATTTTATTATTTATTTTTTTTTAAGTTAATTTGAACTTTTAAGAGTTTCGATCGATTAGTTGCCGACCCCCGTTTATCTGTATGTATTTACCTTTGCGCGAATTTCGAAAAGTTGCGGCTTAAGACAGCCAGTCGCCAACAGACGCTTCGTTCGCTGCCGCGAACTAAAAAAACGTCGCAACAACAACAACAAAGTTGCGCGTTACATACAATTTTAATTTTCAATCTCGGTTAGATAAGGGGGAGAGGGGGGCTTTGATTGGCCTGCCTCTTTGCACACAGAGATTCGCATAAACACTTCATTTCTCCTTCAAAGATGGCGTCGGCTCGGTTCATAACTAATGGACGAAACTGCACCGACCCCTTTAATTCCTCGCGCGCTTAGTGTTTCAATGCCGTTTCCCTTCGTTGCAATTTACAAAAGAGTTTCACTAGAAAATTCAGGGCCGCGGTTTCCTCGCGGCGAGATTTCCTTCGCCCCCCCCCCCAACCCGAACGATATAAAAATTTTATGACCCCGTTCGTTTAATTTTTCCCTCTTTCCCTTCATTAATTCTAAATAATTAGAATTTGAGTGAGGGCCGTGTTTCGCGGTTTTATGTTTAATTGGAGTTCTCATCTCCGGAGGATTTTCGAGATTTCGAGGTCGCGCGAAGGTTATGCCGCGTTGCTTGTGTTCAAAAAAACAAGCGCATGCACGTGCACGTGCGGCCGCGTTTGATGATACGAGGAGAATGTATAATATAAATTGTTAAATAATATGAGGAGACATCGTGAAAGGCAGCAGACTGTGTGCGACGCTACGCGCGCTTTGAACAACCGTCTTCGCACCTGTTTCGTACTACTTGCCAACTGCTTTCCCGAGAGTCGGTTCCGCGGCTTTGTCTCTCCCTTTGCCGCTTGTCGACAAACTTATTTCGAGTGCGTTTAAGGTTCTGTTTCAGCGCAAATTTACCTGGTTGCGGTGTTTTAACGCGGAACGGGGAAGCGCGGCAATTAAAACAATTGCGAGCTGATTTATTCGTTTCGTCGCCAAAAAAAAAACAAGCTCGTCGCGCATTTAGTTAAACTGTTTTTTCGAAAAAAATCGATCTCGCAATCTGTACGCGCCCTCTACAACGCGCGGAATATTTGCAAGCTATATTCGTTCGACGAAAGGACGTTCTCGCGACAGAGTGCAGTCGCGCCGTTTCGTTGAAACTGTTTGTTTTGCTCGTGCGACATCTCCGCAAGTCCGAGTAAACAAAGTTTTACTACTTTTTTTTTAACGCTGGCGTTTATAGAGAGAACGGCATTCGCAACACGAAACATTTCTTAGATCTCAGCTGAAGAATGAAAAATTTCAAACCAGCAAAGGATATTTTATGATTCGTGGCGCGTTAAACGTCTTAATAGCTTATAATTTTAAGGAAAAATTAAGGGTTCGTCGGCACGTGAAATATGATACTTCGGAGAATGGTCCGGTTGCGGTGCAAGTCATCTGTTTGGCGCAGCTGCCTCGAAAAGTCAAAATAATGGGTGGGTGTAATTACGCGAAGAAGTCCGTTCGCGTTCGGAGACTCGATTAAATGTCAAATATATTCGAAATCAATCGTAAATGTCGCGAATCGCCAACGTTGGACTGGAAATACGCAAGTCGACAACATTAATTTTGCACACGACTGTATACAGTGGAGCCTTGAGCAAAACAAAGCAACGCCTCGAGACTCGAACTGTGAAAAACAAACGCGGCCGATGGTCCACGAATCAAACGTTTTGTCATTCGAAACGGGGCTTTTCGCAATCGAGGCTTGAAGCGCCACTTTAGGCGGAGGCACAAGTGCAAGGCTAAACTGTGTGCGTCGCCAACAAGTAAGAATTCGAAAAGAGGCTTGACGCGCCACTTTAGTCGTTGTTTGAGTCGAGGCTGCAATATGTACAGCAATATCAGCAGCGGCTCGAGCAAGAAATCGAACGCGTTTGTTTTTCGAAATTAGGTTTTTCACAGTCGAGGCGTGAGGCGCCACTTTAGGCAGAGGCATAATTCCGAGGCTCCACCGTGTGCGTCCCCAGAAAGTAAGAATTCGAAAAGCGGCTTGACGCGCCACTTAAGTCGCTGTTTGAGTCGAGGCTCCACTATGAACCTATCCAGCAACGGCTCGAGCAAGAAATCGAACGCGTTTGTTTTTCGAATCGAGGTTTTTACAGTCGAGGCTCGAGGCGCCACTTTAGGTGGAGGCACGAGTGCGAAGCTTCACTCTATGCGTCGCCAGCAAGTAAGAATTCGAAAAGAGACTTGACGCGCCACTTTAGTCGTTATTTGAGTCGAGGCTCCACTATGTACGTACCCAGCAGCGGTTCGAGTAAGAAATCGAACGCGTTTGTTTTTCGAAACGAGGCTTTTCACAGTCGAGGCGTGAGGCGTCACTTTAGGCGGAGGGATAAATCCAAGGCTCCACTATGTAAGTACGCAGCAACGGCTCGAGCAAGAAATTCAACGCGTTTGTTTTTCGAATCGAAGTTTTTCACAGTCGAGGCTTGAGGTGCCACTTTAGGCGGAGGCATAAGTCCGAGGCTCCACTACGTACGTACGCAGCAACGGCTCGAGTAAGAAATCGAACGCGTTTGTTTTTCGAAATTAGGTTTTTCACAGTCGAGGCGTGAGGCGCCACTTTAGGCAGAGGCATAATTCCGAGGCTCCACCGTGTGCGTCCCCAGAAAGTAAGAATTCGAAAAGCGGCTTGACGCGCCACTTAAGTCGCTGTTTGAGTCGAGGCTCCACTATGAACATATCCAGCAACGGTTCGAGCAAGAAATCGAACGCGTTTGTTTTTCGAATCGAGGTTTTTACAGTCGAGGCTCGAGGCGCCACTTTAGGTGGAGGCACGAGTGCGAGGCTTCACTGTATGCGTCGCCAGCAAGTAAGAATTCGAAAAGAGGCTTGACGCGCCACTTTAGTCGAGGCTCCACTATGTACGTAGCCAGCAGCGGCTCGAGCAAGAAATCGAAGGCGTTCGTTTTTAGAAACGATGCTCGAGGCACCACTTGTTTGAGTCGAGGCACGAGTCCGCGACTCATCATAACTAACAGGAAAACCCTTGGTCGTAATTAAATGGGCACGCAACGATCACTTACAAGTCCCAAACATTTCGGTACACATTTCCAACCGTCCGCGATAATATTTCGACATTTACATTGGCAAATTGAACGACAAAACAAATTGTTTGTCAGTCGATGCAATCTGTCGATCGATTACGAAACATCGCGCATAATGTTACATGAATATCTAATCAAAATTTCTGTTTGCGTAGCGAATCGACGAATCTACATAATTTCGACGGTTCAATCTGTGTGTGTACGACACACGTATGACGTGTGCGATTTATCGACGGTGATTCCGAATCGCCCCCGCGCGCCGCCCCGAAAATTTATCGCAATTAATTTTATGCATAGGATAACCGGTCCCTCCCCCCCCCTCCTCCTCCTCCCGCCGCGTGGAAAAATCGGTTAAACCTGTTCGCTATCGGATTGACATCGCGCCGCTCATATTTAAAAGAGCAATAATTTACCCGCCTCGGAGAGTAGTCCTTATTCACGTTGTAACAAGGTAAAAAGCGATCCTGAAAAATTACGTCTTACTTCCCCGGAGTCTCATTTCTCTTCGGAACGCGCTTTGCTACGCCGAACGTGGAATTTAATCCGGCACGCCGCACTTTATGGCCATTGTTGCTGCAGAGGTTCGTCTCGTCATCCGTCCATGCGTTTGGGAACATTACCCTGACAGATGCTCGTGCCCCCGCTATCAATTATGGCCTGGGGGTTGGCTGGGGTGAAATATGCCCAGTACAGGCCTGAAATATATATATATGCGCTCCCGTTTCTACGTTTAAGGACTGCAGGTGAGCGCGTCGGCGGCCCCGCCGCCTTATTTATAACCGATCCCCACATAGATTTCGAAAGATTCGCTATACGGGGTTAAAAATGTCCTTGCTCTTTCGGATTAATAATTAAGGGTCGGTGATTTACTTTCGGGCCGAACGGCGCCCTAAAAGACAATTCCATATATTTCCACCGGGAATTTTTCTCTCCCCCTTTTTTTATCGTTTTCGTTCGAGTTCCGGGCTGAAAAGCAAAAAAAAAGACGAAATTGATTTGTTCCATCGCGTATGATGGATGACAGAAATTGCCGTGATCGAAATTGCGACGGACAGGCCGAATTTCCGACCTCCGTCTCTTGACCCCCCCCCCCTCCCCCCGATGGATATCGAATGCCCAATAATTCATTCCGACGCCATCTGGGCGACGCAGATAGTGCATATTAACTATCTCTACTAGTTTTCGATATTCTCGCTCGCCACCTTCCCGTATATTACGCGTAATGTACTCGACGACTAAAATCGGATATTGAATAGTATCAATTACGGCGAAAACAAAGGGGCGCGCGCTCGAACGGGGGAGAGGATGCGATAGCGAACGGCATTTCCCAAGATATCGCAGGTTCCGCTTCCGTTGGAGTTTGACAGTGGAGCGCCTACGAGAGATCCCATTGTATGCAGAACAGATGCGGATAAGCGGTTTTAGCGTTGGTATTAGCGATACACGGCCCTTTGATTGACCCGCTTTTGTCTTAACGCGCCGCTTCGCTTTATCAAATACCTCAATTAACAATTTTCCTTACATGTTTCTCTAATCTCCAAGTACGTTTTCTCCCCGACATGAAATTCGCGCAATTCATGCCGCGCCTGTTTCCGTCGCCTTGTTCGTTTACGCGCGCTGAACGTGCCGCGCCAGATTTTGACGTTTCCGCACGCCGCCAGCGTCAGAGATGCCGGTGGTTTTCTTCAACTTTTGGAAATTGAACTTAAAGTGCCGAACGTTAAAACAAAACGGATTTTCGATCGGCATTATAGTAATGCAAAGCGACTCGTTCGCGATAACGAGCGCGACTCGTCCTTAACAGAAAAGGGCGACTCCTAATCGAACTTTACGTGCGCCGTAACAGCGTCGCGTCGTTAATTTAGCAGCCGTAACCGGAAACGTTAAGTACGCGGCGAAATGGCGACGGGCCATTAAAATCGTACCTAAGCAACGTCAAAATCTTGATGAAGGCATTCGAATTCGACCAAATTTCGCGGACGCAGTCCTCCACTTGTTTCCCACAAAACAAGTTTCGCGAACACTGTTACCTTAAGGGGGCCGTTTTCTGGGAACAATCAACGCCCCGCATCTCAAAAGCAGCACTTTTGCGAAAAACTTTGAAAATAGAACAACACTTGTGGTTTTCCGGAACTTCGAAAAAAGCGCCGTCCAATATGTCGAGAATTATGAGGGTACGATAATGCGGGCGCGGACAGTAACGGGTGCGACTTTACTTTTTTTTTACGGTTCGAAAAAATGTTTTGGTCAGGTTGGGCGAGGCAAGCCGAGCGGTTACGTTAGGGCAGGCGAGAAGGGCAGTTAGAGACCGACGCGGGCAAGTTTCGAGGACGGGTTGGACGCGAATCGATAAAAGCGAACGCGAACAAACGCGGAAGAGTACGAACCAGCGCGACTAAACGCGAACGAACACGAGCGAACACGACCGAACGTCAAATACGACGAAAAACTAAAAACAAACCGCCGCAAATAAAAATTCGCAGTTACCTAAGCGCGACGTCTCGCTCGTGCCATAAACAGTACGACTCGTCTATATAAAAATATGCGCGAGCGGTAATTCAACGTGCGATCCAATTCCGCAAACTCGCGGACTTCCCCGTATACGATTTTGATGCCGAATCCTTAGTAAAAACAAAAAAAAATATGACCAAATCCGCCCGAATCTGCCGCACCAGCACAACGCAACAAAAAAAGTATACGAATGTAAAAGCGACAGATTAAAAAGTTGCCGCAGAAAAACATAATTGAGTTTTAGAGTGATAAACATAAAATATTGTGATTTTGCGCAATAAATAAATGTATATATCTACTTTATCTCGGGAACTTCGACGTTTTTATTCTTTCTAAGTATTGTGTCGGTGTGGCAGATTTAAGGGTTAGTTTTTAATTTTTTACCGCGACAATACCGGAACATAAGTATTAAACGTAAAACTGCAAAACCACGACGAATTAATTTATTTGACGTTTCGTCGTTTTTATTCTTTTTCGGTGTTGTGTCGTTGCGACGGATTTGAGGGGTAGTTGTTTTCGCAACTAAGGGCGGATCAACAATTTCATAAAGTTCTAATTTATCGAAAGTTTCGATGTTTCTTATATTTTTAAGTGTTGCGCCGATGTTATTGGTTCGGGGGTGGTTTTCTTTCCCTTGTAATTCCCCTTGTACCGGGGTTTATTAGGTGAAGTAACATAATCACCAAGCACCAATTTAACAAAAATTTCGTTGTTTTTATACATTTATTTAAGGATCGTGCCGGTGCAGCGAATATCGGGGCGGTTGTTGCGTGCTAATGGTGAAGAAACAAGATCGGAATGCAAGTAAATGTAAAGGAACAAAACCATCAAGCCCTAATTTACCAAATTCGAAGTTTAAGTTAGATAATTTTGTAATTTGTAGGTGTTGTGCCAACTTAGGAATTATGCGGGGGTGGTCGTTCTCGTACTAAGGGTGGAGCGACAATATTTCCGAAAGTTCTTATTTATCAAAAATTCGGACGTGTTTATGGTTTTTAAGCGTTGTTCCGGCGTCGCAAGTTTTGGGGTAGGTTTTTTTTCGTACTAAGAAAGGGTGGACCGATAAAAACCGGAATGTACTTACATTCCCGGTTATATTCGTTTACTCAAACGTTAAGCAACAAAATCATAAAGCACGTTTCTGTAACTTGTAAATGTTGCGCTAGCTAAGGAGTTATAGGGGTGGGTTAATCGTACTAAAGGCGAAACAACAAAAACCAGCTTTAACGCAATAAAATCAGAAAGCTCTAATTTATCAAAAATTTCGACGTTTTTATGCGTTTCAAACGTTGGACTGGTGGGTCTGGTTTTGGGGTAGCTGTCTTCGTACTAAGGGAGGGTGGGCGGCTCATAAAATCGGAATGTAAGTACATTCCCGTTACATTCGTTTACTTAAATGTTAAGCAACAAAATCATAAAGCACTAATTTATCAAAAATTGTTACGTTTCTGCAGCTTGTGCTGGCTAAAGAGTTAAGGGGGTACTAAGGGCGAAACAACATAATCGACATGTAACAAAACGTAACGCAACAAAATCAAAAAGCACTAATTTATCAAAAATTTCTACGTTTTTATGCGTTTTAAGCGTTGCGCTGGAGCGACAGGTTTTGGGGGTAGTCGTTTTCGTACTAAAGGAGGGTGGAAGAATGAAACCAGAATGTACCTACATTCCAATTACATTCGTGTACTTAGATGTTAAGTAACAAAATCACAAAGTTCTAATTTACGTCAAAAACATTATGTTTCTGTAACTTGTCGGTGATGTGTTAGTTAAGGGGTTATAAGGGCGGTTTTTCGTACTAAGGGCGAAACAACAAAATCGACATGTAACAGAACGTAATGCAACCAAATCAAAAATTACGACGTTTTTATGCGTTTTAAGCGTTGCGCTGGTGCGGCAGGTTTTGGGGGGTAGTCGTTTTTGGACGAATAAAATCGGAATACTCTTACATTCCGGTTACATTCGTATACTTAGACGTTAAGCAACAAAATCACAAAGCTCTAATTTACCTCAAAATCATTATGTTTCTGTAACTTGTCGGTGGTGTGCTAGGTAAGGGGTTATAAGGGCGATTTTTCATACTAAGGGCGAAACAACAAAATCGTCATGTAACAGAACGTAATGCAACCAAATCAAAAACCTTTAATTTATCAAAAATTACGAAGTTTTTATGCGTTTTAAGCGTTGCGCTGGTGCGGCAGGTTTTGGGGGGTAGTCGTTTTTGGACGAATAAAATCGGAATGTACTTACATTCCGATTACATTCGTGTACTTAGATGTTAAGTAACAAAATCACAAAGCTCTAATTTACCTCAAAATCATTATGTTTCTGTAACTTGTCGGTAGTGTGCTAGGTAAGGGGTTATAAGGGCGGTTTTTCGTACTAAGGGCCAAACAACAAAATCGACATGTAACAGAATGTAACGCAACCAAATCAAAAACCTCCAATTTATCAAAAATTACGACATTTTTATGTGTTTTAAGCGTTGCGCTGGTGCGGCAGGTTTTGGAGGGTAGTCGTTTTTGGACGAATAAAATCGGAATATACTTACATTCCGATTACACTCGTGTACTTAGATGTTAAGTAACAAAATCACAAAGTTCTAATTTACCTCAAAAACATTATGTTTCTGTAACTTGTCGGTGGTGTGTTAGGTAAGGGGTTATAAGGGCGGTTTTTCGTACTAAGGGCGAAACAACAAAATCGACATGTAACAGAACGTAATGCAACCAAATCAAAAACCTTTAATTTATCAAAAATTACGACGTTTTTATGCGTTTTAAGCGTTGCGCTGGTGCGGCAGGTTTTGGGGGGTACTCGTTTTTGGACGAATAAAATCGGAATATTCTTACATTCCGGTTACATTCGTATACTTAGACGTTAAGCAACAAAATCACAAAGCTCTAATTTACCTCAAAATCATTATGTTTCTGTAACTTGGCGGTGGTGTGCTAGGTAAGGGGTTATAAGGGCGGTTTTTCGTACTAAGGGCCAAACAACAAAATCGACATGTAACAGAACGTAACGCAACCAAATTAAAAATCTCCAATTTATCAAAAAGTTTTAAGCGTTGCACTGACGCTGCAGGTTTTGGTGGTAGTCGTTTTCGTACTAAGGGAGGATGGACGAATAAAATCGGAATGTACTTACATTCCAGTTACATTCGTATACTTAGAAGTTCAGCAACAAAATCACAAAGCTCTAATTTAACTCAAAATCTTTATGTTTCTGTAACTTGTCGGTGGTGTGCTAGGTAAGGGGTTATAAGGGCGGTTTTTCGTACTAAGGGCGAAACAACAAAATCGACATGTAACAGAATGTAACGCAACCAAATCAGAAACTTCTAATTTATCAAAAATTACGACGTTTTTATGCGTTTTAAGCGTTGCGCCGGTGCGGCGGGATTTGGGGTAGTTCTCTTCGTACCGAGGACGAAGGCCTCTCTTCGAACGAGGCGCTTAACCATCGGCCTCGCCGCCCCCAAAAATCCACAATTAAACCCCCTGCATCGTCCCCGGCAACGACGAACCAATTCCAACCGTTCCACGGCCGATTCGTCGTCGGAGTCGTATTGGACTTGACAAAAATTCCCCGGACGTGTTCCCGTTTAACTGTCGCGCGTAAATGTAAAATCCGTTCCAATTACGTTTTCGTCGCAACGTTTCGGCCGAGCAGATTGATCAATAAAATTTAGTTATCGGGACCTTAAATATAATAATAGCGCGCGAGTCCTAATGTTTCAAAACGCATTTTATGTCGGCGACGTTATGGCTCGTAAAAAAAAACCGTCGAATTAACAATATTTTAGTACACGGGTACCCCGTGGTGCCTTGTTTTCGTGTATTAGTCGTGATGCCGAATTAATCGGGGACATGTATATTTTCTTTTATTTGGGGGGGGGGGGTGTCGTTGCGAATCCACCTGCGACGAGTGCGAATTTCCGGGACCGTAAAATTTTACGAAAAGGAGTTTTAAGGGCGTCCGCTGTCCGCCGGTAACTATGAAAGGTTGTTGTTTGTTTTTTTTTTGGTAAAGAAAAAATAAGGACCGTTAAAAACTTTTTATGGGCAGTAGTTGTCGACTCGGGGGAAATAACGGAACTTCCTGAAAGAAAATTACGCGAAGAGCGGAGCGATGTTTAAGTATAAGAAATTATCTCTCCGGTTATCTTGCTGGTCGTATAAAATTCTCGCCGTTCCCGTTGAAACGGGCGACGTAACACAAAACTCGGGGCGCACCGACTAGCACGTGGGGTTGTCGTTTGCATACAACCTCCCGCCCGCCCGCCCGCTCGCCACCCCGAGGCTGTTTGTTTCGTTTTCGAGTGCAACTAATTCGCCGGCGCCCGAGAAAAGGACGGAATCGTCGCGAAGTAATACGGCGGCAATAATTTCGGCTAACGGCCCGATGCCCGATACGAATCAAATCATCCTCGGATTTTAGCCGGGAGGTGTTTCGGGGTTGTTTTAATGTAAGCTTTTAGCTACGATACACAAAATACCAACTTAACTTTGTCTTTGTCGCGTAGCCGACGCGCAACGAAGAACTGATATGTACATTAAACGGTAATAAACCGTTGCCACTTTAGAAATTGACTGACAATACCGACGGTCGAGGGGTTGAGGGCGGGGGGGGGGAGACTGTAACGGCGCCACATTATAAGCTGCAATTAAAACGTCTTCCTTAAATTAAGTTGAATCACGTAAAATAATTCACAGATGTTCTTAATGGTTTGTAATTATAACGAGAATACGCAATAAATGCAATTCAAAAGAGGATTAAAAAAAATTTACGAGGAAGTCACGCAGATGCTACTTAGAATGGGTGTTTGCTTAAATTCTAATTAGATCGCGAGAATTAGGTTTTGCTTCACGAGACAAATCTAATAGATTTAGCTCTGGCGGCGCGCAAGAATGAAAAGGCTCTCCTTCTAAACGATGAGAATAATACGGCATTGTTCGTTGCGCCATTATAAATGCATTACTTCCGAAATTCACATATTACCGACGTAAGGACCGCCGGAACAATGACTCATTAATTACGTGGAAATGTGATTCGCGAAAGAGGACGCGACCGGCGCGACTGCGTGTTTTACGCGCGACAAAAAAAAATTCGGACGTCGCCAAACGACCATTTTGCCCCTTCCGCAATTAAATTCGACGAACTCGAAATTGTCTTTTGTTACCGTTAGGCGCGCACTTCGAATTTATTTCGAATTTCGGCCGGTCAAGTGACGAAATTACCGCGACCGACCGACGTAACTGTAAGTCGTTCTATAGTGCGTCGCCGGTTATTATTATTATTATTATTACTTGTTTTTTTTTTAAATCACGATATAATGTAAAGTCGCACTTACCGAATAGAAGACGTGGTTCTCGTTTACGAGGACGTGAATTCTTCATAAAAGTTCCCGCGAGCGGAACGCGGACGGTCTTAATAATCTGAAAAAAAAAAGAAATAATCAAGATTTTTATTACCACGTTTATTTAATTCAAGAACGGGCAAAACTTTTGTCGAATCGCAACGTTTTTATCTTTATTTTTTTCTCGTGCGAACGCGCCGAACAATGGAGGTTTTACTACTACTACTACTACTATTAGTATCACGATGGCTTTATTAACTGAAAGTAAACCGATTAACAGTGCTCGTTGTGGAGCGTTTGAATTGCTTTCGCGTTGCCTTTGCGTTTTTTAAAATTTGGAACGATCGCGACTCGTTTTCGCGGTAGCCTCGGACCGCCAAAGTTAAACGGCGTCGGGCGCGGCCGGTACTCGGACGGGCGACCGTTCCGCGAACGCCACGTGTACGTGCGGCGAACCCCACGACGTCTATTTGATCAACGAAATACCAGGAGAAATCCTGTAGTTGGCAGAGAATAGCCTTAAGTGCAAGTACCCAAGAAAAATTTGGTTTGTGGTAGTAAAAAAAAAACAACTTCCTGAAGTGAAATCAATGGTTGTGCGTATGTAAATAAAGCGGTACATCTCTTAGAACGCCCTGTATATAGTTTAATATATTAAACGCAAAAAATTATGCAGGCACAATAGTGACTTTTTTCTAAACTGCACCACCAAACTAATTGTATTCCACGGTTTTTTTTGCCCTTTAACCTTGCTATTATTTTTAACGTGGTTTTTCACAAAAAAAACCAATAGGAAACGGCGTTGCCTGGCATTCCTCTGCTAGTTAACATAGGAATTTCCCTTACCGATACAGCTGAGAAAACGTTCACTTAAGTCGAGTCAAGGTTCAAAGGTCAAAGTTAAGGCAATCTAAGAAAAATGCGGCCGTAGAAAAGCAAACAAGGTCAGTTAGAGGTTAAATATGATGAGACTAGATTACGCACGGTTATTTAAAGGTCGTACGAGGTCAGGCGAGATACGACAAAGCTAGTAAAAGGACAGAAGACGAAATAGACCATAGTTTATACTAGAGAGGTTAATTAATTCCAGACAAGATCAGTAAAAAGACCGTACAAATAAAAACCGTGAATATCAACATAAACTCGAACGTGGTCATTATCAACAGAACAACAGGAAAAGGTTGTAGATGATCAAAAAAAATGCTAGAGGTCGAGAAGGCGAGCAAAGACACCGTAGAAGATCAAACAAGGTCGGTGGTAATAGATCTGATGGATACGTTGACGAAATTAAGATAATAAGTGCACAAAAAGTCGTAGAAGATCGAACGAAGCCGAAAGGTAGGCAAAAAAATCAAGGTTATCGGAATGTCAAAGTTAAACGAGGTCGGACAATGCACCAACGTCAATTAAAGGCCGCATAAAGTTCGATAAGGTCGCTAAAAATGAGGGAAAACGCCGAGCGAGGTCAGTCGAACGAGATCGGCAAAAAAGGTCAGAATTCCGACCGGGCCGAGCAAAGTAAACCGGTAAACGGTCAGAAGATTTGCCCATTTTCCAGCCAGAGCCTATTTTTCCAAAAAAATTTTTACGCGGGGGCCCCGTTTCGATTTCGGATTAAAAGGCCGCCCCGCGAGGCTGGGCATTTGACGTTTTCGACCGGTAGGCGCGCAAGTCGTCGACGCGGCTACGACTTCGAGGTTCAAGATTCGGACATTATTGCCGATTTTGTTCAATCACATTCCGATCCCGTTGATTGTACAAGTTCGACGAAATCGAGGTTAAGTTTTTCGACGAGATCGACGTTCGAGGTCGAAATAACAACATCCGCGGAAACGCGCCGAGCGTCGGATCGAAACGGGCCCGTAAAAAAATATCTCGAGCTCGCGCTTCGGGTTCGAAAAAAAAAAGAGAAGGTTTTGCGCCGAGGACAACGAGCGAATCGAGGCGCGCGGCGCGTTCTCCGATACGAACTAACATAAATGGCCGGTAACGATTTCGCTCCAGATCGAACGACTTTATCCGCGACAATTTATCGGTTTATGTCGCCGGTTTGCTTAACGAAACCGGTCGGAGTCGACCGGTTAAAAAATTTTTTTTTTTAAACTGTCGCGTTGTACTCGCGCTGTTGTTCGCCCAGACGAACGCGGAAAAATACAGGAGTTGGGGGCGGCCGCTATCAGTTTTGATAACCATGTAAATTTTCGGCATTCGCGGCACTATCTGCCGTCATTGTTTCCGTCGAGATTAATGTTGGTTTTCAAGTTTCTAAAAAAAAAAGACAATTTAAATAATAAAACGCACACTGGCTCCATTTGTTTTGTATGAGCCGAGTTCATTATGCCGCGATAATAAATCCTGAAGATTACTTTAGAAATCCTGGAAAATTCGTGGACTCTTATATTACATTTGCGCTAGAGATCCCGAAAGCTAACAGCTTTACAAATAACGCGCATTAATAAAAATTTACCGGCGCTCTCCCCGTTCGCGCGCGTTCCTCCCCGTTTTTGTCGAATTTCGCCCCGTCGGTTCGCGGGAAAATTAAATTTTCGAGAGGGATGGGGGCTCGGACGAGGTCGGTCGGAGTTTTTTCGGAGAATTCGTGATTTTCGCGCTGCCTCGTACGCGCGCCGCACGCGTCGAATTTTTCCGGGGGGCGGTTATTAAGAGAAGCGGCAGTAAAAATAAACAGGGTTTCCGGAAGGATACCCTTCGGTGCAACCGAGTATCTCGAACCTCATCAATATTTAAAGCCCCAAATCCAGCCCTGTTTTCACTCGGCCAAAGTTTCGGGACGCATAACTTAGGAAATCTCTGCTCAAAGTCTGATTCCCCGGACAATACCAGCGCGCCGTCTTGATAGATTGGATCTCGTAATTACAAAGGACGCGTATTTTATCAAACTTAACATACGTCCGGATTCTCGTGTTTTTGGACCGCTAATCCGGCCGCGAATCGGGGCCGTCTCGTTCGCTCCCGACGGACGTGCGCGAAAAATTCGATCGGGATGCGGAAGTTTCTTCCTGCGTAATATATTACATCTCCGACTTGGATTTGTTTTGAGCGTACCGAAATTTACTTACTTCGTTCGTCGGATTCGCGCAATCCATTTTCCGACTAATTAGCGTTTATCGAGTCGTCGGGGGTCCGACCGACCGCGACCGGGGGCGAGGGGGTGAAATTACGACGCGACGCGACGCCCTAAAAGAATCAAAGTTCAATTTTAACAAACTGATATAATTAATGAAGGCAACAAGTGGATAGGAGAGCCGGTTTATGACGGATTTAAATTAACCCCCCCACACACACACACACACTCACACACACGCGCGCACATCAAGCTCCGAGTACCTTTGACCTGCAAACGTTAGAGTTAATGAATGCTCGAACGCTCGAAGCGTGTGTATGTGAAGTGGAATAAAATCATCAAAGCTAATCCAAACGGAAACTTGTAGATTTTCCGATAATCACCATCGGAATGCAAATATGCGCAGTAAGCTCTGCAGTTTTTGTTAACTCTCGCGACTAATGCGGATCCAAATCGGATTTGAAAGGATTACATTTGCGTCCCAGCTGAAGATCGTAAAAATGGGCGGGGGGGGCCTTAAAATCGTCGCAACAAGTTTCCTTCCCCGGCTCCTTTATATCGTAAACAATAAGATAAGCTAACGAGGGCAAATTAGATGAAGCCCTCGAATTGCCCGTTAAAACGCGACAAAGTCGTCGAGCATTGTCTCGCAACGGTATGTCGGCGACTTCCGCAAGAACTGCATTTGCATTTTACTGCGGCGAGGGGAAAAGTGGAAATTGATGTTCTGGGAAACGACTCCGCCGCACGTCGACCGCCCATCCGCGTACCGTTGCAGTTTTATCTCTTCCACAATCTGTTCCCGCGGATTTTTTGCAATATGCAAAGCGTTCGGCGCTCCTTCGGCTTAACGCGAAGAGGTTCATTTTAAATTCCCTCGGAAGTCGGCTCGTCGCGCGAATTTGCGTTTTATGCAGGCGGGAATGCGCGGCGCCCTCGTTTACGACGGGATTACCTGTTAAATTTTCAAAACGCGCCCGGAAAGTCTATCTCGCACGACGACTACGTGACGGCAATTTCTCTGCCGCGTCGCTTGGGACGGGGACCGAAAAAAAAAAGAGAAACCGCCCTTAAACCCGGGGCGAACGCGAGTTCCACGGACACTTTGAACGTTGCTCGAAGTACTCGGATCGCCGTCTTCCGCATTATCAGCGAAAACGGCGCATTTCGGCGACAATTACGAAGAGAGACGTACGATAGAGAATTTTTCGATGATTCTAACGCACGTTTCACATCGCCGATCCGACAGTTATTAACGGAGATATTCGCGTTTAAGTGTTTTGATCGGGCGCCATTTTGAAGTATTTTCGAATTAACGTCGCGGCAACAAGTCGCAGGCGGCTGCGACTCTCACAAACAAACAAAAAAACGTTAGTGTTAGGCAACTTTTTTTTTGACTTGACGGGAAATATTTTTGCGATCACCGATAAGTCGTGATAGACGTGGTAATCGGGCACGTACTCGAAATGCTCGTAGCCCCCCCCCCTCTCGCGACAGTTTTATTTCGCGTAGATATTCGTTGAACGCGCAGCGAACGCGCAAAATGCACGCAAAACGCGTCCGGAAACAAGCGATCGCGACAATTTTTAGGTCGGCCTTTCGCGTTTCGGTCGAACCATCGCGTCCGGATGCCCGTTTAATTCCAAAACAAAAAACAAACGACAAACGAACGGAAATCGCGCGTCTTCGCTTGTTTCCGTCGCCTTCCCCGAATCTACCTGACGTTCGAACAAGACAACAACGGTCCCCGATCGGTTCCCGAAAGATTAACGATCCGTAAAAGGGCGTAACGAGCAATCCGGCTCGAAGGACCTCGTGAAATCTAAACTCTTTGACTTTCCAGAGCGATTTAGTCAGTTTGCTAATTAAAAAGTACGTGAAGCGCCGCTCGACAGCGAAATAAAAAAAGAACCGATCGATAATGATTGCCACGCGATAACGTTCGTTGCGGCATTGCGTCGAAGAAAAATTAACGGCGGACGACGGGAAGATCGATGTTTCCGTTCGGGCGGCCGTCGTGCATAAAATTACGCATTTAATTTTCGGGCGCGCACCGATCAAATTTTAATTTTAAGCAATAATTATCGCGTTTGTCGAGATCCGCCAAATTAAAACAATAGAATTTGAAGATTAGGTTTGAATAATTTTTCACTTCCCGTTTTCGGGCGCGGTTCCCAGACAATCGGCGACTCGGGAGACAATTCGTTATTTGTCAGGTGGCTTAATTGTATACAATCATTTTTTTCTTTCTTTCATCAAGTACGTCCTCTAATTATACGGAGCGGTTTAAAAATCACCGAAGGATTTCAAGGTTTTTAGCAATTTCCATTTTAGATTTTTCGTTCAGACAAATCCGCCACATTATTTGCCCGACGAAGAAATTCTTTCGCGCAAGAATTTTTCTCGTCCCGAACCATTGCGATTCAAGAGCGAGTCGTGTGCGGCGATAAGTTGTTTAGCCTACGCGTCATAATCGACGACTCGTAGTTCGCGGATTTTCGACGTTCGGGTAAGTTCGGCCAAAAACTTATATAAACAGCCGGTAACGGTTCAGTTCCAAATTACTTTAATACGATTAACGGCCTTAAAGTGTTGCGACATAAAAGCGACGACACGTGAAACGCACATTCGCGCCCGGCGACGTTACGAACAATTCGGAATCGTTCGCGATTAATCGTTAAATTCGTGTATTTTGCTTTTCGAAGTCGAGAACGGCGCCGTAAAGGGCAATAACAACAATCGAACGAATTCGATAAGAGTATAAAACGAAATCTGGACGCACTCCGGTTCGCACAAATGCCGTGATAAAAATTGTATTCCAAACGTACACGTACCAGTTGCTGCTCGAGGAGGGGGGGGGGTCGAGATAAAAAAATTGAATGTGAATTGAATGACATCGGCCACGTTCCTTATTAGATATCTGTCTACGGTCCCGGCTAGAAAAACGAACCTAAAAGCACGTACTTAAAACACGTCTAAACTAGCAACGTTTGCGCGGAAAACTAAGCAGTCCCCCCCCACCCCTCACTCTCTCGCTCCGCGGCCCCGACTGCGAAAAGAATTATAAAAAGACGAGGGCCTCCGCGCCACCCCCACCGACTAGAAAACTAGGTTATACGGAAGTTGTACAAGTCCAAACGCCGCATCCAAGCTAAAAAAAATATGTTACCGTCAAACGCGAGGCTTTTGTCAAATATACCAATTTTAAGAGGATTTCGTGCACCTGATTCCGCGCCAAATGAAATTGAAATCGGACACGCTCGGATTAAATGGATCCGGGAAATCGCAAAAAGGTTATTGTGGACTAAATGTCGTAATGCGAGCTGTAAATTATTACAAAATGACCTTATAAAGCGCAATCTCTAGACGCGGACATCAGAATCCGGGCAATTTCTTCTCGTAATTCGAGGTTTCCTTGCCGTCGTGGCCTGGGGGGGGGGAACCAAGAAGAGGGCGTAACGCACATAAAGCGTCGCCGGCTTAAGTTGGCGGCTCTTGAGCGCGAGGGGCGAGAGACTAAGACGCCGCTACATTATAGAGTTATCCGCCTCGGCTCATTGTCGACTCCGGAGACTGTGATAAATACACGGGGGCAACCACGTAACTCATTATCTTGAGATACTAATTACACCCTATCTTACTTTTGCTCCCCCAGAATAAACGAGGTGGGATGGCGTGCCGGTTTGATGAACGCGTACCCGAATTGATTTACTACTTTTGCGAAACGCGAATCCGCCAGGATTTATACGTGGTTCTGGCTCGCAAAAACTTATTAATTAATTAAGCGGGGGCTTCTTGCTTGCTTAAGAAAATTAGGATTCTCGAAGTAACTTCCGTAAGAAGGGGCGCGCGTTCCGGGAGAAGAGGAATCGCTGCAAATATTTACTTACAATTGTTTAGGACGATCAATTGCGTTCTAATTAAAGTTTAACAAATCGGCAAATTTCGAGGGGCGAACGGGGCACACGACCGACGCCGACGGCACGTGCCGAGTACCGGCGGACGCTCGCGAGGCTCTAAAGCGGCCGTAAAAATTAATTCGCAGGTGTTTTGGGGACGATTTGCGGACGAACGTCCGGAACTATTAATTAATTCGAAGACGTCCGAAATTTAGGTCTTCGACGCATCAACGATTATTGTTCGCGAGAAGGCGGAGAACATCGAATTGTCTAAACATTTTTTGAATAAAACTTCCCCCCTCCCCTCCCCGCCAAATGCGATCGATATCGTCTTTCGTCTTATTTATTGAGCTTTACGGCGAATATTCGCGTATTACTACAAAAAAAAACCACGCGTCCACTTCCATATTTTTATTTGGTCCTTCGCCGCCGTGGCCGCGCCTCCTTCCGATTACCAACAAGTTGGTTGTCCGAGGCGTTTTCCCGATATTCTCTTCAAAAGTGTCGCGGTCGTGGTGTTTTTCTCAAACAATTTTCTCCACGCCCCCCCTCTACAAACTTCCCGAAATCCTCGGATTTGCGCTTCTGTCCGAAAGTCGATCTCTTGCCCCTTTTTTCACAACACCCCTTGGTGGACGACGGCAGCGATTCGTCAAGATGTTCGGAAACAATTCGTAATTTCGCGTCTTAAGTGTTTTTTTTTTGGGAAAACGAAGAAGAAATTAAGAAACAATTAAGAAACGCCTCGTCCTTCGAATTTCTCCAACGACAACTTCTTATCGTTGGGCACAAAAATCTGTGCGGAAGAGCGACAAAACCAACCGGACGTTGGTTGCTCGTTGTTTTCGTCAACGAAGCGAGGCGAAACGAAAGAGGACGATCGACGGAAGAAGATCTTCAAACTCTCACCGGCCCGATATCGTCACGGGGCGACGCGGAAACTGCGCCCGTTCCTTCAAATGGCGGCGGAAGCGCTTCTGCCCAAAAAAAAGCGCATCGTCGTCTACGTTGACGAAGACGACGAGTTGTTATTATGACATGGCATCCGAGGCAAAAGTGGCGGCACAAAAACAGCGGATTGACGATCATCGGGCGGTGATCGGAATGCTCGTCGCGAGACCCGAACTGTTTTCACGAGCAAACATCGTGGCCGAGCGCCGCCGATTGTGATCGTAAACGTTCGTGCCGACACAGGGTGTTCGTAAGTCGATTGGACGTCGAAGACGTGCGTTTCCGAGATACGGGACGTTTTCGAACCTTCGACCGCTACCCGTATATCGGGAACTGAGCGTTTTCGGACACGCGTTCACGGGAACTTTTCGTCTTAATTCGACGCGAATACGCCCCCCTCCCTCACCCCCTCAAGCCCCCCCTAACGCCAAACGAGAAACGATTCAGATCTAAAATTCCCGCCAGGAGTCGCACAATCAACCCTACGCGAAACAAACTTCATCGCCGCAAACTAATTAACATCGAAAGCGATACTTACGCTTTCCGCAACGCTAGCTCGCATAATTCCGAACAAGACGACGACGACGACGAGATCGATATATTAAAAGTAAATTTTGGCGGCTTGTTGATACACTAACACGTCACAAATATACAACGGCGTGTGCAGAAAGTCGTAAATAATTTCAGACAGTTTCCGTAACCGTAAAGCCTCAAACAAAACTGTCGCCGAGATGAAGTGCCGTTTGCCTAACAAGCCGGGGCTCCCCCTCGAGCCGAGAGAGCGCTTAACACGACGCGCGTACACAACCAACATATAATCGTCGAGACGTTTTTAATTTTTTTTTTGGTCGACGCTCGACGCGACCGAGGCTCGCGCGCGCGCCCAGAAAATTTATTTTCGTTTATCAAGTTTCCATTCGGAGAGGGAGGCTTTTTAGAATATTACAACGTTTGTAAAACAGAAACTAGGACCCGATGATGTTTTTTAGAAACACTTTTCAACATCATATTTACTCCCGGTGACAAGTTATTTACGTAGTTTTTCATTTTTATCCGGATGAGTTCCCGTTAGTAAACAAATTTACGTTGCAGTGGTTGAGATGGATGGAAAAGCTTTGTAGGTGGGCGCACGTGTTCGCTCAATACACACACACACACAAGAGGTTAGGTTCATTCTTTTAACGCTTATTCTGATTGAAAGCGATTTTAATTTTAGAATGTTTACACAGTTGCCTTTTCTACGAACAAGCGAGATTATTATTACAACGTTTATTATAAAAATACGCGGACGCTATTATGTTTTTTTTTGTATTTACGTGGACGTGCAGACGGCGGATAGTGAGCAAACGAAAGATACCCGGATCGAAGCGAACTTTTATCGAACGACAATTCGAAATTTATTTCTTGGGCCGCAATTAGATCGTCGAGTTAAACCGAACGTTCACAGGTGGCGCTGTTTCTCGTTCGCCGAAACGCGCCCTCGAACCCGAACTTCGCAAAAGTCGCGGACCAAAAGTGATCCCGAAACGTTTCGATCGAAAAAACAATTCGATTTGTCAAAAGTTCGACGAACCGCACATTTTTGTCGACCAAGACGCGAAGTCCATCCGTAAAAATGCGAACATCGGACATATTATTCAAAGCGAAAAGTGGAAGCCGGAAGCAAAAGTCCATGGAAGTCTCGATGTTGAAGTTCTCGAACGACAAATGAGCGTCTTTCCAAAGAACATCCATCGATTGTCGTAGATTTCCATTGACTTCATGGACATCCACATGCGACGCGCAAAAATACCACGCGAGCTCCGCCGATTTTGACGGGTTTTGATAAGACCTCCGTGGATTTTTGCAGATTTGTTAACTTTCTTGCGGATTTCCATAAACTCTGGGCATTCTGATGCGCCACCAGAATAATGCCCGCAGCAGTTCCATCAACTTTCGCGGATATCAATAGACTGCCGCTAACTTCCACGGATTTCGCAGATGATTTCTATCGAATTCCACGGACTTCTACAAACATTTATTGGGTTTCTCGGTCTTCTAGGGACTTCCTCCGCTGATTCTCGGAGATTTCGTGGACTTGCGCGAACTTTCACCGACTTACGCAGGCGGCATTAGCGTTTCGTTTCTTTAAATATTTTGTTTTTGATTAGAGACCTAATTGTTTTTTAATTTAAATAGTTTAATAATAAAAATTTTAGTTTGTGGTTCTAAAGATACATAGTTATGTTTTAAATTATTTCTGTCTGTTATATTTATTTATTTTTTTTATTAATTTTTAGTTTAAATAGTTTTTTTTAGAGTTTATTTTTTTGGTTATTGATAGCGTGATTATAATAGAAATTGAGATTTTAAGTTTTAATTCTAATTTGATTTTTATGTCTTTATTGTTTGATTGAATATTCAATATTATTTATAAGTTTTGTTATATATATTTCTTCTATAGTTATTTATTATAGTGAGGGGTATATAAAAGGTGATTTATTATAATTTTTGTATTATCAATAGTTTTTTTAATTATTAGTCCCAATTTAATTAGAATTTTATTGGGTTGAGACGGTTTGGGTTTAGTTTCATATTGTTTAGTAATTTATTATCAGAATGTTAAGTCTTATAATGCTGGAATATTAACTGTTTTATCAAATCGTTTGGGGATGTGGCTATTTTAATTAGTATTGCTTGGATAATAAATTATGGTAGATGAAATTATAATTGTTATTTAGAAATGGTAAAATGTGATGTGGAGATGGAAATTATTAGTTTATTAATTGTTTTTGCTTCAATTACTAAAAGAGCTCAGATTCCTTTCTCTTCATGATTACCTGCTGCTATATCAGCTCCAACTCCAGTTTCATCATTAGTTCATTCTTCTACTTTAGTAACTGCAGGTGTTTATCTACTAATTCGATTTAGGCCGTGTTTAAGTTATAATTTAATATTTTTTTTATTATTTATTTCTTTAATAACTATATTTATGTCCGGTTTGATAGCTAATTTTGAATACGATTTGAAGAAAATTATTGCTCTTTCTACTTTGAGTCATCTTGGATTAATAATAAGGTTTTATCATTAGGGGATAGAAATTTAGCATTCTTTCATCTTTTAACTCATGCTTTATTTAAGGCTTTATTATTTATATGTGTTGGTTGTATGATTCATGGTGTGAGAAATAATCAAGATATTCGGTTTTTTGGTAGTTTAATTTATCAGATGCCTTTAGTTTGTTGTTTATTTACAGTTTGTAATTTTTCTTTATGTGGTATTCCATTTATGGCTGGGTTTTACTCAAAAGATTTAATTTTAGAGGTTTTATCAATAGGTTATTTAAATTTATTTGTTTACTTGATTTTTTATTTATCTGTTGGATTAGCAGTTTCTTATACTGTTCGTTTAAATAAATATATTTTTTGAGGTGTTTATAATTCCAGATCTTACTATAGTTTAGTGGATGATTATGTAATAATTAAGGGAATAATTGGATTATTTTTTTTTGTCATTGTGGGTGGAAGAACTATCATATGATTAATATTTTCAATTCCTTATTTTATTTGTTTACCTTTTGTAATGAAAATAATGGTTTTGTTAGTGATTGTTATAGGATTTTGGTTTGGTAATGAATTTTCTAATTATTATTTGGGTTTAAAATTAATTGTTTTAAATTTTTATGGAAGTATTTTTTTTTATTCATCAATATTAAATTTACCTTTAATTTCTACTATTATAGTTAATGAATTTCCATTATTTTTAGGGTTTTCATATTATAAGAATTTAGATTTGGGTTGATCAGAATATTATGGTAGTCAAAATATTTATAATATATTAAAAATTGGTTCAACTAGTTTTCAATTTTTTTCTTTAAATAGAGTAAACGTTTATTTATCTTTATTTACTATTTTAATTTTTTTTATTTTAATTTACTTTAATAGCTTATGTAGAGTATAATATTGAAGATATTAGGGAGATTTTTAAATTTTAAAGTATTTATAAAAAATTATTTTAATTTTACAATGAAAATGTAATGTTTTAATTAAACTATATAAATAGAAATATAAACAGAATTTCACTGCTAAAAATAGAAGTTAGAAGCTTCATTTTGAATAACATATTTCTTTAATTGGGAAATAATCCATTTTTATCATTAACAGTGATAGACCTCTAAATTTGGTTTCAATTAATAATAAGGATAATGTTATCATATTTTAGGTTGAAACTAAATGCATATTATGCTACTTATTAAAGATAAAATGATGCTATCATTATTTTTTAAATGCAAATTAAATGTTGTTAAAAACTTTTATCCTAATATATTCAATTTAAAGCTCCTTGTTTTCATTCATGAAATAGTCCTATAAGTAAGATTGCTATAAATGTGATTATGATAATAATAAATTTTGTTATATTTACTAATTTAATTGTAATTGTTAATGGTAAAATTAGCGTGATTTCTACATCAAAAATTAAAAAAATTGACTGTGAAGTGAAAAGAGAAGTGAAAAAAGTGACTCTCATCATGGTGTCGAATTTAGGTAAAAAGAGCTTCTTTTTTTTAAGTTGAACTCCTTAAGCGGCGCCCGCGGCTCCACGACTTGGAAAGTAAAACGTTCGCGAGACGAAACGCGTCGCGGCGCCACGCCGGCGAGACGGCCATCCCCCCTTCCTTTGCCCATGAATCAAGCGTGCGACGTCGTCTCTCGTCGTTTAACTGGTCACTTGAACGTGTGCCGAAAATGCAGCCTAAATCCCAATCATTTTTTTCCCGGATATTTAAGTTTTATTTTGCAAGGGGTTAAGTTTAAAAAAAAACTAGGCAAAACACGCGCCGCGGAGGTCCTAAACGTGTGACGTTCGAGTTACGAGTTGCAAGAATGACAAACCCAACCCCACGCACAATAAACATACCTGTGAGAACAAAGAGAAGCCGCGTTTTCCCTCAAGTATCGACAACAAACTCTCCACCTGACGGACTACGAAAACAAAACTAAATCCTTTGAACCGAACCGAAGTTACCGCGCCTCCAGGTTTACACGTCCACACTTTGAAAATATCATAAACGGCCAGCAAGAGAGGAGAGTCACGGGGAAATGCGAGGCCTGGCCGTGACAGGTGTTAACCCTCAGGTGGCGACGAGCGAGCGTCGTTACCTCGACTTTTCCTCGCTTCGGGGGCGCTCCGGTCGCTTGCACGATAGTTCCCCCCGAAACCCCGGTCACGATCGGCGCTTTCGTTGCGATTGTGCTAAAAAAAAAATGTAAAATAAGCGAAAACGCCGCGTCGCCGCCGCGGCCGCTCGCAGGTACGCGTTATTTTAAACAAGACAACCCGAAAACAAAGCCGAACTAAAAACAATAATACGTTATGCGACTTTCTTCTGTCCTACGCTTTGTAACGTATCCGGCATGTCAACACCATATAAAACCCCAGAGAGATACAAAACGAGAAGGTTTATCAAAGTTTCGTTTCGTCGCGAGCACGGCAAATAGGATATCGTTGTTTTTTCGTAAATAAATCGACTCGCGTATATAACGACGAAACGTCTATTTACATTTTGAAATCCGAACCGGAGCGGCGCGTCTCCCTCCGCAAAAAAAAAGAAAACAATTGCGTTTCCTATTATTTTAGTCGTGAACGAAGCAACAGGCCCCCGACTGGCTGGCAGACTCATAATATCCATAATCGTTTCGTACATAGGTCAATATTTTAAATGTTCTTTATTTTATTGTCATCTGCTTTGGGCGGCGTAGGTTGGTGGTCATCTACGTTTGAACTCTACGGTTCGTACAGTTAAACTACCTTAAGTGATTTAGTTGGACGTTTATATTGATCCAGATTTCAGATAAATTGTTTTAATTTAGTGTTAAGTGGCGGCGCGATCGCGATAAACGGCCAAAAATACTATTTTTAACGACTTAACGTACGGGGGGGGGGAGGGGGTTGCTTTTTAAATTTTGGCGAACCGGCGCATTCGGCGAGGCGATTTCTTCATTATTTTTTTTCTCAATCAAGTCGTACGCGACTACGTGACGGCCCGCAAATTATATTGTACAGGGCGATCCGTAAGTGACGGGACGCGAATTCCTCACAAATCGAAACTCCTCTTACGAGGAGGACCGGTTAGGCAGGTGGAAATCTCGAAGAAATTTGAAACTTTGTAGGATCGTAGTACTGGTCGACCCTAATCAAGAGCCGTTTACGCGGTTTAAGAGGGCGAAATCCGTCCTTGAAAATTAGAATTTTTTTCGATTTTTTTATTATCTGTGAAACAAGAGCTATAACAAGACCTACATCGTGATACGAAAGTTAGGGATGAAAATCTTAAGGGGTGTCGTCCCTTCGAATTTTCACCCCTAATTTTTGCCATACTTGTAAACCTGTCGCGCCATGTAAAGGACAATTAAAACTGTAATTCGAACAAAAAAAACAACGCGACGTAGTTTTTTACAGTAGGTGACGTATTGAAAATTTATTTATTCATTCGGAGGGAGTACCGCCAGGTCTGTGAGGCAGACCACAATAATTCTAAATAATCGATATCTCTCTAAAGTCTATAATAAATTTTATCGAGTTTATCAGAAATGATTAAAACAAACATTCAATTGTGTGCCGCCGGTTGGATATTTTCCACCATGTTATCTCTTAAACACACTAAGAAAATTTTAGTAGTGTTCTGTCGTAAGTTTTTGTGCGACGGGATTATAACAGGGGCTGTAGTGGAGTTTTGATAAAAAATAATATGCTGATAATGACCGAAAAATTTTAAAATATGTACTTTTTAGGAAATTTATACTAAAATTAGTAAAATTATTTGAATAATCACTATCTACTGTCTTTATACCGCAGAATTATAAATTCACTCAATTTTTAGTTTAAAAACTATTCGTACGTCCTTAAGTATTGAAAATTTCCCCATTACAAACCATAAACCAGATAAAAGTTTAATCGAATTTTTATCTGACCAATAAAATACAAAGCAACTAATAAAACATGCGCGCCACCCACTATCATAACTTATCGAGGTGCGAACAAAGAATCGAATGTTTTTAAAATAAAAATGGGATTTTCGAGTATTCACGCATTTATATTTAGGATTCCGACAAAACCGCTTCAGATCATTCGTGTTAGTGGTACAGAGCGGAAGTGCTTGTTTCAGTATTTCTTGAGAATTTTAAATTACGGCGTCGAATTATGCGCGTGTGCGAGGAGTGCTCGTTCGGTTTATAAAGCCTTTTTGCGTGTAAGTGCGCGAGTGTTGTGTTCTCTAAAAGGATTACAAACAAAAAGGATTAATACGACGAGGAAAACTAGGATCTTTCTTTGTCGACTAACTCGCCATGTATTTATAAAGATTTTCGCTAAGCTTTGGCTTTTGGCTTTTTGATAAGCTTGGATTTTTAAGATTTTCGAATTTTACGAAAATCGAGCTTGGTTAGGCTCTTGGATAGGGACTCGGTTAGAGTCTTGGTTAGGGCTCCCCTCAAACATTCGACGGTCGAATTTCGTCAATGAAATTTTATCTTACTTAGGTGTGTAATAATACGAGTTCGCAGTCAACGGAAGAATCTAAGCTGGAAATTGACGATAGAGAGAAAACGATGACGAGAAAAAGTTAGGAAATACAAAGAAGTTTCTAATTTTTTGTTATGGTCTGTTACAGTAGTGTTAAGCTAAACGTCAACTAGTCCGCATCGGACGCGTCAGCAACGTCCCTTAAAGTTTTCACCCCTAATTTTTGCATCAAAATGTAGGTCTTCATCAATTCGGCTTTCGCAGCCAACATGGAACTATCGAGCAAGTTCACCGAATAATAAATATTATTCATAACACCTTCGAAGCGAAAATGTACTGCCCGGCAGCGTTCTTAGACATCGGCCAGGCTTTCGATAAAGTCTGGCATGAAGGTCTACAATATACAATTAAAAAAAAAATCTACCGCATGGCTACGTTATTATCCTCCAATCCTACCTAATAGGAAGACACTTTCTCGTAAAACATCAAGATGAATCTACAGACCTACACCCAATTAAGTCCGGCGTACCACAAGGCAGTGTCTTAGGACCTCTGCTCTACCTCCTATACACAGCAGATCTCCCAACCACCAACACCACCACGGTTGCCACATACATCAAGATCCAATAATTGCATCACAGTACCTTCAGGAACACTTAAACGTACTCGGCCAAAGAAATTAAAATCAATACATGACACCTACACATTAAATCGCAACACTTGCCCATCGGTCACGCTAAACGGCCAACCACTTACACAAGCCGACGACACCGAATATCTTGGACTCCATATAAATCGCCGTTTAACTTGGAAAAAGCACATCTTTACGAAGCGGAAGCAACTCGGGCTCAAACTACAACGGACATTCTGGTTGTTTGAAAGGCAATCACAACTGACACTTGAAAACAAACTCCTGCTGCACGAGGTCATTCTCAAACCCATAATGGAGTTATGGGATACAGCAAGTAACTCGAATCTGAAAATCTTACAGCGCTTCCAGAATAAAGTACTACGACTAGTAGTTGAAAGAGGGTGAAATCCACCTTTGAAAATTTGAACTTTTTTCGATTTTGCTTATTATCTCTGGAACAACAAGAGCTATCGCCAACAAACTATATATTTTTGTAAATGGCTATTTAAGACCTACATTATGATATACAAATTAGGGGTAAAAATTCTAAAGGGTTCCATCCCTGCCCCCAACCCTCAATTATTTTCAGTATTTTTTTTGTACGCTGCAATGAATTGATAGATTATTAAAAGAGTTGTTCGTTAAAGTGTATCACCTTAAATTAATTTATTTGTATTTGTGCAATTATTGCACCCTTTGGTAATAATATCCGAAGCCGCGTATCTCTTAAACAATAAAAAATATCACCAACAAATTATATATTTTTGTAAATAACTGTTCAAGACCTACATTATAATACAAAAATTAGGGATAAAACGCCTAAGGGATTTCATCCCTACCCCTAACCACTAATTATTTTTAATATTTTTGTGTACGCTGCAATGCATTTTTATAGCTTTTCGGCATAATTATTCATTAAAATGTATCACCTTAAATTAGTTGATTTGTATTTGTGCAAAGCCACCCTTTGCTAATATCTAATATCCAAAGTAACATTTTACCGCTTTGCACGCATGCACGCATTTAAATTGATTTAAAAAATTTGTAAAATCTCGAAAAAAGACGTGTTATAGTCCATGGTTTTGGCAAAATTTTGGCCGAACCTAAAACGGGAGAACAGAACAGGTCCGCAATTACTTGAAAAGTCGTTTATATAGTATAACAAAGCAATAAATGACGAATTGTCGGCGTTAAAATAGAATTAATTTTTTTGCATAATTTCGATAAAATGACACTAACTGATACACTCAGATCAGGTCCGGAATTACATGAAAAGTAGTTTTTCGAGAATAACAAAGCCAGAAATGACAATCTAAGCGCATTTTGGGCGATTTAAAATTTTCGCGAAATCTCGAAAAAAAGACGTGTTATACTCCATGGTTTTGGCAAAATTTTGGCGCAACCTGGAAAGTTTACAACAGGTCCGGAACTACTTGAAAACTTATTTTTTGAGTATAATAAGTCGAGAAATGACAAACTGCACGCATTTAAATCGATTTAAAATTTTTGTAAAATCTCGAAAAAAAGACGTGTCCATGATTTTGACAAAATTTTGGTCGAACCTAAAACGTTCAGAACAGGTCCGGAAAAGTAGTTTTTCGCGAATAACAATGCAAGAAATGACAATCCAAGCGCGTTTCCAGCGATTTAAAATTTTGGAAAATCGCGAAAAGAAGACGCCTTATAGTTCATGATTTTGGCAAAATTTTAGCCGAACCAAGATAGCTTCAAGAGATAAGCGGTGAAATGTTACTTTGGATATTAGATATTAATAAAGGGTGGCTTTGCACAAATACAAATCAACTAATTTAAGGTGATACACTTTAATGAATAACTCTTTTAATAAGCTATCAATTCGTTGCAGCGTACAAAAAAAATACTGAAAATAATTAAGGTAAGGGGGCAGGGATGGCACCCCTTAGAATTTTTACCTCTAATTTTTATATCATAATGTAGGTCTTAAATGGCCATTTACAAAAATATATAGTTTGTTGGCAATAGCTCTTGTTGTTCCAGAGATAATAAAAGTTTCAATTTTCAAGAGTGGATTTCACCCTCTTAAACTGCGTAAAAGCACGAACGGAACACGACTCTCGATTTTAGGGTCGACTAGTACTGCAATCCTGCAAAGTTTCAAATTTTTCTGAGATTTCCACCTGCCTAACTTTCCTTGTTGGTCAGTACTGCGAAAAATTGAGAGCCGCGATCGACGTCGTAACTAAGGTATGACGCGCCCGTGGCAACATAGGAACAAATATGCAATGTATAACAAATTTAAGAACATATATTATACGACACGTCGCTGTCTTTTAAAAACCTGTCGGTCCGTCGGTTGGCTCGATACAGAACAGAGCAGAACAATACAGTCCAGGCCGAGATTCGAACGCGGGGCTAACGGACGAAAGGCCGGCGCGACCGCGCGTCAGGTTACCTAAGGGACGGTTGCGACGTCTGCGTTATCGGCCGCGCGATTCTTTCATTCGGTGTACGAGTCGCCGATTCGGCCAAAAAAATACGTCGAACAATTTCGTTCTTGTGGAACGGCAACATTTCGAGTTCGAGAAGTGGAATGCGACACTCGAAACGCGCGGCCGCGCGCAATAAAATAAAACGCCCGACCTGTAAACCACAACGAAAAGTTCTAATTCGCCCGTTGGGATTCGTCAATGAACTAAGATTATGCATTTCGATAAATATTTGAAGGCTGTCCCCCCCGCCCCCGAAACACCGCAACTTAAAGAATTCCGCAACGCCGAAACCCGTTGTCGGGGCGACGCGACGACGAGGAATAAAAGCGTCATCCCTCGTGCACCTGTTGTTCCCGTCGATAATTCGTAATAAATTATTAGCGGGCCGACAGGTACAGGTAAAGAATGAGAAGGGGAAAAAAAACGTAGGGCAGGAGGTCCTTAATAGCGTTCGGGCACCTGCCTACGTCGTTTTTGGTTTATTTTTTTCCCCCTTTCGACGTCGTCACGCCCGCCGATCGGTAACGAGAAACGATAAGTGCGAACTCCTTCTTCGTGCGAGAAAATCGGCAAACAGAAGCCGCGGGGATTTCGATCGTGTCGTCCAACTCGGGGGGCGCGCCCACGTTGTTTGCTTCCGATTAAGTCCGTTTGTTTAACAATTAACGCGAAAAATGTCGTAAAAAAAAGTAACCGAATTAGATTTGACGGACGTCGCCGTTCGCGGCGCAAATCGACAAAATTTCCGTTTCCGTCCGGTTTTTAAACTTGAACGCGATAAGTTCGTTTAACCCGCGATTTTTAATTTAGGAGATTTTTATTGCACACATTAAGGATCGTTCCGTGTATCTCATTATTTTAAGGTGAACTTTTAAACGCGTGGGATAATATTTAACCACTTTAGCGTGTAATTTAGAGAGCATAGAGGGAGAGAGAGAGAGAAAGAGAGACGGCGTGCCCACTTGGATATCCATTCGTGTAAAGTGATTTCACCTTATTTAAGTGTCAACCTACCAGCATAACTGTATATTGAAGACCCGGTGAATGATGGCGCGATTACTGCAAGATAATAGCGTTTCTAGGAGAATGCCTTCAATAATCGTCTGCCATTTGTTTCGTCTTAGACGATAGAGATACCATTGAAATTATACGGTGTCGACAGATGTGTGTGGGGTTTATCTTGCGATAAATAGACGAGCCGGGCGCGTTTCGGCGCCAACGCCCCTTATCTATAAGGCTAATTTAAATTGGTCGCGCGAATACAAAAAAATATATATATATCTACAAGAATAATTAACCCAATTTCTCTCAGGAGTAAAAAGTTGCGGCCCCGCATTATTTACGGAATTAAGGGGGATAACGAAGTTGTGCAAGGGTAATCTACTATTTTTAACCGGGGGGGAAACAAAAGGAATTATTAACGATGCAATCCCGTCGACTATATCGGCTTTAGGGGCAAGCAATTAAGCGTTCCGGACCTTTTTTAAAGGAACTTTCCGATCGCCAGCGCAACTCGCGCGCGAATTAATTCGCTTAAACGCGCCAGGTGGCGGCACGACCGGGACGGCCGTTAGATATCCGTCTTGTTTAGCGCTTTTTTTAAAATAATTTAAGGGGCCGGATTTAAGTGTTCGACCGCGAACTCCGAACTATCGCTAGAAATTTGTTATTAACGGGGGCCTTTATGGGGCAATAAAAAAAATTATTGGCAACTTAAAAGGCAACGCTCCCCGGGGGGCGGCCGTAAATTGGGCGCGATTTAATTTTGCGCAGGACATTCGTGCGGGACGAACGAGATCGATTTATCGAGAACGGAGGTTTTCGGTTTGATTTGTGAATTGTTCGTTTGTAGGTTATGGAAATTTGTTTTTTATTTTTTTTAGTGACGCAACGCGACGTTGCACGACGACGATTTCGTGTGAGTCCCATTGCAACGACGTGACATTTTGTCGCTAAATTTAAACGTCGGTGACTTACACGCGACCCGATAGGCTCTTCGCCCCGTCGAAACCGTCGCCGACGGTTTTCTTGGACGCCGAAAAAGCCGCCGGTGGAGTCCGGCATCGAAGTCTTCTGCTCGAGATGCTCGGACTAGTTGTCCACAGGAGGTTACGCTTACTCCCAATCCACGACCGACGACACCATCTCCAACAGGCTGTAGAAGGCGATAGACAAGCTGCAGAACCGGTGATACGTAGGTCTCATCACATCCTCTTCCGGATCCAGTCGAGTCTGAACAATCAGCTGCCACCCCACAAAACCATCCTTCGTCCGTCCGTTTCGTTGCAACAAACTTCTGTCCGCGTTCTTCCGAGGCGTCGTCCTAAACAACGCTTCCCAGAAAATTCCGGGTTATTCGGCACGAACACTGTTCGCGTTTCGGCACAAACATAAGGCCGGTTGTTCGGACTTCTGTCTACGTTCTTCCGAAGGCTCCTCAGAAAATTCCGAGCTCGAGTGACAAGCGGTCGACCACCACTTCTGTTTCGGCCAAAAATAAGACGATCGTTCGGACTTCCGTCTACTTTCCTACGTCTATTAAGCTGACACGGCCACTGCGGCACAATCGAATGAAACCTATTTAGAAATTTAGTGCTAATTTGTTGCTCTATTCCCGATTTTGTTGCTCCAGTCATTTCGCCAAAAACCGTGGCTGTGCTAACTTAACACTTAAGATAGCACAGCCATTCGCAGAAAAATTAAAAAAAAGTAAAAACGAGGAGGTATTTCTAAACTACTATTTTGTTGCTAATTTGTTGCTCTATTGCCGATATTATTGCCACACCCTTAACAGGAAAAAACCACCCCCACACCAACTGCAATAAAACAACTACATAAAAATTTCGATTTTCTCGATAAATTTACTGTAATAAATTAGTTGCTTTACATTATATTATATCCCAATTTTGTTGCTCAACCCCTAATACGAAAATAACTACCCCTAGTACTTAAAAGCCAGCACAACACCTTAAAACTTAAAAAATATCGATTTTTTAAAAGTGTTAAAGTATTGTGCCTGCTTTTACGTACTAGGGGTAATTGTTTTCGTACTAGGGGTGGAGCACAAAAATCGGGATATGTTAGAACGTGGAGCTACTAAATCATAAAGGCCTAAACTATCGAAAAAATTGATTTTTTTAAAAGTTTTAAAGTATTTTGTGCTGGCTTTTAAGTACTAGGGGTGGCTGTTTTTGTATTAGGGACGGAGCACAAAAATCGGGATATGCTAGGGTGTGGAGCAACTAAATCATAAAGGCCTAAACTATCAAAAAAATTGATATTTTTAAAGTTTTAAGGTGTTGTGCTGGCTTTTAAGGACTAGGGGTAGGTTTTTTCGTACTAGGGGTGGAGCACAAAAATCGGGATATGCTATATCATGGAGCAACTAAATCATAAAGGCCTAAACTATCGAAAAAATTGATATTTTTAAAGTTTTAAGGTGTTGTGCTGGCTTTTAAGGACTAGGGGTAGGTTTTTTCGTACTAGGGGTGGAGCAAAAAAATCGGGATATGCTATAACGTGGAGCAACTAAATCATAAAGGCCTAAACTATCGAAAAAATTGATATTTTTAAAGTTTTAAGGTGTTGTGCTGGCTTTTAAGGACTAGGGGTAGGTTTTTTCGTACTAGGGGTGGAGCACAAAAATCGGGATATGCTAGATCGTGGAGCAACTAAACCATAAAGGCCTAAATTATAGTAAAAATCGATTTTTTAAAAGTTTTAAAGCATTGTGCTGGCTTTTAAGTACTAGGGGTGGCTGTTTTTGTATTAGGGACGGAGCACAAAAATCGGGATATGCTAGAGTGTGGAACAACTAAATCATAAAGGCTTAAACTATCGAAAAAATTGATATTTTTAAGTTTTAAGGTGTTGTGCTGGCTTTTAAGGACTAGGGGTAGGTTTTTTCGTACTAGGGGTAGAACACAAAAATCGGGATATGCTAGAACGTGGAGCAACTAAATCATAAAGGCCTAAACTATCGAAAAAATCGATTTTTAAAAGTTTTAAAGTATTTTGTACTGATTTTTAACTACTAGGGGTAGTTGTTTTCGTATTCGGGGTGGAGCAACAAAATTGGGATATAATATAATGTAAAGCAACTAATTCATTACAATAAATTTATCAAGAAAATCGAAATTTTTAAGTAGTTTTGTTACTGCAGTTGGTGTTGGGGTGGTTTTTTCGTGTTAAGGGTGTGGCAATAATATCGGCAATAGAGCAACAAATTAGCAACAAAATAGTAGTTTAGAAATACCTCCTCGTTTTTACTTTTATTTTATTTTCTGCGTGTGGCTGTGTGTTAAGCTTAAGTGTTAAGTTAGCGCAGCCATGGTTTTTGGCGAAATGGCTGAAGCAACAAAATCTGGAATAGAACAACAAATTAGAACTTAATTTCTAAATAGATTTCATTGGATTGTGCCGTAGTGGCTATGTCAGCTTAATAGACGTTACTTTCCTCCGCAGCGTCACCCCAATCAAAACCTGCAAAAACCCACGCCTCCGAAACGCTTCTCGAAAAACGAGCGACGAGTGTCCTGTGGACACCACGAAACATTGGCACTATACGGTGCGTCAACGTTAACGTTATATCGAACAGAATTTTCGAATGATTTGAAGGCCAATATAGGCAAACGAATTTGTTTTGAGGATTCGATCCTTCGAGTTCTCCGGTTTAAGTTTCCGCCGCCGTTTTGTCTTTTGCCCGCGCGCACTTCAGGCTCACGTTTAGACAATAAAACGAATTTGCGGATCTCGCGGGGATCCGAAAACTATTTTTTTTTGAGCGGTCGTCACCCCGACCGAGATTGCCCCCCCCCCCCCGAAATCGCACGAAAACAAGACCACCGAACCTTATTTTTCACCTCGGATCCGAGCTAACAAGCGACAGTCTTTTTTTCTAAACGTTTTTTGTTTTTTCTCTGTACAAGTCGACGTTATTCCATCTAACCAGGAGGACGCGGCCTAATTTCTCGTTTTTATCGCGCGAGTAACATGTGGCCCCGTTTTTATCGAGCTATTTTAATTGGTCGTGGGGTCAGATTTCGTCTGCGCGATCGAATGCGGAGTGGCGAACGGCGTCTTTTTACGATCACGTCGACCTTTCGTTTAATTATCGTCCATATCAGTTTAATCGAATAATTAAAATCGTCGACGTGCGATTTTAATCCGTGAAGTTTAGTTGCCGGCGTTTCCGAATTTTTAAATTAAACAATCCGGACGAGGCAAAAATCATCGAAACCGTAATTACCCCCCTTCGGCCGGAAAATGATACGGGTAGTTCGGGGCGAAACATCACGTATCGGACTAATTCGATATCAATTAGCTCGACTAATATCGCAGCGGTCCCGCCCAAATTCAAAGCAAGAGCTCATCTACTGCTATAATCCGAGCCGTGCGAAATGCACGGAAGAGAGAGAGGGGGGGCGCGACGGGGGGCGGGCGCGGAAGGGTCTAAGTTTAATTAACCCACTCCTTTACATTTAAAACAAGTAACCTTTTCGGCTTATTTATTCATCGAGCTCGTCGACGTGGTGGTAATTCCGGAATGTCCCGGAACGCAATCTTTGTTTCCATCGATCATGTTCGTCGGACGCGACTTACAAAAAAAAAGGGGGCGCGCGAATCAATTCCGACATTAGAGAAAAAGTAATTTAACGCATTTCGCACGGAAGTTCATAAAAATCAAATAACACGATCGGAATGGGAACGGGAAACAAATGACTCGCGAGATTCATAAGACTGACGCTTTCGGTCGACCAAAGAAAATGAGAGTAAAAAGTGGAATGTCACAATGAAAAAGCTCGGATCCCGTGACTGATAATCGCAATAAAAATGAAAACAAGACTGCTAAAATTAAAAGCGGCGGCGCGCGGTACGAGCGCGCCCGCCGCGAACGAAGAAAAAAAAAATCAGAGCGGAAAGCGGATCGGGGCGGAAAAAGACGCGACGAGAGTTCGACGACGACGATGATGATGATGATGATTAAAGCGACAAGGGGGAAATAAAAATATGAAATTTCATGAGGTCTTCGTTTCTTATCTTTCGTAACTATTTATACTCGCATTTTTTTTTTCTTTATTGCGCGCCGCAGTTTTAATAATCGTCGCGAACGAACCGACCCAAGTTATCGGCCATCGAGTTCGATAAATCCGTTTCGGGCGCGATGTTTTTGTTAATACGGGGGCGTTGAACGTTTTTCGCCAAAAAAAAAATAAATAAAACGCGCACCGCGGAATTTCGGTAAAAACGAGGGAAAAGCAATTAAAATTTCCATTAAATTCGTATTTAGAGATGTTCCTTTGCGTTCCAGACGGCGCATTTTCCTTTGCGCCTCAGACAGACGACAAAGTAAAGACTAAATGTATGCGAAACTAATTTTACGGCACGTTCTCCGTCATTTATTTGGAGGACAAGGAGCTGGTCGGACAGCACGATGAACTTTGGTTTGGATTAATATCGTTCCGGGATCAGTTCGATTTGCGCGCCGACTAATTAATTTCGTTGATGCGGGCGACGGAGGCCCGCGGGGCGATTTTGAAAATTTTCAACGCGACGATTAACGAAATCGAACGCCGGAAACGTCGGTTTTAAGGTACCGACCTTCCGGAATAATCGAAGTCGACCGTGACGTATATAAATGTACGTCGCGACGGAGTTGCGAGCCGGAGCAAAATGAACGTCTATTTTTTTCTACTTAATCATTTATTAAATGTTTGACTCGAAGAACGATTACCCAATGGTTTTATTAACGTTTTTTTTAACTAATAACCAAACGTTTTATTTTGGTTATATACATACGTTAATACAAAGTAAAAATGTCCCGGAGAATAACGTTATAAATAACCAACTATATAACGTTATTAATGAGCAAGTACCTAACGTATTTTTAACTATAAATGCTTTCGTTAATGTAACGTTGAATTTAAATTCTTTAAAGCGTTATTTTAACAGTGTTTAAATAATACGTTATAAATAACCACGAATATAACGTTTTATATATTGATTAATGTTATGTTTTATATATTAATTGATATGACGTTATATATATTGATTACTATAACGTTAAATTAGTATATTTATTTTTTAATTAATTAAATTTAATAACTACATGATATATTAATAATGTGCAAATTCAAATTTATTAGGTATTTATTGATTTAAATATTTCGACAAAATTTGTGCCATTAAAATATTAGAACCAAAATAAAAGAAATAAATGTAATTAATTAATTTGAACAACTTCTATTTATCAATTGGGTACCTATAGTTATAATAATAGTTACTTACATATACCTACTTCGTCTACGTAATTTAGCAATTGCGTTGTAAGGAAAAATATTAAATAGTAAATTTTATATAAGCAGTTATAGTAGGTATTTGAAATAAGAATTAAAATATCGTTAAAAACATTTATTTATTTATTTTATAAGCTATAAAAATCGTTGTAATTTAACGTTAAATAAAATGTTAAAAATTAACGTTTGTTCTATGCAAAATTATGAAGTTAATTTAACGTTAAAAAAAACTATTACTAAATTAAATTACTAAACCGGCAATTTATGAACGAAAAAACAACGTATTTTTTAATTACATCTATTAACCACCTAGTTAAGTTTCTTTAATACGTTTTTGTAACGTTTAAAAAATGTACTTAAATAAATAAGTTATAAAAAATCCTTGTAATGTAACGTTAAAATAACGTTAGTTAATAAAACGTTAAAATGTAACGTTATGGTTTTGATTAGTTTTGTAACGACTAACGTATTTATAACCTTAACAACATATTTTCAACGTTATTTATACCGTGCTGTGTATATTCAAGTAGATAATTCAGACTTTTTGAAAAAATCAAGCCGTGGACATCGACGACTACCTCCCGAGGTGATTTCGAAATTTTGGAAACATCAATTCACGAGTTCGACCACCTTCGGTTGCACTAACCTTCCGGAATAATCGCAGTTAACTGTGACGTATAAATATGCGTCATCGCGGAGTTGGCGAGCTTTACGTCGATTTTCAAAAACGAGCCAATAAAATCAATTTTCGTTTTCGATTAATTTTATACAAAAATCCACGTCCGACAAACGACGGCGCGCTCGGAAATGTAAGTTTAAAAAAAAACACGGAAACGGGAGGAGTGGGGGGAGCGGCGCGCGCGACGCATCCCGAGAGGGACGCAATAAATTTATGGCCGATGTGGCGCCGCACAAATTGAGCCGTCCGACTTGAATTAAGCGGGTTGTGCCCGAGGGGTGGGGGGGCACGTGTAAAATTTATTCCAAGCAAAATACCCACGTGGCCGGGGGGGGATGCTTTCCCCCGAGCCGCGCGCGATTTTTCGTTTCGAAACTGAAACCTTGGACATTTCCACGGAGATCAGCGGCAGACGATTTCGGTTAACACCCGGGGCGTTGCGGAGACAAGTCGAGTCCGTTCAAATCGGGGCTTTATTACTGCGCATTACGGCAACGGAAACTCGAAAACGTTTTCGAGTAATTTTCGATTTCGTTCAATTCGTCGATTGCGGGTTATTACGTAATCTTTTACTGCCACAAGTAAAATTTAATTTAATTTAATTTAATTTAATTTTTGATTGCAGACTCGGACATTCGAAGCTGAATTTTTGCGAAAAAAGCCCAACTATCCCCCCGCCCGCTTTTAATATGACGCGTGAAATACGATTTTTATCGTTCAGTTTCGTAACCGAACCTTCCGTTTTTATTCGGAATTACTGGACGATTACTGAGGGCATTATTGAGAGCTCGTTTTGTGTCGCGCGACGTACGCGCGCGTCAGCAAACCGCCCGCGAGCATCCGAAATGTACATTCGAAGCTGCATTTTTGCGAAAAAGTTCAACTTCGCCCCGGTCTACTTTCGATAAATTTATTGGAAAAATATTTTTTTAACAAAAGACGTTCAGAATGATACGTTGGTGTATTTATTGTGCACTAATTTTATTTCTGGACCTAATGGGATTGTTTGTTTTTAAATGATACCTTATATATTTTTTATTTTTTTTGTAAAAGCTACGTTTCTCTATGTCGTAAAAATATTGTGGGGTTTAGATGACAATATTACACTGTTAAAACAGGATTAAAGTTGATTAAATCTCGTATTTAAGCAATATCATCGTAGTAGCCGTAAAAAACGAAATGTTCAAAACATTTAATATGTTATTATACGTAAAGTTCTCTCATTTTGTTTATGTGCGGAAACTGAAATAGTAGTGCATTTACAAAATGGCTAAGATTTTTTTATTTTGTCATCTAGAAATTTGAAAAAAAAAGAATCTAAAAAGAAACGATCCCAAACGACGAACTGAAGGCCTCATTTTGGTTTTTAGATTTTCAAAATCGTGTTTCGTCAAATATTAATTAAGCCAACATTAAACACGTAGGTATTAGATTAATTTCCGGACTGGTTCGTTCAGAAAAAAAAACCAAAAACGTTTTCGTTTGATTCTAAAAATACAGGTTCGTAATAAGGAAGAAGCGTTCGATTAACGATAAATTTTTAAACGAAAACGTAGGTACGTGCAGTCGAGTTCGTACGTTTTGTCCCAGGAGATGCGATTGCGGGACAACGAGCGACAAGAGAGAAATTAAAAGGGACGACGGGTGGCGCAGTCGTTGAACTTATCACGATAAAAACTGACACGGGCGACGGGACAAGACATACGAACTTGACTGTACGCCGCCGGCAGGTCCGTAATCGAAAGAAAAATTTTCAAAAACAAAAGTAAACCGACGCTATCGAATTACTTTTTCCCGAGAGATAACATTTATTAAAGCAATGAAAACTTTACGGCAAGCTTAAAACGGAACTCGGTGATAACTATTACCTTAATAACCGAGTCGCGGTTCGCGTCATGGCTCGTACGTCGACCGCACATTTATCAAAAACTAGCAATTTCGATATTCGCGTTGCGCCGAAATTAATTACGAGGAATCGGCGGACGAGCGGCGAAATCGAAAATTCGAGAGCGCCCGCCCCCCCAACCCCCGCTCAAAAATGCAGGGCGAGAAGTGCGTTTGTAAATAATGCGGCGGGCGTTGCGGATTTACACGGAACCCCCTCAAAGACAGACGGCATAATTACTCACCAGAAGGAGAGGTCGGAAGATCAATCACGAAGCGAACGAAGAATGGCGCGAAATTATCGGAGAACAACAAAACGAGAGCTGTTTTAAAATACAATATATTTATACAATAAACGGCAACGAGCGATTTCCCCCCAAGGAACACTTTTTTTGCGCGAGTGAAATTCGGAGGTTTCCGAGTCTATTAAAAAACACTATTCAACGAAACAATAAAGATATAAAAACGTGCGCGCACGTGTACACAATCATACGTGAAATGACATCAAAAAGCACAATAATGTCCGCAATTTATCTCGTCAAAAGCAGAAGAGGCCTTTATGTCCTTGTTTTTAGTATAAAATTATTCCCCACGGCGAAACTACTGTCGCTTTGTGTTGTTATCTCGAATATTCAGGTTAACAGCTTGTCCACTGGACTATCCCGGATTAGATATTATTATAATAACAGTTTACGCAAAACCTTTTTCGCCGAACTCACGACTGACGTTTAGTTTATGAAATAAGCAGCCCTTAGCGAAATTAATCCGACCTCCCACGCCACCCCTCGGTACAGGAGTTGCGGGATAAAACTTTATGAAAGCAACATCCAAGCTATTCGTCAAAACAGTTTAATTCCGGGATTAGCTCGGAAATATAGAATTTCATCCTTTAAACACGTTTCGAAAAGTATTTTTATTAAAAAAAAAAAGCGACAAAACTCTCCCCGGGACACGGGGTGGCAGGCAAGGAGAAACTCGAATATTTTCGTTGGCCGCGCGAAAAGATGCGCTCCCCTCCCCCCGCGTTGTACCTATCGGACTTTTAAGGGCCAAAACTTTTTAATACCGATCGCTGTTCGAAAGTCACGTTGCGTGCGGTTTGTCTGTACTTTGAAAATTTCGTCGACGCGATGTGATTAATTTAAAAGTTTGTGGGAGGGGGTGGGGGCTCCGTTTTCGTACCTATGTGCAATACAAATAGACGATATTAAAATAATTGACGCAATACGAACTCGATCCCGGAAGGCTAATACGATTTACTACGTGCCCGAACCCGGAGACCTTGCCTGATTAATGAGCTCGATACGTCGACTGACGACCTCACGTTCGTTACTGGGCATACCGTGGGCCCCGGCCACGTTCGGGGTCAAATTATTTAAGAAACTTCGCCGATCTTATCAATCAAAACTGGATCGGGAACAATTGACGGAGGAACGGGGGCGGCGCGTCCGTGTTAGAAATTTACGCATAAACCGAGACGGCCCGTAATCGAGGGAAATTCGAAACGAATCGGACGTTCCAACCAAGGAAACAATAGGTGCGAGGGGGGCACTTCGCTGCGCTGCGACGTTAAATTCGGTCGGTCGGTGGTTGTCCTTCGAGTAAATCGATCGCCGCGTTAAACGTCCTTATGGGGGGACAAAGAAAATTCAGAAACGACAAGGAAATGGATTTCGGGTTGTCCGAAAACAGAGTACCAGCGACCAAGGCAAAGAAATTAAACGAGCGAGTCCTCCGGTTACGATTGCTGTTTATTCCCCCCCCCCCCCCCGACAACAATTCGACGAATGAAAAATTCCCCGACAGATAATTGTGCATTTAGGACTGTGCGCACCGAAAGTTTTTGTACGCAACAACCGCACTTTTGGTGAGGCGCCAACGTTGTTGCACCGTCGGTTGGACAATTAAAAATCGCGCTTTTCCGCGTTAGTCGAGGATTTTTCCGTTCGTTTTCCCGGGCGATTTCCCTAAGCCTGTCTGGAGCACGCCGCGAGCGCGATTGCATTTCACGTACAATCCAACGCGCGGACGGGCGCACCCGACGCGGAACGAAGCGAAAAAGACGAAAGGCTCGTTCGATTTCGAATCGTGGCTTAACTGACCGCGGATTGATTCGCGAGACGATTCGCGGAATACGTCGATTTCGCAATTTTCAACGCGGCTTGATTTGATTAGATCGCGATTCCGCGGATCAAAATCGTGCTGGCGCCAGATTAAAAACCGGCGTCGAGTAGACGTCAAAATAAAAGCGAAACGGCCGAACTCGATGCGTGTCTTCGATTTGACGATGGCATCGAAAAAAAGAAGGGCAAGGGAAAAATAATCGAGGACCTCGACGACGTGAAAACGGAAGAAATTAAGGTCCTTTGCGAAACGGACCCGGAACAAAACAGTTTTCCTCGAAGTCTGCCCAAAGGAATAATAATCGGAACGACGGCGCCGTCCATTTAGCGGACAATTAAAATCGACGCGAGCAACCCTTCGGCGGCTCGGCGACGGCCGGTGCACGACGAGGACCTTCTTCCGACTTCCCAACGGTTCGACCTCGGGCGAGGTCGTCCACGCGACCGACAACGACTTGACGTCGACGTCGTTGCCTCGAAATTCCACTCTTTCCACGCCGGTCCCGTCTCTTCGTTCTGTCGCTATCTTCATTTCTGCGCCTCGACCTTAATTTTTGAACACTTGACGCATTTTCTTTTTTGGCAAACCAGCGACTACACCAATTGGACGACCCGATTGTTTCTTCGCCATCGTTGTTTTTTTATACCAAACGGCGAGTTGTTTGCGATTATGGTTGCCTAAATTTGATTGATACAACGTATTGTGAATGAGACAAATAGATATGCAAAAAGTCGTGTGCGAGGCAAAGAAAAGACTTCTTGATATGACACAAACCCAAATGAAATTAGAATATTTGTAAATATTGTACTTTTGCAAAATATAGTAAGAAAACCAGAATACCGTCTTTATTGGACAAAAAAATCAATTTTTTTTTGGGGAGTGCATGACTGGAAAACGCTTCGAGACGATAAAACAATTCCTACATTTTTCAAACAATGACGAATTTGATCCAGCAAATCGCTCTTGCCCAAAACTCAACAAAATTTGGCCGATTTATGAAGATTTAAATGGAAAATTCGGCGATGCGATTGCACCAGAGAAATTTGTGACCATCGAGGAAAGTTTATTACTATATAAAGGTCGTCTGAGATGGATACAATACATTCAACTCAAAAGAACCAGATTCGGCATAAAAACGTACTTATTATGTGAATCAAAAAGTGGACATGTCCATAATTTTATAATCTATACTGGTAAGAATACCGTTCTCGACAGAGAATTTGATGATTTTCCAATGTCGTCGCAAGTGGCGATGACTATGATGAGACCGGTTATTTGTTATAACTCGCCTGGACTACCTGATCTATTGATAAAAAATAAGACTGATGTTTATGGTACATTAAGCGTATCACGAAAAGAAGTACCCAGTGAACTGAAGAGTATAACATGGAAAATTGGAGAAACAATCGATAATGAAATGGAAAGATAAGAAAAATATCTTTCTTATCTCTTCCATTCACAGTCCATCAATGGTGGATATAGAAACCCGTAAAGGAACAATAAAAATACCGCAACTTGTAACCACGCCATGGGCGGTATTGATCGCGTCGATCAACACCTGTCTTCGTATGTTGTGCCTAAAAAAAGGGGCAAAAAATATTATAAAGATTTTCTTTCATCTGACAATATGGAACGCTTTCGTGCTTTACCAAGAATTTGGCGGTGAAATGAATTCACTTGATTTTCGTCTCAAAGTAATTGCAACATACAAAACTACCAGCATTTCAAGAAGTGGTTGGCCACCAAACGTCCCAACACCAACCGAGATTATCAGCAAGACATTTTCCATCGTTTGTGAAAGAAAATCCCACTCGACAGTGTTTCCTCTGCTCAGAAAAGAACGTGACATGTGACATTCCTCTTTGTGTAATTTCGTGTTTTAAAATTTACCATACCGTCGTAACGTTCGACTAAAAGCTCATTTTGCATTATTTTTTTTGATTCTTTTCAAGTTTTTTTGTTGTTGCCCGAGTTAACTCGGGGTAGGTGCAATTACCTTAGTGTTTTTTTGCATAAAACATTTTTTTTCAAAATTTATTAATGTTTTGTATTTTATGAAAATAGTGAATAAAAAAATTGGTGGAAAAACGACCGCTTTTGAATTTTTAATTGGTTGCATTAAGTGGTTAATTTACTCCTTCCATTTGAACCTTCTGGTTCCGTCGAAAGGAGTTCGACCGACCAATCGGGCGAAGGGTGTTCGGGTATCTTGACGACTGGCCTTGAGGACGGGCGCGCGGAGTAGCCGGAGGGAGGCGAGCCGACTCGCCTTCTCGATAAGTGTCGGGTGTTCCACGGGGTCGGTCTTGGGGCCGTTGCTGTGCAACTTCTTGCGTGACCATCGCCTCTTCGATCGTGTTCGGCGTTGTTTGTCGTTTTGGGCCTCGTCGGTGCGCTCCTACGATCCAACTGAAGTTTCGCCGTAATCCACCGAGGACGCTTCCTAAAGTTTGAGATGGCGCGATGGGCAGGGAGTCCGCTTTTTTCTCGTTTCTTATTTCGATTTAATAAAATGAATCGATCGAGTTCAAGTTTTCGACAGTTCCCGACGTCCATTGTGTTTTGAATTTTTAATTGGTTGCGTTAAGTAGTTAATTTACTCCTTCCATTTGAACCTTCTGGTTCCGTCGAAAGGGGTTCGATCGACCAATCGGGCGAAGGGTGTTCGGACAACTTGGCGACTGGCTTTGAGGACAGGCGCGCGGAGTAGCCGGAGGGAGGCGAGCCGGCTCGCCTTCTAGAGAAGTGTCGGGTGTTCCACAGGGGTCGGTCTTGGGGCCGTTGTTGTGCAACTTCTTCAATCGTGTCCGGCGTTGTTCGTCGTTTTGGACCTCGTCGGTGCGCTCCCACGATCCAACTGAATTTTCACAATATGTCGGACGCTTCCTAAAGTCGACGGTGGCGTGATGGGTAGGGAGTCCGGTTTTTTCTCCTTTTATTACTACTATAATAATATGCTAATTCTACTATCGTGGCGAAAACGTCGACGTTTTCGGTCGATTTAAGACCGAATCGGTACGGAGATTAAATTAATAACCGAACGCGAATACGTATTCGATCTAAGCCGTTTTGGCAACGAGGAACCTCCAACGAGTTAACGAGCTAAAAAAAATTAAGTAAATCTATCGATTCGAACGTGATGAACGTGAAAGTTCGTGGTGCCATTTCACGACCTGAACGACGTTTCCTGTTCGAGATAATTAATTTTTTTTCACGTTGGTAACAAGTCGTTTTACCAGCTGCGACAGTTCTTACACCGGACAACCTGTTTGTAGGTTAACGTATCCTCGAAGACAACAAATGCAGTTTCGTCAATAGGTGTCTATTTTGTATGGTAATTAATGACGAACCGAAACGCACGTATTTCTGTATAAGCACACGGACAGGTTATAAAATTGGAACAGCTTTCTTCGGTAACAATAAGTCGACTTAATTTAAGATGTTTCGGCGCCATCCATCCGAGGCAATAAAAGTGGTATTTAAATGTAATTATTGTTTGCTACAATTTTGACTAGTAACTTACGATTTTAGCGAAGAATTCGTGTAACAATACTTCGACGTTACCTAAAAGAGAAGTAATTCCAATTGGGCTAATTTTAGAGGCAACGTTTATTGAAACAAAAAGTCGTACGATTGTCTCGGGATACAAATCGATAATAAAAATTAGGGCGTTCCATTTAAAATAAGGAAGTTGGTGTCCATTTCCGGTGTAACCCGGAAAGAATAGGAAAACTGTTGAGTTTCCATCTTTTGTGAAATTCTCGAACATGACTCTAATCACAGTTGGAATATATGGCGTTTGTTAATTGTTCGAAGTTTTGAGTATATTGGTTTATCGCCATAATTTTAAAGAAGATTATTAATATCGGCCAAAAATTTGTATCTTTATTATTTCTATAAGAGCAGGGGTTAACTATAAGCTTTAAATTTGAGTGCAAGTGATCGATCGTAACCAACGAAAGGATTAATTATAATCGTCCGTGCATCACGTTAAACGTTAATAACCATGTTTCTTATTAATAAGTGATTAGTTGTTTCTAAAATATTCGTATAATTGCAGAACGACCAAGAAAAATTGTTTTGGTCGTTATGTTAACGACTCGAAAGGAAATGTTTTATTTCTTTAGCAAATTTTACTAAATATGAACGAATTACACTTTTTTTTTAAATTCAAATTATATATTAACGTTTTTTTTTGTAATTATACCTACCATAAATTCGAATAGTTTCAAAAATTAAAATTATTAAAACTCGAACAGTTTATCCATATATTTCAAACCTGTTTGGGTTTATCGTCGGTGGAATATAACGACTAAAAATTTGGTTATAATATTCTGCCAAATCTTTCTTTTCGTTACGGACACATTTATTAATTTTGGTATGGAGTATTTCGGATAGAAACCGTTTTTCATAATTTCTCTCGTATGTCCAAAATTTTAATATTTTCATAATAAAATCGAAGAAAATTTTTCAGTTTATGTGTATATGAAATTGATATTAATGTTAAATAACTTAAGATATTTTCATATTGTCGAGTGTATCTAAGGTAAAAGAATCTCGAGCCAAAATTATATTTTTCGATCTCCCTTTTATATTATAGGATATTTTTAATTTTTTATTGGTGCATTTTTAGTTTTGGGAGAAGCACCAACTTTTATGAAAATATAACAAAGAGTCCACGAGACCCGTGATATGCAGTTGAGTGGTTAGTTCTAAATTATATTTTAGAAATTATACTTCTTAAAAGTAAACTATCCCAAAATCACAAAAGTAGCAGCGAGTCTTTCAGGCTCATGGTATGCAAAAAAATTAATTTTGATTCGATGTCTATTAGTTTCTCGATATAAAGTACCTATATATTATGTATTATTCGATTAAGGAATTTTTGAACAATATGGCATAACATAATAAAGCAACCTTCTCAATTTAGAAAATAATTTTTGTGTCTAATTTTAGAATTTTCAAATTTTATTATTATTTTAAATAAGACCTATGTCGATAAAACACAATGTCTACTTAAAAATACGTAGTTTTGGCAATCGAGTCGCATGCGTTATATGAGATTAACAAATTAAAAATGTTTTGTTGCTACGAGTTGCACACGAGTTAGGTGCGAGGTTGACCCGTCTTTCTGAGTGCGAAGCGCCCGAAGGGCACGAGCACAACTACTGGCACGTCTGGTTTCGATTTAATAAAGCGAATCGATCGAGTTCAAGTTTTCAACCGTTATATATATATATATATATATATATATATATATATAAATATAATAATCTCAATTTCGAGACGAATTACATTTGAGTAGTAAACGGAATGAATAATCCGCGTTCCTATTAACACATCAGGCTCGGGTTAGTAATAGAGATATGATGATGATCCTGGTCACTGAATTCGCGCTTGCGATATTAGGGTTTGGCGTGCGGGGTTAACTGAAAATCTGGGATTTGGATATCCGACTGTCAGATTTCGGGACGTGTTTGCATGCGAATTGTGTTCCGCACGCCATTCAGGTTCAATTTCGCAATAACTATTACACGAGCCGAAATTAATTAATTTGTATCGTCGAGGTTCGGCCGCCGCCGCGCGAGCCATAAAATAAATATGTACGTCGATAGTATTCAATTAGTTTGTTACGATTCGTCCAGACGCGGAATTGAAAAATATTCGCCATAAAACGTACCCCCCCCCCCCCCGCCTCCCCGCCCGTCGCCTCGGTTTTCGATGTTAACAACGAACATAAATCTTTAACGCGGCTTACGTTAGGAACGAGTGCTTTCTAAAATAATCTCGAGTGATTTTCGAAGGTATTTTACTTTATCTTGATTGCGCCCTTGTGCCGCGAAAAACGATGAACATGCAACGTATGTAAAAACGTTCGAATTTCGAGCCGCGACAGGTTCGATCGCGATTAATTAACCTCTAATGTACGAAGCGACGAGCTTTCGAAACTATTGTGGCGGTAATAAACGCGAGCTCTTCCATAAATTGGCAGTCAAAATCATAATCTGCAGTGTAATTATTTTGAATATCAAACGAAGTTTAGGTCGGCGTCGAGTACCTAAGGCGGTTCATAACCGACAATATTGCACCTAAAACGCGGACCGAATTAAAATTTCGCAATTGAACGTTCCGTCGCCTACGACGTTTTATTTTAATTTACGCTTAGGACACCCGCCTACACACGGTTTTATTTTCTTATGTTATTTTCGTGTGGCGTTAGTAAAAATAATATTAGTTAATTGGTGTTTTATGCGGGAGCGGTTTATTTGAAAAACGTCGCTCGCCCAGCAAGTTACCCGCAACCCCGATATTTAATACTCCTTTCGAATTTCGCAAACGAACCTATTAATATTTATAATCGCGCTCGAATCGATCGACCGAATTAATTAATTCTGATTATTCAAACGAACCTCTTAATCCCTCCTAACTGGCGTTCGAATTAATTTAACCGACCGACACTGTTTAAAATCGAGAAATTATCGATTGATTATTTAAAAAAAAAACAAAAATAGATTTAACGTGAATTTCCCATTAAAAAAAAATCGGCTCGTGTTCGATACACAAGTATTACGCGCGACTCGGATGGTCAGCCCGACGGACGGTTGCGGGTTCGAATCCCGTCGCAACCACCGACGTTTGTGAACGTAACACTAACACGATTCAGAATCAATACCAAAATACCACAAAGGTCAAAAAATATATATACAGTGGTACCTCGATATACGAGTGCCCTAATATACGAGTGTTTTGAGATATGAGCCGCCGAGCGAGCGATATTTTGCTTTGAGATGAGAGCAAGATTTGAGATACGAGGAATCGCACACTACACCGCTGCACACGACCCCAACATGCGGCGCGCATGTTGGTGTCGTGTGCGGCGTCTAACAGTTTCTCCCACCTCAGACTAGACCTCAGTCTGTGTGCTTGTTTCCCTCGTTTTCGAAGCATTTTTGATAAGTTGGGTTCGCGTTTTTTGCTTTTTGTACATTTACAAAACATTATCACATTTATTTTTATAACCATGGGTCCGAAGAAGAAGATGATGTCTATTGAATTAAAGCGTGAAATCATAGAAAAACATGAGCAAGGTGTGCGAGTAATTGACTTGGCGAGGATGTACGGGCGTAGCACATCAATGATATGTACTGTGCTTAAACAGAAGAAGTTGATAAAGGGTATAACGCCAGCTAAGGGCGTTACAATAATTTCTAAGCTCCGGACCTCTCTCCATGAAAAGATGGAGAAACTACTGATGGTGTGGGTGACAGAGAAGCAGCTTCAAGGAGGAACCTTAACACAAAGCATCATATGTGAGAAGGCACGAGCGATTTACGGTGATTTGCTGAAGCAGATCCCACACACTTCCACAAACGAGGAATCGGAAGACTCGTTTAAAGCCAGTCGGGGCTGGTTTGACAACTTTAGGAAAAGGACCGGCATTCACTCCGTTGTCAGGCATGGTGAGGCAGCAAGTTCGGATGTGAAGGCAGCTGAGGTTTACATCAAAACGTTTTCCGAACTGATAGAAGCCAAAGGATACATCCCCCAGCAAGTCTTCAACTGTGACGAGACAGGGCTTTTCTGGAAAAGGATGCCGAATAGGACTGACATAACGGCATAGGAGAAGACGATGCAAGGTCACAAACCTACGAAGGATAGATTAACTCTAGCACTTTGCGCCAATGCGAGTGGCGACTGCAAAGTCAAGCCTCTGCTAGTATACCATTCGGAAAATCCCAGAGCCTTTAAGTCACATAAGATTTTAAAAGAAAAACTGCAAGTTATGTGGAGGGCAAATCCGAAGGCGTGGGTCACCAGGAAATTCTTTGTGGAGTGGATAAACCTGGTGTTTGGCCCTTTTGTTAAAAAATATCTACAGGAAAGCAATCTACCCGTGCAAGCCCTTCTCGTCCTCGACAATGCCCCTGCTCACCCACCAAATCTCGAAGACAATTTACTCGAAGAGTTCAAGTTTATAAAGGTTCTCTACCTACCACCCAACACCACTCCTATCCTGCGGCCCATGGATCAGCAGGTGATTTCTAATTTTAAGAAGTTGTACACCAAGCACATTTTTCGGCGCTGCTTTGAGGTGACGGAGAACACAAACCTTACCCTTCGAGAGTTCTGGAAGGACCACTTTAACATCGTGATATGCCTAAGAATTATTGATCAGGCCTGGCTGGGTGTTACAACGAGGACCTTAACTTCTGCATGGAAGAAGCTGTGGCCTGAGGCTGTAGCTGAAAGGGTCTTCGAAGGATTGGAATCTGAAGTGTCAGTGGTAGAGGAGATTGTTTCTCTGAGAAAATCCATGGGTCTGGAGGTGTATGAGAGAGATGTGAACGAACTCGTCGAGGAACAGTCTCAGGAGCTGACAACCGAGGAGTTACACGATCTACATTCGCAGCAGCATACGGTGGTTCAACGAAAAATTAGTTTTGAAGAGGAGCCAGAGATGGAGGAGGTTATCTCTACAAGAGATATAAAGGAGATCTTGGGAATGTGGGAGAAAGTTGTAGAGTTCGTGGATAAAAATCACCCCGAAAAAGTTGCAACTGATCGTGCATCGGAGTTATTCAACGAAACTTGCCTAACTCATTTCCGCAATATCCTGAAAGGGAGGAAGAAACAAACCTCCTTGGACAGTTTTTTTAAACGATCTGCAGGTGAAAATGAGCAAAGCGTGACGAAAAAAGCGAAGACCAGTGACGAAAATTAAGCGCTTCCGTAAGCACTTCACTTTTTCTTTTATTATGTTTTTATAGAATATGTATTTGTTATTTATAAGTAAATGTTTCTTCTTGTAAATACATTTTTCTTATTCAAAAACACTTAACAAAAACAACTGAGGTGGTGTTTTGGGAGCTGGAACGGATTTCGGTATTAATTTCAATTAATTTCAATGGGGAAAATTGCTTTGAGATACGAGCAAGGTTACGGAACGAATTAAACTCGTATGTCGAGGTACCACTGTATAGTACAATCGATCGCGTGCAACTGGCCGCCAACTTAACCGGCCGCGTACAACTGACCGCGATTGTTTCAATTAAAGATAGTTTCTTTTCGATCAGTGGAGCATTTTAATTTAAAAACTGATCGCGAGCAACTGGCTGCGGCATTTTCACGTACGGTTTCGGACGAGCTAAACGAGCAAAGGTACACAATTTCGTTTATTTTTTTTAAAAACCAGTTCCGCGTTCTGCGGGCTAAGCAAATGGGACTTTTTAAATGGCCGCCGGCTTAACTGACCGCCGATATTTCTCGAATCGCTGCACCGCAAACGTCGCCGATGTTAAGCAAGTAAAACTTCCCCGAATTTTGCGACTATAGGTAACGACATTAATTAACGAAATTAGGAGTCACCTCGTCGTAGTTACGTACGTCAATTTAATGCTGACTGCGACTTTTTTGCAAAACGATAACATGCAACAAAGAAGCGATTCGTATCGATCGTCCTTATTGATTTTTGCCGCAAAGAACTGACCGCGAGATTTTTCGCGAATGTGCAGTTTGAGAAAAAGACGATTCGCCGTCGTTTGCTTCTTTTTAACGAAACGAGCAAATCGACCGTCAACTCGATTCGCTTCCGCAAACGGCCGTTGTCGTTTTGAAAATGCTACAATTCTCGCCGCCGCGCCCGTGCGCCGCGGGCGCTCATTCGCAGAAATCCAAGTTATTTCGCCGCTGTCGTTTGAACCGGCCGCGATTCCTAGCGGTTTTTCGGCCAAGTCCCTGGATTTTTCGAGGCCATTAAAGAATTTAATGTGCGAAATCGTTGGATCGATGAAAGATTTCATTTTTTCTAGGCGGTCGGTCACAAAAAAAAACTGACCGCGGCGTTCTCCGGAAAGTTTTAATCAAGTTAAACAAGCAAAAGGTAGATTTTCGAACGGTCGCGAACAATTGGCCGCCAACTTATTAACTGGCCGCGAGCAACTGGCCGCGACCTCGCTTGGATCGTTTCCGCGGACAGTATCGCGTTGTTTCGAGATTTTAAACAGGTCGCGACGTTCGTAAAATAATTGTGCGATCGACTAAGCGGCCGCGAACAACTGCCCGCGTCGTTTTCGAGTTCAAACAAGCGCACTCGATTCTTGGAGCGGCTACGGGAATTTAAGTTCGCTCGACGCACGTGCAACGTGATTATTTCCCGGCGCGTCGCATTTCAATCCCAATTTAAATCGATACCTCTCGTTCTAACACCTACTGAACGTCTACAAATGAAAAAACAATAGGAGCAATCAATTCGAAATTTGTTTGGTCGACTTATTCAGGATATCGGGTCAGATCGCAATAGAATACGCCCCGTGAATTCCAAATAACGTCAATTCATTTATAAAACGGAAATCCGCGAAAAACGCGCGAAATTTATTGCAGACGGAACTAGGAATTATGATGAAGCCATTTGCGCAACCCGCACCTAACACTGGATGTTTACAAGTCGAAGTGCGGACGCGCGTCCACCAAATGTAAATTCGATTTCTACCGGTTTACGTTTTGATTGATTGGCAACGATTAGATGCGACTTCGATATTTTTATTTATTATTCCCTAGCCGAAAAATAAAATGTACATATTGACGTCAACGCCGCGCATTAATCTTGTTCGATTCAAGAGACTCTCGGATGTTTTCGCCACTTTCGACCGAATTACAATTTGGCTTTTTCTTCGATTAAATCGAATTATATTCGTGATTAATCGTCGGATTGTCGGCATCGTCGATGTACGTTTTGGAATCGCCACACGATTCTGTATCGAACGTCTCTCCGTGAAATTTTCCGTAAAATCCGTCGTGCCCGAGAAAATCGGAAAAAGGCGATTTGACGCGTGCATCGCCATGTAAATATATTCGGATGTGTCGGCGTATTTCCGTAGGAAATAAAGCTATTGCTATCTAGGTATTATTTGGTTTTCTCCGGATCGGACCCGAGAATCGCGAAAATGCAGGTCCCGCGTATATACAGGGTGCGCCGTTTGAATCCGGGTAAAAATGAATTTGAAATTCCCGCCATATCGGAATTCGGGTGTTAAGCGCCAAATGGCGCCGAGAATACGTCGCCGATGCCATTCGCACCGACACGACCTGCGAGTTTAAGTCTTGCTTAAGTACAAAATATCTATGGAAACGCAAGACGTATCTAAGCAAGACTTAAATATTAGATCGTTGACGGTGCAAATCGCCTAAAGACTTTCGAAGGTCGAAATATAACAGAAGAACGGCAATTGCAGAAAGTCTACGCGCCAGGAAAAAACGCTTGAACAGAGGACTGCGAGTGGCCGTGCAATTTTCAACGAGACGGCGCACCCGCGCCAAAGTATAAAAGCATTTTTTGCGCGCCCCGTACATAATACAGTTGCGTTCACGACGAAAGAAACGAATTCGATAAAAAAATCGACAGTTGCGGTTTTTTTTTTGCAAAAACGTTCGCACACGTCAAATCTTATTTTTCTAATCGGCGACACATTCACGTCGCTTCCGGTTTTAGCGGCAACGGTACGGCGGCGGGGCGCCGTGGAAAATAAGACGCCAAAATTTCCACAACGCAAAATTGACTTTAAAACTTAAATATTTTGTTAGGTTAGGTAAATCTATTTCAAGACACGTTCCAGTTTTTGTGGCGGTCACTGTACCAACTGTTTTATTTTAAATAAAACGCCCCCGTATATTTTGGCAAATTGGGACAGTCGATCACACAAAAAAAAACGTCCCCCGCCCGCTTATTTATTTATTCATGCCCGAGATAAGTTCGCACAGGTTTCAACGCGACGGTGCGCCTTTGCATTACGCTATCGGCCGTTCGCGAGAGTTTTTAAGATCTAACGTCTCTAATAAATTGGATCGGAGAAAGGGGGGGTTTATTGAGTGGCCGTCCAAGTCACCCGATGCGACCCCTCCGGACGTTTTCTTGTGGCGTTACTTAAAATTTGTGGTTTTTGTAAACGAATCGGATAACCTATAGACGCCTTAAAAACGAAAATATTCAACGAAACACGCTATTTTTACGTTAACTTTTTAAATGAAAAAGGGTTATTCTAATAAAATTATAATCGAGAGTGATAGATAATGGCCGTAGTTACATTTTGCACATAGCTAGGGTGGGGAGGGGGGTTCAATGAAAATTTTTTGCGATCGGCTGTTCCAATCTGTGAAAATATACGGGGCGTTCAACGTAAAATAAAACAAGTTGGTACCAACCGCCGCTAAAACCGGAAGCGATACGAATTTGTCGTATACGTCGAAAAACGTCAATTCGAAAAATAAAATTGACGTGTGTCAAATTGAATCGTTCCTTACAAATACGAAGGACGAGTTCGTTAACCGGAAAAGGTCGAACGGGCCCGTTTCAAAATGGCGGCCGCTCGAAAATTTTAAACCGGCCCCATCTTCGTTATTAATTGTCGGATCGATGACGTGAAATGTGTTTTAGAATCGTCACGAAATCCTCTATCGAACGTTACTCTTTGAAATTTTCGATAAAAATTCTCTCGCGCGTTACGGCGGCCCGCGCGGATCGGGGGACAAACGCCGATCGCGACCCCTCCCCTCCCAATAAATCCGTTTTGAACGCTGTTAAAAACGTCCACGCTTCGCCCCCCCCCCCACCCTCTCACGAACGAAACGATCGACGAAATTAATTTAAAAGCAAAATAAAGCAAAACGTTGGATAGATGGCGCGCGTCTCGGCGCAAATAAAAGCGGCACTTGCGAAAGCGAATACGTGCCCGTTAAACGATATGATAAAAGGGCAGAGCATATTTCGACTAAAAGTTTTCATTTTATTGTACACATAAACGGGGGGGAGAGGTATTAAAATAAGAATTTCCGGAAAATCGTTTACGCGCGCGTAGCACCTAAGCAGTTAGACGACGTTGCGCGCGGGGCGCGGGCGAAAAATTTTATGCCGAGAGGCCCTGTTATCCTGGATGGAAATTCAAGCGTTATAACACGTAATATCGCATTCTTCGAGCAGATCCAAAAAAAACCCCACTTGTATATCAAGTTTCCTCCTTACAAAAGTATTCGAATGCATCTATTTTATAGCAATCGGATTTTACGCTTCGACGACCGTGTGTCAGAACCGATTTTTAGTAAACGGCGATTTTATGTATCTTCCGTTATAAAAAAAAGAAGTAGAAGAAGAAGACGACGTATCGGATATGTGCGAAGATGAATTTGCGACGAGACGTAGGCGGCGGCGGGCGAGGACGTAATTTTCCGCGGCTACAATCGGGAACGTCTTATCCGCGTATAGATTTAAATAGGGGGTCGCGCGCACGTGCACGTACAAAAACTTAATAGGTTATGCACTAAATATTGCGCCGCTCAATTTGTCCGGTTAGAACGGCCATAAAGGGGATTCGCTTCGTTTCTGGTTATCCTGGACGAGCGGATCGTAAAAACGAATTTGATTGCGCGCGTTCGCGTTCCGGAATTTGTCGGTGTCCCATTAGCCTCGTCCCCCCCTCCCTCCCGCGGCGGTCAATTTAATGCAATTCGGATCAAATTCTACGACGGGCACCTTTAAATTGGCCAATTTTACGCGGATACGTATGTCGTAAGGCAACGAACCGAGGGACGACTTGAGGAGGAGATTTGTTACGTATGTAGGTGTATATATATATATATATATATATATATATATATATATATATATCGAAACGCACGTTTCCGGGTTCGGTTATCCGACGCCCGTGACGCGCGGACGTCGCGATGGAAGTTCATCACTTCGCGTCCCCGGTCAAATTCAATATAGAACAATTGGAGTTGTCAGTGTGTTGGACGACAAAAGGGGACGGGAAAGTGTCCGGGTCGCACAATAGGGGAGCGGGCGGCGCGTGCGAGCGACCATTAGAGTGGCACGGGTCATTGCCGGTAAACACGGTTAATGGGGCAGAGGCGACGGTCCGATCAGCGCCGCCCCCTCCACATAAATCTAACCGATAATGGCTTCGAAAACTAACTCGCCTTTGTATTACTATAACCCTTTATTTCGGGACGCGGACACCTCCAGTTATATATTAAAAGGGAGCCTACTACACCGCGACGTTATTTATCGCCTCGGCGTTGTCGCTGCCGCGCTTTATTTTAATATCGAAATATCTTCCGACAGTTATTTACGGGGGGGGGGGAGAAGAAGCGGGGGCGGGGGACGCGCGAATACACTTCCGTTAAAATTTGACGATCCGCGGGATTATTTCGAGGACGTCCCTTAAGGCCCCGACCACTGTTAGTCACTACAACTCGCAGCGGGATTTCCACTCGACTCGACACTTTTTTTCCCCGAGCCGCGGCTTTTCCGCGAAGGCTTGAAAAATGGTTAAAATATTAGACGATGAACTGAAAAGAGGACGGCGCAGCGCGCCGTCGTGAATACCGATTTCGAATTTTCCGGGGGGCCGAATCGGTTTCACGACTTTAAATTTTAAATTGCCCAACGTCCGCGAACGTTCCCCCCTCACCCCTTCGTCAGTTTTACTAATTCGAATTTTGGTTCGATCCAAATTTGGGGGGGGGGTGAGGGGGCGCAATAAAGTGCCATCGCATCATCGAAATTAACCGATCTTCGATTCGCATAAGACACGAACTATCCGAAAAAAAGTCGACGAAGACAAAACGCGCCCCCGTCCGCGATCTGTTTAATACGGCGCGCGTATATAAGGCGGAGTTAATCGGGGTGCCGTTGAAGCGCCGTAAGCGTAATAAATCTTCCTTATTGTCCCTAATCACCTGTTATGCTTCAAATTGTCGTCTACTTCGATAAAGATGCGAAACTGAAGCAGGTAAGGTAATGAAATAAATCATCGTTCACCCCCCGTCGGTAAGTTAAAACGGAGACACCCTCGACGCGAACCTATTTAATAACGAAACAAATTTAAATTTTAAAACGGACCGTATCAGGAACGCGTCAAAGATAATACCTCATAATGACGTCCCAATCTGTTATTAAATCACGAGCCACAGGTGTCGCGAGGCATTGACGTGTCGAAAATTAAGTGTTCGACGGTAGCAGGAGGGTGGCGAGGGGTGGGGTGGGGGTTCTCGTGGTTGTTGCAGCGTGCGACTTCTCCCCGATGAGCAGTGACGCACACTCAACCGCGGCTTATTTTCATTACATGTTCATACTACTTGTAATGCCTCTCAATTACGCGCTACGACGACGTGCTCGCAAATATTTCAGATTTAAAGCGCTTTATAATCGCTCAAGAGTCGAACGACGCCACTGCGTCAAATATCCAATGTACACACACACACCTAAAAATTTCTTTCCGACAAGTTGCCGACGAAAACAAATATTCTAATATGGCCTCGAGAAGCGGTCGAAATTGAAAATTTCCCATCCGCGGTTTTTCGCTTGGGAAGGGGCGGGGGGCGCAACCGTTTGTTCTAAATTCTAAATTAAGAGTCGCAACGCGCGAACAACGGGCCGTAGTTTCTTTCCTTCTTTTTTTTTTCCTAATTCGAAACGCTCGCGCCGATTATTTCGCAAAAGTTCCGTTTGCGAAAGGTTCGTCGTCGAATCAAATACGGGGGGGGGGGGGCGTCCCACAAGTTTCGATCTGTCGCGAAAACTAAATGGAAGTGCAGGAAAGCGGCGCCGAGGCAACGCTCGGTCGGCGATTATTCATAGGGGGGGGTTCTCGACACCGTCATTTTTCTTTCCAAAATTACCCGCGCGGTCGGGTCGCTTTAAGTCTTTTAATTCGGGATCTGGCCGAAGTTCCCGCATTTCCATCAGTTTTCGCGATAGACAGTAATTTTCGGGACACCCTGCGAACTGTCGAACCGCCCACAGGGCGATTTTAGAAAAGACGAAGTCGCCGGGGGTTGGGGGAAAAGACCTGACAGAAAATCGGCGAGTAAGTGATACGACGCTCGCGCTGTTCGTCAATTGCTCCTTCGCAACCGGGAAAAACGTGTGAAGGTGCGCTTACACGCCTCGCACTTCCTCAGAATCTCCCGGTCGCACCTCGACCGTTCGGAATAATCTCGCGAAAGTGAACTTGTGAAGGTCCATCGACCTGGATAAGAAATCAAAACCACCTGCTGACTGTGTTCTGGGACTGCGCGCACGTCCGAAGCCAACGAGCAAACGGTCTCGATTTATCAACGTTTAAAGCACTCTCGTGCGGCGTTATTTGGCTTAAAGCTTGCCCGTTAAATGTCTCCTCGGGCGACACACGGCGGTTTACCGGAAAAACGTTACTTTCGTGGCCCTCGCCGTCGGCCATCGACCAAACCGCTGTTGGTCAATAGGAACGATCGCAAACGTCCACGGTTGCAAGAGGATTCTTGGCTGGCAATAGGTTGGTTTATTTATAAGACCACTTCGCCAAAAAAAAAGAGGGTTAAGCGAGTGGCGCGGAGAAAACCGCCTTTAAAAATTGTGGCGCCCGTTTTTTTTTCCGTCATAAGACGCTTTCGGTGGACGTCGGCCGAAGAATCGGGAACTCGAAGTTCCACTTTTCCTCGTCGTCCGTCCAAACGTTCAAATTCCCGTTTCTTGCGAAGTTTGACGTGTTCCGGCTACGAAACAGAAGAAGATCGATGTTGGATGTTGGTCGACGATTCGAAAATCCTCCCCGCCCACTATCGGAGCAGCCAGCAGGTTGCGTTTTCGGCGCGTTGACGAGAATAAAGGCAAGTGTCGTGGAGTTTCAGTTTTTCTTGTTGTGTTAAGACGACGCAACGATGATACATTGATGGACCGACTGTCGCCACGGATGTACATTTACACCAAAAACGGAAGGGCTTGGTTTTAAATAACTTCAGTTCGTTAGTCGCGTTGTCGCATTTCGATTAATAAACAAAAAATTGACGGCGTCGAGCGTAAGCCATTCGAAGTCATCAATTAATTATCGTTTGGGAGGGGACCTCCACCCCCCCCCTCTCGCGCCTCATCGTCCTAAAAATGTACGATAATGCGACGGTTCGATGCACGGCCACTAGATAAGTTCAAAAAAGAGGATCGCAGCGATAATGGTTTTCGAGAACCCCAAAAGACGAGTCACCCCACAAAGAAAAACGAACGGATCTCTGCACGGACGACCTACGCTCGCCAAACCGGAACGTCTCTCGTTACGCACCAACGAGAAATGATCAATTATTGACTCGAAAGCTAGATAGTGATAACGCATGTTTTATTCATGGAGACACATTCGAATCCATATATTAAGTAAATGGAGAAGCGATCAGCGACGCAGGTGCGCGCCGAAAATATTCGCTTTATAACACCGTAATCCCGTGCTAAATTTGATTTAGAAGCAGTTTGCGAACTCGATCATTCATTTGCTAAGCTCTATCGGCGCAAGCTTAAAATACCGACAACATTAGTCATCCGTAAAACCCCCATAAATACGATATTTTTGTCGAAAACAGTTTATTTAATAGCCCTCCGCGCGCAGTTCACCTGGCCCTTAAAGAAATCTCCAGCCGTTCCCGAACTAAATCAATCACACGTTTTCTCGAAATAAATTAGATGGGGCGCTATTCAATCTAAAAGGAAAACGGACGTGGACGCCGCACTAACGGCAGTGCCGTGCATCGATATTTTCCAAGACATTTGCCTAGTTGACGTTTTCATGTCCGAAATGGCTGCCGAAGCGTAATGCAATAACAATAATGCGCCCTTCGGTCCGCAACAACCCTTAGGTCACAAGTAAAAGCACTTTAAAAGCGCCGGAAAAAGCTTTCGGGAGGTTCGGGAGCGAGGAGGAAGGGGGACGAGCGCGCGCGGCGAAATTTTTCTATAGGCACACAAATCAACTTTTTGTAAACCCGGCCAACTAACTTTTTGCATTGAATGCACTATAAAGTGCGTGATTTATAATGTTCCATATATCTTCACGCCCTTTAAATAAGAACCAAGAAAGAATCCCCTTGTTCCTAATTCGGCGTTCGTTTCCTTCGTCTTACTCGGCGCGGCCGCGGAATTTGTCGCGCGTCGTCTTATTATTATTATTATTATTTTTTTTTTCGAAAAAAATTATTATTTTTCGAGACGCCACCACAGTTGCGGTTGCCGCGATCGATCCATAAATTTCGCATCGGTTTCGCGGGATGGCTTTGGGGGGTGGGGGGCGACGCCCGTAATTTTGTTTCTTGCGTTCGTTAATTTGGCCGGATCTGAACGGGGGGGGGGGGGACGGGCGGGCGGTTAAACTGAGGGCGTTCGGTTAACTTTTGTCGGCGAAGATACATAATTAGATTCGCGCGATGAGTCATAAACTAATACTTTTCGGGGTTCATCAAGTGTTCGAGGAATATTTTGTTTTAACGCGTCATGTTTAATAAAAGGTAATTAAATTTCGTATAAATTACGTTTTTCAACGTTTAACGCTTTCCGTTTTATCTTGTATTGTTTTTTTTTCGTTTTTTGTTTTAATTTCGTAATAGTACGAGTGCTGCCGTCTGTTTGCAATCGTCTTATGGATTATTAACGTATTATTCGTTTCCTATTATCTCGTTTTAATGAAAATCACAAAAAAGGGGCCGTTCGATGGAGAATTTTGCGACGATTTCAAAACACATTTGGAGATTTTGGAATTTTTGATCGGTATCGATTTAATGCGAAATTAACAAAAACAGACGAAAACGGCGACGACCGAGCGGAGGGGAGAATCGAATCCTCGATCGTAAAACTACAATTCACGCCATATATGGAAATATTAAAAATAAGAAAAAAAATATTCGTTTGATTCGACAAACGAACAGAATTGGCAGAAAAATATTAAACGATAATTTTAATTTATTTAGCGAGTTTACGGGGATAAGTTGTTTGTTCTATCTTTGTTTGTCGTCGCAAACGATGACTCGTAATTATTCGCAAATATTCGATTCGGAGACGAGCCGCTCCTCGGACACATTCGGCCGCGCATTTGATATAAACATTCGCGCGCGCTCGGCGACGTCACAATTAATTGTTAAATTCGCGTAAAATAAACTGTTTTAAATTAATTTTTTTTTGGCAACGAAACAAAGACGTCTTGTTGTCCGCGCGTCCAAATGTCCTAGATCGTCGTCTAATTTTTCGGCGCTACGCTTATTTCCCGATTTAACAAAAACGAATTTTTACGCTCAGTAATATATAACGTTCGAAGGCGTAATTTCATAATTGTTACTCTCCGTTGGCGTCAGCGTCGTCCGGTTTCTATTTGCGGGACGTTTAACTTAAAAATCTGCGACTTCGCGAGCTTTCACCCTACGTTTTACCGCTTCGTATTGTTAATTGTTTGTTCGCATCCTTACGTTTGCTTTTTTTTTTAGAAGCGCCGATCTATTAATTACTTTTGCTTGGGCATCTGTTATTTATTACAAATCACAATGGACAATTAAACGCACGTCAAAAGGAATGAATAGCAAAACGGAAGGACCGCCATCTTCGTTAATAATTAAATGTCAAAATGCTGTCGAGGTGTCCGCTGCATTTAAGCAGATCAATTCGATAGCCCGAAGAAAACACGAAGTGCGCCTCGAAAGTTAAACGCCATGCGAAGAACTTCGCTTAAGCACAAAAACACGATAGAAACGATTCGACGATTATAATTAACCGAGATATTAGGATGTTTCTCCAAACATCAAAGTACACGGAGTACACCAAAGATGGACGACGTTCTTTCTTCGCTTAGAATGAACGTAGAAAACGTCAAAAACTTCCGTGCATAAACGGCAGGGAAAATAGGTGACCTTTCCTAAGGGAGAGGTCGCGCGCTTGGTACGTTAGGTGTTGTTATGTGAAATTAAATTGATTTTTTATTGAAAATTCTGGCTGATTTTAATGACGTTTGAACCGTAAAAATAGATATTAATAACTTAGCAACTGAAACACAACGAAAATGGCACGCGCACGTTCCGTCCCAAATCGTGACGCAATTTCCATTAGCGAAAACGAAAGGGCGAACAGATCGTGCGATTTCCTAATTATTTCGCTTCACTTTTACATCGACAATCTTGCTTTCTTGTTGCTCTCCGCGTCGAACGACTTACGTACGCGACCCTATTTAACGAGCTTCTATAGGCGTCTAAGTTCTGGAAACGCGATATCGTAATAAATAGAGAGCGAGGGCGAGGGGGGTCGGAGGGGTGGGGAGGGACGTGCATTCAACGCCGTCAGAAACTTATCTATCTAACACAGAACCTCCCCCCGTTCGATTTGTAAAGGCTGCAAATACACAAAACTAATCGCGCGCGCGCGCGCGCTTATTATTTTAAATTACGTGTGTAGCGAAGCGACCGCTTAATCGGTCGCCTGAACGTCTTGGCAAGCGTCGCGCGGCAAGGACAAGTCGCCGCCCCCCATCACCCCGCCGAATTGCACCGGAATGGGATAGAAAACGGCGCGGCGGTCGGAAGCTCGCAGTCGTATATCCGTAATTCGAAATTAAATCCGAAACTAAAGTTCGCGGCTCTCGACGCAATTAATAAAGCGACGAAATACTATTTTGATTTTTAATTAATTTATAGCGCGGCTCGGGCTCGCGCACCGAGAGAACCATTAGCGCTCGTTCAACAATATTCTATTTGGCGTGTAAATTCATTTGTTTTAATTGTCTTGCACCGGTTTATGCCTTACGTTATCCGAGATCCGGGGGTGGCCCGAGGTAGGGGGCAGGGGGTCTTTCGTTTCGTTTCTTCGACTACGAATGCACTAACGAAGCCCGAGCAACTCTAAACGGCGGTTTAGGAGCATTATCTGCTCCATTAATGGCGGTAAGCCGCTTATGCAGCAGCTTTCGTATAATTGTCGAATCAAAATAACATATTATTTCGAATAGTGCATTTCGAAACGCGCGCAAAGCGCCCCGAGAACGTGGGGCAGCGCGCGCCCGTCGTTGCGTAGTTTCACGAGGAGCATTTTACACTCATTTAAACGCGAGCTCATAAATCATACAACAATCAGATCGTCAAAAGCGGGGGTAATTACCTACGATTTAATTTCTATTATGCGCCGACATACGTGAATTTATTCGCTTCGTTAAGCACGACTATCTAATCGCTAATTAGTCGCTTAAAACGAATCATAAAGCACACAATACGTAACTTTTTGCACGACCATCCCTCCCCCACCCCTGCCCCGTGCGACAGCTCTAAGCCGAAGGGGTTAACTTCGAAAATATGCACGCGACCGTTAATTAAATCAACATGTACGTAACGCGACGACCGCACGCGCGACCGAAACTCGAAAAAAAAATTTAAAAAAATAAATATCACGCGGCTCCGAATTAATTTTCAAGATTACACGCGAAATTTTAAAATTAATTCGAACTTTTTCTTTCGGTGTCACCTTCCAGTAGCGGCGAAAAATTAGAAATTTAATTAAACTATGAACCGGCTCATCAATTTGGAAATTGGAAAAGTTTCTCGAGTTTTTAATTTGGACATAATCACGCTAATATATAATACTTTTTTCTATTTAAAGTATCTTTTTTTCACGCTCCGTTGCCGTTGCTGCCGCGAAGAAAGGGTTCTCGTTAAATAAAAATTAACAAAGGAAAATTAAAGTGGGCCTCGGAACTTCTTCTTCCTCGTTCTCCTGCTCCACCTCCTCCTCCTCGTCGTCGTCGTATGAAAGGCCAGAGTTGGACAAATTAAAATTTACATTTAAAAGTACGAAGTGGAATTCTGTCGCTCGCTCGCGCCCCCGTAATAAGAAACCCGAAACTGAATTTGTCGCTTTTTATGAACGGGGGCTCTCTCATCTCTCAATTAAAAAGTAAGGAGGCCGCCGATCGTGTTCGAAGAAAGCGACCACCTGTTCGTTCCTAATTTTTCTTTCGGCCATTAATCATAATTCAAGATGATCGTAAAAATCGAGCAACGCCGTCTTCGATTGTGGATATCCGTATTTACGGCGAGGACCCCGTGCGTAGCCGCACGAATGTCAGTCAAGAAAACACCTGTCATACTTCAACCGACCTCACGTTTAATGGGGGGGACGACATGCGGCGAGCTGCGAACGTTTAGCGTTAATCCCCTACACGTGTTCGTTTCGATTCGGTTTCGAAAGATAAATTTTACACGACAAACTTTAAACGTCGGCTTCTTTAATTGTGCCGATAAATTTTAGGTCGAATTAAAAAAAATAAATGGATCGGTTATAGTTAGGTAATTTATTGAAGGTTCCGGAAACTACGTGCGGCAAATCACCACCAGTCAGAACCACGATAATGGATTAATTGGGGCATTTACAAATACGGTACGAAAATAATCGTTCGTCGAAAAAAATGCGACGTTCATTACTCGCCGTTTATAAGTCAAAACAAAACTTTGAAACAAACTTATTTTCACAAAATTGATAGTTTAGTGAAGAAGGTCAAAAAGCACGCGTTCGCTCGTCCTAAAAAACCGTCAAGGCTCGCGCACGAATCAAAATACTAACTTATACTTCGTCTAAAACAAATTACGCTTAAGACCACAACGGTGTCGAAACGACCTTGAGTTGTGGCCACTTACAAGCGGAAACGAACGCCACCCACAAATCTCGGAAACTCGCTTATTTCCGGTTTTAATATATACTCCCGATTCTAGGCACAAAATCGTCAGTTTCGTCAAAAAGGTCAAAAAGCACGCGTTCGCTCATCATAAAACAATCGACCTTATAAACCATCGAGCCTCCCGCATGAATCGATATACTAACCTATACTTCGACTGAAACAAATTACGCTTAAGGCCACAACTGTGTCGAAACGACCTTGAGTATTGGCCACTTACAAGCGGAAACGGACGCCACCCACAAATCTCCAAAACTAGCTTATTTCCGGTTTTAATATATACTCCCAATTTTGGGAACAAAATCGACAGTTTCGTCAAAAAGGTCAAAAAGCACGCGTTCGCTCATCATAAAACAATCGACCTTATAAACCATCGAGCCTCCCGCATGAATCGATATACTAACCTATACTTCGACTGAAACAAATTACGCTTAAGGCCACAACTGTGTCGAAACGACCTTGAGTATTGGCCACTTACAAGCGGAAACGGACGCCGCCCACAAATCTCCAAAACTAGCTTATTTCCGGTTTTAATATATACTCCCAATTTTGGGAACAAAATCGACAGTTTCGTCAAAAAGGTCAAAAAGCACGCGTTCGCTCATCATAAAACAATCGACCTTATAAACCATCGAGCCTGCCACACGAATCGAAATACTAACCTATACTTCGTCTGAAACAAATTACGCTTAAGGCCACAACTGTGTCGATACGACCTTGAGTTGTGGCCACTTAGAAGCGAAAACGAACGCCACTCACAAATCTCCAAAACTCGCTTATTCCAGGTTTTAATATATACTACCGATTTTAGGCACAAAATCGACTGTTTCGGCAAAAAGGTCAAAACGCACGCGTTCGCTCGTCCTCAGACAATCGACCTTATAAACCGTCGAGGCTCGCTCAAAAATTGAAGCATTAATCTACACTTCGTCCGAAACAAATAACGCTTAAGGTCACAACTGTGTCGATGCGATCTTGAGTTGTGGCCGCCCAATAGTTCTAAACAAACGCCGCCCACAAATCTCCAAAATTTACACTTATTTTTCGTTTTGATATACGTCCAGGTATCGCTATGGACACAAAATCGGTTGTTTTAACAAGATCAAAAAATACGCGCATTTAAGTCGGCGAATAAAAATGTTCTGCAATCGATAAAATAGAAAACGCGCGCGACTTGTCGATTTAAAAAAAATAAATCAAACGCTCGACGACCATTTAATAAAGAATCAACTTAAGTGTTCGCTTCTAAAAGAAATCCGGCAACGCCGTTTAGCACCTCAGTCGAGGACGTCTACCGGCCGCGACCTTCAACTGTCAATGCATCGTAAAAACAAAATCCATTCGAATTTCTTATCAATGTCTACCTCAAACGAATTTACGTAAATTTAAACCCAGTTATCGTTCGAACAATTCAATCGTAAGTACTTAATGAGATGATAAAGCGCATGCGTTCTTGAGATAATCATTTCTATTTCGTACAATAACATTTAAATATTAAATAAATTTAGCGTAGGATTTTATTTTATAATCACCGCCCCTCGCTCCCCCACTCCAAAAAAACGTTCAAATTGAACTCGTCCGAAAATCATTCAAAATATTTTCTCAGAAATAACTGACGAATTTTGAAAAACAAATGTTACAATCGGTGTTGCAAACAATACGTAAAAATCCAAAAAAATGTCCTTAATTGTACCTATAAATTACAAAAAAATCGCTGTACCTTTTTCGCAAGCGGCTTCGAAAACGCCACCCGGTTGCGCGGCCGACGACGTCCGATGCCGAAGAAAAACGCCCCTTTTGGAACATCCCCGACGACAGGTTTTGATCAACACAATCGCGAATTTCACGAGCACTCCGCGCACGACTAAGACCACACGTCAACTGGGCAATCGGTTGCCGTTTTAAAACTGACCTTCCCGAACGCTCGATTTTCGTGAAATGGGGTGACGTGGCGCGCTTATCTGCAGGTTGAGCGTCTACGTCCCCGCATGCAAAAACTGCGTCGTTTTAATAATATTGGCACACTTCCGGCGCCATCTTGGATTTAATTGGGTCGTTTAATGCAATCGGCGGATTATTTCGCGGACTCGATTGCCGAATTACGCGCGATTCCGCGGATTGACCTAATTACTCGCGACCGGATCGCGATTCCGCGAATTAATTCGCGGCGTCGCGGGTTCGATCCGCGGATTAATTTGATCGGACCGGGGCGAGAAACAATCAGCGGGATCAAAATAATCCGCGGATCGAAAACGCGGAATAGTAATCTAATTGAATAAATTCGTGGATCAAAACCGCGATCTAAAAATCACGAAATCGAAATCTATTCGCGCAACAACCCCGTGAATTAATTCGCGGTTTCGATCCGCGGATTAATTTGATTAGATCAAGACGCTGAGCAATCGGGGGAATCAAAATAATTCGCGGATCAAAAACGCGGAATGGTAATCTAATCGAATCAATCCGCGGATCGAAACCGTGATCCAAAAATCGTGAAATCGAAATCTATTCGCGCAACAACCCAGCGAATTCGCGAATTAATTCGCGGCGTCGCAGTTTCGATCCGCGGATTAATTTAATTAGATCAAGACGCTGAGCAATCAGGGGAATCAAAATAATTCGCGGATCAAAAACGCGGAATAGTAATCTAATTTAATTGAGTCAATCCGCGGATCGAAACCGCGATCCAAAAATCATGAAATCGAAATCTATTCGCGTAACAACCCAGCGAATTTGCGAATTAATTCGCGGCGTCGCGGTTCCGATCCGCGGATTAATTTGATTAGATCAAGACGCTGCGCAATCAGGGGAATCAAAATAATTCGCGGATCAAAAACGCGGAATCGTAATCTAATCGAATCAATCCGCGGATCAAAAACGCAGAATAGTAATCTAATCGAATCAATCCGCGGATAGAAACCGCGATGCAAAAATCGTGAAATCCAAATCTATTCGCGCAACAACCCCGCGAATTAATCCGCGGATTAATCTGATCGAAACGCGGATTAAACTAATCGACCCAATCAAACCGCGAATAAAATCCAAGATGGGGCCGCAAGTGCTCCCCCCCCCCGCGCCTGCTGCTTACATTTATTAAAAACGCGGGATTTATTTGAACGATAAAAATTACATCGAAACAAAATGAACAAAATGAGACCCAATGAAATTATTGACAAGCTGGATTTTTGCGTGGACCTTATTTTTATGTTTCGAACTAAAACTCGAAAAGTCCCCTCTCGATAGCGCCCCCGCAAAAATTGTTGCGGGAGGGGGGGGGTCGGACGAAATGGTGGCGAAATCCAGTTTTTCCGCCTTTTTTTTTTCGCGTAACTGATTGTTTTCGAGCGACACGCGCGACGAAGCCGCGTGGCGGGGGACGTGGTGTCGAATTACCAGGAGCAAGAAGAGTTTTCAATAAAAAATACGGCATTAAAAAAAATCTGAAATAAAAAACCAACTAGGTTCTTAAGTCATTTTTTCGAGATTTCAAGAAAATTTTAAATCAGTCATTTATTGCTTTGTTTTATATAAAAACTGATTCCGGACCTGTATTAACGTTTCAGGTAGGGCCAAAATTTCGCCAAAACCACGAACTACAAGTAAATGCATACTATGAAATGAGATACGTTTTTTGTTTTTTTTTTGACGACAAATTTACAAGTCGAACGGTTTTCGCTGTCGAATCGTGATCGCGAGGAGGCCGACGCGGAACAGGGCGCATTGGGGATAAGACGTCGAGCGAGCCCGTTAAGTCAAAAAATGAAATTTACAAAAAAATGCTATTTTGTTTCGCATTATTTGGTGGTTTTTTTTTGGGTTTCTTGACGGCCAGCACCGGGTGCGAGTGCACGGCGACGAAAATCTTCCACTTATTTGTTGTTTAAATTTCGTTCGGAAAAAGGAAGGGGGGAGGGCGAAGGCGCCCCTTGTTTCGTGAATTGTTTAGCAGTGCGAAACGACAGCGACAGCGAGTGGGGTGCTTAACCTAAAAAAAAATATTCTGACGCGACTTTTAAAGTTGGTTTTACACTGTACAAATCTCGACGGCCCATTTTCCGCGGCACCCACTGTACGCATACGCGAGGCGACCGAAATAAATCTCAAACAAAGAAACATAAGTGGATATTATGTCGTCCGAATTATTTCAATAACGAAAAACGAAACCGGATGGCGTAATCGCTTTATTCGAATTGAAAACGAAACTCCATTGTGAACGTAATTCGTTTTTCTCACAAGTGTCGGTAACACCGAGCTCTGCTATATATTTTTTTGTAATTTGCCCCGAATAAAATCGGGAAGGGGGAAGAAAACGCAAATTAATTTACGGACAACGCGAAAAACCGTCAGCGCGCGCGGGGACAATTATTATAACTTTTAGACGCCAAAAATTTCTTGGCGAAGTTCTCGAGGGAGTAAATCGGATGTAGAGGCAAACTCCCCATCCTGTTATTATAGACAACGTGCCGGGCTGCTCATCTCCTTATTACGCATTTATTGGCATAACGTATTAAACTTAATAGCGCCGTGCCGTTGTTTAGGCGCACAATGCAGTCTCTCGCGTGGCAAGGCAAGAAACTGCGCGATCCGGGACCGCTACTTAGCGGCGCCTCCCCCCCGGCCACTGCCAGCAACTATATACATGAATAAAATACGACGCAACACAATCACTTCGCCGCAACAATTTCAAAAATTATAAGCTCAATTTAAACAGAACCCGTCGCGAATCGTGACCGAGGGGAATATATTAACGACGAATGCGGTAAAATTCAACACACTGTTCGCCAAATCTGGGTCATGTCTTTGTTATCAGAATTATCCGGGAAAGGTTTTGTTTGTTCGTCGGATAAATATTCCGTTTTGTTTTTGTTTTTTTTTTTGAAAAATTCGCCACAAATCGGCGATTATTTTTCCCGTCGAGTGAATTTGTTATCTCGACAGCTTTCGGACGAGCACACGCTCGGCGCGGCAATCCCGATATTTTTTCCGTTGAAATTAAGTACCGAACCTGCTTTTTTTTTTTAATCGCCGACAATTTACAACGCTACCGATCCGGGGGGGAGATTACGTGCGGTTCGCTTAATTGTTCATTATGTTCGTAACTTTTGCGGTGACGCCGTTAACACGTTCGCCGCCACCACCGGGAATTCAATAGGTGTCCTTTCCCCTCCCGGCGGCCGCTCGATAAAAAGCTCGTTTTAACGTTCGAAAACTTTTCTAATCGCTTTTCTATCAAAAAAATCGGAAATCGTTTGATTTACCTTAAAAACACGCAAAATCCTAAAACGGTCCTCTACCGAGCGCGCGTCCGACTTCTCAGTCGAACAACGGCCCTAGTCCGTCGAAGGCCACGCAACAAGCACCTATACCCACCGCAAACCCCATCTCGAAATATTCAAATTCCAATTCGCGCAGTTTGATCACGTTTCTCCACCCAACTTTCTCTTTAATCTAGTTTTTCGTGGCCCCCCCGTGGATTTTGAGTTAACTTTGGTTAACAACAAGTTCGACTTTTTAATTTAATTATCGAGCGGCACGGTTCCCGCTCCCTCCCCTGTCGGGGTTCGGTTGTTGTCGTCGCCTCGAAACGCATAGAAAAATGTGGTCGGGTAAATTTTGAGAAAAAAATCGCTCCAAATAAAAACAACCGCGACCCGGATTTATCGAATAATAGAACGAATTATTTTACGGTCAACAGAATTCGAAAAAAAAACAAATCGAAACGGTTAAACTCGAGCGAAAATTGAAAACGCGACCTTAAAGCCGGAGTGCGACGAGGTGGTGTTTTCGGTGCGATCTTCGCTGAACACGCGACGGACCACGAAAGTACTGAACAAAAAGCACAAAATGCCATAAATTAATTCGAAAATTGAATCGACCCACGTCGATTTCGTTTTTGATCTTGGAACGGATCGCGTCGAGGAAGAAATCGAACGTTTACAAGCAGCAAAGAAGGAAACGACGACGTCGAGGCCGTTCGGCTCCTTCGAGAATGGCCGCGAATTTCGTCAGGCGACGCAAGGACGGCCTAAAGGAAATAAGCCGCGAAAGACTCCCGAGGACTTCGATACGCGTAAGGCACCTACAGGGCGTGCCAGAAACGGCGTGCACGCTGTAACAACACGGGGCACCCCCCCCCGCGCTATCGTCGTGACGTAAGAGCCCCCTTTTTTGAACGAAGAAGTTCGCGCCACCAGATTTTCTATTGTGGAGTTACATAAAAGATCCGAGTTTTCTTTTGCGTTCGTCATCGGCAACGTCTGGCGCCCAATTGTCGAACCGTTCGCTCACGTAACGTCGAAACAAATCGATTTCTACAGAAACGCCCGTTGTTACGGCGTCCATTTTCGCGCGCGTCACGTAAACGGACGGTTCGAGATTTTGGGACGTCCACGGAATCGGAATGGAGTTACTCAACAGTAAGCAGGATTAACTTGACTACTTTAAGGGCCAGTTGCGCAACAAAAGCCGATTGGCGATTGGTCGAGGTTCGGCGGCGATCGGCTGTTGCGCAGCCGCAGCTAAGTTTTAAAGTCAGTTTCGCACTTGTCAAATTTCGGTGCCCCATTTTTCGTGTCGCCCACCGTACGCGATGGACGCACCCGAACCTGGAGGTTCTCCTGCAGCGCTTCTTCCCGGAAGCCGAGCAGCCGCTATTCGAGGCCCCACCTTGTGGGCCCCCTCGGGACGCGGGTGTCGGCTCGGAGGATGGCGGATTCGATTGGGACGAGCTGGACCTGGCATTTGCCAAGGTACGGCTCAACAAGGCCCCCGGACTGGACGGCCTCGCCGGTCGCATGGTGCGTGCCCTTTGTGCTGCCGCTCCTACACCGGTCCGTGATCTGTACAATGAGTGCCTGCGGACCGGCGTGTTCCCGCAGGCCTGGAAGGATGCGCGCTTGGTTGTGTTGCTGAAATCCCTCGATAAAGATCGGGCAGACCCAGGGTCTTACCGACCTATCTGCCTCCTCTCCAGCCTGGGTAAGATCCTCGAGCGCCTTTTCGTGCATCGCCTGGAACGGCTGGCTGCGGCATCCCTGTCACAAAACCAGTATGGCTTTGTGCGAGGACGCATGAGCCAGCGTCGTGGAGACCATCTCGGGCTCCAGCGCTCGCTACGTCCTGGGTGTCTTTATTGACATTCAAAACGCCTTCGATGGTCTCGAATGGCAAAGGGTGATACAACGTCTCTCCGCGCTCGGCTGCCCGGAACTGCCGCTGTGGCGGGACTACTTCTAAAATAGAAGAGTCTGTGCGATAGGGGCACAAGACCACCAATGGCGTGACGTTGGACGGGGATGTCCACAGGGCTTTATCTGCGGCCTCTTCATGTGGAACCTGCTGATGTCCGACCTGTTGGACTCTCTCCAGCAGGACCTGTTGGACTCTCTCCAGCAGGACCTGCTGCTCTTAATTAGCGGGGACAGTCGTCTGATCCTAGAGACGCTTGGTTCCCGACTTCTTGAGCTGGCTGTCACCTGGGGCAACAAGGTCGGAGTCGGCGTCTCCACCTCCAAGACCTGTAATCGGCGGCCCGCTATTCGTCTACGTGGAGTGCCGGTGGGTTAGTGCAGAAAGTGAAATACCTTGGTATTTGGATAGGCGAGGGACTTCGTTTCTCGGAGCATCTCACCTACTTAAGTGAAAGGACCGATCGGACGATCGACTGCTTCAGGCGTGTCCTACGACGCGACTGGGGTTTGGGCAGGCGAGCGGTGAAAACCCTTTACCGCGGCCTGTTCCTCTCAGTTGTCATGTTCGGGTGTTCGATATGGGGAGACGTCCTTAGATGGCAATACGGACGCAGCGCCCTAAATGTATGCCAACGCAAGGTGTTGTATGCTTGCCTGCCGATCTGCCGAACGGTTTCCACAGATGCCATGCAGTTGCTCATGGGCGAATTGCCCTGGGACCTCGAGGCGCGTCGAAGGTCCACCCTCTTTAGGGCGGCCCGACCACCCGGCCGGCTGGTAGGGCATCCTCGCCGATGATGAACGGCGCGATCTGGGCAAGGCCGCGTTAGCAAAGCTATGTCTGGAACGTCTACAGGCGGAATGGCAACAGAGATGGTCCTCGTCCCCTAGTGGCAGGGTCACATGCCTTTTTTTGCGCAGCTTTATTGTGACCCCCTGCCGGAACCGTCGCTAGACATAAGGGGGGCTGCAAGTTGATGGCGGCAGTGAGACATACCTCACTGCCGCCACAGTACAGATGTTAGAGAGAATACAGAATACAAGAAAATAAACAAGAATGTATTACAAATAAAATAAAATAAACTAAACTAACTAAATACAGTAAATAAACTAAAATAAATACAAAATCAAATAAAATAAGATAAAAGTAAACTAAACGAAAATTCTCAGTGGACGACCACTCGCTCCCCCCCCGGATGCCTCCTGGCGACCCCGTTCTTCCTCGCACCTGGTGCGCATCACCGTCTCGAAGAACGAGGACACCGCATCCCATCCCCCCTTGGAGTCGACCATGACGGTCACCCCTCCCTCCACCGCCATGGTCTCTCCAACCACCCTCTCCACTCCCTCCCGCAGTGCGGCCCATCTACGGCAGACAAACAGGGCATGCTCAGCGGAGTCAACCTCCGCCTCGCAGTCCCTGTAGCCTGCCGACTCCTCCTTACCTATCCGACACAGGTATTCACCGAACGAACCATGCCCGGTGAACGCCTGTGTCAGATAGTACCCCATCGAGCCGTGGGCCCTGGAGTACCAGCTCACGAGGTCGGGGATGAGTCGCCTCGTCCACTCCCCCTTCCTCGCTCGCCGCTACTCCAGCGCCCACCGCTCCAAGGTCTCCCGCTTCTTGGCCGCCCTGCTCCCAGCCGCAGCTCTCCCAGCCCAAGCCTCCGCCCTCTCCTCAGGCCCGCCAGCACAGCGACTGCCTCCGAGGAGACAGTTCTGTAGGCACAGCAGACGCTGATCCCCAAAGCCCGCTGGAGGGAATCGAGGGCCCCCACACAGACCCCCAGGTTTAGGGCCTTCACCCAGACCGGTGCAGCATACAGAACGATCGAGTACGCTACGCCGGCCAACACCCTCCTCTTCGCGGTTGAAGGCCCCCCCACCCTAGGCATAAGCCTCCCTACCGCCGCCCCGGCCCTCATGGCCTTCCCGACCACCTCTCTCACATGCTGGGTGAACGCCAGGCGACTGTCCAGCGTCAGCCCTAGATACCTGGCGCTGCCGCTCGGCCGCACGAGAACCCCCCCGATCCTAGGCGCGATCGGGAGGACCCTCCTGCGTCCGTTCGGCAGTACCAGGATCGTCTTCTCAGGTGCCACGGCAAGATCGTTCGCGGTCAGCCACCCAACCACCGCGTCCGCAGCCTCCTGCAGGTTCGCCTCCAAAACCCCCGCATCCCTCGCCGAGGCGACCAGGGCAAGATCATCCGCGTAGGCCGTCAGCTTACACCCCTTGGGCAGCTCCTCCTCCAGCACTCCGTCGTAGAGCAGGTTCCACAGGGTCGGTCCAAAAACCGAACCCTGAGGGACTCCCTACTCACCTCCAACCATTCTGAGCGCCCCCTACCATCATCGATCCTCACCGCTCTATCGCCGAGATAACTGGCAAGCATCGCCAGCAGATAGTCGGAGACCCCCCCTCCCCCACGCCGCCCTCATTATGAGGTCCCAACTAGCCGAGTTGAAGGCGTTGCGCACGTCGAATAGCACAATAGCGCACCATTCGCGCGTGCGCCACGTCCCCTCCACGGCCAGTCTCACGGACCCCACAACCTCCTCTATCGCGCCTGTGGTGGAGTGTCCCCTCCTGAATCCATGCTGCCTGACGTTAAGTCCACCCTTCTACCATGCAACCTACCATGCAACAACAACTCGAACACCTTCGCGATCGAGTTGATGACACAGATAGGTCGGTGAGGGTCACATCCCTATGGTGCAATGACGTCACCTTGGCATCTTCCTTGACATGGTTCCACCTGTCTCTGTATCTAGGATTTCTAATGACCGAACACGGTAGTGTAAACAGTTTCCTTTATCAGCGGGGGCTGCCTGGTTGCGAACTCTGTACTTGCGGTGAGCTCGAGACTTGGTCTCGTGTGCTCTTTCAGTGTCCAAACTATGCCAGCCACCGCCAGTTTCTGGTGGAGGCTGGTATTACGGCTGAGTCCTTGGACCAGTTATTATTGGATGAGACGTTATTTGGCAAGGTCCTCGACTTTTCCGAGCATGTTTTTACGGCTGAAAGGCTGGCCAGTCACTTTACTGGCTAGGCAGTGTCAACCGCTGAATGGGAGCATTTTCGCCGGGCAACGGCCCCCTCTCGCCTATCTGTGGCGGTCGGGATTCATCCCAGACTGAAGCAACTCCACGTACCCACAGCTGGCCTGAGCATCCGGAGAGACAAGTCTTTACAGCTCACCCCCACCTAGGATATAATAGGTTCTGCGAGGGACTCGGGGTGCCCAGGGCTTATGCTCTCCCGAGTCGAATTGGGTTGGATTCGCAGGGGCAGTGGTTGATACTCCGCATGCTGGAGTAGGCGTGCTTGTTTCAAGCGGCCGGCGGGAGTAGCGGCGCATTATTCCGCTCGGGTGCCAAACACCCAAAGCTGACAGAGGATAGATATACTCGCGGCCACCAGTACGATGGAGCGGTCCCCTTGCCGGGATCCCCTACACTGGTACGTGATCGCCCGTTTCGGGGCGACCACGGAGGGTGATGACCATACCATCCCGGGTCAATGGTGACCGTGTTCGTAAGATTTTTGAAGCAAGAAGAGCACGTTAATCGGACCGCACTCTATGTCGCCCATCGTACGTACACACGAGGTGGATCGGTAAAGACAGTTAACGACGCATTTTCGAATTACAGTGGATTCCGCTTAATTTGGGACACGTTGGTGTGGACCGTTTTTCCCCAATTAAGCGGTTGTCCCGATTAAACGAAATTTTAATTAAGAGACATATAGAATCAACACTAGTATCTTTATTGAACAATATTGCATTATAATGTGAACATTGAAGTGCATTTATTGTCTGAACCAATAGTAACATTCCGCATAATCTTCGACACATATTTATTCGCAACTTTTCAGGTTAGATCCTAATCAAAATAAATTACGTTAAATTTACTTTGCATAAAGGCACAATTCAATCTAGTTTATGCAATATAAAAAAAGACTTGTATTTAGTTGCTAATCCGTTTGTCATTGAAGAGTTCAGTTAATGTAAGTTGGCGTGATCTCCTTCAATGACTGTTGGTGAATAAAATCAGCACGGGCATCAAGTGCAGAGATAGGACTACCTTCGTTGCCTTCCTGCATGAAATAGTGACGTGGCCTAGCAATGAATTTCCCGGCATCCTGTGTTGTCACCTTTTCGATTTTAGATGATTTTTCTTCATCTGATTTTTGTACTTTTTTAGAACGCGTTCAATAATTTCATCTTCACAACTCCCATGTTCTTCGTAGCACGCGATAGCTTTGTCAATTTCTAGGAATTCTTCAAAATTATTTATTTTACGTGTAACTATTAGCTCTTCACAATCATTTTCCGTTGTTTCGGTGGTTTCACTCATTCCAAAAGTTTTCTTAAAGCCGCAGTGAGAGAAACAGTTCTGAATTGTTATCGAGCTCACTTCCCTCCGACTGTCGGAAACAAACTGAATCGCCCGGAGAACGTTGACCTTCGAGCTAACGTCTTTTGCCGTGGAAGATTGTCCTGAATAGCATTCAAAATGTGATTCACCAACTTCGCACGGTACTTTAGCTTCAAATTTTTAATTATGCCCATATCCAGTGGTCGTGTTAGGCATGTTGTGTCGGGAGGCAAAAATTCGAATTGTATGTTTCTTAAATTTCGTGAACACTGAGGGCGTGTCGCACAGTTGTCAATAATTAAGACAATTTTTCTTGACTTTTGCTCCAAGTCAGCGTCCCATCGCAACAGCCAATTCTTAAAAATTTCGGAAGTCATCCATGCGCTCGTATTGGCACGATATTCAATCACCGGTAAGCTCTCTATATTTAACCCCACGAAACAACGTTAGATGATTTTTCCAATCACCAAAAGCTTCTTATTGTCTGTTCCGGACATGTTGGCGCAACATAACACAGTAACGCGATCCATCGCTTTCTTTGACCCCAATAATTTTACGTGACTGTAGCAGAGAGAGAGAGAGAGAGAGAGAGAGAGAGGCGTGAGAGGCGAGAGATCAGGCGTGGCACGATAGTGAAGGCATCACCATTGCAGATGTCATCCGGAGAATATTTTTCAAGTAAATACGATATTTTTTCGGTTTGCTCCTTCGACATCGGCACTATCTTTTTCGTCGTGGACCTTCTTGAATTTTATATCACGACTGAGTCTTCCACCGGGAAAGTCAGCCATCCGTTGCCTTAAAACCTTCACGTCCAATTTTCTTGACTGGTTCTTCGGCCTTCTCTTTTAAAATAGGGCCACTTAAACGCATCCCACGCCCAGTCGTCGTAGAGAACCGCTGATTTAATGCGTCATCTACGTTAGGATCTTTACCTTCGCGTTTCCGTTTCCTTGAATTTTTGTTTTTTTTTACAACTTGAATCCATTCCTCGCGCAGCTTTCGAAATTAGGTGAATTATTTTTTATTTTGTTCGGCAAGGAGATTTTCTCTGAAAGCGATAAGTCTTTACGTGGCATTTTTGTAAGCAGATTTTGCATTCGCAGTGATAAGAAACGATTCCTTGTTATTGGCTCACGAACAACCAAGCACTTTCCGCTCCGTAGCAAAACTAAACGATTACAAATTTCGGCTTTATCGGTGGTAGGGAAGGGGAAGGGGATTGGAATTTTCTGTCGATTAATTTGCATTTGTTGTCCAAACTCGCCTACTAGGCAAGATGGCGAAGCAAAGGTACTGTCCCGATTAAGCGGGCCTGTTGTCCCAAATAACAGAAGAAAATTCAATGAATTTTCTCGATTGGATTCGGTTATTAAGGATTTGTCCCAAATAAGCGGTTGTCCCGGTATTATACGGCGTCCCAATTAAGCGGAATCCGCTGTATTATGAAATTCGTCAAGTAATGTTGAAAACATTGACCGTTATAAACTGTTAGATGATAAGTGATAGCGAAAGAACGGGGTTTGCGACTAAATTGTGACGCAAATTGCGTTTCGTCGATCGAAAACCCTCGGAGGAAAGCGATAAATTCTTGGGAAAAGGTCGTTGCGCAAGGGCAACAACGGAAACGGACGTGGGACGGACACGTTGACGGGCCCAAAACAAAAATCGACATGCACCATGATACGTTTTTTTTTCTAATTTAAATTAAATTCAAATTCAATTTCGGCATAAGAGGAGTTGGCCGGCGTAGATTTTCAATTATTAAGGGCGGTCGTTTAGAAACATAAAATAACAGAGAAAATAACAACATGAGAAAATGACAACATGACATTTTGTAGAAAATAACAACATAAAATAAAAAGTCACATTTTTAATTTTCCAATACAGGGTGCGTCCAAGAAGTTTCCGCAATGAGGCTATAAAACACGATTTATTGCAAATAAAGCGTACAACTGTTCAAAATTCTTCAAAGTAGTCCCCATCGGCATCGTAGCACCTCTGCCTGCGAATTTTCCAATCTTCATACGCGCCCTTGAAGCGTTTTCTGACATGCTGTTGAGTTGATTCGTCACAGCCTTTTGAACCACATCGGTGGTCCCAAAATGAGTTCCCTTGAGTGTTCTTTTCAGCTTGGGGAACAGGTAGAAGTCGTTTGGAGCCACATCCGAACTATAGGGGGGTTGGGGAAGCATTGTCGCACCGTACTTGATCAACAGCTCAGTCACGAGAAGGCATGTGTGGCTTAACACCTTGGGTACCAACTTTGCACAGACTTTTCGCACGTTCAAATGATCACCAATAATGGTGTGCACACTGGATTTGGAAAGATTTAACTCTTGAGCAATCAATCGCACGCCTAACCGACGGTCAAGGTCAAGGTTCGCACTCGGCTGTCGCTGAACTCGGTCGTCCTGCTCGGGACCACTCGTACACACTTGATTGCTTCATTGCTTCGTCCCCGTAAGCTGTCCGAAGCATTTGTAAAGTTTCACCAGCAGTCTTTCCAAGTTTAACGCAAAACTTGATGTTCACACGCTGTTCAACATTTCGCTGCATCGTGAGTCGTGACGCGTCACCCAAACAGGGTCTCACTGTACAAGCAATCCACACTCTCCGGCGGTTCGGAGGCAACTGAATATTTTTTCCCTGTTGCCCGAGAACCCAGCACCACCAATCCCGACAGGAGCGGCCGCCCGCTCGCGCTTCGCTTGGGCGGTAAAAAATAATTCCGGAAATTTCTTGGACGCACCCTGTATTGTAACATCTTTGAAATAATAGGACCTTCGTAGGAGGTCCTAGATTTGTGCATATTTTTCTATTTTGGATTTTCTCTTTTTGGATTTATTTTTGTTACTGTTTTTGGATTGGATTTACTTGTTATTGGTTGGACTTGGATTTTGTTGCCGGATGTTGACTTGAAAGATCGATTTTGATTACCACGCGGAGACAGCCAAGTTTAATCAATTGCCGTTCGGAATAATTTATATTTTTGTTATTGTTTATATTAATTATTGTTAACGAAGTGTTTCTCGAGAAGCATTAACGTATTTATTTAACGTATTTAAATTGTTCATCTTAAATTTCGACTTCATTTAGGCCAAATATCAAAATTAACTTTTGTATTGTACGATAATTCTTGTAACTATTTAACATCATATAATTTTAGTAATTTTCCCCCTGCTTAATAGTTATTGGTCTAAGGAAAATTACTTGGCGCCCTTTATTTAATTTTGTTTGTTATTATTAGAACCCGACCGAACTCCACCGTCCCAAAAGCTAGCCGACAGGCCTCTAAATTTTGTTAAGTGCTACTCTAAGTTTTGTTATTATTAAATAATTCCTTTTTCCGATCAAATTTTATTTTATTTTTATCATTTATTTTTTTCTGCACGTAACAACCACACAAACCGTTTTCCGTAACACGGATCGGTCGAATTTTCGAGCTTTCGACGGAAACTACGCTTGAACACGAGCTTGACGGCCTAATTTCGATATTGCGCAAAAATCGAACTTTGATGAAAGCGAAAGCGAATACGACACTTTCCAATACTTAAATTGCCTGATAATCCTGGAACAACATCAATTTCGACATTATCAATTAGAAGATTTCGCGTAAAACAATAGGTTTTAAGAAAGTTTGGCGCGCGCGCGCCCCACCCCCCCTTGGAAACGAATACACTATGTATTAGAACACCTTCGACTACCCCAACTTACTGTCGGAGAAGCGACGAGGACGAAATTATCGGAGCGGCAGGCACTGATCAAACAATCAATTACGTCGAAACGGGAATTAGTTATTAATAAACGCACTTCGAAATTACAAGCACGATCCGTTAAATATTGCACAGGATGTGTCAACCCTATTTGCCCAATTACAAACTAATTATCCGAACTAAAGTAAACATGGATAGCGTCAAATCTGTCAGCGTAATCGTCCTAAATTACGAACCCCCGAGGCGAAGCGAAATTTTGCAAAATGTCCGTTCGAGCTTCGTCGAAGAAACGACGAAACGAAGGGGTTGGTTTGCGTTGTCGTTGCGGTTCGCAGCGTTCCATTTCGTCCAGGCCCTTGTAAATGAGCGGATTTAAATGTTGCAGGTCGTAATTGTTCGGGAGGAGGCCGGGCGCCACCCCCCACGGACCGTTATTAAATTCGTTCACCTGCAAACGTCTCGGAATGCTCGATTAATTTAGGGCAACGGACTGATTAATCACGGCAAACCGTTGTCGTTATCAAGGCAACGTCGCCGCATTAACTACAACTAATAGGGGGGGGGGAAGGGGGCGCGAGGTGCCGAACAAGGCGCACACGTGCATTAGCAAACAAAAAGCCCCCAGACGACAAAGCCGCCACATATATTTATGCATCGGGCGGAACGTTATCGGAATCCCTTCAAGATTATGCCGTGTTTACTTCGCCAAAAAGCAACTACGGGCTCCGTTCCGTAGATTCGCTCATTAACAAACAATAACAATAGCGGAAGCGGGCTTTGTCGCGGCGCTTCGAGCCGTAAAACGCAGTAAAAATAAACGACGATCGCATTAACGGGTTAATTCAAGTTACGGATCGAGCCCGCGGCCGACGACCGTCTTCGGCGCCCCCACGTTGGGCGCCAATTTGTTTGCGGCTACTCAAAAGTTACCGGGACGGAGGGGAAGGGGGGGGGTGTCGTTTTTTACGTTCGAGCAAGCGTTTTAAGTGTACGTGAAAGCTGCCGGACGATAAACCGAATCGAAGTCGAAGGAAGGAAAAGGTGTTGTGGGAAAAAGTCCCGGAATTCCGCGAAACTTTCAAGGACGGAGATGAGGAGTTCGTCGCGATGGTGTCTAAATTGTTCTAACGAAATAGAGTCTCCGATCGGCCCCGACCACCGGCCAAGACGCTTGCGCCTCGCGAAGAGTGGTAGACGCGGGGCCGCGGCTTGCTCGAAGGCTGCGGAAAATTAAGCCGAAATGTACGTCGAACAAGGAACAAGCCCGGGCGGCACACGTCGATTATTGGTAATTATTCGTCGGCGACGTCGTGAACCCAAAAAGTGACGTACGAACGACGATACTTTCACGACGAACATTTGACGTCATTAAACAACGTCGATGAGACGTCTTTGTTTGGTCATTCCAAAGTCCCGAAAAACGTTTTGAAGCGTTAATTTAAAACGTAAAATATTCCTAATTTTTTTCTAACATGTTTATGTTTTAATCTAAAATTTTAACTAAAAAATATATAAATCTATTTTGGAATTATGCACTGTCGCGTCTATGCGATTAATAGTAATAGTTTTATACGTTATAAATACGCTAGTACACAACTAAACAAGTAAGGAAACTCGCATCCAGTTATTTATTCTAATCGTGTACGTCAGTGGCTAGTACTAGTTCCTTTAAAGTGTCACGCTACTGTGCATACTGATCGCGCTTTTGTTTACCGCCAGCGGTTTTGTTAGGTTAGTGGTTTTACTTTGCGGTGGGTTCTACGTTGTAAATCTGTACATTGTAAATTTTGATATATTAGGGGGACCGAAAAGTGATGTCGCTTTCTTACATTAAATTCAAACGAATAAATTTTTAATAAGTCTTTATTTTTAATCAATAATATAATCACCCTCGTTACCAACAACCTTTTGCCATCAAGTGTGCAAATTTTCAATCCCGGACCGATAAAAATTCAATTGGTTTTTGAGTAAAATATCTCGAATTAGCATTTTGGACATCGTCCGAATTTTCAAATTTTTTGCCACCAAGAAAATGTTGTAGGGATCGGAATAAATGGAAATCCGAGGGTGCGATATCGGGCGAGTGTGGTGGGTGAGGCAGTACCTCCCACCCTGTGTTCGCCTCGAACGGTGCGGCCTTGCATTGTCGTGTTGCAGAACGACGCCCTTTCTGTTGACAATCGCCGGACACTTTTCGATTAAAGATTGGTTCACTCGATCCAATTGTTCACAATAAAGGTCTGCATTAACAGTTTGTCCAGGTTTCGGCGCTTCGAAGTGAACAATTCCGCGAATACTCCACCAAACGCTCAGAAGCGCCTTTTTGTGATGTAAACCCGGCTTCGCAGTACTTCGTGGCGATTCATTTGGAGAGAGCCACTGCCTTTTGCGCTTTGGATTATCATATAGGACCCATTTTTCGTCTCCAGTGATCAAACGATCAAAAATCGGTTTTGTGCGGTGCCGTTGAAGCAACACGTTGCATGTGATGGATCGGTTGGCGGCTTTGTTCTCTTCGGACAGATTATTATGGGGGACCCAAATACCTGCTCTGCTTATTTTTCCAATCTGCTGTAAATGTTCCTGGATGGTCGACCAAGGTCGGTTAAGGGTGTTTGGCAGTTCCTCGATTGTTTGACATGGATTTATTTCCACTTCTGCCCTTAGCATGTCGTTGTCTAATGTTGTTGGTCTTCCTGATCGATAGGAGTCAGAGAGATCAAAATTACCGGATCTGAACTTGGAAAACCATCTTTCGCATTTACGAACGTCTAATGCACTTGGATAAACGTCGCAAATGTTTTTGGCCGCAACTGTTGCGTTACTACCCTTGCGAAACTCAAAAAGCATACAATGCCGGATATGCTCTTCTGGTATTTGGCTGGCCATTTTACCCAAAATTGCAAAAAAAGTTTACTATTGAATTGTTTAGAAGTGAACAAGTCACAATAACCTTAAAATGACTTTGGCACGCCTTCGAGATACACAATGAGCTGACAAATGACAATCAAATATCGACATGCGCAGAAACGACATCACTTTCCGGTCCCCCCCCCCCCAATAATTTCTTAACGATAAGTGAAGAATTAATCGGCCCATCGCCGCCTAAAGTTAAAACGAATAATTTTAAATGTTTAAACAATTGGAAGAAATATTTTTTACAATAATTTTACAAATCGCGGCTTTACAAGAAACAGACAAACTGCACTTATTTCTATAGGTTTTAACCTTTGGGTGACTAGGTTATCTTTGTGGTGCGAGTGACCCCCCCCATTTCATTATTAATTTATTTATATGTCTTTTGTTGGTGTGAAATTTTACATTGGGCGACTCTTAGTCGAAATAATTTTTTCTATTGTACTTAGTTAAGGTTCTATCGAAAGAACCCAGAACTCGTGGTCACACTGTATATCTTATATTTACCGCTTACATCTTATCTTCTTAAGTTCTTATCTTAAGTTTTTTATTTGTACCTTTATTTTTTATTTTTTCACCTTTAGACGCGTCATTACGGATTACGTCAATGGGACGTCAAATAGACGTCCCATTTAAAGAAATTAGACGTCTCAAGTAACGTACTAGATTGGTCATAATTTGACGTCACTGGGCTGTGACATTAACCCGTCATATTGACGTCGTATATACGTCGTTTACGACGTCCCCATTGGGCTCCAAATGGCCAATAGTTGACGACATTATGACGTCAGTGTGCCGCCTGGGAGGCCGACGGTCGGCGACCAAGCGACTGTACGAAGTGTTTCAACACCGAGCGCCGGGCTCGCCGGTCTGGACGCGGATCCGCTTAGCCGGGCGATGCGAAATTTCGAAAAGATGCGAGTAAGTTCGCCCTTGCACAGCCGGCACGGGGTTGGTTTGCAGTGGCGTATGTGCGGCGTCAGAAATTTCGTCGTCGTCCGTAACGTTTTACCTATTTTTTTTATACAGAGTTAAAAATTAGTTTCGTTAAAAATTCAAAAATGTGTGTTATTTGTAATTGCCTTGTTGGTTAACGTAATTTTAAAATAATATAGGTTACGATTTATTGGCACCCTCAATGACGGGAGCGCGGTTTGTAAATCTTGTTATTCGTTGTTTTTGTTTATTTGTTCCAATTTGATGAACTGAATTTATTTCTGGCGAAATAAAGTATCGGTTTTTATTGTCGTTGTTTACACTTACTTTAACCGGAAAATTACCTGTTCCCGTTGCACGAAAAAATCGAGCGTAATGTCCGGTCCACGTTGGCTCGGTTAATCCCAGAGTTCCATTGTTTTTCGTATCGATGTACAAATTCGAGTTCTGACCGAACGCGTTGTAAAAATATAAGTAATTAGAAAAGTTTCTACATTTTTCTTCCTTATAAGACACTATCTTAAATAAGGAATAAGGCAAACAATGTTAATGACGTAACTCAGTTCCGCGCAATCTGAATAAGGGGTTGCGTCGTATATATACATATATATGTATAAGTTGTTTGTTCGCAGCCGAGGGCCTACTTATTTATTTAAATAGTTCTTTAATTATCCACGTCAAACCGTTTTATGTCGTAATTAATAAAACTTGAGGCCATTAAGGGGGGAAGCTCGTTTAATGTAATTCCTTTTCATTCTTTGATTGTCTTACACGATACAACTAGGGTCCTGTCGGGAAATAATTCCAAGTAATTCGTTGGCGGAAGACAAGTCGCAACGGCGACATCCCAGGTGGCCTGTCGTAACATACTCTTCTCGTGTAAGCGTCGTCCACGACCGAAAAGATCAAACCCTTTTCCATTCGTCCGTAAACGATCTACCGAAACTGACTAAAACATCCCAAAAAACCCCCGTCGGCGCAATCTACGCTCGCTAATATTTTACACAATTCCTTCGGATGCCGCGCCCGTCAGAATTTATCAATTAATTCCCCGTTGAAAATTCGAAATATTAATCTAGAAAAAAGAAAACTGGGCCGAAGCCCCGTTTTCGTTCGACAACAAAACAAGCCCTTTCTCATTGCAAGCCGGCAAACTCGACGCTCGCCAATTTCGCGAGCGCGACTAGGACGAGAAATACCTACGAGCTCGCATTTCTTGGTTGTCATTCAAAAATCCACGCTGAAAACAGCCGAGGGCGCTCCTCCGAAAATCCTAAAATTCCCCCCCGGCAACCCCCTTACAAAGACGAATATCGAACGTCGACGCGCAAAATATTTTTCTTACATAATACGTGGCCGCGCCGCTTCCGCTTTGAAGCCAAAACCCACCTCCCCCCCCCCCCATCACCTCCAGAACGAATTTACATGTTCATAATTCACGGAAACCGACCGACATTATTAAAATCGCCTTCTAATCTCCCGAATTAACTCGTCCGTATCGTTCGAACTTCAAAGGCGATACAAAAATCCCCACGCGGTGCCCGACGCGAAGCAATAGTCGACCGGGGGTGGCCCCGGATATAAAATATATATATGCGGGGAAAACCTATAAAAATTTCCAAGTTCCTATAGTTCCGTTAATTTGTCAACTTTGTTCTGTTCAAAGCTCGGAAAATACGCAACGGCGGGGTTCGTTCGGAATTCGCCCGCTGACGATGCTGCGGCAGCACTGAGCCCTCTCTGCCGGACCGATCAATATAGTACACTCCTTAAATTTCCCTGAAACAATGGTAACTGCGGTAGTACACTAACTGGAGCAATCATTTCACCCTTCGTAGGCACACTTATCTCCGACGGCCTAATCGGATCGCCTTGCGACGTTTCGGAGGGAAGCGCGCTCTTTAATCACGTCCAGGTGGAGAAAGCTTCCTTCGGCCGCGCGGCGCGGCGCGGCTAGTCCACGACGACGACCCACCCCCCGCCCCATTCTTATTCCATTATTCATTCATCTTCAAAAACGACACGATCATAAGTACAAGAGCCGTTTTAGTCTGCGCGTTGGGCGGCTTAAAATTTTTTGAAATTCAAATCGGCCGAGCTACCGCCCGCCCGCCCGTCGCTCGGGCGCAAAATATGCAAATAAAGTTTAACGGAGAAGTAATCGAGTTCGTCTGTGCGCGGTTTCGACTTCGTCCGCCCCCCCCCCTTACGCCCCGGAGTCGCGTTAATTTTTCTCTCATTAACACTTTTTAATTGGAGCCCGAACGATTTTCGCGGCGCCTGGCGAATTATTCGCATTTAAATCGCGGGTCGCCGAACAATCGTCGATATTTTTGTCGACCGAATCGACGTTGGTTCGCGGTTGGCCTCTCGAAATGCCTTCCGGCACCTGTGTTTCCCGAGCGTTCGATTGCGAGAGTCATCGCACGATTTGACCAACATTCGCATAAATCGCGCGGGTCGCGAATAATCGTCGGTATTCTTGCCGACTAAACCGCCGTTGACCCCGAGATATGCGTGAAGGTAGCGAGACGACCATCGAATTCTGCCGAGCGTTCGATTGCGAGAGTCGTCTTTCGCGGCGTGCGAGTCGTCATCTGGAAATTTTGCGTTTCTAATATTGGAGGTCGCGATTGATCAAAAAACTCTTTGCATTAATCGCGGGTCCCCGGAAATTGTCGATATTTCGAGACGCGCATTTTTAACCTACATATCATAGTTGAGCTCGAAATACCGCAATGTTCCCGAGCGTTCGATTACGAGATTTTTCGTTTCTCATTTCGTTCCGACTAACAATTATTGGAGGTCGCGATCGACCCAAAAATACTCGATTTTCGCGGCGTTCAACGTCTTGCGAATAATCGTCGATATTTTTGTCAACTGATTGGTCTAAAAATTTGTTTCAAAACAATTTCGAGGGTCGACGCGATCGAAACGCGACGTCCGCCGAACGCTCCCGGCGCCGATGATTCCCGATCGTTCCCGAGTCATAACCGAAATATCCGATTATCGGACGAATTATTCGCTAAAATTGCGGGTCCCGAGTAACCGTCAATATTTCTGTTAACTAGTTAACGTCGCCGAGACGCGCGCCTTCGCCTATATTTTACAATCGACCTCAAAGTAATCTCGAAGGTCAACACGATCGAAGCGCGACGACCGTCGAACGCTTCCGAGTCATTGGGATTGGGGAAAATGGACGGAACACCGAATTTCTGGCTTTATTACGAGCCGGACCGAAAACCGACCGTAAGAGGAGTTTTTGTAAATTTTATTCGCTATTTAATGACGTTTAGAGATTTTCGTTATCTGTCGTATTTTTCGAGTTATGACATCGTCGGAACACTTTAATTTTTATTATCGATTTGTATTACCCGAGACAATCGTACGACTTTTTGTTCCGATAAGCGTTGCCGCTAAAATTAGCCCGTTTGGAATTATTTCACGTTTTGTTAAAAAAAAAATGACAGCTGCAGGCTATTATAAATAATTGTAAGACATTTATGCACGTACAGATTTAAAATGTTAGATAAGTATGCACTTAACGAAATCATACCGGACGAAATGAAATTTCGAGGGAGTCAATACGTTTTTCCAAAATAACTCGAAAACTATTACGTTTAAATGTAGGAAAGCAAACACGTACCGGCCCTAATTTTGAACGTGCAGTGCAATAAAATCGAGAATAAAATCGTAGGTCGCCATTTAAAATTGTATTTACATAAAATAGATGACAAGTGCGGCATATTGTTTTCTAAACATCCCCGCATTATTTTGTTAAGTTTATAATTTTATAAATATTTTCGTTAAATGGTGAATAAAATATGCAAAAACTTTATTAAGGTCAGTTTTCGGTTCAGCTCGTAATTAAGTCCGAAATTTGGCGTTCCGCCCATTTCGCCCAACGCCGTATAATAGCGATATTTTCACGGTTCGCCTCGAAATAATCTTGAAGGTCGACGCGAGCGCGGCGCGACGACCACCGAACGCTTCCGGCGCCGATGATAGCGCAACGTTTCCGAGGGTTCGATCGCGAGAGTCATCTCGAGTCGCGCGCGAGTCGCCGCCGGGAAATTTTTCGTTTCTCATCTCGCTCCGACTTACGGTCGTGGTCGCGATCGTCGCGTTACCATGTTCGCCGAGACGATACGCGGCGGCCAAGTAATAATTTCAACTAGGATCTAATTACGACGCTGCTAACGATTCGCCCTTCGAGTTAATCAACGCCCCCCCCCAGAGCTTCGTCCGCGAAACCGAAACGAAACATTCTCTCTCGACAAGCTTAAATAAAATATAGTATTATTAGATTTTCTTTTCCACAGAAACGTGACGGCTAAACCGCCGCTTAAAACAACGGAAAAAACGGGCCTTCTTAATTAACGCGCGCGATTTTCCCGTTTTAAGTAAATCCGAAAGTCGACAAAATTAGTACGGCATTGTTTGACGGGGCCTGTGCGATGGTTATTTCGTCCCCCCCCCCCGCTCGTCCGAAACGCGCCAAATCGAGTTCAGCACAATATTAAAACTCGAGGAAAACGGCATCGTCGAAGTTATACGAAATAGAATTAATCCGACAATAAGACGTCGGAGTTACGAGTCGGCGTCGCGCGAAACAGCCGAGGGAACTTTTCAAAAACCGAACTTAATTACGTTTTAAGCTTGTATTCTTTTCATACGCTAATCGTTTAATTAAAATTAGGGTACGAATTAATCTGGTTCGGTGTGCGGAAGCGTAAAATCCATTTACGAACGTCGACGGCGGCGACGACTACGAACGCGCGCCAATATCGCCGGGAACGGAATCGGGCTCACCTTTCCGAATGCAAATTCGATTAGCCCACCGACGCGCCCACCTTCGTTCGAATCTAAGTCCCGGCGAAAGGTCTCGCCCGAAATTATACTGTTTCCTGGACCAAGCGAGCGGAAATATTCAGATAAAAGCACTAGATATATGCACTCTTGTATAATATAACCAATTAAAGCTTTCTCGAACCCGATCCGAGCTGTCAATTTTCAATTTGTATGAATTAAACTTTCGCGTTCGTGCGCTTTTACGTCGATGCGCGCCTCCTAATTGGATGCAAGTGCATTTTAACTTCGTAAATTTCGATTTCTGGGTCCAATTCGTTCAGTTACCGTGGAAAATTAATGGAAATTCTGTTGTCGAGCACGAAACGTCATCGGAGAGACTAATTTTTACCATCATCGACAACAGGCACAACAGCCTCGCCGCTCGATCGCCTAAAAGTTCTTTTTTTTGGCGCTCGCGCTAGGGTTCAAAGGTTATCTCGCGCGCAAAACGTTTCCCTTTCGAAACTTTTCGCGTACAGCGGTAAACAACGGAGGGACGTAAATAAAACTGCGCAAAAACGAAACGCGGCGGTCGTTTAAGACGGAACGCAACGCAGTTGCAAATTTTAAAACTCTTCGCCGCCCGTTCCCTTTCGAAAACGGCGCGTTTTATCGAAAATTACAAAGAGAAACGTTCGACGGGGAATTTTACGACAATTCCGGAACGTGTTCGACGTCAACGATCCGATCGTTAATAACGGAGATGGTTGCGTTCGATGGTTTTGGATCGCACGCCGTTTTGAAACGGCAACGGTGCTCGGCCCCCGACTTTTCGGAGAACAATGGGTCTAACAGGATAATCGTTTAAAATGGAACGCAAAATGTCTAGGTCGTAGGTCTCGGAAATAGCCCGCCCCACCCCCGCGGAATTTTTCAAAAACGACGCGTTTTATCCGAAATTACACGAAGAGACGTTCGATTGAGAATTTCGCGACAATTCCGCAACGTGTTTGACGTTGACGCTTCGATTATTGATTGAAATTTGCGACGAAAGCAATGGGCCATCAAAATTTCGATCTCCCCCCCCACACGATCGAAATTACGACCGCGAACGCGTGCAGGACGAAGTGTATTTCGTCCGACATCTGCACGTTTATCGATGTCAAATTATTATTTATGCAGGGAAACGTTTACATTTTTAAACGCCAATCGGTCCGAACAACTCGCATCCAAAAAAACTTGATATTTGCCCGGTAATAATTAACGTCGCCCAGACGCGCATTCATATTTTATAATTGACCCCTAAATATTCTTGAAGGTCGACGCAAACGACGCGCGACGATTTCCGAGCGTTCGATTACGTGAGTCATCACTCGCGAGTCTCTCTCACGTCATCGAACAGGCCGATCGTCGACAACCCGACGGGCACAAGAATAATTACGAGAGCGTCGCCTGCGTTGGTAAAAATCGCCCACTTCGAATTTCGCGTTAAATTTGCCCCCCCCCCTCCCAATAGAAATCGGAAGTCGTACAAAAACAAGGCACTTTGGATCTGTCACGCACCTAAAACGATTTTTCCAATTCAATGAGTAAAAAACGAATGTTTTCATGGACCCCGAGATCATCCGGATAACCGAACTCGAGTAAAGTGGACGAGTCGCACTCCGGTGGTCGGGGTTGGTTGTTCGCGTCGATTTCTTAAAAAAAAACGGTCCTCTCGATAATCCGTATTGTTTGGTTTTCTTGGGGGTTCTCTTTGGTTTTCTGTCTTTGTTGCCGACCGAAATTTCGAATACAAACAATTTTAAACACAGTGGCGTCGCGGAACGTGTCGAGGAAACGAAACGGGGGAGACGAAGAGATTTCGTTAGATTTCGCGACATTTCGTGAAATACTAATCAAGTCACTTCGTTAGAATCAATTCAAAAGGAGAACATAGAAGAATTTCGCGGGGAATTTATTGGAGATTGTGCCGTATAGAAAACGACCAGTCAATCATTCTAGGCACCGCCCATAACGTGACAAATTCAAAAACCCTATGGTATTACTAAAAAAAAAAAAATTGAAAAACTACCGAAAAAAATAAATGAATACCCAATTCGCTGTTTAATTTCAGGTGCCCGTACTTCCAACGAAATTTTTCCAAAAGACAAACGCAGTTTTGTGTTTGCTTTGTTTTGCATGCGACCGTCTATTGTTCGTATAGTTATCATTTATTTGCGAATAATAAAATCGTACCTACGCTCTCTTTACTTAAGTAGCCAAACCGGTTGCTGACAAACGTATTTAACATATGCGATGCGAAATGCGTTTTCGGGCCGAACAATGTACATATTTGACACTATTTGAACCAACTTGTTGTTGCAAAAAAGCGAAAACAAACTCAGCATCGTCCAGGAAAAATTACTTCGTTTTTTTTTTACATAGTAAATACATAGGTTCTTTTTTTTTGGCGAATTTTCATACGACATAAAGGGATTTTCATCGTCCTAGATCGCGAAAATAAAGGTCGTTCATTTCGGGCCGGTCGTTACAATCAAAATGGACGCGATTACGGTCGCAATTTTGATCGTAAGAGGCTGAAATTTGGAGAGCGCATTCTCCTTACGAATACAAAGGACGCGTTCGTTAGTCACAAAAATCGAGCGACCCGTTTCGCGATGGCGGCCAATCGAAAACTTTCAAACGATTTTATCGTCGTTATTCATTATCGGATCGGTGACACGAAATGTGTTTCAGAATCACCATAAAATTGTCTATCGAACGTTTCTCTTAAAAATTTTCGATAAAATGCACCGGTTTCGAGATAATCGGGATTAAAGCGATACGAATGTGTTTTTTCCTTTTAACTCTTACAAAATGCCCCCGATAAATTTTCCAAAAAAAACGTGCTTCTTTCGAGAAAATTGGGAAAAATGAGTTTTGGGACATACGACACGTGGAAAGTCGCTGACACGGCCTGCGCGTAAGCGAATTTTTAAAATATTAAACTGTTGAAAAATGCAAAATTTCTCATTAACAATTTTAACGCATATTAACAACATTCTGGAAACAAGCTATCCTGTCGGTATGCGAGCCCGAAACGGGGGACGGCAGCAGGGATAACGCGATTTTCTCTGATCTCGGCTACTAGATCACGAAAATAAAGGTCGTTCATTTCGGGCCGGTCGTTACAATCAAAATGGACGCGATTACGGTCGCAATTTTGATCGTAGGCGACTAAAGTTTGGAGAGCGCATTATAGTTACGCACACAAAGGACGTGTTCGTTAACCAAAAAACCCGACAGACCCGTTTCAAAATGGCGGCCGATCGAAAACTTTAAACAGAGTTATCTCCGTTATTAATTATCGGATCGGTAACGCAAAGCGTGTTTCAGAACCGCCGTAAAATTGTCTACCGAACGTTTCTCTTAAAAATTTTCGATAAAATTCACCGATTTTGAGATAATCGGTTTTAAAGCGATACGAATGTGCGTTTGTTTTTTGAATTCTTACAAAATACCATCCGATTGGAAAAATGCGAAACATCCCATCAACAATTTCAACGTTAACATTCCGCCAACAAGCCACGCTGTTGGTGTACGAGCCGAAACAGCGGGGGTTGCAGCGGGCGAGTAATTAATTAACCGCCGAAAAAGGCACGAGGGGGGCGGCCGCATTTTTCTCGACAAACGAAACCGTAAAGGTGTTCACAATGCGAGATCCTTTTAATACAAAATTAATTTACTACAAACCACAACGCGCGCACACATAATATAGGGTGCAAATGAAATTCGGAAACAGTCGCGGGTCTACCGTAAAGTTAGTTCAAACTCACAGTCTACCGACTCCCGCAGGTATAATTTCGAAACAAAGAACTAATAAAACCACGAAACGCTCCGCGGTGCACTTACGCCGGACGACGTTTGCGCTTTTGTTTTGGGACGACGAATTCAAACGCGAATAAAATAATAAAAGAAACGGCGCGGCGCTTCCGTGAAATAAAAACAAAAAAAAAACAAAAAGAGTTCGTTATATTGATGCGGCCTCGCGCTCGACGGTCAACTGGGCGCGCGGGCGGTCGGGGGGTGGTGGGGAGGGGGGGGGGTCGGGAAGGAAAAAATTACAACGAGGCGTTACGGCAAAACGGCGAACAAACGACGGCGCGCGGCCTCCCCCGTTCCATTTCAAGAACGAGAAATTTACATCGTAAAATCATGTAAGCATAAAACTTGTAGATAATCAAAATGAAGAGGACGTAGTTCGTGACGGCTGAGTCGTAAAAGAAGCGGAATAAGCCTTTTACGTCCGGCATCTGAATCTAATCGATTTTAATGACCCACCGGGATTACGGGGGATAGAAATTTCGCTCCAAACATTTTGTACCGAACGCGCGGAAAATTACATTTTTTTTTATATGGTAGGCACTTGAGGACGCGGCACTCATTCAAATATACCGCTAGCGGCGCGACCGCAGGTCGACCGTAAGAGCGCTCGCGCGAACAAAAGAACGTTTAAAATCCGCTAATCGTGTTTCCTTTTCCGTACCATCTCTTCGTACGTTTAACAACATTTGAAATCGGTTCGGTCGTTTACAAGAAAAAACAAAAAAACGCGACGTACCATCGCGAACAAAAATAATGTCCCTCGTTCGAATCGCGACGCGAAAAAGGTAGGGCTCGAGAACACGACGATTTTATCAATTACCTTGGGAACAATTGTCGGAACGTGGCGAATGTCCGTCGGATAAATTAATCGGGAGTTGGAGACGTGGGCGGCCCTGAGTCTCTTACGTTGAATTCAAACGTTGCTTTGCGTTTTATTGCTCGTATAGCAATTACGAGCGGACTGGGTGGGAGGGGGGGAGCGTTATTCTTGACTCGTTCGCGTACGTTTCGCGCGAGGCCCTCGATTTATTGTAAAAATCGCGTAATTTAAAAAAAAACAAAACAACGTCGAAATGACGGATTTCATCTTATTATTCAGCAATGTGCCGAGATTATTATTTTAATAAAAGGGAATCTTCGTATTAAACGAGGAGCAAGCAAATCGCGAAGAAACGATTTGTAAATAAAGAATTTCGCACTTTTCGAATGTCGCGCTCGCGTGGGATTGAAGAGGAACCGATTTTCTTTTTTTTTTCATAATAGAGGTCGAGCAGCGAAATCGGTTAATAAAGCAACTAAATGCCCATCGCTCGGCGGGTGGGGGTACTTCGATCGATTGTGTACCAAAATGGTCGCGTTTGACAGTCGACATTTTGAACGTCAACGGCGCTCGACGCGAAAACGTTTCGTGAAACGAGACATTACGTTTGCACATGATCGTACTCTCTGATCGACGGCCTCGCGTCGCGCCGGCGACCGTTAAAAACGTAAGCGATTTTTTTTTTGGTCCACGAATCGAACGCGAACTTGGGGATGTAATCGTTCGGCCGTTACGGTCCCTTCAAAAAGGAATGCCGCGTCATCAAAGGTTGCGAAAGGTAATTCTCGATATAAAACAAGGGACCGTAGGAATTCTGGTAGTTTGGAAACAATCTCTTTAGGAGACATAAGCCGCGACATCAAAGTGTTCGGACCCGGACGGTAAGCGTCCCTTTTTCGAACAAATGCCTACAATTGAAAAATCGATGCCTACGCGCGGAATTCCGTTTTAACGTTTGACGGGAGCTTACTTAGACGACGTGCAGCCGTCAACCCCTACCTTTTCATATCTCGGATAACGCCCCCCCCACCCATGTGCGAGCAGCCGTAATATCCTTTGGGAATTCTCAGATTTTATCATTATACAAACGCTTGGGTGTTTGTTACTACTGCAACAAAGACACCGAACGAACAGGGAAAGATAATTAAAATTTCGCCCTACTTATGAACCCCCCCCCTCGCCCTTTCGTCTTCCACTTCCCGATTAAATTCCCCCCGCATTTCGGGAGATAGTGGGGGGGGCATCGCGTTACTAAAACGAGAGGGACCCTAATTGCGAGGATCGAAAACGTTTGTCTTGCTTCAGTTTTCCCCGATTAATATAGGTAAGATAACTGCCGACAAAAAGTACTTCGCTCATTATGTACGGATACTGAAATTAATTTGATTTTTACCCTCGCCATCGACTCGCTCCTTCGCTTTGTTGTAATTCGCGTCATGAATTTCGAGTGCGTCGCCTCATCTTCTCTACAATAACGAGATGTGTGCATTCGATTAGATGGTCTCGCCTTTCGCACCGATTTCCACTGACGATACGATTTACGGACGACTAATGCGGCACGGAATATACAAACGAACTCGGCCCCTCATCAAGATACTGTCCCTGACCGAAGTTGGACGTGCAAATCGGGCAAAGTGGTAACTTTAAATTCGGCGTCCGTATTGCAACTTGGCGAAGTTCGTTGCGAAATAGCTGTGAGGTGCTAAAGTTTAATCAAAACGTTTTAAAACAGTCAGTTGTATATAAACTAACTACAACCGAACCATTCACCGGCTATTCGTATTAGTTCGTGTGCCGAAATTGCCTTGAAGAGCGGGACTCAAGTCTCCAGAATGTTCCTGAATATTCGAGTCATCGACAATGACTCGGTCGAGTCTTCTCGATAATGGCAACGTCAACGCCGACATCCGCCGGTCCACGTTCGATAACAGATCGATGGACACCCCGAATAATCCCCCTTCGATGTTTTTTCGGCCCTTTGTCCCGAATCGAAGACGACCTCCTACACATTTTGGAAGGAACCGAGTCCCGATTTTACGGAGCCCCTGCGAGTTCGAAGTCGAAAGGCGGTCTCCGAGAAGCAAGATGAAAATTTTCGGCGAATCGTTTACCGATCGAAACCCAGTTCGGGTTGAAAACTAATGGCGTGCACGTGGCACCGAAAAAAAAAACGACATTTTGGAAACATTTTTGAGCGGGAAGTGCCTGAAAGTGTTTTTTTCTTCTTAATTTGGAAAAACAGAATTTCCACAGCGAGCTACAAAGCACAAAAATATCGCTAAAAACAAATTCCATAAAACTTCCACTTAATTGACGAACGAACGAACCCTCCCCCCTCCCCAAATAAAAATATATATCGTCTCAAGACGTTAACGAGTTTCTAAAATTTAATATCGAAAATCGGTCGGCCCACGTTCTCTTTCAACGACACGTTTTCCTTTCCCTTCCGATTTTTCCCCCTTCGACGTCGTCGGTTATCTCGCGAACTTCCATTCATACACGAAAACATTCCCGTCGTCTCCCCCCTAATTGTATTAGTTTTCCGAAAAACATAACTCGCCGAAAACCGTCGTATATCGATAAATGTGTAGGTGCGACCTTTGACTTTTCCCCGCAGATTGTCTGCGTAGGCGTGACGCAAACGGTAAAATGAATTTATCGCGGTTGCCTTATAAAAACAAAAAAAAAACGTTTTCTTTTTCCTTTTACAGTTACCTAAGCGGCGCGTCCCTCCCACAACGCTCCCGTTAAAAATAAATCATCAGCTGTAATTGTGAATACCTAACGCGAACTGTCAGACGTTAAACTTTAGAGTTAAACGATATCTGTTACCGTCGCGCAAAGCACCGATCGCGTTACATACACATCGTGAGCACTTGAGAAATTGTTAGGTGTGAAAATGGGAGAATTTCGAACGAATTAGGGACGACGCGCGTGTAGTGTTACACCTTTCGGTTCTGATTACGATCTTATTCGCATTTTCGTTTTAGGAGCGCGAACAATTGACAATTGAACGGGGACAATCGGACGCGCGGGACAATAAGACAACGCACGAACGATAATCTAAACGAAACGCTCGCCCCTCGACCGTCGTGATTTCTTATTATTTTTAAATTAACGCGCATTCGCCCAAGTCGAACGCACACACGTCTTCGATCGATCACACGCGAATAAACAAGTAGACGAGTCATCGCGAGTCGACATCGCGCTAATTTGATTTTTCGAATTGTTCGACGGCAGAAGACGTAAAATTAAAACGCGATCCTTCTCCGTTCGATCCGTTCCGCTGCTCTTCAATTTTGTTGACATCGTTTGTAGGACCGCATCGTCGACGAGTCATCAATCGAGTCGAGCCGTTTCGTGACGGTTCCTTATTTTAAATGCAAGCAATAAAGTTGATGAGGGAGAACGAGGCACAGTTATGAGGTATCCGGGGCAGTTGCCATGGAAACAAGTTGTGATTTGTTGCTTGTGGCTCTCGTTTGAACAAAAATCAAGACTACCGCGAAATAATCAGCGCGAGAAATAAGTGCGAGACTTGGCCCTCGCACTTTCCCGACTCGAACCCCGCCGACTGCAAACAAACAAAAAATTAGCCCAACACGTTCACGCGGGGTTCGTTTGAATTAGTTGGCGTCGACATTTTCGATTGTTGCAACGATCCAACCTAATTCGACGCACGGCGTATTTATCAAGGGCCAGTGCAAAATGTAACGGTTTGTAGAATAACGCGACTTTCCGCGTCGATTATTACAACTAATTAGGGCCGAAAGTTGTTCGGACAATCAAAACGTTCCTGAACAGATCGAAGAACGAAAAACGATTTCTAACGATTTTCTTTTTTGAGAACCGTTTCGCTTTGTTTAAAAATCATCGATTTTCGATGCGAAAATTAAATACAGTAGAGGTCGGTTGTAACGACCCGCGCGAGACGTTCGTTATAAGTAACTTTCATCGTTGAAAAGATTTAGAAATTGTTAAACTCGCACAACTTACAAATCGTGACGATTCTCGAATGTCGAAATTCTAAAATTTTAATTGCTCGAAACGGGCCGATCGCCTCTACTGTCAATTGTCGTTCGCGTTGTGTTCAACTTTGCACTCCTAACCTAACACGAAAGCCATATTCACATTGCCCAACCAGATTCGTTACGATTTTTTAAGTTCGCCAATTAAAATTTCTATTTCGAAGTCATTCTATAACACTTTTTTTTCATTGTCTGCGAATGGGAAATGGACTAAACCTCGATTGTTTGTTTTTTCAACGAGACGAACGTCCCGCAAACTCAGCAGTGGGTTGGACGAGGGACATTTTCATTGCACGCGATTGTACCTCACAATTAAACGTCGGTTATTTTGTTTTTTTTTTCATTTCTTTTTTTACGTTGCGTTTGAACGATTGACGTGTTCGACTGTACATTGAATTCCTAACACCTGAGTTAAGCAGGTCAAAATAGTCGATTAATAAACTGATGGGCGACGGTAAACGAAACGGTCGTCCATCGCTGGACTACCAAAATCGAAAGGTCATACGTTAACAACGTCGTTGCGTTAATAATTGGACGTTTCGTATAACCTTAAAAATCGCGACAATTCTCGAATGTCGAAATTCTAAAATTTTAATTGCTCGAAACGGGCCGAACGCCTCTACTGTCAACTGTCGTTCACATTGTGTTCAACTTTACACTCCTAACCTAACACGAAAGCCATATTCACATTGCCCAACCGGATTCGTTACGATTTTTTAAGTTCGCCAATTAAAATTTCTATTTTGAAGTCATTCTATAACACTTTTTTTTCATTGTCTGCGAATGGGAAATGGACTAAACCTCGATTGTTTGTTCTTTCAATGAGACGAACGTCCCGCAAACTCAGCAGTGGGTTGGACGAGGGACATTTTCATTGCACGCGATTGTACCTCACAATTAAACGTCGGTTATTTTGTTTTTTTTTTCATTTCTTTTTTTACGTTGCGTTTGAACGATTGACGTGTTCGACTGTACATTGAATTCCTAACACCTGAGTTAAGCAGGTCAAAATAGTCGATTAATAAACTGATGGGCGACGGTAAACGAAACGGTCGTCCATCGCTGGACTACCAAAATCGAAAGGTCATACGTTAACAACGTCGTTGCGTTAATAATTGGACGTTTCGCATAACCTTAAAAATCGCGATGATTCTTGAATGTCGAAATTCTAAAATTTTAATTGCTCGAAACGGGCCGAACGCCTCTACTGTCAACTGTCGTTCACATTGTGTTCAACTTTACACTCCTAACCTAACACAAAAGCCATATTCACACTGTCCAACCAGATTCGTTACGATTTTTTAAGTTCGCCAATTAAAATTTGTATTTTGAAGTCATTCTATAACACTTTTTTTTTCATTGTCTGCGAATGGGAAATGGACTAAACCTCGATTGTTTGTTTTTTCAAAGAGACGAACGTCCCGCAAACTCAGCAGTGGGTTGGACGAGGGACATTTTCATTGCACGCGATTGTACCTCACAATTAAATGTCGTTTTTTTTGTTTTTTTTTCATTTCTTTTTTTACGTTGCGTTTGGACGAGTGACGTTCGACTGTACATTGAATTCAAAATAGTCGATAAATAAAATGATGGGCGACGGTAAACGAAATGGTCATACGTTAACAACGTCGCCGCGTCAATAATCGAAATTGGACGTTTCGACGCGGCCGTTCCGACGCCAGTCCATTTCGACGCGATCAGCTTTCGTTCGACGATGAAACAACGGACAAATTAACTCTGCCGCTCGTTGCGAAACTTTTTCGTACGTCGCGAATTTCCTTCGGCGTCGTTCGCTTACAAAACGAAACTGCCGACACTAAATCGCGGCCGAATCTCTAGTTTAAAACGCCGGAATCGCAGTGTCGTGTCGCAGTAATAAAATTAATCTTCCTCTAGTCGAAACTTAAAAGTTCATTTGAAGGGACGCCATATCTCGATGCCTAGATAAATTAAACTGATACCGTTTGGAATAAAGCGTTCAGACGATGGTTGCTTATGTGCGAGCGCGGTCGTTAGTCTTAATTAAAATGAAGGAACGCGTTCAGCTTCGGTAAATAGGCTATACGAAAAAGGGACGGTTTATCGAGAGGCCAAGGTCTGGTAATTTTTTTTTTCGTTTTTTGAGGTTATTTGAGCGACGCGTGTTGGCAAGACTAATAATTGTAAGAACTAGACGCTTTGGTGGACGGCGGGCGCGGGCTTTGCAAATAAGTGTACAGCACAGTGCGCGCCCCCGCCCTCTCCGAGTTTATTTTCGAATCGAATGAACGTCGTAACGGCGATATTTCATTTGAACGAGGGAGGAATCTGACGCGAGACAGTTCGAAACGTCCCGAAAAAAAAATAAGACGGAAAAATGACGGGAATTAATAGCCCTTCGTCCCGCAGTATTCCCCTAATGCATTTTAAACAGACGCACGTCATCGTGAATAGTTGGAACGTCCGCGTCGAGATCGTCGGGCCCCACATGCCGCACGTCTAAAACGTATTTCGAGACGTCTTTTATAATTTTTCAAATGGGAACGGACGTCCGCCGCGGCGCGCGCGCGCGCGCCCCCTCGCGGCGGTTTCGTTTCGATCAACATTTCGATGCCAGAAATTACAAAGCGGTAACGATATATTAGTTAGAAAATAAGAGTTATCTTATAGTTGCGAATTTATGGGGTGTAATTTTTCTGTTGGCGGACGAAGCCGAAAACCTTTGACGCTAGTTGTAATTTATGAACGACCCCAATACTCATCTTACGTCGAATTCCATTACCCGATTTATCAGCATTACGTTCTTATAAGCAAAAGTCATAAATCTTGCCTTTCGATGGAGAACGAAAATTTAGACGACCTCATTTTCAATTTTTACGCCAGTTTATATTCGCGTCCCCTCCCTCGTCGGTCGCCTATAACACGAGATAAAATTCGCCTTATCTCGGCGACCATTAAAATTCCTGCGGACCAATATGGCGCTAACAATATAACGGTTCGTAAACGACACGCCGGGACGTTTGAAAATTACAGAACGTTCCCGGTTTAAGTGCTACTTAAAAAACTTTTATCAATACCTCGTAAAAACTAAATGGCATGTTGATATATAAAATGGGAATCGATTAACGACACTTAAATTTGATCTCGGAACGTTCCGCGCGACGCGCGACGCAGCTACATCGGACGAAACGCGTTAATTATTATTACCTTTTATCGTTCCGTGGCGATGTGCGTCACAAACCCGTTCGCTTACCTGCAACCGAACAAAAGAAATTAGTTAAGCACGTTAAATAGCGTCGCGCTAAAAGAAGAAAAAACGCAACAAAACCCTTAAATCTAAAGCAAGCAATTTAAACCGCGTTATCCCTCAAAAGACAAACACGACAAACGCCACTCCGGGTGGCTAAGTTGCGACGGGGGCGACGCGCCCGCAAAAAACGGCGAAAGCCGCGCCGCCGAGGGCGCCCCTTGTTCTTCCGAAAAAATTGGAACGCGCGCGCGCGCGTCCGTTCGCGCTTTAAAAACGTCGACGAACGAGGCCGCGAACGTCCCCTTTTTTTTAAGAGGCGTCGGCGTTCGGGCCGATATTAAAAATCGAGCCCCCGATCGGGATTTAATGGAATAATCTACGCTCCGTCGCCGTTCCAGCGCGAACACAAGATCTACTTCCGTCGACAGTTCATGCGAATAGTCTACTATGATTGATGTCGGGTCAACGCAATATAGTGCCGATGTTGATCTCGCGCCAGAAACGCCCCCCTAGACGCTTATCGACCAAACCCGCTCCACGACGAAAATCGACAAGAAGGATAGACGACTACCTACGGAGGGGTGTTATAAAAACTAGGATAATGCGAACGCCACCCGATCGGGGAAAAAATAGCGTATTCGCCCGAAGGGAAACTATTCTTATGCAGGGGACGAGTCGCGCGAAAAGCCGTATGGTACGATGCCGACCTCGAACGAGCTCGAAACCGATCGGTTTTCGAGTCGTGGGCGTAAAAAAAAACGAAACGTTTTTGCTCCAATTAAAAAATTCTCACTTCTGAAACTGAATATCTAATGTCTTTTGCTAGCCCTCGTTCCCGTTTTTATCTCGTTTACCTTGGCGCCCGGCGAAACATCCTAATACCTCTGTTAATTACAACCATCGAATCATATTTTTACGTTCATTTTTAATGCAACTTAATAATTAAGTACAAATTTAACTTACCTTATATGATTTATCTCAACATTATTGATTACTGAAATCCGATCGTATTCTTAACTTCATCTTCACGTACGTTGCTTGTAACAATCGGACTCTATAGATAACTTTTAGTTTAACGATTGCGATTTAAAAGTCGTTACCGATACAATTGAATCGTGCTAACCATACAAATTTATTGTTCATCTAGTACATATTTTCCACACGTTACGCTTAGGTAAAAAAATTTTAAATATAAATAAATGCGTATTTGGGTGCATGTGGGTTTCGTTAATTCTAAGAACTCCAGTAGGCCACGACCTTGAATTATCATCTCGTGACCACTAGAGGCGCTGTTTTTGGACGGTTTTCAAGATTATCAATTTCAATATTTTAACGTGTAACGTCGTACCGCGATTCGAGTATATTTCTTAGTGTGGGTCGCGGACAGCGGGCGGTAGAACGTTTGCGCTTATGGGGTCGTCTTCGCGCGTGTCTTACGAACAAGTCCGCGCGTGTTGGTAACGGTTTTCGTGCAGAAAAGCGCGATTTGGGAGATTTCGGAATTTTTTTGGGGCAGTTTGGGGTCGCGACGATGGAAATTTTCGTCGCGAGACGGTTCCCGAGCTTCATTTTGTCGATTCCGAGCGAAAAATTACCAAAAAATTTTTTAATTTTTCCACAATTTTCGCCTGTACTTACGTCGGGATTTAAAATTTCGAAAAATGAATTGCCGCGTAACTCGGCCGTTTTTCGGAATTTCGGTGCGAAACTTTGCTCGTCGGTAGAGTTGCCGGACACGCTTGACGTGCACGGGAGAAATCATAAAAGGTTCCGGTTCGAACCGGAGGGTGATTTTTCGGGGGTGCAAAGAATTGCGATTTTTTGGAAGTGTTCTAGGAATAATTAAGAAAATATCATTTTTGAATTGGCCCTTGGAAATGCCGCATTTTCGCGACACACGTTAATAATTCCAACTTTTCGTATTACGATGAATCGAGGGATCGCTCCTTAAAAGTATTTGCAATCGTTTAAGAACGCCTCTATATTTTTAACATAGGCAGGTAAATAACTGCATAAAAGAACTCTTTTTTTCGAGTTTCGCTTGTTTTTCAAATATTCAAATACCTACAGGAATCAAAGGCACTCGTCAGGATCGATTTTATTAGAACGTAACGAAAATTCATTGCGACAGTGACGAACGAAAATGTTAATAACTTCTTTTAACACAAAAATACAAAATAAAAATTTGTATTCAAATCGTAAATTGCGGCGAAAGAAATAAAAACGTCCGGTCGCGACGCGTGCTTAACGTAAATTTGTATTTATTGCATAATTACTATGACGCACGTCCGTTCTGCTTGAGTACAATTAACGCGCGGACGTTCCTTCGCAAAATAATATCGTACGATTATATTAAGGAATTTTGATTAGCAAACGAAGTAAGTTGTCTTTATGTCTATTTTATTTGAATTGTTAGCGAAACTGGCGTTCGCACCTATACCGCAATTAAATATGGAGTTTACAATTATTATCGGTTAACGTTAACTTATAAAACTTGGGTACCTACGTATAAGTTGTTGTTGAGATAATTTGAGATTTATTTTAAAATTAAATATTTATTCGCTTTTTACCGTTTTAAACTGTAAGCGCAAAAGTGCGGAAAAAACTTGGTATCTCGACAATTTTTGTTACAATGAAATTATTTATTAAATGTATGTAAATGTATACGTCACCATCAATGGTATATTAAATAAAAACCACAAAATTGTTAAACACAACAATCTATTTGATAAAATTATAAAATTTAAATTAAAATACAAGACACTCTATTTACAATGAACAAATACAATTCAACAAATAATTATACAATATGAATAACTATTTCTATAAATTAAACAAATTTTATAAATTTTTATTTCAATAAATTCCGGGCTGTTTCGCATGTTTTGTCGTCCACTTTAAATAAGATATCTACGGATCTGATGATATTAGAATCAATAGGCAATACGTAAAATGATATGTCTAGTTTAAGGATTTCTTCATTATATCGTTTTTGAAAAAAGATTGATTTATCGTTCATTTCTGATGGTTTAGTTCCACAAATAATGCCGATTGGTCGATGACGTGCTGGCCATCGTGTTAGTTGCTAATAACGAGTAGGAACTTTGTCATCGACCTTAACAAAATAAAGTTGATAATTTATTTCCAAATCGCATCCGTGAATGTTTATTTTACTAGATGTCAATTGTTTTATTTCGTCTTCTACTCCACATTTTTCCTTTCTTATTAGTTCTTGTGCCTCGTTGGCAAATTCAAATTTTAATGCTCTACAGTATCTTGTTGACAATGGTCGGCAATTTTTCCAAATATAATAACAATAGAGATGTCATAAATAAATGAGAATTAGATATGTTTTCTTCTGGATCCGAAAAATGTCATTCGCGACCAATTAACATATTTCGCCAAGCCGTTCGTTATACTCGTTTCAAACGTCAGATCGAGAGCGCTTTCAAAATGTAACTTTTCGGCCGCGCGCTTTGTCAAAATACGACACCGAACGGCCTCATGTGCCGTTCCGACAGTTTCGTTTCGTGTAAAAAATTAACCAAAAAGTCGACTTATTCCGACTCTGTCGGTCCTTCGGAGAGGATGCAGGACGACGCGACCGTCGATAGGGCCGTTTTCTTACCGGTAAAAGATCGAGTCGGTCGCTGGCTACAAAAAAGGTCCCCATCGATTTTTTCCCATCTCCGACCGTTCGCGAGATACACGCGATTAAACGCAGAAAAATGTGACGATATGTAATATTTCGAGGCAGCCGGATTTCGACGAGACGCGCACGGTCCGACATAAAAACGTGAATATCTTCGGACTGCCTTCAGCTAGAAAGTCGAGAATCGTACCGACCTTTTTCCCGAAACTCCAAACAACGCGCACGAAACAAAATCAAACCCCTACGTCGAGAGGTTCGGGAACGGCACGACCCCAAAGACGAAAAACACTTCCAAAAAATCGCAATTCTTTGCACCCCCGAAAAATCACCCTCCGGTTCGAACTTTTATGATTTCTCCCGCACACGTCCAGCGCGTCCGGCAACTCTACCGACGAGCAAAGTTTCGCACCGAAATTCCGAAACACGGCCGAGTTACGCGGCCATTGATTTTTCGAAATTTAAAATCCCGATTAGTTAGTACAGGCGAAAATTGTGGAAAAATTAAAAAAAAAATTTTTGGAAATTTTTCGATCGGAATCGACAAAATGACGCTCGGGAACCGTCTCGCGACGAAAATTTCCATCGTCGCGACCCCCAAACTGCTCCAAAAAAATTCCGAAATCTCCCAAATCGCGCTTTTCCGCACGAAAACCGTTACCAACACGCGCGGACTTCGCCGACGTCGCAATTTGTTCGTAAGACGCGCGCGAAAACGACGCCATAAGCGCAAACGTTCTACCGCCCGCCGTCCGCGACCCACACTAAGAAATATACTCGAATCGCGGTACGACGTTACACGTTAAAATATTGAAATTGATAATCTTAAAAACCGTCCAAAAACAGCGCCTCTAGCGGTCACGAGGTGATAATTCAAGGTCGTGGCCTATTGGAGTTCTTAGAATTAACGAAACCCACATGCCCCCAAATACGCATTTATATATATATAAGATACGCAATAAATCAGTTGAGCAAGCGATAAGATTCGTCTAAAAATAAGAGTTTATTATTATTATTAATTATAACTATGTACAATATTACAAGTAAGCACATTTTTTGACTAACCTAAAAATAAGAGAATCAACAATCAAGACTATTGCTTAACGGATTTCTCTACAATCACAAAGTCTAATAATATTTCACAAACTCAGAATTGATTATAACAATTCTGACTAACTTTTACCAATCTTACTTATCTTAAATAAAGACTATGTTTTATAAAGTTCTATCTCTATACTCGCGAAGCTTACATCTCCCCCCCCCCAGGGCGTCAATTCTTCCTTTGTGGAATTGACGTTGGGTCACATCCCTATAGGGATGAGCTTCGTGATGTGGTATAAACCTCTTGTAGTTTTCTTGTTGTTTGTGTTGATCTTGTATATCGAGTCTGATATTTTCTTCTCTATTTTGAAGGGGCCGGTTCTAATTTCTTCCAATTTTTTTCTGTTCAGTCTATTCTTGTTCATTACGTAGACCATGTCCCCCTCTTCAAGCTTGTAGTCTATTCTGTTTTTGTCGTATAATGATTTATTGTAGTTATGAGACTTTCGTGTTCGAAGTAGCACTAGTTTTCTGTCCTCTTCCAAGTTTCTTTTGTATGTTTCGTTGTTTTTTAGCTCTGGTGGCAGCACATCGGTTGATTCTCCATTCAGTAAATACTCGGGTGAGAAACCTGTGACTGAATGGTTTGTTTCATTGTATTTTTTTCTGCACTCCTCCGCTACCGTCGACCAGGCTATTTTCTTTGTTTTTTCATTTACGGTGCACCGTATCTTGTTCACCAATGTTTGGTTTAGTCTTTCGTTTAGCCCGTTTGAAAACGGGGCGTCCACGGCTGTGTAGATCATTTCAGCCCCCCGTTCTTTCACATAATTTTCAAGTTCTTTCGAACTTATACCAGGGTATTGGTCCGCTAGTATAATTTCTATTTTCTCTTCGGATGGGACTTTATTTAGCAGGTTTATGAAGTCTTTTGCTGTTTGATTTTTTGAGCATAAAATGTATGCATATCTAGTGAAATGGTCTTCCAGTAAGTGTAGGTATTTTTTTTGTTGTTCTTTGTCCACCGAATCCACCAATGGTGTCCAGCGACATTATTTGGAATGGTCTTTCTGCTGGACCCAGGTGTGACATAAGGCCATAATTCCTGTTTAGTCTTGTTTTATTTCTTATACATATTTCACAATTACGTGTTTGTTCGATGTTTTCTGTTAAATTTGGAGCTGTGTAGAATAAGTTTATTTTGCGTGCAATTTGATTTGTACCTGCGTGGCCGTAGTCTTTGTGTATACGTTGTATTAAGGTCTTGCTGTATTTTTCACTTAATATTATTTTTCTCTTCCTTTTATCTTTTGTAGTAGATTCCATTTTTAGTACAAGTTTGTGTATGTTTTGCATTATTCTTTCATTTTGTTTTTGGTCGTCTATTATTTCCTGTAGGGTTATGGAATTTATTGTCACATTGTTTGCTGTTTTAACACATCTTCTACATTTTCTTCTGGTTCTAAGACCGGGTTTCGACTTAAAAGGTCCGCCTCTCCATTATCTTTTCCAGGGTTATATTTAATGTCGCAGTCGTATTGGGATATGTAGTGTATCATATCCCTAATTCTTCATCTGTTCTATTTTTGACATTCAAATTTTCCAAGGGTTTATGGTCGCTGTAAACTGTGAAAAATCTTCCAATCAGCCAGTGTTGCCAGAACTTTATACTTTCTTTGATGGCGAGGCATTCCAGGAAAATTGCTTTTTCTTTTTGCGTTTCGTTCAGTTTTTAGAGAAATATGCCACTGGTTTCATATCACCGTTTTCTTGTGGTTGTTTTAATATAGCCCCAAGGCCCTTAATGCTAGCATCCGTGAATATATAAATTTTTGATTTTGGGTTAAAATTGTTAACATAGGTTCCGAACTTAAAATATTTTTATTTCCTCGAAAGCGGTTTGGCATTCGGTTGGCCAGGCAAATTTTTACTGTTTTTCTTAGTTGCGCATGTATAGGTTCGAGTATCTCTGTAATTTTCGGCACATATTTTCTTTCAAAGTTTATTTTTCCCAGGAATTGTCTAATGTTTTTCTTGTTTTCTGGTGTTTTAAATTCTTTTATGGATTTTATATTATCTTTGAGAGGTGTGACTGTGTCGTTTTTATTAAGTGGCCCAAATATTTTACCTCATTCTTGGCGAATTTGCATTTTGTAAATTTTAATTTTAGACCTTCTTTTTTTATTGCATCTAGAAGTAGTTCTATATGTTTCAAATGTTCTTCAAATGTTTTTGAGAAGATAATTATGTCATCTATATAGTTTGTGCAAAATCCTTGCAAGTTATACTTTTTTATTATATTAACTAAAATTCTTTGAAAGATGGCTGGCGATGTCTTTAGTCCATAAGGAAGGCATCTCCACTGGTAGTGCCCTTCTTGAGTAACAAAGCCAGTCTTTTTCCTGTCTCCGATTCTTAGAGGAATGGACCAAAAAGCCGAATTTATGTCTAGTGTTGTAAAATATTTACAACCTACTGTCTTTATTAATAAGTCTTCTATCAGTGGAAAAGGTTGAGCTTGTGGGACAATAATTTTATTCAGTTCTCTGAAGTCCACGCACAGTCTATTTTTCTTATTTTCTTCTTTTTTTGAATGCTAGTGTTACTGGTGCTGCAAAGGGACTGTATGAGTCTTCGATCAAGCCATGTTTCAAAAGTTGTGAGATTTGATCTTCTATCTCTTTTCTATCTTCGATTGTACATCTGTAAGGTCTTTTGTAACAATATTTATCTATCTGTAGGTCTATGAAAGCCTCATAATTTTTTACTTCCCCGACATCATACTTATCTTTGGCAAAAATGCCTTTATAATTTTTCATTATATCATATATTTTCGTTTTCTTTCCATCATTCAAGTGATTAGTGTCTATTTCAAATTTTTCTGTGTCAATAGATTCATTAAAATTTATCTCATATTTATCATTAATTTGTATATAATCTTTTTCTTTTGTGTATTTAAATTGAATATTTAAATTCTCATCATGAGTCAACCCAAATTTTTTTACACTATCTAAACCTAAAATCAGGTCATATTTAAAGTTTTCATCTTCATACACAAAGGCATGTATATTTTTCTTTATTCCATTAATTTCTGTATTTAATTTTACCAGACCATAACTTTGGCCTTGCCCACTAATTGTTTTTATATTAAATATTCTTTTTTCTTTTTTAAATTCATTTTTTATCAACTTGGAGTTTATTATTGTTATTCTTGATCCGGGGTCATAAAGTCCTTTAACTTCTAAAGAATCTTCTAACAATACTTTTATTTCAATTAGTGGGGGCAGATCTAGTTTTTGGATTTTCATCGGATAACTGTACATTTAAAAGTGTATTTGTTAATGAGTCTTCATCTTTTTTCTTTGTTGTACCAGCATAAATTTTCTGGATGAAATCTATCTTTTTTCCTTTTGATACACATATTTTGCATGGATTTTTTCTTTCTTTTCAGTTTGTTTTTTTAAATATTGTTTAGTTCGATGTGAGTTTTTCTCATTATTATCATCTTTTATTAAATGTTCCAAGCCTCTTAAATTATTAAAAAGATCATCAATTTCCTTAAGTTTTTGTCTATCTATTTTATCTGTTATAGAATTTGGTAAGCCGGAGGCAATTATATCTATCATTATAGATTTATCAATAGAGCTATTTACTTCTAGTAATAATCTTTCTTTTTTCAATGCATAGTCCAGTAGCGAGCCTCTTAGATATTTAAAATTCATCGCATACTTTACCGGTGACCAACCTTTATCAGCATATGTTTCTGTTAGGCTTAGTTCCCATGATGACCAATCTGACTCCACTGTGTGCTTTATCAGCATTGAGCTGTACCAATCTTTGCAGGAGTCATCCAGCATTAATCTTAACATTTCAATTTTTCTGTGTCTGCATTTAATTCCAAGCGAAGACACTCTTTATTAAAACCATTTATCCACTGTGACACATTTGTTGTCATTTTTGAGAACTTTTCAATTGAGAATTTATCAACTAATTTTAATTTATTTTGTGTTTTGGACACACATTGAGTGTTTTCTGTGTATTTTTCGAGTTCTACTTTTTCTAGCAAATAACCACTGAATTGCATGTTTTCATTTTCAAAGTAAATTTTTTTTAATTCAGGTGTAAGAGTTATCCACACCGCTCTTGTTTCATATCTTCTTTTTATAGAATTTTTTACCATCTTGAACGTCTCAGTTTTTATCAATTCTTCGTGCAAACCTGCTGGTTGAAATTCTTTTGGTATCGTATATCGACTTTGTTGCGTGTCTTCAATTGACATCAAACCATACATATTCGTTTTGGTATCGTCTGGTTTTGGAATAACTGTGAACTCAAATTTTAGTTTCTCCATTTTTCCAATAAATGATTGTTGATTTATAAGATACGCAATAAATCAGTTGAGCAAGCGATAAGATTCGTCTAAAAATAAGAGTTTATTATTATTATTAATTATAACTATGTACAATATTACAAGTAAGCACATTTTTTGACTAACCTAAAAATAAGAGAATCAACAATCAAGACTATTGCTTAACGGATTTCTCTACAATCACAAAGTCTAATAATATTTCACAAACTCAGAATTGATTATAACAATTCTGACTAACTTTTACCAATCTTACTTATCTTAAATAAAGACTATGTTTTATAAAGTTCTATCTCTATACTCGCGAAGCTTACATATATTTAAAAAAATTTTACCTAAGCGTAACGTGGGGAAAATATGTACTAGATAAACAATAAATTTGTATGGTTAGCACGATTCAATTGTATCGGTAACGACTTTTAAATCACAATCGTTAAACTAAAAGTTATCTATAGAGTCCGATTGTTACAAGCAACGTACGTGAAGGTGAAGTTAAGAATACGATCGGATTTTAGTAAAATCAATGCAATAATGTTGAGATAAATCATATAAGGTAATTTAAATTTGTACTAAATTATTAAGTTCAATTCGTAAAAATATGATTCGATGTTTGTAATTAACAGAGATATTAGGATGTTTCGTCAGGCCCCAAGATGAACGAAATAAAAACGGGAACAAGGGCCAGCGTAAAAGTCAATAGATTACTCGTACGTAGAACGATATTCAGTTTCGGAAGTGAGAATTTTTTAATTGGAGGAAGCATTTTCAAGGTCGTACTATACAGCTTTTCGCGCGACTCATCCTGTATAAGAATAGTTTCGCTTCAGGCGAAGTCGATATTTTTTTCCCCGACCATAAGAGCATCGAGGGTGTTCGCATTATCCTAGTTTTTATAAGACGCCTCCGATGGTCTTGTTGTTTTTGCCGTGGAGCGGGTAGGTCGATAAGCGTCTAGGGGACGTTTCCATAATTTTTCTATTTTTTTTTAACCAGGCAGATTTAAAATCGAATAATAGAATTAGGCGTAGTGATTTGACCTCTCGTCGACCTCGGACGTCAAATCTGACTTCTCCACATCTAATAATATACAGGGCGTTTCATAATTGCGCGGCACTGTTTTAGGGACGTGTTCTCCAGCACAAAATAAACAAAAACGTTCCACTTGGTACCACCATATGGTACCGCTTTTATAATAAGAAATCGTTGTCGATCTCGGACCGTTCTTTTAACGCGCGAAAAACGCGCGACGTCTTTCAAACGACTCGGCGAAAACCGCGAAACCGATCGAAACCCGCCCCGCGCGCTGCCGTCGAAACATTTCGGGGTCGCAAGGGTGCACTCGCCCAATTCTAATAATTAACAGAGCCGGACCGACGAATAAAATTTTCCCCTCGAAATTCCCGACCTGACTTATTTGCGCGGCCGTTCGAAACGAACGTAATTTCTAACGGGACGATTAGAAGTTCGGGCGACGACGCCCGACCGCCGGCCGCGCCGATATAAATTCCGAACGAAAGTGTTTCCGAGTGTTGCCGAGAGCCATTTTATCGTGGCGTTCTGTTTCGAACGCTTTGAAAAGCAGGCGGAACGGTAAAACTGTTCGCGCTTGTCGCACGCGCGTCGGCGACAAATTTCTATTGATATCGCGCTCGCGAATTCGATCGAAATTGGTCCTTCGATCTGGATTTCAAAAATTTCCAAAAAAACGCGTTCGTCGCGTGCAACCCCGCGCGACCCAGAAGGTCGTTTGACCGCCGACCAAATAAAATCATTTTAAACGAGCCTCAAAAGACGAAAAGGATATTGTTTGACAAACGGGAGTTGTCTAATTGTCGATTTCGTAAGCAAACCGAGGTTGTCGAGGAAACGTCAACTTTAAATTCGCCGCGGCGCGACGCCGGCGGCGCCACTTTATCGCCATTCATCGCGTGTCGCGCCGTCCCATTAATCAGTCCAAACTTAAACGAAACAATCGTGTAGGAAACCGTAAATTTCCTGGCTAATTTTAATCCTAATTAAATTCAGTTTAACGATATTATGCATGTAATGGGGGTAATAATACTTTGTCGTTTTCCTAAGCTTTCGATTGCAAAGCTCTTTCGGAAGCTGCAATTGTCCCGATTTCGGGACAAGTTTCGATTTTGTTAATTTTTCGGCTTTCGCGGCCAAACCGGCCGCGAACTCGACACGTCCGACGGATAATGCGACGCATAAAGTGCTAGGATTCGAGCCGAAAAATTCGACGCTACTTGAATTGATAATTCGACGGGGGAGGGGGGGCGATTAATACCGCGACGCGGATCTGCGCTAAATTAAATGAATTTGTCGTATTAACGGTTCGCAAACACTTTAATAACGCAACAACGACAACACAAACGAGTTACAACGTAAATTATAATTTATGCGAGCCGGATCACGCTCTTCATGCTACAAGTTGATTTAGTTAATTAAACGCGGTCGGGCACGCGTTTATCGACATATCAGTGCGCCCTTAAATATACATAAATTCGATACGGACGAACGAGTCGCGCGAGTTATTTATTAATTTTTGTCGATAAGCCACTATAAGTTTTTTTTTGGTTTCAAAAAAAAATTTTTCACTTCCGCCTTCCTGGATTTCCCTCGACCGTATGGTGGGAGAGTCGACGACAACAGTTTTTTTAGTACGTCGTCGGCTAATTAATAAAGACGTATTTCCCGCGATAACGCGTGTTTTAAAATACTTTCTGTGATATAATAATCTAGGTGGTAGTGGAAATCGCTAAGGTAATAAGTAAACAAGGAGTAGATTATGTAATTGTGTGTTAAATGTAATGGTAAAATTTATAAATTAATAAACCTATCATAAAACATTTTCTAACCTCAAAATGTTTTAAGCCACCTCGAAAAACCCGAAAACCCGAACTAGAATCGGGACGCTCGACGCGAGGATCGGACGAATTAGAAAACCAACTCGAGACCATCCGCAGCACGAAATTCCTCGAAGACGTCGAAGAACCGACGCCCGTAACCTAGAGGTGTCAAGAATCGACCGAAGAAGAAAACGGTCAACAGCGACACCACGACCGCCGAGGGTCACGAAAATCACCCGCGACGACCGACCCAAAGGCGAACAAAACCCAAACCGTTGGTGCTCACAAAACCGGGCCAACTACTACAAACCGACTTCGATCGCATCGTCGGGCTCGTCCGAGCACCACGCGCGTTAAAATGACATTTACTCTCTTTATTTGGATCACTAAAACGACGTATTTATTTTGCACGGTCCGCCGAGCGCCTAAAACGAGCTTTTTCGCCGGAATCGCCCTTGTGGCTCGTTTTACGACTAAGACACCTATACGACAAAATGAACTGGGGAAAATTTCTTAAAATTTACGTTCCCGTTATTTTTCTGTGAAGTCGATCGTTTCGACACGGCAGCTTCGTAAAGTTTACTATACCGGAGTAACTCGACGCAACTCGCAACATGCCGCCTATCGGAAATTTTTTATCGCCGTCCGAAAGATAATCCGACGATATGAACTGGCGGTCCTTGCGGTGTATCGGTGAAAGTTTAAACGGCGACGACCAACTCGACGGTACTGCTTACGGATGCGGGATATCAGAAATAAAATAAAAATTAAAAAGAGATCAGAGAGGGTGGGAAAAAATAAGGAGAGTGTAATTCTTTAGAAATTTCCGATATAATAAATTTAGGGAATTAATTAATAAAATGTGAGGGGTTAATTAATTAAGAGGGGTAATAATTGTGAAAGGCTGTAAATAAAAGTGGAAAGAAAGTCGGATGGAGAGTGGATTTGGAGCGGTAAAAGGAACGAACAGTAAAAAAGGGTGGAGAAATAGTGAACGATTATAAACAGAGCAAGACGGTTATGTGTAAGTAAGAAGAGTAATAGAATTAGTATAAATGTTAGAGTAGATAAGATAAAAATAAATAATAATAATAATTCAGGGTGAAACGTGGGCAACGACGTAATGGCGCCCAACGTGGGACTGTAGCAGTACGTAGAGGAAATTTTTCTACGCTTCTCGCTCGAAATTGTACGTCGCGCCGAATCGCGTTTGTATCCGGAAAGGTAATGCGTAATTTTTCCCCCGCGCTAATTGATCGACGTCCGCGTCTCGCCCGGCGGGGCGAATTTTGCGAAGCCGGGCGCGCCCCGACCGTCGAATTTTCGGGGGAAAAAAAACGACAAGGACGTGAATTGTAAGAAATTTTCCCCAAGTTTATTTTGTCGTTTTGGGCGTAAAACGAGCCGCAAAAGCGATTCGGGGCGAAAAAACTCTTTTTCTCGCGACGAAGATTTATCGGGGGCCGTGCGCGAAAAGGCGCCCGCCCGCGATAAACCGAAAATTCCCAACGAAAACGGCCGCCCGCTCAATTTTTAATGCGACCTGCACAATTCGAACGAGTTCCACACGGCACGGTTTTGACAATTTCCATGACGTGCCGAACTTAAAACTTTTGTTAGGCGCGCGCGCGCCTCAACTCTCGAAACTCGGCTCTGTCGTAAACAAAAAGCGAAAGTTGTACAGGAATTTCGAATTGTGCTCGGGAAGTTGTGTTAATTAATTAATAAATTAGTTAAATCATTCGCCGTTGCGAAACGGGGGAGGATTATCGTCGTGTTGTCGATCGGACGCGTTCGGTCGTGGAAAACGAGTCGACTAATTAAAGTGGCGCGGCTTGGCCGTTTAAAAGCGAACGGGGGGGGGGGGTAGGAAAAACCGAGGCGAGCAACAAATTGAACGGAGTGTAGTTCGTTCATTAATTAACCTAGTCTAAGCATTTTTATCTTTTCGTTTTATAAATTGTTGCCGATAACGTTTTTATAAGGGAACGTGTCCTCGCGCGGCATCGAGAGCCGCGCGGGGAGGTGGGGTAGAGAGGGTACGCGCGACGACTTCGCGTTACTTGAACAACAAATAAACAACAAGTGAAGGGGAACGGCATCGAGCTCGCCGAATAATGGGAAGAATCATCGTCCATCCGCAACACACAATATACGAGACGCCCTTCCACGGCGCGTTTCGTAAATTACTTTGTTAGTTATCTATGGAGAATTCATCCTGAACCGTGGCGAACAAAGACGCCGAGCCGCCTAAACTAAATAAAGCGGCGTTCGCGAGCACGCTTCCACCCTCCCCCCCCCTTCGCTCATTGTTGTCGCTCACAAAGCCCGCTCCGAGCGAAATTCTACAATTGCAAGTTGCGCAAAATGATTAACGGCGCGATGCCGAACGCGACAGCCGGCTCGAAGGACCATTCTCGGGATCGAATCGATCTATCAACCGCGGTCGCCCTATCGACCTTCATCGATACGACTCGAACGTTCGATGTGCGATAGAAACAAGGGGGGGGGGCGCGCGGCGCGCTTTTCCTCTACATCACAAAAACGGACCGTCGAAAGAGAAAAACAAATAAACAGGTGTCGAATTTATAAAACGCGTTTTCCATCGGTCTCTCGTGTAACGGCCGATTGTATCCGGCACTGTGCCGGCTCTCACGGTTTTCGCAATTGCCTCCTATCCGGGACAGAAAACGCCCCCCGCCTGGCCGAGATTTGCGTGTGCACGCACCGGGCATAATTTTCGAGCCGTTTTTTTAATTTCGTTCAAGATCGAGAACGCGGTCGGCGTTTCGGCCGGCAGGCGCGAAACGGCGGACGTTTCGACGCCGTCCATTTCGACGTCGAAACGACGAACGCCGGCCCTTTTCGCGCGCGCAAAAACGGCGGGCTGCCGGTGCGAGATTCCAATTCGAACGCGTGCACGCGCGTCCGCGCCCGCCGGAAAATAATTAGACCAAATTGCGTCTCGACGATCGCGCAATTAACGTGTTATATATTAAGTTCTCTCCGACGAGTGTGGTACCTTTAAGGGCAGCGCAAACAAAAGACTCGAATCTAAAATTCAATTCTTCCCCCGAAACAATTAAGACGTAAGGTATTCAAAGATGGGTTTTCCGGTAACTCCGTTTTAATGTTATTTAATTAAATAATTACTCCACCTATTCCATGTTAGCTTGATAATTATGGTAGTTTTTGTTTCATTGTTTACTCTCTGTCTATTCTCTTTGCTGGATGAAACGGCGTGTTACCTAACAGGAAAGTTTATTTGCTCGGTTTTCCATTGTAGGGTTAGTTAGTCGACCTTGTTTATTGTTCTCGGAGTTTGTTTTTGTGCCATGTTTGCAGTTATTAACTTAATGTTCGTAAATAGATTTGCTCCTCTTCCGTTCGACCGCCGACCGCCGGCGACCGCTTTCTTATACACGAAGTTAACGGAAAAAAGAACAACCGATAAAAGACGTTAACCTATCGAAGAACTCCGCGAAATTCACTTTCCGGCGACAAATAATGCGACGTTCAAAATTTAAAGTAAACACCCTTTAATTAAACTTTCGCGATAAATCATTCGAAATATAGATTCGTATCGCCCTGTAATACATAAATAACATGTTTTAATTGAAGGAACGACGTTAATTCCTGAAGCGCGGTAAAAGTTATGGGGGGGCGGGGGGCGATTTTACGTTCGAGGCAAGTTTTATCTTACAAAGCCGGAATTTGCGAGGAAGAAAAAAAAATCGGCAGCCTGCGGCTTCGCAAATCGCGACGATCGAATTCGCAAGAAAAATTTAATATTGCGCAATATCGCAATTTGTGTTGCTCGTGAAGGGGATTATGATTGTTTCGTTCGAAAGAATTTAATAATGGGAATCGATATCGTGTGGCCGAGGTATTTTCTCGAAGCGGCGTCTTTCCGTTTCTCCCAATTTATTTCGTATAAACTACGAATTAATCTGAATGCGGGACGGTTTACGACTAGGAATCGAAGAGGAAGTAAAAAAAAAGAAAAACGTTATTTTTCGAATGGGGAACGGCCGTAGACGGCATTCAATAAATCCGGTCGCATTGCGAAATAGATGTGCTTTACGTGCGATCCGTAAAAATCGTTCGCGAGACCGAAGGTCGAGCAACGCAAAGCACGACCTTTTAAACAATTAACAGATCAACTTGAAATTTTTCAAGATGAACTTACGACCCACCGAACGCCCAACAAAATTTCGCGCGCGCGCGTTTGGTCGTCTTGAGAATTCGAATTTTCGAGCGCTTTGCGCCCCTAACCTAGTAAAGTAGCGCGTCCGGCAAGTTCGCCGGGTTCCCCTAATTCGGATTGGAGGCTCAGTGCATTCCGTCCACATCACCCGCCGAACGCAACCATAGAAACTCGAGAAGTTGCGGATTGTGACGGCACTTCGTCCATAAGAAGTCCGCTTAAGGGAGACCGTAACAACGACCAAAAGGCGTTATCGACATAAAATTATCGCATAATCTCGAAAAAAAAAGACGTGTTTCATAGTTTTGGCAAAATTTTGACCCAGACTGAAACGTTTAGAACAGGTCCGGAATTACTTGAAAGGTCGCTTATCAAGCTTTTCATAACAAGAAATGACGAACTAAGCGCGTTTCAGCCGATTTAAAAGTTTCGCATAATCGCGATCATGATTTTGGCAAAATTTTGGCTAAACTAAAATGTTCAGAACAGGTCGGGAACGACTAAAAAAACTCGTTTCTCTAGTATAACAAAGCAAGAAATGACATTCTAAGCGCGTTTCCGGAGATTAAACATTTTCGCAAAATCTTGAAAAAAAACGTGTTTTTTTTGGCAAAATTTTGGCCGAACTAAAACGTTCAGAACAGATCCGGAACGTCCAGAAAACTCGTTTCCTTAGTAAAACAAAGCAATAAATGACTATCTAAGCGCGTTTCAGCCGATTTAAAATTTTCGCAAAATCTCGAAAAAAAGACGTGTTTATAGATCATATTTTGGCAAAATTTTTGGCCGAACTAAAACGTTCAGAACAGATCCGGAACGTCCAGAAAACTCGTTCCCAAAGCAATAAATGACGAAAATCTTCGCAAAATCTCGAAAAAAAAGACGTGTGATTTTGATTCATGATTTTCGCAAAATTTTGGCCGAATCGAAAACGTTCAGAACAGGTCCGGAATTACTTGAAAAAGAAATGACGAATTAAACGCGTTTCCGGCGATTTAAAATTTTCGAGAAATCTCGACAAAAAGACGTGTCATGATAGTTCATGATTTTGGCAAAATTTTTACCAAACCTAAAACGTTCAGAACAGGTCCGGAATTACTTGAAAAGTAGCTTTTCGAAAATAACAAAGCAGGAAATGACGAACTAAATGCATTTCCGGCGATTTAAAATTTTCGAGAAATCTTGAAAAAAGGTCGTGTCATGATAGTTCATGATTTTGGCAAAATTTTTACCAAACCTAAAACGTTCAGAACAGGCCCGGAATTACTTGAAAAGTCGTTTTTCGAAATTAACAAAATAATAAATGACAATTTAAGCTCGTTTCCGGCGATCTAAAATTTTCGAGAAATCTCGAAAAAAAGATGTTATAGTTCATGATTTTGGCATAATTTTGGCCGAACTAAAACGTTCAGAACAGGTCCGGAATTACTAGAAAAGTAGTTTTTCGAAAATAAAGCAAGAAATGACGAACTAAACGTGTTTCCGGCGATTTAAAATTTTCGGGAAATCTCGACAAAAAGACGTGTTATAGTTCATGATTTTGGCAAAATTTTGACCGAACCTAAAACGTTCAGGACAGGTCCGGAATTACTTGAAAAGTCATTTTTCGAGAATAACAAAGCAAGAAATGACGAACTAAACGCGTTTCCGGCGATTTAAAATTTTCGAGAAGTCTCGAAAAAAGGTCGTGTTATAGTTCATGATTTTGGCATAATTTTGGCCGAACCTAAATCGTTTAGAACAGGTCCGGAATTACATAAAAACTCGTTTTTCAAATTTTTCATAACAAGAAATGACAAACTAAGCGCGTTTCCGCCGATTTAAAATTTTCGCCTTGTTTTTGGCAAAATTTTAACCCGACACGAAACGTTCAGTATTGGTCCGGAATTACTCGAAAAGATGTTTTTCAAGTTTTTTACAACAAGAAATGACAAACTAAGCGCGGTTACATTCAATAGAGATTTACGGTTGGCAACGCGACCGGCTTTGTCTAGGGCCGTTAATTCCCCGCCCCCCCACCCCCAAATTATTTTTTCCGCTTCCATTCCGTTTAAACTGCAACTAAGGCAAAAAAGAGAATTCCGCGACGACGGTAAACAATGCAATTAAAAACCGAACAGTATGTCAACGATAAAGGTCGGGCGGTTTTTCGTCGCGCGCGGGTCCGAGAAAAAAGAGGTACATCAGGAAATCCGACGTCGGAGACGGCGAAACAATAAAACAACATCAGATGTCGTTTCCGAGTGATTAATCTATTTTATTGACGACAAAGCGTCGACACATCGCGTGACACTTATGGAGCTCTCGCCGCTTTAGAAGTAAATGTTTGAGAAAACAAAGGATTTAATTCGTATCCGGATAAAAGCGCGAGTCTGTTGTTTCGGCGAAAGACGGGCGAATCTTGGGAGCCGGAAATAGCTTCGCGTTAGCACCGGTTCCGTTCACCGGCAAACCAACTAACGCGAAAGACGCCTTTTCGCGCGCGAATTTTAAAAGCGCGCACACGAGCTTCGATTCGAAAACGATAAGGTTTTTCCCCCCCATTTCCCGACAATTGTCGGGGATCGTTTCGGCAATTCCGCGTAATGGCGCGACCGTAAAAAAGCACAACCGGTTTTTCCGAGAGCAACAAATCGCCATATCCACCCTTCCGAACATCGCTCAAAGTCGAATACCGACCGCGAGAACGTCGTGTTTAAAAAAAAAAGTTTTAAAATTTTCCCGTCGATCGATTTGTACGAGGGCGAACAAATCGCTGCCTAACCCTGCCGCAATCTCGCGCGATCCCCTCCTCGCGTGTATTTTCCGTGACAGCGCGAAAAAATTGAATACAAACATTTCTGTGTCACTTAAAAATATATTATATATTACGGGAAGCCCTTTAGAAGTCGAGTTTCCCAGTAAATCTCCGCTAATCCCCGGATTAAGGGTTCGGCAAAAACGCATTTTCTGTTAGACGAGCGGGCCAAACAAATTTTCCTCCTATTAATTCAGCGATTTCTCAATTTTCTTTTTTTTTTAAAGGCGACCCGACCGGAAGTCGCCGCCAATAAAAGGACGAAAGCGAAATAAAACCGAAATTAAATCCTCCCCTGTAGTTTTTTCAATAGATTTCTCAGCGAGATTTCGCTTGTCGAACCACGGACATAAATAAAACATCGACTGCAGCAACATTTCAATTTGAAAGTAGTCCGGGTATAGGTTAAGTCGGCGACGAATCCGCTACTTATACAATATTCAAGAGTATCAAATGGACAGTTTAAAATTACTATTAGGGCTTAAATTATTGATTAAAAAAAAAAGAGAGAGAGGCCGGAAATGAACCTGTCCCGCGGCTCGTCCGGACTTCCGCTCGACCAAATTAACGAATATTCGGCGGCTCGTTCGGCGGCTCTTCGATAAAATATAAAATTCAGGTAAATACTAAAATATTATCCCGCGGATTCAATTTGCGTTACGGGGGGAGGTTTTATACATAGAAGACCTTCGTTCGGTTTTATTAACGTTCGCGAGGGTCTTTGGTTCCCCGTTCGAAATGGATATTATGAAAACTAGTTGCTCGACGTTCGGAATATCAATGCGCGGGCGGAATGAGTTATAAAGTTCGGGCGTCGCGACACGTCGCGCGGACACTCGCGGGCGAAATTTAAAAAAAAATTTAACGGTAGATCGGTATAATAAATTCGAAAATTTAGCGTCGCGCGCCACTGTCGTTTCGATGTTTGTCTTCGGAAAATAATTTTTCTTACGGAGAGACGACGCGTTCGATTTCGGCGTAAACGGAAACTGAACGGGCGACCTTTCGAGCGCGTTAACGACCGTTTCGAAATTCTCCACAAAAATTCACGAGACGGCCGATTAAATAAAAAAAAACCGTTGTCGAAACTATCGCGAAAAGAAGTAACGTAACTAGGAAATCACGGGCTTCCGTCGCCTCCGAATTGAATTTTCGCTTTGTGCGTTGTAAAAAAAAATTCGCTCGGATCCGTTCGGTTCGAAATGTTAATTTTAGATACTGCCCCTCCCCCCGCGCCGCCGCCGCCGCCGAAAAAATGGGCGAAAAAGCGGACGTTCGTTTTCGTTTAAAAAAAAAAACGCGCCCCCAGTGCGTCGACTGCGGCCAAAGCAACGGCTCGTTTGGCATTCGTCGAAAAATCAACGAGCGATCGAGGTTCCTCGGCAAGATCGATGCGCGCCGCGATGTCTCCAGGACAATTCCTATTTCCTATTTTGCGTCGTCCGCAGGACAATTCTCCGTATTTTACGCACTCTATAAAACAATTTGCCTTTTTTGCGCCATCTACAAGACAATACGCCGTATTTTGCGCCTTCCGCGTGACAATTTGCCGTATTTTGCGCCCTCCACGTGACAATTTGCCGTATTTTGCGCCCTCCACATGACAATCTGCCTTTTTTGCGCCATCTACAGGAAAATTCGCCGTATTTTGCGTCATCTACAAGACAATTCTCCGTATTTTGCGCCCTCTATAAAACAATTTGCCTTTTTTCCGCCATCTGCAGGACAATTCGCCGTATTTTGCGCCCTCCACATGACAATTCGCCGTATTTTGCGCCCTCCACATGACAATTTGCCGTATTTTGCGCCCCCCACATGACAATTTTCCGTATTTTGCGCCCTCCACATGACAATTTGCCGTATTTTGCGCCCTCCGCACGACAATTTGTCGTATTTTGCGCCCTTCACGTGACAATTTGCCGTATTTTGCGCCCTCCACATGACAATTTGCCGAATTTTGCATCCTCTATAAGACAATCTGCCTTTTTTGCGCCATCTACAGGAAAATTCGCCGTATCTTGCGTCATCTACAAGACAATTCTCCGTATTTTGCGCCCTCTATAAAACAATTTGTCTTTTTTCCGCCATCTGCAGGACAATTCGCCGTATTTTACGCCATCCAGACAATTCGTCGTATTTTGCGTCCTCCACATGACAATTTGCCGTATTTTGCGCCCTCTATAAGGCAATCTGCCTTTTTTGCGCCATCTACAGGAAAATTCTCCGTAATTTGTGCCATCTACAAGTCAATTTGCTGTATTTTGAGCCCTCCACAAGACAATCCGCCGTATTTTTCGCCTCCATGGGACTATTCGTCGAATTTTTCGACCTACATATGACAGTTGGCCGTATTTTGGGTCATCTACAAGACAATTCGTTGTATTTTGAGCCCTCTATAAGACAATCTGCTTTTTTTGCGCCATCTACAGGAAAATTCGCCGTATTTTGCGTCATCCAGAAGACAATTCGCCGTATTTTTCGCCCTACATATGACAGTTGGCCGTATTTTTGCCCTTTCGACGTAACGTGCCGAGAAATTAGCGTCGCCCGGCCTCCGAAAGCCGCGTTGAAGAAAATCTAAACCTTTTCAACTTTTTGCGCACGGCGCAGCGCCTCCTGATCGTGCGGCAAGCAGTTTTTTCAGACGACAAACCGCGCACCCTGATAAAACAAGACCCGCTCGTTTGGGACAATGCGCTGCCACTTTGGCGGCGCAAAATTTTCACGATACACGCGAAAATCGTCGTACAATTTACACTGAAATAATTTTCGCGTCGTTTCGCGTCGTAGAAGGTTCGGAGGGGGCGGCTGTTGAAAGTGGCGCAAAAAGACTACAATTTAATCCTGAAAATTTCGGGAAAAAGTCGAAAATCGTCGGATTTTTTTTCCCACGATTTTGCTGCCGTGCCGAGCGACTTTGCGCGACCACCAATTCGCACGAAATTCTTTAAAATTACGATACGCAACGGCGGCGCGAAGGACCAAAAAATTTGGGCGTGCCGGACAATTTGATTTTAATTATAATGAAAGACAACGATAGAGACGAAGCGAGAAGGAAGGGGCGGCGTGCACATATTGTAGTTTAATCAAAAAATCTAAAAGTCCATTTTTGCTTAGCTCGTCGTGGTCTGGTCGGTTGGCGAGCAAGCTGGACTAGTGTAAATTCACGGCACGGTCGCGCCCGACATGAGCACGACAGGCGGACAAGTTTAACGACGATTGTACGTATGTGAAATTTTATTTGCGCAGTTACGTCACGCGACGCAGACAGTTGTGATCCAGCACGAAGAACCACTTTTTAATCAAATTCCATTATTCGAGGTCGCCGTGATCGATCGATCGATCTCGACCAAAACGGAGGATCGACCCCTCCCTCAACCCCCGTGCCGACCGAGCGCTAAAAACAAAGAGCCAAGATTCTCATCTTTCCTTCGCGAAATTCTTTGTTGCGAGCTTAATCGGCTTACCAATTTCGGCAAAAGAATATTTTTAATGAGTAAGGCACACAACGTGCCTCCCCCCCCTCTTAAATCGTTTCGAGAACTTTCCCAATTATGGGGGAAAAAATCGGCGCACCCGCGCCTCCGAAAACGGCCAAGGTTAACAACGGTTTGAAGTAGGTAGATTATTCACAAATACGGCAGCATCGGCACGATTCTACGCAAAATACTTCCGCCGTAAAGTCATCGGAAATTCGCTTAAATAAGTTGTCGCGTCCCCGTCGGAAAATGTGGCAAGAAAAATTTGTTCCTATTTACGAAAGCTTCAAATGTAAATCTTGCGACGAAATCTGAATTTTGCATGAAAAATATGTTTGGCGCATTACATGTCACAACCTACACTCCATGTTTTCGCCAATCTTTGCCTTCAAAAAGCTTACGTATCACTTTTATTTCTTATTGCATATTCTAAACGTGACCCCTTAAAGACGTGCGCCGCGACAACCGATAAAATATAAACGAAGCCACGACCTCTCGCGTTAGTTGGAAATAAACCGTGTGCCGATCACAGTTTTTTTTTTTTTTGACGGAACACGCCGTCGAACACGGCGATCGTCCTTTTTAAAAGAAAATCGCAGACCGAAACATTCAAATGCGACACGGGTGGGGTGGGGGAAAAACCTGGGCCCGCCGCGAATTCCGCACAACCGAAGAATCTCCGGCATTTATTTCTCGTCTGAGAAATAAGACGTGAAGGGAAACCGTTTATATTAAAAGAGCGGGTCGCCCCCGCAATCTTCCAGAGAAAAGCTTATAAATAAACCACTAACGACATCTTATTTGCCATCGGCAATCAGTTACGTAGCTTACGGGGGCTGCCGCGAAGTTCGTTTAAAACACAACAACGGCGCGAAGAGGCGCGTTTTTTTTTATTAACGCGAATCAAATTCGGCGAGCGTTCGCGCGTCCTCTTCGTAATCCGGCGGTCGCGCGTTCGAGTCTCGTCACGTCCACTTTTTTAAATCTTTTCGTTGTATTTTTGGCGAACACGTCTTCAGTTACGAATTAAACAAAATTAAATTCGCCCCCCCCCCAACCCCGCGACCCGTCCGTTATTAGGTAATTAAAATATAATTGCTCGCGTAAAAATAAGATCGAAAGCCGACAATTTCCCGTTGATAAAATCGGCCCATTGTACTCCGCAGTAGGTATAAAACAGAAAAATAAGAGGAGCGCCTTTGTCGGTCCCCCGCCGCCGAATGGAAGCTAATTATCGAGGAAATCGTATCGAAAACTGTAACAGCCCTCTCCGCGTTAGCTCCCATTCACATCGTAAACATTTCATTTGGAATTTCCGTTCTCCCTTTTTATAAAAGAATTTTATATAAAATTCTACTTCAAAATGTTCAGATATTTCATTTTATAAAAGTTTTATTTATAGGTAGGCGTATTCGGAGTTCATAAACGTTTTTCTTTCCCAAATTTCGCTTTATAAAAAAAGCGCCGTTTCTTCGTCGTTTCCATTTTTTTTGCTTGGAACGAAACGTCGAAGGTGATGGCAATTAACGAAATACGTACAACGCGGACGTGTAAAACCCGTTTAAAATTGCCGCTACGAGCTGCCGTCCGCGATCCAATAAACTGATCCGTTGAAAAGTAAACTTCCCCCGTATCGCGTAACCCAGTAAAGCTCTTGTGATCGAAAGCTGAATTTTTTATCAAACGCCAATACAATCTCGAAATTTATTGCTTGGAAATTGCATTTTTTTCTTTCAACGTTCCGGGAGATGTCGGCGGCGGCGGGCGGGTGGGTGGGGGTGGGGGGGATTATTTGGACACGGAAAGACAGATCTCGCCGCTTTATTTGGGAAACGTCTAAATGTATAATTTAGAGATTTCCTTTCGTCCGCCCGTTTTTTTTTCTTTTTTTTTCTAATTGAACCGATGATTCGCCGATCGCGACAACAAACGTCGACACAGTTTGGAACGATGACGCGGCAAATTTGGTCGTAATGTGAATGCGAAAATTTAAGGGCCGATATTTAGGCGCCCCCCCCCACACACGCGTAGATGCGGGGTCGGACGCCTTCTCGGCGTTCGCGGGTCGGGGGGAGGATTTCTGAGCAATTTATTCCCTCGGGGGTTCGCCCTTGTTTCCACTTTCGATACCATTACGGCGGAATGCGGTCGTAATATATTCCGCATGTAGAGAGCGGGGGCGGGGTGTGCGTGTGGGGGGGTCTGGAAGGTGCTTATCAACATATGCAACGACGTTTAATGGTCGAATGATTCATCTTTCGTTATTTATTGGCGCCGAAAGAGAAACGGGATTTAGGGATAGATGTCGAGATAAAATGGATTGTCGGTTAGAACACAAAAAAGAAATAGTAACACGTCATTCTCTCCCCCCTCCCCCGAAATGTCCTGTAAGTCGGAAAAAAATTGCTATCCGATAACCATTTTTCCTTGAACGCAAATCTCACGTGTACGTGCCATAAAACGCGACCTCGCGCGCCGGCCACAAATAGGAATCGGGCGGAAAACGGAAATAAAAAAAAAAGAAACCTCGCCTTTAAAAAGTTTCATCGTTACACGAGAGAAAGTTCGCTAAACTTCCACACCCTCCTCTCGACCGAAAAGGAGAAACACGACACGCGTCGATACAAAACAACATTTCCTCCGCCCCACAATTTCGGGCCGAACAGAAACTACTAATTATGAATAGGAAACCTCCGGATTACGAGCGAGACGGCTCGCGTAACGATCACGCGCACGCCGGGGATGGTTTCGGTTCCGTTAATTGCGACACCGCCTTTAAGTGACACGTTACCGGCACCGTTCGGATTGAGCTATAAGTTTACGTAACAAACTAGAAGACGCATAAATATATCAGAGCCGAGCCGTAAACATTAATCTAAAACGCGGGACGACGTGCGCCGAACCGCCAAGAAACCGATAATGGGGGTTCGGGAGACGAGCCAGCAACTGTTCGTGTGTAAATACATAGAGATATACCACGTATGGATTTCTAATTAAGCAGCACAAAAATTCATCCGGATGTCGTACATAAAACGTCGCTATCGGAACGTTTAATCTCCCGCCGCGATTGATTTCATTGACGTTACGCGTCGCTGGGGGGATGACCGGTCCTGCGTGACTCACGTCGTATCGATCCCGGTCCGTAACCGATGATGCCAATTTGTCAGATAAAACGAAAGTGGATGCGGCATCTCCCGTGCGCGATAAAATATTCACGTGGGCTGCACGTCGCGTCCGAATGGCCGCCGCCGAGCGAACTGTACGCACGTACAGTTGCGGGCTCCAAAGACGACGAAAGAAAAAAACCAGTTTATTCTCGCTGTTTTCCTGTCGTCGTCGTCGCCGGAGTATGTTGTTAATTTCGCACGATTCCCGATGGGTTTCTTGTTTGTGCCGGTGCTGCTGGTGTGGTGGTGTTGTTGCTGGTTGGGATTGGGCGAGCGTATCTACCTCTAGAACCTCAATGCCAAAACTGCCAATACAACATTTTTCTACTGACGACAATTGTCGCGTTCAACACGCGCCATCTTCGATGGTTCGTCGACGGCCTCGAACGGTCCCGTCAATTTTCTTTTGGCTCGATTTCGTTTCGAAGACCATCAAGCGGCACCAAGAGCCGTCGAAACTCGCCCGAAAACGAGGCTCGAACATGAGCACGTCGTCGACAAGTCTTGCCTAGATCGCTATATGACGTACCGTATATGTCGCATATATATTGTAATAAACATTAAATTATCAGGGAGTTTTCCACACCACCAGGTGCCGCGTCTCCGTAAGGTCGAGACTTCGCCTATAGCCCTACCGCACCTTTAAAATCTCCTACGTGGGTTACTAAGCGCAACCCATGTCAAACAAGCTAAGGTCAATTCGACATCTTGACCTTTGCAACGCAGCAGTCAATGTAACTTGCCAACAATTCTCTAACTTATTCTACTATTCAGCAATTGTATGGCGTGAGTCCACGAAGGTGTTCTACAGCGCCCCGCCAACCCCTCCCATGTCTTAAGAAATCAATATTATATGCGACTTGGCCTAGCTTAACGATAAATCGTAAAGCTAAAGGTCAACTTGCACCAACTAAACCCCCATAGAAACTAATATACACAGCGCTTACTGCAGCTTCGGCGATAAGTTCCTTAGAACAACGAAAATCGGAATTATTAGAATATTTTTTTTGTTTAAGTAAAGAGGCGGCAAAATAAAAAGTTAATCGATCGAATTTTGTCAAATTTTCGCCAGCCTAAATTATTTAAAAATCGTTGCGACGATCAAAAATTCGAATTACGTTTTTTTTTTAATCCGTATACGAATGCATCGAAAAGGCCGAAATCTCGCGAAATAAGTGAAATTAAATAAAATCGAAAAGATTAAAATCGCGAAATGTTTTTTTTTTATACTAATATCGCTTTACTTGCATAAAAAGCAGATTAATAATAACCCGCTGCCGCCGCGACTGCCACTTGTCTGTAAAAAGGTTATAAGAAAAAATTAGAAATTTCTAAATTTTTCTTTGCGTTTTCTACATTTTTTCTCGTCGTCGTTTTCCCTCTAACGCCAATTTCCAGTGTAGATTCTTCCGTTGACTGCGAACTTGCATTATTACGTTTCGTGTTCCACTGTGACTCGCCGCAACTACCGTCGAATGTTTGAGAGGAGCCCTAACCAAGACCCCAACCGAGTCCCTATCCAAGAGCGTAACCAAGCTTAATTTTCAAAGGATCTGTGTTAGAGCTTAAAGGTTCATGTTATTTACACTTTGTAAATACCTGCCAAAATCCTACCTTTTCTCGTCGTATTAATCCTTCTTGTTTGTAATCCTTTTAGAGTACACAACACTCGCGCACTCATACGCAAAAAGGCCTTATAAACGGGCACTTCTCGCACACGCGAACAATACGACGACGCCGATTTAAAATTCGAACTACCGCTCTGTACCACTGACGCGAATGATCGGAAGAAGCGGTTTTGCCGGAATTCCATATAATTCCATGCGTTCGAGTTTATCAAACGTATACTAGAAAATCCCGCGCTTTTATTTTAAAAGCCTTCAATTTTTCCGTTGGCATTCCGATAAGGTACGAAAATAGGCGGCGCGCACGTTTTATTAATTGCCTTGTATTTTGTCGGTCGCATAAAAATGCGATTAAACTTTCATCCGGCTTATGGTCTGTAGTAATTGGGAAATTTTCAACGCTTAAGGGCACACGAACAGTTTTTAAATTATTCAAATAATTTTAAACTGGTATTCGATTTTTTTTCTATTCTTTGAAAATTTTTATTTTGATACCCTTTGGGCGGTACGCGTAACCCACAAGATCGAGAGCCGCCGATTCTTGTCTAAAACGAGTTTCTAAATAGTTTCAAACGTCACGACGTCACTAAAAGCTACTGACCGACAAATTAAAATGTATTAATGCACATGTCATCATGTACTTAATTCTCGTATCAACTTACTTACCGAAAGTAAAATTAAAAGCAAATATAAATTAATTTAAACCGCGTTTGTTTGCGAGACGCATCGGATTTTTAAATGAAAAGTAAACCTTTTATCCGGTCACGTTCCGTTTCAAAATAATTAAAGTTACCTATCGAACAAAGACGCGCGCTATTCATTTTTAACGTTTTTCAACAATTCTCTTGAAAATAAAAATGAAACGGTTACGTCGCCGTTCAACGAGCCGTTTCAATCGGTGTACCTTTACGCACAAGCACTTTACGTCGTCGTTTGTAAATCAAATTTGAACAAAACGCCCCCATAAAATAAACAATCGAAGTGGGGAAAGCTCCAAAATTATTTACAAGTCGCCCGAACGAGTTCGGTTGTTAACGTGCAGCTCAGCAGCCGGAGTTTAGGGGGGGATTTTATGGGATCCGCGTGACGTTGGAAATGCATTCGAAATTGCAAGAGAGCACATCGGCCGTAAATTATATCGTTGTTTTCGTCGGGATAATTCCTATTTCACAATGACGTTTTATTGTTCGATTCGAGCTTTCTCCTTTTACGGCGACTGTAAATATCAATAAAGTCGTCTTCCGCGCGCGCGAGCGAGAGAGGTAAGGAATTTCGCACGGTCTTCGCACGCCGAACTGGGCCAATGCGAAAACAATGGCCCACGTAAAAATTACTGTTGCGCGAAACGGCAATAAAATCGAATTCGTATACACTATAATCGGCCGACATCGGGCGGCATCATGTACCCAAAACAGATCTCGAGTTTTATTAGTGCCGGTGCTACGGTGAAATTTTATGCCGCCCTTAAAAAAAAACCAAAAAAAAAATCGGTCCCACGTAAAAAATTGCCCGGATGGAGGATTTCTCAACTCGACGCCTCTCTACGCTAGTCCAAACTCGCCTAATCTTTTTTTAGGGAGGGGGGGCTGGTGATTCTTTAAAGGCCTAGGAGCGCGCGAGCATTGCGTTCCCCTTGGGCCGCATCACTCCAACAATGCACTTGTCGCGAGACTCTCGTGCAGAGGAATAGGGTCTCCATTCGGCGTCGTCGACCTCGTTGCAGAACCAGTCCCCCGCCTCCCCGTGCGCTTATGTAAATAAGCTCGTTGTTACACAGTTGTTACAACAACGCACGTCGCAACGTCGTCCATTTCGACGCGGCCACACAAACGTGGAGCCACTTCGACGCCATAATACATTTATTTTGGCTTGGTAGTTCGACGGGCACGGCGTATAACTATCAATCGCGACGTCCTGGCTCCGATCCGCAAGATCGTCTTAAATTAAATACTTAACATTTGATTAGGTTGACGTTAGGGCAAACAAAGTCCGCGACTGGCCCGTTTTCCGATCCTGACTGGATCTCGTTACTCCGACTGGCGGGCGGCCAGTCGCTCGAGTATAAGCAGGTCCACCTGCGGGACTCTCGCAAGGACATGGATCGTCTCGCGTCCTCGACGGCCCTCCACCACGCCGCGCCGCGTGATACCGGGAGTCTTCTTCTCGACGTTCTTGTTCACCAGGACCTTAACGTTCCGCCCCCTGCGAGAAGGAGACCTCTTTTCCTTCTCGTGAGCAGGCATACCTCCATCTTCTCGAGAATTAGTAGAAACCCCCGCCTCTCCATCGACTCAGTCACCATGCAACTCATCCGAGCACTCATATTTTTTTCGCAGCTTTATTGTTATTACTCCCCCTACCGGAACCGTCGACAGACTTCGGCAGGGGGGCTGCAGTTTGTTGGCGGCAGTGAACTCTCCCTTCGCTTCCGCCACGATACAGGTGTCATACAACAAGAGAAAATAAAAAAAGAAGTAAAAATAACTCCAATAATAACAAAATAGATAATAATCCAGAATAAACAATAAACAAAATATAAATACTAAAAAAACTAAATAATAATAATCAAATAATAAAAATTAACAATAATAAACAATAAAATTAAAAATTTAAAAACTAAATAAACAATACTCTACCCATGTGGAAACCCCATTCCCTCACCCCCGGATGCTACCTGGCGGCCCCGTTCCTCATCGCACCGAGTCCGCATGACGGTCTCCCAGAACGAGGCCACCGCATCCCAACCCTGCGACAGACAAACAGGGCATGCTCAGCGGAGTCAACCTCCGCCTCGCAGTCCCCGCAGCCCGCCGACTCCTCCTTACCTATCCGACACAGGTATTTACCAAACGAACCATGTCCAGTGAACGCCTGCGTCAGATAGTAACCCATCGAGCCGTGGGCCCTTCCTCGCTCGCTGCCACTCCAGCGACCACCGCTCAATGGTCGGCCTGCTCACAGCCTCTCCTCCGCCAGCAGCCGAATGGGGATCATGCCCGCCAGCACAGAGACTGCCTCGTTAGAGACAGTCCTGTACGCGCAACATACAGAGATCCCCAAACCGCGCTGCAAGGACTCAAGGGCCTTCGCGTTGACCCCCACCCTACAGGCCTCCACCCAGACCGGTGCAGCATACAGAACACCCCCACCAGCACCCTCCTCTTCCAGGTGGAGCCCCCCCCATGACCCTTGGCATCAGTCTAGCCAATGCGACCCCTACCGTCCTGGCCTTAGCCACCGCCTCCCCTATGTGCAATCAAAACCTAAGGTGGCGGTCCAACGTCACGCCCAAGTACCTGGCGCTGCCGCTCGGTCGCACGACCGCCCCCGATCCAAACAGCAATCGGAAGGGCCCTCTTGCGACCGTTCGGCAGCATCAACACCGTCTTTTCTGGGGCGACGCTCAAGTCGTTGGCCGCCAGCCACCCCACGACCGAGTCGACCGCCGTCTGCAGCCCCGATTGCAGCCCCTTTGGGGTTCTCGCGGAGACCACCAGATCGGCCCCCTCCGGCATCTGTGTCACCAACACTCCATCGTATAATACGTTCCACAGGGTCGGCCGAGCCCTGTGGAATCCCCCTCGTAACTGCCAGCCACTCCGAGCGACCACCCTCACGTCTCTGACGCTCAGGTAATTGGCGATAATTGTCACTAGGTACCGCGACACACCCTTACCATCCACCGCCCTGACGACCAGATCCCACATAACAGAATTAAAGCGTTGCGGATCTCAAATAGGACGATCGCACACCACCTCCGCGTTCGCCATCTCCCCTCCCTCGCTCGCCTCACCAGCCCAACGACCTCCTGTACCCATAAATCCATGTTGGGCCTTATGCAGGCCCCCCATAGCCTCCAGCTCATCCACCAGTCCGCCATGTAGCAGTGTCTCGAAGAGCTTTGCACACGAGTCGATAATACAAATTGGTCTATATCCGGATGTACCTGTAGCTCCCCCACCTTTCGGGACCAACACTAACCTTGCCGCCTTCCATTCTTTCGGGAAGACTCCCATCCTAAGCTGAGCATTCATCGCTGACAAGGTAGCAGTTCTGGTCTCTGGTAGCAGCTCGGCAAACAACCTCGTCCTACCTTCCTCCTCTTCAACCTACCCACAGCCGCATCCAGCTCCGACCTCGAGAACGGCCTGGCCAGCGCACAACACTCCGGATCTAAAGTCTCCACCCTCCGACCCCTCGGAAAGAGCCTCCTAGCCTCTTCCATAGCATCTTCTAACGAGAGATATCCCTGCCGTCAACCCCTTAGCTTTTTTGTTACAATTTTGTAACCCAGCCCCCAGACATCTTCCTCCACTTCCCTGCAGAGTCTGCTCCAGTTGTCTGCCTTGGATTTTTTAATTAGCTTTCTGAGAGTTCCCTTAGCGACCCTATATGCCTCCTCCAGAATGGTGACGTCCCCCTCTCTACCCCGTCTTCTCTGGAAGGCCCGTCTGGCCCTGAGACACAACCTCCTTGGCTCAGCCGTCCTGGTCAGTCCCCGACAGACCTCCTACCCGAGCACTCATCTACACTAATCTAAACTAACCTAAGCTTATCTAGTCTACGCTAACCTAAGAGCTTAGCTCATCGACGAAAACCGCCCCCGACAATAAACTGACCGTCCAATGGCGTGTCGACAAAGAAGCATTTTTTCCAAACGCGTCGCCCGCCGCCCTCGAAATCGCGCGCGCGTACACACGGTGTAAGTGGATATTTTTCGTTTTATCTTCGCGTTTCGAGGAGCACGAAAGGAATTTCCGTTTTAATTTCCTTTCGACTTCTCTAATGAAATACGCGGTTATCGGACGCCGTTCGGCCGACGCGCCGCGACGTTCGATTTTGACAATTTCGAAATTCGCCCCCCCCCCGCGATTCTCGCGAAAAGTTTGCGCGCGGCAAAACGCGCGCGCCCGGACACGGTTGCGTTTTAATTAGCGGGCGCGTTATTGTCGTTCGACCGCGATTCGATAACGGTCAAAACAAATAAGGCCGATCCCTTCGCCTCTTTGTTAAAGTTAAAAATCGTTATTTACTCGAATACCTGAAGCCTTTCGTTAACAATAAAAGGGAAGTCGATAAAATGGAAGAACAATAAGAGCGAAATTGGATTTGAAAATCGAATTTTCTTAACTTTACCTCTTTTCGGGTGGGGGGACCTAAATGATATTACATGCGAAAAGTAGATGGCTGCCGGTGACAGTTTAGTCGACTGTCGCGATCGTCGGTATCGGCGTCGGCGTCGCGTCGAATGCACCTTGACTGCATTCGACAGTCGCCTTCCGCGCGCGATAAGGACGCGCACATGTCTCGCGACCAGACATTTTTAATTAATTTATCCGTCGCGCGATAACGAGCCGGAAAGTTAAAACTGCCCGCGCGCCCGGAAAATTTTAAATCCCGGAATAAGAAATAAACGAAGTGTAATGGGTCGGATACGATCGAAAAACTTTTCCCGGCAATATTTTCTTTCCGTTGCATTTTACTGCTACTTTGGACGAAACGTTTTCGAATTTAGTTTTATTCTGCAGGCGCATTAGCGTCGCGACCGAATCTTTTCGGCTAATGGCGAGCCGTCTCTCGAACAAAAAAAAGGAACGCGGCGAAGTCGACGTAATAAAACGTCGAAAAGGAAATAATAAATCATGGCGCGATAATTAAGCGGACAATTAAGAAAATTTCAGTGGTACTACATTAAAATCTAATTTAACTGTACAATAACAGAATCTTAAATTAAGATCGGGTTTATTATTTTTTTTTTAGGAGACATTTTCTCGCAATTCGCGTTTCGTCGTTTAGGTCGAGAAATAAAAATCGGCAATTTTTGACCTGAAACGTTTCTTTCGGAAGCGTTTCGTTTGACGGTCTTAATTATTTTAAATCAACAAGTCGAGACGGAAATTGTTCGGGAGACTGTCCTTCGCACGTTTCAAAAATAATTAACGAACGAAGTCGCGCGGCTCGAACGAACCAACTACTCGAACTCGTTTTCGACGGTTCGGGCGCCATATGTCGTGTGTCTGACCGTTTACGACACAAGCCACCGATAGACGGCGCCGTAACAATACAATAGCGTTGTTCGCAAAGGCGAGAAAATGACAGACGACTTAGTTCCGTCTCGCTTGACGGTATTTTTAGGGACTTTTGGGAACGTCGGCATTTATAATGTTAATTAACACTCCTAACCGAATCGACATGTTTATTACCAATAAATTTTCAATTAGCTAGATTTTCAAAAATTCCCTCGGGCAGTACAACTAACCATCCTTTATACGACCTATTTTGACAACGTCATCGTAAATGGAAAACGTTGAAAAATACAAATTAAATTGTTCGATCAATACAAGTCGTTTGATCTCCGTTTCTCCCGTAAACGGGGGTTTTTCGATCGTTTTCGATGGTCGCAATCTAATGGTGCGAGGTCCGCGAACTTCATGGGCCTACCGACTCATCTAACGAGAAACGTCGGAATCAACGTAAAACTGAACCGAACGTGCGATGAGCCGCGGCCTACGTCGAATTTCGGTTACTTTCGGTCCGCGACTTTGACGGTTAAGCGCGTCGTTCGTTTAATACAAGAAACTGTTGAAAATGTTGGTTTGCTCGAAAAACGGCATATGTTCGGGGAGGCGCCGGCGGTTCAAACTACTCCGGGAGTCGAGCGGCACGGCACGAGCTCGAGATTCTTGAAGTTTCTTACGCGGCGCCACGCCTCGTCGACTTGATCATCTCTCGCTCCACAACACCCGCACATAAGACTCGCCCGGTTTTTCAAATTTCGAGCGCGCGAAGTGCCCTTATTTATTTACTTTTTAACAAGTCCGTCGATAGTCTCGTATGTTAACGGTCCGCCATCGGACATTCAATTGGATTTCACCGATTTGGATAACAAACGAGACCGCTCGCCCAATTTTAAGTAACTACACGTGCAAAATTTCAATTTGCCCGGGCGAATGCGCGCGAATGGGCCGTAAAGAAAATAGAGCGTGATTTCATCCGCCGCCACAAAGAAACACTTTATTTTTATTACGCTCAAATTCGAAAAACAAAAGATATTTAGTTGTTTAATGATCCGTATTCGTGGCAGGCAAACATCGGGGAAGGCCAGTAAAAACCGGAGGAAAAACGTTACAATAAACATAGGCCACTTTATGCCCGCAATTGTTATTTAATGATTAATATTGATGTTGTTCGCCCGGTGATTGATGTACTACCCCCGACCGTTCGCATGTAACGTTCCATTTTACTTCGGCGCACATATCCAAATATTGACTTATTATTTTTCGGGGCAATCGATCCCGTTCGTAATTAGCGGGACGACGCGGAAATCGTAGGCTTCTGCATATCGACGACGTAAATAACATCTGACGCGTACGTACGGGTACACCATAAGAAAGGGAAAGCGCGCACTTCAGATTCAATTTTGAAAAGTACAAAAAACGCGATCCCTTTCCCCGATAACTGTCATTGATGTATTTCTGTTTTCAAACGAAAATAACTGAAATATCGGTCGGAGGGGAAAAAAAAGGACGCGCGGCAGAGAAAAACATCGTATAAATTGGAAAATATTGAAAGGTCGGAGGGGGCGGACTTGTAGTTTTACCGCGCCGCGTTCACGAAGCGCAATTAATCGAAAAAACAACTTTGTTCGGACGCGCGCACGCGTTATATTTATATTATTATACCTGTGATGCCGTCGAAAAGAGCGGTACCGCACGGTTTCGTAACGAACCAGATAAGATTCTCAATTTCCCTAGATAATTGCAAACCGTATTACGAGCTCGAGATGATGGCGTTAGATGTGGAACGACGACGACTATTGAGTTATGTCCTTATGATGCTGGAAATTGTCTTATTTTAGGCGCGAAATAACCACTTAACAAGTAGTTATCGAGTTCGTTTACGTTAATTCGCTTTTTACTCGGGCACGCGCGCTCCCTCCCTTACCCCCCGCGCTCATCTACCCCCCCAAGAAGTACGTAATATTGGCCAAATATCGCTTTTTCCATATTTAATGATGAGTCGTAGATTCTACGCCAGTATTGGTTTTTACTGCCGTAAATGAATGATAGATGGCGCATTATTCCATTATTGTTTTACACTGTTGCGCCCGACGCGCGCCGATAAACGTGCAATATCGGAGAAATATTGCCGTTCTATTCGAGACCCGATTCGTTTCTTGTGCAAGAGTCGCGTTCGGGCGACCGTTTGCCGTTTGCTCGTTAAACTCGATCGGGACCTTTGAAGTCGCGTTCGAGTATCAATTTCGCGCGATTGTTTACCCCCTCACCCTCTCCCGCACCCCTCTGTTTAATCGAGCGCACGCAACGCGTAATTTATCTTGCAGGTTGATCACAGCGGGCCGATACGACGACAACGTGGAAAATTAACGGCCGCGCACTCGCGATTAAATATTTGCGCCCATTAAAATAAACGCGCGGGCGTTCAACTTAAAAAACAAAACAAAAACAGTCGAGATTTTTATGCGGAGGCGAGAGGGAATTTTTATTCGAAATGTCGATTCGCGGATAAACGAAAATAAAACGACGCCTTTCGTTGTTTTCGCACAGCATCTGTTAAACGGTGCACACCTGCCCGATCGAAAATTTGCGCGCGGACGTTTCGAAATTCAATCAAAACAAACTTAGGCCGTTCGCGGGACTTGTTCGGGACGTTTATCGGCGAATATTTTCGTTTCGACTACGGCAAACGCTCGCCACCGCCGCGCTTTTTGCCCCCCCCCTCGTAAATTTGAGAGGGCGCGCGCCCGGCGAATTGCCTTTTTGATCTAACATCGCGTCCCTTCCGGGGCCAACTGCCGGCCCCTTTTCATTGCAACAATGCTCCGGCGAACACAGAATTACAAGTGCGTGGAAATTAATTGGATATTTTAAATCTAGTGCCCAGGGTCGGATTCGATTCATTGTTGGTTTGCGCGCCGGCGGTCTAAAACGACTACCCGCTTAAAATATTTAAATGTTGCCGCTTGTTCGCGAACAAAACATTGCGAAAAATCCCAACAGATGGCGCTGCAGCGAAACAAATCCGCGTCCCGCACGTGACTCGTTTCCAGAATGTTTTCGAAAAGTCGAGGTACTCCCCGATTACGACTCGTTAGGTTTTTCCTCGTTACACACGGAGCAGATAAATAACTCGTTTTCTACGACTCGCTCGTCGGGAATGCGCCACGACTCGATTTGCTCGTCACAGTATATAGTGGATAACGTAGAATTTGTCAAACGTAAAAAAATCGGCAACGGTAAAATGTACTCGGGTAGAAGTCCGCGACGAAAGTTCCGCGGTTATAAAACTTCGAGGCGCCGAAACAACGTCCGGCAATGAAAAAAATTCTGGCAATAAGCAAATGCGGACGAAAGCGTGCAGTGTTCTCCCCGGATGTTACCCGTCGGCGTCGCTTCTCCTCTGTAAAATCGACGACGTTCGCGGAGAGATTCGAACTCCCGACCGCCGGTTTACGTCAACGAGCGTAAAGCTCTCCAGACCGCCACGGTCACGACGTCGCACGTCACGTTTGTCTACGTATCTTGCGTTGGACGATTGAAAAAAAACAACTGTCAACGACTGTCCAACTTAAACAGTGTTAAAAAATCGCACGAATCTTCGTCTGTATCGTGAAGCTCGCTCAAACGTGCGTTAGAAGTAGTTTCCCGTGTCGTCGAAATTGATTTCCGCGCGCGAAAAGACGCGCGACTGACGCGGAACGAATCAAGGCGCGCAATCCAGGATCGCTGCACAGATTAATGTCGCTTTAAGACCTTTTCAAACGGCGAAACGTCCTCGTCATCAAAAACGATCAAATTTCGATCGCGTTTAAAACATTCATCAATTTTAATAAAACTGCCTGCACTTTCGCCATTTAAATTCGGCACTTGACGCGATTATCGTCGTCGGACGACGGTCGAGAATTTAATTTGGACGGAATAATCCGCGCAAGGACCCAAAACATTATCTAAAAGTTAAACGAACTTTCCGTGGAAGTTTTGGCTTAACGAACACGCCTCAGAACAAAATCGTTAGATTCGCGCGAATTAAGTCGCGCCGCCGCGCGAAAGAAAGTACGAAGAAATGAACCAATGTAATCGCGAGGGGCGGGGCTTTCGCGTCGAGCCGTTTCGAGACGACTAGGCCATTCGAACCGTCGAGAATTTTGGGAGTGCATTTAAAACAATTACGAGCCCAAATCGCCCGATCGGGGTGGGGGGGGGGGGTGCGAGTAGTTGTGGGGGAATTGTTTTTCTTTGGAAAGCAAGCCCCCCCCCCTCGCCGTCACCGCGGCCTCACCGCAACTTAACCAATTTTCGAACGCGGGCGCTTCTTCGAAAAACGAAAATCCGCGACCTCTGCCGGACGTTGCAACAACCTCCTCGCGTTACCTTGACGTTTCGCGAGTACCTCCGTCTCGCCCCAAAAATTGGGGGCACCCAAATATATTTTTCTTAAATTGTGAGGCGTTCGTGCCGAACAAGTTCGTCCCTTACACGGCTTAAGAGATTTGTAGTGTTACTTAAAACTTTAAAAATCTAAAAGATGAACGTCAATGAAACTTTTTTTTTATTATAAACGTGGTTAGAAAAGATTATTCTTGCTCTTACATATATTGATTTTTATTCAAAGTGATAAACAAAAATGATAGGTTTTCCGATATTTTTTTGAAAAATAATTTCAATATTCACTTGTTCTTTTTGCAGTCGTATAGACGATAGTGTTTTTCAGGCTGAGAAGTAAAATCGGCACGTACACTTCGACAGTTTCGTATTTAGAACGATTTTAATTAATGTTGTTAATAAAAAAATGTAGTTTTTCGGCGTTTAAATCTATTTGATGAGAGATGAACTTCTGAAGTTTTAATATAACTTTCTAGCAACTATAACACCTACTTTAGAACAGCAACCGTCATCTAAAACAATTTAGAAATTAAGAAATTATCGGTATATTCTTGTTGTTTTAAAAATATTGTCTTTGCGAATGTAGACAACCAAAAATACAGCGTCAAATTTTTACCTGCTAAATAATACTTCTAGTTTTTTGCATAGAAACGGAAAGCAGGTATTTCTCAGAAGATTAGCACAACCATAAATATTGAATATATGAATATTGAATATAATATACCATTGTTTGCAATATGTCAAAGAAACGAATAATAGTAAAATAAGTAGTAATTTCTGCTTTACAATTTGTTTTGTCGGTAGGGACTTAGCTGATGTAGGTATTTTGTATATTTGTAAAAATGTTGAATACTTAAAAATTAATTTTTAGGGAATTTTCATAGAAAATATAACTATTGCAGCCTGTCTGATGACGGGACTCAAACATGCCGTTTTGGATTTTCTCTGATCTCGACCCGTAGATTACGAAAATATAGTTCGTTTGTTTTGGATCGGTCGTATATATCTATATATAATCAAATCTTGTAGACACGATTCCAGTCGTAATTTTGATCGTAGGAGGCTGAAAGTTAGATAGTGTATTGTCTTGAAGAAAACAAAGAACGAGTTCGTTAATCAGCCAAATTGACCGACCTGTTTCAAAATAATGGTTAATCAAAGATTTTAAATTGATTGTGAGTTATCTCCGTTATTAATTATTTTATCGGTAATATGAAATATGTTTTGGGATCGACATAAAATTCCCCGTCCATCATATCTCTTTATAATTCTCGATAGAATGCACCGTTTTTGAGATAATCTGGAAAAAGTGATAAAATTTTTTAAAATTTTAAGGTAAAGAGATTACGAAATATCGTACTAATTCATAACTCCCTCACTTATTGTGTGATTTTTACTATTATCTGTTTTTTGGTTATCTAAAATTTATGCTTTATCGTTTTAATTTAAAAAATCGTAAAATTTGAATTTGTCATATTCATTTGAAGAAAAAAAAAATATAAAACTTTAATGTAAAGTATGTTGCGAAAAAATTATTATATGCTCTCCAGTATATTCCAAGGGAACTGTCAAAGAATCTCAAAAAATCGTTAAAAAGTTCCTCCTTGACCGTTCTTGTCGATATGAAGAAGTAAAGTTGAGAATTCAACTTCTTCATTTCTGCAAATTTTTTAAAACTAATATTTCCCAAAAAAAAGCTAAAATACCTTTATTGTTTCGTGCCAAAGTAATTTATAATCATTGGTGATTAATTTTTAAATCGTATTTTATAAATTGCCAAATCTTTATCGCGATAGTCAAAAACGGAATCTGGCAACGATGTTAAAAATAAATAAAACGTTGCCCACTTCGCTTTTTCGTACATTACAAATTAACATATTAAGATATTAGACAAATAAAAATATTTTTAACAGTTAATCTCTCAATAATTAAGTAATGCAATCTGAACATTTTCTGTTTCACTTGATTCGTTATAAGTAGATAGAGAGACTAGATATTGACTTATGTCAATTATTTATTATATTAGATTTACATGTTATTTCGTCCCATACCTAATTAGCAAATGACCCTCAAAAATATTTAAATAAACTATAAAGATTAGTTTGATTTTATTAACATTTTAAGAGTTTCTGTAGACCTCTACTGCCGGATATAAGTATTTGAGATGTTGCCAATTCTAACATACAGTTTTTTGCTAACAACTTTGTTAAAAGTAACAATAGATTTTTAGTTATTTTTCCCATATCCTCTGAAGGGTCTTCTGCAACGTACTGGAAAACTTATGCGTCATTTTGTGAACACCCTGTATAATAGTTCCGTCGTACCTATTTCCAATTTCAATTATGTATTTGATGTTTTATAATTTTATAAGAAACTGAAATGACCAATTTATTGAAACACAACGATTTAGAGCAACGGTTCTTAACTCGTGGGGCGCGAAATAACAAAAGGGTAGTCGCGAAGACATTTTAAAAAGACAAAAGCATAAAAAAATATCAGCAGCAAAAAAGTAGATATTAAAAAAATGTTTAGGCGCCAAAAATCTTTGGAAGAGGGACGCGATTAAAACTGTTTTGGAAAGTTGGGTCACAAATACTAAAAGGTCGAGAACCGTTGGGTTACAGTATTGATATCACCGTGTGCACCAATGCTCGCTAATACTTTTGTAAAATACTAATGATTGTATACTCATAACAATACATAATTCTGTAAAATAAACAGATAAGACGCGTTTTCACGGAACGTTCGGCCTGCGACGATATCAATGCGAAACATATAAAATATATTCGAACCAATCGTGTTGCTTTTATAATAAATAAATTAAAAAAAAATGTAGCTTTCATTAGCGAATTTTGCAAGTTATTGAAATTCTTTGCTATGTCGAAGTCGACTTTGTAAATCGACAGCGGTTAAATAATTCTGGAATCTAAAAATACATTTACCTACTCGTAAATACTTTCAGTAACAACGAGAAGTGATTACGTCGAGGACCCATTATGACTACTTAACCGAAACCTGACCACCTGCTGTATTTAGAAAACATCCGTGTTAAGATATTAGAAATTTCGGTTGCCTATTATTACGAAGGATCGGTGGAACTACACTAGCGACGTCGCAACGGCAATAGTTTTCAAAACTCCGTTTGCTATTCCCTTAAAACCAGGGTCGGTTCGACTTCCTTGTTTATTGCGTTTTATCGGCGTCGCGAATCGCGTCATCCCGCCCGGATGTGCGTATGTGGGAGGGGGTTGTAACCCCTAACCCGCAGAGCGCCAATGTTTAAATAATTAATTAAAAGCGAACTTTGCATACGTCGCCGCGCAAAGATGTCTATCTACGGGAAAAACTTTCGAAACCGTATCGACCTACATTGCGAAACGTTCGCTTCTCGAAGAACTTACGCGTACTCGTCCGCGTTGCGCCCCGAAAGTTCGAGTTCTTCGAAACTTCACCTATAAGGACGTTAAACGACGATTTTAAAACTTGTCGGTGTATTGGCACGAGACCGGCCGAGTTACGTGCGGAATATTTGTAAAACTACGCTTCGGATAACTTTTATGTTCGAACTTTTACGTACTACATATACGCGTAACGCTGTTGTACGTCGCACGGCTGCCTCTAAAATACCAAGGGGCGGTTATCCTAGATTGATTGGAATGATTATTTCATTGTATTAACTTTAAAATTGGAGCGTGTTACGTTACACGTAAATGGCTCGTGGCGTTGCTCGTTAAACATTAAATTAACGGGCGCACGGCAACGAGACCACTTTAGACCGCTACAAGTTCGTTAATGTGAAATTTTCGCAAATTATCGGTTTTGTCGTAGTTTTTGCGCGAACAAAAAATTTCCTCGTCGGTCATTCACGTTAGGTATTTATTTTGTCGTTTTCGATAGAGCGAGCGAAGTCGCACCTAGATGCAAGGTGCGGGAAAAAAACAGTAAGGTTTACAGGATAAAATGTCCCGCACGTGGCGCCCAACGTGGGGGCTCGAAAATGTAGCGTTGCCGTTCGCAAAATGCGAGAAAATACCAAAATAAGCGGGCGACAGTTGATAAGTTTTATTTAAATGTACGAGTCGAGTTCTCCAACGAATTTGGTCCCGCGGAAGGCACAAGAAAATTACTTTTCGACTTTCGGCAAAACCGAATTCTATTGTATTCGATGTAAACGGTACTGGAGATGTCGAAAACCGAACCCAAGTAACGTATTTTGTGGCACGTAGCACGCTAATTAATTATTATTAGGAAATTGACCTCGCGCGCAATTGTCCTCGCGTCTAATTGGCCGCGCCCGGTTGTCCCATTTCGAATACCGATCGTCCGCGATCGACTTCGTCTCGTGAAGTTTTTCCGACGATCGCATGTATTTTTATCGAAACAAATCTTGATTTTTGACGGCTAACATCGGCTCTTTTGGCACTTTAAAGTTTTTTATTATCCGATCGATAACGCTTTCGATCGGCTAACGAGTTTCTTTACGTGCGATCGGCCTATTTGTTCGTAATGGTCAATTTTCCGAAACATTTTCCGCTTTTCATGGTGGCCGTCGGAAAAGTAATAAGAATGAAGATACAGTCGAACCTCGCCGCGCCGACCATCGGTTTAAATCAGAAGAAATATCGAAGTTCGACTAATCTAAGCGATTTTGCTTGTTGACGTCGATGGCAATGCTTCAATTCCCGAGGAAAACGTCGAAGAAAGGAGAGCTTTCGATTTCGATACAGACGCAGATCAACTCGGAAGTAATGAAATAAAAATATGATTTTAGATTGACGAGCAAAGCTGATATCATCTTCGTCTAATCGATATTTTTGGGAAAACGATATTTCGTCTCGTTGTCCGTGAAATTGACCAAAAGATGTGGTTGTCTCGTTAACAACAGCAAAACGAACAGTAGATCGAACAAAAAAAAATTGAGCTGTCTTGACGACACATAACTCCCACCACCTTTTATATTAAACCGCGGATTAAATTGATTTAAAAGTCTAATTAAATTAAACCGTCGAGATTCGAGATAATCGAAACGTGCAATTAAATTAATCATCGATCGCGAAATTACATAAAAACCGCGAATTAAACGTCGAATTACGCGAAATCAATCGCCTAATCGCGCAATAAGTCGCTGCCGATCGAAGCGCGAAGCAATTTAATCCGCGGTTCGATTAAAAAAAAAACAAATGGCGGGGACCGGGTGTGCATCTTTCTACGCGGGCGGATAGTTTTACGTTACGATATAGGCAAAAGATTAACTCCGTTTGAATTTGGAGCTCTATTAGACAAGACGTCGATTTAGGAGTGATGAGTCGCGGCGCGACTCGTACCCTTTCGAATTAATTTAACTACCTTCGCGCCACGAGCGTTCCAAATTGAAAAAAAAACAAACAAAATTCGCCGTCATTTTTCATTTTCATCAAACAAAAACTCGCGGCGCTCGCCGTCTATTAACTTGCTTTTCAACGTCACGGCGCGAACCGATAAAAGATCTAAAAAAAAACCCTCGGATGCAAACATTAATTCACGCGAATCGGCGATTTACGCGGAGCGAAATTTTCAAGTTTCAAGACCGAAAACGACCCCAATAAAATCTGTTGCGATTGCCGAGCAGTGTGCGCGTCGTCCCTCGTTTCTCGTTTATCCGGTTTCGTAAGCAATAACACGCAAATATTACACCGACACGACACGACATAAGTAAAGCCCCCCGGTCGTTCCGAAAACTTAACCGGCCGAACATAAGGAAACCGTCCCGGATAAATCCGGCTCGGTTGCCAAGAAACGTATACTCTATGACACATTTATTTGTGCGTCGCGCCCTAATGCGTCCTACAAACTCCAAATGCGCCCGAGAAATTGGATCGGACGGCTTCCGGGACGAAATCTTCTTTCTTGCGGATGGGGGGGGGGGGGCGATGATGAATCGTTTAACAACGGGCGTCTCTGTTGCGCGTCGCCGTTAAGCGAGCGACGCACGAGCCGAGCGCCTTCGTAACGAGACGAGCGCCGCACGTCAAGACGACTCTCCCGGCACTTGACAACCAAAACCGAGAATCGAGATCGAAAATGCACTTATCGAGATGTAGGTATTTTAGTAGGTAACGTGAAGCTTATCAACTTAGCGCCGCCGCCGGTGACGGCGGCGGCGCGGCGCCAACTTCGTGTGTAATTAGACGCGCAAACACGGCGAAATGCGGAACACTCGAAACTAATAATTCGAAGAGTACTCGTTACAAATGGATATTATTACAGACGGATCGGCGTGGCGCGCGTTAGATCTCCTTCTGCCACTTAAGGGCGCACGTTCTTGTTTGTTAAACTCGCGGGATACGCGAGACGCGAAGTTCAAGTGACACATACTTACGTATATCTACGCCGAACCGTATCTCGATTCCTTTATAAACGGCGATTTTATAAATTTTCCAAATTCCAAGTAAGACGAGGTAAAAAATATGTAGAAGAATTAGCGATGTACAGGGCGTTACAGCGCGACGGCGTCGCGGTGGTCGCCAAGGCTACCTGACCTCACCCCGCCGGGTTTCTCCCCGCGGGGCTCGCCGAACTCGCGAAACCGATATTGATGCTGCGACTCGCGACCATCTTTTCGCCTTTTATACGCTAAAATCGAGTAAAACGATAATATTTTTTTAGATCAACCGTTCATCAACCAAAAAGCCTACTATATAGATTCCACTAAATTATTTTATTATGTTAAAACCTGCAGCTACGTACGGGTTGTCCCGATTACCTGCGTTTCTACTAATAGAAAAAATGTCGAAAAAATGTGGTGCTTATCGTTTATATACATATCAATTTATTAAACGTTTAAACGACAAAATTAAACAACAACAAAAATCAAACAGAACTTGCGAGTCATCGCCGTCCCTATCGCCGGACTCATCGAAAACGATTCGAAATCGCGGCTCATTTCGAACAGGTATTGCCAGGAAAATTTAAGTTGAATTTTTCGAGGTCGTTACTTTGAAATTCGTAATATTTATCCGCTCCGCTCGGTGCTTGTTTGACGCGTGCTTAACGTAAAGCCAAACGCGGTCGCCTAGTCGATAAGAAGCTTTTATCTATTACGAAAAAAATAGGTCGACTCGTTATTCGGCACGATAAGGACGCATTAATTTTTACGTCAGTTTTACATGACCGCTAATCGGAATTAAAAAAATTATTTACGTTTTTTAACGGCACTAACGTCTTCGGCTTTCGTCGATTTTTTATGCCCCCCCCCCCCGCCGTTCCCCGTATCCGATTAGCCGGTCTATTGGCTAATTTTTTGTTTGTCTTTTAACCTCTTTTTTTTCAATTTCAATTGGCCGTGCAGGCGAACGTAACGTTGTCCGTACGCCCTCTTGTTCGCCGAATCGGATCCTACATCCTACCGAACATTCCCTGCCGCCCTTCGATGAGAAACGTGCGCATCTTTATAACTTTTCTTTTGTGTTAGTAGCGCGCACCCCGAAAGACACCAGGAACCGCCGGGACATCCACGCGCCTACCGGGGGGGGGGGGATATTTCACCATCCGTACCGGGGTTCGAACCCAGGACCCGTCGGGCGAAAGGTTAGTCTCCTGACCACTCGACCGCCGAGCCGACTAACGCATTTTTAACTTATTTCTCCAAACCGTCGCTTAAAAATAAATTTTCGATTTAATTTAAATTGTAAAATTTGAATTTAATTTAACGGCAACGTCCGTTTAGATCGACGAATTTTTAAAACGTTTATAAAAAAAGCGCGCCAAATTGGCTTCCGATATGATATAAAGGCGTGGAATCAAAAATTTGTACGTCGATGTTGTTTTTGCCCAGAAATTGACTTGGGGGGGGGGGCGGAAGGGGGAGGGGGTGGATAAGAGTAGATGTGAGTTTCTGGGGAGATGGGCTTTATACAGGAAATAAACGTCCATTTTTTTTTATTTAGGTTAAGTACTTGATGCTAACGCAATCTGATGTCAAGCTGTGGAGAGGGTTATAACTCCCAGACGCCCCCTCGGCGCTCCAGTGCTTTAATGATGTAATTAATCCGATACGGAATGTCCCATTTAAAAACAAAAAACGATATACAAACAATATCGCAGGTGGTAATTCAACGCTTTCCACTCACTCATCGCCGGTACAGTCGTCCACAAAATTAATGCGCGCGGTCCTAGGGAACGGGCTAGAGTCACGGCACAAGAGCGCTCGCGATCCGACACGACGAGGCGCCCGCAAAAAATAGTAAAACTCGTCGTTTTTCGAATTTCTTTTAAATAATCAACGTGGAAACAACGTTTTCGAGGACGCGCACGCGCGCGCATTAGTTTTACGGAAGGCTGCACCTTACGGTTTAATCGCGATCGCGTCGCCTTGCGCGTTGTAATTCAAACATGCAAAATGGTTTAATCGACAAAAATTGATCCGTTCAACGCCCTTCCGAACAAACAACCGGGGTCGCCGAAACTTCGTAAGCGTTTCGTTTCTTTTTTTCCGTTTTTTCCTTTTTTTTTAAGAGTCGACGAAAAAGACGAAATATTGTCACCCGTTTTAGGTGGAGCATTAAGTTCGTTTCTCGACGTTTTCGATGCCGCCGTCGCGACGCTTCGCGACGAAAACGCGCATTAATTTCGGGCTTTAAGCTCGTACGCCCACCTGAAGTTCATATTACACGAAGAGTGGTACGCGGGATTTTTCGGGGATTTTATAGGATTTAAAACGAAACCGAACGCGCCGCGACCTCCGTAAGGTCGCTTTTTGCGCGAAAGGGGGATTAGCGAACGCCGGATTTTGGATAATTACGGCGCGTTTTCCGTTATTTTCTACTCCTGCTCGCGAAACGTCGATGCCGTTTAATTTTGTTTATTAAGCCGGAATGAAAGAAACGTCGCGCGCGCGCCCCCTCCCGCTCCGCTTTCCATTTGTTTAATTGAAATATCGTTTGAAAGTTTTAAAACGGGAATTACGGGCCCGTTTCGACGACAACAATTATAATTTTCTTTCGCGGACACCAAAAAAAAATTAGTTCGGGCGTTTTTCTTTCTTTTTTTTCTCTCTCTTGTTTCGCCTTTACGGCCCGTCGCGATGTCGTTTTCGAGAACGTCGCGCGGAGGAGAAAATCCCTTTATGCTGACTTTTCGAGTGTATCGACGCCGCTCGCGCCGTTATCTGTATTTGGCAGGTTGACAAGGCGTAGTGCGGGCGAAATTTTTAAACGCGCGGCCCTTCGAGCGAAACAAAAGCGTTTTTGCGCGTTTTTCCTCTAGAGGGAGAAAACTAAAATTCGCTGCCGTCTCGCGCGCGCGGTGGAAAAGGTTTGGGGGGGGGGAGGCGGAAGGGATCGCGGGTTCGGTTATCGACATTCCTTTTAGGTGGAACGACAGTGCCGTAGATGAAATAAATTGGCGTCGGAAAGCCTCGCGTCGGATTCATTTTCGGAAAATGGGAACGTTTCGAACCGCGTCCGCGGATGCCGTTGCGCGTTCGACGTCGAGAAATTTTTCCTTGCGACCGGCGCGCGCGCGTTTTGCGAAACAATAAAAGACGCCCGACGCCGCGCCGCCCATGACGCGAGCAGTCGTCCCTTCAAGTCCAGAAGTGGAACTTCCGTAAGGTAAGTAGCTTCTTCCGAACGGCCGGGCAATTCAATTAACTGCGGATCGGGGCACGCGAAGGCTCCTTTTTTTTACGGAAATCCGCGGATTCGATCTTGGCTTATAAACATCTGTCGAATCGCGATTTGACGAAATTAAAACGAAAGAAAGGAATTGGGGCCGTGTCGTTGTTTTCGCTCGTCTTTTTAATCGACATTAAAGCCGTCGTCTCACCGTCTTGCCCTACGAATTAAAACGGCCAATTACGTCGGGATAATGGGAAAACGAAGGCAATCGTCATTTTTGCAGCGAGATAAATGGGGAATTCGCCGAATACGCCGCCGCCCGGCTCGTAATGCCGCAGGGCATCGCCTCGATTACCCGACTTTCGTGCAATTCGAGATCGACACAATTAGGTTATCCCACGTTCGGCGGCGAATTATTAATTAATTTTAACTTTTTCATTCTCGTTTAAATTATTTCGTATACTGTTTTTGTGAACGCGCGACGATACGTAGACGGCGCCGCGCCGTCGATTTGAGAAATAGACGGACGGACGGATAATGGGATCCTTTGTGAGGGCGAATTCTTGCAAGGGAACTGCAATGCCGACTTTTGAAGGTTTTCCTACCTATAAACGTGTAGACGACAAAGAAACGGACGCGAACGAGACCTTTTTCGCTATCGGAATGGTAGTATTATGCACCACGAAGGAGCGATTTAGGTTTAAGTAGAAGAACTTGGGGCGCGCACCCGCGCACGACGAATCGATATCCAATTGTGGACACGTATAGATATAATAAAATGTTTGTGAAAAATTCAACGAACGACACTGAAAATGCGTTTAAATGTTAAACTTCCCGAATCCCAACGACTCGATCAGGTGGTTCCACCAAGTACTCGAATTCCTTCCTTTGACGCGCTCCCACGACGCGTGGTTCACATTTCGCGACATCTTCAAACAGGCGATCCGCGGAAACGCTCGGTTACTGAGAAAATCTTTTTTTTTTAATCCTTTATTGACCAGTGAAAGTGAAAGTGAAACCCCGACCGGGACCGTCGTAAGACATATCGTCAGTTGGAGCTCTGGTACTACAAATATACAAACAAATAACAGGAACGGCAAAACAGTGAACAAAAACGATAAACGGTAAAACAGGGAATAGAAGTAAATAACAATACAACAAAATGTAGCGAAACAACATCAGCAATTCTCCCCATTATACAACGGGGTCGACAACTGCAGGAGAGCCACCCACACCAGCTTGTGCGAGTCGCTCCTCCTCACACCTGGTACGAAGGATCAACTCCCATAAGGAGGCAACCCTATCTCAGACTGGGTCCCTATCCCTGGACCATTGCTTCAACAACATTACTGACGAGAATGGGGCAGCCTAACTCCCTCTCCAGCTCACCTCGTAGGGCAGCCCATCTTTGACAAGAGAACAAGGCATGTTCTGCCGTGTCCTCCTCGTCAGAGCAATCCCTGCAGGAAGGTGACTCTCTTTTCCCTATCTGACACAGGTAAACATCGAACGAACCATGTCCGGTGAAAGCCTGTGTAACTCATATTCCCATAAGATCTGGAGTGCCAGCTCTCGAGGTCAGGGATGAGTCTCCTCGTCTACGCCCCTTTCCTCGATCGCTGCCACTCCTCCTGCCATCTCCCCAAAGTCAACCTCCTTCTTGCTGCCCTACTCAATGATCCCGGTGAATGCCATGCTTCCGACCTCTCTAAAGCAAGCAGTCGGATAGGGATCAGGCCTGCTAGCACAGCAACAGCTTCAGATGAAACAGTTCTGTATGCGCAGCAGACGCTGATCCCTAGCCAACGCTGAAGAGAATCGAAAGCTTGGCATTCGCCCCTTATTTCGCAAGCCGCCACCCAGATCGGAGCGGCATATAAAACTACTGAGTAGGCCACACTTGTCAGCAGTCTTCTCTTCCTGGTCAAGGGGCCTCCGACTCTGGGCATAATTCTCCTCAATGCGCCAGCTAATTTTTTAGCTTTAGGGTCGTTATCGGTCATCCACATTGACACCAGGTCGACACACTGCCGGAGAATGCCCTGTAAAGCCCCCTCGGACTTTGTTGACACCATCAAGGCAAGATCGTCGGCAAATGCGACCAGATTGTCCCCCTCTGGCAGGTCTAGTCTCAGGACCCCGTCGTATAAGATGTTCCACGAGGATGGACCTAAAACTGATCCTTGTGGGACGCCCCTAGTGACCTCAAGCCACTCGGAGCGACCAGAACTGTCGCTCACCTTGACTGCTCTGTCGCTCAAGTAGCTTGAGATCATTGCCACAAGGTAGGGAGAAATGCCCTTATCAACTAATCTATTTACTATTAAGTCCCAACTTGCGGAATTGAAAGCATTTTTAACGTCGAAAAGTACTAAAACACACCACTCGTGGGTTCTCCAGGTGTCGGCTCTAGCTTTATGAACTAAGCCAACCACCTTCTAAATGGCGCTCAGGGTGGAGCGACCCCTCCGGAAACCGTACTGGGAATCGTGTAAGGCATTTGTGGTCTGTATTTCTTCTACTAGTCTGTTACGTAGGAGAAGTTCCAATAGTTTACCACCCGAGTCCACGACACATATAGGTCGATACTTAGGTGTAGATAAGTTTCCATCCTTCCCAATCAGAACCAGTCGCGCTAGCTTCCAGCTCCGTGGGAAGAGACCTAAACTCAGGTGGTAATTCATTGTAGACAGCACCGTTTCAAGTAATTCCTCAGCAAAGATTCGCATTACGTCCGGAGAGATCCCATCCGGCTCCGAGGCCTTCTTTATCCTCAATCTGGAAGCAGCTCTTGCTAATTCCGCGGTCGAAAAAGGACTGGCATTCCTGCAGCACGATATGTCCTGTAAGGCTGCAGGTCGTCCTGATGGAAATAGTTTCATAGCTTCGGCAAGAGCTACTTCCAAGGAAGGAGATCCATATTGGGAACATTTGAGCTTTTGGTAACAATCTTGTAACCAAGACCCCATGGATCATCTTCGATTTCAGAACATAACTTCTTCCAATTTGATTTTCTCAATGATCTTTTGGCCGATCTGTATTCTTCTTCAGCCAGAAGTAAATCGCTACCATTTCTCCCAAGACTTCTTTGGAATCTTCTTCTCAAATGCAAGCATTGTCGTCTCTTATCTGCAATTTCTATTGTCCACCAATACATTTTACGTCTGTGTGAACTTGATCTCTTGGTAATATCTACGCAAGCGTCGTTAATAAGTGAGTGTAAGTCTGAGACGGTTTTTGGTCTAGCAGAGTCTTCCTTGTCTCTTAGTCGATTTCTAAGTCTAAACAAGTCTACTCTTTCTGGTAAGGCTATCGGACCATTTCTTTGAGGGTTAGAATTTACGACCCCGTGTAGTGATCTACAAGAACTAAAACTAATGTACTTGTGACCGCTGTGTGTCTCCAAGTCTAAGACATTCCATCCTTCAATATGGTACGAGATCGCTTCACTCGTAGTTGTGACATGAATGATAGAGTTTCTAGCACCTCTGATAAACGTCGGAGAACTTCCAGAGTTTTGGAAAACAAGGGCAAGTTCAGCCGCCCACTCTAAAAGGATATCTCCTCTTCGATCGTTTCTCAACGAACCCCAGGCTGGAGAACTTGCATTGAAGTCGCCACCTATAATGACTTCATTACTACAGGATCTGATATTACACTCTAAATTTTGAAGAATAATTAGAAATTTATCTATTGCCACGTTTGGTGAAATATAACAGCTATAATAAGTGACGCCGTTTACTACAACATATACAAATCCATCCGATGAGCCATTAGATTCGATAGGGATGGAGTTGTCATAAATCACAACGGCCGTGTCTCCTCTAGGACACATAGAGAAAACAATGGCCACATTGGGTTCTTGTACCAGAGCCAAATGTGCACCGCGCTCCAACATTGTGGCATCTAGCAGGTCGTGTGCCACTCGACAGCGGTCCAGGTTGATTTGAAGCACCTTAATGTCGATGCATTGGCGCATATTGTAATGTTGTAGGTGAGCGTTTTAATGATGCCGAGACGCATCACCGTAGTCTCTTACGTTCCTATTTGACGTTACTTGAGTCCAGGGAGATTTCTCCGATACTCCCAGGTATGTATTTTTTCTGTGGACATGTATAAGACATGTGGCCCTCTCCGCCACATACCACTCGTGCAGTACAGTCCGCCACTAGATGATCACGGCGAAAATCTTAGAAAATCTGCGCGTCGCGAGACGCACAGAAAGATGACGAAAGGAAGGCGAGATAGCGGTCTCGTCGGCTCGGCGCCGTTACACTTTCGATCGCGTCAAAACAAAAAGTCTCGATAGAGAGCTAAAAATCGAAACGATCGTGAGGGGGGGGGAGCGTTAGATTTACAAATCGTACGTCGCAGACTTCCATAATTAAATTAATTAATCAGCCGGCCGTAGACAAATTTTCTCGTCAAAGCGATTTCGTTAAAAGAAAAAAAAACCTGCTTCGAAGAAAAGCGCCGTTTCCTATACGTAAACGCTTTTTTCATCGGTTCCCGCGAAAGCGCCGAAAAAATATTCGGAGCGCGAATTAGGGCCTTTTAATTGAAACGTTAGGGTGGCGAGAGGTGCTCTTTTACGATTCCGGTAAGAGACAGACCTCTTCGGGGAACTGGTGGCCCTGCCCTCGCAAGCCCTTAATTTCTCTATACCCCCTTCCTGGAGAAATTATGTCCCGTATCCCTATCCTATCCATGGCAAAATAATTCCTCCATAGCCCCCCCTCCCATTGGAGAAGGCAACGGGAAGCCACTCCAATTAATTATTCCCTAGTAAAATCATGATGGTTTGATTAAATGATATAGGATCATGGACCTCGGAAACCAAGATCCGGCAAGGAAGGAAAAAACAGGGCCTTCCAGGCCGTCAACCGGCGAAATCCCCGTATATATGAAGTGAAACAAGCATTAAACATTGGAAAATTTAATAACATCAAGATTGGGACATGGAACGTACGTACCATGTTTGAAGCGGGTAAAATAAACAACGTCGTTCAAGAAATGAATAGAGTGAAACTAGAGATATTAGGCATCAGCGAGATGCGATGGCCTGGATCAGGCGAATGCACAGTACACGATTACAGAATATTTTACTCTGGAAACGATTTAGACAAACATCAACACGGTGAAGGAATGATAATTAGTAAAGAACTGTCAAAACAAGTCTTAAAATTTATACCACTAACGGAAAGGATAATGCTAATACAACTAAATACCGGTCCAATAAAACTTAAAATCATACAAGTGTATGCACCCACGGCAGACAAAAATGACAACGAAGTCGAAGAATTTTATGACTCCCTCACACAACTATCAAATACATTACGCAAAAACGAAATCCTGATGGTGATGGGAGACCTCAACGCCAAGATAGGCAAGGGTCAAAGTGGTGAAGTCATTGGACCTTACAGTTTAGGAGTTAAGAATGAACGCGGAGAACGGCTACAAAGCTTTGCAGAAGAACAACAACTAATTATTCTGAATACATTCTTCAAATTGCCACCAAGAAGATTGTACACCCGGAAATCTCCCCGCAGATAAATCAGAGAATGTAGTACGTAATCAAATAGATTACATAATTATCAACGCAAAAACTTATCCAGGAGCTGATGCGAACTCCGATCATAATCCTCTAATAGGGAAATTCAGGTTGAGACTTAAACGAATAGAGAAACGTAAAGAACCAAAACGATACGATCTATACAAATTACAAAATGAAGACACAAAAGATCGAGTAAAAGAACAGATCAACAAGGAATTAGAGAAGAAAGATGAATGTCAAGACGTAGAGCGGGAATTACTGCTGTTTAAAAACGTCGTAGTTTCAGCAAAAGATAAACATTTAAAACAAAGTACGATAATTAAGAAGAAACCGTGGACGACCGACCACATTCTACTACTTATGGAAAAAAGAAGAAAGATGAAACAAATCAGTACCACAGAATACAACAAAATTCACAAGGAAATTAAAAGGGAAATCGGACAGGCAAAAGATGGTTGGATGAACGAGAGATGCGTAGAGAACCGGAAGAGTTAGAGAAACGTCACGACCACTTTAATCTACATAAAAAGGTCAAGGAGGCTGCAGGAATTTATTTACAAACCTAGAATAATTGGTAATTTAGTCAACGACCAAGGTAAAATAATAATAGAAACAAAAGACATTATAAAGATATGGAAAACGTACATCGAGCAGCTATTTAGAGACAACAGACCAGACATTCCACCACTCCACCAACTTACGACGAGGTCCGAAAAGCAATTTCATTGACAAAAGATAGAAAAGCCACTGGACCCGATGAAATACCGGGAGATCTACTCAAATTGTTAGACAATAGCGGGGATTAAAAGGCTCACAAGAATTTACAGCATGATTCATGATATCGGACAAATACCAAATGATTGGCTAAAATCCAATTTATAGCGTTACCTAAAAAAAACAACTTCAACGCAATGCAGTGATTAACGCACAATCAGCTTAATGAGTTCAATTTTAAGATAATCCATCCACTTTGTGAAGACCAAATAGGGAACACACAGTTCGGTTTTCGGAAAGCGTCTGGCAACGTTGTAGAGACGTGAACTGTGACGTACATGCCGTTTCGTAGATTTTCAGAAGGCATTCGACAAGGTAAAACACGATAAAAGCTTGTCAATATGCTGAAACGGACAGGAATCGACGACAAAGACCTCTGAATAATACAAAACCTATACTGGCACCAGAAGGTACACATAAAACACAAAGACGAATTTTCGGAAGCCGTGGAAATACAACGTGGGGTCAGGTGGGGTTGCGCGTTGTCCCCACTCCTGTTCAATATATATTCTGAAGAAATATTTGCCACAGCCCTAGAAGGATTGACAGAGGCGATATTGTTAAATGGAGAACGACTCAATAATATTAGATTCGTCGATGATACGGTAATATTCGCAGAAAATCTAAAAGGTCTACAAACACCGATCAAGGCAATATCACAAACTAGCCAAGAATTCGGAATCGATATCAATAGGAAAGAAACCAAATACACGGTAATCAGTAAGGGTCCTCCAACACAAGGCCAACTTAGGACAGGACAAAAAATTATTGAAAAAGCCACAACTATCAACTACCTAGGAAGTACAAGTAAACGCGACCAATGGGACCACTCGCTTGAGATAAAGATGCAGAATTGAAAAGCGAGGACGAGTTTCATCAAAATGTCAAAATTATTTAAATGTCGCGAAATGAATAAAAAAATTAGAATCCGACTTCTGAGATTTTACGTATTCGATGTGCTTCTGTATGGTGTGGAATCATGGACACTATACCGCCGCATATTACGAATATCGTGGACCGACCATATCACGAATAAAAGTGTTCTAGAACAAATGGGCCAAGAATTGGAAATTGTTAACACAGTGAAAAGGAGGAAACTCGAATATTTTGGACACATAATGAGGAACGAGGATCGTTATGGATTGCTCCAACTTATACTGCAGGGAAAGGTCGACGGAAGGAGAGGATCCGGACGGAGAAGAATCTCGTGGCTCAAAAATCTAAGGACGTGATTTTCTGCATCAACAACAGGACTATTCCGAGCGGCCGCCAATAAAGTAAAAATAGCCAGTATGATCGCCAACGTCCAGTAATGGATAGGCACGTGAAGAAGAAAAAGAATTGAAACGTTCCTAAAACGGCGGAAAGCTTTTTTTTTTAATTTTCTTTTGAAAACGACGTTCCTAGAAACGGACTTCGATCGACACGACGAACGACCGTTATTTTGCAAGCGCGACGAAAACGTTTTTAATCGCTCTCGCGCGCGCAAAGAATAAAGGCGTCGTCTCTCGGCGCGCCCGATTAAAAAAAAAATAAATAAAATAATCCAAAAATAGGTCCCCCGCCCCCCCGTTTCGCGCGCGAACGAACAGCGAAATCGTTAACGAAACAACTCGCATCGGAATTCGAAAAAACATTCGAAAAACGTTTTGGCGGGGAGAATTCGAATTCGTAACGAGCTTTTAGTGTATCGAAATCGTCGCCGGCGACGCGTTCGGCAACGTTAACCGTCGCGCGCCCTAATCTCCGAAAATATAAGTGCGCGCATTCCATTTTTTTTGTATAGGGGCAATAATGTAGCTTAACAGTCAATTTACGGCCCTTCAAAAACTTCTCGTTCCCAAGAGCGATTGCCTCGTGTGCGCGTAAAATTTTCTTTAAATATTCCCACAACGCATTTTAAAACGTCTCGTGTTCGGCACGAGGTGTCGATGAAAAAAAATCGATTTCGATGTCCTGACTAGCTCGAATATCACCTGAATATTATGCGATGGCGCACGTTAAAGCATCTTAAACGGTTAAGGGCCGCAACGCGTCTCGCAGTTAACTAGATTTCAATTGTTTAAAACTCCGGTCAGGGCCGTAACGTGTCGGTGTTCGGCGTACACCCAGTCGATATGAAAATGCCACACCTACAGATCAAATCTTCGAATCTCGAAATTCGAACTGGCAAAATTTAACGGACGGCGCGCGCGACGGACGACCGGCTCGAAGGACCCTTCAGAGCTTTAAACGCAAAAATTTCGAATTCGCACGCCCCGATTACTCGCAAATTGATTCGCAAACCATCTTAAACGCATTAAATCGTTCGATCTTTCCCGAAATCGAACGTGAGCCCGCACAACATCGATCATTATGATGTTTACGAGGCCGCTCCTCCGCCGGCAATCCCGCCTCTTCCCCCCCAACCCCCCTCTTTTGATGTTTACCAAAATAGAGGCGAACGTTAAAAATTTTATTTCGACGCTCGCTTCGTTAATTTTAATTTTTTAATGGAAGTGCGTTACTTTTTATGAATATTTTAGGATGATTTTTTTTGTTTTTTGTTTTTCGTTTTAACGGAAAGAGGAAGGGGCGCGAGCGGCTTTGTCGGAATTAAGTCGAATTTCCTCGCGGCCACTCCCGCACGAAATGCAACGCGGAAAAATCGCGCACAATACCTATTTAAATTTAAAAGGCTCATGACGCACTCGAGCAAAGATTAAGAACGAAATTTGAAAAGCTCCACTTATTTCGAGCAGCCTCTTGTAGTTAACAACTTTATTATCGTGACTTCGCTTCGGATTAGCGCTTAAAAGTTTGATTTGTTTACGATTCAAGGGGCTTTCTGTCCAATTACGTCTCGCTTTCTACGAAATGACGGTGACATTCAGTTACATTATTGGTAGCTACATGTGCATGGGAAACGAAACGGACGTCGAGTGCTCTCGAGCGACTTTAAAATTCGAGTGGCTCCGCTTTAGAAAATAAATTACCCGTGTGTGTGTGTGTGTGTGTGTGTGTGTGTGTGTGTGTGTGTGCGCGCGCGCGCGCGCGCGAGTGTTCGATTTTGAATGCTAACAATAAGCTTTTTAATGTACGCGAACATGTCCCGCATACGGTTTTAACGAGTTAGATTTTCGATACGCCCGTTCGTTCGTCAGTTGTTTACCGACGCGCCGGTGTAATTTAATTATCGGCGCAATTAAAGTATTTCGGGAATGTGGCCGAATATTTTTTGAAAGTTAAGGCGACGCAGGCGCCGACGCGACCAATCGGGCTTTAGTACCGAACGCTGCCGTAATTACGATTTTAAACTCAAACACTCCACCAACAAACCCCTTTCTCCCTTTGATGTGGTTTCATGTGGAATAAAGGCAACAATCATTAACTCGCTAGCGTGTATTTAATGCAGTTCAGAGGTCGGGTGCAGCTCGTGTTCCCGTTTAATCCGGGTCGAGCGCCGGCGGCCCCGCCCCCGCCCCCGCCCCCCCATCGCCGACCCCGTACCCGATAAATTAAAGCAACCGGCAGGGACTTTTAGTGCTGAAATTCGTCGTCTAGTCGTCCGAGAAATTGTTTAATGATTCGCGTAAAATAAATGGAATCAAAAAAAATTTTACTTCAACGATAAAAACATTCATCAACTCTCTCTCTCTCTCTCTCCGGTCGACGTTTGAGTCGCTAATTTGATTTTTCCGCGCTCCGCGCAACGAGGAAAGTGCGACGGGCGGGTTTTTGTTCGGCCGCCGCCGCGACCGAAGACTCATTTTTGCGCTTGTGCGTTTGCTGTTCGTCGAAAGGACGAACTCTTTATTTTTGAAATCGGAAATGGACGACGATTTGGCGATTCTCGAACGTTCGCAAAATAGTTTAAAGGCGCGTCGACGATATTCGCTCGAATTACGCATTCCGTGCACGCGCGCGCGCCGTTAAAAACTCGCCCCTAAACGGCATCCAGAGCGCCGTCGAAATCAGACGAACATAAAGGGCCGTCCACGCGCCACGCGTCACCTGCGCAAACGCAACGCACGCGCACATAAAACTACTATCGCGGGCCGCGTCGGCTTGCGCAAACAAACAAACAAAAACGCAACGTGCGGACGACCCTTCACAACCGCCACAATTTCCCAAAATCCCGTTAAAATCGTCGCGTCGCGTCGGTCGCACGGGGACGACGACCACAATTTCCTTTCGAATTTCGAACGAGGTCCGGCCTTCAAATATTTTTTTGCAACAGCATTTTGCACTCGTAGAAGTCGCGACTGCTGCTACGCGCGCCCATTACCAAATGCAATTAAAATATTTACTTGGGAGAGGGGGCCCTTATTATTCGCGCATTAAGTTCCGTTACGGTAAACACGTAACAGACGAGTAAACGTCTGCCCTAATGTTAGTCGGAAGCGCGGAATCGCTTGATGCATTTTAATACGCCCTTTCTACATACATATCCAGATACAATTAGTTGGGGGGGGGAGTTCAATTACAGTTCAACAACACGATTACGGGACATTCGCGAAGTTCCTAAAATTCGATTTTTAATCAATTGTCAAGTGAAGACATTCGCCGAACGCGTATTATGTCGCAAAGAACATATCCGATGAACGTATGCTACGATTCAGGACGGATTTTGAAAATTTTTCGAAACGCGAAAATAATAAATAGAAATATAAAGCCGAACAAGCAAATATAAAGCGATCCAAAGGGGTTAGATTAGACGATTTACACGGTCACGTCCGTAAAACGACGAAAAGTGCGACGATTTTGTTGTTGGTTTTCGAGGCATTTTTATTAAACCGGACAGTGCGCGGTCCGTCCGAAACGTTCGAGCGGCCGGTTGGTGAACTGGTGGCGCACGCTTCCGGCCCACTTCGCTCAACGAGCCTCAAAGCACCCTTTTCGAGCGTTGTCGGCAATCGATCGACGATTCGATCGATTCGAACTGGGCCGAGGAGATTCGTCGGACGTCGCAACAGGTCGATCCTTTCCGATCACAACAAAAATCTAACGTTGCGCCCTCTAGTTGCGTGGGCGTTGACTGTCGACGATTTCGTCCAGCTCGAAATCTTACGCAAGTCGTCGCGCGTTTTTCCAGGAATTTTATTAAGACCTTCGTTGGCTCGCGAGCACTTTCGAGGCCTCCTTCGTTTTCGAGCCGGTTGCGATTTCGTCACGTTAAGGGATTAACAGATTTACGACGTTCTATTGTTCGTGCCGAGCGAGTGCACTAGCTTAAAACCAGGGTTGGTCCGTCGATTCGGTTTCCAATTTTATTCCGACCGAAGGTCTAACTGCAGGTTGGTTGCGTTTTCTAATTTTTCTTGGTATGTTTCGCGAAGCGTTCGTTTTGGTACCGAGTTGGTCTTCGTGGTTGGCCTTCCGGATTCCAAATGTCACTTTAGGAGAGTGCTTTAGCTGCTTTCAAATGGGTCTGGCGTTTTCGGGAGGGCCGTGGAAACCCAAAGGACGACGATACAATGTCGGCACGCCCCTCCCCTCTCGTGATCAGTGAGCGCCGATCGACTGTTAGTAAGGGATGATAGCAAAAGGACTTGCGAAGCGTCTAGTCGAATTTTTCTCGTTCCCCAAAACGCAAATTGATGCCGCGCAGGCGGCACTCGAGGGACAAAACTGCAACGTGTCGAACGACGTCGCCGTTGAAGGGTTTAAAAAAGGAGAGGACATCCCGGAGTGCTCCCAGCAATTGAAACGCGCTTCCCGAAGTTCCTCCGTTCCATAACGCAATGCCTTTGTTCGAGGCCCAAGAAACACCCCCGCGATAATTACAATCGGGCGCAAGTTTTCTCGTTGAAACTTTTTTAAAGAAGCAACGCATAAATCGCGACCCGGAGATTAAGGCCGCACGCCCAACTTTTATGCAATTTTTTCCCAACCCGCCGAACAATTAGAGAAATGTGTGGTGGAAGTTATGTTCGACTTGTGAGCGTCGGTCGCGGGCGTAGTTAATTTCCTAAAGCTTCGACTCTCTAATCCGGGCCGCACCACCGTTTCGAGTTAAATATATTATGCATGCCAGAATGCAGCGTCTTAAGAGAAATAGTTAACGTCTCGTTGCATACGTGAAATTTTCTCCGTCGAGTTTACTGTGAATACGAATGTCTTCGATAATAATAATAATAATAAATTCGATGTCCCCCCCCCCCCAATATTCACTTTTCGAATTCAATTACGCGCGTTCGGGCATTTGTTGCTTTCGCGGAACGCGACGAGACAAAATAAATAAAAAAACGGACGAGGGCCGAACGTTAAAACGCAATTCCAAGCACAAAAATTCATTACCCACCGTTCCACTTCTACTTATTTTTTCTTCTTTTTTTTACTTACGTTTCCTGCAATTTGTTTCTAATAAGGGTGCGCGGCAACTCACCTGGAAAATAAAAGTGAAATTTAATAACAAGAATGCGAGACAAGAAATTTTCGATATTAATGAAAAGCTCGGGGTTTGGATTTTCTCTTTTTTTTTTTTGGTTCGTTTACCATTAACTCGCACTCCATTAAATAAAATTACTACCTATGGTACCCACATATTTTGTAGCGGTCGCTGCTCGATTAATTTATGCACGTAACGTAAGACCGGCGCGCCGCGTGCCTGTCCGTCCTTCTTGTTTATTTATTTTTTTGGACGAGACGACGTTTATTACGAACGCGCGCGCGCGCGCGACGACAACGAGGTCACGTTCGCTTACGTTTAATAGGAATTTTTGTTTGATATATTATAACTGTAATAAAGGGCATTTTTACACGTCCAACAGATTTGCGGCGCCGTTTCCGGCGAAAAAGGTTTGTCCGCGCGTTAATTTATCTCAAGGGCCTCGCGTTATCAACTCAACGTTCGACGTTCGTCAAGTGATCCTGTCGATTAATTAAGCCGAACACCTTCATCTCGAATTTCCGGTTCCCCGATGAAGGTGTTCGTTAATTTCGAAAGTGTACACTGCAAAAAAACACAAGTACGCTAAATGATAACTGTTGAAAAGTACATTAAAATTTTCATTTCACACCTCAGGCCGAGCCATTTAAAAATGTCACGCGTTTTTCTCAAAAACGATTAAACAATAGTCAAAAAATACCTATCATAAAAGTTGATGATGTCTAATGACGACCTTGAAACCTATTGACCTTTTTTTTTTCGAATTGAATTTTAACGACGCCCAATCCATAAAAAAAAACGTCGTCACTTGGAGGTATTTTTCGAAATCACCAAACATTTCGAAGATGCTAACGAAAAGAAAAATGTTTTAAGGGGGCGACCGCCGCGTTTGTTGTCAATAGATGGCATCAGCTACAAAAATTTAGCATCATTTTACGAACGGATAACTTTCGAAAAACGTTAAAATTTCGATTTTAGCTTGAATTTTTACAAATGCAATACATTAATTTCGTGTTGATCGTAACTGTTTTTGAAAATTTATTGCTAATTAAAGTTTGAAAATAGAAGGTTTTTATTTTGAGTAATGCTTATTAACTTTTTCTTTTTCTAGCACCTAAGTTATTTTATAAATGTTCTAATTTTAAAATATGAACGTCGAAATGGAACTAATAAAGTTTATTTCCAATTTTAAAGTTTATTGTCGAGCTCTAGTTATTGTAAATATAAATAACGTTTTTCGAAAGTTATCCATTCATAAAATGATGCCTAATTTTTGTAGCTGCCGCCATCTATTGACAACAAACGCGACGGTCGCCCTCTTAATTGAAGTTCAAAACGACCACCGTTTTGCTCTAAACATTTTTACGTCCTTTCCGCGAAGAGCCCGCAAACGGAATTAAATCGATTTTTGAAAATATCGCAGGTACAGAGTCTGATCGTGAGATGGGCGCGCGCAGTTTGGCTGGTTTTTTGGGGGGAAGGAGCGAAACGGTGGTCGTTTCGAGCGATTATCGAGAATTACGAAATTCTTACTCCCGAAACTGAATTATTTTCGAAAAACACCTTTTGATTTTTGATTTTTTTTACAAACTATCGATTGTCCAGTTTAAAAAAATGAAAACTTCAACACCGATGGATTTCGAGGTCGTTCGAGGTTTTCATCGGACGGCCCCCTTCGTATTATACAACTTTCACGATGAGTTTTTGTAAAAAACGCGCGGCCTTCTTTAAAAAAAAATGACGAATGATCGTTTTAATCGCAATCACGTGCCAATTCGTTTCGGCGCAGCGGGCGCGGCAAAGCGCGAGGAAAATGTTTAGACGGCGACTCACGTCGATAAAAAGTTTCCGACGTAATACGTAATCCTGATCGCGGGTGGCTGAAATTTGGCCAGTGCGCCGCCGTCCTTTTGAATACGAACGACGCCGAATTACCTCCCGTCAGTAATAATCGGATTGGTAACGAAAAATTCGTTTTAGAATCGTCGTGAAATTTTTTATCGTTCCACCTTTGCAATTTCGAGATAGTCGGAGGAGAAAATGATACGCAAACGAAAGCGGCCACGGCTGGACGTTGCCTTCGAGTTTACAATTCGACGAGTACAATTGAAAAATGGAACGGTCGCCTGTCGTTCGCAAGCGATTAATTACCCGAACGCGTTCTCGATTTCGAAATCGGCGTCGTAACGTAAGCAACTCGCCTCGATAAAAATTTCGGTAAAGCGGCAATCTTGGCGCTAAAGTTCGGATTCGTGGGTGACTCAAATTTTGCCGAATTCGTCGACCAAAAAAAAATTCGGCGATCCGTCTCAAAATGGCGGCGGATCGAACACTTCGAACCGAGCTATTTTCGTTATTGACTATCGGATCGGCAACGACAAATGTGCGTTTCGGAATCGTCGTAAAATTCTCTATCGGACGTCTCTCCTTGTAATTTTCGATAGGACGCGCGGTTTTCGAGAAAATCGGGGTAAAACGAGATGCGCGAATGATTTTGTTTTTCAACGCCGCGCGCTCGACATCTTCGCCCGATAAACATTTGCGCTGAACTAGCACGTCGCTAATAAATCAGGCCTGTTGTGATGCCGTGTTCGTTGTCAATCATATCGGGTAACCAACGTTCGTGCCCTCCGGTGTCATGTTCTACAATAATCGGAGTACATGCAGGCGCTACTTTCACGCGGCGAAGTAATTAATTTGTAAGGTTAACAATTACCAACGACAACCGAGCACGTCCTGGAGGCAAATAACGACCACCCTCCTCGTCCGGTGACGTGGAGCGAATCTAAAGCGGCGTTTACATTAGCGCGGAGTCTTTAAATCCGACCATCTACGACACAGTCGTGGGCGATGTAAACGGCGCCCAAGTTATTATTGAATGGGATGGCCGAACTTCGAATGCGTAATTAGCAAAATTAATATTATCGGGTTGACACGCACCTAACCCAATTAATTATTGTCTATTAGTATTTGGGAAATTAATGGAGTTTGAATTAATTGCTCTGATTTGTAATGTCTTTCAATCACGCTGACAGAGCTTACCGAGTAAATTAATTACGATTATTGTAGCAATTATAAATTACAAACGCATTATCGACGTCGCAAGTTTTCCACGTCGTAAATGACGCGCGCCTCCACAAGTGGAACGTTTAGTCGTTAGTAAATCAAAAACGAAATTGGGGGGGGGGGCGGACGGGGGCGGCTCGATCGAATCGTTATCTACTTCAAAACTGCCACCGTGCAAACGTACGTACGGTTTCGCGACAAACGAAGCGAAATAACTTTTTTCCTGGCGCGGACCAATCCGAAAACCGACCATAAACTTCTCGCACGTACCGGGCCAGCATTTCGCATCCGTAGATATTTTTGGTTTATCGCTTCCTTTTTGCCGCCGTCCTCGTTTCTTTGTTTTGTCCCGTTCCTGTCGGGTCGTAGGCGCCCCGATTTGCGACGAACGCCCGCCTTTCGAACCGAACATTCGTGCGAGCGCCGCCGATTTCGCACGGAACGCGCATATATTTCTAAACGAAATAGATAACGCGAGGGACGCGACGGTGCCCGACGCTCGGTCCCCAGCGCTCACATAACACAAAAGATCCCCTTTCGCTCGACCGGCAACAGACGTACGGTCGTTAATATCGCGCCGACCCGTCGTTATTGAGGTTAAGGGGGTCCCCGAAACTTATAACACCGGCCCCACATTAAGTGGCACAATGTACGTCGAAACTGTCGTCGTTAATTTGACGATCGAATCGGACAGGTAAACTGGGGGCGAATTAATTGCGACGGTGCTCTCGCGCCCTTTGTCCCCGTTAGTTAGATAATTTCGGGCATAATGCTTTATTTATGGGCGAATTGTGCCCGCCTATAAATAGATTTTGTTATCACGTCGTCGAAAACCGAACAGAACGGAACAATAAATCAAGAGATGATTACAGGGCGATCTGGCCGAGCGTTGCGGGTCGGAAACGCCGTCTGCGCGCGGTAGATGGCGTTGTTCGACGATGTCAAGCGCGCGCGCGTGCGCGTCACGCAACGTCCCTGCAACTTCATCTCCCAAAAAAATTTGTGCACGCTTAGCCGCTAATCGCCCCCCCACCCCCACCCCCCCGTATTAGCGCGAGTAAAGTTTGTGTCGTCGGTTTTTAATTCGTGGGACGCGAAGGAAAGGACGCGATCCGAAGCCTGGATTCGCCAGTCGAAGAACGGCCACGTTGGGAGCGCCAACGGTCGTCGAGCGGTCGGAGGTTCGAACTTAAAATTCAAACTATTCAGGAAATGCGATAAGAGATACGAGGAGCTGGCTAGGTAACAGAACGCTAAGGCGTCGCGCACGGAGGAGGAGGAGGGATGGCCCGAAGGGAGTCGTGAACTGGCCGCCTAACAACGACGAACGACGATCCAGAACGTAACGATGGAAAAATGATTAGTGGTCGAAGAAGATTTGGCGCAGCACTGGAGGTTGCGGGGGAGGTCTTTTTACGTTAGAATCATTGTCGCTATGCGATAACGTTCGGCTGCGTTTACGAAACGGGGGTTCGAACCGTCGGCTACCGTAACGTACGCGAAAATGACGGTCGATTTCGCTTACGTTCGAGAATTGGGCCCTGGGTGCGAAATCGCTCTCGTCGCGAAAAGGCCACGATGGTCACATCATCAGACGGCGAATCGTTTCATGTTGGATTAATGTTGCTTTTTCTATATTGAAACGGCAAGTGACGCAAATGTCGAATTGTACGCCGATAATGGCTTTTACTCGAAATGGGACAATTCGTCGCCGCCAGTTCGTTGCGGCCGTTTCGTCGCCGTCCGTTTCGTCGCCGATTATTTTATTATTATGATAAGTGCGACGAGGGCTGGTTTTACAATTATGAGATATACGTTAGATAAGCTTTGATGGAAACCATTGGTCTCAACAAATGTTTCCATAGCAATTATTCCAGGAGTAGCTGGAAAACCGGGCCTGAAAAGGTTAGTGTATATATACATCTATATAAAAATCGCTTATTCAATTATTGTCTGTGTTTCTTTTTTTAATTCTTCGCGAGCCAAAAGGCACACCCCCAACCTCTGGACGACCATCGGTTATAAGTTAGTGCAAGATTTTTATTTCGTTATAAGTTTTAGCGAATTTTCGTAGAAAATAGAGCTATTGCTGCCTGTCCGATGACGGCACACAGACGTGACCTTATGGATTTTCTCAGATCTCGACCCCCTAGGTTCAAATTTAATAATCAATTTCTCGTGGACACGATTCCGGTTCGCAATTTCGATCGTGGGAGGCTGATATTTCGAGAGCGCATTGCCTTTACGAAAACAAACGACTAGTTCGTTAACCAGTCAAATCGACCGACCCGTTCCAAGATGGCGGCCGTTCGAAAATTAAAAAAATCCCAATCTGCATTTTATTAATCATCCGATCGGTAATGTTTTGGAATTGGCATGAAATTCCCTACCGATCGTCTCTCTTTATAATTTTCGATAGAACGTGCCGTTTTCGTAATTTATCGAAAACATGTGATGTTATTTTTGTAAAAAAAAAAAACGTATATTTTTCGAGGTTTTTGACATGCGACATGAAAATTCGATACTGAGATTATAATTAATAAAAACTTTTAAATTTGATGGTCATCTGGATAAGCCGGCAGATGACATACACACATGCCGCGTAGTCGCAGCAACAACTCAAAATTGCACAAAAAACGTGAAAATCTAATTATTAATATAAAACGTTGGGTAAAAATCAACGTAGCGCCAAGATTGTTTTACATTGTCGCGTCGTCATTTCAAAATGATTTTACAATTTATTTGGAAAGCGCAAGTGGAAAGGGGGCCCGACTACCCCGTAATGTTGTAGTACCGCTCGGGGTTGTTGCAGCTTGTAAACTACCCCCATCGATCGAAGCGCGCGCGTTGTGCCTTCGGAATCAGCGCGAGAAATACAACGCCGACAATTTCGTCTTTTTAACCAAATAAATTTTTTATTAACAAGCCGTGCACCATTTTTTTGCCGCGCGGATTTAATTCCGGGGGAGGGGGGAGGACGCCCCCGCGCAAATTTCCGTACCCGCGTTCGTCCCCCAGCCCCCGGGCAATCGTTTTAGCGGAAACGGAGACGAATATTTCCTAGTCGTGTATTTTTTCGCGATCTCCCTCGCGTTTCCCCGGCCGTTCGTGTTCGACGGGGAGGGGGGAGGGGGGGACGTTTGTTCTTTTTGAAAAACGGCTCCCGTTTCGAAACCCGCCCGGCCGTTTTATAATAAGGTACGCATAAACTATTGACTGTTCAAATATTTAAGCAAAGCCCTTGCTTGGTAGCTTGCTCACGATTTTCTCATATTAAATTCAAGCTGCCTACGCTTAAACTCTATGTGTTCATCTTTATATGGTAGCAAATAACTTTACGTTTAATGTGTTTAAAGCACCTAAATTCTGGTTTAAGCCTGGGGGGATTTGCGAAGCTTCCCGCTAAAACCCCACTACTAGATAAAGGTCAGATGTTATATTAAACTACATCTAGTTGTTAGTCCCTTATTACAACTAGTATATTAAGATGTATATCTCGCCGGTAGTTGTCGTCGTCGTCCTGAACTTATTAACAATTTTCGATGGCGCGCGGCTCTTATTAAAAGTTCCGTCGTCCGCACGAGCTTTCAAAGGAACGAGGGTCCCCTTTCAAAACGACGTTTTCAGAAATTTGATTTTCAAAGGTCAGGCCAGACCGGGCGCGGCGGCGACGACGACGACGACGAAATAAATAGGGGGGCCAAGAAATAAATGGAATAAATGTTACCGAGAACGAAGTTGTTCGTTAAAATAGTCTTATTTCTAAACCTATTTCACGGGGCCCGCGCGCGCGATCCATTGAAGACGTCGCGAGCAGAAATTTCATATTTCGCAATTTCCGCAAGCGCGGAACCCTTTCGCGGCGACGGCGGCGGCGCCCGCCCGAATTTCGGCCTTAACGCGGAGCACACCTATTGTCGGATTTAACGGCATTGTTTTAGTAAGGAGTTAGTTGTATAGTTGTTGGACGTCAAGTAGTAATTAAATTGCCGTAGTCCGCCACGATTTACGTAATCTATGTGTAAAATCTCCGTTAATTGAAACGTCGACAAAAACTAGACCAACACGTAACAGGAGGCCTATCGGCAAATTATTCGAGCAAACAATGCCGAAAAATCGTGAAAATTTGATGATGGTATACGGGCTAAATTATTGCGGATAGCAGTTGGACGCCAGTTAATAAAAAAAAATTAACAATATAATTCGCCCATTCTTCAACTTGTTCGCTTGCAAGCTTAATTAAGGTCGTTGAATTGGCCTGGACGCCAATAGGACCGTTGTTTCGACGCCGACGGGTAGAGCAGTTCGCGGGCCACAAAAAAGATTCCCGTCGATTTTTTTCAATCTTCGACCGTTCGCGAGACACGCGCGGATTTCGACATAAAAACGCAATTAACTCCGACACGCCTGCAGCCAGAAAGACGACAGACACACCAGGTCGCTTCCGATCACTTCTCAAACACCGAGAAAACTTGCGAGAAAAAAAACGCAATTTTGTCCACTTCTCGAACAGTTTCGCGGCAAATGCATTTTTTGCAATTTTAAAATCCAACGTTTGTAAGGCAAAATTTCGAAAAAAATCCAAAATCGACGAAAGGACACTCGCGAACACGCGCGCAATAAAAATTTCCGCGCCCGCGCCGCCCCAACCGCCCCCAAACAAAAATAGAAAATCTCGATTTTTAACCTTGATGATCCTTCGACGAAGACGCACGACAACGCAACCGCCGACAGGCACGTTTTTTTCAACCCCCAACAGATGATGATGGAGCAGTTCTCGTGGTACGAAAAAGACTTCCGCGGATTTTTTCCCCGTCCCCGTACGTTCGCGAGACACGCCATATATTTCCGAAGCAATTTTCGAAGTCCACATTTGAAACGGACGTAAAAACGCGAGTAACTTCGGCCCGTCTGCATACCACAAATCAACGCTCGACGTTTGGTGGCTCCCAAAGACGACGAAAACAAGGAGCGCACGTCCGACAACTCCACCACCGACGGACATAGTTTCGCGCCGAAATTCCAAAAAAACGGTCTAGATCCGCGACAGTCCGTTCTTTTTCAAATTTTAAAACCCAGCATTTATAAGGCAAAATTTCGAAAAAATCGAAAATCGACGAAAGGACACTCGCGAACACGCGAGCGATAAAAATTTCCGCGCCCGCGCCGCCCAAACCGCCCCCAAACAAAAATAGAAAATCTCGATTTTTAACCTTGCCGATCCTTCGACGAAGACGCACGACAACGCGACCGCCGACAGGCAGGTTTTTTTCAACCCCCAACGAATGATGATGATGAAGACTTCCGCGGATTTTTTCCCCGTCCCCGTACGTTCGCGAGACACGCCATATGTTTCCGAAGCAATTTTCGTGGTCCGGATTTTTGAAACGAACATAAAAACGCAAGTAACTTCGGCCCGCCTGCAAACCACAAAGCAACGCTTGACGTTTGGTGGCCCCCAAAGACGACGAAAACAACGAGCGCACGTCCGACAACTCCACCGACGAACATAGTTTCGCGCCGAAATTCCAAAAAAACGGTTTAGATCTGCGGCAGTCCGTTCTTTTTCAAATTTTAAAACCCAGCGTTTATAAGGCAAAATTTCGAAAAAATCGAAAATCGACGAAAGGACACTCGCTAACACGCGAGCGATAAAAATTTGCGCGTCCGCGCCGTCCTAACCGCCCCAAAAAAAATTCGAAAACCTCGATTTTTTACCTTGCCGATCCTTCGACGAAGACGCACGACAACGCAACCGCCGACAGGCAGATTTTTTTCAACCCCCAACGAATGATGAAAATGAAGATGATGAAGAAGACTTCCACGGATTTTTTCCCCGTCCCCGTACGTTCGCGAGATACGCCACATGTTTCCGAAGCAATTTTCGTGGTCCGGATTTTTGAAACGGACAAAAACGCGAGTAACTTCGGCCCGCCTGCAACCACAAAGCAACGCTTGACGTTTGGTGGCCCCCGAAAGACGACGAAAACAACGAGCGCACGTCCGACAACTCCACCGACGGAACATAGTTTCGCGCCGAAATTTCAAAAAAAACGGTTTAGATCTGCGGCAGTTCCGTTCTTTTCAAATTTTAAAACCCAGCGTTTATAAGGCAAAATTTCGAAAAAATCGAAAATCGACGACAAGGACACTCGACAGACCGCGAGCGATGACAATTTGCGCGTCGCGCCGTCCTAACCCCCAAAAAATTCGAAAACTCGATTTTTACCTTGGCGACATAACCTTCGACGAAGACGCACGACAACGCAACCGCCGACAGGCACGATTTTTCAACCCCAACGAATTGATTAAGATAATGAAGATAAAATCGAAGAAGACTTCCACGTAAATTAAATCCCGTCCCGACTATCGCGAGATACGCCACATGTTTAAACGAAGCAATTAATTAAAACGTGGTCCAGAATTTAATTGAAACGGATATTTATACGCGAGAACTTGCGGCCCGCCTGCAACCACAAAGCAACGCTTGACGTTTGGTGGCCCCCGAAAGACGACGAAAACAACGAGCGCACGTCCGACAACTCCACCGACGGACGTAGTTTCGCGTTGAAATTCCAAAAAAAACGGCCTGGGTCCGCGGCAGTTCGCTTTTTTTCTTTTTTTTTGAAATTTCAGACGCGGCAAAATTTCCGAAAAAATTGAAAATTTTCGATGGACAATTTTTCGCCCGGAATCGACAAAAGAGCGCCGCGGGAAGCTCGAGGACAATTTTCGTCGTCGCGCGCACCCCAACGAAAAAAAAATATTTTCGTTCCGTTGGCGACATAACCGTGGCGTGCAAGCATTTTTAAACTGTTCCGAACACGTTCGTTTACGACATTTGCAATAAAAATTGATTAAGATCTAATAAATAAAATCGAATAAATTTTTAGTAAATTACATAGTACGAATATCGAGTGATATTTTTAAACATGAACATTAATTAAAAAAAATTAAAATTTAATTAAAATATTTATAGGAACTTGCGGGGCATCATTTTGACGTGGTTTAAACGAGACATTTTTTACCGTTATCGTTTAAACGACACTTGAGGTACTTGAATGCGCCGAACGGAATTTTTCTAATTTCTAAATAATACGATGCGCGACAAACGTTTAAGAAAAAAAAGTTTCACATCAAAATCGACCTCGAAGTAAAAACTTTACTATTTTTTTCTTGTGCCTGTCGCGCGTCAGAAAAATAATAATTGGCGCGCGATCGCGGAAAATTCGCGCTCGTTAAACGTCACGTTCGATTTTCCAATTCTTCGCGAAGTTGCGGAGACGCCCCCTCCCCCGCTCGCCAATAAACCAGCGGCATCAGCAAAAGATTTCCATGTCGCCGCCGGATCTGTTGATTTAGACGATTTTCTTTGTAGGAGACGAGCGCAGTTTTCCGCAACTTTGTGATAATTTAATTTGGCGAAATACTTCGTCGGAAATAAATTTTCGTAAATTAACCAGAAATTAATATCGCCGGAATAATAGTGCGGCGCCTATAACATGAGGCGGTGAAATATCGGCCTACACGTGCACTACATCACAAAGAGATATGTATGTAAATGCGCGCAGATATATACGTTCGGCTGTAAATCGTGTTCGGTCTGTTGGGTTTTAAAATGGGGCTTAATCAGCTATTGTAATGGGCAAATTGTTTGCGATGGCCGATCGGAGGACAACCTGTCATGTTCGGCGGACGTCCCTAATTCCATCACTAAATTAACAAGCGCACGCGGCACACGCGAGTCCCAAACGGAAATCCGCGGGACGTATTGGCGCGCAAATATTCACCTATAAGTCGCCGTCGACGAGATCGCTATTTTTTCCAGACGATGCGCGCGACGATTTATTGGTTTATGCGAATGATTTCACCTTTTTTCAATTTCTGCTTTATCGAGTGTGTTTTAGGTCAGTTGTGCAGAAGGCCATAAAATTCCATTTCGACGTTATTTATTTTCATAACCAAAACGCTCACCGTAAATAAATATTACGTCGAAATAAAAATAAAACAATCCGGAGGATGATATAGGTGCATTTTTATCATGGCCCCGAAAACTAAAAACTAAAAAAAAAACAAACAAAAAATGCTCGATTAAATAACTCCGGGTCGATTTTCTTTTTTTTTGAGGGTTACGCGCCATTATATATTATAGGTCGTAAAACTTTCAACTGATAAATTTCCCCGAAACCGTTCTATATATTTTCTTAATGCAATTCGAAAAATATGGGACAAAAACAAAATAAAACGAATTATGTGTGCAGCATTTCGCGTGGGTGCCGCGGACGTGAAATATAGTAAAATAAAATCCTTTTGCTTTATCGCCCGAATTTACTGCGCGCACATCGGACAACGAACGATGATTTATCGTAAATAAAAACAAAGCGAGACGACGGCGTTTATAGAAAAAAAAAATCGGGAAACCGCAACCGAATTGATCGCAAGGACGCGCAACTGTCGTCGACGTGTCCATTCGGAACGATCCGGATCCGGATTCGGAACGCGAACGATCTCGCTCGCAATCCTTTTTAAATGAATTAGAGAGAGAAAAAATCGCCCAATCGCAAAATCACGAGGAAGTTCGTAATTTGTCTAAGGGACGATTATGAGGAGTAAAACGCGGTTAAGCGTGACCGGCGCCAAGCCGCCGAGACGGCTATCCTCTCCTTCTTTGCCTTCGAACTGGACGCGTGACGTCGTCTTTCGCTTTCTCGACGCACACGTGCGACTTCCGACGAGTACGGCGAAACTTCTCGATAACGGACACTTGCGGAGCCAAAAAAAAATGTCCGGTTGTTGGAGGTGTCCGTTTACCGGGACCCCAGTCGCTCGAACAAATTACGAAAGAGCGCGCGGACAATTACATTGCGGACAAATAGTACAAATGAAAGTGTTCCTGGTCTTCTATCTCGTTTTAGAAAACGCACGTCCTACATAGATTACCGCCCCGTCGACATTAAAACTGTCAATTCGACTGTCGAACGAAGTTGCCCTCGTTCGCGTAAACAAAACGTACGCGAAAATGACGCATAATCGATTGCTTTCTATAGAAATCTATTTGTTTCGAGACGTCATTTCCCATTTTCTTATTCTCGACCAATAAAAACCAATGAATTCGAACCGTTTGGTACTTTGACAAGTTCGAATCCGTCGCAGAAACGAGAACGAGTTTCATTTCCAAAGACGCTTCGACGCTGAAAGGGGCGTTTCGCTACGACGCCTAAAAAAAATGAAAATAACCTCAAACTTCGCATTAAAAAAAAATGAACAACAAAATCAGAACGTAATCCATCGGTTCGTCCAATCGGAAGCGCCGTCACTTCGTCAAAATATTTTTGCGCTTCTTTTTCGAACCGTGGCGGAGAAAAAAGCAAACAAAAAATAGGAGGATAGCCGTCTCGCCGACTTGGCGCCGTAACGCGTCTCATTCCATCTAGCGAGCATTTTGCTTCACTTTGAAAAAATCGTGCGCAAAACACGTACAAAAAGTAAGCTAACATGCAAGTCCTCCCGAAGACGACAAAGACGCGAACGCAGACCACCAAAACCTCGGAAGCAGCCGGTGTCAGAGTTAAACGGGTGACGATTACAGACTACAAAAGGTTAACAGCCAACTACGAAATTAATGAAAAACAAGCACTTGACTATGTCGTTCGACAGAAACACAGGCAACCCCCGCATAAGGTGGCAATTCGAAAAATCTCAAAAACGTCCCAAACCCTTTTTTGTTTCGACCTAACGACCGCGTTTACGTCGTCCGCAGCGTCCTGAAAAAGTTTGTGTACCCGAAAAACGACGACAGATGGCGTTGTTCGGTACGTAAAAAAAAGGCGCAAAGTTACAACCGAATCACCGACCGCGGACACGTCGATCCGTCGACTGCAACCGCAAAACTGGCGTCGTTGAAATTCGGCGACGCCGAAAATTGACCTCCCAACAACAAAACGGCGCCAAAAAAAACGCGATTTAAGCGAGCGACTTCACAACGGAAGCGTTTATCGCGCGAGTCGCGCGCGCCAAAAAGACAAACGCGCACTTAATCAAAATTCTCCCGTTCAATTTAATTCGACATAATGAGTTTATCGGCGTCGGCGACCTTCGAGAACGTTCTAAAATCAAGCGCGCGGTATAAATATGTGCGTCGCGACGGATTAAGTTAATTCGAGTTATCGAACATCATCGTCACGTTAAGACGACGCGAAGAGAGAGACAGACGGGGCATTTCGAAAACGAACGGTAAAAGGACAAATTTTAGTTTTTATCGCGCGATTTATTACGCGCGAGAGACGGCGCCCGGAGCGAACCGACGCCAACTGCCTAAACAACATTTTATGGCGCGCAGCACGCGAACACATGTAAAAGAATACGTTACAAGTCAAGGTTCGGCGAGGAAGGAATTTTTTGAACGTCTTCGGCGAACGTTTAAAGCAACTCCGACCGCAGTAAACGTCATGTTCGCGCGCCATCACGTACGAGCGGTTTTCCGGCTTCTCGTTCAAGATTACAAGCAACTATGCGTATGTTCGCCGACATTAAGGGAGGGAAAAAAAACCGTTTAGTTTCGTATACCGACCCTTTTAGCGAGAACCCCGAAACACTTTATTGCGGACCCGCGCGCTCCATCAAAAAGCCAGCCGCGCCAATATCCCCTTCTTGCGATACAACCGCAAATTAGCATATATTTTGATGCGTTACGTTCAATTCCGAATCGGATTCCGAGCAAATTTCGTCGGGCCCGTCTCGATTCTCTCCCCCCCCCCTCCCCGCCCCGTAAACGTCGAATGGTACGAGGTGACATTTCGACCCCGTTGTCCGTACCCAAAAAAAAATCTACGGACACAACGTAAACACACGGCGGACCCGGAAATTATGTAACCGTCTCAATTCGACGAATTTAATAATAAAGCGTATTAAATCCGCGAATTTTAATAAAAATTCCTCCTCGGCGCACAGAAAAATATTAAATTATCCACCGATAAAAAAAAAACGAAAGTCGCACTTCGACAGCCCACTCGAACCGTCAGTTTATTGCCGTCGACGATTGTTAAAAAACAAAATTGCTTACCCCGGGGGGCCGTTATAAAAATGGCGCGAGGCGCGGGGGGGGGCGAAGTTAAATAAATAAATAAATAAATTTAAAACCGTCGATAATCTCGTCGTGCCCAACACCGTAATCCGACTTAATTGCGATTTTAACGAGATTAAAAAGTTTGCCGCGGTGGTGCAAACTCGTTTACATCGATACCTACCCCTCCTCCCCCCCGCGCGCGCGTACAGATTATTATTCGCAAGCTTAACCCTTAAGCTCGACTTTTCGATCTCGAAGGCCAGGTAAGTATAAAATTAATTGACTCCGTCGAGCCGTTCGGTTTTCCGAATTTTATGAAAGGCCCAGAACTGAAGCGCGGTCGAAATTCAATTTCGCCGACGTCAAAGTCGAAGGGGAACGTTTGTTTGGCGAAAGTAGGCTCTCGAGGAGCGCGCCGAACTTTGCGAATCGCCAGAAGTTTTCGGGATCAGCGACCACCGGTACGCGACAGGGACAAGTGTGGAAAATATTTCGACGGTCGAATCGTTACGTAAATATTTGGGGGGAGGGGGCAAGAAAAACAAAGATTATAAAACTATTCGGTTGCGCGCAGCAATTAAATTGGAGACTGATAAGAGCACAAGACGAAAATAACTTATTTGCGTAAGTAAGAAATTCTAAAACGCCATCTAGTTCACGTGCGAGACGCGAAGGCAACGAATCGGACGCGTAAAACACCGCACTTCGTGTTGCGTGCAACAGTTCGGACAAACAAGGTCGAGAAACAGAACACCGTGCGACCTCTCAAGAGGAAGTGCTTTGTTAAAATTAAAGTTTCGCCACTCGAAGAGCTATTGGGCACGCGGAAACGCGCTCGTCGTTTTTTTCGAAAACGCTGCAACAGTAGATGGCGCTGCGGCAATGCAAATCATTTGAACGGCATTAGAAATGTTCGACGCGTCGCCTCCGCACCGACCTTTGGCAATTATTAAAGTTCGAAGTGCCCGTCGGCTTAACGTCTCTCCCATTTGGGGATTTCGAACGCGACCCAGAAACCTCCCGAGGGTCGCCTTTTCAATCGCCAGGCCATCGGTCAATTAAACCGCGGATTAAATTGGTTCGCGGTTTTATACGAATTGATCGCGGATTATTTCGCGATTCCGCGAATTTATCCGCGGCATTGCGTAATTCGGCAGCTGAATTATCGCGACATTTCGCGAGTCTAATACGCGGTCCGCGACATCGATCGAATCGATCGGAGCGCGAACGCGTAGATTAAATTGTTCGATCAATTCGCGGCCCGCGAATCAATTAGATCGTCGTCGATCGCACGCCGAATTGCGCAACGTCGCGACAAAATCCGCGAGAAAGCGGCCGCCGAATCGCGCAATACCGCGGATAAATTCGAGAAATAATCGGCGATCAATTCTGACCAATTTAATCCGCGGATTAAAAACAAAACGGCGCTGCAAGTGCAAAATCAACCACCGGCGACGGTCGGGACTAATTGGCGATCGAAAAATCGGCTCCCAAGTAGAGAGGCTAAAAATGAAAAACTCGCGATTAGAAGCTTGCTTTTAAGTCCCAAAACATCATTTTGTTATTTTTTAATAAACCCATCCCGAAACGATTTGGGGCGGCGAAAACGTAATGTTTCGTCGAACGTTTTTTTTTCCCGGTATGCATCTCCGTCTTCTGCCGCTCGGCCGCCACCACCACCAAAACCAAGCCAAATCGTCCACGCAGTCGACCGTGGTCGTACAGTCTGACATCTGAACCCTCAAAACACTATCGTAATAGGTTGTGCGCCATGAGGCGCAGCACTAAACCCTGTGGGACTCCGCTCGTGATTTCCATTCTCTAATTTTCTTCCACCATCGTCTCTCTATCCTTCAGATAGTTTTCCTGAGGCACGGGGCAAGACCATCGACCCCACTCCAGGGTGCCGCGTTGAAGGCGTCCTTAGCATCCAATTGTAAGGCCGTATTTGGGTGCGCGCGGCCCGGAGAACTATGGATAACGCGATATCTCCCCAAAAAAAACACTAGAATCTGCCCTAAAGCCATTTAAAAAAATTCGAGCCAGCCGATTGGTCGACCCGTTCATCTAACCTAACCTAACTTAAGCCTAACCTCACGAACAAATCTGTCGCAAAACAAAACCACCGTTTGACCGTTCTTGTTTTGTTTATTCGTTCGTACCTATAGATGTTGAAACCCGGAGTTTCTTCGACCTTCGTTTTTAAACCCGCGTTCGCAGGTCGATTTAGCTTTATAATCAACTAATTTAACGAGTTGAAGCGTGAATTAGACGCGGACACCGTATAACCGGTGGTTACATTAAGGGAGACCGGGGCACGGTGGTCATATTTGGAAACAATTTGTTCTATTTTGAAACAAACAACATATAATAAGATGACGTATGTTGCTCAATACTTACTACACTACACCACTACAAACATTTGACTCTACTAGCTTTACAAAAAAAACATATTTATTCATTGTTTACAGATATTTAAAAAATATATGCATAAGTGACCACTATACCCCATATACGGGGTACACTGGTAAAGGGGTACAGTGGTCACTATTTTTTATAAAAGAGCAGTTTGATTACATAAACTAAACTTAAACAGCAAACTTGAAATTAAAATATAAAGACATTATAAGATTCAAAATTATAAGAAAATTTCAAAGAACTATTTATTCTTGCGGTTCCTCCAGTATTTTAGTGGGTCAAGCAAAATTAACTCGACATCTTTTTTGTCAACACCAGCAATATCTTCCGCAGACGGAAAAACCAACTTATCCATGCGTTTTCTTAAAAATGAAACTACAAGTTCATCTTGAAGTGTTTCTTTTACTTGACCAATGTAAAATCTTAATTTTTTTTTGGTCGTAAAACGCACTAATACGAAACCGTCAATCTTGATTTCTTCACGAGTACCTACTTCGTCATTTTCAAACGACATATCGCTGTCTGTTGAATTTGAAAGTTTCAAAATTGACTCACAATCGACATCACTTGATTTACCAAGATTTCGCTTGGATGTTTTATTCAGTTTTTTTCTAATTTTCATATGTTCCTCATTTTCTATATCATCCCTTATAGGTGTGTCTGTTAGTACTGCGTTTTTTTCTTCCTTTTCTACTTTGTTCGCCTTTTTCGGCTTGCGGATAAGATTGAATTATTTGTGGCGGTATAAATTGTCCTGATGGCGTTGCAGGTCTCATATCTCCATATTTGGAAAATACCACTCGTTAGAGGTGTGTCTGAACTACTAGGCGTTCTAGGAGTAGCATCTACTTGTAATGTACTGGTGGATGGGATTGGATTAATATCTGTGACAGATGCTGCTAGAAAATCACTATCTTCAAATATGTGTCTATTAAATGGAAATAATCCTGTCCTTTGGAAGGAAGCAATAATATTTTTGGTAGAAAAGGCTAATGGATACGCTCCCCCTAATATTTCAGAAATATCATAAATTGTTATCCTTTTTCCAGGGCGTCGAAGCAACCAAGATCTACATCCATCATTATAATATTTCTTTAAGGGCCCATATATGCATCGGTCTAACGGCTGCAATTTATGCGTAGTGTGAGGAGGAAATGTAAGAAGAACAACGTGATTAACTTTTGCATAATCGATAGCCTTAAGCGATGTATGAGAATCATGATTGTCCATCATAAGTAATACGGGCTTTTCTTTTGATGGAGGAAACATGTTTTACAAAGTGTTGTAAGTAGATAATATAGACGTCAGAAGATATCCAACCAGAGGGCGTTGCCGCTCCAATACTTCCATGAGGGGCACCTTTTATCATGAACTCTTGGAAAGATTAACATTGGGGGAATGCTGTTTCCAAGAGCATTTATGGTGCCACTCTTTCGGCTGAAGTTATCTGACCGACCTGTTTTTGGCCTTTACATGCCAAAACTTTAACCGAATCTTGAACCGCAGTGAGCCCAATCTCGTCTGCGTTAAATATTTGTTCTGGACCAAAACTATGTTCATGTAGCAAGTGCTCAAATTTATCAAAAAAATGTTGTAACTACAGGCTTATTGAACCCCATAGCTCTTGCAAGAGATGTCGATTCTGCTGTTCTAATCGATATATTACGATTTCTCTTCAAAAATCCAGTCGGCCAATCTTCCACTTCCACCTTAGTTTTTGACCATGAGTCAGGGATCTTTTTGTTGTTAGCGACTGCTAAATCATATGCTAAACATCTGGCGCTTTTTGGTGGAGATTAGCACATGTTAGTAAATATTTACATAAAATTTCCTCTTCACCAGCACAAAACATTTGCTTATTTGTATAATTAGGATGCAGCCTCGGTAATTCATCCAATATAGCATGGTCCCAATCAATTTTGAGATCTTTACATTTTTTAATATATCGAATAGGTGTTGTTCGTGACACAGAATGACGAATTGCTGCTCATTTGACGGACAATCCCTCCATGTGGCACCGATTTCACTGCTTCGAACATCGCATCTGACGGCGTTAGCCCAATTTGAGTTTTTCGCGTTCTGTTTCGTACCATCGTCTACCGTTCAAATGAAAACATGTAAAATACACACTAAATACACACTGGTTCCAACGTTTCTTCCAGATTTCGTAACATTTCTGGAAGGCTTCGACTGGAACGTCCTGGAGTACCCTCGTCACGGCGGTCTGGATGTCAGTTATGGACTCGAAATGCGTTCTTTTCACGGCCAATTTTGTTTGAGGGAACAAGAAGAAGTCGCAGGGTGACATATCGGGCGAATAGGACGCTTGCGGCAACATTGCGATGTTTTTAGATGTCAAAAGACTGCACACGGATCCGACGTTTTGCGCAACTCTGAACATTGTTGACGTTCGAGCTCAAGACTCTTTTCGCAGTTCCGATCGAGCTCTCACGGTATTTTAGAAATCTTTTTGCGGTCTGCACCGAGCAGACTGGCTTTCACTCGAACTACTTTGACACAATTACCTTTTCTACAGAATCACGAGAAGCAAATTTCATCACCGTTCAAACTTTGATCTTGCCTATTCTCCGCCTTCTTCGGTCTGGCTGCAACACAGCTTGAGACAACACGTAGAAATCTTTGCACGTTTTGTTTCGATAGAATCGGACTGAATTAACCGACCGAATTTCATTATCACAGTATTACACGAATCGCAGAAAGTTGGATCAGCTTCAACCTATTGCAGACACTCCGAAATGACATTCGCTGTGTATGCTTGCGAAGTTCTTCGGTACCATCTTTGCAAATCAGCTTTTCATGGACAAATCACAGTTAAAATTTTTCTACGGTTTCCGTTTCAAATTTCGGCCATTTAATCGAATGGCTAACCGCCGATCTTGATGCACGAGAGTGCGTGCGCACACGCTGAACATTGTTGTCAGTTCGAGCTTCAACCGGCTTCCCACTTCGCAGTTCATCCCCGATGCTCTCACGGCCATTTTTAAAATGTTTATGCCATCGAAACACCCGAGCACGACTCGGGGCTTCATCCCCGAACACTTTGACCAATTTACCGTACGTTTCCGTAACAGAATCGCCGAGTTTAACGCAAAATTTAATCGCGTACCGCCGTTCAATATTACGTCGTTCCATATTCGTGACACGCCTCACAAACACGTTGTCGAAAACACAACACAGCTGGAGAACTAACGAACGTACGAAAGTCGCGAGCACATGTATCGATAGAGGAGGGATGGGAGATTAACCGACCGAAGTTTCAGGTTCGCAGTGTTACCGCAAGCGCGGCTAAAATATCAGTCTCATTACTTATTGGTCAGACCTCGTACATTCATAAGAATAATTTATATCTTACTGTAATATTGCATATAAAATCATGTTTACTGATGGAGGCCACAATAAAAATATTGGGGGCACAGTGGTGCCCCCATATGGTGCCACATATGCCTTTTGAAGCATGAAAGCAGTGACCATAGAACCCCGCAAACCTTGTGACCACCGTGCCCCATAACTAACCTTAAAATTTTTTTTGTAAAAATTAATTAAACATAATAAGAATTTTCTAACTTTTTTTATCAACATTCTATTCATCGTGGGTTAATAATTCATATAAAAACATTGGATTTGCATATTTAATTGAAACTTAACAATATTTTACAACATGTGCACTCTAATGCACAAGAATTAAACCAAAAAGTATAAAGTTTTCAGATTTCAAACTTTACAAATCTGTTGATAATAATTTTGTTCATTTAGTCGCAGATGGAAAAACCTATTTATGAAGTTGTTTCAAAGTCATTGAAAAGCGACCACTGCACCCTACGACCAGCGTGCCCCGGCCTCCCCTAACCTGTAAGGAAGTTGTGCGTCTACCTGTTATCGTGTCTCGTTCAAGGATAGTATCCAACCTCCGCACAACTCCGTTTTTTCGATGCAAACGCGTCCCGAATTACCTATACCTAACGCGCGATTTCCAGGAGGTGTTTGCTTACAGTTAAGCTGCAACGTAAAAATATCGCATACGACATTTCGCCGAAACGCCGACGTTATATATATATATATATATAAAACGCGACGTTATGTTCGAACAAACTTTTAAAAATTACCAGATAAAAAGGATCCGTCGTTTCCATCCTCCATTGTAGAGGTTTATTCGTTATTGGCCATTATCGGAATCTACTGCGTTAGACGGGCTAACCCTATTTTATTTCTTCGAATCTATTTTTGCCGTCCCGTAATTCCCATTATAAACGGAGCATTTTTTTTTAAACGTTTTTTTTTTTCCTTTTCGGTTCGCTTTCGTCGAAGTCCGCGATGCGCTAAACGCGACTCCTTCGACACCGATACTAATAAAAACATGTCGTATCCACTTCGAAATTATTTTACACGTGTTTTTTTTTTCTTTTTCCTCTCCTTTTCCTTTAAACGTCAGTTCGAGCGCCTACCGATCTATTTTTAACGGGTTCCCACGGAACGTCGGAACGTCAACTTTCACGCCCAAAAATGTCGAGGTTCGGCCGCGGCCGCTCCGAAACGTCTACGTGTGTATAAAAAGAAATTTCCTAATTCGTCGCGTCGACAATTTATTTTTCGCGTTTTCGTAAACGCGTGAAAGGATCGTTCTACTTATCGATGCCCGTCCGTAGTGATATGGTGGTGTTCGAGGTCTTATTTAAAATTTGATAGATACCGCGCGTTAATCGAAAGCGCGGGTCAGCTGCGTTTAATTAATTGCTTGTTTGTCAACGTCGAACCCGCCGCCGCCGCCGTCCGGAGGTGATATCGAAAACCCACACCCGTCGGCCCAGATTTGGGTTTCCTCTCGTCCGAGAGAGAAGGCTCGCGGACCTTTGTCTAACAATAAATCCGCCACCGTTTTGCCGCGGCGCAGCCTCATTTTAAATATTAATTTTCGCAGTAATCAAACTTGGGAGCTTATTGCAAAATCGCTCCGGGGACTCGAGAACGAGCATAATTTCTAAAAGCGAACGGCCCCGAGAACTAGAGAAACGTGCCGGAAGGTCGATAATTGGCAGAATCGCTCGACTTTCTTCCGTAAATTTTTTCCTACTCCATTTAAAATAAAATTATCGATATTCATGCTCCAACTGACTGCAAAATAAGTTAACAAAATCCAGACTTGCAGTCCCAAAATTTTCCTTCTGCTTCGATTACGGGAGCGTAAAGAGTTCCTTTAACGATTACGCGTTCCCATAAATTCTTGTATAAATAATACATTTCCTCGGCCCCTTTGTATTAAGGGCAGATAAGGTCCGTCGTCCCTGGCCCATTGTAATTTGTTAATCTACGTACTATTGTGGGCGCGCGGCGGAGAAACGGGAAAAAGAAAAAAAAAACCGAACGGACGATCCCGCGAAAATAACTACAAGCGAGCGGCGACGCAGAGGTCCTCCGATGCGCACGCAATTCGTCGGGCTCGACGTTCGAACGTTTCTGATAAAAATATGTTTGGTCCTCGAGGGCAGTCGCCGTTTTTTTTCTTTTTTACAGAGGCTGCTCGTAAAATTCGTGTTTTATTATCCACCCCCCGCCCCCCTCCCAAAAAAAGGCCCACTTCGTTCTGTGACATATTACAATAGTACCTGTTCGGCCTCCCGAAATTTGACGCTTTCCAAGGTTCAAGAGGTTAAAATGTCGCAATGGCGCCGTCACGACGCGCATCTCGTTCGGCGGACAGCCGATGGGGACGAATGTTGCATCAATCGCGTGGAATTGCGACAAATTTTCGTGTCGCACTGCGAAGAAACCGAAATTCGACCTCGCTTCAAAGTTCAAATCGATCGCTTCAGCGCCGAGGTCAACTGGTCAACTTAAAAATTGTTGACCTTCAAAACCTCTCCATGTGAATACAAAAGTAACAGATAGGTCCTCGGCCCCCGGCAAACCGGAAACGAACCACTATGGCAGCAGTGGACCTTATGGAAGATCAGGGGGCGTTAAGAATCCTCGAAGAGAAAGATGAAAATTGCTTTGCCACAAGAGAGAAACACATGGAGGGGGATGGAGGAGGCCTATGTCCACTCATGGACGAAAAAGTTGAATAGAGAGAACACTCGTTGTTGACCTTTAAAGCGGCGTTTTCTTCGATGTGCCGTAAAAATTGAACTTATCTACGATTTGTCGTGCGCGCAATCTTTCCCGGCGCGTGTTTTCTGTTCATGTATGGTCAGACTTGACTTAGTCGATCAAGGCGGCCACCGAGGTCAACTGGCCACCACCAAAAATCTCAAAATGTTGTTTTAAATTCGGGTCATTGTACGTGGCGTTCGCGTTGAACGTTGAACACTCGTTGTTGACCTTCAAAACCTCTCCATGTGAATACAAAAGTAACAGATAGATCCTCGGCCCCCGGCAAGCCGGGAACGAACCACTATGGCAGCAATGAACCTTATGGAAGATCAGGGGGGTGTTAAGAATCCTCGAAAAGAAAAATGAAAATTGCTCTGGCACAAGAGAGAAACACATGGAGGGGGGGTGGAGGAGGCCCCTCATGGACGAAAAAGCTGAATAGAGAGAACACTCGTTGTTGACCTTTAAAGCGGCGTTTTCTTCGATGTGCCGTGAGCGACAATCAGCGGTGATCGACTGTTGTGAAACAAGGGCGCACATACAAAACAACACGTTTAATTCCTTGCTAAGAGTCAAAGTTTCGTTGCGAAAAAGTCTATTTAAAACAATTGTTTGTTTGGAGGTCGCAGTCGAAGCTCGAGGCGGCGCATTCCTCCAACTAAAGCAATTGTTACTTTCCGATAGTGACAGTTAGGCCGCCCTCGTTAATATTGGTAAAACTTTCGTGCGGAGGATCGCGGCGCAACGTCGTTAATTAAATTCGACAGTTAAATATGCCGACGAAAGAAACAAAAGAACAGAAATTACGGTGGTTATTTTGAATGTGCGAAGGTCGGTGGAAGCGTTTCAAAACGAAGTTGTCCACTTAACACGTCGACTGTCCAGTACTCTGCCGGGTGGTGGCGTCAGCGCTAGTACTCTGTGTGCGAACCTTTAGTTGGCACCCTATACCCCTCCATATGGTTGTTAAGTACTTCCTCCTCGTCTGCACTCGTTGGCACCTCCTCAAGCGTGCTCTTTGGCGCCTGCGCGCAATGTGTACTGAATAATTCAACTGAACACGAAGGGCGGGGGGGGGGAGATTTAGTGACAGTACCTGGGGCGAGTTTTCCTCTCAACTAACAGCAGTTGACGTATTAAAGCGTGCTTAAAAAAAAATCGAATCGTCTCCATGCTAGGTTACTTTTCTACGGCGACATAATGTAAATAAAAAAGGCCTACATAGTTTAGTAGATTTTGATTGGCGTTTAGGTAATAAACTATGCGAATTTATCACGAGAAGACAAAAAATGGGGCCGTAGCCTGGGAGATTTCTCGATTCGCGGGCAATTCGCTTGAAAGAAGAAAATCGAGCCCGACCGCCTGACGTTTTGTGGTCCCCCGAAAATCTTGCGGATTTTAAGGGCCGGTTTTACTTTTTTTTTTCTTCTTTTTAACGTCGGCTGACCGCGGGCGTTTCGAGGCCACCGTTTGAAAGTGAAAATCGGGGGAACTATCGAGTTGTCCGTCCGCGCAGTCGAGGGTACGTTATCTCCTTAAGGTCGTTTTTTAAAAAACAATAATTAGTTAAATAAACAGTTAATAAACAGATAGTTGTCCGGCGTTTGGCCCGTGAACGTTGACAATTGCGCGAGCTCGGTTTCTGTTCGCGTTTAGACTCGGATTTTATTTTACACTGCGGACAGTTGAAAATCGCGGCGAACTGCTTAACGAAGAACAGTTAACGTTACGCGCTCGAATAAGCGCACATTTCCGCGAAACCGCATCGAATTCGTGTTTATTTATATTTCACGGACAATCCGTCGGGGGGGTTTTTTTCCAGTTCGTTTAACGCCGAACGCTTAATTTCATAAAATAGCAATCGAATTCACAAACGAAAACTGATTAAAAAGCGCCCATTGCAAATGGTGCGGTTCGAAATAATTGTTTAAAACGTGCGCGTCGCCGGGCGGCGCGCGATGCGGTTACGATCGAAAAAAAAAACAAAAACGAAACGAGCTTTAAACGGCACAGGTAACTAATTAAAAAAATCTTTCCCCACTTTTTACGATCGATTTCAGGTTAGGAACGAGCCGTCGCGATCTTTAAAAAGCCTTGTTTATTATGTAACACGGACGCCATTTATGGACAATCAATTTTAACGATACAAATCGAGGTGCATTAAAAGCGGCTTTAAACGGATCTCGGGCGGATCAACGAGCCCTTTTGGCATTTTTAAGCCGGGGCACGGTGCAACACGAAACGATTAAATACAGTAAAAGCTTTATAACGCGAACGTCTCTTTAACGAGGCGCTCGTCTCGTGCGACTCGTCGCGCAGACGCTTAAACCGAACAACTGATTATTAAAGCACTCCAAAAAATAAAAATAAACAAAGTTAATCTATAACGCGTTATTTTAAAAGGCCGATAAAGAAAATCGCGCGCGCTTATCTGGGCGCCTTAAAACTTAACATTATTAAAACGATCCGCACCCCAAACCGTCGGTGGCGTTCGTAGATCGGAGACGATAAGCAAATTAGGCTAAACAGTCACGTACCACTTTAATTTTCGCGTTACCCGAATATGTCACACCTAAAAAAAAAAAAACAAAAACGATACCTATCTAATTTATTCTTCTTACACTTCCCATTTCGTCGGCGGCGAACTGTAAAAAAAATAAATAAACGGCGCGTCGGGGCGCGCAGAGGCGCTCCGCGGCGAAAGTTTACTAATTGAGCCGCGCTATTATTAATGATAGTTTTTGCGCTACGCCCACTTTAACGGCACGCCGATCCCATTAGCTTCCTGCCAACCAAACGGATATGTAGTAATCCCGCTAATGTTTTTTTTTCTTTTTTTTGTAAAATTTTTGAGAAGATACGCCGGCTTTTTCCGCCCGGGCGCCGGGGCCTCGCGACCGCAATATCAGACGTCGAACCGCATAAATCGAAAGGCCGAACTTAAAACAAACGACACAATTTAATTAGACTTTAATTCGTACGAAATTTAAAGTACAATTTGCTAAACGGAATGTTTAGCGTCTGCCGTTGCAAATAGGGGGGCTCTAGATTGTTTTTCCTCGTTATTGATGTTAACTGTGAAGTTAGATCTAATTAAAATACGCCGCTTGATTCACTGTTCCTTTGCCAGTGGCCCACCCCTGGATATAATTAAATTCGGAGAGAACTAATACGTTCCCTTAAAAGTTTTCGACTCCGCGCGCGCTTTGCTTAGTGACCTACAAATTATTTATCTTGCCGGACGTCTGCGTCGCGAAGTGTTTGCCCGTTCTCGCGTTCAATTGTCGATCTAATTATTCCTAAACAAACTAGACGGGGGGGGGGGGGCAGCGCGCTTATTAAGGGCTCGCGAATCGAATCGCATCGCGTGCGCCATGAAATTCGTTCGAAAAATTATTTAATAATAAAGTTCGTGCGAAAAAAAATCGAGAGACGCACAGAGAAAGAGAGAGAGAGAGAGAGAAGATTGTAGATAACGGAAGTTTCGATGATTCCTTAACTTAAAACGACACGGCACTGAAAAGAAACGTTATTTTGTTTCCTTTAAGTGCTTCGAATGTCGCAAACTTTCCAAACTTGTTGGCGTTTGTCGGGGTAGTTCCTTTCTTTTTTTTTTTTCGAAATCCACTTTAAAGTTCGACGAGCTGTACGCGAAAACGAGCGTCGGCAATTTAATTAACACCATCCGGATTATCGAGTGAACCGTGTTATAGTTCGTGCAAGATAAGTCGGTCTCGTCCCGCTTTCCCGTACATTTTTCATTTGAAGACCTACGAAAATTCGACTCATAAGTTCGGCTTCCAGTTTAAAAAAAGAAAATAATATCCGGATCTTTGTCGTTTTCAAAAAAAAAAAGTGTGCAATTTTAGCTTACGTAGTACAGTTCGTGCAAAATAAGTTGGCGTTATCCGCTTCCCCACGTTTCTCGTTTGAAGACAATTAACCCCCCCCCCCACCCACTTGTGTTACAAGCGCGAAACTGTTTCACTCGAAAATTCAGCAAATCGTGGCAATTAATTCTGCATTAACTGTACGTAACGTCAAATCATTAAAGACGATCGACTTATAAGCAGCACAATATCAGATTCGAGCGGTTTTTCTTAAAAAAAAAATTGCTCAACAGTTTCAATTGCTCAATTGTTTCAACAGACGCCGCTGCGACTGAAAAAAATAATCGAGCGACTATTTTTGAGTGGTTCAAGTCAAATTTCGGGTCGTTTTCTTTTAAAGGAAATCGCGCAACTTGGCGGGGTAATTAAACCCCCTCCCCCTTCACTTGTAAAATCGTCTAACTAAAACAATATCCGTAGGGTCGCCAAAACGAGGGTTTTTTTTTCGACATTAAACAGTAATAACTGTATAACGTTTGCGCCGCCGTGAAGCTCATTTGTGCTCGATATTTCGAGTTGGCGCGTTCTAACTGAAGTTTTTTTTTGCGATCGCGATTCCCAGACTTCGTCGCGAGCCCGATCCGGCAAAATTACAAAAGCCGATTTTAATAATAAACGAACGAATCGGAAGATTATCATCGGCTCGCGAGCGCGCATGATTTCGCGTTCGGCTTCCGATTTCAAGCCCGAGCGGAAACCGAAAGAAAACGACGTCGACGAAGTGAAATACAGCTCGTGCAAAATAAGTTGGCGTTATCCGCTTCCCCACGTTTCCCGTTTGAAGACAATTAACCCCCCCCCCCCACACCCACCAACTTGTGTACAAGCGCAAAACTGTTTATTAAACGTAAACTGTTTCACTCGAAAATTCAGCAAATCGTGCCAATTAATTCCACATTAACTGTACGTAACGTCAAATCGTTAAAGACGATCGACTTATAAGCAGCACAAAATCAGATTCGAGCGGTTTTTCTTTAAAAAAAAAATTGCTCGATAAATAAATTGAATTGTTCCGACTAACTGTACATGGCACGAAACCATTCGACGCGTAAAAGCGCGCGCGCGCGATTTTGCGTTCGGCCCCGTTTCAACAGACGCCGCTGCGACTGAAAAAAATAATCGAGCGACTATTTTTGAGTGGTTCAAGTCAAATTTCGGGTCGTTTTCTTTTAAAAGGAAATCGCGCAACTGCGGCCGCGTGCAAAATAACTTGGCGGGGTAATTAAACCCCCTCCCCCCTTCACTTGTAAAAACGTGTAACTAAAACAATATCCGTGGGGTCGCCAAAACGAGGGTTTTTTTTTTCGACATTAAACAGTAATAACTGTATAACGTTTGCGCCGCCGTGAAGCTCATTTGTGCTCGATATTTCGAGTTGGCGCGTTCTAACTGAAGTTTTTTTTTGCGATCGCGATTCCCAGACTTCGTCGCGAGCCCGATCCGGCAAAATTACAAAAGCCGATTTTAATAATAAACGAACGAATCGGAAGATTATCATCGGCTCGCGAGCGCGCATGATTTCGCGTTCGGCTTCCGATTTCAAGCCCGAGCGGAAACCGAAAGAAAACGACGTCGACGAAGTGAAATACAGCTCGTGCAAAATAAGTTGGCGTTATCCGCTTCCCCACGTTTCCTGTTTGAAGACAATTAACCCCCCCCCCCCCCACACACACCCACCAACTTGTGTACAAGCGCAAAACTGTTTATTAAACGTAAACTGTTTCACTCGAAAATTCAGCAAATCGTGCCAATTAATTCCACATTAACTGTACGTAACGTCAAATCGTTAAAGACGATCGACTTATAAGCAGCACAAAATCAGATTCGAGCGGTTTTTCTTTAAAAAAAAAATTGCTCGATAAATAAATTGAATTGTTCCGACTAACTGTACATGGCACGAAACCATTCGACGCGTAAAAGCGCGCGCGCACGATTTTGCGTTCGGCCCCGTTTCAACAGACGCCGCTGCGACTGAAAAAAATAATCGAGCGACTATTTTTGAGTGGTTCAAGTCAAATTTCGGGTCGTTTTCTTTTAAAAGGAAATCGCGCAACTGCGGCCGCGTGCAAAATAACTTGGCGGGGTAATTAAACCCCCTCCCCCCTTCACTTGTAAAAACGTGTAACTAAAACAATATCCGTGGGGTCGCCAAAACGAGGGTTTTTTTTTTCGACATTAAACAGTAATAACTGTATAACGTTTGCGCCGCCGTGAAGCTCATTTGTGCTCGGTATTTCGCGTTCTAACTAAGTAAAGTTTTTTTTGCGATTCGTCGCGAGCCCGATCTGGCGAAATTACAAAAGCCGATTTTAATAATAAACGAACGAATCGGAAGATTATCATCGGCTCGCGAGCGCGCGCGATTTCGCGTTCGGCTTCCGATTTCAAGCCCGAGAGAAACCGAAGGAAAACGACGTCGACGAAATGAAATACAGCTCGTGCAAAATAAGTTGGGCATTATCTGTTTTATTATCTGCAAACGTGCAAAACTATTTTTAAATATCGAGACAATTTTACTCAAAAAATTGCATTTTCGACAACGGGGTGCGGGGCGATAAACATAACATGCCGATTAAGTTTGCGTTGACTGTACGCATCAAAGCCAAACTATCGAAAATCGTCGTCTATTTCGCGCGTTCGGCTAGCTCCGATCGATAAAATATTTTAAAGTTTTATAAGCGAACGTGTCTCGTCGACTTCATTTGCGGTTGCATATGTCTGCACGTCTGCGGTTGCGACCGTGTGCATATCGTCTAGAAAAATAGTCGTAAAAATCGAACGTTCTTTTTAGACGTTCGAAGACTCTCCTCGTTTTCGAGATAGCGACGGCATCCACGTCGTATTTTAAAATAAAATGTTACCCCCCCCCCCGTGTAACGGACACGAGTCGGTTGCGGTTAAATATTCAAATTAACCCGAAACGGCTCGCGGTCGCGACGAACCGATGACGCGCGCGAACGTTTTCGTTAATTGACCCGAAGACGGGTCCATAAATCACCGGGGCACATACGTCTTCAACCCCCCCTCCCAAATCTCCGCAAAAATGCCAACTAACTAACGATCTTTTTTAATTGTCGACCGCAATGCGACGGCGACTCGGGAAAAAAACCACCCGAATCTTGGTGGTTGTTCGTTCGAAAATCGCTCAAGGTAAAACAAACCCATCTCCTACACAAACAATGCCCGTTCATTTTATCCCAACAAAATTTAATTAATCGGTTTTATTCGGATTAAACAACCATTCGAAATTCTAAAACAAATTTCGGAACCGACCCATTGTTTCCGAACGATTTCGGGCGCGGGATAATTAATGAAATAACTATAAGAACGACGGCGCCCTAGGGGGGGGGGCAAATAAAATTTTAAGTCGCGGCGCCCTTCGAACTTCGACCCTTCCGTTTAAACAGGGCCAAAAAAAATTATTTTATTATTCCAAAAATTCCAATGTACGTATCGACGCTTGCGCGCAAGAAACAAGAACAAACGGATCAAAGTACGCGTATCATTAAAATGTTGAAAATCCCGAAAACAAACAAAATCTTTGAAGTTCAACTCGGACATCGAAATCTAAAGTACGTTATATATAAATAAAGCTAAAACGCGCTTTATTAGCGGCAAAAAGTGCTTTGTATCGACGTTTGTCGGGGCGAATTATTAAAATCGGCTTTTCGACCATAAATTATGCAAAATTGGTCGAAAAAGCGCATTCTTGCCGAGCTTATCGGAGGGGATTACCGTCAATTTTTAATAGATATCGCGCACGGAAAATCGCACGATTCTGCGTAATTTACGACGCAAAATCGCCGCGTATGCCTGCAATTAAAAATATTAAAGGCGATTTGGCCGAAAAAAAAAAACACACCTGAAACGATTCTTGATTAAATCCGAGATTAGCCCCTAAATTAGACTTTAAAAAGAAATTTACGACCTCTTATGGGCGCGCCGTTAAAACCGCTTTTTAATTCCGCGCGTATTAATACGCCGAAGTGCGCTCTCGCCGTTGTTTAGTTACGCGTGTGGCGAATTAAATTAAGCACTAGAAGACGGGACGAGTTTTTTTTTTATAGCACGCGCGCGAATCAATACCGTCAATAGATCGTCAATTAGAAGACGGTTTCGCGACCGACGTACGCGTACGCCGCCGCGCGCGCGGAAGGAAAAAGCCGTCCTGGCGTTAAATAAAAAAAAGAGATCAGCACCACCTTACGCACCACAAAAAGCGATCCGGGTCAACGGACGGCTAACGGCCGCCGGGCGACACCTTTCTTACCCCAAAAATTTCAATGCACAAAGAAATACGAGACGTACCTAAAAAAAATCCGATCGTAGTAAACCACACATTGATCGCTGACCGCCACTCGTGACGGCAAAACTCCGGCACATCCGTCTTGAAAGCGCAACCAGAAAAAAAAGACGAAAAAAATCCAGCGCACAGTATATCAGGCACCACCCAAAACTCGAACGCACTTTAAATCCCGCTCGGAGTGGGGGGGGGAGAGAAAAAAAAACAAACGCCGAAAAAAGAGAAAAAAAAACGACACAATAATCCCGAGGATAAGTCGCGTAAACAAAAATCGGAGAAAAAAACAAACGTGTCGCGATAAATCCGTCGGTCCTTATCAATACGAGATTAAGGTGTAACTATGAAATACGTTGCGCTTTCGGTTCGCCGAGTCGTAACGACTTTCGGTCATGATTCAACAACGACGCAGACAAGAGGAACGCGAAACCCGCCCCCAGTACGTTATATAACCGATCGCCGCGTCGGTCGCAGGATAACTGGGAACCTCGCAGGATCTCATTCGATTCCCCTACCGAGCAAGTGTCGGGGAAAGGTGGCCCCGGGGTGGGGGATATCATTATTCCGCAGCATCTGATCGGCGGCGTTGGCCATGAACTCGCGGGTGGTTTTACATTGTTTTACTTGTGCGAAATCGGGAGCGATTTTTGCGTTTCGCGGGCGGTCAGGGCGGCGCGATCGCAAGTAATTAGTCGGGATCCGGGGTGCACTTTTCCCAGAATTTTCGGGGATTACGGCCCCGACCGCGCGCAGCTGCTCCTGTCGTCGGCATACGGGTGGGGGGGGGACGTTCAAATTTAAACGGCCCTTCCCTACTGTCATTTTTACGTTTTGTTCGTAATTAACATTTACGCGCCGAAAACCAATTTCTCGGACAGCCTTAACAATTATTGCCCGAACAAAACTGGATAAGTTTTCTTAATCGGCTTTTTATGGACGAATAATCCGCCTCAAATTATGTTAATACCCCCCCACATTAATTTCAGTCGCCGTTTACCAAGCGGTTAACGGAAGGTTAACTATTTTAATAAGCGCAGGTTTTCGCGAGATAAGCGTTGTTTATGTTTCGGCGACCATCGATTTCGGGAAGGTCAAACTTTTAATAACGGGCAGGCGGTTTAAAAAAAAAAGAAAATTAATCCGAATTTCGAACGAATTAGGTAAAAGAAAATAATCGTCCTTAAATCGTGCCCCGGATTAATTTAACGACCGCGGCGGTCGCGAATTAATTTGAATACACCGATCTAACAATTATTATTATCGAACGTGAACCGTAAACGTCGTTCGAGGAATCTCAATTTTCAACTCAAACAACCAACGCGAAGCTGGTTTGGCAAAACAAACGGGAGCGTCTCGATCGGGGGCCACCTGCACACATAAAACTATATAGTTGAAATTAACCCACGAATTTTGCAATAATAATTAAATTCGCGAAACTTCTCCGAGCTCCAGAATCGTCCACGTTTCATCTGAACCGAATTGTTCGCAATAAAAACCGGCCCCGAGAAATCTCAACAGAAAAAAAAAAACGCGAAATCTTAACACGTTCCCTGCCGCCACGGTAAAACGCATTCGTACGTTATGTGATATTTCTCTCGTAACGAGAGATGATGAGCTAAAAAATAGTCGTCGATATTACGTGGGTGGTTGCGAGCGCAACCACCACTAGCCCCACGTTACGAGCGAAAACCAACATTTAAGAAATTCGTTTTCAAAAAACAAAAAACGTTTACGTTCAACGTTGTTTGAATACGATATTTGTGTTCCTAAATACAAAAAAAAAGATGAATTAATAAGGCGTTTTTTATTAATCTCCAGAACTTACGCACTTGCTTAATAAGTGTATTTGTTCGTTATACCGCGCACATTATTATTTAGTCAATACGTTTGCAGACCACAAACAGATTCCCGCTCTTTTCCCTAGACGCCGGGGTTCTTTTTCAAAAAAAAAATAAAAAAAATAAATAAAAATTAATTAGAAAGTGGGGTTTTCCTGAAGAACCTCATGATCAATTGTTAGAGGGTAAAATAGCATGGGCGGGGGGGGGGCAAGTTAATCTTCTTACTCCGGTATCAAAGCCCTCGCGCATGAAAAGTCCAAAAATAAATTAAAAAGTGTTTTTTTTCCTGAAGAACATGAACGCGACCTCGCGACGGCGTTGTGCACGTGCACACGTTATGCGCGACTCAATATTTACGAACGCCAAACCGCAAACAGACCGACCGGCAATTCCCCGCGCGGCTTTTTTTTGTCCAAAAAGTCCAAAAATAAATTCGAAATCGGGTTTTTCCTGATTTACTCCGATAAACATTTGTTAGAAGGCAAAATGGCGATAGAAGATCTCGGAGGAGGAGGATAGAACTTGGCGTTGTAATAATATATATATCGCAGGATAATTTCCACCTCCTTTTCGAAAAAAGTCCAAAACTAAATTAAAAAGTGGGTTTTTTTCTGAAGAATTCCGATGAACATTCGTTAGAGGGCAAAATGGCGCTGCGAGGGGGGGATAGAATCTCACCCCGGCACCTAAAACCCTCGCGATGGCGCTCCCCCTCCTTTTCAAAAAAAATTCGAAACTAAATTAAAGTGGGTTTTTTCTGAAGAACTCTGATGAACATTCGTTAGAAGGTAAAATGGCGCTAGACGGGGGGGGGGGAGGATAGAAGTTCACCCCGGCACTTATAGCCCTTGCGATGGCGGTGTAATATATATCGCAGGATAATTCCCACCTCCTTTTCTAAAAAAAGTACAAAACTAAATTAAAAAGTGGGTTTTTTCTGAAGAACTCCGATGAACATTTGTTAGAGGGTAAAATGACGCTGCGGGGGAGGGGGATAGAATCTCTCCCCGGCACCTAAAACCCTCGCGATGACGCTCTCCCTCCTTTTCAAAAAAAAAATCCGAAACTAAATTAAAGTGGGTTTTCTCTGAAGAATTCTGATGAAGGTTTAAGGTTGAAGGTTTTCTGTTAGAAGGTAAAATGGCGCTAGGCGGGGGAAGGATAGAAGTTCGCCCCGGCACTTATAGCCCTTGCGATGGCGGTGTAATATATACCGCAGGATAATTCCCACCTCCTTTTCGAAAAAAAGTCCAAAACTAAATTAAAAAGTGGGTTTTTCTGAAGAATTCCGATGAACATTTGTTAGAGGGTAAAATGGCGCTGCGGGGGGGGGATAGAATCTCACCCCGGCACCTACAATCCTCGCGATGGCGCTCTTCCTCCTTTTCAAAAAAAAATCCGAAACTAAATTAAAGTGGGTTTTTTTCTGAAGAATTCCGATGAACATTCGTTAGAAGGTAAAATGGCGCTAGACGGGGGGGGGGGATAGAAGTTCGCCCCGGCACTTACAGCCCTTGCGATGGCGGTGTATTATATATCGCACGATAATTCCCACCTCTTTTTCGAAAAAAAGTTCAAAACTAAATAAAAAGTGGGTTTTTTCTGAAGAATTCTGATGCACATTTGTTGTAGGGTAAAATGGTGGTAGGGGTGGGGATAGAACCTCGCCCCCGACACCTTCAGTCCTCGCGAAACGGCACTTATCGTTAGTCAGAAGTAGCTTGGCAGTGAACCTGTCAAGGGCGCTTTTTGAAGGTGTTTTTATTTTGAGGCTGTCTTGAATCGACCAGCGGTGTGCTGCTTAACACTCGTCACTCGCTGGCTGTGCACCACTCGCGAGCCGACAACGAGACATTAAACAATGCCACGCGTTTTTCTCGAAAACGGTTAGAAATAGGTAAAAATTACTTATTATTAAAATTGTAGAGTAGAACGGAGGTCGTCTGGTGGTTACCTCGAGCGACCTTGAAACGCATTGGTTTTGGAGTTATAGATAGTCCGCGAAAAATAAAACATTTTTAACAGTTTAAAAGAGCTCATGATTAAAAACAAAAGCCTTACGTGTGGCCGAACAGCTGATCCCGCTGCCGGAAAGTCAACAGGCTAACTGCGATCTCTTCCGGAAACTCCGGAATAAAAATCGCGTCAAACTCGCAAACGGCGATTCGCCTTGATAAAAAGCGGCTCGCGTGATAATGGGTAAGCGAGTCGCGCGCGCGCGTATTCGAACTTTCCGAAGCACCAGACAAATAAATAGTGTAAATTTACTAACACGGATCGATTGTATTATTCGCGATAACGTGCCCGTAGAAAATTTAATAAAACACGCCCGAAAGCCGTAATTTAACCGTCGCGAGTTTCTGGCCAACTTTCTATAGCGCCGGTTATTGCAGGTGAAGTCGCGTTAAAGTGACCACGAGACCTAACGGTCTACGCGAGACCGAAACTCCTCGAAACTTAACAAAACCAATCGGCCGCGATCACATTTTAAGGGTCGCTTTGCGTGTTCCACGTATTATAAAAGCCCACCGTTCACAAATTGGTTTTCGAATAACAAAAATCAGTTTAAATTGGCGCCGGATGACGCAATAATCGTTCGATTTAAAAGCGACGACCTCCCGCACAAAACGTAACAAAACTCGAACAACGGTTAGCGCGCACGTAGTTATCAATAGTGGGTAACGAGAAACCGATTAACCGGTTTTAAACTGGCGACGTAATTAATTCGATTCTCATCGTACCGAAGTTTAAAATTGCGTGTTGCGCGTATCGATTTTTCGGGAATTGAACGTGAGTCGGTGGAAACAAAATGCAACTTATCGACTACATAGTTAGTGCCCGTTTTACGTTAATTCCGCATAAAAAACTTATTTTATTTCAAGTTGCGCCGGGAATATTTTAACTACCGACGTAGATAAGACAAAAATGTTGATTACGTTTAAAACTTTAAGAATTGAGTTTCTTGTAGTTGCGAGCGCGGAAAAGTTCCCGTAAAGTGGTTAACTGCGGGAGGGAAGTTGCACCGGTTTTTCGATTAGCGACGGCCGTTTTACGTATTAAAAAATAATTTAAGACAGCTTTACGCATTTAATGCGACGTTAAACGAAAACGTTTTGTGCTCTCGCAATCGATTGCGACCGGTTTGGTCGTCGTCGTCGTCGCGAATCGGCGACGAAGGACCAAAATGCCGGTCCGTTTCGATAAAAATTGTATTAATGCGGTTAGCGATTCGCAACCTCTTTATGTCTTCGAGCACATTCGAAAAGGTCGGCGGGCGGCAACCCAATCTAACCTTAAATTGAATTTATTCTCTGAAATTGGCGTTGTACTATCTGTCTACAACGTAACGTCCCACGCGCTCTTTCATAATTTGTTCGGGCGTTTCGATTGCGGTGTGAATATGTACCTAAATAAATGTGAGTCACGGGCAATAGGGGTTGGCGACCCCAAGCCGCAAGCATCCAACAACTTTCGAAACAATAAATGCAGACGTTTCAAAAATACGAACCGACTCCCGAACGAAAACTTCAAATTAGGACGCCGAGGCCGCGGTCGAAACTTGTACGAAAAAGCTGTTCGGCCGCACGGAGCCCGCCCGCAGAGCCGAAACGGCCGGCGGTTTTAGTTCCAAGCCCTTGGAAGAGGGGCCGCGGCCTCGCCAGTTTCGGTTTTCGAAACATTCGCAAGGTTGTTCGGATAAGTTCGGACACCTATATCGCGAATTAATCTCTTATTTGCGTTAAGAGTAACTTGTAACTTGTTATTCCGGGGGGGGGGATGTTCTGGAAAACGTCAATCGTTCGAAAAACAGATTTTTCAGTTCAGAATTGTCGCACCTTAAAGATTTTTTTTTTACGTCCAATACAGTTCGACGCGTGTCCTCCCCCCCGGCGGGTTGCCGCCCCGCAAACGTCAAGACGATGTTGTTTGTGCTCGAACTGTTCGCCGGTCCACAGTTGGACGGCGTCGAAACGAAAAAAAAGCGCAAATTTTCCACCAACAAGCACGTTCGAACAGTCGATTTCGAGCAAGGTCAGTTGCTTGGCCACCGCGAAGTCCGGACCTTACCGCCCTTGGATTTTTTTTTCTTTGACGTGTTGGCGCGGACGTTGAAAGAGACGGAACTGCGTTAGATGTCAAAAAAACAAAAACAAACAACAAACCTTTCGTATATAATTTGTACAGACGGCCAAAAAAAAAGTATCGCGTGCGCCCGAGGCGAAAATCAACAAAACAAACCTAAAATTACGACGTTTGAACATTTGCCTTGCGGTAGTTTTAAAAATATCCAATCGTTAAAATAAACCCGAACTCGACGAGGAAACCGGTCACTTCAACTATTCCTCTACAAGGATCTCGTTAACTAACAAATGAAAAGATTGCAAGGGATCCCCGCCGCGCGCATTACTTTTTTGGTCGACTGCACAACATACGTTTTACTATTTCGACCGGCAACGTCACCAAATCGCTCCGAGGATTCCTTAAAAAGATAGTCCTCCCCCCCCCGCGCCTTTTCCGCGTCGATCAAGCTGACCGAATGAAACTACAGTAAAACTCGCTTATAACGAGATCGTCGGGACCGCCACCGTTTTTTTTTGTTATAAGCGACGCTCGTTGCGTAGCCGGGAATGAAATTTAAAACAAAACAAAAACGGCACGCGAGTTGCAAATGTGAGCGCGTAAAATGCTCGCAATATCCGGGATCTCGTCGAACCCGCGCTCGTTATAACCGCGTTTGACCGCATTTTGTTGTTAATTTCTAAATGTTTTGTTTCGCAGCCATCTTTTCAATTTAACCATTAAACGAAACGCGACCGTCCGCCGGTTACGACGTCTTGATTTCGAGGAGTCGGCTCTTCGGTTAATGCGCGACGGAAACGTTGCAAAATAATAACGTTATTAAGCGGGCGGCGAGCGTCGGCTTCCCTTAAACACTGCGAAATGCAACATAAAAGTCGAGGAACTTCTTAACTATAATTTTTGCGGCTTTAGTCGTTACTTTTAGCGATTGGAAGTCGAGGAGAAGTTTCCCTTAAGTGGATTGATTCGATTTTTAAATTTTCCAAATTGTCCCCGTCGCGCTTCCCACAGAAAGCGATCGTATCGGCTAAAAACAATATTGTTGCAGTTATTCGTTTGTTTTTATCCTGAGCAACCATAAACGTGATCGAAACGTTCTCGCGATATAAATAATGTACTCGAAATTCGCATTAGTTTGCGGCCGCGAAGGTTTGTTGCGTTCTCTACGTTCGCGATGTGCTATTCAATAATTTTTACAAGTGCGCAATTCCTTATTTCGGCCGTTTATACCGATGTTATTGCGCGGTGAAGAGCCAAGTCTACAAGTTTATGAGCGACGAATATCGTTATTTTCCGATAGAAATGGAACTGCCGCTTTGTTTAACAATACGCGAAAAAATCGCTAGGATTTGGCGCGTCCTCGCTCGCGGAAATTTTACCGGTCGCCCGATTAAAAAGGTGGTGGGCTTTTAAAATTCATGAAACGGCGCGTCGTTCTAAATTCATATTGTTTCAGGGGAAAATTTACCACATACGCAATTTTGTAATTAATGGCACTAGAGAGCCCCCCTCACCCATTAATTCCTGACAGAAGGTACACGATGGAACTGCAAACTATGTACAACGGTTACGAAAAACAAGCGCGCAACGTATTTATGAGGAAATATCTACCCCCTATAAATTACAATTGATGAAACTACTTACTTATACGAAGGTGTCGATGTTGAAACACGTAAATGTTGTGGTTATAATTTTGGTGTTCACTGTTTATTCGTCACTGCGCATCGCGATTACACAGGCGTCTGTTCCGCACGGTAAGTAGTGCCACGTGTTTTAACAATTAACAGGCGTTCTTTACGTATTTAATACTTAAAAAAGTACTTTGTCGTAATGTTTCGACAAGCTCTCGAGATAAGCTATAAGAATATGCAATTAAACGTAGAGGGCTTTATTTAAAATATTGAAGGTGACCTTGACGACGCTGTTCAAGGTCACACCAATACGACTATCCCATGCGCCCAATCGAAACTTTGCAACTTTTGCCCGCAACGTGTTTCTCTCAATTGTCACGTTTACGAAACAATTGGGCGGTCTGGAACGCCCGGTATATAATTTTGAATTTCGATTTCGTTCAAAACGAAATGAAATTTTAATTTCTCGTCAATCTGACCGCGGTTTAACGAGGTTACGTTGCATTTACAATAGAAATCTTATGTAAAATAACATGTTCGAAAAGTATATTTACGAAACGCCCTGTACGTTTCGCCGACCTACGTTAAAGCGTAATTCGTCAAATTGTTTTACAACATTTTGAGCGCCCCCCCCCCCGCGCCCACGGTTTAAATTAAAAATTCCTAGGTATTTTATCAACAAAATATTGAATTTCCTTTACGTCTAAATAAAATTAAATTCAACACGCGTAAAGGATTAAGCGTTGCCGCGAAAACAACCGACTTGTTTTTTTTTCAAAAGCGAGCGACAAGACAGTTAAATATGAAAGCTCGCGTCACTTCCGAGTATCGACGTTTTTCGTACAGGGCGATTCGCAAGTTCTCGCATACGTAAGTGGAGGTGCCGACAGTTGTAGCGCCATTTTGTTTTTAAAGCGCGGATTAAATTAATTTGCGCCGCTCCCGCGAATTTAGCCGCGGAACGTGGATCATACTCCGAGTTCCCGCGAAAAACCCGCGAAATCGCCCGTCGAATCACGCAACGCCGCGGATAAATCCGCGGAAGCGTTAAAATAATCCGCGGTCGCGTTCAAATCAAAGCGCGGACATTTTTTGGATCGTTTCGCGCAAAAAATGTTTCACGAACGTACATTTTAAACGGGAATATAATGGGGGCGTCGACATTGAAAAATAAATCAACTTGAAAATATATATAAAAAAAAAACGCTTCAAGACAAAAATGAACGCATCTATCGGAAATCGATAAATCAAAAGAAAACGTGTTCTTACGACCTCCTCGTGTTTATTATTAGAAATCGCCCCCGTATAATTCACCTTTGTATAACTTCATTAATCCGAATTATTCAGAAATTCTAACTGACCTTTCGCCTCGACTTGTTCGCATTAACGAGATTGCGCCGGTATTTCGAATCGTAACGCGAAAACTACGTTTTTATTCAAAATTTTGTAATTTTTTTGGGTTTAAAATTACAAAAAAATATATATATATATATGGAAAACTTACTTTTCGCGTGCCGCGATCGAAAAACAAAACAGACATAACGGCTTACCTGCAACAACAAAAAAATGTTTATCATTCAAAAATGGGGGGGGGGGATGGACTTAGGTAATTGAAACGTCACTACACGTATTTTGTTCGTACTCGCCGCGATTAACGTAAAAATCGATCGTTCACGCGATCACCTGGTTTTACACGTGCAACAACACCTTTTTTTTTTTCGTGGGTGCCGCGGGCCGATAAAAACGCTCGTAACGTCGGAACAAAGATAAACCCGTTCGCGTTTCTTTTACTTGCCGCGGCGGCGATATCGCGACAAAAACGACTAATAAACATGCAAATGCGCTTTATTATAGGGAATTTTTGACGATTTAGTGCGTTTCCTGTAATGTTTCAGGATTTGCGCGCACCGCATATTTCGGATTACGAATGTTGCGATCCGTTCGTAAAACCGCCAACTTTCGTCGTTTGTTACTTGAGAAGCGAATTTTTTTGGGGGGGCGATCACGCCGTTTTTCAAAATTCGTCGTAATGTCAATATGAAGATCCGAGTGCGCGCAAGCGTCAAATATTCTTAAGAGTATTTTTATAAGAATTAAAAAAAATTTATCGCTTTTTCCCGATTATCTCGAAAACTGCATGTTCTATCGAAAATTAGAAAGATAGACGTTTGATGGGGAACTGTATTATGATTCTAAAACATATTTCGCATTAACGATTCGATAATTAATAACGGAGACATCTCGCATTCAGTTTAGAATCTTTGGTTTGTCGCCCATTTTGAAACGGTTCGATCGATTTGGCTAGTTAACGACCTATACTGTCCGAATTTCAGCCTCCTATGATCAAAATTGCGACCGGAATCGTATCTAAAATATTCGGATTATATATACAGGGTGTTTCAGAATAACTATTGCTGCTTCTCGGATGTGCCGAAAAGTATATAATTAAACAGTTTTTTGTAATAAAGTAATGTCCGGAATTTTGAGCAAGCACAAAACAAGCACTTTCGAACATTTCTTATTCGAAATCGCGCGTCCGGCAGCCTGTCGTTGGTTAATATAGCAACCGCGAACGCTTGAAGTTCGACGCAACAACGCAAAATAGCATCGCGTGAAGTAAAACTAGTGCGGCTTTGTACTTTCTCCGACCAACAACAAAAAGGCTAAATTCGTCATTTCAAAGGGCCGCCATTTTCGTTATTAATCATTGAATTGCTAATAAGAAATATGTTTCAGAAACGTCGTAAAATGCCCTGTCGAACATCTCTCTTTATAATTTTTCGATTAAACGCGCCGTTTTCGATCAAATCGTAAAGGTGCGATTTCTAATTTTTCGAAAACGATCGTGCCCGACGACTTGGTTCAATTGTCAATTTATTTCCTCGTAGAGACGGCGTCTTCGCGTCGTTCTAATTTTTTTTTCTCACTTACTTTCATCAAAGACGTCGCAAATCTTCGACGACAACAACGGACGCTGACCTTACAACAAAATAATAAAAAAAGGGGGGAGAAAAAAAAACGAATAGCTCTCCCGGAATAAATTTCAAAATTTAATTTAGACATTTTCGGCTCGAGAATAATAATAATCCAACACAAGTTGGCGCGACAGCTGTCATTTCCCTAATATTGAATTTAAATTATTGCCCCAATTTTTCTGAAGTGTTTTAGAATTTATTAACTTATTTTTCGAGTTTTCTCAATCCCTTTATTGCCGTCTTATATTTAAATGTAAATTTTGAGGACCCGAATCGATCAGCGCACAATTACTTTTCAGGAAAAATATTAGACCATTAAAAACGAAACTTTTATTGTCTTGATGTCGGGATGGAGAGGGGGGGGGGGTGGAGTTCGGTTCCCGAATTTGCAATTTTATCGTTTGATGTTCGAGTCTCGTTTATTTAGTTGCGCGTGGCGGGCGGCGACGTCCTGAAGAAAATGCGTTTTGGACGCGAGCTGAATGAAATGACGTTGTTGCATCCTATTGTGCTTTAAATGAACCACGAGCTCCTTTCTCTTCGGGAATTTATAAAGGATCGAGCGGCACGTCACAAATCTGATATTCTTTCAACGCGGACCGACTGTTCGGAACAGGTTTCAATCTGCCGTCTCTTCTTAGTTAGCACTACGAATAAAGATAACCTCTGAGTACCACACGATTTTTTGCGAACGCGTATAATTCATTCATAAGACGATCACACGCGAACGTCTCAAGATCGATTTGGACTGATGAACTCTTCGTGCGAGGTCGACCTAACAACCTCACCAATTGCCTGTCGCCGGTCATTAAACCGTAACCAAAATTATAATAATATTTAATAATAATTTGTCGGGTCGTCTGCGTGCGATATGTTGTCGCTCGTCACGCAACAATCGACAGACGAGCGAATAAACACGCGCTAGAGCACTAAAACCGATTAGTTAATTTAATTGAGAAATTAAGAACTCGCCGTTAAAATCGCGAGAAAGTCTTTTATCAAAGAAAATGAAATGTAGCGCCGCACAGGGTCGCGCTTAAAACAATTTGGAATCGCGCGCGCGTCGGCGTCGTCCGATTTTCGTGCGATCGGTAATTTTTATCGAAAATCAAAAAAGAAAATCAAAATCAATAAACGCGTAATTAAATAAAAGCCAGATAATTGAAATAAAATGGTCGATAGATCAAACGCCCAAATTAAAATCGAAATCGCGCAGTTAAAAAATCTAATTAAAACGAAACTGCAAAATTAAATTAAAAACGGTGTTTCGATATAAAACGGCGCGATCGTACGCCGAATTAAACCATTAAACCCACGAAATTTCGGGAATTAAAACTCTTAATTAAAATTAATCGTTAATTTAATTGAATTCCGTTAATTAAGCCAAGAATTAACTGTCAAATCGGCCGCCGAATTGTACGGGCGCGGTGGCGAGTCAAAAGGCGGGGAGGGGGCGAGGCGCCGCCCCTCTACTCACCGCGATCGCCGGACCTCGCCTCAATAGACTCGTGCCTGTCGGGTTTTATCAAACACAAAACACAGTTCGATTCGCGCGACAGGCATGGCAATTAATTGATGGACAAATGAATCGATGAAGAATTTTTGTGATAAAGGTCGATAAACAATCAATAAACGCGTAGTTGAATAAAAGCCAGACAATTGAAATAAAATGGTTCGATTGATTAAACGACCAATTAAAATCGAAATCGCGCAATTAAAAAATCGAATTAAAACGAAACTGCAAAATCTAAATTAAAAACGGCGTTTCGAAATAAAACGGCGGGATCGTACGCCGAATTAAACCATTAAACTTACGAAATTCCGGGAATTAAAACTCTCAATTAAAATTAATCGAACTAATTAAAACGTTAATTTAATTAAATTTCGGGAATTAAGTCGCGAATTAACTGTCAAATCGGCCGCCGAATTGTACGGGCGCGGCGGCGAGTCAAAAGGCGGGTAGGAGGCGAGGCGCCGCCCCTCTACTCACCGCGATCGCCGGACCTCGCCCCAATAGACTCGTGTCTGTTGGGTTTTATCAAACACAAAACACAATTCGATTCACGCGACAGGCATGGCAATTAATTGATATAGAAATGAATCGATGAAGAATTTTCTGATAAAGGTCGTATTTGATGGATTGTAACCCGGCCAACTCGTCTTGTGTAATAACTTCTTGCGGACGCGAGTGCGGTTGAAATTTCGATCCGTCGAAATTTCGGTAGCGTTAAATTGTTCTCCAAAATGGCACGAGCACGTCCGCGTTGCTCGCGAAAACCGCTCGGCGATCGGTCGAACGCTTCGAACGCAACCGTCTACGTCGCTAACCGTCGAATTGTTGTCGAATCTCCGTAAAATTCTCCATGAAAAAACTCTCTACGTGTTTTTTCGATCAAACACGCGTTTCTTGCGAAAATTAAAAAAAAAGAAAACGTGTTTTGCGAGCGTACGACTTGAGAGCGTACTTTTTGTTGATTGCGGTTCAAATTTCTGATCTGCGTCGCTCGCGGTGACCGTTCAAAAATTTCGAACGCGACCATCTCCGTCACTAACCGTCGAATTGTTAATATCGAACGTGTTCTAGAATCTCCACGACATTCTCTACCGAATACTTCTTCGCGTGTTTTTCGGTAAAATTCGCCGTTACGCGAGAATTAAAAAAAAAAGTGTTTCGGAAGCGCACGGCCGTTGAAAATTCGTTGCCACAACGTTCCATGCGCGATCGGACGCAACAACATGCTCCAGAGGAACAACGACAAACGAAGACGTTATCGAATCGCGATTCAATATTAAAAGCTCGCGACGTAGGTTGCTGGAAAATTCCGAAAACTTGAGATTCTTCGATTTCCCTTTTAATCGAAAAACCCCTCTTAATTATCGATGCGAAACACGACACGCGATAGGAAATCGAGCCAAGAGGTCGAGGTCCCGGATTCGTTCGCATTTCGTTGAGCATCGAAAAAAAAATTTGCGCACCTTCATCGAGGTCGACAAAAATCGAATTTCGCGTCCCGACGATTCCTTAGGCCGCGAGAAACCCGTTGCCTAATAATATTTATAGAAGAAAACGTCCATCGGCGACTCGACTCGACTCGATAAATGTGCAGAATAAGGAGCGTCGCCGGACAATCTCCGAAGAAACCGAAGCAACAATACACGCGCGTCCCCTCCGGGTGAATCGTCCAGGATATGTTCGTTGTACTATCGTCGTGATTGCGAGGCATTCGTCAAACCCCCCCTACAAAACAACCTGCCTTTAATAAAATATTTCGATAGAGGCCGTTTTTTCCTCTCCCCGAACTTAAATGGCAAATTCCGATGACATCTGCATGTTCTCGGCGGCGCAGCGCTCGGGGCGAGTACGTTCATAAAACCTGAGCCGTCTTTGTAGCGCGCTGCCGTTTCAATAAACAAGAGAATGTTGCGTTAGGTTTAGATAACCACGTGAATCTCCCGAAACACACAACGCCGCCGGCGCGTTCGCGTTGCCGGAAAAAATTGACTGTCGTTGGTTTAGTTGTTGCAACGCAACGTGCGTTTTATTATAATATTTATATCATATCGTCGAAAGGGGCGACCACGCATTTTCAACTGCAGCCCCCCCCATCGCGCGTAACGAAGTGCCCGTGTTGTAACGCGTTTGACTTTGACGCGATTAGGGATTTTACTGGACGTTTAAAAAAATCTCGTATGATGTGCGTATGGCTCGCGGCCACGTCGCCTTTAATTAAGCAAATTGGCGGCCCTAAAATACGACGTTTGCAAAATCGAAAATCGGAAAATTAACATATGAAAACTAGTTTAAATAGGTCGTCGAAACGGAAAGCCATCGAAATATTAGTACGCGACGAATTGGTCTTACGAACCGGATCGTCTGTAAATTTAAGCGACGAGACATGAAACAACAAATAAGCGAAAGGCGCGGCCTCATTTAATAAAGTAAACGTTCGACGTCGCGTTTGACGTGTTAAAAAAAAATGGCGAAGCGACCGACCACCGATCAATCGACATATTCGCTTATTGGCCAATTTACGTGGAATCCAATGCAATTTACATCGACGACAATGTAAATAATGTCGACGCATTTCGAAACGCAAGTAATTAATTGATGGTAGGTGCATAGAAACGTTCAGTAAATTCGTTGATTGTTTGCGAAATTACATAAAATTTGATAAACAAGCAACCGAATAACCAACGCCATCTTACCGCCGTCATTTTATGCGTTTTTTGTCCCTTAAAAAGATTCGGGCGTCGAAAATTTTTAAAATGGAAATTGTATAACAAACGTTAACACGTTAACCTATTCGTGTGTTGGACTTCACATTTCCCGTTACCATTTTATTAACGTTAACAATGTATGATCGATACGAGCAACGTCCGAGCACTAGTCTAAACTTGCCTCATCTACACTAACCTAAAACTACCTCGTCTTCACTAATTTAAGCCGAGCTCGATTTTCCAATTTTTCTGATACCCTTATCGTCGATACGTTTTCGCGTCGAAACGTCCAATTCCGTAAAAATGGCAACAACGCGAAACCGTAAACGCCCCTGTAGATACGTCGAGAACCTACAATCCGATTAAGAATTACTACGCGTGCACTTTTTAAGTCGGGAAACGAATTGTCCGGCGGCGAAACGTCCGCATCCCGTACATCCGTGGACAAGTTCGGCGAAAAACCATCGAGAAGGATTTCACCGGTCGCTGCAGCCGCGCTTCCCCGAGGCCATTTAAAAGGCAAAACATCCGCGGGAATCCCTCCCGCGCCTCAAAAGTGGGACGCGGGGGAGGGGGATTCGAGTCGAGACGTAGCCAACCCTCGCGGGACCATCCCGGGGCGAATTTTTTAATTTTTCGACGGGACCCTATTAAAGTAAATTGCGGCAATTCTGGACTTGATTGTGGAAAAAGCGAAAAATCGGGGCCTGGAGGCCCCCCCATTTATTCGATCCATCTGTTTGACGTTTTAATCTATTTTCTTAAATTGGTTTTTATAACGACGACAATTAGGTAATGGACTTAATGGACACGGTCATTTGCCAAACATGTTGCCGAATGTATCTTTCTATTTTTTTTTAGACTCCGTTAACGGTCTCCCACAACGCACTGTGGAGTCGGTGCGCCATTTTGAAATCGTCCGGCGTTTACAAAGAACTCAACGGGTGAAAAACAATAACAAGAAAAACCGCCCGGGCGCTGCCGGTTGATCGAAAGGACGGATAATCGGGAGTTTACTGTACCTTCGCTTTTTAGTGCCGTTACTTCAAAAATAAAAATAAAAATATTATTATTAAAAGTTATCTCTAGCAATCGATTTTGGGACCAATCGTGTTAACCCCCCCCCCCCTTCTGCCGTTTTGGGGGTAAACGAACGGGCCAACAACATCGATCGCTCGTTGTATCTCAGTATAAAAATCACCACTCCCGCCCCCCCTCCTTCTTTTACTTGAAAAACGAGGGCCACGTTAGCGAGTTGGTGCGTCATTTAGAAAACACCCGGTATATTAAGTATTTTCTACTTATTTTTATTACTGAATTTCAAACTTCTTCAGCATTAATTACTTATAATAAAACCCCCTAAGCCGCTTAATGTGGTATCATGACAAGTGACTGTGCGTCTTAACGATAATTTGCTTAAAAATTAAAATGTCTCCTAAAAAAAAAAACGTCGGGTTAAGGCGAAACCGACTATACAAGGGTGTCACGACGAGTTTTGGTTAGTGAGAAGAATATAGGAAAGCAATAACTAAGAGTTGCGACTTGAAATTTTGGAAATAATTGTAATTGGTTACGTCCTTTCGATTTAAAATAATTTTAAACTTCCTCTTCTTCCGGTCGCGCCGGAAATGGATGCCAACTTCCTTATTTTAAATGGAACGCCCTAATTTTCGTTATTGATTCGTATTCCCGAGGTAATTATACGACTTTTTGTTCTAATAAGCGTCCCCTCTAAAATCAGCCCTTTCGGAATTATTTTACGTTTTGTAAAAAAAAAATGACAGCTGCAGGCCCTTATGCACACATTTTACTTAACTTAAATTTTTAAGACGTGCGTTCGAAATTAAGGGCAATGCGTCGTGGTTTTCGAATTATTTTGATAAATGCATTAACCACCACGAAATTTTATTTTGTAGAATCGATTAGGGTACCGGGGCCGTAAATAAATAAAAATTAAAAAATAATCTGAAACGTCGAAATCGATAACGGGGCGTTTTGGAATAACGTGGTAATAAACCCCCCCGCTTATTTTTTGCTGATCTTTCCGTCCCCCCCATCCCAGCAATATCGTCATGTTTTTCGGAAACACGCTGATTTTCATTTATAAATAATTAATTTTATTTGGATAACAAAGTAACCTTGCGTTTCTAAAAAAAAATTAAATAAAATCGCGGACTGCGTGTCGTCTTGCAAGGAATAATACGATAACGATAAGACGACTGCGATTAGTAATAATCGCGGTCGAATTGAATATTTCAGTGGGCTTATCAAAACTTATCGTTCGGCACATATGTTGTTTACGTGCAATAAAATTTAACGATTTATCTTTTGCAGATACCAATGGATCGCGAGTTCACAAAATTGATAACAAATTACATGTGTGGTGTTTTATGTCCTTTAATTTCAAAAAAAAAATCAGGAATTTAGCGAAATTATCTCCAACGATGGACATTTTAATATTTAATTCGACGATTAATTCTAATATCTATTTTCGAAAAAAAACTTTGAATTTTGTAGCGCGACATAACGGCACCGAGTAACCAAAAACTAAAAAATCCAAAAAATGCCCCCCCGAACGTCGGTTGTTAAAACTTGTAAATAATAAGAAAATTATCGTACCTTCATCGCGAGCAGCTGCGAAGCCCCGGCTGCACGACCAACGCCCGGCGCCGAAGAAAAACGCCCGGAAAGTCCTTTCGGGAACGCCTCGTGCATTTTTTTGATCCTGGGGGGGGGGCACAAGCGCGACTTTCACAAACACCGACGCGGAAGAAAGCCCTTTTGGGAACGTCTCGGTACCTGCAATTTTTGAACCGGCACTCCGCGCACGAATTAGATTTACATGTTCACTAATCGTTCGATATTTTAATACTGGCCCCCCCTCGACGACTATCTGTAAAATTTACAGCAGGTGACCGCACGCGCGTGTGACGTCGTCGCGCTTATCATCCGCAAGGCGAGCGAGCCCGATATCTATGTGGAGGTGGAGCGACGTCGACGTTGCACACGTGCATGTGTTTTATCAGACAAAAACAAGGCCGTTTTCAATATTATTATTAGAAAAACGGCAACTTCGTAATTTTAATCAACAATAACACAATAATGAAATCGTAATTTGGATACGATTCCAATGCGAAATTTTCGTCGAGCAATAAATATAACAAATTAGATTTTGAGTAAAAAAATGTTCAAAAATTTGTAAAATTTTAATTTTTTAATTTTGTAAAATTTTATAAAAATTGTAAAAAAATTTAATGTTGTTATACTACATTATTTTGAAATCAGAAACACTCTCGGCTGACGTAGTACTCGACTATTTCTAGTATTATTTAAACAGCTTACTATTAAAACGAAATACGTGGGGGCAGCAAATGTTATGACAGAGGTTACAGAAAATGTGCAAAAAATCACCCGGGAACGTATAAAAGTTTATATACGTAAATGTTTATACTACGTTGAAATATCCCCCCCCCCGGCCGTAAATTAAAGAGTAAAAATCATTTTTTTTAAATATGATGTCCGGAAAGTGTCCAAAAATTGCGAATAAACGCAACAAACGTGGGGCGTTTCCAAAATGGCGCACCAACTCCACAATTACGTTGAGGGGGGAGAGGAGCGTTAACCAAGTTCAAAAATAATTTTTATACATAGCGATTCGTAAAAAAAAATCGCAATCTGGCAGCGTGTCTCGTAAATACATCGAAAAGGTCAAAAGGTTCTTTCGCTCGCCGAATTCGTATACAAACACAACGTGCAGGACCCGCACGAGGACGAGCTTGGTCGGTCAAAATCGCGCGACGGTAGCTTGTCGAAAAAAAATCGGTTAGGTTAGGTTAGATTGGGTTCGTGGTCGCTTCGAGCACGAACTTCGGTGGGGGGGGGCTGGGCGTGGGTCGATGTTTTCGCGCGTGCAGTCATACAACTGCTCGGACTCGTGTCTTTCGGTACTCGCTTAAACCGACTTTAAACTTTCGGATGACGATGTGGGGGACGCGCCGGAGCGGGCAGTTTTTTATTGTAAGCGATGGGAAGCGGATGGGCGGGGCGAAGAACTACGTGGGGGGGGTTAAGGTTTCGGTCGCGAAATATTTTTGAGGTTATGATCAAAGTAGATTGTAACGAGGGCGACCGCTAGTGAGAAAGTTTCAATGGATACGCGGTCGAGAGTGTCGAGGGTTCCACCCCATGAGACGAGCTGGAAGTTCTCTGGTGTCTCTAAAAGTTTTTCGGCGCTCCAAAAAAAAACCTAACGCCTCGTGCAAACTCGCGCTAAACGTGCGGGAGGGGGAAGGGGCGTGCGATTACAAACGTTGAACAAGTCAAACGTGTTGAAAACGGGAGATAGGAGATAGAACCCCTTCAAATGTACGTTTTAGAATCGTTTTTATTTAATATCTCCCGAACCTTTCCAGTTAAAATGACGAAAATCGGCACATTTACTATTGTTTTAATGCTAATTAAATTAAAATTATCAAACGTTCAATATTCAATTCGGGACGGGGAGGGGGGTCAAACTGCACAACGATTGGATAAATATCGCCCGATTTTTTTTGTAAGTCAGTTTTTTTTTGACTGTTGACAGGAAATTATGAAACTCCAAAGTTTTCTACTAAGAAAATGTGCTCTTATCGAATTTCGAGTAACGTCGTGAATGTGCTCGTGCTGTGGTGCAGTGAAAACGATTTTTATTAATTTTAAAAATTATCAAACTGTGACACTGGCAGTATTTTGCTTATCTTGTTTTGTTTTGTTTTTTTAACCGGCATTATTTCCTCGTCAACGTTCCCTTCCGAATTTTTGTTGTAAATTGTAAGGGTACGTTAAAATTAATTCGAATTTATTTTGTTTTTGTTTTTGTTTTCACGGTTATTATTTTCTGTCCTTTTATAAACAGTTAAAAGTTTAATGGTGTTTAAGTTTATTTATTTATTTTTCTAAAGAAAATCGCGTTTTTGTCGAAATTATTGTTTTTCGATTAACGTAATTTACTCGAAAACGGCGCGTCCTATCGAAATTTGATAAGAGCGCATTTGTTTAGTGGAAAACTTTGAAGTTTCATAATTTCTTGTCAGAAGTTCGAAAAAATTTACGTAAAAAAAATTAGGGCGATATTTATTCGCTGCCTGTGCAGTTCGACACATTTCCAAATCTAATATTAAGCATTTTGATAATTTTAATTTAATTAGCAATTTTCTACCAAAAAATATTAAATAAAAACCATTTTAAAACCCACGTTTAGGGGGCATTTTAGAAAAAAAAACAACATATGGAGGTTTTCGTCGTGGTTTATTAACTTGCTCTACGTGCCTTCGAGCTTTGACCACCTGTTTTAGGAACACCTTGTATGCGGACGTGCAGTGACCGGCGTGAAGTTTCAAAACGTTTTTATTCGAAATTTCTCCGAAAATTTTATTCTTCGCAAAAATTCCGAATTCGAAATGCACGCGTCGAAATTTAAATATAACCTTTCGTATACGAGGGACGTTCGAAAATGTGAATTCGCCCAAGAGTAAAGTGCGATTATTTTTGAAAATACACAAAAAGTTATTTGAAAAGTTATTTAGAATTGTACGAAGACGTCGAATATAGGTCATAGTCGCTTTTGGTCCACCCCCTTCCGCCCTCGTGTACGAAAAATTACATTCAAATTTCTAGAATTTGAAACTACGCAGAGACGTTTGCAGAGAATAAAATTTTTTGAGAAATTTCAAAGTCGAAAGGCCAAAAGTCTCTCGACGGAAACTTTCTTTTTCGATTTTTTGCCGCCAATTCGGTAGTTTCGACCGCCGCGCGACGCTTCGGATTAAAAGAAGAGTTATTTCGGGGGGGAAAAAAACCTCTTGTTTACATATTTAAAAAGAAATTAACGGTAGCGAACACCTGCGGAGAGGGGCCTCGAGCGAACCCCGCGGCGAGAGGCGTATTAAAATAATTTGTCCCTCGTCGATTAAATAAAGATAACAATATTGTCCGACGTCGCCGACGTAGATTAATGGCGGGCTTAAAAACGAATCCGCGTCATTTTCCGCGTTTAGTTGCCGGTCGCCAGTTTGCATGGGTTACGGATCTGCGTTCGTCGTTTGTTTGTAACTAAGTGAAAAAAGTCAAATTTCTGAAATCGTACATTATTAAATTTTTTATTAAAAGAAACTTGCGCAATAAAATATACAGAGAACACAGCTTGATAAACAAGAACATAAGGGTTCGCAGCGATGTTGATCAATACAACACGTATATATCTATATATATATAACTCGACGATTTTTAGTAGCGAGATTACATCCCCGAAGCTACAACCTTATAATAAGTCTGGTCTCCAAGGTTATTTTATATGAAACACATACAAACTTTTTGTTTGCTCTTCTCCCTGTTTATCGAGAGTACCTGGGCGTTTCGCGGATCCTCGTATTTGCGCGGGGGCATCCGCGCGACCTCCGAGCCAATTAAAAGTTTTTTTCGGAGGCATTCGCGACGCGAAAGAAATTATTATTTATCAAATTAGTCGATAAGGGCGAATTGTTAAAAAAATTTCGCGATTCGAGCAGTGCAACATAATAAACTCGTCGACAGGTGTTTTTCGGGCGCTTTCGCCGCCCGAAAACGGCACAACGAGAACGCCGCCGGCGCTCCCCCAACCCCGTCGATCGCCTATCGTCCTTTGAGGCGGTTTCGAGAAAGTGAAGGGTCAAAAGCGCCGAGCTTTTGACTTGTCCACTATTACGTAACCTTTCGCTTTCGCCCGCGCCCGAACAATTTCAAACGTGAAATTCCCGTGACCTCCTCTTGACGTTCCTTAATATATTCGAAGAAGAGAAAAATAGAAAACGTTCGTTTCGCGATCGGCGGGACGGGCGGCGCGGCGCGGCATCTCCGTTTCATTACATTTGAGGCGGATAATTCTATTACGGGGGGTTTTATTATGTTAACATGCTTAATTATTTGAAAAGTCCGGTTGCGGGTGGTTTCGCACTCCATCGAAAAGGACGCTTAACACCCTTATAACTACTAATATGGGTGGAAATATGCTGTAATTTCTATTAAGGACAAATTTAATATGTTTCGCGCGAATAACTGTAAGGGATTTAGGATCGTCGGGCATACGATGATGAATGAGGGTCGCCAAAAATTGATTACCCAACAATTTTGTTGCGGCGTTTAAACTTCCCCGTTCGTGTTCTTATGGGAAAATGTTTATCTGTCGAAAAATGCCGCGACGTAAAACTTTCCGATTTTATTATTAAAATTTATTGGGCTAATAAATAACGGATTTTACGTGCGCGATCAATCAATTCGAACCCAAGAAGAAGGTGAGCGCGCGCGCGCGCGCGCGTCCTCAAAAAATTAATTACGAAATTCAACGTCTCCGTTAGGACCTTAACGTTTCTTTGGGTTTATAACGGCCACGAAAACCCAAAGGCGACATTAATTAGTGAAGAAAACTAGGTCGACCGAAGCACGAATAACAAAAAAATAATAATAATAAGCTTCGAGAAAACGGCACGCTGTGCCGCGTAATTTATATTATTTCGAATTTCCTAAAAGGGAAAACAAGCGAAGAAAACGTATGCAAGAAGAAAACTCGAGAACGTTCGAGGCGCGCGTTTAGTCTTTATATAAGTAAAACGGCCTAAATGTTATGCATATATTTACGCGAGCACACTAAATTTATGCAATTAGTAAAGCTACATGATTAAAATGTAAATAGAACGGAGCTGGCTGTGTATAAGCGTTTACGTATTCGTTACGTTTCCTCTGTTGATGTTATTGTTTAAATAGGAAGAATCCGTCGCGCCGCATCGGAACGTTTCCGATATTTAGCAAACGTACCTGCGAACAGTTCGAGACGTGTTCGTGTGACGGATAAAACGAGGCCTTGCGCCCCCACTAACCGTCAAACAGAAATCCGATACCGTATAAACAGAGCCCAATAAAAGCGCACTAAAGATCGCTTTTAACGGCGGCCTTTAAAGTTCTAACGACAAGTCGATATAAACCGCACACTTTATTTTATAACGTTCGGATTAATGCGGCTTCGGAAAAAAAAATGAAGAAAACGAATCCGAACGACCCCATTTCGCGTTGACGCGACGCGGCGTCCGACCGCGACACGGCAGGACATGTGGAAATGCAGCTGCGCGCAAATCGCGAAAAGTTCGAAACGGAACCGATCGACGTTTAATTTCGTTGCCGACCTCTTTACGTGCCGGTCGGACAGCGAACGCCCAACCTAACCTAACCTTGAATTGAATTGTTAAAAGAGAAATGCCGATTGGCGCGCGTCCCGAAGACCTCGGTCCCTAAGCGACTTATATCGAATTAGGACTGCTGTTTCGAGTACGATCTAAAACGGATTTTACGTTTTGTCGACCGTTCGGGAGTTCCAAAATACCGGCGGAGCGGCGGACGCCCAACCTAACCGATCGTTTGAAGAATTTCGGTCCGATCAGACGGCCGGCTCCCTCGCCAGAATTGAATCCATCGGATTTTTTGTGAATAAAATGTTTCGCGTCAGAGCCGTGCGACACGAGCGTGCCCTACGCAAGTTTTCGTTTACTACTCGTACTCGTAATGTACTTTGTTGACGTTTGTTTATTTTTTAATTTTTTTTTACGTTAAATGGGAACATCATCGAAACTCGTCGTGTTTTATCGACGCGACGGCGCGGGCGCGGCGTCGATAACGCGACACCGCCGTAATATAGCAATTTTTAATAATAAATTTACGTTCTCCTTTGTAGTTAATATATATTTTTTGTTCATCTCTAACGTTTCATTTTTGTTCGTTTGACGTTCATTGAAAGACGTCGAGAAATCTTGGGCTGCCTTTAGAAATTCGATATAATAAATACGTCTTCTTATTAAACAGCGCGAAATTCCGCATTTGAACGCGCCCAATTAATTTATATTCAATTAACCGAAATTCGAATTCATTAAACGGCCATCTCGCTTTAATTTCGTCGTCCTCCATAAAGGGCGCGCTTAACAAATTAAATTGCAGTTTGAACAGCTTCAACGTAAATCGGCTGCGTTTGTCTCGGGCTTAAAACGAAATGATTCGAAAGGAGGTTTTTTCGGGAAAAATTCCCGCCGCGTCAGGACGCGCGCCAAACAAATGAGAACAAGAGCGCCCGGACGGATTCGTTCATTAGCCAAATTTTCGGCAACCCCCCCCCCACACCGCCCCCGAAATAAATTTTGCATCATTTCGTTAGGCAACCGGCTCTCGGCCTTATTTACAAGATAATCAAGCCGACGTCCCCGTTGTTACGGAATTTTTCCACTTTCTTCCAAAACTTGTTTAAAACTACATAAATCATTAGATAACGTCAAGAAGTTTAAAGCTTCATCATTCCGCGTAAAGTAAAGTGTTTATCTGTCGTTCATGACCACACAAAGCGCGACAGATAAAAGACGAATTATCCCTTTAAAATTTTTACGCACGTCAACCGCGAAGAAGCAGCGCTCGCCCCCCCCCCCCCCCCAAATCCGAAATGCCGACCGTAAAAATTAAAATTTAAACAGTCGAAAACGATATTTTGCGTCGGAATAATCGAGAATTTAAAACGCGCCCCGCGCGACTTCGCATATAAAACGAAAAAATAAAAAATTCACCCACGACGCACAGTTACGTCGTCGTCGATTGTTGCGTTCCGTCTTCTTCTCGCCGTAATTAAAAAATAACGCGGCGGCAAGAGATAGACGGCGAAACACGATAATCTCGCGGAACGGAGATGATATTCATGGTCGTACGAAGATCGGTAGATCTAATACAGAGAATTCTCCGGAGGTACGGGCGACCACTGGGAATCGGCCTTTTATATTGTTCTTTGGCTTTCTTTGGCTTCTCGCATTTCAAACATTCGCCCAGATAATTGGAAAACGTCCTATAAATATTTTATATGCGGGGCGGCGTTTAAAACAAAGGCGAAGGGAACCTCCAATACATTTTATATGCATTCGGCGATAGTTATTCAAAAATTCTCGATCGGTCGGTCGGTCGATCGGAGCTATTGAATTTTACGAGAAACGTATCGCCGACACTTATTTTATAACTTGTACACGTTTGCAAAACGCGCGAAAGTTACGGCACCACTATTGTTCGTGTTGTTTTCGACGGCTCTGCACCGACCGCGACCAGTGCGCCGTTAAACGATCTTCAAACGTTTTGATTGCAAGATAATGCGTCTCGAGTTGCAGCGTTTTCGCTACAAATGACGTGCGTGCGAGAAACGGTCGTTTATTAAACGTACCGTTTATCCATCGCAATCGGCGCTGCGTCCCGAGGACGCACGCACAACCCTCGCGCGTGCCCACTTCTTTTTCTTAATCGAATCGAGCTTTTAGGTCGGCAAATATTCAACCTCGACCGCCACATTTCCCGGATATCGAGCTGCGCGTTTAACAAGTCGATTCGATTAACCGGTATCGAACGGTTCATGACGGTGGCAAAGGTATTATTGCCCGGATTATCTGCTAGTCGGGTGGTTTTGATATCAGCGTTTTTAAACGTCAAATCGCGGCAATTTGCGACCGATAACAATTGTCAAACAAAATCTATTACTTAGATCGCGAATTAAAAACAAAATTTCGACGCCATTTTAAACTTTTAGTGGATGGCAAATGTTCAGGCCCAAAATCCGCAAGCAAGAGGGCTAAACTGCAACCCCTAAGCGCCCATATATCGCGGATTATCTAATCGGCGTTTTTAATCCACGTTAATTTGTGACTGACGAAAATTTTGTAAACAAAACAGATAGTTCTCGAATTGGAAGGAAATTTGCGGCGCCATTTTAAGCTTTTCGCGGTTGGCAAGTGTTCAGGTCCAAAATTCACAAGCGAATGCGTGTATCGAGTGGTAAACCGCAACCCCGATCGCCCATATTTCGCGGATTATCTGGTAGGGCAGTTTATCGGCGTTTTTAAACGTCTAATCCGCGATTGGCGTTACAACTAATGCGCGTTAATGTCCGACTGACGAAAATAATTAAACAAAATCGATAAGCTGGCGGATTGGAAGCAAAATTTTGGCGCCATTTCAAACTTTCAGTGGACGGCAAGTGTTCAGGTCCAAAATCCGCAAGCAAGAGGGCTAAACCGCACCCCAACCGCCCATATTTCGCGGATTATCTAATCAGGTGGTTTCGTATCGGCGTTTTTAATCCGCCTTAATTTGCGACTAACGAAAATTTTGTAAACAAATCAGATAGTTCTCGAATTGGAGGGAAATTTGCGGCGCCATTTTAAGCTTTTCGTGGTTGGCAAGTGTTCAGGCTCAAAATTCTCAAGCGAGTGCGTGTATCGAGGGGTAAACCGCAACCCCGAACGCCCATATTTCGCGGATTATCTCTGGTCAGGCAGTTTATCGGCGTTTTTAAACGTCTAATCGGCGATCCGCGTTACAACTAATCCGCGTTAATATCCGACTGACGAAAATAATTAAACAAAATCGATAAGCTGGCGGATCGGAAGCAAAATTTTGGCGTCGTTCAAACTTTCAGTGGACGGCAAGTGTTCAGGTCCAAAATCCGCAAGCAAGAGGGCTAAACCGCAACCCCTAAGCGCCCATATTTCGCGGATTATCTAATCGGCGTTTTTAATCCGCGTTAATTTGCGACTGACGAAAATTTTGTAAACAAAACAGATAGTTCTCGAATTGGAAAGAAATTTGCGGCGCCATTTTAAGATTTTCGCGGTTGGCAAGTTTTCAGGCCCAAAATCCTCAAGCGAGTGCATGTATCGAGGGTTAAACCGCAACCACGAACGCCCATATTTCGCGGATTATCCCTGATCGGGCGGATTTAAACGTCAAATCGACGATTCGCGTCAATTTCCGACCGACGAAAATATTTAAACGAAATCGATAAGCTCGCGGATTTGAAGCAAAATTTTTGGCGCCATCTCCAAAAATCCAAAAACGAGAGGGGTAAACTTCATCTTAAACCGTCAAAATTCCTCGATGTCTAGCTACGCGTTTAACGAGAGCCCGTCGATTGGACGAAACGATTTGTGTCGCGGATCGCGCCGAACGTTTCGAGCCCAAATCGGAGGCGGACAATTGTACGACGCGTCTCGTTCGGCTCGCCCTCACATCCGATATTAAACGTCACGCGCAACCTCGAGGACGTCCCGGTAAATAAAATAAAGCGAAAAAGAAAATAATAAACCGTCTTCCACATGTTTGACGTTGAATGGAATAAAAGTACGGCTTTGATGTGTAATAGGGGGCCTTTGTGATTTTCATTAACGTTGCATTACAAGATAAAAGGATTATAATCGAAAAAATACAAATTTCGGACATCTACTTATAATGAGCTTATTATACGTAACGTCGAGTAGTCGGTTCGGCGGCCGTTTCGAGTGCTGTTAAAAAAACGAGGGCGCGTTTTCTCGGACAAAAGTACGAGACACGTCAGATTTAAACATCAAAGTGAGGTAAAGCCTAAACTTTTTTATATCTAAAACGACTTTTAACTCGCTCCGATGGAAAAGTTTAGCACGAGAACTTAATGTTTGTTAAAATGTAATAAGAATACTTTTCGAAGTTATTTTTTTTTATATTTGCGTTCGTTTTCGTCAAAAAAAAAAAATAATAAAGCGCTTTCGATTTCGCCTTCCAACTCGTGAAAAATCATACGGCCCCCGCGTCGTAAACAACAATGCCTTTTAAGTTTTCAATCCGCCGCAACAACATATCGGGGGGGGCTTTCTTACAAGATTACACGGATCCATGGTATCCTTTACGACGTGACTTTTCTTGATCATCGAACTGTGGGGCGTACAAGGTAAAGTTCAATAAACTAAAGTACCTCTCAAATAAAATCAGGTTTCATAGGGTATCAATATAAGATTAAATCCGAGGGTAAAAGCGAAAACAATAAGTGCGCGCGTTTTAGTTTAAGGGTAGCAAGAATCTCGAACGGGGCCGTAGGAATAAATTGAAACTTAAGCCGAGCTTTGATAAGGTAAAAGTTATGTCGCGGACGGCTCAACCATGCAAAATAAGGGTTAAGTCCGCAAGTACGAACTCTTGCAAAACAAAAGAAACCGGGACCGGGGGGGAGGGCGGGGGAGACCCCGGTGCGCCCGACGAAATTACCGAGAACTTTTATAGGACGACATGTTTGATACACTGCAAATATCCGAGTATCCGAGCCGCACTTAACAATATAACGTTTGTAACGGGCCGCGACTTATAAATAAAATAACAGTCCTTTTTGCGCTTTTATGGACAATTAAATCGGGACGTCGGATATACGCGCCGTCCGATGCAGGCGCACCATAAAATCGCGACGGCTCGTTACGTCAAGTAGCACGAATCGATAACCGTTTGCTTTGCGGCTTAACCAAATTTCGATTTATTTACTGGTTTTATTTTCTTGTGCGTAAAACCTTTCGACGAAAAACTGGTTAAAGCGACGACGAGATCTTCCGCGGAGTCCACGTGTTGTTCCGCAGAAGACGAAGTCCCAATGGATTCGGGCCCGGAAAGCGCGAAGGCCAAGCCGCAGGTTAACCGCATCCACAATCCGCCAACGCCCGGGACGCGTCGCATCTCGATGAAAAAGCGTGCCGGAGACCCGTCGTGCACAAACTCGTCTTAATGCCTATCGCTCCCCTTTTTGTCGCAAGAGTTTGCGATCGCCCTGTACACGTAACAAAACAAAACAGTTCGCGCGAACTTTTTAAAATAACGAACGCTTGCTCGAAATAGAAATCTAACACCCCCCTCCCCCCGCACCATTGAATTCTTCGACGCCACTTGCCCTCGCCGTGTTGCAAACACAACAAAACGAAAGACGACTGGCCTTTCTATTCGTTTGAACAACCGCGAGAGCCCTTGCACAAATTCATATCGAGGCAAAACAAACACTTTAAGGCACTTTATTAAATTACTGGAAAACATGGGCTGCGCAAATAGCCCTCCGGGCGATTTTCGAAATAGAAAATGTTTCGTTGTTGTTGTTATTATAAATTTCGATCCTCGTAAATCCCGGAAACGCTAAAGATCGCTAAGGAAACGCCGCGAAATTAACTTCGCCGCGCCGCGCGACCCCCGCGACCTTATAAATACCTACAATGTCTAAATGAAACACGTAGAAATAAAGGGAGACAAGGACAATTAGCCCGAAGGTGATAAAAACGGAACAGTTGCGGAATAAGCCATGAGGGAGTAAGCGGGGCCGTAAAATGAACGCCGCCGCGACGCGGGACGCGCACCGAACGGTGGGTCGGAGACGGTGGAGGTTTTTTTTCGGTTTTTTTTTTACGGCGAACGCGGACGGCCGGGAATCATTTTGTGTTTGTTTATTGTCGGCGGGCGCGTTAAAAACAAAAATTAGTGGAACTTTCGAGGACGTTCTCTCTTCTGTTCGTTTTCGTTTCAAAACGGCCATCGATTGGGGCCGTGAGGAACACCTTTCCTTTGTTATATTTTAGGTTAAGGATACGAAATGTTCGCATCTACCCGCCGTTTCGGGGGGTTTTAACAATTTTTCGATCACAATTGTCGCAGTAGCTTAGTGACGATCGATTGGAAAACTTATTACCAAAAAAATTTAATTCGCACTTTTAATATCAATAACTCTTTAAGCATGCGTCTGACAAGTTAATAAATACGTCGATCGTGTAAAATCCACATTTCGCACTCTCTAAAAAAAAAGGTTAGGTTAGGCGATGTAGATGAAGTGAGTTTAAATTAGTGCGGACTTCGCGTAGATTAGATTAGTGCAAAAATCTAGAACAGAAACCAGAAGCTAAAACTTGCGCGGGGAAAAGGACCGAGGCGATCGTTCTCGAGGGCCACCGGCCGAAATAGGTCGACGAGAGGCTGAGCGTGACGGGCGGAGTGAGAAATAAAAAGAAAAAAGGGTCGGTGGACTGAAGGAACTCACGAGGAAGGTTAGGCAGGTGGAAATCTCGGAAAAATTTGAAAGTTTGCAGGATTATAATGCTAGTCGATTCCGTTCCGTGCTTTTACGTGCGGTTTAAGAGGGTGAAATCCACCGTTGAAAATTGGAACTTTTTTCGATTTCGCTCATTATCTGTGAGACAACAAGAGCTGTCGCGAACAAATTATATATTTTTGTAAACGGCCGTATAAGACTTACATCGTGGTGCAAAAATTAGGGATGCAAATTTTCATCCCTCATTTTTGTCATACTTGGGTACATTTTAACATCTACAGGCATATATATTCCTGTAAAGGTCAATTGAAAACTATAATTTGAAAAAAAAAACAACGCGATGTACTTTTATACAGTAGGTGACATATTGAAAATTTATTCATTTGGTGGAGAGAGGTCTGCCAGGTTTGCGAGGCAGACCACAACAATTCTAAATAATTGATATTTCTCGAAAGTCTATAATAAATTTTAACGAGTATCAACTTTATCAAAAATGATTAAAACAAAAATTCAATTGTCTGCCACCGGTTGGTTATTTCCCATCTTAAACACACTAAGAAAATTTTAGTAGTGTTGTGAGGTAGGTCTTTGTTGTGATGGAAGCTTGAACTATTACAGGGGTAGTAGTGGAGTTTGATTAAAAAAATTGACAGATAACCGAATGTTTTTAAAATTCGTACTTTTTAGGAAATTTATTCTAAAATCACGTATTTTTTATGTAGTAAAATTATTCGAATAATCACTATCTACCGCCTTTATACAGCAGAATTGTAAATTTACTCTATTTTCAATTTAAAAACTAATTCGTGTGCCATTAAGCGTCTAAAATTTCCCTATTACAAACCATAAACCAGATGAAAGTTTAATCGCATTTTTATGCGACCGATAAAATACAAAGCAACTAATAAAACATGCGCGTCACCCACTATCATACCTTATCGAGGTGCGAACAAAGAACCGAATGCTTTTAAAATAAAAATGGATTTCCGAGTTTATCCACGTATAAACTCGAACGCATTTATCTTTACGCTTCGGATCTTTCGAGTCGGTACTTATTTGAGTAGTTCGAATTTTAAATTACGGCGTCGTATTGTTCGTGTGCGAATAGGAGTGCTCGTTTGGTTAATAAGGCCTTTTTGCGTGCGAGTGCGCGAGTGTTGTGTGTTGTGTTGTGTACTCTAAAAAGAATACAAACAAAAAGGTAGGATCTTTCTTTGAAAATCGAGCTTGGTTAGGCTCTTGGCTTTTTTTTCGTGTTCTAAGACGTCTGGACGCCCTTCCGCGGAAAGGACCGACCTCGAGATTTTGTGCCGAAGACGCGCCGCTACGCCCGCGAAAATCCGGCGTCGCGGCGCGGACGCCGGCGACGACATCTCGGATTTCGAAATTCGCGGGCGTCGTTTCGGACTTCGGCCGGCGCGCCTTCGAAGTTTCGAAAATCGGTTGCATTTTACTACTCTGACCCTTGAGAAGGGGCGCGAGCCCACGAAATCGAAGTCGGAAAACCGGCGCGCCGGTAACGCCGCGGCGTTAAGCGAAAAATCGAGCGGTGTTCGGCGTTAATCGTGCCGCGTCTTCTTTCGATGGGGGTGCCGGTGGGACGGAAATCGGACGCGTTTTACCGTTCTCTCGAAAACCGCGACTCTCGAAAACGCGCCCTTTTTTTTAAAGAAAAATCTAATTTTTATAAAATGTATTATTTCACTCGAAAAGGGTGCGCAACGGAAATAAAATTCTAACGGCCTTTTTTGTTGTACGCGAAGACTCTAATCGGGCGCTGTATAATTTGCAGTCGTCACAACGTTCGCGTCGTCCGAAGGTCCCTCGTAATGTGCTCGGAACGTCGAAAATTATCACATTTAATCGTCGACATCTTCACAACTCGAACGGGGGGGGGGGGGTAAAGTAGGAAAATAAATCGTATTCGGCTTTTTTGCAGACCCGTCAGCGGTCGTATGTGTCGATTTATAAATTGTGGCGCTACGACGTCGGCGTCGACTTCCGAACCCTTAAACGATTTTTTTTAACGCGGCGATTTTGACGTTTCCTTCCAGTTTTTTGTGTAACTTTCGGACGCGGCGGAAAAGGGTTTTTTCGCTTACGCCGTCGTCTTCCCGCGTGTTTTGCGAACAGATCGCGACGGCGGCGACGTCTGTGCGACGCTCGAAACGCCTTCTGCCGCGGTTTCTACGTCGAAAAGTGCGGTAGGGACGCGATCGCATCGAATTTTTTTCGGGATAGTTACGGGGACGCGAGCGTGGAAATTTTTGTCGTTCGTGGGTTTTCGAGTGCCCTTCTTCCATTTTCCGGCAAAACGTCGCGAAATTTCCGACTTTGACCGTTCCTCTAAAATCGACGGACGATTATTTTACTTCCATAAGAGCCTATAAGATAACATGCGACGGTAGATCATAGGAATTACGTGCGTTGAACTGCGAGGGGAGATGCACGTTTCAGATTCGGGCTCCGTTTTTCCAAAATCGTCGAAAAAAGGAGATGGACGAATGGCGTTTTCTGGAAAGTGTTCGGGACGATTCAGAGATGAAAAAACGTCCACGACAGCGGCGGAGGTCGCGCGTTATTTTGCCGGCGGGGACTCGAAATGTAAAAATCGTAAAATTTATGTATTTTACGCCTCTATAACTCGAACGGGGTGCGAGATGGAAATAAAATAGTAGCGGCCTTTTTTTGTAGTACGCGAAGAGGACCATCCGAAAACAATATATTTCGTACGCGTCGCGACGTTAAAGTCGCCCGTAGTTCGTTTCGAACGTCGGAAACATTGCCTATTATATGATGTTTCACGAATTATTTTAATAAAGACGAATTGAAATTTTTACATTAGTCCAGCCTCCCTTTACGACTACCGTACAGTAAATAAAGGCGTCGCGACGCTTTCTTGGCTTCACCTTTACGGGGGAAGTTGGAAGATTGTTCGTTCTCGGTAGAATATTTTAGAAATAATCTTTTAAAATAAAGATGGACAAAAATGTATTAAGACGATTAATAGGATTTACTGCTATATACGGGGTGTTTATTCAGTATAGGGTGTACACGCATTAGGAGGCGGGCATTACATAAGAACCTCCCGTTTAATCGATTCACGAGTCTCATTAGCGATTCCTAAAAAGTTGCCGAAGCATTTTCACAAATTCAAAATGGCGGACGCAAGATAGTCCGCCACGTAGCTGATTATCGACCGAACGCGACCGAAATTTATATGTGGGACATGTAGATGTTGCCCGAAAGGGTGTTACGCGAGAATTTCTAAGATTCAAAATGTCCATATCGTTATTGGTCTAGCCAAGGGCCTACTAAATAACGTTAATAGCGATTCATTCGACAACCGACTTCGAGAACGACCGCCGGTAATCGTAATAGTTCGCGGAGCGAGCAGACTCGCATGGCGAGTCGTTGGCTTCGTGCAAAGCACGAACGCCAACAAAGGACTGGTTTTTACAGATGAAGAAACGTAGTAGGTCGGGAGCCTTTTGCGGATCAGCTTGGTAGATAGGTTGTTTTGCCTGACGAGTGAAAATTACAGCCCATTTGTTCAATTGCTGCTTTCGGCTTTTTTCCCCTCGTGGTCGTGGTCAGTGGTCCGGAGCCCCAGTCTATGACAAAAACCCGTCGTTTAAATGTTGTAGCGATGACGTGTAGTCCCTCTTTTTCGACTTTGTATTTCGGTGAGCAGTAGAGCAGGTTCGTCGACCTTTGTTAGCGACCGCCCGTCTGCGGCCGATTTTTCGCCCGAACCAAACGCAAAAATCGATAACGATTAAGTCGATATTCGCGCGGCGAAACCTGGCCGAAGGAAATTCGCGTCCGCGCCGCTTCTGGACGATCGGCCCTTATTATTTTTTTAAAGGAAAATGGGCTCGGGCGGGACCCGCGTTAAAAATACACGCGAAACCGTTGCCTTAATTACAATTATAAATTTCGCGATATTTTAAAATGCAAATTTCAATTTTCATAGGTCGCAATCGTCATCGACCTCGACCTCCTTAAGCTCGATTATCTCGACGACCCGCGTATACGCGGTAAAATTTACCGCACGGCAAATCGGCGAGTGTTAAGCGCGTTCTTCCGAAGTGCACGTTTAACGGAGTTTTCGATAAGGACGTCCAAAAAATCGGGAGCCGAAGTCGATAGAAAAACAAACGATTAAGTTCCCCCCACCCCCCACCCGCCGCTTACGTAAAGCTCTTTCGTAAATACAAATTCTCCTAAGAAGATTTTCATCGAAAGTCTCTTAGTTCCCGCGATTCTCATAACGAGGATTTATTTTCTGATATCACTGTTAGTACTACAGATACGAGCGTGAGGAATTTATTTTATTTAGGTATTTGTAAGAGGACGTCGTACTAATTGCTTCGGAGCTTCGGGTTTTATTTCTACGTGATTCGTTATATTTAGTAATTCTTTTTTCGCGAAAACTGACGTTTCTATTATTACATTTCCGTTAAGGATGAAAAACCTTTTTCTATATAATTCTATTGTAAATAATTGGGGCGCGCGCGTCTTAAAAATTTTTCGAGAGGTCACGTAGTAGGTAATTCCCGTGTGCACTTGTTAGCGGATTTTGTTTTATAACTTCTGCGATCGTCGCGTGTTTGTTTCGTCGGAACCGGATAAAATCGCAAAATGTTTACTTTAACTGATATGTTGTGCACGGTTTTTCGTAGTATCGGACTGATTTTTGAGCTAATAGAACTTTGAAGTGCGGATCTTTGTTTTCTGGGGAATTCAATTTCGAATAACTGAAATCTGGCGAAGTGCTTCGTTTAGTTTCATCGACGAGGAGCGCTTTTGTCTTCGATTTGTAGACTTTTCCATTTATGTCGAAGTTTTTAGCGTCGCGTCTTTCCTTTTCCGGACTTTATTAAGCTCTTTTCGAATAAATATTTGTTAGTTTGTCGGGAAATCTGTTGACTATGTAAATGGAACACTAAAAGTCGACGTTTCGTTTCGACTACTTCGCGTAAATTGTGTTCCGCGTATCGAAACCGAAGCATTATTGGCCGTATACCATTACGTAAACACAAGTTTTGACTTTAGTCGAACGTATTATAAATGTCTTCGTCAGACAACTGAACAGAACAAAAAGCATCCGTGACGTTTTTAGGCAGGAAAGGATCAGTTTTATCTTCCCTTAAAGTTAAACGAATTCTCGTTGATAAGGCCGAACGGTGGCGTGGGCTCGGTGTCCGACCTAAATTCTAAGGAAATTTAACGGTCGGTCGAAATTAATAAACACGAGTAGGTTAGTCTAATAACTGAACTTTAAGCTTCGGCCGCAACTAGTTATTAGTATCTGTAGGTGGAAAAGGGTCGCGTTTTCTCGGCGATTCGTAATACGAGAACGCGTTATGCGATTTAACGCCGTTTAACGGAACGTACGAAACGACAATCTCGGTATTTATTTGCCCGCTTTTAAGGGCTTCGCCGATAATTCAACTGGCATTAACGCGAAAGACGCGAAAACTGCAATGTACGCTCGATCTGCTTAAGGACTAGTTTATGAATCGTCTGTTTTGCAGTTAACCGGCGATTGAAAAGCTCGCCTTAACGTCCCATTGCCCTGTTTGAGGGCCGGTTTTTTAATCGTTGGGCAATCGTTGTAGAAAATTGTTTACCTAACGTAAAACTCGACGGTCGGAGTTAATTGGTGATCGAAAACCACGACGCGGCCGTGCTTTTGCCCTGTTTTAAGGGCCACGTGGTTCAATCGTTGGGCAATCGCTATGGTAACGTTTACCGATCGTAAAACTTGGGGTTGGGGGTTTTGCAGTTAACCGTCGTTTGAAAAGCTCGCCTTAACGTCTCATTGGCCCGGTTTTTCAATTGTTGGGCAATCGTTGTAGAAAATTGTTTATCTAACGTAAAACTCGATGGTCGGAGTTAATTGGTGATCGAAAAACACAACACGGCCGTGCTCTTACCTTGTTTTAAGGGTCACGTTGTTCGGTTTTGCACGGTTTTGCAGTTAACCAGCGATTGAAAAGCTCGCCTTAACGTCCCATTGCCCTGTTTGAGGGCCGGTTTTTCAATCGTTGGGCAATCGTTGTAGAAAATTGTTTACCTAACGTAAAACTCGATGGTCGGAGTTAATTGGTGATCGAAAAGCACGACGCGGCCGCGCTCTTGCCCTGTTTTAAGGGCCACGTTGTTCAATCGTTGGGCAATCGCAATGTTTACCTATTGTAAAACTTGGGGCTTGGGGGTTTCGCAGTTAACTGACGATCGAAAAGCTCGCCCTAACACGAAAAGCACGACGCGGTCGTGCTTTTGCCCCGTTTCAAGGGCAAGTTGGGCAATCGCTATGGTAAAACTTGATTGTCGCTTTGGAGGTTTTGCCAGATGGTCGGGGTTGAAACTGTCGATTGAAAAACTGGCCTTGACACGAGAGACGTAAAAACTGCTCCGCTTAATGGCTCTAATCGTCGGATAATCGTTAGACAATCGCTATGAAAATGTTCGTCACTTTTGGAGGTTTTCCCGACAATCAGAGTTGACTGGCGATTGAAAAACTCGCCTCGACACGGAAAAACGATACGCCCTGTTTAAGGGTCGATTTTTCAATCGTTTCCTCGCGATTCGAGTTAACTGGCGATTGAAAAATCGAATGGAAATGCCGGGCATTTTTCCGTTTCGGTCGTTTAATTGCGCCGCAATTAACGCAGGTGAGCATGTAACAAGCTTAGGGGCCGACCGTGACCCAATTTTAACAATAAACGGGCACCCCCTCGCCATTTCGCAACACAATATACCGCCAACAGCTTCGTCGTCTTTCCAAGACCAACATAAATATAAACAGGCAACGGATAGTGATTAATATCGACGGGATCCGGTTTGTCCGTCGAAGAACGCAAACTTGGGCCGTAGAACCTCCACACGAGCATAATTAACACTTCTACAACGACTAGGTAATTTAATTAAGCGGATTAAGTGCCATTCGAGTATAGAACTTTGGGGAGGATTAAACGGAGATTATTATTAAAGACGATGCCGACGTTATCGTGGCCGAGACGGCCGAAAAGAAACTCCCCTCGTACGTTCGTTCGCGTCGGAACGGAAGAGTTTTATCGATTCGACGTAAAACAAATTTCCCTTAGTTTTAATTTAAGAATATAGAAACCAAAAAAGGAAAATCGTTCAACTATACGTCATCTCTTTCGGCAATAAATTCGTGAGGTCCCCCCTCCCCCGTCCCGATAATTAAAGAAGCAACACAAAGCCTTATTATCTTTTTCGCGAAGCCGCGCCGCGCAGGTACGTTAACTTGCCTCCCCCCGCCCCACTTGCAATTTTAAGAAAAGGCGTTTTGCGCTAAACGCACAATGGCTGGCGCCCAAAAATTAGAGATAGCGCCGTAACGGTTATGCCGTAAAACGGTATTACAATTGGGGGCAAGTTAACGCTAGCCCCCTCCCCATTGCGAATTTGAAACGATTAAAGGGCGCATTAGATAGCATAGACCTAGCGCTCTTTAGCGCCACTTTGCAAAAAGCTAGCGCTATTTTGGTTCTGAAGTTATTGTGGGTCAAAGGTGGGGGGGGGGTAAGTTAACGGTTTTAAGTACTTTTGAGTTTCTAATTTTTTTTATCGTTTATTATATACTTAGCGCCAGCTAGCGCCACTTTCAGTTTAGCTAGCGCCACTACCGAAACCGAAATATTTGGAAAAACATTTGGGACGGTCAAGTTAACGCTAGCCCCCCTCCCCATTGCGAATTTTAAATGTTTAAAGGACGCATGAAGTAGAATAGACCTAGCGCATTTTAGCGCCACTTCGCAAAAAGCTGGCGCTAAATTGGTTTAGTATTAAAAATGAAATGAATAACAAATAGCTACTTAGATATCTACTTAAATGTGGAAACATTTTGAGTATTTGTTGCAATACGACTTGTCAATGACCGCAAAAGATACTTACGACTTCAACCCCTACAATCGTTTCTGTTTACTATCGTAGCAACCTAATGGAATGCCAGCTGAGATAACGGTACTTTTCAAAACCTACTGGTTTAATTTCTCGGACAAAAACACCCTCTCTCCCTCAAAAGTAAATTTGCTCAAATCAAAAAATGTTACTAAGTAGCCTTTTTGTTTTTAAATGCTTCCATTACAAAAAGGCTAGAGGAGCGTAGTCGTATTACGGAAAAGCTATGAATTGAAATATGAAAGCTACACACGTTTTTTCGACAATAAGGCGGCGTTTTGAAAAAAGCTGATTTTACAATTAACTTACAACATATACATAGACATATATTTATTTAAGATTCAATGTCAATAAAATAGGCACAGAGAACTAAAAAAAAGCTAATTCTTAAAGTGAAAATAGCTCTTATTGCAAATATTTAATTATTTCGGTTTCTGTAACGACGCTAGCAAAATAGAAATTGGCGCTTGCTGGCGCTAGGCGTCAACAATAAAAATGCATAAAAAAATCAAGAAAATCGAACACGAAATTTTTCGTTAACTTGCCCCCCCCCCCATGGAAATGCGAATAGTTACTAAACCAAATTGGCGCTAGATTTTTGCGCCGAAATGGCGCTAAACAGCGCTAGGTCTATTCTACTTAATGCGCCCTTTAAACATTTAAAATTCGCAATGGGGGCTAGCGTTAACTTGGCCGCCCCCAAATGTTTTTCCAAATATTTCGGTTTCGGTAGTGGCGCTAGGTATGGTCGACAATAAACGACAAAAAAAATTAGAAACTCAAAAGTACTTAAATCTGTTAACTTGCCTCCCCTCCACCTTTGACTCACAATAACTTCAGAACCAAAATAACGCTGGCTTTTTGCAAAGTGACGCTAAAGAGCGCTGGGTCTATGCTATCCAATGTTATCCAGTTACTTGAACGACAGAGCTGTACACGTGAGTGACAGTTCTGGTCGCTCTGAGTGGCTGGAGGTCTCTCGTGGTGTCCCTCGGGGGTCAATTTTAGGTCCAACATTATAGAATCTTCTATATGATGGGGTCCTCAGATTAAACCTGCCGGAAGGGGCACGTTCTGTTGCATTTGCTGACGACTTAGCATTGTTTGTTTCCACTAGATCTGAAAGAAATTTCTGTTAATTCTATAACAACATGGATGATCGATCATGATCTTGAAATTGCACCGGAGAAAACGGTTCTCCTACTGCTGAACGGGCGCAGGAGAATCCTCCCTATCTCTATTGAGATTGGGGGGGACGATTGTGCGTCCGAGCGGCAGTGCTCGTTATCTTGGCATTACTATTGATCGACATCTAAAGTTTAGACCTTATATCAATAACATAGTAAATAAAGCAACAAAAAAATTAGCTACTGCTTTGAGGAGAATAATGCCTAGAGTGGGTGGCCCATCGACAAGAAAAAGAAGATTGCTGGCCAGTGTGTTGTGAATAACTCTGTTATTCTATATGCTGCACCTATTTGGTTTAAAGCCTGCGAGGTTGGTGTTAATGTCAGGTCGTTTGATTCTCTTCAGCGCTGGTTGGGAATCGGTGTCTGCTGCGCGCACAGGATTGTTTCAACCGAAGCAGTTTGTGCGCTGGCAGGCCTGATTCCCCTTCGCCTGCTAGCGCTGGAGAGAGCCGAGGCGCGACACTCTCCTGGTGATCTTAATAGGACAGCAAGAAGGAAGGTAACTTTAAGCAGATGGCAGGAGGAGGTTCGAGATGGTTCGTTCGGTGTTTACCTGCGTCGAATAGGAAAGAGAGCTTCTCGAGCTTGCAGAGATTGCCATGAGGTAGAGGACACGGCAGAGCATGCATTGTTCTTTTGCGAGAGATGGGCTGTCCTAAGAGGAGATCTGGAGAGAGCGCTATGTTTGACAGTTTGGACAGTTGGCAGCGTAGTCGATGCAATGATCAATGATAGTGTCGTATGGGATAAGATTGCTTCCTTGTGAGAGTTGATCTTACGAACGAGGTGTGAGGAAGAGCGGCTCCCACAAGAGAGTGATCTTGTGCCCCTTCCTACCGTTTTTTGGGACTCCGTCATTGCTGGGATTCATAATGCTGTTGTTACTGTTGTTGTTTCGTTTTTTTGTTTACCGTTGTATTTTTTATATGTATTACCAGAGCCCCGACCGAAGTTATGTCTTGCGACGGTTCCGGTCGGGCTAGTGTACCTTCACTGGAAAATGAATGACTTAAAAAAAAGGTCTATGCTATCTAATGCGCTATATGCGCCCTTTAAACGTTTCAAATTCGCAATGGGGGTAGCGTTAACTTGACCCCCCGATTGTAATACCGTTTTACGGCGTAGCCATTGTGCGTTTAGCGCAAAACGCCTTTTCTTAAAATTGTATTTGGGGGAGGGGGGGCAAGTTAACGTACCTGCGCCGCGCGACGTGGCGGCTTATTCAAAATATCGTTAGAAAGGGACGCCTACGCGGCCCCCCCAAAACGCGCGGCGTCTCCATCTACGTCAGAGATTAGGTGAAGGCAACGAGATGTTTCCGTAATAATAGGGAGGGCTTAAATTTCGACATAAAAAAGCTGATGGGTCATTATTTAATGGACGAGAGGTGGCAGAACAATGTGGAAAACGTAGGGGGATGTAAATACGGCCGAAGAATATGCCGAGACAACGAAATCGAGGACGGTCTCCTTTGTGTCTCGTTTCGCGGAATCCCGAAATAACATTAGATCTGTGTTATAACAGATTTTATGAGCGAGCCGAACGCTGCGGAGTCCCGGAAACGGGGGGGGGGGTTGACGGTGCAGGGGAGAAAACCGTTCCCTTTTTCGAACTTTTCCTTACCCCCCCATTTCTGTTTGTACGCGACTTTTATGTTATTGTTATCGAGTACGTGTTATTTACTTACAAAATGTCTCGGCAACGCCCCGAAACTTAAGGGAAAAGTGGGTGCGTGCGCGCGCTCGAAAACGGCCAGGCTTCCGCGTCAAACCTTGTTACGTTAAATTTTCTTAAGCCGCAATTAAATATGGAGGAGGCGGCGCGGGACGGCGTCCCTTTGACGGTCCGTTTAATTTGCTCCCTTATTTGTTATTTTAATGCGACGTAGGTGCGACGCGGACGTAAACCGCGCCGCATTTTAAGGGCGACGGCAATAAATATTTTTCGTCGGCGCGTAGGGCAACGGCTCAGTCGCGTCCATCATACCCTTATATCGGGCCATTTCCTGGAGAAGGAAAATATTTAATTCAAACCGCACGTCATCGCGAGATGAGCACCGGCGAATATAATGGGGTAGCGATTTTTTTTTGCTGGAAGAGATAAAATATAAATAAATTGAAAAAGGGGGAAAGCTTATTTATGTTCCTAGTTATATTTCCCGTTTTTCACAATGATAGTGCACGACGCGAACTTATGCCGCAAATAAATCGAGAAAATGATACGTTTATTGAACTTCTCCGGGAAAATTCGATTTAATAACGAACGAATTGAGGCAACCGTTAAAGTACACTTTACGATTCGCGGAGTTATTACGGATAAAATTAAAATCCCGGGTCCGCCGAAAATTTAGGGAAACATTAAAAACGGGGCGCAAAGTGAAGGACGCGAAAAACACAATCAACGCCCCCTTATAAATAATAAAATAAGGCGGAATCGCGAAAACAAAAGAACTTTAAAGAATAAAAAATCCAGGTGTCGATTAGAGGAAACGTTCGCTTTAGAGGCTGGTCCGATTTATACTACGTACAGTATAAATAAAAACCCTAGAGGTCGTCGTTGAATAAATCCGCGCTAATTAAATAAGTTTCGCTACAAAACGATGCGTGACCGGAATTATTGATAAAGTATATACCTATATCGGTTATCTGTACGGAAATTTTTGGGGTTTGCAGCTCGATCGATTTCCGGAGTGCCCAAATTAGCGTTGGACACAAGAGTCGAGACGATGAGGTGGCGCGTCGCTGGTTCTTCTTGGCAAAACAAAGGTGGGAAATCCGTCAGGTTGCTGCGTAAAATTCGTAAAAAATTAACGAGAAGCGCTAAATAAGCGACGGTAAGTAAAACGTACGCAGGCACGTCCAGAAAAACAGCCCTCGGCGCGCGAAAAAGACATGGAAAATATAACCGGCCGTCCGGGTCGACTTAAAATCGAGGAGGGGCATGTGGAAATTATTAAAGAATAGGTCAAATTAAAAATGAAAGTACGCGCCGAGTAAGAAATGTAACCGGAAAATACGATTAGCAGGTTTTTAAACGCTCTAATCGGGAGCTCTTGCGGTCGGCCCGCCGTCGCACCAACGACGAGTCACGCTAGCGCCACCGGCGGCGTAGTCGAACGAGCCCGATAATCTTTCAAAAACGCGACGGCGGTACAAGTACAGGCCATTTTATTTATGTAAGGGATTATCCAGACCGATTTCACGGTTTGGAGATGCGCCCCGACCTCGTCGATCTCCGGATCTGCCCAGTACGTGTAATTTTTCAATTAACGAAAACGGGCATTCGACGAGAACAGTGGCCGAACAGTTCAGTTCGTCAGTATTCGAACAGAAAAGACGTTGTGGTCCAACGTAAAGAATAAAAAAAATTTGTGCAAAATCGACCGATCGCCGAGTACCGTCAGTTTCTTTACATTAGGTCCCTATGTGTCACCCCGTACAATGGACGTCATAGAAAATGGAACGACAAAATTTGTACAGCGTAAAACCGACTCTAAAACTTTAAGTGGATAAATCGATAGGGCGACATTCGACGATCAACGCTCTTGCACACGCTTTATCCTTCGGTTAAGATGAGACGAGGAAAGATTTTGCAATGCATTTAGCAATTAAATTCGCGCCCGCCTTGGCGTGTGCGCACAGCTTTAGTCGACCATTAATATTGGACGTTAAATTAAAATTTTTAGGTTAGGTGCCTTTAGGTCGAGTAATTCCGTTTAACGTCTACTACGAGACGGGTCCCCAGTTTTCGTGGCGGCCACTGCACACACACACACACACACACACACACACACACACACACACGCACACACTAAAAATCACGCCTACACTCGAATTCGTAAACCAAAAGCGAGGTTGCCAAATCGGAAATTGCATTTGTTTGCCTATATTCTCGTGTGAAACGTGCTACACATTTCTTTTTCGTCCCTTTTCGGGCGTTTCCGCCGGTAGTTTACTATCAACTCGCCCGGCGTGCGGACAGCTCAAGAGAAGACGAAGCCACGACTTGCCACAGTCGACTTCCGGATCGAAAGAAGAAACAAAAAAAAAGACGCCTCGTGCGCCACTGTGATTGTTGCCTTTTTCCTAAAATTTTGTTTACTTTTTTGTAACCGCGCATTGCCCGTTCTTGTTGCCTTATAGATACGCAAGTCGAAAGGCGTCTTGCCCGTGTGACCTCCCTAACCGTCAAAAAAAAAAAAATTCTATCCATTAAGCGCCCTCTTCATCATCGTTTACCTACTTACGCCGCATGTGTACGTACTGTTTTTGTAACGTTTCGATTATTTTTTGTAACTTTGCGTTTCGACGTTTTTGTCCCTAAAGGTAGTCTTGTCCCCCGACCGCACGAAAGGGAAGTTCTATCCATTAAGCGTCCTTCTCGTTGTTATTTAGTACATACTTATAACGAATTAACACACGTAAAAATCGAATTTTAATTTAAGCGCATTTAAATACTACACCACTAACATAACTTACGTAACGGTGGCGTTCAAGATGCAAAAAAAAACTCTTACCTGCAACAACAAAAAAAAACGTAATTAGTCAACGCGCCGAACTATTAAATTCTAAAAATTAACGATAATCGTCGGCGGAGACGAGTCGTACGTTCGAATTTTGTCGATCGTCTCGCATCGTATAAACGAGTCGTACGCACGTTTGTACAGTCGAATTCGTACGTTTTGTCACCCGTCGCCTCTGTTAGTTTTTATCGTAAAAGACGAAGCTCATACAACATTCATATAAATAATTTTGTCGTGTCTAAACTGAGCGTCCCGATTACCGAGGGTGTTCCGATCGTCTGACAAAATAAGATTACGTCTTTACTATTTAAAAATAATTATTCGAATAGTACCCTCTAGATACTAATTGCGAGGAATGTAGTTCAAACGTATTTACCAACTATACGTGATGATCCAAGAAGGTGTGCAACACAAGCCAAAAGTTTTTAAAATAAACATTCGAGTAAAAAGTAATGGCGTTAAAGACAGGTTACTGTTTAATACGAATAATTTCAGCGTCGCTGAAGACTGTCGGACGGATCGTGTTGCGTGGCCCGCAAGATCGCCGGATACAATCCCATCGGATTGCACATTTCCTATTTGACAAATGAATTCGCGTTAAAAAACGATACGGAAATATTTTCTTAAAATCTTTCTTATTCGATAATTAGAAAAAAAAACTGCCAAAATCGATTCCGGACCTGTTCCGTGCGTATGTATCAAGTAGTGCCATTTTATCGAGATTATGCAAAAATTTTAAATTTATTAAAACGTCTGCAATTCATCGTTTCTTGCTATGTTATACGAGAAAAATGAGTTTTCTAGTCGTTCCGGACCTGTTCTGAACGTTTTAGGTTCGGCGAAAATTTTGCCAAAATCGTGAACACGAGAATTTTTTTTCGAGAATTGCCGAGAACTTTAAATCGGCGGAAACGCGGCCAGTTTGCCATTACTTGCATTGTTATTCTCGAAAAACTACTTTTCAACTAATTCTGGATCTGTTCTACGCGTACAAGGTGGCGTCATTTTATCGAGATTATAAAAAACTTTAATCCATTTAAACGCCGACAGGTCGTTATTTATTGCTTGGTAAACTTGAAATATGAGTTTTTTAATCGTTTTAGACTTGTTCTGAACGTTACGGTTCAAAAGCTCGTGGGTAAAATTTCGCCAGAAAAAAAACCGTATATAATAAGGGATTTTTTCGAGATTTGGCAAAAATTTTTAGTCGCCGGAAAGGCGCTTAGATTGTCATTCTTGCATTGTTATTCTCGAAAAACTACTTTTCAACTAATTCCGGACCTGTTCTATGCGTATAAGTTGGCGTCATTTTATCGAGATTATAAAAAACTTTAATCCATTTAAACGCCGACAGGTCGTTAATTATTGCTTTATAATACCTTAAATACGAGTTTTCTAATCGTTTTCGACTTGTTCTGAACATTACGACTCAAAACCTTACGGTCAAAATTATGCCAAGAAAAAAAAAGCCGAGTTATACTAAGTGGTTTTTTCGAGATTTGATAAAAATTTTAAATCGCCGCAAAAGCGCTCAGATTGTCATTTCTTGCATTGTTATTCTCGAAAAACTACTTTTCAACTAATTCCGAACCTGTTCTATGCGTATCAGGTAGTGTCATTTTATCGAGAATATGAAAAAAATTAATCTATTTAAACGCCTGCAGTTCGTCATTTATTGCTTTGTTATGCTAGAAGGACTTTTCAAGTAATTCCGGGTATGTTCTGAACTTTTTAGGTGCGTCCAAAATTTTGGCAAAGTAATGAACTGTAACACGACTTTTTTTGCGAGATTTCTCGAAAATTTTAAATCACCGGATACGCTCCGAACGTCACCGTTGCTGATGTTAAAAAGAAAACGTTAAATAAAGCAAGATTTGATCGGCAGCGTTGCGATTAGCGAGGGCTCGCACGCAAACATGTTTGGGTTTTAACGCACCGCGAAATTTCGAATGTAAAAAAAATTCGTCGAATTTTTCGAGCAGAATTTCAACGAACAATCCCGGTTTTTATTGGCCGCCCGGCGCGACGCGACGTTCAAGAATCGAGTTTATTATTTGCCGTCGTGTTTGAAGAAAAGATTGTTCGTTAATTTTTTATCAAAGCGTTTCCAGTTTTAGTTGTAAAAAAAAACACAGAAAAACAACAGTGAAGCTAAATAAGTTTCCTTTTGATATATTTGCGTAGGCGCGCCTGTAAAAATATGTAATTCACTGCTAAAACTCTTACAACAACATATTTATATAGTGAATAATTAAATGCGAGGCCCCCGGAGACTCGGGCTACATCTTTTCGTAGGTGAACTTTGTACGTTTTCGCTTTTAGCGTGGAGCACTTGTAAATATTGAATGAAAATTGAAAAATGGAAAGGAAAATTTTTTTAAGCAAACAGGTAGAAAATGAAAAGGTATCGCGGAAGTAATCTTGTCTTTTTATGCGAGGCGCCGACGCGCCGGTCGGAAGCAATTAGTAAAATTGAGTACCTTGTAAATCCGACGCGGAATACGATTTAATCTGAATGATGGAACCGCGAGGCGGGCGAAAAATCGAAACGGAATTTACGTCGCGTCGCGTCTATCTTCACCGAAAGAGTTATTCAGCGTACGAATAGAAGGAAACGTGAACTTTCTTTTGCCGTAAAATTCGTAATTGGTTTTGTGGAATTAATCGTTCAAAAAAATTTTGAAAAAAACGCAAAATACACGGGCTCTTATGGAGAAAAAGTAACTTTCGGGGCCGATATCTCGGTTCGAACTGGTAAAAAGTTCACTTCAATTTCGCGTTTTTTTACCGTTTATACTGTCATAACTACAAAACAGTAAGATATATCGAAAAATGTTATTCTTAAAAAAAGTTTGGTTCGTCTATGTAGCTTTCGACGGTACAAGAATTATATTTTTGTAGGGCTTTATGATTAAAAGTGAAAACATGCGAAAATTGCATTTTCGAGAGTCGCGCTCTCAACTGGGTGCATTGCATCTCCCATCTCACTTTTTCTTGCACCAAATTTTTGATTATTACTGCGGAAATTATAAAATTTTACCACTTAAAAATAACTCTAAATAGAGTTGAAATATACGATGTTAATTAATTGTTGTTATTGGTTTTTGCCACATTTTTATAAAAAGAAATATACTAAGTAATTCTCGTTGGAAGTCTTGTGTACATAACACTGGAAGTCTTTGGAAGTGTTTAAAAGTTCCTGGAAATCTTTAAAAATCCATGGAAGTCTTTAGTCGTTGAAAGTCTTATGTACATTTTTTTTTTGAGATTTACCCCTAGGAAGAATAATAATAACAGACATTAAATTTTAAAGTCGCTGTAGTTTTATTATGAAATAGGAGCTTTTCGTAAATTTGTTTAATGCAAAACGCTTCTTATATTGTGTACTTAATTATTAAAATAACGGATACGGTGTATTTGTAATAAAAATAATAGTATGTTGGCTTGTTTTAGAATTACGTATAGAATGAGAGTACGGGAAAAAGTGAGATGGGAGATGCAATGCACCCAGTTGAGAGCGCGACTCTCGAAAATGCAATTTTCGCAGGCTTTCACTTTTAATCATAAATCCCTACAAAAATATAATTCTTATACCGTCGAAAGCTACATAGACGAACCAAACTTTTTTTAAGAATAACATTTTTCGATATATCGTACTGTATTTTAAAGCTTTTGGCTTTTTAAATAAAAAAATACGCTCTTTCGATCTGTCGAGGTTTCATCTTGTAACCCCGACCACCCCACACGAAAGTCATTTTTAAGCGTTTTTCGGGGCGCTGAGCACTCTACTATTACTTAAATTTTTCCTCTGTACGCGGCACGCGAAAATCGGGCCAAAGCCGGATTAAAGGGTCGCCCCGTAAATTCGTCGCGCGGCCAGCTGTCCCGGAAGTGGCGAAGCAGATTCGCGGATGATGCGAGGTCGTAAATCGCGGGACGCGTTTTTTTCTCGTTTGTGCCTCCCCCCCCCCCCCGTCCGTTACTTGCATTTTCCGACGCGTCGGGCGCGACGCCAAAAAATCGCGCAATCAAACGTTCGCGTCGGGGGCGCGCGCGAGATAGGTGTAAATTAATTCGAACATGAAAGGAGCGCCTAAATTAAGCCGTGGAAACTTTAGTAAATCACGGTATCAACTAATATAACCCACAATGGAGCTCGAACACCCGCTTCGGCAGCCACTACACAACATCTTTAATACATCAGGAAGGTGATCAATATTCAAAGCAGAAGGTGGAACACATAACGGCGCCATTACACCACTACACCGCCCTAATATAATGTTGCTCCGTCGGCGCACTTGCACTAATTTCTATACATACGCTCTGGGGAAGTAATCCACCATCTATCATCAAGTAAGTGAAGGCCGACAATGTGACACAGCACGTGGGAATTATTCCTGAATTATGAAGGGTAAATTCCCTCCATCCCTCCCCCCACCCCGATCTTCCGCACGGCAATCTGAATAATTACTTCGGAATCGAGCTCGAAGAAGTGCACGACGTTCGAGAAGTTGCGCCGTGCGGACTAAACGCCGCCCACCGAAAAAACAAAAACGCAAACGACGCGACGGACGATCCGGAAAAACAAAAAGAAACTACCGTCAAATAGATTTTGCATCGACATCGTCGCATGTGTTGGACGTGTTACGACGCACGTGCGCGGGCATTGGGCGTGTGTTCGTTTATAAAGCCGATTATTCTATTTTTAAATAAAGAACGGTTCGTTTAGTTTTTCTACGCTAACCTAAACTCGCCTCCGCCGCACTAATCTAAACTTGCCTCGTCCGCACTAACCTACGGACGCTCCGCGTCCTATTGGACTTGCGTCGAAACGTCCCCGCGTCCAAATGCGCAGGAGGAGCCACCCGTTAGTCGAGCAAATGGAGCCGAAAAATAACGCACAGAAACTGAACCGATTTCGACGAAACTTGTTTTTTTTTTTTTGAAAATTCAGTGTCGCTTGTAAGGGTTTAAAATTATAGAAACGGCGTCGCTCGTTCTGTTCTGGCGCGCGTGGGGACTTTCTTGTTGTGTTTGTTTTTTAATCGAGAACTGTTATAATTTTTTTTTAATAATCTGACTGGATAATTTTTAATAATACAGACGTGCGCTTTATCGATGACATTATTACCTATATTGTTTTTTGTGTACGTTTAAAGACTTTTACGGTTTTATTTGCAAATATAACACATAAAAGCGTTTGGAACGGTTTAAATAACGACGCAATTTTTCCAAAAGGGCGTAACCCACAAAAATAAATTTTACAGGAGAGCACATTTCGCGTCATCGCGTAGCCGCAAGAAGATTCGTTACGCGGAAACGCAAATCGATTTGTCCGGTGGAAAAAATCGGAATATTTTGTTACTAAATTTTAACAGATAATGCATTTCATTTAAATGCGTAAGATAGTCGGAATAACTCGTTTTCAACAAAACGCGTGGGTTACGCCCTTTTGGCGAAACACCGTCAATATGTTCATATGTCACGGTTATAGTACTATACCGAAGGAGAGAAAATTTGTCTTTTCGCTTATGGCGTCGTTTTCGCGCGAGTTTTGCGAACAAATCGCGACGTCCGCACGTCGAATAGTGCCGTTTGGGGTTAGTTCGGGAACTCTCGCACGACGAAGCGTTTCGTCGCGCGAGAGTTCTCGAGTGCTCTTTTGCCGTTTTCGGGCGAAAAGAAAACTTTCAAAAAAAATCAAACGAAATGCCGTATTTCGGGAATGCCGGCGGGACGCCTCGGTCGTTCGGGCGACGTTGCCGGACGCGCTAAAAATTCGAACGCGTGGGCGGTTTTTTCAGGGGGTGGGGGGCGGAAAACATCGCCGATTTTTTCCAACTCTTTTTCGTCGTCTTCGAAAGCGCGCCGGCCTCGAAAAGAGTCGTTTTTCCTTCGAGCGCGTTCCCCGGAGTTTCGAGAAGGGATCGGCGCGCGCGCGCCCTTCGACTTTTTGGCTGCGGGCGGGCCGAAGCCGTTCGCGTTTTCATGTCGAAAATTGTCCCTTTCGTCGCGCGTGCCTCGCGAACGCTCCGAGACGTTTTGTAGCCCGCGACCGTCTCTATCCGTTGACGTTAACAAAACGATCTTCTGCGCGTCCTCTGCGAAGAATCGATTTTTAACGTGCCACGGGCGGTTTTTTCGTAAGCGAATAAAAAACAACCATCGCATCGAACCACCCGTGCAACTCCATTTTTCGCACGGACCCGCGACCGAATCGCAGATATGCGCGATTTCCAGGAGGTACTTGTTGATAGTTAAGCTGCAACGTGCGCTCCCGTAAAACTTGCTTTTTGTCGCTTGCGCTGTTCTGTTCTTTTCATTTTACAAACTTACTTAACGTAGTTTCCTTTTGGCGAGAGCGACTTTTCTTTTGTAAAATGCGCGATCGCGGAGTTATTCCGCGGAATATCGAACGCCGAACTGCAATCGACTAAATTATCTGCATTTTGGACGTGAAAAATCTACAATTGTTGGGCTTGCAAACAACAAAAAAAGGTATTGTTACGAGAACGCGTGGGCGCCACCTTTAATAACTACCCATCTCAAATGTCCGTCATCGTTTTTATACCCTGAAAGTGCCGTCTAGTGCGCGCTACCTATACCAAAAAATGTGCCTCGGCATGTGAACTATTAAGAGGGAAATGTCGGACGCGACGCGCGCGGATTACCGATAATTTATTTACGGTTATCGAATTAACTGAACTTTTAACCCTTTTAATCTCGGAGGAGTATTTAGGCAACAAAGTATCGTTAAATATGTGTTTTTATACAGCCCCTTAATCCTCGAAGACAAAATTATAAGGCCATAAAAGCGTCACGATGGAATTTTTAATACTTAATCGGATATTTACGGCTTTCGCGCTCTCGCCCCCCCCCCTTCCTCTCCCCCATAAAATCGGGGGCGCAAGGGTATATTAGGTTTATCGGTCTCCATGTTCATCGAAGAAGTTTTAACGACGGACATCCGTAATTAGGCGCTGTTGTGGGGGGGGGGGGGGTGCGAAAGAAACGGCCCCAACAATAGTCGTTTTAAAGTTGTCGAAGACGTATACGGCGAGCCGATAGTTTCGGAAGGAAACACGTATTTCCCAAGCGAATTACTGATAAATGTTTCTGGTGTATTGTAAATTACCATAAACTTCAGAATGTTCTCGAACAATGTAAACACATAACCGCATAAATTAACGAAGGAAGTTTAATCAACTAGTACAGATGTTTGTCGAGCCTAAATCCATCAAAGCACTTTTTCTATCCGCCGCCGCCGCGCACCGTCTTGCCAAGAAAACGCGGGCGCGCGCTTCTCGGAAAGCCGATTCGTTACGTTTTTTTTTTCTTTTTTAGTTCGCCCCGACGGGAGAAAACCCCAGCACCGACACGTGTTTCGTACGCGATCGACGTCCCCCACGCGCTATTGCCTTTGCGGCTTCGCGGCGGCGGCGATTTGGCCGGCCTCTCCTTTTTGCCGGTCGCTTTTTACCGCAACGCGAGGTCCGAGCCCGAGGCAATAAATAGACAGAACTGTTTCCGAGATGGGGTAATTTAGGTTTTGTAAGACGCTTGTTCGAATGTTCCAGCCAGACCACTATTTGTTGCGATCTCTACCCTTAACGACGGCCTTGGCTCGGTTTTGTCGGGGGGCCGCCGCGATGCTACTTTATTATAATCGTCCGGTCGTAAATTGAACGGGTTCGGGCGTCCCGCGCGGTCTTTCTCTCTCTCTCTCTCTCTCTCTTAAACGATCGAAAGCTTAAACAAAACAAAATAAATAAGTATAATGATTAGCGTCTATCTGATAAACCGAGAGAGTTTTTAGAAGTGCCCGCGAATCATTCGACGTTTCATTTCGTTTTCGGCCACTTTTCACAGCAATTTTTTTGTTCGAGTCGCCGCCGTGGCTTTCACAAAGCTTTATAAATCCAAAAAAAAATTTGGAATAAATTACTGTCGGTTCTTTTTCTCTTGTATTTTAAAAGTATCGTCGTATAATGTACCGTTTGCAGCGGCGCTCTCCAGCTTTTTAATTTTTCCCCGACAACTTCAAAACAAAACGGCACGGCCGCTACACGGTCTGTTATGTGGAAATGCAGCTTATTGCGATCGCGATCGCGTCTCGAGACCGCCTCAAATCGCACAACGTGACGGAGCGCGCGGCGGGCGCCCGAAATTTTAAGGCCCGCCTCTCGAGCATTTTCGAGTAATTGATTTTTGAAAATTATTTTTGATAATTCCCACGGTACCTGCCCGTTTTCGAAAATTAATTACTCGAAAATTACGACCAGTAACATATCTTAAATTCCATTCGAATCGGCGAGCGACGAACCGCCGAAAGCGTAAATTGTGGGGAGGGGGGAGAGGACGCAAAAAATCGACGATTATTTAATTAGCCTCGTATTTCAAGATTACGTTTGATACAAATCGCCCCCTTTATTTTGGGATCACAATTAACGGGCACATCCACGTTTGGGGTACCATTCCTAATTAAGGCCGGGAGTGCATCGTTCACAGTTAACTAGTTAAACTAGCACGACTACCCTACAACCGTCGAAATTAAAAATAACGGCCGAACGAGCGAACGGTCAAAAATAAAAGAAGGCCGCGCGCGTCTCGCGCGGGGTTCGACCGCTCAATTAATTAATTAATTAAGCCCGATCGCGGCGGGCGCGCCGCGAACTGCCGCCTACTATTTTCGCGCGAAAAAGAAAAATGTACAAGGGCGCCGCGATTAATAAACATTAATTCCGCAATCGGTCTTGGCTTATTCAACTAGCGTGTTAAATTCGTGTAACAAGGGAATTTAGAAATTCGTGCCCGGCCCCTAATTGACTGCCTCAGATGACGCTAATTCTAATTAGATTTGCGTCCCCAAGAAAAACAATAATCCGGTCGCGTTACGGATACGAGACGACGACGCCGACGGCGGAGGGGCAAGGGGGCGGACGGGTTCGGTTACTTCCCGTTTGGCCGCCGAATCGGGGACTTAATAGTAAATCAGGAGCAACTTTAAGAGGGACTAATTAACCGGAAAATCCCGGCGGATCGCGGGGATTCGATTGCAAGCAACAATTGCGTGTTAGATTATTAGATGGCGAGTTTAGGGGTGGTTTTGTGGCCGCCGAATGTTAAAGCGACGTCGACGATTAGCAGAATTCGAGGATGCAGGAATTTTGAGATGACGAGGCGAGTCGCGCCGATGAGTCGTACGCGAAACGTGGACAACGGCGACGCCCTTACCCCGTTCCGAACCGCCACGATGACCACGGAAAGTTCGGAAGATCGCGAATTGTTTAAAAAAAGCGCGAGATCAGCCTACACGGCGGGAAGGCGAAAATAATTCGGCCTTATCAAATTACAAATTAAAAAAGATTATTTTTGTTACGAATTAGGTAATCGGAGAACTCTTTTTACGTGTTTTTATGTTGTTACGTTCGGTTCAGACGGGGACGATATTGCGGAGGTAATGAAGTAAGGGATGTCCAGATGTCAAGGTAACGGCTCCCCTCGAAAACAACATTTTATACGTAATTTCGTTATAAATTAGAAACAACCGACGACGAGATTGAATTCCGTACGAAAGCGAAAACGTCTAAATTTTTCTTTGCACTCCGCAACGTCCCATAACAATGCCGCGCGTTCGTCGGCGCGACGGCGCGCAACAAAAAAATTACGAGAGCGCGTTTTCTCTCAATTGCCATTACATGTAATTAGATGACTCGGAAATCCCGCACACACTGAAAATATAGAAACGAACGCGGTTTCATTAAATTAAATTTAGCGCGCCGTTTGTACAAAAGGAAGACGACGACGACTCGTTTACGAGTGCACTTTGAAAAATGACCACACTTTTAATACGGCATTTTGCCATTGTCGCGAAAAAGACGTTCGCGCCCGTTTCCACGTCGACGTCGTACATAAAAAAAAAACGAGTCGGGCAATTATTGTTGCGGTTTTAACGCGCGGACGAACGGACGAGGGATAATTTTTACAATTGCGCCATAATTCGCTCCCCGGAAAATTATCCGACGGGCACTTAATTCGATTATCGGCGGTCGATGGAAAGCGACGGTGCGTGTTTGCACTTTTTCGTGTTACGTTCGTAAGAGATATTAACGAAAGCGCGTTCGTCGTGACGCGACGGTCGTTTGTCCTAACAGTTCGGGTTCACGTCATACACATTTTATCAATAGATTTGAGGTTTGGGGGTAATCGAGGCGTAACTAAAAATATATTGACAAATTAAATAAAACAAACGTCGCGACAAGCTGAAGATATTTAATAAAATGTGTATGACGTCGTCGTAAGTTTAACACAAAATGGTATATTATCGAATTTAAATGTTTTGGAAAAGCGCGATAAATAAATGTTAGCGCGCGAAATGACTTTAAATGTTTTTTTAAACATGTCGAGGGGGCGATGGACTAACGTTCGATTTCACCAACTTCCCTCGACGTTTCTTGTTACAATATCAGCTATTTATATACGGTGTGTCCCATTTTCATTGTATTTGGCCCAAAATGAAATTAACGATTTGCTCGTAAACGTAAAAATTTTGCAGTTTACTTGCGAGAATTAATAATAATAATAAACCGGCCTTTTGATGGAAGCGCGCGCGCGCGCGCGCTTCGACGTTACGCCAACAATTGAGGATAATTAGGAGATATCGGTTTTTGCGTCGCGCATAATTTCGGTTATTTTCGGTTAACATAAAAAAGGCAGACACGAATATTGTCACGTTGTATCGGCGACGAGGGACGGAAACGCTCCCGAACGGAGCGACTCATAAAGAACGTTGACGTGCGGTAGGAAAAAAATTTAGAGTCCCCCGGGGAGCTCGCGCGAGGAACTTCTAGTAAAATAGCGAAACGTTTACAGGACGTATAACATAGGTACACGAAACGTGCGGCTGCCCGCTTAAAGTTTCCCGACGCGAATTTAACGCGACCAGATCGGCGGCGGGCGTGCTAATTAATTATTCGTTCGTTTTTTTTGTCGCGCAATTTTTCAACGTCCCCGAAACTGATTTTAAACGGCGCGTCGCCATAAATCGTCGAAATTTCAGTTTGAACACGGTCTCGTCGCTTAAGATTGTCGATAATGCGCGTTTAGTGGAGTTTGAGGGCGATAAATTTTCTTCGACAGAAATGGCGTAGTTTCGAAAATGAGATTGTTGTCAGCATATTGCTTAACAATAGGGCGCTTTTTCTTTGCTTGTATTATCGACAAATTTCCGAATGTACTATTTTAAAAATCGAGACGCGGACGTTTCAGGCGTGACACTTCCAAATCGACCGGGTGTACCGCGAGGTTTCAGTTTAAATACGTCAAACGAACGTTAGAAAAATATGCGAGTTCGGTAAATTTTTTTTTTAGATAATCGCGATGACGCGGCCGTTTGTTGTTCGTACGCTGTCTTTTTTCATTTTTTTCGGCCGTTTCGGGGGAAAGTCGCGATTTTCCGCGGGTACGGTCGATCGGTTCAAAAATATCGCGTCGCGACAAGCCAGATTGCTTTCGATCCTTGCCGCAACCGAAGATTGTCGCTTCAAACGAGATAATCGCGCGCCCCCCGGATCGCCCGGACCCCTGCCCCAATTAATTCGTGAACGCGACATTTTCAAAATCGCAACGGTTTTAAATGATGCGTTAGATAATGAAAGTCAAGGTCACACGACGGTCGCCCTAAATATTTTTAAATGAAACACCTTGTTAGTTTTTTTTCACATTTTACGGCTTATCTCGCGCGATTTTTTGAAACGCTCCAACAAAGTGTTTTACCACCAAGTATTTTTTTAAATTATCGAAAACAACCGGCGCCATGTGTTACCCGATGATGTGCACCGAAAAAATTGCGCATTTGCTCGAAAACGCAGTTTTAAATCGACCGAGTGTACCGTGAGATTTCAGTTTAAATACGTCAAAAGCGAACGATAGAAAAATACGCGAGATAATTACGATGACGCGGCCGTTTGTTGTTTGTATGCTGTCTTTTTTCATTTTCTTCGGCCGTTTCGGGGAAAGTCGCGATTTTCCGCGGGTACAGTCGATCGGTTCAAAAATATCGCGTCGCGACAAACCAGATTGCTTTCGATCCTTGCCGCAACCGAAGATTGTTGCTTCAAACGAGATAATCGTGCGCCCCCCGCATCGCCCGGACCCCCGCCCCAATTAATTCGTAAACGCGACATTTTCAAAATCGTAACGGTTTTAAATGATGCGTTGGATAGAGGGCGTCAAGGTCACACGACGGTCGTCCTAAATATTTGAAACGAAACACCTTGTTTGTTTGTTTTTTAACATTCTTACGGCTTATCTCGCGCGATTTTTTGAAACACTCCAACAAAGTGTTTTACCACCAAGTATTTTTTTGAATTATCGAAAACAACCGGCGCCATGTGTTACCCGATGATGTGCACCGAAAAAATTGCGCATTTGCTCGAAAACGCATTTTTAAATCGACCGGGTGTACCGCGAGGTTTTAATTTAGATGACATTGAAAAGCTATAGGGATTTGTGTGTTTCGCGATATTTTTGGATAACTATGATCGCGATAAAACTTCGATAACAGTCAGTACTACATTTTGTTTTTTGGAAAAAAAATCGTCGTCTGTTGTTGCTTGTTACGTCACGAATCGCCTACAAAACCGATCGAAATCAGATCGTCGAATTAGTCTAATAAGTATGTACTAGACCGGAACGAACCACGCAAACAAAATATCTTTCGTTTCCATTAAATTTAATTAAAAATGCCCATAAACTGTTAAAACTAATCTCGGTTCCCGCAACGATAAAGATATGTTTATTTACGCAGCCCACTCGGCGCAATTGAATAAAATAACACGAGTACAACAATATACAATAAAGAATTTAAATGAAACGTTGAGCCTCCGCGTGAAATTGCGGACGCAAATCCTCGGAGATTCACTTGCCTCGAAGTCCACGTTATACATAACATACCGAAATACGAGGATCGTCCGGATTAAACGGACCGGAAAGGAGTGCAAGATCGCGTCTTTCTTCGCCGTCCCCCCACCCCCCCGAAGACCCCCCCGCCGCCGCCCCAATCAATTATTTTATCCGAAAATCAATTAGTCCTTGCAGTAGACGAGCCGCGTTAATTAGTGCGGAGGTGGTAAAATTCGATTTCCCCACTTCAATTTCGTACGCAATTTTGATTCCGCTAATGAATAATTTTCCGTGCCAATTTTAATCGGACTAATTAGCATTTCGAATAAATTAGAACCCCCGCCCCACCCCCGGAATAATCGGCCGTTACGTGCGGATATCTAGTAATAAAAAAATAAATAAAACAAATAAACGTAACGGTAATAATACGAACGTAAACATATTTCAACGATAAACGTGTTGGATTATTATAATCGCAATTATACTGCGGAATGTTTTTACGTCATATATATATATATCGACCTAAAGCTGCGGTGTTGTTGTAAATAATACAGGTTATTGTTTGGTAAATATAAACGTTATCGACGGTCCGTCCAGGTCGCTTTGTAAAATTCGCTCGATCGTTTCGATACGGCACGGACCACATTTACTTAAATTCGACCAAGTTAAGATGAGAAAAAGCGAGTTCGTCTTCTGTCCGAGTTTCGAACCTTCGTCAGTAACAATTCGAGCGTGTAACGTAAAACTTTTCCAAATTAAAGTTAGGTTTCCTCATCGTCGACCTTTTGGGACTTAGTTCGGGGCTTTTGGGGGAGACGCGCACGTGTGTGTGTGTGTGGTCAGCGCAATCAAATCCAATTTGTGCCGTAATGAATTCGGAGAGGCGGCGGGTTAGGTGTGTTAACGGCGGGGCGCGACCAATATGTCGACCGGCAAGACGAACGCCCGCCATTACCGGCCGGGTCGTCTGTTTCGAGACAGCAACAGCCGCCGCCGCCGCCGCCACAACTGCGGACGTGCGGCAGCGACTTTTGTCGGTGTCGAATTGTCCGCAACCGGGAATGTATAGTCGCCGCGGCCCGCGAGCGCGTTCTCGCCCCCTCCCCCCAACCCCAACCCGGTAAAAAAGGTGAAAACTGAAAAAGAACTACCCTTTTCGTCGGCCGTCGGCGAGGCGAACGAATCAACCACGAAAAGCTCGACGAGAAGCTTTAGGTGCGTCGAAAAGAAAAAAAAACAACGGTCTTCGGGGCCGATTTTAGGTTTTTTTTTTTTTTGGTAAAGTTAATTCGCGAACGAAACGGATAATAGCCCGCGTATTCTATGTAAACAACGGCTCAGAATTTAATTTGAAACGTCTAAAATTGCTTCGGCTTGCGGCGGCGGCGGCGGCGGCGTTTCGGCTCGGAGGCTAATGTTATATTTATTAGGCACATCGAGCTGTCGGTATCGCGGAATTCTCGGTTGAGCTTCGTTTGCGGGCTTTTCTCCTAGTATTTAGCTGTCAGGTGGTGCTCGATATAAAGTAATTAGGTGCCGCGTCGACGGTACGTTTTCCGAGACGATAAATCACATTTATTTATCGAAGAATCGTTGGCGAGCAATTTTCAAAATTGGCGGTTCGTCGTAAAACTAAAATTGAAGAGAGAGCTGTCCGATGGAGAATTTTACGTACGATTCCAAAACATTTATCGCGTAAACCGATCCGATGATTAATAACGGAGAAAATCCGGTTCGAATGGTTCGATAGGCCGCCATTTTGAAAACGGGCCGGTCGATTTTCCCGGTCAACGAACTCGTCGATCGCATTCGTTGGGGCGACGCGTCGTCAAAATTTCAGTCCGGTAGGATCAAAATGTCTGACCGTTGTATAAGTACAACAGACTTGGGCGTGATCTAAAACGGCGAGGTTTAACACGCAGCCCTGTATTTCGTTTGCTTTGAGGTATATTTAACTATGTATGTGCTGTTTAACTTTACTGTACTTAATAAACGAATTGTTTCGCTTATTCATAAAGTTTAGTAAATGATTCTTTTGACGTAATGTTGAAAATGTCGAACTACTTTTCTAGCAATTCCGGACCTGTTCGGGTAGTGTAATTTTATCGAGATTATACCAAAATTAGAATCTATTTAAACGCCGGCAGTTCGTCATTTCGTTATAGTAGAAATAGAGTTTTCTAACCGTTTTCGATTTGTTCTGAACGTTACGTCTCAAAACGTTCGGGTCCAAATTTTGCCAAAAAAACAAAAAAAAACGTGAACTATTATACTAAGGGATTTTTTCGAGATTTCGCAAAAATTTTAAATCGACGGAAACGCAGATGGTTTGTCATGTTCTTGCATTGTTATTCTTGAAAAACTACTTTTGTAGTAATTTCGGACTTGTTCCATGTGTATCAGGTAGTGTCATTTTAACGAGATTATGCCAAAATTAGAATCTATTTAAACGCCGTCAGTTCGTCATTTATCGCTTCGTTATAGTAGAAATACGAGTTTTCTAACTGTTTTCGATTTGTTCTGAACGTTACGTCTCAAAACGTTCAGGTCCAAATTTTGCCAAAAAAACAAAAAAAAACGTGAACTATACTAAGGGATTTTTTCGAGATTTCGCAAAAATTTTATATCGACACAAACGCAGATGGTTTGTCATGTTCTTGCATTGTTATTCTCGAAAAACTACTTTCCTAGTAATTTCGGACTTGTTCCATGCGTATCAGGTAGTGTCATTTTATCGAAATTATGCCAAAATTAGAATCTATTTAAACGCCGTCAGTTCGTCATTTATCGTTTCGTTATAGTAGAAATAGAGTTTTCTAACTGTTTTCGATTTGTTCTGAACGTTACGTCTCAAAACGTTCGGGTCCAAATTTTGCCAAAAAAACAAAAAAAACGTGAATTATACTAAGGGATTTTTTCGAGATTTCGCAAAAATTTTAAATCGACGGAAACGCAGATGGTTTGTCATGTTCTTGCATTGTTATTCTCGAAAAACTACTTTTCTAGTAATTTCGGACTTGTTCTATGCGTATCAGGTAGTGTCATTTTATCGAGATTATGCCAAAATTAGCAATCTATTTAAGGCGAAAGTGTCGCATTCAACAGATGGCGCGGAATTTATTTAGTCGTTTACATCCAAACGGAATTAGATATTTTCATTTTGAAAAATAAAATATACTTCAAGTCCTATTAAAAATTACGTCACAGTTTTACATTTTTTGATATTCCTTTTAATTCTCAAAATATTTTTTCTGAAAAATGTATTAAACGAAAATTCAAAAATCGGAGCTACGACGCACCTGTAGATGGGTGTCCTAAATGCAAATCTTTTTTTCATTTTTTTTTAAATTGCGACCAATAATAATTATTTAGCTGTGATTTAGATGCGTGCTAACAATGCATTCCACAATTTATACACCTAGCTATGTCGTACGCATATACGATGGACGATCGAAAAGTTCCAGGGATCGCAATATGGCTGGGAGAAAATTGGACGAATCACGGCAAGTTTGCGGTACTTGATTCGCTAATGAAAAAGCACGCGGTCCACGACCGACTCTCGCGGTATCAAAACTCAACGGAAAACGTTTTTCAATCAAATGCGACAGCTGAACGCCGAAAGTTTTCAACTTTCCGAGCGAATGGACTAACGTAAATTTTGACTGCCCATCGTAGATCGTCGTATCCTACGCACAGTTTCAAAACTGCTTATTTATTGACGTAACTGTAAACACGGCAAATAAGAAACTCCAGTTATTTCGGTGACTTTCATTCGTCGATGATTCAGTTCTTCAGTGCAGCACGACACAGTACATTAGATGTAACGGATTCTCGCATTGCTTGCTCCAGAAGTAAAAATCCAAAGGTGTGAGGTCTGGCGATCGCGGTGGCCATGCCTGCTTCTTCTTGTCGAAAGATGCACGTGGCGCGACGTAACTAGCCGCGCGCGCGCGCGGCTCGATTCTTATTCACGATTCGAAACTCTTCGAGACGCCCTTTAAAGCGACGCACGCAGCACTGCATTAGTTTGTTTTTCGTGAGAACGTGGTTTCGCGGACACGCTGTGTGTCAATCAATTTTCTTTTCCTTCTTTTTTTTTGGGATTCATATCCAGAACGACGTACTGCGAGAAAAGCGGCGACGAAACGATCGCAAAAGTCCGGGGCAATAATTGAGTTATCATCGAATGTACAGTGAAACTTGTCCGCGTCGACCAGAGTCGGTTCGATTCGGATTGCGTCGTGCGTTGGCGGAAAAGACGAGCGGCCGAAGCGGCATTTTTGGGAAATCTCGTTCGGCGTGCCCTATAATTTTTACGGAACGCTCCCTTCGAACGGGCAATAATCGACCACCGACGTTTCATCTTCTCGCTTTTTCGGACGACAAACGGGACCACTGGTCGATCGACCCGTTTACGATTTCTAAAGGTTGGAAGTGGAAAAAATAGAAGAAGGCAACTCGGCAGTCTAAGCGGCCGAAAAGAAACGTAGAAAACAAAACGAGAACGGTAGAGATAAAATTTCGGGGTTCCGCAGGGTGCAGTTTTGGGACCGAGCGTTCGATCGGTGATCATCTTCGTAGACGATCTACCGGCTGTATTGGTGATGCAAGAACTGAAGGGCGCGGGCGGCCCCCGGTCTGGATGACGTCCCCGACGACGTGGTTGTTAGGACAAAATGATCGCTCGCCGCCCGGCGGTGGCGTTGGACGCGTTAAACGATTGCCCGGGGCGAAAGGCGGCGAGAGTAGTGTTGCCGAGGAAGGCCGTTAGGGCACTTAAGTAAGGTGTTGGAGAGATTGCAGCTGCGGGGCGGCTTCGCGAGCAACCAATATGGGTTTGTCGGGGGCAGATCGGCCGTGGTCCTCCCCGAATATTAGTAATAAAGTGGTCAACTGAGAAGTGAAGGACGAGCAGGAATTATTCTGTTGCCGCAAAGCCATCATCTTCGACGTGTCTGATAGACAAATGGCGTCCACGACGGCGCGTCATAAGACAGGCCGGAGAGTACATTCGACCAAAATAGCTATTTTTAAAAACCGAATGCCCGGGCGCGACAGCATCTCCAACGCAAAACGCAGACCTGACGGCGCTAGATTTCACAGCGCACCTTCAAGGGGTATCTGACGAATTTCTAAGCAGGAAGACAGACAAGACACACAATCGCACAGTTTAGACGCTCCTGCATTACGGCACGACGGGCGGCAACAAGAATAAACGGCAGCAGGAACACCGTCCCTGCTCTGAAGATCGAGGCCACTGAAAACTACAAACGGGCCAAACGCAACCTTAAGAACCAAATTATGTGCGCAAAAAAGAAGGCCTGGAACCAGCTATACAACGAGCTGAACGCGTATACCAAATCGCAGTCAATAAACTTAAAATAAAACCTCGAATTCGTTTGAGCCGTGAAGATACCGGAATCCAGGTGCAATCGCTCTTTCCCCAACTGCCGACGACGCTGCCGTGCCAGACCGAGACGAGTCCCGATAACATAAGGGCCTTCACAGACAACGAAGTGGCCGATGCCATAGGCAACCTAAAAGGCAAGAAGGCCCGGATGGGATACCAAGTGAAGCTATCAAGTCCTACGCGGACCGGCACTTACTTCACAAAACTACGGTCATGAACGTCTGCCTTATGCACAGCACCTTTCCCATAATTTGGAAGAGGGCTCTACTAATTCTCATCGAGAAACCAAAACGAAACCCCAACGACCCGACCAAATTCAGACCGATATGCCTACTCGACGTACTTGGCAAAATCTTAGAGAAACTCACGAAGGCGCGTACAGAGACAGAAATTTCGGAGAAGAAAATACTCCTCGACCATCAGTATGGATTTAGGAAAAGTCGCTCCACGATGACGGCCCTGCAAAAACTTAGCGACATCGCGGAGGACATGCAAACGGAAGACATACCGGCACCGTGAACTGTGTGCATTAATCACCCTAGACATAGAAAATGCTTTCAATTCCGTCGGGTGGGATCGCGTTTTGGCAAGCATGGCGGCTTACGGCTTTAGCCAATGCCTGATGAACTTGACCCGGTCATACTTGCACACCAGATATATCATGACCGAGGAGGGCGAAGAGTTCCAAATGACATGTGGCGTTCCGCAAGGATTTGTCCTGGGCCCAGTCCTGTGTTGGAGCTGTATCTCGACGCGGACATTACGACACTGGCATACGCGGACGATTTGGTCCTTACCGTGAGACATAGGACAGAGGCGGGCCTGATTAAGCGTGCGAAATAAAAGGAAAAATAACAGAAATGGGGCTGAAAATAGCCGAACATAAAAACGAAATGGTATTTCTAAATGGCAAGGGAAAAATCAAATCAATTGAAATTGCTTTGGAGAACGTAACCCGGCGCAGCTCGCCTGCCACAAAATATATGGGATTGATCATAGACACGAACATGCGGATGACCGCGCACATAAATGGAACATGCGAAAAAACAAAGCAACTCTAGCAAGAATAATGCCGTCCATTGGCGGACCCAGGCAAAGTAAGAGGAGGACGCTGGCTTCCGTGGTCACGTCGATCATTGCGTATGGAGCCCCCTTTTGGGAAAAAGCCCTGAAGTATAAACACTATGAAGACAAGATCAACAGACTATTACGGAAAATCGCAATTAGAATCACCTCGGCGTATAGAACGGTCCCAGGAACGGCGATTATGGTCATAGCAGGGACCCCCCCTCTATAAAGATAAGGATTAAAGAGATAAATGACCGAATGAAGATGGGGAAACCAAACAAGACTTCAATTATTGAAGACTTGGCAAACTATTTGGGACGAATATGACGGCTGGAGTAAGACTTTTATCCGAAACTTGGCCGAGTGGCAAAATAGGAAATGGAGAGATATGAACCATTACCTAACACAAGTTTTTACTGGACACGGGGCGTTTGGAGTATATCTACATAAAATAAATAAAGCCGGCACGCCCGCATGCTGGTATTGTCCGGAAGTTGACTCGGCCGACCATACGATCTTCCAATGCCCAAGATGGGCCACCTACAGACAAGAAGCAAATATCACATGTGGTACAGAGATAAACGCAGAAACCGTTGCAGACCTCCTATTAAGAGATGAAATGATGTGCGACATCATGAAGGCCAAGGGGCCGAGAGACAATTAATACCTTAACACCAAACGAGAAATTATTGGGGATAAGACCGAAGCAATGCTTGGAAAAAAACGATCAGCCGTGGATGCCTTAAAGGTCGTAGTGCAGATTATCCGCCGAGCAGCGGGGCCTCGAGGGGAACACTGGGCGAGGGTGTAACCCCGGAAAACCTCGTCGATCAGATGCTCCGGAAAGAGGAAGGGTTATTTGCTCCAAGGAAGAACTCGAAAGAGGATTGGAGCAGCGGAGACCGACAAAAGGGGGCCCCTAACACAGAGACCGGGTTGGGGGGGGGGCGCTGCGCAGGCAGTCCCGTATGTCCTTTTCAAAAAACCTCGTAGAGTGCGAGCGACGCAGGTTACGATTATCAGTCGACTTGGTGGTCGAGTGGTTAGGAGACTAACCTCTCGTCTGACGGGTCCTGGGTTCGAATCCCGGTACGGGTGGTGGAATATCTCCCTATATCCTAATATATGGTAGGCATGGGAATGTCCCGGGGGGGGGGGGGGCACTAGAAGTAATGCCTAACGGCGGTTCCTGGTGTCTTTCGGGGTGTGCTACTACTAACAAAAAAAAGGTGACGATTATCAATCGAGAATGCTCGACAAAATCGATTGACCGAAGCAACGGCGCGGCGAACGAGCGATTTCGCGTTTTCTTCTTAACGCGAATTTTTATTTCGAAAACGCCGCGGCACTCGACAGGTTTCGCGTACGTTGCTTTTTAAAAACTAATCCCAGTGCGCGGCATCGTAAAAATGCGCGTCCGCGCCAGTTTGTTTGTTGTTGTTGTTTATTTATTTTTTGCATACGTGAAAGCCCTGTCGAGTAAGCGACCCGAAAGGATATTTTAGGCCGGAATCGCTTGAAACAGTTCGCTTTCCTCGCTATTCGAAAATTCCATTTGTAAAATCAAACACATTACGTTAGATCTAAATCGAACACACACACAGGTGCACGTATGACAAATGCACGCTAGCTTCTAATGCATTATTCATCGAATTGTAATACACCTACCAGATCTCGGATATTCAACACGACAAAAAATGTCACGTGTAGAGATCGAAGGGAAATGGAACGCCGCCAGGACGCGATCCCGAAGCCGATGGATTTAAGCGTCTGCTAAAGCCTCGCGATCCGCGAAAGCGCCGCGAGAAAAGTCAAACGAAACACAAAAAAAATAAAATAGAAGAATAACATCGCTTTCGAATAAATTTTATTCGCTCACGAGCGAAAGGATTATAATCGTCTGCGTTTTACAGAAAACAGGCCTTTTTCGCTAATTTGCAATTTCTCTTCCCCCCCGCACCCCCCGCCCGGTCGATTTATCGCGGTACCGTTATTCCAAAATAGTCGTCCGATTAAAATTTACGAACCGGCCATCTTGGCGTGCACCTGGTGCGTACTTCGCGCCGTGGGGCGCGCGCGGATTTTTCGAAAGTATAGGTAATTAAATTAAATGTTTTAAACTGATTTTGCGCTTCGTTTCGCTCGAAGTATTCGCCATGTTTATTAACTGCGTACTCTACAAACTCTAAATAACTTATTTTCTGGATTACGAGCCCGGTAGAAGTTTAAAACAAAGAAGGGGAGGTTGTGCATAAAATTACGTCCCGAAAGAGCAAAAGGGGGGGGAATCTCTTTACAATTATATACGAAATATGAAGCGAGACTGTTAATTGGAAGAATTTTAAATAGTAGATACGCGCGCGATTCATTCGAACAAGAACACTTCTCTCCGCAGCTTGAGACTGCGAAGAAGTTTTTCACAGGTGCTCCGATTAAGTTTTTTTACTACGCGAACCGTCTGGGGTTTTTTAGATTTCTAACGACTCTTAATTAATTGCGATCGAAGAAAATTTTCGCTCGGCTCACTTTTCGCTCGTTAACGTCGAAAACGAATATTCGACGAAACCGGGTCGGGTATTATTTTAAAACAACGCGTCGGCCATAATCGACCGTAAACATTTGCAACGAAAAAACAAAAAACAAAAACGTCCAGTTGCGTTGTGGAGCGATCGAGAGCGATCTTTCGCGTTCGCCACAAAAGCTTCAATAGTTGAGAAAATCGAAATTCGTGCTACGGCACACACGCACACATACACACACACACACACGCACACACACATTCAGCGACTATAAGCCGCTTAAGTTTTATTTTCGTAGTCGAACGACGCGAATAAATCAACTAAAAAAAAATAATAAAATAATGCATGTTCGTATATTTTTCGAGTTTGAACTTCGAAAGTTTGTTGCCGCATTTTATCACTTTTCAGTTTGTTTAGCCTCGACCTGAGTTATTACCGTCCGAACTAACTTTACAGACCACGTACTCTTACTCGATTATCGTTATTTATTTGAACTTACGCGCCCGCAACCGCGAATAAATCCGTTCAAACTGATGCGTTTATTAGTTACATCGTAACGTTTTGATACTTTGTATGGTTCGTAACTCTATAGCGAAAGCTATGAATTTATCGATAAATTTGCGATTAATTGTTGCGTACAAATGAAAAGAGTTAACATAAATAAATACATAAATTACAGAATAGTGTAGAATAGATGAATTGAACACAAATCGAGAAAGACATTAAAGACAAACATTATGTTTAAGTATCTACTAGATACCTACATAAATTTGGGAAAATTCGTAGAAATGAATGGAAACCCGAATTCCACAACAAAAAAGAATAACGCAAGCTCGAAAAAATTCAAATATTTTCAAAAAAAAAAGAAACACGCGCACGTAATACCTTTTAAAAAGGTTAAAAAAAATTGTCTTTAGAAGAAAAAGTATACGACGCCTCTGGGAAAAGCTACAGAGATATGTGAAGAAAGAAAAATAGCGTAAAAAGAAAGTGTGTAAAGAGACAAGAGAGAGAATATAATATAATAATATATAATAATATAATATAATATATAATAATATAATATAATATATAATAATATAATATAATATATAATAATATAATATAATATATAATAATATAATATAATATATAATAATATAATATAATATATAATAATATAATATAAGGGACAAAAAAAAAGAAAAATCAGAAAATAAGCTATGAAAATTTGAATGAGCTGGGAAAAAATGAAGGTAAACGAACGAAAATCTTTTGAAATGCAATGAGGGGGGAAAAGAACAGAAAGTAATTGGGGAGACCTGTGAAGAAGAACAAAGAATGTGCAGAAAATAAGCTAAGAAAAGCCGAAACATCTGGAAAAAACTGAAATGGCTTCAAAAAAAAAAGATTAAGGCAATCGCACGCCCTCCAAAGAGACGGATTGAAAAATGAACAAGAAGCAAGCGAAAAGCGATAACGAGGTGCGAAGAAGAACAAAGAAGAGCAGGAAATAAGCTACAAAAATCTGAAAAATCTTCGCCGAACGTCGCGCCCTTTAAAGAGACACACGGACACACTGTATATATGTATATTTGCACCAATTTTACAGTCGAAGCCCGAGCTACAGCCGCCGCCGTATAAACGAAAGCCCGATTCATATGGCAGCGACATTTCATCGACCAATCAAAGCGGACCGGAGTTTGAGGTTAGAATTCTTGCGGGAAGACGAAATTGACGTTAGATTTACGACGCGAATTGGGGGGGTGCGCGGTTCAGATGGAGACAAACAGGTACAACACGATCAACTTAACGAAAAGATGAAAACAAAAAATTGAAGGTCGATTAAGAAAGCGAGTCGTGCGGACACCTGAAGAAAGACGATGAAAGAAAAAGCAAGAACGTAACGGAAGAAAGAGACTTTATACCAGAACATTGGGGAAATAATACTTTTACGGAAGCCGAAGACGACGGAGGAGAGGAGAAGAAGAAGATTAAGGGAGCGAGTAGATGTCGCTATTGCGCGGCCACATCGAACGCCCGAACTCGACCCGAAAGACACGTTTGTGCAAGACCGGTCGTAACGAACTGACGCTTCCTCGCGTCCGAAAGTGCGGACACTAAGGACACTGCGTCTATTAAGCTGACACAGCCACTACGGCACAATCGAATGAAACCTATTTAGAAATTTAGTGCTAATTTGTTGCTCCATTCCCGATTTTGTTGTTCCAGTCATTTCGCCAAAAACCATGGCTGTGCTAACTTAACACTTAAGATAGCACAGCCACTCGCAGAAAATAAAAAAAAGTAAAAACGAGGAAGTATTTCTAAACTACTATTTTACTTAACACGAAAAAACCACCCCACCACTGCAGTAAAACAACTACTTAAATATTTCGATTTTCTTGATAAATTTACTGTAATGAATTAATTGCTTTACATTATATTATATCCCAATTTTGTTGCTCCACCCCTAATACGAAAATAACTACCCCTAGTACTTAAAAGCCAGCATAACACCTTAAAACTTAAAAAATATCGATTTTTTTGATAGTTTAGGCCTTTATGATTTAGTTGCTCCACGTTCTAACATATCCCGATTTTTGTGCTCCACCCCTAGTACTTAAAAGCCAGCACTACCCCTTAAAACTTGTAAAAAAATCGATTTTTTTAAGTTTTAAGATGTTGTGTTTTTTGGTACTAGGGGTGGAGCAGAAAAATCGGGATATAGCAGAACGTAGAGTAACTAAATCATAAAGGCCTAAACTATCGATAAAATTGATATTTTTTAAGTTTTAAGGTGTTGTGCTGGCTTTTAAGTACTAGGGGTAGTTATTTTCGTATTAGGGGTGGAGTAATAAAATTGGGATATAATATAATGTAAAGCAACTAATTCATTACAGTAAATTTATCAAGAAAATCGAAATATTTAAATAGTTGTTTTACTGCAGGTGGTGTGGGGGTGGTTTTTTCGTGTTAAGGGTGTAGCAATAATATCGGCAATAGAGCAACAAAATAGTAGTTTAGAAATACCTCCTCGTTTTTACTTTTTTTTTATTTTCTGCGAGTGGCTGTGCTAGCTTAAGTGTTAAGCCATGGTTTTTGGCGAAATGACTGGAGCAACAAAATCGGGAATAGAGCAACAAATTAACACTAAATTTCTAAATAGGTTTCATTCGATTGTGCCGTAGTGGCTGTGTCAGCTTAATAGACGTAAGGACACTAGTTTACGAAAAGTGCGTGGGTCGTCGAACCAACAATAAAGCCTGCTACACACACACACACAGGAATATTATGTATCGCGAGCCAATCTCAGGTCTCGCGAAACGCGACAGTGTGGATAATGTCGCACTGGGCGCGCGCGTGCGTAGCAGGCTTTAGTTCGTATTTTGTTCGCGAACCATTTCTACAACGTTCGTTCGCATTTTGCGGTTAGGCGGTTGATTACGTTGATACGATTCAAGGGGGGGGGGCGAATATAACTTTCGAGACGCCCCGTGTAACGCGACACGCGAATGTCGCGTTTGTCCTTTAATGTGACGTGTCGCCTATCAACCGATTGTCACTAAAAAAATTTGTGTGGCGACGTCTTTACGTGACCTTGAAAATTTCAATCGGCGGCGCCCAGGCCCCGCAAAACAAAAAGTTCACGAGTACAATAGCGGTCGATGTACTTTACACTTACAAAAGTCCCTGGCTTGGGGAGCTTTTTGTTCGGAACTCAACTCACTTCGATTCCCGACTATTTTAGGTGGCCTAAGAAGTCTCGGAAATAGTAATTTATAGTGGCAAGGACTACGCTAAGGACATAAAGTGCGATACCATTGTTCGGTGCACATGTTACGCAACGTTTTTGTCCCCCCCATTGTTTCCACCATTGTCCGAAATCGAGTCCATTCAAGCAAATATGACTAATAGAACGTAAATCCTTTATCGATTCCTTAAAAAATATATATATATTTATATATATATATATATATATATATATATATATATATATATATTTAATAGTATGTTTCGATAACGTAACGCGCGCGCGCGCGCGCCCGCATTTCCATTGAGCGGCAAACATAATCCGGAGGAAAACTATTCGAAACCTAATCGTAAATATAAGCAAACGTGCAAGTGGATAAATACGTTGTCTTGTTTAACGATCATCGAGTTTTCCCCATTGACGTAACGAAAAATGAAGTTAATTAAATTAATGGAGGCAAATGCGAAGTCGCAATTTATAATACAAATCCTACTTCGGTCGCGCAATAAATTATACTTTTTTTTTATATAATTTACCTTTTTTTAATTTCAAATTTATTAAGAATAAATATTCCGGGCATTCATAAATTAACATTTGTCGAGGCGTAAATCGGCACATCCAGAGCTCGACGAGCCAGAATCGTCGTCGCGCTTATTATTAATAAATTATTTAAACAGGCGAACTGCCTCCGAATAAATCAAAATTCACGGGACGGCACTTAAAAAAAATAAATCAAACTTTATTTACGACTTTTAATTAAATCGAATTAATTTATTTTCAGTTTCCGTTTTATTAAAATGCCCGTCGGCGTTACGAAGAACGCATAAAATTCGCTATTAAAAATATATGATAAAATGATAAATGTAAACTTAACGCAAAGTAAACACGCTCAAGTGTGTACATTACGGCGGCGTATTAAAAATTTATAAATATTTTCAGATCCTCCAGAACTTTTAACGTCAACGTTAACTCTCCCCCCCCCCCCCCCGGGCGCGTTCTTATTTATTTACACGTGTAGAATTTATGGGACCGCGCTGATACGTCTTCAGCGCAAATTTATTAAGTTAACGAAAGACGCGTCGATGCCCGGCGCCATTAACGTTAAATTTATTTATCGAACATTTCGCTTTTGCCCGCATTTTCGATTTCCCCCATAAAAATCCGGTTAATTTTCGCTCGCGCAATTTCGTCGGACGGCTGCCTGAGATTTCCCGACCTTGCTCCGCTTGACTTCTTATTGCGTGGCGACGGGGACGTGCGTCGTCGGAAAAACGTAAAACCTATACCGTGCCCGCTGCTCGATAAATCGATCGGGCAAATTTTATTTTACCAGAAAAGACGCGCGTTTGAAATTTTACAAATTTCCCCGACCAGTGCCAACGTAAACTCCTCCCCCCCCCCCGATTTTTTCACAAAAACTCGTTAAATTCCTTGACCGAAATAAAAATTCGCAGATGTCCCCGACTTTTTCTCGGCTTTCCCCTGTTTTTCAGAAAAGCGAGAACCCTGAAAATTTGCTAATTTTTGAATAATCAACTTGGGCAACTGGTGTTGCTTGTATTGAGTTTTGAGTATTTTGGTCGCGCGACCGTCCTATTGAACGGCCACCGATATTTCCGACCTTGCTCCGCTTGATTTCTTATTGTGCGGCGGCGGGGACGCGCGTCGTCGAAAGAAACGGGACAACGAACGTCAAAACGAACCGTTAAGCGGACTTGCGGGGAACCGGCGCCGATCCGACAAATCTATACCGTACCCATACTATTCGGTAAATCCATCGGGCAAATTTTATTTTACCAGAAAAGACGCGCGTTAGAAATTTTACAAATTTCCCCGGCCAGTGCCAACGTAAACTCCCCCCCCCCCGCCCCCCGATTTCTTTTCACGAAAACTCGTTAAATTCCTTGACCGAAAAAAAATTCGCAGATGTCCCCGACATTTCCTCGGCTTTCCCCTGTTTTTCAGAAAAGCGAGAACCCTGAAAATTTGAAATTTGCTAATTTTTGAATAATCAACTTAGGCAACTGGTGTTGGTTGTATTGAGTTTTGAGTATTTTGGTCCTATTGGACGGCCACCAAGATTTCCGGACTTTGTTTCGTTTGATTTTGATTTTCATGGGAGCGAATGAAATGGAATCCGATGTCGATGTGACGACCTTCAAAATAAGGAAAAAATCTAAATCGTAACACGCGTTTTTTTTTGAATTTTCTATCAGGGTAAAGCCGGGTTCGATTTAATTCTGCGGACGACCTTCGTAGTCTTTATTTGGGTTTTATCTTGGACAACCCACAGTTATCAATATTTTACACATTTAATGTTAATATTCGTAATACGCCTACATTAAGAATACTCAAAGACGCAAAGTTGCCCGAAATTTGCGAATTTTTGAGTAATTAGTATTGTTTTATTGAGTATTTCGAGCACGACAGCGTCCTATTCGGTGGCCACCAAGATTTGCCGACCTCGCTCTGCTTGATTTTCAAATTTCACGCGGTTGGACGGAAAACGTTTTATTGCATTTTGAGTTCCTGTTGAGTTTCGAATGTTTCTCGAGTTTATTTATTCGTTTTAACGAATATCGAGTAAGTACTCGAGTATTTTCGTCGCGCTCCTCACCTATTGAACGACCACCAACTTTGACGGTTTGGATCTCTTGAATTTCTGGGAATCGGCCATCGATTTGATAATAATTTAATTTCTTTTTTTTGCGTAGGTGGCTGTTTTCTGTTCGTGCAGAATTTAGAATTTGACAATTTTCGAGTAATTAGTGTTGTTTTTATTGAGAATCAAGTTGAGTTTTGAGTGCCTATCGAGTGTGTTAATTATGCGAGCATCCTATTGGGTGGTCACCAAGGTGCGTCGACCTTGCTCCATTTGATTTTTATTTTCGCGGGGGGCGTGTGAAAGATGAAATTTATCCCTCTTTAGATCTCTTAAGCGAATTTGTAAAAAAGCCGGCGTCGGTGCGACGACGAAAATCATCTTCGACCGATTGCAACACGCTCGTATCTAGTTAAATGAAGCGCTACGCGCATGTTTGTCCATACTAAATGGCCACCAAAATTTCCGTACCTTGTCTCGCTTGATTTTCATTTTGATTTTGCGGCGGACGCGCTCTCAAGCGAATTTTGTGTTTTAATCGAGCACCGATTTGACAACGTCGCGCGCGTGTCGCCGTTTTTGATTCGTGCATTTCCGGCGGTCGTCGCCGCGGATATCTTTATCGGTTCTTGTTTTCTTTAAAAAATAAATAAATAAATAATCGTCCCCGTTTTATTCGCGGGCAATTTGTTTTCTTTATGAAATTCGGACTCCTTAAAATTCGAACGTTGTGAATAGAGAGTGGCTTTTAAATCGGTTGCGCGTTTTCGTGCGCGCGTGATGGGACGACCGACGTTTCCGAATTACGCTCGTTTTTCTCGTTCGCGGATATCCTCGCGCATTAAGGAGTTGTACGCGATCCTGGAACATTAAAATTCCAAGTCTGAAACGTAGTCTATCAAAACGTCGAAATAGATTCTTTATTAGAAAATATATTTTTCGTCGCGATTTTTTGCGTAAAAAACAGCTTTTCTAGAGACATTCGTCTGAATACAAAAGTAGATATAAATCGATTCTTATTTGGGATGTGCGGGAAAACTGCGAAAACGTGCTTTCGAAATACCTCTAAGCGCCGCCATACATTTCCTCTTTGATGCTTTTCTATCGCCTAACGGCACAAAAAAAAATAAAAAAAAATAAAGAAGCCGTATCGTATCAAAAATTACGACTTTTAATATTAAACCGGAATACGTTTGAGAAATTTCTGTTATTATTTTTTGACGCCGGTTATAAATTGAATACTCGTAACCTCCGTGGTTGGTTATGCGTTCTTTCGCCTTAGGGCTTGTTTATTTAAAAATATAATTTCTTTGTTTCGTACGGGTGCGCCCGTAAATTAAATTTCTAGTATTATAAACCCAAAAGTGCCTCTCGCGAGAGGCGCTTTTCTCGTAAACTTTCAATAAAACTCCATTAACGTTGTTTTAAATAACCCGAATCAAATCAACCTTAGGTTTTATTCGTCAAGACTAAAACACAATTACTAACGGAGCTTTAAAATTAGAATTTTATTCGAAACGTTCGAGTTAACTAATCGAATAAATACCTGCTCGCGAATAAAATGGGACGTTGTTATTTAAACGTCGATAGAACGATTAAAGCGGAAGAACGCGTCAGTTGCACACAATCTATAAGTTATATTGCGAGCGACAGGTAGTTCAACACGTAAACGGCGCGATTTAATTAAATAATAAAGCTCGCGCGACGGAACGTAAACCAAAAAAAAAAAAAAACATTTCGAGGATACTTTCGAATGAGCGATAGACCTCATACTTTATCTCAATGTTATCTGTAATAAAAGGGAAAGCGAATTTCATTTCATGACGGATTCAAGGGAATTTTGCACAATTGGCGCTCTTATAATGTCCTCGATATTTTCTAAGGGATTCATTCCGCTTAGTTTGTTCTCGAGTTTCCGCAAACGGCAAACGACTCGAGCGGTCTACATTACTATCATCTACGAGGTACGCGTTTATTTACCGCATACGTACCCTCGACTTAAGTACGCGCGTCGATTTTCAAAAAACCGCGGTTTGTGTCGCGCGTAAAATTGGCTTTAAAAGGGACTTCGACGTGTCGAAACCGTTGCCTTTTAAAAGTCGCCTTACGCAACAACCCCCACCCGGCAGTAGATTTTGTGACGTAGACGTTGGCCCCATCCACGACTAAACCGACTGGGAATAGTTTTCAACGCGAATGTTGGCCGCAACTGTCCCCCCCCCCAATAACAAGTCCTTAACACGTTCACTGCACGTCCTTTAACTTTGTCGTAATGTCTCCGCCCTCCACCAATACTGAACTTGAATAATAAACTTCGACCCTCGTCGACTTAAATTACGTCACGATAGCGATTCGTGCCCGCCAGGTTCATTTTTTTTTTGCCTACACAAATGAAAGCGTCCGCTGGCTATTTCATATTTTCCGGTCTTCTCGACATATTCGATTCGTATTTGTTCGTTTACAAGGCTGGCTTCCGCAACGTATTCATATCTTCTTCCAATTAATTCGACCTCGATCTCCCAGTTTTAGGGTACAGGGGTCGTGGTGTGGAGTTCGACAAAAAATATTATGCAAGCAGTGAACGAACATTTTGAAAATATGTATTTTTCCACGAAATTAATTTTAAAATTATTGTATTTTTATGCAGTAAAACCATTTGAACAATCACCATCGACCGCCTTTATACCGCAGAATTATAAATTTACACTATTTTCAATTTAAAAACTATTCGCGCGCCCTTAAGCATCGAAAATTTCCCTGTTACGAACCGTAAACCAGATAAAAGTTTAATCGCATGCGACCGATAAAACACAAAACAACTAATAAAACGTGCGCGCCACCGTACCCGTAAGATAACCTATCGAAGCGCGACAAAAAAAAACTGAATGTTTTTAAAATAAAAACGGGATTCCCTACTATCCGTGTAACGACTCGGACGCGTTTAAAACCGCTTTAGATCATTCGCGTTTGTGGTACAGAGCGGTAGTGCTCGAGTTTTAAATTACGGCGTCGTATTGTTCGCGTTGTGTACGAGGAGTGCTCGTTCGGTTTATAAGGTCTTTTTGCGTGTTGCGTGTTGTATTGTGTACTCTAAAAGGATTAATACGACGAGGAAAGGTAGGATTTTTCTTTGTCGACTAACTCCCCGTGTATTTATAAACGGACCTTTAAGCTCTAACACAAATTCTCCGAAAATCGAGTTTGGTTAGGCTCTTGGATAGAGACCCCTCTCTCAAACAATCGACGCGACGGTCCAATTTCGCGAACGAAATTTTATCTTAGGCGCGTTTTCGCGATCGCGGCGGTTGGTGAAATACGGCGAGTACGAAATTGACGATAGAAGGAAAACAAACGGTTACGAGAAAAAGGTGGGGAACGCAAAGAAATATTTAGAAGGTTCTATAATTTTTTTTTTGATATAGTTTGTTACAGACAAGCGACAGTCGTAGCGACAGCGGCATTTTTACGTAAGTATAAAACAAAAATTATTTCAGGATTTTAATTCTTTTTTAATATTTGATTTAATTTTAATTTCTCTTATTTTGAGAGATTTTTACCTTTTCGATGCATTCGTTTCGAACGGAGGTGAAAAATTTAACCCCTGGTTGTTTTGTTTTCGAAGACCTCTTTGAAGAGTTAAAATTTTGCGATTTAGAAAATTTTTCGTTCGTTTAACCTACGAAAACCTACAGTTTTTAGTAAAAAATAAAATAAGTGATCGTACGCTACGGTGAAACTTGGTACATATTAATATTTAATGATGTTTTATTTGTTAAATATCATTATTGTTCGTTTTCAGAACTTGTCGACAACTATTATAACTTCATTCAACTAAACATTCGCTCGCATTGTAACATTTGTCGTTCATCAATTCAAAGCGATTCCCCTTTTGAGGAACTACGAAAGCAGACATTTTAAGAAAAAGCCCCCCCACCCCCTTAATTTTCGACAAGGAATCGTCCCCCGCAAGTTTCTCGCATTATTTGTAAATTACGCTCTATATTTTTTCAGCTGTTAACAGCAAACTGAATTTAACGTAACCCGATAAATTATATAACTAGAACCACGTGCGGGTTCGCCTCGTAACAAGTTACCTAGACGTTAGAAATTAACACCGTATAACCGTATAACAAAAATTTATGGTCAGTTTCTGAAACTAGATAATGTTTCAATTTACTGAATAATCACGTTTAGCGACTCACGCCACGACTCGCGACTCTTGTTCTGGAAAATCTAAGTGCCAAGGCCGACTTGTTTGAAGACGATCGCCTGGTCAATGATTGAAGTATCGGCCACGACCGTTTCGAGCATCGTTCACGGTCGTCATCCTCGAGATGACGAAGGTCTGGTGCGAGGCGGGGCGGTGCCGAGTGTTCTGCGGACACAACAAGGGCAGACATGCGACCGGAGATAAAGCCCGACTCCGTCGCGGCAGCTCCCAAAACGTTCGGGGCGTTTTCGAGGACGTCAAAAATAACGAGAGAGCGTCGGCGCTAGATTGGCAAAGCAGACGAAGAAAACCGTAGAGGATAAAACGGGCCAAAGGGGCGCGCAGTAGCGCAATGATGCGCGAGTCGAACCGCGCTCCTCGTAGACCAAACTGAAAATGGAAAAGGGCGCTTCGAGAGAAGAAAATTTGCAGCACCGACGAAAAGTCACGGGCGGCCGTTGAAAGAACCGACGAGCATTTTTTTATGGCATAGCGCCCAATAAGTTACTCGATGAGGTCACTAATAAGCTTCGCGGCGGTTTAGGCCCACAATTTCTTCTCATTTCGGGCATCATTTCTGCCCAACGGCCCGCAGATAAATTGGAGGCAAATAGATTTTGGCCTCTTCTTGCCCTTCGAAATCGTGCGATTAGATTGGTCGCCTCGTCCACATCCGGACCTTTTCTATCGTTAAATTTATCCCTTTGTTTTTGTATATTGATATTGTTATTCCTATCCTCCAATCTTCTGGCACTGTCCCTTCGCTCCATACTCTTCTGAATGTTTCGGTTATCATTTCCTTTGCTACTTGTCCGAGATGTTTTAACATTTCTGGAGTTATTTTGTCGTGTCCCGCGGATTTTCCATTCTTTATCAACTTCCTCTACATTTATTGCTTCCTCTCGATCTATAATTTGTGTTAATTCCGTGTTCTCGTGGGTGTCGTTGCTGTTGTCTTCTTCTATGTAGAGTAGTTCTTGAAAATGCTCTTTCCATCTCTTCATTAATTCTTCCTCGTTTGTTAGTATGTTTCCATGTTTGTCATTTATCTGTTTAATCTCTTGCTGGCTTTTGTTTTTTAGGTTTTTCAGTACTTTATAAAATAATTTTTGATTTGATTTGCTATCCTCTTCCATTTTCCTATCAAATTCCTCCCGGGACTGTTTTTTAGCTTGTACTATCATTTCTTTCGTCTTTTTACGTTCCTGCGTGTATCCTGTATAACTTTCGTCCGTTTTTTTATTCAGATACTCTTTCCATTTTTTCTTCTTCACTTGTACACTTGTTTTTTAATCTCATTACTCCACCATTTTGTCTGTTTTTGGTTCTTGTCCAATAACTACTGTTCCACGTGCTTGTTTTAATTCCGTTAAGATTAGTTCCTTGAATGAGCTCCAAAGTTGTTCTGTGTTTTTGTTTATCCAGCTTTCTTTACTTTGTTTGGCTTTTACGTCTATGTTGTGCTTGTATTTTTCAGATATGTCTTTGTCTGCAAGCTTGTAGGTTTTGATTGTTTCGTTTTGTTTCTTGATTTTTGTTCTTGTGTCTGCGTCTGTACTCTAAATTTTCCTACAACTAGGTAATGGTCACTGCCCATCTCTGGATCCCTATGTGCTCTTACATCTAACATTTCCTTGCTATACATTTTGTTTACTAAGATGTAATCTATTATTGATTTTTCATGCCTGCTTTTAACCTCCCTCCACCATAGGGACACGATACTTGTAAATTTTCATTTCCTCTTTTTCCCACCCTGCTATTGAGATCTCCTAAGATTACCACTTTATCTCTGGCCACTTCGATAGCTTCATTGAGATCTTCCCAAAATTCATCTTTGGTGGCTGCCTTCTCGTCCTCGATTGGCCCATATGCTGCTATCGCTACGGTTGTGTTGATTCCAATCACTAACTGCGTTTCCAATTTCATAATTCGCTCGGATATAAATGACCATTTCTTAATATACCGAGTACACTCCTTTTTAATTACACATCCGACTCCTTCTTTAGCCATACAATTTTGTTCGACTCCACTGAAAATTAGTAAGTGTCCATTTTCCATTTCTTTAATTCCTTTATGCTTTTTCTTTGTTTCGCCTTTTCAAATTCATCAATCAACTCCTCTTCCTTTCCGTTTATACTTCGTACGTTCCGCACGCTCAACTTCCATGTTTTCCCTTTGTCGATTTTTTGCCCTTCTGGCTGTCTTTTGGGGATTGTACTTTTCTGTATATTTTCCTTTTCCGCCTGCCTTGTGATTTTTTTGTATTCATTTTTATTTTCTTTATCGTATGTGCATCATGTCTTTGTTTTAATGTGACGGTTTCCTGCAATCCATTGCCTTGTATATTGTTACACTCCTGCATATCTATACTTTCTAGTTTTTTCGTGTAAGTTCGGGTTATTTTCCTTATTTGTTCCCTCTGGAGGTCTTTCCGTTACTATCCTTTTTATTGCGCCACTTTCATTCCTATCGTCCTTTCCTAATTTTTCCTCGTACACAAAATCACTTGCTCTGCATATTTCATTCTCGATTATCAGTTTATTATATTTTAGTTGTGCTTTATGTCCTTTATTTCTCGCTTCTTTCACTTGTGGAATTCGCACTTTTCTTTCCTCCAAGACCTCCTCGGTGTAATCTTCATCGATCCATATTTCCGTTCCCTTGGGCTTTTTCGCATTTTGTATAGTATTGAAGTTTTCTTACTGCCTTTAGTTGGTTTAAGCAAAATTGGTCTGTTTTTGTCTTTCCCATATCTTCCAATTCTTCTCGCTTGGTCTAAATCATCTATTTTATTTATGTCGATTTTTAACTTTTGCATTATACTAATAACTTTTCCCTCTGTTGTACTTGTGCTTTTCTTTTCTTCATCTACTGCTCCTTTTATTATAATATTATTCTTCCTGATCTCTCTTTCTAAATTAAATATTCTCTCTTTTAACTTTCCATTGTCGTCCTTCACTTGTTTTATTTCCAGCGAAAACGCATCTATTTTCTCATTAATTTGTTTCGAGTTCCCCTCAATTTGTCGGAACATCCCCTCAATGCTCTCCATCTCGATCATCTTCAAGTCTGCCGTTTATTGCGTAAAGTGGACGACCCCGGTCTACCCGTCGTAAGTCTGTCACTTATCTACCAACAGCCCTCTTATCGTTTTTAGCTTTATTTTCCACTAATGTTTATAAATTTAAAAATACACTGGTGTATAATGTGTTGCCTACCCGAAAAATTTTGTTGTGGAGGTCACTTCGATTGCATTTATTTCTCTTATCTCTTATCGGCACTTGTCTCGTGCGATTTTCAACTTTATTCTTAAAGTCCCTTAACCTCACTTAACTATTATTTAGCTTAACTTGCTCGCTGTTCGTCTGTTTTTTTACGTTTTTTCCAGTCTCTCTCATTTTCTGCTATTATATTCTTCCTATTTGTCTGCTATCTTTTGCCTCTGTTTAACTCAATACGGACCCTATTTGGACTTTAATATTGGAGTCAACAAGCGGCACAACACAACCTGACATCCCAATGATGGTCTAAGACAAGGCGGAGTGCCGAGCCCAACGTTATTCATCACTGTTATGGACGACATAATTAAAGCTACCAAAGGTAAAATCCAAAAGATACATGTCGGATTCTACAAGTTATCTGTCCGTATGTGCTTTTGCTGACGACATGGTGATTGGCGCAACGACTGAAGAAGAACTGCAAAAAAGCTTAGAAATATGGGACCAAGAGCTAACAAAAAGAAGATTGAAAATCAATAATAATAAAACGAAGATCATGGTAATAGGCAACCAAAACAAACAAACTGATATAGTATTAAATGGAGGAAGCATAGATCAAGTCGAAACTTTCAAGTATTTAGGTGCTACGATAGACAAAGAAGGCAGTATGTAAAGTGAAATAAATGAAAGGATTGCTAATACCGCAAAGTTGTACTATGCCCTAACATATTCATTCTTAGGAAAACCAGAAATATCAAGGAAAACAAAGATGACAGTGTATAAAACAGTTTATAGGCCCATTTTGAGCTATGGCAGCGAAGGCTGGATCTCATCCAACGAACAAAGAAGTAGACTTCGGGCAATAGAGATGAAATGTCTAAGGAGAGTGAAAAGCATCACACGCAGAGACAGAGTTAGAAATGAAACAGTCAGAACGGAATTAGAAGTGGAATCGATACGTGACACATTGGACACACAGAAATTAAAGTGGTTCGGACACCTAACCAGGACGGAGGACAGCAGACCAGTGAAAGCAGTACGGGAAGCTAAGGTTCAAAAATCAAAAACAATCAAGAGGGAGGCCAAGAAAAACTTGGAACGACGAAGTGGCGACGATACTCCAAAAGAGAAAAGTAAGCTGGACAGAAGCAAAGAAGACGGCGACAAACAAGAAAAAATGTGCAAATTTTGTTTATGATTTGCAGTGTGAAATGTTAACCTTACACCCTACGGGTAGAAGGGGTAGAAAGGAAATTTGTCCCTTTGTCGTTAACTCCACATCCAATCGTCCAACCCCAAGGCCTCCAAAACTAGACAACATGGATCCATAACGAGAGCCGCAACATCGACCTGTCCCAGACAAGAGCTCTGGAGACACGTTTGCGTTGCACCGGTAATCCCTTCGACTTCTTGAGGATCGCGGAGTGCAGCTTTCCTTCGGCCCTTTCGCTTCCCAACTAAGACCTTTTGCTTTTCGACCGCCCTTTCGCGTTCTTTAACACGTTTCGTTTCACTTCCCCGCCTTCTATAAACCCAAAAATTGCGGCTCCGATGGTTGCTGAAAATTCCGCGTCTTGTCTGCGTTCGCGTTTGCAAAAGATCCGCGCGCGCGCGCCCCACGTTAGTTTCGGAGACGCGTCGTCTAACGCAAATACCGATACACTAAATGATCGCGGTTTTAACGCCGTTTTACGAGCCTCAAATTTCGGATAGATAAAAATCGCATTTTTATAGAATTTGTATTACCCGCCATTTACGGATTTATGACGTGCCGTACACTTCCGGGACGTTTATACAGCAATAAAAACAAAAGTCCCGCACACTTCGACGTGTTTTATTGCGCGCGCGCGCGCGCTCGAAATTCGAAACTTAATACGATTCCCGACGTCCGCGGGGGTTAATTTGTCGTTAAGAAAGTAAATATTTGGATTTTAATTGAACGTTAATAAAATACGCGTTCGCGTTTAATTAATCGTCGCGATATAAATTAATTCGAAGGTAATTTGATATAAACGAAATTTATCGAAGTCGGCGGGATTTTCCGATAGGTAAGGCATTTATAAATTATAATCCTTAAATAAATACGAAATTAATTTTTAGTTTATCCGTTCCCTTAATTAAATTACAAAGTTACAAACACCACAACGACCTGTAATTAAATACTTGTAATTAAATTGCAAATTAAAAAAACAACAACAAATACCTAACTTTAAATAATTAATTACAACTATCCGTAATTTTCTAATTAACGCAAAACTTTAAACTGCAGATCGTTGTATGATAGTTAAAGCCAAACCGCGCGCAATTAAGACGCACTTTACTTACTATTAGAAAATTATAATTAAGTAATTACGCATGTATTACGGGGGCACTTGAAAATTTTAATTAACCCCCGACGTTTTTAACGAGACCGTAAATTTTTAGGCCGTTCGCCGTGCGTAGGCGATTAACCAAATTAATTCGTCTAAACGCGAAACTGTGAAATTTAATCGCAACGCATTTTTCGACGGAAACGACGCGCGCGCGCGCCCAACGTCTTAATTTGTCATTCGAGGCGCGCACGCGGGGTCGCCAAAATTAATTGTTTTAGTTGTAGAATAATTGCTAATTAGACGTGCACAACGAAATTACGGGGAGAATTTTGAATGTGACCGTTGTAAATTGACGTCTTCGCGATTCGTAACGATCGCGGGGACGGCGCGAGGCGTCATTTTCGCGTTAAACGCGAACGTCGGGGAGAGGTGCGACGGACGCGACCGGGAAAGGACGAGGCGCGCGCGCGCGCGCGCGCTTACGTTCTTCGCGACCGCATTAGGAAAGTGTCCGTAGCATAGAGGTGTACACGATGCACAATAAAAATTTCCCGAGACTTTCGACTCGACCTCGTCGCGACCCAAATAATTTTATCGCGTTGTAGTCGAAGAACATAAATTGTTTATGATCGCCAAACGAAACGAGATCGTAATTTCGAACTGATTGAGCAAAGTTTACGGCCCAAATTTTTATGGCACCTGCTCCGATCCGGTTTCTGCGGGACATTAAATTAAATTCGCGTTCGAAAAACGAGTTCCGATTTACTTGTAAACAACACAACAACAACAAAACACGCACACGCACACGCACACGCGCGAGTCCCAGATCGGATTATCGTTTTTTTTTGCGCGTCCGACGATAATCGTCTAATTAAATTTCCGCGCGATTCGTCACACTTCGAGGGGGGTAACGGGGTGGAGTCGGGGGGAAATGTTAACGCCCCCACCCCCCGCGCGCGAGCGAAACTTGAAACGGGCGCGCCGATAATTAATCCGTTTAACGAACAAAAAGCGGACCGTTTTCGGGTTCGACGGAGCGCGAACGTCTTCGATCGCAAGCAAATATTGGTAAAAGTCGCGTCTTATTGTTGGACGATTTCCGTTTCGCCCATTTCGTTTCGACATCTTGAGGAACTTGCGAGCTACGCGCGGGAGCCGGACAATTGGACGCGATCGACCGGGAGCGGCCGATTGGGCGCGACTGACTGGGCGCCGGTTAAATTAAAAAAACAAAAAAACGATAAAAGCTCGCTTCGAACGCGATGAAAAGGTCGCACCCGCGCGGCTTACGGACAAAAGGCTTTCCGCGAGGACGGAAAAGTGTGTCTGTTGATCGTTGTCATCAAAAACGGGATCGTTGGATCGTACACCAGTTCGACTTCTGGGGGGGAGGGGCAATCGATGCGGTTTAAAAAGAGTCGGCGAGATGGCGAGCGGCCGTGCGGGCGCTCCGCAGGGTTCGGTCCTGGGACCTATCCCGTGGAACGTGATAGACCACGCGGGGTGACCACGAACGATTTCCGCTCGTTAAAAAAAAGAAGTCCTAGGCCCGTTTCGCGTCGAGTAACGCTCGTCGTCGTTTCCAAATTCAACGTGACCCGAATCACCTTAATTATGTTGCCCTTATAATAGATACGTTAATGCGGGTCGAATACAGGCGGCGACCCCTAAGTAATAGGGAGGTCTAACGTTAATTGATTTGTGGCCAGGTGACCAATGGCTCCAACGACATCAAGCTCTATAGGTAGTACCGGACTATTTGTCCGCATTAACCGCAATTCGATTTGACTGACGGTTGCGCGCATTGCCGGATTTTTGTTTTATAACGTGACGCGCGACAATCCGTTTTCCGCAATTTCTAATTTGCGCGAGCCGTCGCGGAGAGTGGACGTTTCAGGGAAAAAAGGGGGGGTGTGGGGGAAATATCAAAATCGGCGGCGCTTCCGATTTCTTTTTCGCTCGCGATGCGGCGGCGGCGGCGGGGGGGCCGTTTAAAGAAACTAAACCGTTTAGAGGGCCTGACAGATTGACAAGACGCGAGTCCGGAAACCGTAGAAACCTCGGGGGCGGCACGCGGAAGTGGCAATGTCCGACTTGACGGATTTAACCAATCAGCCGCGAGGATATACACGATGACAGACAGCGCCTCTGGCGGCCTGTACTTAACCTAACTCTTCGGCGGATTATTGCCTCGTCCTCTGGCGACTTTTATATACTTCGCACGACTCTTGTGTATTTGTCAGAGCGACGCTTTATGAAGTTGTACTTCAAACGCGGACTCCCAGGAAAAGGCTGCCGGAAAATTGTCTCGTAGCTTTCGGGGCCGAATCGCGCGGAAGTTGACAAGTTTAATTTGTTTTGCAAAAGTTTTCACTTGAACGTACAACGTCAGGTTAGGAGAGATTAACTTGTTTGTGGCTGCGCGGTCGTAAAACCAAGTAATATTAGAAAGATATGGGCTTTGCATAGCTATTTCCCGTCGACGTCGGCTTCGTTCCCCTCCCCCCCCCACCGCCCCCACCCCGAGAGAATACCTGAGAATTTACGATACCCTTAGTTGATGTTTTACGGCTGTTTTTCATTTAAATAGTAATTTCGGAAAACAAATGAAAGAGCGGGTTTATTATATTCGAAAGTTTCGATCGACAGGGCCCTCGATGGAAAGTTTTGTTTGAGTCACGTCGTCTCTCCGATAAATAACATTATAAACGGTTGAATTTTAAGGGGGGGGAGGGGGAGATCGACGCTTTCGACGTTTAATTTTCTTTAATTAGTCGACGACCTTTTTAATATGGCGCCGTTGCGGCCAATTCTTCCATCGAGGTTTCACGATATTTAATAAACTGTTTGGAGGAGCATTGTTTGATCTTTTACTTTCCCAAGATAAATTCCGGAACTTTTCGCTTGTTAGGATCGGTTCCTTTGAGGTTTGAGGCGCCGCGACCCTCCGGTTTCGTGACGTTTCTTGATTAACGAAATTGAACGTTTGGAGCGATCGTGTCGCACAAGCGGTTTGTGGGTAATATTAAATTGTTTTTCCAAAAACAACGATTCGACCGAAAAAACTTCCACTCGCGTCGTTCAAAACGCAACCCGGCAACAAAACCACGCCAATTGTGCGAAGAACGGAACCAAAAAAAATAAATAGAAAGGCCGCCGCAATCAACACCGCCAAGGCGAATCGCCCAGAAATGCCAAAGAAGTCCATCGAGAAAGTCAGTTAGTTCTGTTAGGCTCGGACGACGAAAAAAAAACGAAGAAGAAATTTAAAGAAAAATGTGAAAATTTATAAAAACGCCCATTCGAACGTTCTCAACAGAAAAAAACATGTGATAAAAGACAACAAGTCCACGCCACCATAACGTACATTAGCGTGGACTATAAATACTACGTATGGTCCACGCTAATGTATGGTATGGAGGCGTGGACTTTGAAAAAAAGAATACTGAATAACATTGGTACATTTGAAATGTGGATATACAGACGTACACTGAAGATTTCCTGGGTAGAAAAGATAACTAATGAAGAGGTACTAAGAAGAATAGGAAATGAAAAAGAATTAATGAGTACAATAAAAAAAAAGGAAAACCGCCCATTTCGGACATATATTAAGAAACGCCAAGTACAAACTGCTTCAAATAATAATGAACGGAAAGAGAAATGTAGGAAGGAAAAGATTATCTTGGTTACGAAACATACGAAATTGGAATGGAACGACAGCAGCGCAACTGTTTGAGTTGCCGAAGATCGAGATCTGTTTAAAAAAAGCGATAACCTACCTCCGAAAATGGAGATGGTCTAGAAGAAGAAGAAGAAGAAAAGACAACAAAAAATAACGTTGCGCATTTTGTTGATCGACGAAAAGTTAGGGGCCGCGGTGGTCTGGATTCTAGATAGCTTCGCGCTCGCCTCCCGGCAAACCGGCGGTAGGGAGCTCGAATCTCCCCGCGACCGTGGCTGTTCGCGAACGCAATAGAATCTCGAAAAGGAAAAGCGACGGCAGGAGTGGCGCCAACGCTGCTTCACAATCGATCACGATCAATACACCCACTCGGGGTAGCGCCGCACCTTCGCACGCCGATTCTGTCGTAAATAATGACAGTCTCCTGGCACAAAAAAATATAAACTTGCACAAATCGAACCCTTTTAAGAAAGTCTGGTAAAATCAGTACCACTTTGATGACACCTCCAGGTCTACAGAAGAGCCGATCTATGATTGCAGGAAGAATAACTGGGAAATCTATCTTCGTTCCGTTCACAAGTTGATGTTCTCCTCTACATCTCGACGAGAAAGCGTCTCCTCGAAAAGCAGATAATATGGTATAGCGAGGAGCACCGATGGCGATTTAAATTTAGGTACTACCAATAGTTCTATAACCATCTCGGTACTGAATTGATCCGCACGAATTACGTGCCTATTCGCATCGCTTGACCTCGACCTCGAACGATACCATTGACGATTGAAGCAAAAAACAAAAACGTGGTCGTCCTGGAAATTTTAACCTTCAAACTGACGGGGTACTAAACTTATAATTATTGGCACCTAACTATGACGTTGTTCCAGGTGCAGACTGAAAGTCGAGGATAAAAGTGAAGATTCGGAAATTTTAATACCGACGCGTTCACTTGGTAAATTAGCGATACCCGCGCAGTACCGCAAACCGCGAAAATTACCGAGCCGGACCAAAAAAAAATTCCGAAATTTCTACGCAAAGGGCGTTAGGTTCGGCGGAGGTTACACGGGGTTGTTCAAAAATACGGAAACTCCTTCCGTCGAAACTATCGGATTTTTTCGAGAAAGTCGTTGTATTATGGACGGCAAATTGTCCATCTTTTCTTCTTTTTTTTTTGGTTTTCGAACGCGACTTCGCGATTTTTTTTTTGTTTTAAAGCAATTTTCGCTCGTTCGCCATCAGTTTTTTTCGAGCTCGTTCCGGGCGCTCGCGAACGAGTCGGAGCTTTACGCGAGTTTTTCTTTGGTAATTTAATTTTTTTGAACGTAACCGTAAAGACAACAGCGCGCGCGCGCTTTCGCACCTGGGATTATCAAAAATGCGGGTTTGTATTTGAAAACGTAGAGCTTTTAAGTGTCGGACATCGTATTTGAAAACCAAAACAGCTATACAAGTCACCAGGCCATCGGGAATAGATGGACAATTTGTCGTCATATATCTATGGCGTTCGGAAGTGACCTCTTGGGCCGACCAAAGAGAGCCGAACGACGCGTGGCGCGCGGAAGAAAGTGCAAGACCCGCGAGGCCAAGAAATGCGCGGACAAAACGACGGATCCGTTCAAAATTCGTCCATTTCGGCTCGTGGACGTTACGTTCTTTCGCCGCGTTTTTACGTTATTTTGACGTTGTCATTTCGGCGCCAAAATATCGAAAATAATGATCTAACTTCCCCTCCCCCTTTTCTTTTGTTTTTAAATTGACGTTGTTTGGCGGTCACGTCTGATATTTTGTTGGTTTATCGGACCCTGCAAGCTCGTTAAACGCACAAAAATCCAAACCGCCCATTTCGAAAATGGTGGTCGATCGACGATTTTTAATGCGGGTTATCTCGGTTATTAATTGTCGGATCGCTGATGTGAAATATGTTTTAGAATCGTCGTCAAATTCTCCACCGGCATCTCTCTTTGCAATTTTCGATAAAGCGGACAGTTTTCGAGAAAATCAACGTAGATTACTTTTTTGGTGCCAGCGTTTTCGGTCTAAAAACAAGCTAGGCTCGTTCGATCGATTTTTTTCGTCGAAACTGTAATGTAAAAGTTGTAACCGTAGCCAGACATTTTTGCGTCGCCATTTCGGCGCCCACATATCGAAAATAATGATCTAACTTCCCCCTCCCCCTTTTCTTTTGTTTTTAAATCGACGTTGCTTGGCGGTCACGTCCGATATATTGTTGGTTTATCGGTCTCGTTAACCGCACAAAAACCAAACCGCCCGTTTCGAAAATGGAAGTCGATCGACGATATTTAATGCGGGTTATCTCGGTTATTAATTGTCGGATCGCTGACGTGAAATATGTTTTAGAATCGTCGTCAAATTCTCCATCGGGCATCTCTCTTTGCAATTTTCGATAAAGCGGACAGTTTTCGAGAAAATCATCGTAGATTACTTTTTTGGTGCGGGCGTTTTCGGTCTAAAAACAAACTAGGCTCGTTCGATCGATTTTTTTCGTCGGAACTGTAATGTAAAAGGGGTAACCGTAGCCAGACATTTTTGCGTCGCCATTTCGGCGCCAAAATATCGAAAATAATGATCTGACTTCCCCCTCCCCCTTTTCTTTTGTTTTTAAATCGACGTTGTTTGGCGGTCACGTCCGATATTTTGTTGGTTTATCGGTCCCTGCAAGCTCGTTAACCGCAGAAAAATCCGAACCGCCCGTTTCGAAAATGGTGGTCGATCGACGATTTTTAATGCGGGTTATCTCGGTTATTAATTGTCGGATCGCTGACATGAAATATGTTTTAGAATCGTCGACAAATTCTCCATCGGGCATCTCTCTTTGCAATTTTCGATAAAACGAACAGTTTTCGAGAAAATCATCGTAGATTACTTTTTTGACGCGGGCGTTTTCGGTCTAAAAACAAGCTAGGCTCGTTCGATCGATTTTTTTCGTTGAAACTGTAATGTAAAAGCTGTAACCGTAGCCAGACATTTTTGCGTCGCCATTTCGGCGCCAACATATCGAAAATAATTATCTAACTTCCCCCCGCCCCTTTTCTTTTGTTTTTAAATCGACGTTGTTTGGCGGTCACGTCAATTTTGATCGTAGGAGGCTGACATTTTGTCGGTTTATCGGTCCTTGCAAATGCGGAACGACAAGTTCGTTAACCGCAGAAAAATCCGAACCGCCCGTTTCGAAAATGGTGGTCGATCGACGATTTTTAATACGGGTTATCTCGGTTATTAATTGTCGGATCGCTGACGTGAAATATGTTTTAGAATCGTCGTCAAATTCTAAATCGGGCATCTCTCTTTGCAATTTTCGATAACGCGGACAGTTTTCGAGAAAATCATCGTAGATTACTTTTTTGGTGCCGGCGTTTTCGGTCTAAAAAAAGCTAGGCTCGTTCAATCGATTTTTTTCATCGAAAATGTAAGGTAAAAACCTGTAACCGTGGCGGGTGTTTTGGAAAATTGGATTAAAAAAATCAAGCGAAGCTTTTTCGGGGCGTTTAGACCATTACCTGCATTATTTGACGCTTCAGTTGTAGGGCTACAAATCCGTTTTGTGTTGAAATTAAAAGAAAAAATCGCCTTTTCCTAATTGGTTTCGCGTCGAAATGGGGGTGGCGTCGATGCGGTCGCGGCAAAAGTCCCAGATGCACGCGTCGTCTATTATTCAAACTTTTGCAGGTGGGTTAGGTTAATTAAATACTTTAATCTCGGTAGGATTTTCGGTAGGTGTATTATTTTTACGATTTCTTCGATTTTATTCGTTTCTTATTATTATTGTCTACTTAAGCTAACGAGGGATTATAATTTTTTCTTTAAACTACAACGTCGCGGCTTTATGGCAACAAATTATCGGGGATTTCGTTGGGGTCTTTTGGAGATTTTGAAATAAATTCGGATTGTCGCGAATCCGAATCGGCGTTTCTTTTAAAATACTTAAAAGTTAAACGCAAATAGTTCTTTTTAAGACTGTTCGGCAAAACTACCTACAAAATTACCTAAAACTTAAAATCGAATTTGTTCGCTTATAACGGGGAACCGGGTCGCGTCCTACGTCCGTTCGGTAGCGCGTTTTATTTCCCCGAAATCCTCGATTCTAACCTACTGGCTGGTAAATACGAGTTCATTCTCTAGTTGCGAAGTCGATGAACCGCGCCGTTTTTTTTTCTTTTACCTGGCCGAACGAGCTCCCTGAAAAAGACGCAAATGATACCGCGAGGTAATAAACCCGAGACAACTGAAATTAACCGATTCGAAATTAACGATCGAACTAACAGCACTTTAATTGGCAGTTGTTTTAATTATCGACAAATACGCGTACGCGGGCGTTTGTTTCGTTTTATGTAATTTGTTTTGTTTAATCCGGACCCGCGTCCCGAAAAAAATTCGGAGAAACGGCGCCGCGCCCTTTAAAAAAGGACGCCCCGTCCGTAAATTAAAATAAACGATTACGGCGGGGGGGCCGTCGCGCTTGTTTATCCCCCCAAAAAAAATGTGTTAAAAAACGTGAAATTTTTCACTATTCCTACCCCATTACCAGAGACTAATCTAGCCGTTTGGGTAATTAAGGGGGCGAGGAGGGGGCTCTCGACGAATTAATCCACGTAACGAATGATAAGGCGTCCTTACGCGGACGTCGCTGCTATTTAAATTTCAAATGCGACAGGGTCTCACGCCCACTTAGTTTACGGTCGAACAATTTGCCGCTAGTCTTACAAAAATTAATATCTAATTGCACGCGTATAAGTTTACGTTGACGTCGTTGGCGTTATGGAAGAACTCGATCCCGTTGAAATCAAAACCGAATCGTAAGTAGGAATCGTTCGGTTTATTTAAAGATTAAAAAAAAAAACGAGTTCGGTTTCGACAGAAAATAATTAAATGTACATAAATGGAACTGAAAAAGGAGAAGTTCCGAAAGCGGAAGCCCATTTAGATAGTCCGAAGGGAAAAAAAATTCGAAGCGATATCTTCATTTATTATAATAAAGCGCCGGCGAATTGCTTCCTAATAAATTTTGTCGGGCCGGCAGTTAAAAATTTTCGTTTCCTGGGACACGGAGTCACAATAAATAATCAAAAGAGTTCATAATCCGGTGGACGGCTTTAGTTTCTCACGGTGGATTGACCTTGAATTTATCATCCGGTTCTACATCCATCGGTTCATGGCTCGCGACCGCTCGCTCTCTTTATTATTGCTGGAAAAAAATTAACTGGAAAGGCTCGATAATATGCATAACGAGCGTTACTTTTAGTTCGATTAAATTATTGCGTAATTATCCAGAAGCCGGCGGCGGCGTGTCCCCGTCAAAATGGTACAAAACGAATTAGCGTCCAGTTCGAGAGAGAGAGAGAGAAAAACAATCGTATCAAAATCTCGACGACGAAATTCTCGATTACGTAAAGGCGTTCGATTTTGATACGCCAAAGAATTTATTGTCGAGTTTTACCGGTTTTTTGCGTCAGTTCAAAAATACCAAGCTGGCGGCGGTCGTGTGTACAGAGGTCGTCGGTTTGCGTTGAGGAAATTGACGTTTATCGACCGAAAAAATGAATCGATCGTTAATCGGGACATCCTGTACATAAAAAAACGTCCCCCGTTCGCGAAAACAGTCGTGTCATTGCAAGTGTTGCAATTTCCGACGATTCTTCGCTTTAAAAAGTGTATGACGTTCCGCAACTTTCGACATATCATGTACATAATTATCTAAACAACGCGAAGTAAATACCTAACGTACGCAGACGTTAGGTTACGGTTCTAAGAAATCTTCACAGTTGTCGCGCGATTCGTGATATAAATAACGTTAATTGCGCGCATAAATTAAATATAAAAATCTGACGGAAATGCCAAGCACTTCGCCAGAGTCAATTGGTGTAAATGAACGAATCATCGAGCGCGCGTACACATCGTTTCGATGTACACGTTTATAAAACAAGACTATCGTAAAAAGTATGTACTTGTTTGGATCTAAATTTTCGATCAAAGCATCAAAACATCTGTTATAATATACAGGGCGTCTTGAAAAGATTGGACTCGTGAAAAATAAACAAAAATGTTCATAACTATAAAAGATCGAGCGAAACGCGACCGTTGTGTAGCCAACCCGACATGTTCGAGACACCCTGTATAGTAGGTCTAATGAAAACCACAACACGTTTACCTAACATTTTCTGACGAAACTACCTACGCGTTTATTTTTTTTTAAATATGATAGATATATTAAAATTAAAAAATAAATATTAATAAAATAATTAATTGCAAAAGAACTATTTGCGTTTAACTTTTAAGTATTTTAAAAGAAACGACGATCGGATTCGCGACAATCCGAATTTATTTCAAAATCTCTAAAAACCACAACGAAATTCCCGATAATTTGTTGTCATAAAGCCGCGACGTTGTAGTTTAAAGAAAAATATAATCCCTCGTTAGCTTAAGTAGACGATAATAAGAAACGAATAAAATCGAAGAAATCGTAAAAATAATTCACCTACCGAAAATCCTCCCGAGATTAAAGTATTTAATTAACCTAACCCACCTGCAAAAGTTTGAATAATAGGCGACGCGTGCATCTGGGACGTTTTGCCCTGCCGCTTCGACGCCACCCCCATTTCGACGCGAAACCGATTAGGAAAAGGCGATTTTTTCTTTTAATTTCAACACAAAACTGATTTGTAGTTGTAGTTTGATTACAACTGAAGCATCAAATAATACAGGTCTAAACGCTTAGAAAAAACTTCACTTAAATTTTTAATCCAATTTTCCAAGACACCCGCCACGTTTACAGGTTTTTACATTACAGTTCCGACGAAAAAATCGATCGAACGAGCCAGGCTTTTTTTTTAGACCGAAAACGCCCGCACCAAAAAAGTAATCTACGACGCGATCGTTCGACGATCTCGATGATTTTCTCGAAAACTGTCCGTTTTATCGAAAATTGAAAAGCGAGATGCCCGATGGAGAATTTGACGACGATTCTAAAACATATTTCACGTCAGCGATCCGACAATTAATAACCGAGATATCCCGCATTAAAAATCGTCGATCGACCACCATTTTCGAAACGGGCGGTTTGGATTTTTGTGCGGTTAACGAGCTTGCAGGCACCGATAAACCAACAAAATATCGGACGTGACCGCCAAGCAACGTCGATTTAAAAACAAAAGAAAAGGGGGAAGGGGGAAATTAGATCATTATTTTCGATATTTTGGCGCCGAAATGGCGACGTCAAAATAACGTAAAAACGCGGCGAAAGAACGTCACGTCCACGAGCCGAAATGGACGAATTTCGAACGGCTCCGTCGTTTTGTCCACGCATTTCTTGGCCTCGCGGGTCTTGCACTTTCTCCACGCGCCGCGCGTCGTTTGGCTCTCTTCGGTCGGTCCAAGAGGTCATTTCCGAACGAATCCCAAAAAAAATACAACGATTCTCGTTATATACGTTAACATTAAACATCTCCAAACGTTACTGACGTTCAAAAACGAAAAGTATTGATTCCGTAACTGGCAACCGAAGAGTGACTCATAGAGATAAGTTGTTTACTCTATAATCGATGAGTCGCACGGCTAGCGACGAGAATTCTGCAATATTCCAGAACGTTCTGGAGATTAGTCGCTCTTCTACTAAGTACGGACTTGTATAAATAAGCGGTAACGGCAAACAGTTTCAGACAGTTAAACCGTTTTGCGATCTGAAAAAAAAAACGGCGACTTTCGACTCGTTCGCGCTCGGCGCGTTATAAATAATTCGAAAAATTCGTCTAATCATTTCGACTCGCTTAGAATTGCAATATTTCGATTAATTCTATGCGAAAAATTCGAAAAACGATCGCTCTTCGAGAGCGTCATCGATGACGGGGACGAGAATTCGCCTATAAAATACTAATTAATTGTCGACGGACGTTTAACAAACCGACAAGCAACATTTTGGGAACCGCTAAACGACCAGGAATGTTGTGCGGCAGGTGCAGCTCCAAATTTTAGTTTTACGAAGCTGCGGCCCCGCGCTCGCACTGGACGCGAGGCTCTCGGCGACGAGGAAGATTCCGCGCCATCAAGGTCTCCGATTAATTGGTCGATTGCTCGTGTTTTAATGAACGTGCCACGGGGGCGCGGCCGGCGGGGCGGGATCCGTGTCTTAAGGGTTGAGCGTCTTTCTGCGGTTTTTTTGCGGGGGACCGGGGCTGTTTGTAAACACAAACTTCGAGCCTGGAAAACGTGTCGCTCGCCCGAAAACCTTCGCCTTTTTCTCTCTCTCTACCCGATCGGAATAAAATAAAATTGGCGGGCGTTAGAAACTGTTTAATGTAACGAAAACGGCGACGTCGTCGTCGTTTAAACGCGAAACGGCGGCGACCGCGCGAGCAAAAAGCCTAACGACATCAAAAGCTGTTAACACGACGTCACGACACACAAACTAGGACGTTAGTGTGTAAAGCTTTTGTTTTTTTTCCCAAGGAACAAAAAATTTATATTCAACGTAGGAGACATCTGGCGCTGATAATAATAAACCGACACCGCTCCCAGGAGGTTCACGTGACATTAAACGTAGAGGTTAACGTGCATACATGCCACTTGTTCTAAAGTGGTCTGATAATCGTTAACATCAAAAATAACCAGATACCTCCCCGGACGTGGCACGAACGCGCATTCCGCATCATTAAAATCGAAATTAATCCGGACCGGAGAGGGCGCGCTTCATTAAAACGATTATTACGACAATAACAATCATAAACGAAACGAACGGCAATGTGCGCTTTTTATTTTTAGCGAGATCTCTCCCACGTATCCGCCGAAGAGCCGGACCGGTTTCCGCGGAAACCGACTTGTCCTCCGGGTCATTCTCACACTCGTTAACGAGAGTATCCTGTGTTTCGATGAACATCGAGAAATTAATACAGGTGCTGATTGATCGGTGTCGTTTACTGAAAGAACGAGCGTCGAAACGGAACATGCAACGATCGAATTACTCTTCGTCCGGGTGCAAAGAGGGAGAAAAAAAAACCCTTTCGACGAGCGTCTCGAGTCGTGCCTCTTCTATTTACCACCATCTAATTACAATTAAGCAAATGTTTTTTTGTTGGCTTCCACTCTCGACCGACCAATAATCGCGTACTCGGCCCAATCGCGATGTCCCCCCCCCCCGAATCGAAATGAAAATTAATTTGTCGAACGAGGCCGTAGAACGACAATTTAATCGGATTCGATTTCTCTTTTAACTGTTTCGATAAAAAAAAAAGAAAAAAAAACTAGAGCGGACCGCACTTGCGACGAACGGGACGCGGGGGGCGCGGCGGGAGAAAAATTAAGAGAAACGATAATTCGAGTGGGCAACGAAAAATGTTGTAAAGGAAGCTAATTGCCTCGGGAATTTTAAGTTCGAGAACCAGTTTCGGTCGGATAGGAAGCGAAGCGTGTGTGTGTACGGGGTGGTTTTTTTTTAAATACCTATTTTTTTTCTAGGTCGAGGAGAGCGACAGACAGAGAGAGAGAGAGAGAGAGGCGCAAGCCGCAAACGGGCGCGGCGATCGTTGAAGTTGTTCGTACAAGAAACTGTGGCGAGTAATTTGTGTAAACGTTTTCGAAAACGCGTCCCCGCATTTTAATAGCCGGCAAGTTCCCGCCGGCCCGAACCGCTTCTTCTTTTTTTTGATTTTCGACGACTGTTATTTTGCCGGTTGGCGTTCGCGATTCGATATGTGGACTAATTCGAATTGAATAGAACAAGAAAAGATCCTTCGCTTTTGTTTCGTTGCTCCTTTTTAAAAATATTCAACGGTGCGTAAATTATAAGAAACGGCACGCAAGAGACAACGAGACATTTAGCTTATTGCCCAAGAGGAATAGATAAGAACGTCGGCCACGAGAGGTCGGAGAAAAAGTTCTTCGATCTATTCCTAATAGATGTCGTTTGTTGCTCACTTTGTTCCTCGTCGCACGATTCAACCTCTCTTGGTCTGGAATTTTGGGTGTCACCTGCCTTGCGTTCGCCATGGTACCCCATGTTACTTGGGCCAAAACAACTGATTTCGAGTTGTGGGCGGTCGGCCGGACAAGCTCAGATAAGGTCAACACAAGATCATCAAAGGTCAGATAGGCTTGATACAAAGCCGGGCAATATAATCCAACGTCAACGCTCACCGGAAAGATAATAACAGTTTAACACAATGTCAAACAAGATCAGATAGAGGTCAGGAAAGACTAGATAAGGTCAAATAAGATCAGACGCAATCAGGCAAAAAGTGACAAAAGGCAAAAAGGCCCAAAAAATCGGCAAAAGATAATAACAGCTTAACACAATGTCAAACAAGGTTATATAGAGGCCAGGAAAGACTAAATAAGGTCCGATAAAAACAAACGCAATCAGGCAAAAAGGCCCAAAAAGTCAGTAAAAGATAATAATAGTTTAACACAATGTCAAAAAGGTTAGATAGAGGCCAGGAAATGCTAGATAAGGTCTCATAAGATCAGACGCAATCAGGCAAAAACTGACAAAAGGCAAAAAGGCCCAAAAAATCGGTAAAAGATAATAACAGTTCAACAGAATGTCAAACAAGGTTAGATAGAGGCCAGGAAATACTAGATAACGTCCGATAAGACCAGACGCAATCAGACAAAAACTGGCAAAAGGCAAAAAAGCCCAAAAAGTCGGCAAAAGATAATAACAGTTTAACACAATGTCAAACAAGGTTAGATAGAGGATAAGAAAGACTAGATAAGGTCCGATAAAACCAGATGCAATCAGGCAAAAAGGCCCAAAAAGTCCGCAAAAGATAATAATAGTTTAACACAATGTCAAACAAGGTCAGATAGAGGCCAGGAAAGACTAGATAAGGTCCGATAAGACCAGACGCAATCAGGCAAAAATTGGCAAAAGGCAAAAGGCCCAAAAAGTCGGCAAAAGATAATAATAGTTTAACACAATGTCAAACAAGGTCAGATAGAGGCCAGGAAAGACTAGATAAGGTCCGATAAAATCAGACGCAATCAGGCAAAAACTAGCAAAAGGCAAAAAGGCGTAAAAAGTCGGTAAAAGATAATAACAGTTTAACACAATGTCAAACAAGGTTAGATAGAGGCTAGGAAAGACTGGATAAGGTCCAATAAGACCAAACGCAATCAGACAAAAAGGCCCAAAAAGTCAGTAAAAGATAATAGTTTAACACAATGTCAAACAAAGTTAGATAGAGGCCAGGAAAGACTAGATAAGGTCCGATAAAACCAAACGCAATCAGGCAAAAAGGCTCAAAAATCAGTAAAAGATAATAATAGTTTAACACAATGTCAAACAAGGTTAGATAGAGGCCAGGAAATGCTAGATAAGGTCCGATAAGACCAGACGCAATCAGGCAAGAACTGGCAAAAGGCAAAAAGGTCCAAAAAATCGGCAAAAGATAATAACAGTTTAACACGATGTCAAACAAGGTTAGATAGAGGCTAGGAAAGACTAGATAAGGTCCGATAAAACCAAACGCAATCAGGCAAAAAGGCCCAAAAAGTCCGCAAAAGATAATAATAGTTTAACACAATGTCAAACAAGGTCAGATAGAGGCCAGGAAAGACTAGATATGGTCCGATAAGACCAGACGCAATCAGGCAAAAACTGGCAAAGGCAAAAAGGCCCAAAAAGTCGGCAAAAGATAATAACAGTTTAACACAATGTCAAACAAGGTTAGATAGAGGCTAGGAAAAACTGGATAAGGTCCAATAAGACCAAACGCAATCAGACAAAAAGGCCCAAAAAGTCAGTAAAAGATAATAGTTTAACACAATGTCAAACAAGGTTAGATAGAGGCCAGGAAATGCTAGATAAGGTCCGATAAGACCAGACGCAATCAGGCAAGAACTGGCAAAAGGCAAAAAGGCCCAAAAAATCGGCAAAAGATAATAACAGTTTAACACAATGTCAAACAAGGTCAGATAGAGGCCAGGAAAGACTAGATAAGGTCCGATAAAACCAGACGCAATCAGGCAAAAACTGACAAAAGGCAAAAAGGCCCAAAAAGTCGGCAAAATTAAACTCGATTAAACTCCGGCCACGGGCGGAAAAGTTCAAGCAGCTCACAATGGGCCAATACAAAGTCCGACAAGGATCGGATAGGACCAAACACGACCGAGACGACATTACGTTGCCGTAATTAATAAGATTCGACATTTTGGGAACCTTCGGTTTCTCGGCGACCTCCCTCCCGAAACGGCCCTCGCGCGAATTTGTCCTTTTGATTAATTGATTAATTTTAGAAGGATTAATGATTGTGTATCTGTAATTAAGTTCTACAATTTTTACTTATTGCTCGCATGTAATCGCCCGGCTACGGCCTCGGATTTCTAGCCCGTTGGCCACAGACTTTTGTACGTGCAACGGCATCGGCATTAGGTGCTTCCCAGGGTCAAACTGAACCCCCCCTGTCCCGGGCACTAATCGATCGCGCCGTCGCGCTCTTATTTTTAAAATTACATTCGCAAACATTTACGGTTGCAACAAGATTCGAACCCGCAACCGTGGCGACCTAGCAGAGCGATGGTCCGTTAAGCCACCACGGCCCCTACGCAAAAAGACAAAGTCGTACGAGGTCTTCTCTGGATGGGTCACCGACGAACCGAAGGTTCCCAAAATGCGGAACGATTGGTAACGCCGTAACGAGCACCCTCTAACCCAAAAATAGCTTCAAATCTAGTTTCGCCACGTCTTCGTTGCGGTGTTGACAATTACGCAAGTTACGAAAGGTCGGATAGCATCAAAAAAAGTCATTACATACGGTCAATACAAAGTCGGACGAACTAACGTAAGATAATATAAACTCAAAATAAAGCTATCCAAAGTGATAAAAGATCAACATAAGATCATGTAAGGTCAAGACAAGTCCGTCAAGATCAAATGATATCAGGCAAGGCCGAGAAGAGGTTAGATATGGTTGAAAGTCATGTAGTGACGGATGAGAAGGTCGTACAGTCAGACAAGATCGAATCAATGTCCAAACAAGGTCGAGGTTAGGCCGTACAAAATTATACCAAAACCAGATTAGGCCGAGGCCGACACAAATTCAGGCAAGGTCGGGCAAAATCGTCCAAGGCCAGATGAGATTAGGAGAAGGTCGGGTAGAGCGAGTCAAGGTCGAAACAAAGGCGATAAGGTCATATGAGGTCTGAAAATTACCTGTTCGCCCAAAATTCAATCGACTTACCCTCGTACCAATTTAATTTTTGCCGTTCCATAATCGAAACGTACACTTGCGCGACGTGCTCACGTGTTTCGTTACTGGAGAAAACAATCCGGAAAACAAAAGGCGCATTATTTAGTAGTCGGCGTGTCCCCTAAGTAGCCCCGAAGCCCGGCCGCGCTCGACTCCGACCAGTAAAGCATCTGCCGAACGGCCTATTTAAGATCAACTTAGGGTTTCGTGCCCACCCGAACCTACGTTATTATTTTTTTTTTGGCTTCCCTTCACAAAGGAAAATTAGTTCGTTAATTACCTATCCGGTCCGTGTTTTCGACGTCTAAAAATCGAGCGACGACGAAACTTCGATTTCTCGTCAAAATGTCGGCGCTGCCGTTTTGGCGTTAGGAGAACTACGCGTTTATTGATGGATTCGTTCGAATTTCCCCACATTTTATTCAGATAAATTGTGGAACGCGAAGGGCGAGAAACTCGAAGGATTTGAACTGCGCGAAGTTGAAGTGGGCGCACAAGCGTCTGAGGAGTTGCTTTCGAATAATTGTCCTGCAATTACCGTTACGATGCGGGAGGTTCGAATGGAACACCCTGTAAAAGCGCGTTTCGCCCTTGTGATTGTTTAAAAAAAAACGACAAAAAACGCAACGTTTAAATGAATCGCGCGCGAAAAGGGAGATTTCGTAAAACTTCTGGTTGGGCGCATTTTTATCGTATTATCTCTTACGGATCACGTCTCAAAAGTCGACGCGTTTTATGAAAATGGCAAAACCGACGACAATAATATGAAGGCTTCGGAGAAGGTGACAGGAATTGAAGAATCGGCGACGATCTTTAAGGTTAGCAGCTACAAAAGCTTATGTGACGTCAAAGTGAGGCGTTCAGGTCATATATCACGTTGATCGGGGCGAATCGGGGACTTACATGTCAGTGGTTTATCGAGGACTGCAGCGTTATAGCTGTTGCGTTCGCGGGAAGTTTCGGTCGTTCGTAAGCCGGGATTTATGCGGAATTCGAACCATTACCGTAAGAAATCGTGCACCTACCCATTTGGCCTGGACTCATTAACGTCGCCTTTATAAAGAAAGTGAAAGGGCAACGAGATTTATTGCCTCGGTCAATTAATCGCGAGGCACCGTATTACGCATCGATATCCGGCGATGAGTCGGCCTCGTTAATGCGACGTTTAACCTCGATATTAATAACGCGTTAATTACGGCGACCGCCACATTTTTAAATATTACCTAAACGTACAGCGAACGGAAGTAAACACGCATAAATCGTAAAGCGCCGATAATGCGCGAAGCTATAAAACCGCCTGCAAAATTATCCACACCTGCTGAAACTCCGACAACTCATTTACGACTAAATTTATACGTTTATTTAAATTACGTGTAGGTACAACGAATAATCTAAATAAATTTCGGGGGGCGCGGGGGGGGGGGGCGCTCTCGCCCGTATTTTTAACGGCGCGGTGCCCTTAATCGAGAAAGTTCGATAATTAACCTCAAACAATTTCGCCGCCGCTTTAGTCGTCGACGTCCCCCTCCCCCTCGCCACCCAACCGACCCGCGAAAATTTTTACGTCGAACATTCACGGAAATGGTAATGCGAGTGTCGACGGGAAAGTTCCTATGCGAAAGTTGACTTGCCGCGGAGTTTACCGAGTCGTCTTTCGAGTCATCTTCCTATTTGTTTAATTCCTCGCAATCAAAAAAAAAACAAACGAAAGTTTCGGGGCCGAACGTCTTGCTCGCGCAAAACAAACAAGAGGCGACGGATTTGGACCGTTCGCCAAAAAAACCAAAAAAACGGCGAATCGAAAACTGAAAGCCCGACTTTTTTCGTCGTGTTCATGTGCAAAATCGATTTTAATTTAAGTTCAGGCGCGGGGCGCGCGCGCGCTGGGGCGTCATTTCAAGTTTTTTTTTGTTTATCAAAGAAAAAACGTCTTTGGAATTTACAACCGCGCGATTACGCGACTAATTTCTTCTAATAATCACCCCCCATCCCAACGACGACAACAGTTCTAAACGTGTTCATCCCTTCAATAATAACCGGGCTTCGTTACACGTGCATTAGATTCGAGTGCCTAGTTCGCTTCGCGTTTTATTAAAGTTTGCGGTTTTACGGAATGTTCTGTATTATGTATACGTGCCACTTAAACGGGCACAAATACGTTATGCGAAACAAACGCGGTTTCGTATTCCGTCGAAATTGAAATTCGCAACGATTTCGTTAAGTTCGCCGTCGAAACTCGACGACAATCGTGCGAGGGTTTATTTAACGAATAAAATTCGAGCGTACTCACCGTTTAATAGTTCGCGAGGGGCTCGTCGTCTCCTGAAACAACAACAACAATTAAACAAACCAAAAAAAAAGACGATTAATCGATATGAATAATATTAAGGAAATGGATAAAACGGATATTACGAGTCGCGACGCTGCGATCGGACGATGAGTTTATTATTCATCCAGTGCACAAAGCTCATCAGAAACTCCATCAAAACCGTTTTCCCCGAGTATTAAACTAAATAATTGAGAAAGCCGTCTGCGCAGTTTTTCCCGAAGGAATTCAATTTCGTGTCGGGGGGTTGCCGAGTTGCACGGGGGCGGATGGATGGGTAACAGGTGTCGATAACTCGGTACCCTCGCTCTTCGATCAACCAGGATATGGACTGGTGAAAGACGACGGTTTCCCGCGGTAATAAATATCGAGTTGCTTTTATTCGTCTGCACGCGAGATACGTTACGTAATTTAACCTGCACGTCGTCGTAAATGACACAATTTCGATATTAGTTTCGAGCGCAAATCTATCCGCGACAAAGTTAACGTACCGTACGTACATTCATCTGCAAATTACAAAGGCTTTATTAAACATCTAATTGTGGCTGTAGTACGTATTCGTTCCATAAATGGAGTAGGTAATTATAACGGAGCAACTATTCCGGCGAACGTTGGCGTTCTATAATAGGTTAAACTGAGATTGTCGGATGTCGAAATTGATTTAGTCGACGGTCGCGACAATAAATTCGTCTACCGTCGAACGGGACCTGACGAATTATTATTTTAAATTTCCCACCAATAATGAATAAAGGTGGTTTAAAAAAAAAATCCAATCGAACGTAACGCCGCTTCGTTGTTGGGATTTTAAGATGAACGCGTATAAACGCGCGCGCGACAGGAGGAAAATCGAGTTACGCGTAAAATCGATTTTGAAAGTCAAATCGGCGACTGGGCAACGAAAACGGTGGCCGAACGAGTTTTTCCGTCGGAAAAAAAAAGTCGGCGTATTCAACCGGACCTATGGTAGTGGCCGTGGCTACGGCCTTAACACGTTCGCCACCACTACGCGACCAAACGATATATTTTTGAAGGGATGGGTCGAACGATATATTTTTGAAGGGGAGGTTTGGGTCGATGTCAAAATTGCCCTCCTAAAACATTCCACGTATACATTGACTACCTTCACTTGAGTCCTATACAATATCAGAACTCATTTTCATGAAAATCGCGGCGTGAATGTGATCACGTAAGATCTTGTCCGAGAAAATAATTTTCTGATCAGATAAGTGAATGTTTTATCAATCTATTTTTTTTTTAATTTTATTTTCGCATCAACCTCTAAGGGTTATTAGCGTAAAAGATTTGGTGGTTTGATTTACATATTGATTGGAATTACATTTTATATACATGATTATTTTAAATTGTGATCTGAATAAATTTAATAAAGCTAATGGTGGATTCGATGTCGTCGTTTAGAGCGGCGTGAATATTGTCTGGAATGTTGTTTAGTGATCTTGCTCGGGCGTACTTCTTGCAGGATAAAATTAAATGTTTGACGGTGATGATGGTGTGACAGGTGACGCATATCGGTGGTTCTTCTTGTTTAAGTAGGTGTTCGTGAGTCAGTTTGGTGTGTCCAAGTCTAAGACGAGTAGCGATTATTTGTTCTTTTCTATGGGGAGGAATCTTAGGGAAGGTTCGGGCGGATGGTTTTATTTCGGAAAGTTTGCGATTAGTTTGCGACCAGATATTTTGCCAGAAGTTGAATATGTGAAGTTTTATATCGGCGTGTAGAGATTCGAGTTGGTGAAATGTTGAAGTGCGGATTGCAGATTTGGATGCGGCGTCTGCTGATTCATTTCCTGCTATTCCGATGCGTGAGGGTATGCAGATGAAGGTGATGTTTTCTTTCGGCAGTTGAGACAGTTCGTAAAGGATAAGTTCATGTAATGGGGTCTTGGGGTAAGTTTGTTGGAGAGTTAGGATTGAACTGGAGGGAATCGGTACAGATTAAAATATGGATGCTTTTGGAGTTTTTTGCTGTATTTTAAGGCTTGGAGTGGTGCATAAAGTTCGCCGGAAAAGGAACTGAAGGAGTTAGGTAACTTATTTTGAAGAGTTTCGTTAGGTGCGACGACGGCACATCCTACGCCGAGTTCAGATTTAGAGGCATCGGTAAAAATTATAGTTGCATTTGGATAACGGTGGATGATTTCTAAGAACTTGTTTTTTATTAATTATTGGTGGTTGGTATGAGATTTTTGATACTGTAGTAAAGATGTGTCATGATTGGGGAGGTTGAGCATCCAGGGAAAGGGGATTAAGTTGCAGTTTAGTATGGGAGAAGGAAAGTGGGTTTTAATTTCGGATAAGGTTGTTATCAAACTTTCGTATAATGGAGGAGCTAGGCGTTTGTTGCTTTCATATATGGAGTGATATTTGCTGGTGAAGACGTATTTATGTGTAGGATTTTTTATGTATGGTGATATGGTGGCGGCGAATGATAGTTTTAGTAGTTTTCGTCTGACGTAGGGAGGTAGAGTTCACCAGCCAGGCAGTATAAGCTTTCAATGGGTGTTGTATAGTAGGCTCCGAGTACGATTCTTATGGCTTTGTTGTGTACTGTGTTTAACGGTTTAAGTACTGCTTTTGAAGCTGAATAATAAGCGATTGATCCATATTCTAAGCGCGTTCTAATAAGTGATCTGTACAAGTAAAGTAGTGTGTTGATATCGGCTCCCCACTGTTGAATCGATAGTAATTTGAGCAAATTTATATCGGTTTGACTTTTGGCTTGTAGATACTTGATGTGCAATTTCCAAGTTAATTTCCTGTCAAATATTAGTCCAAGGAATTTAATTTCGTCGACGAATTGAAGTGGATTATCGTTTAGAATAAGGAGGGGGGGGGGGTTACTTTATTTTTAGAAAAAATTATGCATTGGGTTTTCACCGGTGAGAATTTGAAGCCTGTTTTTTTGGACCATCTTTCTAAGCGGAATTATGGCTGTTTGTATTAGAGTTTTTGTTGTTTGTATGTGTTTTCCTTTGACATATACGAGGTCTGACCAATAAGTAATTAGACTGATTTTTTAGCCGCGCTTGTGGTAACACTGCGAACCTGAAACTTCGGTCGGTTAATCTCCCATCCCTCCTCTATCGATACATGTGCTCGCGACTTTCGTACGTTCGTTAGTTCTCCAGCTGTGTTGTGTTTTCGACAACGTGTTTGTAAGGCGTGTCACGAATATGGAACGACGTAATATTGAACGGCGGTACGCGATTAAATTTTCTGTTACGCGATTCTGTTACGGAAACGTACGGTAAATTGGCCAAAGTGTTCGGTGATGAAGCCCCGAGTCGTGCTCGGGTGTTTCGATGGCATAAAGATTTTAAAAATGGTCGTGAGAGCGTCGGGAATGAACCGCGAAGTGGGAGGCCCGGTTGAAGCTCGAACTGACAACAATGTTCAGCGTGTGCGCACTCTCGTGCATCAAGATCGGCGGCTAACCATTCGAATGTTGGCCGATGAACTTAATTTGAAACGAGAAACCGTCAGAAAAATTTTAACCGATGATTTGTCCATGAAAAAGCTGTGTGCAAAGATGGTACCGAAGAACCTTTCGGCGGAGCAAAAACACGAGCGAATGTCCATTTCACAGGAGTGTCTGCAACAGGTTGAAGCTGATCCAACTCTTCTCGATCGTGTAATTACTGGTGATGAATGAAAGTTGGTATTTTCAGTACGATCCCGAAACAAAACGGCAAAGTCAGTCAAACAGTGGCTGTCTCCTGGTGCAGCCAGACCGAACAAGGCGAGAATGAGCAAATCAAAAGTGAAAACGATGATGATTTGCTTCTTTGACAGCAAAGGAATCGTGCACAAAGAGTTTGTACCACCTGGGCAGACCGTCAACCAACATTTCTACCTGAAAGTACTCGATCGGCTGCGAAAACGAGTCATTAGAGTCCGTCCAGAGATTGCCAAAACGTGGATCCTTCATCGTGACAATGCTTCATGCCATCGTGCCTTCAGTGTGTCACAGTTTTTGACCTTTAAAAACATCGCAGTGTTGCCGCAAGCGCCCTATTCGCCGGATATGTCGCCCTGTGACTTCTTCTTGTTCCCCCAAACAAAATTGGCCGTGAAAGGAACGCATTTTGAGTCCATAACTGACATCCAGACCGCCGTGACGAGGGTACTCCAGGACGTTCCAGTCGAAGCCTTCCAGAAATGTTACGAAAGCTGGAAGAAACGTTGGAACCAGTGTGTAGTTGTGGGAGGAGAGTACTTTGAAGAGGATTACATCAATGTACCTTAATTTTTAAATATACGTTATTTAATACGTAATATTTCGTTTATTGCGATTAGGAAGAGCGTGGAGCTAAGTATGGAACCTTGTGGTATGCCGTTTGTTAGAGTCTTTTTAGAAGAGAGATGTCCACTTACACGTACTTGAAAAGATCTGTTCGATAGGAAATTGCGAATGAATTGCAAAAAGTGGCTATCAAGTCCCCATTCTTGTAGTTTATAGGTGACGAGATATTTCCAAATCATGTCAAAAGCCTTTTGTATGTCAAAAGATACTGCGAGGAGATGTTGTTTGTTAGGGAAGGCTTCATTAATATTGGTTTGGAGGTTCACCATGTTATCATTTGTAGATCTATGACGGCGAAAGCCGCTTTGTGAAGGGGTTAACAAATTATTATGTTCTAATGTCCAGGTGAGTCTGTAATTTATGATTTTTTCTAGAAGTTTGCAGATGGTACATGTGAGAGAAATGGGCCAGTAGGAGTTTGCTTCTGAACGTGGTTTGTTTGGTTTTAGGATTGGGATAACGATAACTTCGGACCACATGCTTGGGTATTGTCTGGTTATGAGTATTTTATTGTAGAGCTTTAGCAGGTAAGAAATAGCTATGGGAGGGAGGTGTTTTAGGAATATGAAAGGAATGTTGTCGGGACCTGGCGAGGAGTTTTTACAGTTTTTTAGTGCTTCTTCTAATTCCTTGAGGCTGATGTGGGAGTTACAGGGGTGGGTGGTCAGGGTTGTCATTTATGTGTGCTTCATTAGTTTCGGTTTTATCTTTATAAGGGCGAAAGTGAGGTTCGTAGTTAAACGTGTTAAACGTTGAAGCCGATCTGAAAAAAAGACGCTCCAACAGTAACTTCAGATAAATAACTTGTTTGCGCCGAGTACCGAAATCGACCCCCCCCCCCGACCCGTTCAATTTCGTGAGAAATAAACGCAATTTCCTTCAAAAATAGAAACGCCGAAAATGTAAGGGTCGCGCAAAGTAAAATTATTTTCCTTTTAAAATAAATAAGTTATTATTGTGTATTTTAATTTTTGAAAAGTTCGATAATTTCCAGCGACCGCCCCTGTATTAGGTTAAACAATAAATGAGCGACGTGTTCGACGCATTCGTAATTTACGTCTTTGTTTTCGCTTAAACTAATTCGTTAAGAAGGTGTGATTTTTTTAGTGCAGGGTTGCATTTGACGAAATCTCGAAAAACGAAAAAAAAACATTTTTTTCTCGAAAACTATAAACTTTAAGCGGATATCGCCTTAATACTGTTCGACTTAGATTTACATCTTTAAGTATATTATGCAAAAAAAAGGTAGGGCGTTCTATTTAAAATAATAAATTTGGGTGCTCTAACGTAATATTGCATCGTATAGGCGAAAATAATTTTACCTTTACCAACAAATTTTTATCTAAATTATTTTCTCTTATTGTGCTTAGTTTTGGCTCTATCGAAGGATCCGAGAACTCGTGGACACCTTGTATAGTAACCTTGACTGTACGCCTACAGAGTAATACATTTTTATGAATGAATGAAAAGGTTCTCTACGCGAGTTCTTGAGCAACATTAATCATTACGATCGCAACTGTGAGAACACGAAAGTGTAACAATCGCCAATTAATTTCCTATTCGTCGTAATTAAAACGGACACAAATCCCTCGTTACGGTATGATTTATTTAAAAAAAAAGCATATAAATTAACTCACGTCCCATTGTTTTACGATATTTAATTATGAAAGATCCCACACTACGCGTATAAGAAAAAAAAAGAGGATATATGCAAATTCTGTGTGAAAGTAAATAACATAGTTCGTGCCCGGTTACGCCATCGGCCGACCGTTCTAACCGCGGTCAGTCAATTCGAAAACGAAACGCCCGCGCTTTAATTTGTCTCGATTTAATAAGTACGGCCCCCGCGTAATAATTGTCATTAATTTATCGAAATTATTTCCTTGGCGCGTTTCCAACTTTTTTTTAAAAATAATTTACGAGTACAAGTAAAAACTTGCTTCGCGAGCCACCACGCAATTGTCGTGTAAATGGAAACTAGTGGCGGTTTTGTTGGGTTTCCGCGAAGCACTAATACTTAAATGCGAGCCCCGGTAATGAAATTGAAAAGTAATTTTCTCTACGTTAACAATGATTCCGAGTTTTAATTATGACTTCAATCCCGTAATTGCGCCAGCTTGCCGTCGCGTCCTAGCCGGTTTTTTTTCCGCCCCCAGGACGCGACGGGGGGGGGAGGGGCACTTTTCTGTAGGCTTCGTTAGAGTTGGTTCTGGCAATTAATCTGATTCATACAAATCTAGATTGATTATTGTTAACTGAGCGCCGAGACGTTGAAGATCTATGTAATTACTCAGCGTCGCTATTCGGTATTCGGGGTGCGAGGAGGGGTGGGGAGGGGGTGCGCGCGCGCGCGCGCGAACGGGTGTGTGTCGAGAAAACTTAATTACGCAGGTATTTAACGCGGCCGTTGCGTCCGACGTTTAAGACATTCCAAGATAAAACGATCGGAGGCCGTTGACGATATACAGGGTGGGAGTCGTTTCAAAAAATCCGCGCGTTCTTCTCGAAAAACGGTTGGAGATGGGTAAAAGTCGCTTATTATTGTGGAGTACGAAGGGGTGGCGTGCGATGGCCACATCGAATGACCTCGACACCCATTGTTTTTGGAGTTATAGGCCTAACTTACTCTTTTTTTTAAATAATTTGGATTGAATATTTTTGTGATGCACGATCGATAGCTCGTAAAAATTAGAAAAATTTTATTTACGGGGAAGGTGGTATCTCGAGCAACTGGACGTGCAAGTTGCGCAACGGCGCCACGATAGATGCGGAGGGGGGGGGGGGCTGCAAGACAAAAATATTATCAGTAATATGAGGTATTTACGTATATTGCATATTGAAAAAAACTTCTCGGATTTTATTAACTCGTCCTGTACTCTGAAATGTCCTTGTATGTCAGTGGCGGCGTTATTCCCGGGCGCCCCCCTCCGATTTAGTTCATTTCAAAACTAAGCGACACGTGTTGAAGTTTTGTCCACCGAAGTCGGTGTCGACTGCATCATAAAACGAACATGTCCTTCAGATCTAGCGTTTCCAGGTTCAGTGGTCGAGGCCGGGCGTTGCTACGTCAGTCAGTTAGTCAGTCACGTTATTACTACTATAATAATATGCTAATTCTACTATTGTGGCGAAAACATCGACGTTTTTCGGTCGATTTAAGACCGAATCGGTACGGAGGTTAACTTAGAAGCCGTTTTGACAACGAGTTAACGAGCTAAAAAATTAAATAAATCTATCGATTTCACGCGGATGAAGATGGATGTTCTTTGTGCCGTAAATATCCATTTTCCAGACCAGCCCGACGTTTCCTATTCGAGATAAATTAATTTTTTTTCACGTTGGTAACAAGTCGTTTTACCAGCTGTGACAGTTCTTACACCTGACAGCCTATTTGTAGGTTAACGTATCCTCGAAGACAACAAATGTAGTTTCGTCAATAGGTGTCTATTTTGGATGGTAATTAATGACGAACCGAAACGCACGTATTTCTGTATAAGCACACGGACAGGTTATAAAATTGGAACAGCTTTCTTCGGTAACAATAAGTCGACTTAATTTAAGATGTTTCGGCGCCATCCATCCGAGGCAATAAAAGTGGTATTTAAATGTAATTATTGTTTGCTACAATTTTGACTCGTAACTTACGATTTTAGCGAAGAATTAATGTAACGATACTTCGACATTACTTAAACGAGAAGTAATTCCAATTGGGCTAATTTTGGAGGCAACGTTTATTGGAACAAAAAGTCGTACGATTGTCTCGGGTTACAAATCGATAATAAAAATTAGGGCGTTCCATTTAAAATAAGGAAGTTGGTGTCCATTTCCGGTGTAACCCGGAAAGAATAGGAAAACTGTTGACTGTTTCCATCTTTCGTGAAATTCTCGAAGATGACTCTAATCAGAGTTGGAATATATGGCGTTTGATAATTGTTCGAAGTTTTGCGTATATTGGCTTATCGCCATAATTTTAAAGAAGATTATTAATATCGGCCAAAAATTTGTATCTTTATTATTTGTATAAGAGCAGGGGTTAACTATAAGCTTTAAATTTGAGAGTAAGTGATCGATTGTAACCATCGAAAGGATTAATTATAATCGTCCGTGCATCACGTTAAAACGTTAATTTGTTTGTTTCTTATTAATAAGTGATTAGTTGTTTCTAAAATATTCGTATAATTGCAGAACGACCAAGAAAATTTATTTTGGTGATTATGTTAATGACTCGAAAGGAAATGTTTTATTTCTTTAGCAAATTTTACTAAATATGAACGAATTACGCATTTTTTTTTAATTCTAATTATATATTAACGTTTTTTTGTAATTATACCTACCATAAATTGGAATAGTTTCAAAAATTAAAATTATTAAAACTCGAACAGTTTATCCATATATTTCAAACCTGTTTGGGTTTATCGTCGGTGAAATATAACGACTAAAAATTTGGTTATAATATTCTTCCAAATCTTTCTTTTCGATACAGACACATTTATTAATTTTGATATGGAGTATTTCGGATAGAAACCGTTTTTCATAATTTCTCTCGTATGTCCAAAATTTTAATATTTTCATAATAAAATCGAAGAAATTTTTCAGTTTATGTGTATATGAAATTGATATTAATGTTAAATAACTTAAGATATTTTCATATTGTTGAGTGTACCTAAGGTAAAAGAATGACATTTATGAATTATTATGATCAACATTATTTTTCAAGGCACTATCGAAAAAATTACCGAAAAATATAAGATTAGACTAAGTTGGTTGTGACTTCGTATTTCTCTATAATTTTTCATTTTAAACAACTTTTTTAAGTAACATTTTTCGACACTTTCAAACATACAGGTACTTTAATCTTGAGCCAAAATTATATTTTTTGATCTCCCTTTTATATTATAAGATATTTTTAATTTTTTATTGGTGCATTTTTAGTTTTGGGAGAAGCACCAACTTTTATGAAAATATAACAAAGAGTCCACGAGACCCGTGATATGCAGTTGAGTGGTTAGTTCTAAATTATATTTTAGAAATTATACTCCTTAAAAGTAAACTATTTCAAAATCACAAAAGTAGCAGCGAGTCTTTCAGGCTCATGGTATGCAAAAAAATTAATTTTGATTCGATGTCTATTAGTTTCTTGATATAAGTACCTATATATTATGTATTATTCGATTAAGGAATTTTTGAACAATATGGCATAACATAATAAAGCAACCTTCTCAATTTAGAAAATAATTTTTGTGTCTAATTTTAGAATTTTCAAATTTTATTATTATTTTAAATAAGTCCTATGTTGATAAAACACAATGTCTACTTAAAAATACGTAGTTTTGGCCTTCGAGTCGCATGCGTTATATGAGATTAACAAATTAAAAATGTTTAGGTGCTACGGGTTGTACACGAGTTAGGTGCGAGGTTGACCCGTCTTTCTGAGTGCGAAGCGCCCGAAGGGCGCGAGCACAACTACTGGCATGTCTGGTATTTTTATATTTGTATAAGACGAAATCGTCGCTCGATAGTTCCATATTCGGGAGACAGTTTCGTCCCTTAAAAGTCGGCAGATAAAAAAAACAAAAGTGTCGCTTATACTACAACATATCCTTAAATGAACCAAATCGGAGGGGGACGCCCGACTTATACTTTCCCTCGTTAGGGGTAGTTTTCGAAATAATCATTTGAAATTCGGTTTCGAAATCGCAACAAATACTCAAAAAAAATGACCATCATTTTGCTCGAAACGTTTCCGCGAAAAGATCCCCGACGCTTTCAAAAAATGGATTTGATTCTATTCTTCATGTTTTCGCGAATAGCAGGCCTGGCTCTTTCACTTTTCCCCAGAGGCGAAAATTCGTACAAGTCACGTCCGGCGACATGCAACTCTTCCGAATCGAACGGGGGCGCGCCGTCCTTCCAACGAAGCCGGACATTCGCGAGTCGAAAACTCAAGCCCGAAACATTAAGACGCCATTTCGAGCGCCAATTTTAAACTCAAACAAAAAATCTTACTTCCGAAAAACCGAATTTTTATTTTGGCTCGTATTTCGAAAAACGCCCCCAACCGAACGTCGTCATTTTTTTTTCGCGAACTATCGATTGGGCGCATCGCAGAATGCCTCGTCCAATTTAAAAAGAGTTAAGTCAGTCTCGTAACTGCAAAGCCAATGGGTTTCGAGGTCATTCGATGTCACCCTCGGGCCGATCCCTACGTTCTCTTCGATTTTTATAATAAGCGATTTTTACCTATCTCTAACCGTTTTCGAGAAGAACGCGTGGCATTTGTTAAACGACTCCACCTGTATACCTATGCATATTAAATGGGTATTTAATTAAACTTTCGGGCCGGTCGTTACTGGAAGTCTACCCAAGAATTCCCCACCTTTTATTATTGCATTTTATAACCGGGCCTTAACAACGAAATTGCCTTATAATTATGTTTTAAGCTACTAGCACGAAGTACAGTCACCACGCCCACTTACCGTTAGAATGCTAATCGAGTTAAATTTTCTACCTATTCCCAGATTGCTACCGATAAATACTTATACGTCGCACGATCGATTTGATCCGAAACGTTGAACCAGACGAAGTCCCGGAATTGTTTCGGTGAATTATCATCTAATACTTAATTAATAAACAAACGAACGCGCGACAAATAAACACATTCTGGACCTTTGGAGATTTGCGGATTCCCAAAACGACAAGTTTGAATTATTTTATAACCACAAGTTGGGACGTTATCTATCTGTGTTCTCGCAACAGCGGAGGACGACGGCGATTTTAATTCGAAACATTTGTCCTTTAAATAATTACCTACGGATTTGTATTTTTAAAGAGATACGCGAGCGCGCGCGCGCGTGCACAGGGAAAAAAAATGGGCAATTCCGTGAGTTCGAAAGAAAGCTTTTCGTACATTTTAAATGACGATTAGTTAAAGATGAACTCGTTGCCGTTAATAATTTAAGACTCGGTTTAATCTCTGGAGATGGCGTTCTTGCTTGTTTTGCAGGCGAGCCGCGTTATTTACTGGATTTTCGTTTAACCGATAGATTACGACGCGTTGTTCGGTCGTTCGATATCGCCGAGGTCGCAGAAAAAAATCCCGGAAGAGTTCAAATCGGACAGTTTTTACTGTATTCGAATGGAGGCAATCGTAAAAACACTGGAAGATTGTTGGTTGCCTACCCGCCGATTATTATACAGACAAGCGACAAAACGGAAGAAACGCTCGTTTAGAAAAAGTAAATCGAAGACGCATTACTTGTATCCAAATCGACGAACAAAGGACGTTCGCTTTGTTTTGCTTCGCTCGATCGCCATTTTCGATCAATCGTCGATTTGTCATTCTGCGCCCTTAATGCACAAATAGCCTACCTACATGTATACAGGGTGTAAAATAAAACGAAAAGTCTATATGAACGCGTGCGTCCTCGACCAAACGGATATCGAGAGACAGAGCGTTGAGCGGAGGGTTCTACTTGAGTTACTTCTCGAACAAGGACCCAATTGTCGAACCACTCGCTAACATAACGTATGCGAAGATGACGACATAACAATGGGTTTCTATAGAAATCTGTTTGTCGTGACGTCATTTTCGCCTCATGTGGTGCCCATCGGACGTGGTTTCGCCTCCGGCGGTGGCGGTGGGCACGAGGGAGGACCTGGCGCGCACAAGGGAAACAAAACAATCCGGACGGTTAACGCGCGGATACAGGTGAAATACGGTGGGGGGGGGTTAACATTCCCCCCCAATCCCGCATTGGGTTCTTCAATCGAAACGACGGCGAAGACCAGTTCCGTTCAAGAGAAGACGTTTGGCGTCCATAATACTGTACGCGGCTCCCATCTGGTGGAAGAAAATGAAAGTTGCCAGAACCAGATGACGTCGTACGGGGACGAGCGGAACGAACGACTTCGGCCGCTTTGACCGAGAGTGCCCGAACAGGGCGCTTAATACCCGACAATCGTTCGCGGGTGCGGCGCCTGTCTCTCTAAATACGTGGGAATCGGGGATGTTCCGTGGGGCGCTTCTTCCGCGAGGACCTCCAATTCGCGTGCCGCAGGTTCGTCGGGCAATGGGCGATGGGGGATGCGCCGACTTAGCCGGTGGCCGAGGTATTCCTGCAATCTGCAAAGCGCCACAAGAAGCGGCCGTGCGAGCGGCGCCGCGTGTCTCCTCGTCGAAAACGAGGGGTATTCGGCCCAAGAGGGGCGACAAAAAGTCCCCCGGCCTCCGCGAGTCGGATATTCACCCCTTCAAAGAGAACAATTTGCCGCGGACGCATCGCCACTAGGACTTATTTTCTAATTCGCTTTATGAAAGTACTTTTTTTTTGTTAGTAGCACACCCCGCAAGACACCAGGAGGAGAACCTTTTTTTTGTCGCAGCTTTATTTGTTTCCTCCCCCGCCGGAACCGTCGTCAGACATTACTTCGACGGGAGGGGGGCGGCGAGTTTGATGGCGGCGAGTTTGATGGCGGCGGTGAAAGACACACCCTTCACCGCCGCCACATTACAGATGCTAAACATACAAACAAAGAACAAAACAAACCAAAAGATAATACCCGTAACAAAATATAACTTCGTAAAACAATAAGAAAAAAAACAATGTTAACCTAAAAAATATGTATAACTAAAATACAGCGTCCCGTAACAGATTAACCGGTAATGAAATGAAAAAATAAATGACAAATACAAATAAACTAAATATAAACTAACTAAACAGCATTCCCCCCTCGAGTGGCTTCTTCATCCCCCCCCCTGGGATGCCCCCTGGCGATCCCGTTCTTCCTCGCACCTGGTGCGAACCACCGTCTCGAAGAACGAGGCCACCGCATCCCACCCCTCCTTGGAGCCGACCATGACGGCCACCACTCCATCCACCGCCATGGTCTCTCTCACCACCCTCTCTACCCCTTTCCGCAGTGCGGCCCATCTACGGCAGACAAATAGGGCATGCTCAGCGGAGTCAGGAGGAGAACCTACCAAGGGGATGTTTCACCGCCCGCAACGGGATTCGAACCCAGGACTCGTCAGGCGAGAGATCGCACTCCTGACCACTCGGCCACCGGGTCGGCACGAAGTAGGTGCTTGTATTAAGCTTCGATGGCGTAGCTGTTGAGCCCAAAAGTCGCGGATCAAAAACCGGACCGAGGTTAGAAAATTTTCAACGAATGTCGGAATAGATTTTGATCCAACAACAAATTAGCAGAGAGGGGCCCCCCGCCCGCCTTAATTCTCCGTAAACCCACAATAAAGCATTTATAAGCAGGAGTTAGGGGGGAGGGGGTCTCGATCGTTCGCGCCCTCGGAAACAAGAAAAAAATTAATAAAAACGGCAATTGTTTCGATACGATTTTTTCCTGGACAGCCCAATAGTTATCTGAAAAAATAAACTTAATTTCGATGGCGTAGCTGTTGAGCCCAAAAGTCGCGGATCAAAAACCGGACCGAGGTTAGAAAATTTTCAACGAATGTCGGAATAGATTTCGATCAAACATCAAATTAGCAGAGAGGGCCCCCCGCCCGCCTAAATTCTCCGTAAACCCACAATAAAGCATTTATTAGCAGGTGTTAGGGGGGAGGGGGCCTCGATCGTTCGCGCCCTCGGAAACAAGAAAAAAATAAATAAAAACGGCAATTGTTTCGATACGATTTTTTCCTCGACAGCCCAATAATTATCTGAAAAAATAAACTTCGGCTGCCGATAAGCGGCAGAAAAACAAAGCGAAACATAAAAATTCAATTTGTACGCGACGCATAAATAAGTAATTCGAAGGCGACCTAACCGCCGGCCCCATATTGCTCGGCATAAATAGGAATACGGTACGGCACATAAATTACCAAGTGCAAATATATTCCAATAACACCTGCTATTTGTACGAAACATATTTCAGCCATTGACACTTTCGCTTGACAAACAAATAACAAACTCCATTTCGAAGAAATCGTGCCTGTTAGGTACAATATGCGAGGTCAAAAGCTATATTTTTCCGCGTTTTTCCACGTCCCGAATGCAAATAGTGGAAAAATTTATGACTACAGTCACTCACGCCCGCACCAAACCATTTTTAGAAAATTTATCGGTCGTTTAATAATCATCGAAACACCTGCGCCGACTGAAAAATCGACGTTCCCTTCCGGCAGAGACAGGAACGGCAATTAAATCCGATTTAAACCAGAATTGGTATTGTAAAATTCGACAAGTTAAAAAGTTAAGCGTCGTTCTCGTCGCGAGGTTACGACTTAAAATTGTCTAATTAGCATCGGCAGCTGTTACAAAAAGCGACGCGCACCTGCATTAAAAGGCGTCCCCCTCACCGGCTCCGGCCGGAAATATTTTTTTAGATAAATTGCGACTCTCGCCGCGGCCCGACATCCGAACCCCGCGCCGCTCAGCCCCCCCCCCCAATTAAAATGAAGCCAAGGAGGCCGATAAAAATTTATCATCGAAAATTAAATAAGAGTTATCCGTTGTTCCAATTAAATTCGATCTATTAACCCAACGAAACGCGCAATTAATATAATATTTAAAACGAGCCGGATCGCGAAAGGGGGGAGAAAAAAAATTTGTAATAATGTTCCGCCGACGTTGGTGCTTTATCTATATCCATCGCTTATCTCGGCCGTATGCTTACAAGTTACCCGATAAAATGCTTTTGCGACATTACGCTCGAACGGTTAAAATAAATGAACCTCGTATTATTTTATCCTAAGTGGATGTCACTTTGCCGAACACGATCGCACGGGGGGACGACTTCTTTAACGTCAGCGATAAAACTCCGGTTATTATACGAAATCGTTCGGTCGAATATTTTCGGATTAACTGTTTGGTTTTTTCTTTTTCTTAAATTTTTAAATCGGCACAGAGCGACCCATTGCAGTCGTCTTCGAGGATTGAACAATGTCGATGTAAGAAAATAATTAAGAAAAAACAATTTAAACATCACGGTGGCCATCGCAGTGGCCCGGCTCGAATCCAATCGAACGGAAGCGCGATCTTCACTGCCGCAAGAGCTCCATGTTTTGTACGAGGCGTGCCAACGAGATTTCGAGAAATTTTAATGGGTTCTTGCCGAATAATTTAGTGCGCGCGGAATTTAAAACGCATTTGAATTAACTTAAGACGTTAATTTAAACGAGTAGGTGTGCCCACTTACGATGACGAGTTCATCGGAATGGCCGTAAACAAACAATTTGTCAACGCGAAAAATAAGGGCAGGGAACTTTTAGCGGTAGCTAATCGATTTAAATGTGAAGTATTATCAGCTGGTAAGCCAACTGATCCGCAGAAAATTCCTGACCCTATCGACTTCTTTATAATCAAGAATATCTCTTCAAATTACATTTATATTGAAGAAGCACGGGATACGACGAACTCAGATCGCTCCCCGATCTGAGTGAAAGTGTAATCCAAAGAGGAAATCTACCGAGCTTGACTAACAAGAGAACAGATTGGCAAAGCTTCAGAATTAAACTCTCGAAGTTAGAACTGAAGAACAACTAGAAGAGGAAGTTGATCTCTTTATTAAAAATATACAACGAGCAGCATGGGACGGCGCTCCAGACCCTCAGTCGAAGAACAAAAGGGAATAACTATCCAAAAGAGATTAGGAACCTTATCGCAGAGAAAAGAAAATTTAGACGGAAACGACCAGAGCACCAATCGACAAAACAGCTTTGATAATGATAACAAAACCGAATACTCGCTTCCGAAGGCCACCGAGCGATTTAAAAAAAACCGTCTTGCATAATCCTTCGATCCGAAATATGGATGGGAGCTGGGCCCGAAACAATTCCCAAAAAGCATATATTTGCACAACATTTTCCAGCCAAACGACGGAGAAGACCCACACGATTGGACTGAACCAGAACAAGAAAGTGACGTCATCGGACCTACCTCGCCAAAAGAAGTCTCAGATGAAATTAAAACAGACATCAAACCGAAAAAAGCTCCCGGCCTTGACCTGATTACCGGCGAAGTCTCTTGAAACAACTTCCAAGAAACGCCACACTAAAATTTGCCGATCCTTCAGAATGAAGTACTCCCTAAGATGTGAAAAGTCGCAGAAGTCATCGTGATCCTGAAACCAGGAAAACCTCCCAATGATGTGGCTTCGTATAGACTTATAATCGTTGTTGCCAGTTATTCCAGATTCCAGGACATCAGTTCGGCTTCAGAAAAAAACCATTCAACTATTGATCGACTACACAGAATAACCAACGTCATTGAACAATCACTGGAAGAAAAGAAAATCCGCTCCACCGTCTTTCTCGATTTGCTCGGGCCTTCGACAGGACTAGGCCACGACAACACGCACAACTTCCACAATCTTATTTATCAGAAAGATATTTTAGAATTAAGCAAGAAGATGCTTATTCCGAATTAAAAGGAACCAGAGCAGGGGTGCCACAGGGCAGTGTACCAGGGCCGGCACTCTATCCATTGTATACCAGCGATATCCCAAATCTGGAATATGAAATAATCGTAACTTTTGCTGACGACACTGCAGTTATTGCCGTTGGAAAGAATCATGGAGAGGCTGTTGAGAAACGAATTAACGATACCCAAATCCCCTATGCCCATTCAGCTAAGTACTCGGGAATGACCTCGGGTCAATGTCAAAAAGAAATGCGAAGAACTTGGCATTAAACTGAAAAAAATGTATTGGGCTACTTGGAAGAAACTCCAAGCTGTCTATATATACAACAAACTGCTTCTGCATAAGCAAGTACTAAAACCAGTTTGGACCTACGGCATTCAGCTCTGGGGTTGTGCCGGCAAAAGCGACATCCAAGTGATCCGGCGTTTCCAGAACAAAGCGCTAAGAACACCTTGGTACTCCCGCGACAGAGACCTTCGAATGGATATTATTGACCAAACCATCTCCAAATTTGCCACGAGCAAAAGTCGCTTCAACACGTGAATGTTGAGTCTATCCCCAGCTCCCGGACAACACGAACCTAGTAAGAAGACTTAAGAGGGTAAAGCCTTTTGAGTTAGTGAAACAAGCGACGGTGCGAAGCAGAGTATTGTGCGGTTATTGTGCTACACGTTAATTTAGCGTAGTGGAGTTATCAGAACACAAGGTAAACTAATGAAGCCGACTCGGTGGTCGAGCGGTTAGGAGACTAACCTCTCGCCTGACGGGTCCTGGGTTCGAATCCCGGTACGGGGAGGTGACATATATCCCCCTGGTTAGGCACGGATGTCCCGGGGGGCACTAGAAGTAATGCCTAACGGGGCGGTTCCTGGTGTCCTTCGGGGTGCGATACTAACACCAAAAAAAAAAAGAAGATAAACTAATGAGTGAGACCTTAGTATTAAGAATCCCCACACGTAATCGATTAGGTTAGAATTAAATTACTTATTGATCTATTAGTGATCAGATTATAATAACTATAAAAGACTCCGGTAATTGGGTATTTTATATATTAAAAAAACACACGAAAAATTCGAAATAAAAAAACAAAAGACATCTATCGACATAATGGGCAAGTCCGCGCGATCGCCCCATTCTTTATCGGTTCAAAGTAAACTCGTAAACTGGTCCGATTGCAAATTTTTGCGTGCATTTTCGAAATCGCGCAATTTAAAAGGAAGGGCCCCGAAAATGGTCCCTTCGATTTTTTTTTGTTTAATCTACCACTTGTTTCGGCGGTTTCGGTTTTAATAGCGCGCCGTCAGTGGACGCGGCACTTTGTGGATTATAGAACGGACGCGCAAGTTGGCCGGCGCGATCCGCCGACTTGACACCGTTGGATCGGGAAGCGCCCGCGAAAACTATCGAAAATTTAACGAACGCAACCCCGTTCAGTTTGTCGTTTGTCGGTTCGCGTCGCGCGCGAACTTCGTCCAAACAAAAAAAATACATGTCGCCGTCAGATGGCGCGTCCGAATCGGGAATCGGGGGAAGCTAATAAAGGAGTGGGGTCTCGGATAAAAGGACCAGAGGTCCTTCGGAGGCATTCCATTTTGTTTTTTGTTGTTTTTTTTCAAATATTTTGCGAGGTTCGGGCTTTGTCGGCGCGGTTTCAAATGCCGCGCTCGCGAGGTGCGCAATAACAGTTCGACGACGCCACCGACGGGGCGGGGGGGGGAAGGTTGCGTTTGTAATCGTTTCGCTCGCGCGCCTCGAGCACAAACAATAAGGAACGGATTAATTAAAATTTCGAATTAAAATACGGCGACACGTCGGACGACGTAAACCGCCGACCTGACACCGCTAGACGTTTCCCCGAAAACTTAACGTGCAGGTAATCGAACAGAACCGTCAGTTTTAATCGTCGATCGCGCGTGCGTGTTGGTAATTAATATGTACATGTGATTAGTTACGTCGACGAATTTTGATGAGTTTCTTTTACAAACGAATTTCGAGCAGTAAGTCATTAATATAAGAAAATGGAACCATCGGTTGCCAACATTAACAGTTTAAGAGCCCAAGTAATAACGCTAGCTCTAATTTAATTCTATAGCGTTTGCTTCCTTATCTACGCCCATTTGCTATTATGCCGCTTTATTTCCAGATATTCCAACGCGCGTATTATTTAAATAATTACACGGGATTACGTTATTTGTATTAAGATTAACTCGGAAAGTACAAATAACTGTAGGTCGACGCGGGAATTACATCTCCGGCGCCCGTTAATTTCGGAAATTCGGAAAAAACGACCTTATAGGTGTATATATATATATATATTTTTTTAGAACTACCAACAAACGTTTTAGTTAAACGCGTTTCCATTTCGACAAAATTGCATTTACTCAGTTCTCGTATATGTTGCTGTGGCGCGTCTGACTAAATTGCTGGATGTAACAAAGTAGGCGCTGGTTTTGAAGCCTCAGGACCGTATGTAGTAAGGGGTTAGGATTATAGTCGCTTCAGACGCCCCTTATGAGAAACCCAACGTGTTTATAAGGCGATTTCGCTCGTGATATTGTCCTCGTAAGCAGTTTGCTTGTGTTCGGTATAAAATTCTAAACGGCGCGTACGAATTTCGCTCCCGCGAAATTAAGCCGGCCGCACGATCGTTTCGATCTTTGGACGACGGGGGGACGAAATTGAATTTTCCCGAATTTAATTTTTTCGTTTAAAAACGATTAAAACGAAATTGCGAATTTTTTTTCTCGCCGTTTCGAAACATTAACGGCCCGATAAAAGACCGTTTCGTTACGAAATCGCGGTCGTTCGCTTTATCCGTTTAAAAAAAAAAAGAAAACAAGCGGCCGAGCAAAATCCGCAATTTCCCTTGTACGTGTTTAGACGCACTTCGTACAGTCCAACGCCCGCTAATTAACAACAACGGCGATGCCGGAGGTGTTGGGATTTAAATTCAATTTCAAGTGACCCGCGAGCCGTCGGTGCGCGAAATAATCCGTGCGAATCAACGCGTAAAGGGCGAACGGCCGCCCCCGAATTTCCTGCTTTAGGTGCGAAATTCAAGCTCCGCGAAGAATCGAAGAACAACGATTAAGCAATATAACCATTTATAAGTGTATCTCGTCGTTGACCTGGACTTTGCACGCGAAACAAAACAACGACGAATAAAAAGCGTGAAAAGCTGTAACGCGGCTTCTGTTCAAGTCGTTTCGTGTACCGGATGCCCGGCAGCCTCCGGCCATGCAGGGGCAGCGCGCCGGGGGACCGTCAATACCAAACCGATAGCACCGATATCGCATCGAATTATCGTGTTGTCGTAAACAACACGTGTATCGAACGGCTAATTATTATCGGGGAACCGGTTCGAATTATTTCGAAAAATAAAATAATCGAACGAGACTCGCGTCGCGCATTTCGAAACCCTTTTGGGCCGATCGGAGTCGGAGTTGGAGTGCAAGGACACGAGGGCGCAATAACGTTAACACGCAGCGACACGCGTGTTTGTTTTTTGGCCCGCGGAGATCTTTGTAATCGCCAGATTTTGTGTACATTTTAATTAAAATATTACTTATATTAACGGGGGGGTTCACCCGCGAGCGCCATGGTGTCCGCCGCTCGATTTGCAAGCGTCGCACAGTGCGGCCGCTTGCCAAAAAGCTGGCCAAAATTCGAAAATTCAAGTAATTCACTCCAAAATGGAATCTTAGGGGTTTTTGGGGTCACTGATTACAAATTTTATGTCAAATGTACGGAAATTCACCCCCTTCACCCCTAATCAACCACCCCCTGGGGTATAATATCATGTATTATTTATCATAATCAAGTTACATATCGTTTTTGAGGGTTTTGGGGTCGCTGATTACGAATTTTCTGTCAGAATTATAAAATTCGAAATAGCAAATACAAGATGGCGTCACCCAGGGCGTTTTAAACCCCAAGCGAGCCAACCTCACATAAGTCAGAGCCTTGAACTCGAAACAATGAAATCGAAAACAACAATTTTCAAATTATGAAAACATTTTTTATTACAATTATAAATCACGTTGATATCATCCTTTAAAATATCTTTTATTACTTGGAATAATTGTAACCTTGGTAAATCACCAGTAGTGGACATACTGGAACCTAAAAATAAGATTATTTTTATAGTTGAGAGAAAATTCTGAAAAAATCATATGGGTGTAAAATAAAACACTGCTGTTTTCACTCTACGACGGTTGATAAAAAACTCTGTTTATTTTTAAAACTATCTTCCTTAAATACTAAATCTTAAAACTGGGAGGTTTGGGCAAAGCATCCTTAGAAAAAACCCCATAACAATTCAAGTGGCAGGAGGTGGCAGCTGAATTTTGGCTTAATCGATAGTTAATACTTTTCCAAGTAACCTCCAAAAGGTTAGAAGACAGCAATCGACAGCGTTTTATTGTCATTTGATTTGAAAACTCAAATTTTATTGGAAAAAACGAAAAACAGTACCCTTATTATTGTGCTGCTAAAAATTTTCTGTCAAAGAACTGACATTTACAAATTTTTTTACGTATTTTACTAACCTTCAAACGTATATTCCATTTGGTTATATTAGATTTTCTTTGCTGCACGCGCTTTCACACGTTTAAAGGGTTTGCCGAATAACTACACCAATAGTGCGCTTGAAAAAAGGCCAAACTCAAACTGAAAATAAAGAAAGAATTTAGGGTATAGGACGTTACTCTTAACCATTTTTAACTTTTATAGGATCCCTCTAGCCAACTGCATGCTAAAAAAATCTTATCTAGACACTTTTATTTTTCGAGTTTTGGCCAGCTTTTTGGCAATCGGCCGCACTGTGCGTCGGTGCGCCATCTCTCGACAGACGCCTCAACTAATTCCCATTATTAGATACGCACAAGTACGTGCAACAAGGCATTTTAAACTCGACCACGTCAATAATACTATTATAATATTTATTTTCGAAACGTCGCAAATAAAACATAATAGAGGGGCGTAGGTACCGAAACGTCGGACCTACTGTGCGCGCTTGCGTCTCTCTCGCGCGCGCGCGCCCCCTTCGTTCGACCGGCCAACCCTTAACGTTGCAGTTAATTATTTGTGCGAGACTCCGAGCTGCTTCGAACGTTTTGGTCGCCCCGAGCCGGGCGCAACGACCGACTAGAAGTGGTCCTTCGGATTGGATTAAACTTTAAAAAACATTCTAAGCGACGCAACACTTTTCGGCCGCCCCGTTTTTAAAACTTCGAAAAAAATCATTGATCCGCGACCGTACGTGTCTAGTTGCTCGCGAGCTAGTTTAACCCAACGATAACCATCGACTGATTTACGCGTGTTCCGCCACCGTTCGACCGCAACGAAACGGTTTTTCGTTTACGTTTAATTTCGAAAATACTTATTTTCTAATGCGCGTGCGCGCGCGCGCGTGTTATCTACTACTCACGTGCAGTGTAAAAAATTCCTCGTTTAACCGGTAACTTTCTGTCCCATATGGACCGGATAATCGAGGTTTTACTGTATTTTCAAAGCGTCTAACAAGGAAATGCAATTTTACCGTAGTTTTACTTGTAGTTTTTTCTAAACGTTCAGACGTTTTCGACAATTTGATACCATTTTGTCTACTTGTAGATATACAGTGTGACAAAGGCAAAAAAAATCGTTATTATTGATTCTACGACAAAAGTCGTTCTTTATAAAAAAAATCTGCTTGTCGCTACAATGAATTTAACATAAAAATCTAAGAGCAAATGTACAGGGTCTTCATTAATCAAAAAAACATGAAAATTCTTCGAGAGAGACCATCAGCTTTTATTTCAGATAAAATCGTCAATAGAAAATGTTGCTTAAAATCGCAAAAGAAGTCCCAATACAAAACTTGACATTTTATTTAACTTTAAAAGCCCTCACACACGCGCGGATTTGCACGGACGTGCGCGGGCGCCTTAACGCGGTGGCCGCCGAAAGTGTCGCTTTAATAAATTCCTCCGGACCGAAATCGATATAATCTGCGAGATAACAAACAAAACGACACACTCCGAATTTTCGAGTCAACGTCGTAATTTTGTCGCGAACCGCCGGTATTTTGTGCTTCGCCGGGACCAATTGCAACAACACCGGCCCCTAACGAGTTCGAGGGGGGGGGGGTGGAGGCGGCTTCACCGCGAGCATAAAACTCTGGTCGTCCGGTCGTAAATCTCGACCATTCGAACGAACCGCAGAAATGAAAGTGCCCAAAGCCGATTTCGAGCGGTGCGTTTTTTTTCAAAAAAAAGAACGCCTTCGCCCCGGTTCGCTTCGTTCCTATTAAAATGAAACCTCACGAAGGGCTTACAACTTGTTCGGAGAGTGATTAAATCAAAGGCTAACGTTTCGAGTCGAAGTTTAAAGTGCCAGAGGAGCGACTTCAACTACAATGGCGAAAATAAGGGCGGGGGCGGGGGCGTGGGGGGTGTGTAATTTTGATAAGGCCGTCTCGCACGCGGGTTCGCGTCGGGACGCCGATCAAACCGTTAGGTTGCTTTTGTCACCTACACGCAGGGTCAACCGTCATCCAATTTAAGTTGGCGTACGAAGAACTTCGTCCGTTCAAAGTTGCAGTTTAATAAACACGAGGGGGCGCGCGCGTTTTAAAGACGAGTACGGATTAACGAATGCAGGCGCTTGCAACGTCGTTCTTGTCTCTAGCGGATTACGCCGTCGAAGATAATAGATTATTACGTTTTATGAGAAATCGCGAGAGAGAGAGAGATAGAGGGGTGAGCCGCGCGGCCGGTTCGTTGTGCGTCGCTCTCGTTCATTTATTGCCACCATTAATTAAGCTAATTGGGTTTCTTATGGCCGATATAGAAAAATACGGTCTCTAAGTAATTAAACACTTTTTCCGTTTTGCGTTTTGCGGGAAATTTTGCCGTTTTCGGCGAATTAAGGGCGTCTCCCCGGGGATCGCAGAACCGGAAAACGAACGAACAACTTGTTTTTCTTTCTTTTGCTTCGTGAAAAAGCGAGACTTGTAGAGCTGGAGGGGGCGCGCGATCAAGGCCGTTACGAAACTCGCGATTTTCGAAAAAAAATGGTCATTTAGCCGCGAAATATTGGCGCGACACGGTGTCCGGATCGAGGTCCCCCCCGGAGCGACGGGCTGGCGATCTTCAACTTTTTTTTTTAACGGAACCGTCGGGACTCCGTCAACGGGCTTCCATCTCTTGCGTTTACAAAATTCAGTCGTTTGTTTTGTCGAGGGCCGTTCGATGGGTTCGGCAACAACCGAACTTTCGTCCTCCATATCTTCTTCAAGATCTTCGTTAGGAGTCATTCTATGTCAAGTGATCAGATTTTAGAAAAACCGACCATCTCCGATTTTGATGAAATTTTGGGAGGTTATAGATACATCATCCAAATTAACTTTGGTAAAATATTAGCTTCTACAAAGTAATTGTCGTTGAGCTACAGACGCTTATGTGACCCCATGTCGCGCACGACTACAGTATCACTAAAAAATTTGGCAAAATTTGAGTGCTAATTTTTCAACCGATATTAAATCGAAAATGTTGAAACTACGGGGGTTTGTACAGTTTTTTGTGTTCTTTCCAATGGTACCTGCTGCATTTGTAGCTTCTATTTGTAGCTTCTGTAGCATTCGATGGGCTAGAACAGCTTAAAAAATTAGCTGTGCGAAAAAACTTGTAAGTGTAGCCTACTGCATTTCTTGATGTACTGCAGATATCCGCTCCAAAATTTAACCATATGTTAACATTACTATAAAGGTCTTTATCTCCCAAATATCATGAACCTAGCTTGCTTATTTCTTTCACGGTGAAGCTTAGAATTTCTGATTTTTGTGAAAAGTGTCAAAAATAGGGTAAATTCAATCGCATTTTCCGGAAGAGAGCCATCTGAGATCGTTTTCAAACCACTTCCATTTGAAAGAGCGCATCTTGAAGTACTTTAAAATGTGTGTTTAATTATCTACCTCGAAAGGCTAACATACTAAAAATCGATTGGGTAATATTGGATTATTGTGCTATTAATAGTCTTTTAACACTTCAAAATAGACTAGCACTAGCAAGTTTTTGAAATCAAGAACGAACGTTACCAAAATCCACTATTTTAGTGACGGCTCCGGTGCCCAATGCAGAAATTTCAAAAATTTTGTAAAGGCCCATCACAAAGAAGACTTTGGTATCGAAGCGAAATGGAATTTTTTCGGCACTAGTCATGGAAAGTCACCGTGCAATGGAGTTGGGGGAACCAGCAAACGTTTAGCTGCGAGAGCCTAGCCTTCAACGACTGTCTAACGACCAAATCCTGACACCAGAAGACCTTCTCGCATTCTGTGACAATAACATTCATGGTATTAAATATATATTTGTACCGAAAGAAGATATTATCGAAAGTAAGGACATTCGATAGAAACGATGGCAAAATAGTAGCACGATTGCGGGAACGAGAGATCATCACCAATTCATACCACTCGATTCGGGCAACATTCGCGCGAGTAAAGTTTCAGACGACACAGTTTTCTTCACTACCAAAGTTGCGAACATGGTCAGAACAGATTTGCAGCCTGGTAATTACATTGCGTGTGTTTATGACAACAAATGGTGGATCGGAAATGTCATCGAGGTCTCGTCGATTGAAAATGATGCACAAACCAACTTCGTGCATCCTCGTGGACCAGCGAATTCGTTTTATTGGCCAGAACGGCAAGACGCGCGTTGGGTCCCAGAGGAGCATATAATTGCTACAGCGTCTCCACCGTCCGTTACATCTACTCGACGTTATTCCGAATATCGAAAGAAAATTCGCGGCAACGAATAACTAATCAAGCTCCAAATATTTGACTATTATTCGGACGCCGTGACGGCTTGGGAACCATAAAAGCAACCTAAAACCTGGCTTGGGAACCAGATAGAAACCCACCCTTAAAGGCTTTGGACCCTTGACGAAAAAACCAACGACAGGCTTGGGATCCTGAACAAAGAAACTCACCCGTGGCTGTAATTGCGCGGCTAATTGGACAACTATAACTCGGCTAAAAAGACATTACGTCGTCTGATCAAGAGGAGCAAAGCTGAATGCTGGCGTAAGCTTTGCGAGGAGGTGGGGCTTGGGGTACAAGATTGTTACCAGAAGACTTGCCCAGAATCGCTCAAGGGGCGCAATGACGCCTGAGGCGGCTATTGCGGTTGCTAAGACGTTATTCCCCGTGGGTAGGCCAGCCCCGATTGTGGATCCGACGGTGTGCGGTACAGCCCCCCCCCATTCACGCTGAGGGAACTAGATGATGCAAAGAGAAGGATTAGATTGCGAAAGGCTGCGGGACCGGACGGTGTTAGACCTGAAGTGGTGAGGACTTTCGTGGAGGAGATGCCAGCTACAGTTCTTGCTGCAACGAATGCAACCATGGCATCTGGGCTCTTCCCGATACAATGGAAGAGCGCCCGACTGGTCCTGTTAGAGAAGCCGAGTGGGAGTACTGGTGTGTCCCATAAATACAGACCAGTTTGCATAACGAGCTCTATCTCTAAGCTGTATGAGTTGTTGATTCATGCTAGGTTGGAGGTGGAGCTCAGGGAGCGAGATGGCCTGCATGTCAACCAGTATGGGTTCAGAAAGGGGCGCTCGACAGTTTCGGCGGTATCCCGGGTTGTTGAAGGCGTGAAGTGAGCTAGGAGCGGGACGTGGCGTACACAGAAATGGTGCGCAACGCCTTCAACAGTGCCGAATGGGATCTGATTGTGTGTGCCCTGGAGAAGAGGGGAGTGTCGCCCTATTTGATTGTGACGATCGCGAATTATCTACGTGACAGATCCATCATAGTGACAGATGCAGCAGGAGGGATGAACACCATGGACGTAACAAGAGGCGTTCCACAGGGCTCAGTTTTGGGCCCGATATTGCGGAACGTGCTGCACGATGATGTCCTACGATTACATCTGCCCGTGGGAGCGAAGCTGGTGGCCTACGCGGACGACCTAGTGCTTCTGGTCTCAGCAAGAGCTCCGGATTGTCTGCAGGTGTCGTTACAAGGTGCCACTGACCGTGTCGTGCGGTGGATGGAAGAGCATGACTTGGAGTTGGCACCTGAGAAGACGGTCCTGTTTTTGCCAAATGGTAGAAGAAGGGAGTTACAGGTGTCTGTCAGGGTGGGTGGTACCGTCGTCCGACCTCAATGTCGAGCGCGGTATCTTGATGTGACCCTTGATAGGCACCTGTCCTTCAGCGTGCACCTGTCGGAGGTGATAACGTGGCGGCGTTGGGTAGACTGATGCCACGAGTTCGTGGACCTAGAACGACGAAGCGTAGAGTGCTTGCAGGGGTAGCTTACTCTGTGGTGCTTTACGCTGCACCGGTCTGGGTTGGGGCTTTGGAGATCGAGAGGAACTGCCGGTTGCTTGGTTCGCTGCAGCGGAGGATGGGGATCGCGGTATGTTCCGCATATCGTACTGTGTCCCAGGAGGCAGTGGCGGTATACCAATAAGGCTGCTAGTCGCGAAAGCGGGCAGAGACGCATGGAGCAAAGGGCGCCATGGGGAAGGCGGCCAGAAGGGCTCTGACACTTGAAAGGTGGAATGCCGAGTGGACGCGGCGGCTCATCCCGTCCCTTGTCGGCTGGTACTCCAGACGACACGGGCATATGAATTACCACCTCACCCAGGCGTTTACGGGGCATGGAGCCTTTGGTAGTTACCGCCGGTGGATCGGGAAAGGGCCCGTGGTGTGCGTGTCGTATGGCGTGTTGGACGCCGTGGAACACGCGATCTTCATCTGTTCCCGATAGTCGGCTAGGAGGATAGCACTTGAGGTGACTGTTGGCGCGCGGGTGACCCCCGATTGGGATCATGTTGGAAGGGGATGCCAACTGGTGTGCGGTGGCTGCGCTGTGGACTGATATTATGTCCACAAGGTGCGTGGAGGAGGTGAGCTAAACAGGGTTCATAGTCCCCATTACTCGAAGTAATGTTTTACGACGGTTCCGGTGGGGACATTACACTTTTCCGACACGCCCCCGGCTGATGCTGGGGTAGTCTATGAAGATTCCCCTCCTTCCCAATTATTCCCTTCCCCTCCAATTTACTTGATAGATTATACTATCTTAAATATAGTTCGTCATAAATATCACTAACACATTCCATGAACCTACAGTAACCCGCCTATCTTGGATTCGATTTTTAGTAAATTAGCCGTTCGAGGTGGATAATTAAACGCACGTTTTATAGTACTTCATGATATGCTCTTTCTAATGGAAGTGGTTTAAAGACGATCCCAGAGGGCTCTCTTCCGAAAAATGCGATTGAATTTACCCTGCTTTTGACATTTTTCACAAAAATAAGAAATAGCAAGCTTCACCGCGAAAGAAATAAGCAAGCTAGGTTCGTGATATTTGGGGATTAGAGACCTTATGGTCGGGTTAACGTATGGTTAAGATTTGGAAGGTATATCAACAGTACATCACAAGCTACTAAAGTAGGCTAAACTTACAACTTTTTTCGCACCGCTAATATCTTAAGCTTACTTTAAGCTGGTCTAGCTCATCGAATATTGAGAAGCTACAAATACAACAGGCACCATTGGAAAGGGCACAAAAACCCTTAGTTTCGACATTTTCGATTGAATATTGGCTGAAAAATTACCACTTAAACTTTGCTTAATTTTTGACATGGAGTCATATAAGCACTTGTAGCGGCGACGACTATTGCTTTGTAGAAGCTAACACTTTTCCAAAGTTAGTTTGAATGATTTATCTACAACCTCCCAAAATTTAATCAAAATCGGAGATGGTCGAGCCCTTGATCATTTGACGTGGACTGACCCTTGGCGAGTTCCGCGACAAAGTGGAACTCGTCGATGTCCTCAAACCCAACGCAGATTTTGTCATTTCAACTACGGCACGTCTTGAGCTGACGGGCTCGCTTCCAAAAAATCCCTTCGCGCGGGTCCACTCAACGTCTCTCCATGTCTCTCCGACGTTTATCAGTTTGCACATTTTTGATGTCGTATTTCTCCCAAACTTCTCTCGCAGACGTTTTATCTTCGCCGTCGGTCGGCAGCTTGAACCTGGAGGACTACGAAACTTCGGGAACTTGATTCGATTACGACGGCATCCGGTACGTGGAGGTGCCGGGCGTTCCTCCCGGGCACCGATCGCGTTCGGCGCTTGTTTTCTACGTAGACGTACCTTTCGTTTTTTTTTTTAAATTCGACGACGACCCGTGCAACCGCGATTACGGGGAGATTCGAACTCCCGACGTCGTTTGTCGTTTAGGCTCGATTGTTTCGGGCCACCCGCGCACGACCATTCCCGACGATTCCCAGATAAGACGGTCAATCGTTCGATTGCACGCCAACGAACTTGCCGGAGGTAACGTTTTGCCGTCCATCGTCTTAGTTGTTCTGCCTTAGGGTTCAGTCAACAAACTCTACGGAGCGTACGCTCTCGATTATCGTCCAGGTATCCTTAATTTACAATGTTATACGTCTCTCTCTTTCTCCGTCGACGGACGAAGAAGCCCCCTCGAAAACGAGACGAGAATTATCGCGAACGTAATCGTCTAAGATGATCAATGAAACGAAAAAAAATCGAGCCCGCCATTAACAAGTTCCATCGCGGTATCGCATCCGCCTCTCGTTCGCCTCTATTTCAGAGACCGGTATCGATTAAAGAAAGTTGTTTTTGTGTTGCGCATAATATAAATGCATAATGGCGTAACATTTTATTATGTTATTTGTATCTATTTCCGGCTGCGAACGGAAAGTCATGATCGACGACCTTCGTTCGTTGTTAATTCATTGCTCGTTTGCTTTTTAAAAGGCTCGCGTAGAGAACGACGTTAATTGATACTATTTATGGGAAAATCGCCGGTCGCGCGCCCGCGCCCGCAAAAATTTCCGCTACGTCGATTCGACAAAACGCGCCTAATTATTTGCATATAAGTGGGTAATTGGATAAAAATGCCGCGACCGGCATTGCACACGGTGATTAATGTGCCGAAAGCGCTCCGAATACGGGTCTCGGGCTTTGTGTTTACGAATTTTTTTCGAAAAATCGAAATCCCGCCAAGACGGTCGCGCAGAAACTAATTACGGCGAACCCAACGACGACGACATCGGGCAGAACGTGCGATTTATTGATGCGATTACAAACGAAACGGAATATAAAAGGATATTAGTTTTTCAATATTGAAGTTCCTTTTATAGGCGATTCGCTGCTGGAAATTTGTGATCAGAAATTAGTTGTTGGGACGAAATAAGTAAACAAACTGTTCCTATTATATATATATATATATTTTTTATTCGCCGGACGCGTCCGATGTTCGTCGACGATTCGGAAATGGAGATATTAAACGGTCGACGTCGACGACTTTCGCTCGGTAACGACTAAATTTTATTTTTCAAATTTTCGCGCAAACAGAGAAAATAATCTGTAAAAAAAACAGCCGCCATCGCCCCGAAACCCAATCAGATCTTAATAACGATACCTCGAAATCTTAAATAATAGGGACGTAACTTAAGACATAAAAATGAGTGTTTATGGCCCGCGGCGTGAAAGTAATAGTTCTCAGGTTATTACATGATGAGGGCCATAAATGTTAATTACCTACGACCGAAGTGCGTACAATTTTTTTTTTTTGATACGAACGGAAATTCGTTATTAAATTATTTAGTTTTAATCGCTTCTAAATATGTATATTTTTTTCCTATTTTAGGTCTATAACGAACTCATTACGAAACGAAATTTATTACGGTGGCTACGCAACTTTTCGTCGAGAAAAAAAAAAGAAAACAAGTATAAAGTGCTCGTTTCGTAATGGGGGCTTTTGCCGCGCTCGCCCTTTAGAAAAACTCGCCGGTGCGCGACTCGTTTTTTATACTTTGACTCGTGCGATAAAAACGTGTTCTTTAAGAGGGGGGTTCCATAAGTGAGAATCAACAGATGTCACTATGGTAGATTCACTTCAGGAAACGATACTAAAAAACTATTAAATTTTATTAAAAAAATTTAATTGATAATAAATACTAATTCAATTACCTAGTTGCTCCTTATATTTTTATCCTAAAAAAGTTTAAGGAAGAGTTTTGCCAAGTTGTACACATGCTTCCGAATACTTCAAATTATAAGATATTTAGCTACTATATGACTAAAATATTATAAGGAGCAACTAAAAGAAGGTTCAGTGAATACGTATACGAAAGTACAGGGTGTAATTGTTGCTAGAATTCGTAAACCGTTTCTTCAAAAATCGTCATTTTCAAGTATAAAACTATCTTACAGATAGCTACTTGATTTCGAAGAATTTGTCTAACAAAATTGTCCAACTATTATTGAATAGATGATGCTGTAAAAAACTAGAGTGGTATTTTTTTTTATTTGCCGGCTGATTCGTGGACATTAATCTCGCGTATGATAAACAAACATCAAACTGCATAGGCGGCATATTTCGTTGTGAAATATTTATATTCAACGTACCTATACCGAAAATGAACTCGTAATTCTTATTACGAAATCTTAAACTAAAATAAAAATTGAACTCCTGTAGTTTCTTATACTCTAAATAGTGAAATTCCAACCATTTATAATATTGTATAAAAAGGTCTAATTTCAAAATAACAATTAAAATTAAGTATGTATGTAGGTACATTTGCCATACCTACAGTTTTATTTATTTACAAGTTTTCATTCTATAAAAGATAGAATCTCATTCGGTTTGTTTTTCGATAGTAAGCATAATTATTTTGCATTTCGACGTGTTGTTGTTTATGATTTCTGTGAATTACTGAGAAATGCTGAGAATGCGGCGGACGTTTCCCATAAATAAGTAGATATGTATACATACGTTATTCGCGTTAGGTTCCAACACGTCATCAATAAAACCTCGTATTTTTATAATACTAATAGATTTTAGTCTATTTTGCCATGCGTGCAGGTAAATCATCGGTAGACATCGGAGTGTTCATGTTCAAAACTTTAATCTGAATATTATAAATATACAATTTAGTAACTTTTGTGCATGGATGCGTGCATTGGAACCTATCGTGAATAACGTATAGCTACATGTATTTGAGAACGAAACTGTAACCATTTAACTTTTAATGCAATTAATGGCATGCTATAATAATTATTATTCTGAAATATATACATAAGTAATTACATATGTGCATATATCAGTAATATTGGATTACCTATTGTTACAATTTTTATTTTGTATTAATAATGGCACTTCTCTCACATATTACACAAAAAATAAATTTTAAAAATCAATAATCATTGTCATTGTGACTTTTTTGAAGAGAAATATTTTGAATTTTCCGTTCCCATAACTTGGTAACTTTTCTGGTTGCAAGTTAAATAATTTTTTTAAGCTTGTTACCTTGCATTTCATTATTTTTGAGTCTTTCATCAAAACGTCCATTCTTTATATTAAGTTACATTTAATTATATTTTTATTAAAGTTACAGAATTGTAACTTTATATCCTAGAATAAATAATTATAAACGCTAACAAAGTTTACAACGTAAACATAATTAAATTAGATGCCAATGCTTCAATGAAAAAGCGCACTCTGTAGAAACTATTTAATACAAGAAAACAGGAATTGACATTTAAATAGCTGATGCCAAAATCGCGCCATCTTGCGATTAAACCGTTTGATATTAATTAAAATAATTAGAAAAATACTACTGTGGCGTTACTAGCGGAAACATGGTAGAAGCTGATTTTTCCAGCCCCCTCTTAATACGCACCCATTAAATTACAAAATGTTGACAAAATCCATTTTTAAATGTCTAACGGACGCAAACGCGCAGTGATGAAGTGCATCCTAGGGCGACGGCCTAAGGGCGAGAATTTCCAGGACTTCCAGCGACGCACCCCATTAAAAAAAAACTAAATAAAGTAAACATTTCTCGAACTTAAAGTAAATAAAAGCTAAAAAAAGTAAATAAAAGTAAATCGCCGGAAGCGCCGAATATACCAAACAAAGAAATGACAAACTACACGTTTTAAATCGATTTAAAATTTTTGGGAAATCTCGAAAAATCCCGGTTTTTTGACGAAATTTCGACTCGACTGTTTAGAGATAGAACGTTCAGAACAAGTCCGGAACTGACTAAAAAGTTTCTAATAGATTTTCTAGCATAACAGAGCGAGAAACGACAAATGCGGACGTTTAAATAGATTATAATTTTTGCATAATCTCGATAAAATGACATTGCCTGATACTCATAAAACAGGTCCGAAATTACTCGAAAAGTAGTTTTTCAAATATACGGGGTTATCGGTAAATACTGTCACATGACCGAACGGACGAATTTTCTCGGTTTTCGGCACTTTTCGACTTTTACAATTAATTTATTCGTGTTCTGCGCGTTATTTTTATTTAGAATCGCTGTATTTTCTGCTATTTCTTTGATATATTCCAGAAAAACTGGCATCAGAAGAAGACCGTGACGCCATCGTCTGCCTGCACAAGCGCGTTTCCAAGAGACAGGAGGGATAAAGGACCGTCAGCGAAGCGGAAGACCACGAAGCGCAAGGACCCCGGAGCTGAAAAACAAGGCGAAGAAGAAGATCCAGCGCAATCCCAAGAGAAGCAGCGCAAAACTCGCCAAGGAACACGACGTCAGCTACGGGACCGTGCTCGCGCTTGTCACGGACGATCCGGGACTCAAGTCGTACAAGCTCGACAAAGGACAAGCCCTGACGGAAGAACGCAAGGCCTCTCGACTCGAAAAATGCCGACGAATGAAGGATCCTGAGCCGCGGCGAAGCCGTGAAAAAATTTTCACGGTGGAACCCTACCGAAACTCCCAGAACCAGCGCGAGTTGCCTCCACAAGGCTCTCCGCGCGTCGTGAAACGGTCGAAAACGCCTATTTCCCGAAGTCCGTCGTGGTGTGGGGCGGCATTCCCGGATTGGGGAAAACGAAGCTCGTTTTTGTCCCAAAATGCGTCAAGATCGACGCGGAAACGTATCGGGAACTGATTCTGGAAGCCGCCGTTCTCCCCTGGGCCGAAGAGAACGCGGAAAACGTCGATTGGAGGTCCCGCCCACGACGCGGAAAAGACCACGGAGTGGTGCGAAGCCAATCTCCCGGGATTCCGGACGAAGAATGTTTGGCCCTCAAATTCGCCGGATTTGAACCCGCTCGACTTCGCAATTCGGGACGTCATGGAGGAGAAGGCCTGCGCAATCGAGTCCATAGAATCCCTGAAGCGCGCGCGCCGAAGAAGACCTGGGATGAAATAACGCCAGAAATGATCGCGGCAATTTTGAAGAATTTCCGGAAGCGATTGGACGCCCGTATCGCCGCCGAAGGAAGCCGTTTTGAGTGTTCTTAATTGTATTTTGTACAGAATTTCCTGCTCTTTCGAATGGTATATAAAATGGGTTGTTTTATAAGTGTTTTTACGCGTGACAGTATTTACTGATAACCCTGTAGCAAATAAAGAAATAACAAACTACACGTTTTTATAATTTAATATATGAAATACTAAGTGAGTATAACAGTGATATACGATAGCAGTTAAACATCCATCCATTACAACTTCACCAAGAACCAAATCACCTTTACACAGTCTACGGTTCACTCAGATTCGTGAATAAATAAAAAAAAGTAAATCACTGGAAGCATTGCAATCATCGTCAAAAGCGTCAACTCAGGTTAAGCACAACTTGTACAAAATCTTCTGAAATTCTTAGTCCGTGGACTTCCCGAACGTCGTCCATCTATCAACAACCGTTATTCCAGGAACCCTGGAATGCAGTACCAAACGGATTACCCACAACAAGGCGCCACCAGTTCACGTCGCGTCGATCGCAAGACCGTTAACGCGCGCAATTATAATCGAATAAGAAGACGCCCGCCTATTGCCAAGATAATTTTCCAGCAAGAGCGTTCTTCCTCTTCTTTGCCCTTCAACCTCCACGGTTTTCGTCCGCAATGCTGTTCGTTTAAGTTTCCCGTTTCGGAACGAGGCGAGTACAAGTTGAACTTGCCGCGCGATTGTCGGGGGGCGTCGAAAATCGATCGAAGAACGACGACGTCCACGTTGTTTGGTGACGCATCCTAATATCTCGGTTTAATCATCGGATCGTCTGTATTTCGTGTGGCGTACCACTCCCGAGGCGCTTCCTTTGCGTTCCCTTCGGGCGATCTCAATCCGGCCGCGCCGAAAGAAAAGTGCGTCGTTTCGAATTATCGAACTACGATCGATCGATGCGCACGTGCGCGTTTTTGTTAATTCCGCGAACACCGATTGGCCGCGCCCTGAATTTTTCTTACATCAGTCAACCGATAGGTCGTCGATTTGTTATTAAAAAAAACAAACATTACCGGGTAATATCCCATATATTAAAAGGTCGATCCGTTCGGATTATTCCGATCGCTGTAGTGTGTAGTGAATAACTCCCCCGTCGCGTTATATTTATATAGCGACGATAGCCGAACAGTCTCGACACATACGATATAAGTACGTATTAACGAACGGAATTTTCTCGAACGTTCGATTACGCGTTTACGTCGGCCACGTTGTCGGGATTAGTCGTCGTCTAAAAAAAAAAACTCGTCCGCTCAGTTTTTTTAAATTTATTTCCGAACGCTATAACAAAAACGCTTCACTTACGCATAATCTGCCGGCCAATTTTTCCCCCGAAAATCCGCAACGGCCTTCGATACGTAATATTTTATAAGGCGATGGGATAAGATTAAACCTTTACTCTCCACATCAAAGTTATATTATATAAATAGGTTGTCAACCCTTCTTCTTTTGAACGCTTTTGAATGCTGAATGATGCTCTTTCATCGACCTTTATTCGTCCGTTTCTGCGCTAGCGATTTACAAAAGCCGCCGAGGAACCTGTGAAGCCCGTGAAACCTTATAATATATCCTTTCCGATGCCCAAATTAAAAATAAACGTCGTAATTTTGCCGGATTTTTTTTTAATTCGCAATAGCGCGCGCGCGCGCGCCCGCTTGCGACGTTCAAACGAACGACGAACGAAAAAAACAAATTAAACAAAGCGTAAACGGCGCGCAATTAGCGCAAAACAATTAAATTAATAAATGCGAATTAGACGATTCGTCTGGAATGCGTCGTCGTGTTTTTTATTTGTCGAACATTTATTTAGCTCGACTTACATTTAACACAACAGCCCCGAATATCGGGGAGTTTACAAAGTTTCCTTTGTTGGAAGTTGTTCTGCGGCAGTTGTTCGTTTAGGGCGAGCTTTTCGAAGGGAGAGAAAAATAGCGGCCTCGCAGTCGTCTTAAAAATGTTTGACCAATAGGGATCGTCCCCTCCCCCCACCCCCCTACCCTAACCCCCCGAACTGCTGTCGACTTACTAAAAATTATAACCATAAATCATTCTTTGTATAAAGATGTTTACATTTCGGTATAAGCTCGGGATGATAGTCTCGAAATGATATTAATTTTTTTTTCCGTCGCGTCCCTCCGGTGACGGGCGAAAGTATCGGAGGGGGTGCGAAATCGACGTACAAGAAAAACAATACAATTTGCAAGAGAGCAGATAAATCAAAGGAAGTTGTTAAAAAATAATCCCGAAGTAAATCAAATTTAATCTTAAAGTGAAAACCTAATCCGGGGAATGTTCGCACCTTATAATTTATGATGCTCGCTACAGATAGAATTTGTAGGGGGGACACAACGTCATTTATCTTCAACGCTATCCGAGTCTATCTATCAATATTACACGGAGATATGAGCGAGGATCCGTAATAATGGGAAAAGGTGAACTCATTCTCCGCGCCTACTGCGAGACGACAATCGTAACCGATAATGATATGAATGACGCATTTAAAGGCAACGTTTGATGTTTAATCAAATATAAAAGCTTTAGCGTTGGCGTCGCGGAAATGTATTCATGGAAAGAGCGTCGCGCGATATTTGTCTCGCGTGAACAAAGGAGTCATTTAAAGAGAAGCAGGTGCGCGCCGAAATCGCTTCCGGTTTAGCGATCGCGCGCAAAAAAAAGAAGACATAAGTAAATGTCCCTTTCAGGAGTTCTCGGGAGGACTTTTACGAAATGATCACGTCTCCGGGATTACCAGAGTTCGCGATTTTGAAACGGAACCGTTCCCGAAGGATCAAGCGCCGCGACCCACCTTTTCCTTACGCAAACGCTGACCGTTGTTATCGGGAGATCTGTCAGCGCCAAGAAAAATCGACATTGTCTATTCACCTCGACGCCCCCCCCCCTCCCGCCGCCGCTTTCCCGAAAGAAAATGAACTTTTATTAAGATAAGAACATGGAGAAAGTATAAGGAAGCAATTGCGATCAAATATTTATCTGTCTGTGAAAACAATGCCCTCGAAGTTAGATTCGCAGGCCGATATGATTTTATTGTCTCTCGTATACCCGAAGTAGTTTCGCAGATAAATGTAACGTTCTTGGATATTGCTAGAAAAACAGAAGCTTAATGTCTTTATATTTGGGGGGATATTGTGATAATTGCCTATTGTTCGGGAGTGTTTCCGCCGTATATTATTCCGAATAATGGGACGAGTCCTAAACTTCCATTTTAACAAAACCATTAATAGAGCCGGCATCGAACTAATGCAAAAGTTCGTTTCGAAGGCAACAACAACGATCTGTTTCCTAATTGGAAATATCGATTGGCGGCGTCGATTCGTGTTACGCGCGCGTATGTGCGTCTGATGTTTTGTCGCGGGCGCGTCGCCTGTAGTGGCGACAATGCGTCCGGAAAATGTCGGTTGCGGGAATTCGGCTTTTGGACATCCAGTTAAATATCTGCCGAAAGCCCATGTCAAACTATCAAACTGAGTTGATGACGTGCGTCGTAGAGCCTGTTGCCCGCTACCGGGAGATTCTGGAGCTGGCGGTTGCTCGGACGCCAGAGGAGCTCGCCTGGAAGGTCATAAGAGCAACAGATGGATGGACCTTTAAGGGACTCGAGAAGACCGAAGCAATCCTGTTCGTCGCGACCCCGGGGCGAGGTTAGGTACCTAGGGGTGACGTTGGACGTACTGGTCGAGTGCGAGGGCGAAAAGATAACGCCAGACAAATCATGGAGTATTGGACGCAGAGGGAGAGTGAAGAAAAAAAAAGAGAAATAGAAGAGGCCAAGAACAAACAGATCAAATGAACAGCGAGCACGAGCAGCTGTTCCAACAGCTCGATGGCAAGCTGACGCACGGCTCGCGTACAGCTCGCGAGCTGCTTTCCGGTTATTACGAGCCTATCGTATTAACCCACTTACGCCCGGGGAAAAAAAAACGCCAACATCGATTTTTTTTATAGTCTAAGAGCCGGTGAACATTTTCACATCCGAGTTTATACCTCTTGAAATTTTGTAGGAAGGTAGTTTTTTTAAGTCTGGCACCCTTTTAAACAACTCCAGTTTCGAACTACCCCACAATCGTTTAAAATTGCAAAAAAAAGGGGCGAGACATTGTCGTTTGTACCTCTTGAAATTTTGAAGGAAGGTGGTTTTTTTAAGTCTGGTTAAGAAATTGACAGTCTGGCTAAGCAACCCCGGTTTCGAACTACCCCACAATCGTTTAAAATTGCAATAAAGGGTTGTGAAATTGTAAGGGGAATTGTAGTGGGATTTCTATCTCATGAAATTTTATAGAAAAGTAGTCTTTTTTAAGTCTGCTCGAGGAATGAACCACCCGATTGCGTAAATACGTCCGCAAACTACCCCTAATCGTTAAAAATTAAAATTTATTCGAAATTTTTATTTGTACCTCTGGAAATTTTGTAGAAAGGTGGCTTTTAGGTGGTAGAAAGGTCTGGCTAAGAAATGGACAGTCCGGTTAAGCAAATCCGGTCGCGAACTACCCCTTGGTCGTTTAAAGTTTTAAAAAAGGGGGTGTAAAATTTTAATTTCTATCTCTTGAAATTTTGTCGAAAGGTAGGTTTGTTTAAGTCTGAAAGAGAAATAAACCACCTGATTAGGTAACTACGTCCGCGAACTAACCCTAATCATTTAAAATTAGAATATATTCCAAATTTTCATTCGTACTTCTTGAAATTTATATCATCTCGAGTAGGTTAAAAGTGAGAGTTCTGGATCCTCCCCCCACCACTTGACCTTGACTGCTCACGTGTGATTGGTCCACCCAAGGTCACCCCCACCACACGCCCCACCACAGGCTCCGCCCCACGCCCCGCCCTTACAACCTTGAACGCTCGCGTCTGATTGGTCCGCCCAAGGTCACCCCTACCACACGCCCCACCACAGGCTCCGCCCCACGCCCCGCCCTTACAACCTTGAACGCTCACGTCTGATTGGTCCGCCCAAGGTCACCCCCACCGCACGCTCCGCCCCATGCCCCACCCACGTCCTTGAGCGCCCGCGTCTGATTGGTCGGCCCCTTGCACGCTATTGGTGCGGCCAAGGTCACCCCGCCCTTCGCATGCTATTCGTTGCACCAAGGTACCCCCCCCCCGCATGTTATGGTTCGAACCAATGTCCTCGCCCGCTATTGGTTCATGTAGACGTCTCACGCCGTTGGAGGACTCAAGGACATCCGGGTACCTTACATTGTCCTCACACGCACAACTGACCTTACTCGTGTAGTATATTTAAAGTAGACGTACAATGGGAATCTTAGTCAAAAATAAAAGTCACAATAAGCAAAAATGTTATTTTATTATACGATAAATCGGATTTTTTTAATAACGAGTAACGAGCAGTTAGATCGGATGTATCGTGGGATATTTCACAGTAGTGATTTTGAGTTCGAATGGGTGATCGAGAGCACACATCCGTTCCAGCACATTCTTCAACAGATTCATCCACTGTTTACATACGAGGGTGGTTTCGTAACGACAGACGATGAGGATATAATATTTGAAATTCTGCTACCCCCACTAGAGAGGTTTATTGTAAGATACACCATCCTGCAAAATGAAATTTTGATGCCGATACGATCGAATTAGTTGACGACAGATCGGATGATTTCAGTGGATCTGCTGAGGAATGAAACGTACCTAACGAAATGTACTCAACCGTTTGTTTGTGGAAAAGTAACGTTGTAAGCTCACGACCGCAGATATAAAGTTAGTTTAACTATAGTACCATGTAGTTCGTGTATTTAAATAACAAATGTAATTAGTCCACATAAGTAATTTTATATTCGATCCCCATAGCTAATAAAAATAAAGTAGTAATAACAGATGATAAAATGTCAAGGTACTGCTAAAATGTTGTAGAATACAATGTCTCATGTATATCCGATGCTATAAGAGAATAATAATAAAAACGAGGTTGTATGACCTCATCAATGTGTTTAAATTAAAAAATGTAATCGTAGCGCGAATACAATGTATGGTTAATTATTAGTTAAATAAAAAATATCCACTTAAATAATTTCACATGCGCTGAACAGCCCAATATAGATGTGACTTTGACTAGGTAAGGTGCAAAAATCTTCTTGAATCGGTATTCGAATTTCATCGTTGTTTTCAAAACGCGTGGTATACGATTGGTGGGTATGCAATTCCGAATTGATGATCGAATTATCGACAAGAACCTTGTCGCTAACGCTTAATATGCTCATTGTACTAAAGTAAATCCTAAAGAACGGAGAAAGGCCTTGTTTTCGGCTGTTAAGCGTTTGGAAGACGACTTTCTACTACTACATTTAGAAGAACTACACCTTTTATACGATTTATCGTGGTAACGTAATGCATAACGAAACACCATCTTAAACCCTTTTAAATGAAGTCCTATCGTGATCACCTCACCTCTGAAATTGACCACGTCACCATCTTGATCCAAGATTTTAACTGTTATGTTCGATATGGTCGTCACGTTGATCGGTAGATAGATAACGTTAAGTGGTCTTTCGATTATTTTGTATCCTGGTGGTACGCTCGGAAAAAATTGATGAAGTACGTGGGACGGGTGTCCGTTCTTGTAATTACCGGTCGTTATATTACACTCGATCAGTAAAGAATTCACTTTAATAATGTTCGTGGGCTGTTCAGATTCTACGTTTAATTTCCTTTTTAATTTTTTTAAAACATTTTTTTCAAAAAAAAAAATTTTAAAAAATTTTTTTTTAGTAAAAAAATTTTTTTATTTTTTGGGTTTTTAAAAAACCTTTACCTTTTAAAAATTTTCTTAAGTTTAATTTAATTTTAAATTAAACAACCTTTATTTAAATTTTGTTTTTAAAAAATTTTAAAATTTTAATTAAAAAAAAACCTTGCAATAATTTAATTTAAAAACCTGTAAAGCTTAATTTATTAATTTTAACTAACGAAAATGTGTAAATTTTAGATATAAAGGTGCGGATTAAACACATTTTAGTTACAACCAAATAAATTAAAAATTAATTTATACTTCCGCTTTTAATACTCCTAGTTCACTATTATTTTTTAATAAATTAAAATCTAAGGTTCATTATAACGTGCTAGGTTCATTTCACGGACAAATGCGTCATACGTTAATTGTAAGTCTGAGTTATTCAAATACGTTAAATTAACACTTAATTTATTTGAAATAATCTAACATTTTACTAAATTTTGACATTTGTATAATGTAATACGTAATTAAATACAGTGCGTTATTTATCAGCTCAAATTGAAGTTTTAATCAATTACAAATTGATTTAGCTAAAATGGAACTCTCGATGTGACGTAAAGTTACAAGTTTACTTAAAACTTGATTAACGTTAACGTTTAAAACCCATGCCATTACGTATGATTAAAGTTGAAGTACTGAAAACTTTGATTAAACGAAAAATAGTTTTATATTAAATAAACTAATTAAAATTAGACATTTAATAAATAACATAACTCATTAATAATAAGTATAATTCGGAGTTACTAACATTGAAAGTACAAACATGATCAATGAAGTAAAAGTACGTTAATATACATAAATTAGATCCAATATATGTTACTATACGATACGCATATAATTATGTAACAATCAGTATTACATACGTTTTAATTTAACTATATTTACTAACTTGGGACGCGATAAATGCGCGCTATGACGTAATGCACGATGACTAGAAGATTAATATACAATTCATATCATTATTCATACAAAGTAAGACAAACTCTAAATCTAAGACATGAAGAAATCGTTAATTAACACACAGATGAAACAATATTTATATTCCATTTTAATATAAAATAGTACAATAAAAGCTATTAGTAAACTTCTAGTAGTAAAGTCGTACCGATTAAAATTCACATACATTAAAGATGTACAATTATTAACAATTGTATCACGTATACCATAACACTATTAAATACACGTAGGTAAATAGTCACATAATATTGACAGCATATGTATATGTAATTTATGAGATTTATATTACAATTAAGTATAAACTTGTTAACAATCATTATGTTAACTTATCTTAATTTATTAAGATTTACCTTACATTATAAGTAATGATATTCATTTATGCAAGACCATAATTAAATGTAGACATTTCAAAGTAAATCCGTTACTCAAAATCGATAGGACGTAAACATTACCAATATAACAGTATACTAACTTCTAAACATTTACTTAACAATTGTATAAATACTGATTGTATGACTATACTTAAGTGTCTTACTTTTTAATAACTATTGATTACCTATTACTATTAGATGCTAGAGATTATCGTATACATTCGTAAGCGAATTGATAGTTCAAATATTGAATAAATTGATTAAAATTTAGGATAAATATGACATATTTTAGCTATAAACGTTTTATTTACTTTAAAAGATTCGATTTGATGACTCGAAGATGTCTGATACGACATTCTTAGACGTAAGTTTGTCGAGCAAGTCTCGTGCTACTACTACCAATGTCGACGAGAATTCACAGACGTGACAAATCTACAATAAGACGATAACATAGTCGATTGACTTCGACAATATTTATTACTCATGTTATAAACTTGGATTTACACAATTAGTGTTGAGATTACTTGAGTTTACGCTGATTTCATATTATACGAGTTGATCATGCATCGAACCGGAGCGAGTCGACGAGTCCGACGTCGGACTTCGCAACACGGTCACGCACAGTCGACATGCGACTTCGTCGTTAAGTCCTCGCCGCGTTCGTTGGCTGTGAATGTTAAGTTTGCTCGCAACATAACGCTTTCGTACTAACAAGATCCCTGCAGCAATCGACTTCGAAGATTATTCTCACGTAAGTTTAAAATCTACGACAACGCTACCGCCATGCCGCGACGTTATCGCAACTGCAGCGGTGACGATCTGACACGTGCAGTCGAGGTCGTAGATTAACAATTAATCGACGCTCGAACTATTGTCCACCGTATACTCGAATTTCAAACAATCGGGTCGAATGCGCGATTCGTCACGCGCGTTATTGCGTTTGCGTTGTGGCTTCGGCATCTTAGTCTGAAGCTAAGTGCAGTTGATCAAATTGCAGAATGTTGTCGATGATAAGTTTCAACTGTGCAGGATACAAAACAGAACGAGCTGTGTCGACGTTGCTTGTATCATTTAAAATGAACTCGCTACGGATTAATCCAACTTCGCCGAGCTTCATCGGGTGATTTCGCGGTGTGCTTTGTTCCCGTTATTCATTGAACGATGAACTGTCCGCAACAAGGAAGCGTTCAATCTGCGAGTCGAATCCGATTGCAGTTTCCGATCTAGCATATTAGCACATTGAACGTAGGTTAATCTGTGCTGCAATGAACAATCTTCATTCGATTTCAATGTCTAGAGCGATGGCATATAGGTAGCTTGTTCTGCACTTCCGATTGCATTCGAAAGAACATACATGTTTGTGTAGCTTCGTAAAGCCGTTCAATTATGACGAAGCAGGAACGCTTCTTAAGGATGCTTAAACATAGTCCGTATCGTTTATATCGACGATAGATTGAATAAGTTCATTGGTTGTAAGCTAAGAGATTTTCATTCGGACACAGATGGTAGGTTAGTTGCCTAGACTGCGATTCGACGTCGTCGGTTCGAGTCACGATGCGTTGGTGTGACGGTAAGAGGATTTGAAACTCGAGTCCGGTCGTTTCGGATCAGTCGATCAAATTGATGTGCAGAAATATGATTAGAAGAAATGATTCAGTCGCTCGTATCAATTGACGGAGCCGAGCAGAGTTCTCGTAGAGGACGAGACGGATATTCTTCGCACGTATCGTTGCATTCGAGACAGCTGTCGCGACATTCAGATGAACCAGTCGACCGATTCGACGCCTCGAGTTACGTAACTGTGCGTCATACGGTGCACTCGATTAAAAATAATCCGTAACGACGCATCGTAATTTTAATCGTTCGAACACGCTGCGGTTTCGCGTTCTATTAGTACGATCGACGATACAACGCGTTTGCAACGCATGCGATACCGAAGTGTGGTGAATTGCGTTTGCTACCGACGCTACGATAAACGTCAGAGCTTACCAAGTGCCCAGGTTTCGAAACGTCATGCACTACTTCAACGTCGTCGTCGCGGTAAGCTCGTTGACGAAGCACCAAAGGTGCGCGGGTCAATTCATTTTACAACGTTCGAAACTAACGAAACGTTTGCACACGTATCCGAAGTTGCCGTTAACATTACATTCAGCAGTCAGTTCGTTACGAGATTCGATAGCTTCGATGCGACGCGAGATGAGTTAACGAACGATCCAAACTAACTAAAGATCGCGTATGACTGCACGTGTTAAACGAAAGTGCGCGACTATGACGTATTAAGAAAAACCCGTAATAACGTTTTCGTCGCGTGTCGTTGTAGTTATGGCGACTAAAATTAACAAGTAATAAAGACTTTCGTTACTTCCCTTTCGCGCTTTCAATTGGAAATTTCGAATTGTTATTACGTAATTTGAGTTCAGTAATTTTTGCGAATAACTTTGTCTCTTCGATATTGTCGTATCTAAGGGTATATCGGTTCGCGTATTGCGTCTGACAACCGGATTAGGATAGATGATTGGAACTAATATCATTATACCTCTGGTATGAATAATCTCCTCTCGATCTACTCAAGTGATATCATCCCGGCTGAACCTAGGTGATCATACGATTATTCGATCGGAGCTGGAATATACTGACAACTCCACCATCAATGTTGCTCACTCTTGTTATAGCGACGTACCGATACACATGCCTAAGGTATCTTATATCCAAGGATGACTGTACATACCGAACCGAATTCATTTTCAATTATACGAATACACATAATTACTACGTTTTATTTCGATCAATTTACTTTATAATAACGACGATTATAGCGACTATTTCTGTATATCCTAAGCGATCGATCATCGTACGTGATTATATTGAATTACGATATAACCACGTAATAACGCCATTCACATCGATTTTTTATACGTCTATTCGACGCCGTTGACGTCGGCGTTTCCGTAATTACTGTTCAAGATCAACGCGGTGCTTTATCACCATTACAGCATGTCGTCGCGTTTTCTATCGATTCAAGGTTGGTTCAAGCGGAGCCATGCGCTCTCAGCGGGTTTCTAGTCCGCGCTGCACGCTGTCTACGTTTCAGCGGTCTCGCGTGACGCATCGAGAATCAGCACTTGACTCGCTATAGCGCACGTTCGAATCGGCATGCAATAGGCCGGACGTACCGGCGCCGCCGTTCACTGCGCATACTATGACGGCCGCGAACGAACGCAACGACGCGATCGCTTCATAGCGCGTCGTCGGAACTGACTTCGCGACATCGCATTTGACGTTAATGCAATTCTGAGTTTGTTGCTCTCTTTCTGGATATGTATCGACGCAACATCGACGCTCAGTCCGAACATGGACAAACGTATCAAGCTCAGTCGCATGTTCAGGCGCGATCTTAATGTTCCGGAATGAATTAGAAATAAACATGGACATTTGCAATATACCAATCCACCCTTAATTGATAATAGACGCATAATTACTCGACTTCGTCGTTGCAAATCCAACTAGCGCCCACTATGTGCAACTAATTGATTGCAATTGAATGATGTCGTGGCGCTGTTTGGTGCCCCTGACGCTCTCAATATATTTAGCAATCGGTTCCGGCCGTATTTCGAACTGTTCGAAACCCGACTAATCCGATTTTAATCCAGTTTTCCACGTTTCTGCGATTTTGTTGTGGTTCGATAGAAATGGTTATTGTAATGTATCGTGGCTATAGGTTTAGAATTTCATAATTTTGCGTCTTGATAGGATTTAAAGTAGCACCATACTTGACTTTCGGCGCGCATATATCCGTTAAATACGTTAGTCCTACGTCTAGGTTTGACTTGGAGGTATTATTAAATATATAATAATATATATATATATATATATAAATACGATGGTTAAAATAACGGCATCGGGGACAACGAAATGATCAAAAAAGTGCAAACAAAAGGACGCACAATTCAAATAACGGACTCGTCAAGATTAAGTCGCAGTACAGGCGTTCGGTTCAGCGATAAGTTCGCATCAGATTTCAGCATAATTAACTTCTAACATAAATGTTCGAAATTAACGTTTTTCTCGACCGAAAGTTAACGTAGTCGAACCGCTATAATCGCGAGCAGTAACCGTCGATATCGAAACCGTTGAACTGAAGACGTTTATGCGAAAGAGAGAGGTCCACAAACGAAAAGGAAACATCGGAAAAGAAAGTAGTTCATGCACAATGTAAATTGCCCTATAAATTCATTGTCCTATCATTCTGATTGGTCATATCATTCGTATATATAGAATGAACGCTCTTATAAATACTAAAATGACGTAACATTACAAAAGGTCATGCCTATAAATGTGTTGACAAGGTGCAATGCCCGAGTATGCAAGGCCCACGTTTTGCCCTCTGGCCTCAGACAATCGTGGTGAACAATTAACCCTCCTCAATACCCCTGCCTTACTCGCGCTTATGCGGCAAACCGGCTTAATTTATGTGCTCAATTAAGTTGTCAATCGACTTGTGCAAGAAAATGGACTTCTTCGCTTAACGGCTTTCTTACGGTTAAAGGCTAACGTGCCGGAAGGGATGCGTGGAAAAGAATGCGTCGACTTGGGCTGATCGCTCGGCATTTTAATGGCGTCCGATATTGGATATAATATGAAATTTTGTTTTTGTTGAAATTTTTATTCGTAAGTAACTGATTATATTTAATGATTTATATTGCGCTGGTCCTTACGAAGAAGTTCGCCGCGTCCTTCCGGTACCGCTGATAATTTATCCTGTGTCCGCCGGCTAATTAATTATCCAATTGTCCGTGCTTCCATTTTACTAATAATTGTAGAATCTTTGGCGCCTTTTAGTCGATCCCAATAAATAGGGGCATTATGAATAAAGTTGGGCGCATGAAGTCATTGAATGAATAGCATTTGATAATTGATTCCATGAAATTTCAAACTGTTTACATTTTATTTCACCGAAACATTCGCAATTCAACCATTAATTTGAAGAAATCCCGTTCGGCTTCTGTTTTACTAACGTTTCGTAACTCCGTGTTTAAGTCGATATACTTCCTTAACCACGGAGCTTGCTTAAATTTTAACACTCTGTGAATTTTCGTTACTTCTAAACCATGAGCCAAACATTGTTTTAAAGCCATATAATGAATAACATATCGTACTTTATCGTATAAATTTGGGATTAATTTTTTATGTTTCGTTCGAGCAATCGGTGAAACCATGAGTTGTGGACAAAAGGGTAAATCGTTATGCGCATCGTGTAAATATTCGTGATACTTTAAATCTACTTCCAAAACGTAACCGATATCCGATGTATCCGATACATCTGAAACAGTGAAATTTTGAATTTCGTCATCTCTAAGCCAAACAAAGTCACGCTGTGGGAGATATTGACGCATCGCATATCCGTACAGATTCGTTGCATCTAAATACATGATGAAAGAACTAGGTTTAGAAGGATCGAAATTTGGAAGAAATTTATTATTGGCGATCGCCTTCCTCCCCACACACGTACTAACTCCACCGCGAATGCCATTTTTAATGAAATGGAACATGTCAACGTCGGTCAACAGCTCCAATTCCACGCCCGTACTCCTCAGCATCGCATCCCAACTTAAACCCGGCGCAGTGTAATATTGAGCAGGATCTAACTTGTAATGCCGCTGACATACGGATCTAAAATTTTCAAATACGTCTGCCAAAATAAAAACGTCGGATTTTAAATAAATGTCAGAATATTCGCCTAAACTAGAACATTTAAATAGATTCCACACTTCTACGGCTCGCTCATAATCTGATTGAGATATGTGTTCCCCACGAAGTCCGTCGAAGAACTCCTCGACGGCTGGTAAGCTCGTCTGTTCGAGTATTTCAAACGCAGACACGTACGAGTAGGGGAACACACCTTTTTGTCGTAACAATTCAAATTCACGGCCACCCCCAAAGTGTTTCCGAATTTCTATACACTGATCGACGCTTAAATTTTGTGATAATTTATCCAAAGATGAATTTAGAAATCGACAACTATCCAAAAAGCGCATTTGTAAAAATACGTTCTGCGGTTTCCCCGATACATAAATTTGATCCACCAAAATATGTTTTGTAAAAGATATATATTTTTCTTTATTTAAGGCTATAACATCGACCTTTTCGTTTTCTAACGCCAATTGTTTGACAAACAGATGAGAATCGTACCCCGTCAGGTTATGAAAAATACCGGAACGAACTTTGAATTTGGTACTGCAGGTTGCACTGCTGATGTGCACCTCCTCGAAATAAACCGGATACGTGACAGTGGTCTCGTACTTTGACCTCGTTTTCGCCAAAAGTTTTTCCACAAATATGACACAAATCTGACTGTTGAAAGGACCGCTCCTCTTCAACGGTCAATTTCTGCATCGGCTTCGTGTGTTTCAAATGTTGGTCGTATAATTCCCGAATATCGTGTTCTAAAGTATTCATGAACGTTAACGCGACATCCGGTCCGCGATAAATTTTGAATTTCGATAATGCATCGTCGTACGAGCACTTTATGTAATAACCAAAAGAATATGGTTCGTGCTCGTACGTTTTGATGGTAAATTTGCGTACCGGATCCGGTTCACTCGTATGAATTGGTTTCAAAAGGCTTTCAAAATCCGCGTATACGACAAACGGTACAGTTAGTTGCTTTTGATAGTTGTCAAACTCAAGTATATTTTCGGAACTCGTTCTCCCCCATTTATTTATTTTCAAATCCACCGTTGGCAATTTGGTGAAGACGTGATTACAATCAAACCGGCTATGCCTCCATAATTTCATTGCTGAATTGAAATACTGCAGACAACCATCACATAAATGAATGGCACCATTGCGTGCATTTACTTGACCCGCTAATAATCGCGAAAAATTTTTAATCCAGCAATAATGATTATTACCTTCCAAATCCGTGACTAATAATAAATTTACGTGTACAGGTTTTGACGTTTTGGAATAGTGCAAAGGCCCCACAATTTCATACTTTGTTTTACCATCTTTAAAGATTTCTTCCAAACCGTATACGTTAATTGAAACGGGGTTCAACGATTCAAATTTGGAAATTGCTTCGAGCTTGACTGGAAACGCCATGTCTCCAAAGTCGAACTTTTCAGCAAAATTTGGATACGACTGAGTTCTATCGGATGGTCCGGTAGGTGGATAAAGTGCCGATACCACCGCCCATCCAAAACAACACTGGTCGTTATTTTGTACATTTACGATCGCCTTCTTACACTGTACACTTCGCGGGATGAAGGAGGAGGCTCGCAGAGGGTTATATTTCCCAATATTTACTTCTAAATACAGTATCTGCTGCAAAGCCCATCCTAAAATATATAGTCGTGAAGTGTTTTTTTCATTTTCAGCAGAACATTCATTTAGGTTACCTGAATCCCGCTCCTGAAATTCGGACGCCTTCTCGTCTAGTGTCGCCGTAAAATCCTCATAGTAATCGGTCAGCTCCGAACTTACCGTCCCAATTTTATTACGAGTATTAAATGATTTCACATCACCAATACCCTTCGATTCTAAAATATAATATCCAAACAGCTCGACATTTACTTTGATGTTTTTAAACTTTTGAATTTGTTCCCGTATTATTGTTAAAACTTTCCCACGAATTTCCTCCATAAAGTCTCTGAGATTAATGTGATGAATTTTACTCGACACTCTGTAGCTTATTATCCGAGACTTGAAGGCGGACTGAACAACCGCAACGTCAGTTTCCACTTCGTTGTTAGCGGCCTCCAAATTTTTATGCTTCGTGCTTCGTAAATGCCCCCCATATCTATGTTGGGGGATGTACTCCACGCACAAAGCACAATATTTGGCAGACGAAGTGGATGCTATAAATATACTATTGTACCTATCCTGTATTACAAGCAATTACTTATTTACCATCGGTTTGAACTATTTTTGGTTTCTTGGCCGCTGATACTTCACCGGTGGGTTGCTCTAGGTCTACTACATATTTTGACGTTACTATTAGAAGTTTAATTCCGTTAACTTACCATTTGTGATTTGTCGCATCCGACAACTGTCTCGTTGATGACGCTTCAGGTTGTCGCTCCTCCCGAATGACGCGTTACACGTAGCACATGTCAACATTTTAGTTATTGCACTGTCTTTCACTACTTAACACGTTCTACTTAACTTTTATAACTTGCGACTGTTTTATCTGTTTGTGCTCTTAGCGACTCAACTATTTGAGCCGGTGGCTGAGACGAACGAAAACGTGGCACTGTCCTCAGCCGGGATGGGAGAGGTTGAGGTCATAATATAGAGAGGGGTTCAGTTTTAATCGCTGAAGTTGAAGGTTACACTGCCCCTCTTTCGCTTTTTTTTATTTCGGCTTCTAGCCGCCTTATCTGCTGCACGAGAGAGCTCCTCACCCCCTCGTACCAACGAACATCGGCGGCTATCCGTCTTTTTCGTTGTATTATTATCTGGAAGCGAAATAATTTCTCTTTACAGCGCACTTTAGTACGTACAAGAGACTTTATTTTATCTTCCAGATCAGCACGATAAGTCAGGTAAGCATCAACTCCAGCTACACATTTTTCAAATTCCTCATCGTCGCTTGGCCATAACGAGTTGTCTGATACGAGGTGGGTAGACAAAGCGGGTGGTAGTGGTGGAAGACTTTCGACTTCCACCGCCAACACACTTTCCACCATTAATTGTTCAATTTCTTTTTCTTCCTGCGTGTTATTTTCACCCCCAAACAAATTTTGTACTTGTACAGACAATGGTGCAACACAGTCCGCGTCCGTATTGATCTCCAAACAACAATTTTGAACCACAGGTTGCACTGCCGTTACTTCAGTATCTGGACCGCAATTCGATGCTGGCTCGAACAAATTTTGAAATTGCCGTGGGCTGAACAAATTGAACGAATTTTGAGATTGCGGTGGGCTACAATTTGCTAAATATTGTGAAAGATTCGTTAATTCAAAATTTTGATCTGTCTCTTCGGCAACTAAAGCATTATCCAGCGATACCTCTTTTCATTCTTTTTCGTTTGTAGTTCACCGTTTTCATAAATCAAGTTATGATTCTCCAAAAGGTGTTGCAAATACATACCCTCCCCCATGGAAGGGTACGATTCATTTGGTTGTCGAATTACAATATTCTGAAGGATATTGATTCTAGAATCATAATTCGGTTTACGATAACACCCACTTGGTGGATCACAAACACATAACCTTAACGGTTTTGTAACATCCATTGAACAATTAATAGGAGTTGTACTCACCCGCAAGAGACACTGTCTTCTTCGTTATCACTACTCGCACTGCCAAGCGATGGAGGATACATAATAACAAACTGATTCTCTTCTGGTATTTATTGCAAATGTATAGGTGGGGGAGCAAGGACAGTTCCTCTGCGGTCATAACACTTTACATGTGCAGATAACTACCGAGGTCACACAACCCCGTTTGCTTTTTTATTGCTATTTCTTAGCATTGGATATGCGCTATTACATTCTGCAACATTGTTGCAGACATTTTCTCATCCGTTATTACTACTTTATTTGTATTAGCTATACGGATCGAATGTGAAATTCTTTATGTGGATATTTTTTATTTAACTAATAATTAACCATACATTGTATTCGCGCTACGATTACATTATTTAATTTAAACACATTGGTGAGGTCATACACCCTCCTTTTTATTATTCTCTTATAGCATCGGATATACATGAGACATTGTATTCTGCAACTTTTTAGCAGCATCTTGACATTTTATCATCTGTTATTACTACTTTATTTTTATTAGCTATACGGATCGCCTGTGAAATTATTTAAGTGGATATTTTTTATTTAACTAATAATTAACCATACATTGTATTCGCGCTACGATTACATTTTTTAATTTAAACACATTGATGAGGTCATACAACCTCGTTTTTATTATTATTCTCTTATAGCATCGGATATACATGAGACATTGTATTCTACAACATTTTATCATCTGTTATTACTACTTTATTTTTATTAGCTATGGGGATCGAATATAAAATTACTTATGTAGACTAATTACATTTGTTATTTAAATACACGAACTACATGGTACTATAGTTAAACTAACTTTATATCTGCGGTCGTGAGCTTACAACGTTACTTTTCCACAAACAAATGGTTGAGTACATTTCGTCAGGTACGTTTCATTCCTCAGCAGATCCACTGAAATCATCCGATCTGTCGTCAACTAATTCGATCGTATCGGCATCAAAAATTTCATTTTGCAGGATGGTATATCTTACAATAAACCTCTCTAATGGGGGTAGCAGAATTTCAAATATTATATCCTCATCGTCTGTCGTTACGAAACCACCCTCGTATGTAAACAGTGGATGAATCTGTTGAAGAATGTGCTGGAACGGATGTGTGCTCTCGATCACCCATTCGAACTCAAAATCACTACTGTGAAATATCCCACGATACATCCGATCTAACTGCTCGTTACTCGTTATTAAAAAAATCCGATTTATCGTATAATAAAATAACATTTTTGCTTATTGTGACTTTTATTTTTGACTAAGATTCCCATTGTACGTCTACTTTAAATATACTACTCGAGTAAGGTCAGTTGTGCGTGTGAGGACAATGTAAGGTACCCGGATGTCCTTGAGTCCTCCAACGGCGTGAGACGTCTACATGGACCAATAGCGGGCGAGGACATTGGTTCGAACCATAACATGCGTGGGGGGGGTTACCTTGGTGCAACGAATAGCATGCGAAGGGCGGGGTGACCTTGGCCGCACCAATAGCGTGCAAGGGGCCGGCCAATCAGACGCGGGCGCTCAAGGACGTGGGTGGAGCGCGTAGTGGGGCGTGTGGCGGAGGTGACCTTGGGTGGACCAATCAGAAGTGAGCAGTCAAGGGTGTAAGGGCGGGGCGTGGGGCGGAGCCTGTGGTGGGGTGACCTTGTGCGAACCAATCACACGTGAGCGCTCAAGGTTGTAAGGGCGGGGCGTGGGCGGAGCCTGTGGTGGGGGTGACCTTGGGCGGACCAATCAGATGTGAGCGTTCAAGGTTGTAAGGGCGGGGCGTGGGGCGGAGCCTGTGGTGGGGCGTGTGGTGGGGGTGACCTTGGGTGGACCAATCAGACGTGAGCAGTCAAGGTCAAGTGGTGGGGGGAGGATCCAGAACTCTCACTTTTAACCTACTATCTCGTACCTATTGAAGTATGAAAAAATAGGTTTTAGCCTAGTTACAGACAGTGTTAAAGTTGCATTTTGAAATAACGCATTAATTACATTCTACCTTTTGTCGTTTTTACAGCAGCTTGTTAATAATATTTAAAAGAAAAAAGTGTCGTAAGCCAGACAAATCTGGCGGTCTTAGCGTACAAAAAGAAAATCGGAAAAAAGTATTTTTACATTAGTGCGGCGGATAGAGCATTACGTAGACGTGCGAGTGCGAGAGACACGCCTTATATCGGAAGGCATATCGGCCCGTCATAGACATCGCCATGCTTCCTGTAAAAATTTTCATAATAGGTGTGAAATAGAGATGATTTAAATTTCAAGAGGTATAAATGACTATTTCAAATATATTTTAATTTTAAATGATTAGGGGTAGTTCGCGGACGTAGTTGTCTAATCAGGTGGTATATTTCTCTTCCAGACTTAAAAAAAACCCTACCTTTCGACAAAATTTCAAGAGATAAAAATTAGAATTTCACACCCCTTTTTTTGCAACTTTAAACGACGTTCGCGACCGGAGTTGCTTAACCAGACTGCCCATTCCTTAGTCAGACTTACAAAAGCTACCTTCCGACAAAATTTCAAGAGGTACAAATGAAAATTTCGAATATATTTTAATTTTAAATGATTAGGGGTAGTTCGCGGACGTATTTACGCAATCGGGTGGTTCGTTCCTTGAGCAGACTTAAAAAAAGACTACTTTTCTATAAAATTTCATGATAGAAATCCCACTACAATTCTCCTTACAATTTCACATCCCTTTTTTTGTAATTTTAAACGATTGTGGGGTAGTTCGAAACCGGGGTTGCTTAGCCAGACTGTCAATTTCTTAGCCAGACTTAAAAAAACTACCTTCCTTCAAAATTTCAAGAGGTACAAACGACAATTTCTCACCCCTTTTTTTGCAATTTTAAACGATTACGGAGTAGTTCGAAACTCGAGTTGCTTAAAAGGGTGCCAGACTTAAAAAAACTACCTTCCTGCAAAATTTCAAGAGGTACAAACTCGGATGTGAAAATGTTCACCGGTTCTTAGACTATTATCATAATATTGCTTTTATACGGACCGTTAAGAACGCCCATAAAAATAAGAAAAAAATCCATCGCTTGTATGTTCGAAAAAAAAAACTACCGTCCTTCGACAAGAACGGCGGGCAATTGTAAAAGTGCCTCATAAATCAATTAAATACTGAACAAGCATTTCTACGGTCACCAGAGAATAAACTGCACGTGTCGCTATCTCTTCGAAATTGTTATAATTTACGTGAAACGTTATCAAACAAGAGATTGTAACGTGTCCTTTAGATAGGACTACGGGCGTATCTGGATTAAATAGGAACTGCGGGCCCGTTCAAAAAGATTTTTGCAATATCATCGAACGCATCCGGCCGTTTGGAATGACTTTCTCGTGCGAGTTCGATCAAACGTGAAACACCGACAAGGTTTAATCGCCTACTAAATACAAAAAAAAACTATTTTGGTCGGTCATTTTACCTCGACGAAAAAATTCTCCGTTTGTTTGTACCGCAATGGTCGGAGTCGGTCGCTATTTTACATAAAAATACGAATTACGGACAATTTGTTCCTAAAAATACATAATTTATGACATTTTCTCCAAAAACGGTGATTATTCAGTAAGTTGAAAGATTAGTTAGTTTCAGAAACTGACCATAAATTTGTATTATACGGTCCCGCCCTTTGTTATTTTTACGCCGATAACTTCCTGGGGACCAATTCTCGAACCATTCGCTATCGTAACGTATGCGAAAATGACGTCATGACAATGGGTTTCTATAGAAATCTGTTTATTGTGACGTCATTTTCGCACACGTTGTGCTAGCGAATGGTTCGAGAATCGACCCCGGAGAGGGGCTATTCTCGATAAAGTATAGTTACATAATTCACTGGGATTCACAAATTCAGCTTGTTAACAGCTAAAAAAAATATCTGAACCAACATAATATACAGGGCGATTCGTAAATAATGCGGAAAACTTAAATAGACGATTTCTTGTCAAAAATTAAGGGCGGTGGGGGGGGGGCTTTTATAAAGGTAAAGTTTTTTCCCAAATCGTCTCCTTTCTCCTTATCGATAATAATGCTATAACGCAGTCGTTGACGAGTTCTGATAACGCACAACGCTATTTGACCAACAAAATATCGGCGAACATTGATACGTTCCAAGTTTTACCTTTTTAAGTTATTTTATTGTTATTTTTTTTACTCAAAAATTGTAGGTTTTGCGGCAAAAATGAAAGAGTCGTGAAAAAGGGTGCTAAATAAAGCGAGCTTTCAAAAGGCATTTTCTAAGTTAGAAAATTTTAACACTTTAAAAAAGGTCACCTTCTTGCGAAGATAGATAATTGAAAATATTACTATAGGAAACCTTTTAGGGGTCAATTATGGCCTTTAAGGGTCAATTAATTAATGTTTATACTAATTACAAGACGAGACAGCTCCGTGTAAATTTAATATCTATAGTGTTTTGCTGAAGATTTACATCACCACAGGTGTCGTTGAGAGGTCTGCACGACACACGAAATATGCCGATGTGCCACGACTAATTTACATCCCTCCCCTCCTTTTCGAGATACGGCCCCTCGAAGGGAGACACGTCATATACTTTTTTTTTTCGAAAATAACTCATTAACGACTTAATTTGAAAACTTTAAATTTGGTACAAGTGTTGTTACAGATAAAAATTAACACGCAGTGCGTTTATTTTTATAGGTCGTGGCGTTATTTTTTTAACAACGACCTTTTCACCTTTTCCAAAATTATTTCTAATAATGTAATATTTTCAAATTTACAATGTGCGAGTCTTCAAAGCGGTCTCTTATTACACTAACACGATTCTCGTTAGTTTCGAAGCTCAAAAATTAATTTTAAGAATTAATTAAAAATATAAAAAGAAAACTCCGTGTGGAATAAAGTGTTACCGATATGTGAAATTAAAAACGTGCCTTTAGCAGGTTAATTTATTAATCGTGGAACAACCCATGCCGATTACGTTGCATTAAATGTTCTGGAGTTACTGAAAAGTTTGGATTAAAACGAAACAAAAATTATTAATAAAATAAAATAAAGTAGATAAACATTAAATTATAAAAATTTATAGACTTGCATTTTTTTTTTAATTAATAACGTGAATTTCGTATTTTAATATAATTATCAATACCCAGGGGGCACACACTGACGTTTTAATGTCGTCAACTATTGGTCATTTGAGGACCAATGGGGACGTCGTAAATGACGTATGTATGACGTCAATATGACGGGTTAATGTCACAGCCCAACGACGTTAAATTATGACCAATCTAGTATGTTACTTGAGACGTCTAATTTCCATAAATGGGACATCGATTTGACGTCCTATTGACGTAATCCCAAGGCATTAATGACGCAACTAAAGATGAAAAAAATACAAATGCATTCAATATAATTATTATTTTATTACAAAAATGAAGGTACAAACAAAGAGCCTAAATCTAAGAAATTAAACAAAGTACGTTAATATAACAAAGAATGAATACAAAATTATTTGGATTTACCTACTTAACCAAATATTGTAAAAAGTAAGTACAATAGAAAAAACTATTTTAGATAAAAGCTTGCTGGTTGTAAGAGTCGCACAATGTAAAATTGCACACCAACAACAGACTTCTAAATAAATTAATAATGAATTGGGGGTCACTCACGCCACAAAGACAACCTAATCACCTAAAGGTTAAAACCTATAGAAATAAGTACAATTTGTCCGTTTCTTGTTAAGCCACGATTTGTAAAATTATTGTAAAAAATATTTCTTCCAGTTTTTTAATTATTTAAAATTATTCGTTTTAACTTTAGGCGGCGATAGGCCGATTAATTCTTCACTTACCGTTAAGAAATTATATCAAAATTTACAATGTACAAATTTACAACGTAGAACTCACTGCAAAGTAAAACCACTAACCTAACAAAACCGCTGGCGGTAAACCAAAGCGTCATCAGTATACACAGTGACGTGAAACCTTTAAAGGAACTAGTTCTAGCCATTGACGTACACAATTAGTATAAATAACTGGATGTGACTTTACTTACTTGTTTAGTTGTGTACTACTGTATTTATAACGTATTGAACTATTACTATTAATCGCATAGAAGCGATAGTGTATAATTTCAAAATGGATTTATATATTTTTTTAGTTAAAATTTTGGATTAAAATATAAACATGTTAGAAAAAATTATGAATATTTTACGCTTCAAAACGTCTTTATCTTCACTTTTCCAATAAGGATTCGGGACTTTGGAATGACCAAACAAAGATGTCTCGACGACATTCTTTAATGACGTCAAATGTTCGTCGTGCGTACGTCACCTATTGAGTTCACGACGTCGTCGACGAATAATTACCAATAATTGACTATAATTGACTAATAATTGACTGGGTAACAACACTATTTATTTTAAAATTGATTTATATATTACTTTTATTTATAACAACAATAAATGTTTAGTTTGAAAAATTATTTATTTTTAACCCTTAATTTACTGCATTTTATTACGAGTTTGCTCGATGTTTTTATTTCGGAGGGAACACACGGGCGAGCAGCGAGCGAGTCGATCGCCGGACGTTCGACAACACGTCCACGCCAAACGAGCAGACGATGCGAACATCAGGTCGCCGTTGAAGTCCTCCTCCCGCCCTTCGTTTTTAGGCGTTCGTGCTCGATGTTCGTTTGGTCTGTACGCACCTTAAGCGGTGGCCCCTAGCGAAGCAATACCCTCGGGCTATCAAACTGACTCCAAACAAGAAAAAAAGTTAAATATCATCAACGCACCGTGAAGTTTAAAAGATTCCGCCTAAAGCCCATGTCGGACTATCGCAAACTGAGCCGATGACGTCGCCGTTACAAGTTCGACCGGTTCGGTCGAGTTAACGGATATTTTGATGCGACGCGCCTCCCGATTGGCGTAAATTAAATTTTCCCACAACCATATACAACGAAAACTTCTCGAAACTATTTCGACGTGACCCCGCTCGTATTTCGTTTCGGCGGTTTTGCGGCGTTTTCGCGTGTTTTTTTTTTAAATATGTCTACGAAAAGCGAACGTTCAGTTGGGAGTTTTAACTTTGTTTAGTTTGGCTTCGCAGCAAATCATACATGACGAGGGTGGTGGTCGCAATGTAAAAAACAAAAAACAAAAAAAAACGAAACTGTGTGTGACGTCTTGTATATTGTAAAATAAAACTGAACGCGCCCGCCGACGCGCGATAAAATCGCCTGCGCGGCGGCGTTCGGGGATCACCCGCAGGATCGTGTGTGTGTGTGTGCTTTTTTTGCATTTCACGTCTCTCGCAACTATTGAAACGACGAAAATTTCCAAACAACTGCCGAGCGCGTCGTTTTCCCGAGTGATCGTTTTTTCCGACTCTTCGCCGCTTAGTTCCGACGACGTAGTTGAACGGTAGTGGCCGTTTCTGCTTCGACATTGAGAATCGTAATCGTAATCGGAATTTCCCCAATTGCTATTTCGTCGTGGTACCATAATTATGGTACAGCGAAGCCGATTGGCTAATATGACGCCTTAGATTTTCATTTCGAAGACGAACTTACCGGGCAGCAACGGAAAGCCTTCCACGAGTGTTTTTGTGGCGGTCACCGCCTTCCCGTTAAAAAGGATATCATTATGAAACCATATAAATGTCACGGCTTATCAGTCGAACGGCGCGTTTTCAATTTGAACGAGAGCAGAAAGCGCATTTGGCATATTAAGTAATAGATTTAGAATTTCAAATATAATCAATTCCGTTGTATCTATATGGAAATATTTTATTCTTTTTTTGCTTTGTTAACGCTCGCCAGAGACTGCTGCGGCAAGTTGGCGTGGCTTGTTCTGGCTACGCGATGGCGTTGAAAAAAATGACTGATGGTTTGATGACTCAGTTCGATCAAACCGTTTGATAGTGCGACATAGACTTAAGAAGAATTAAATTAAGGGAGTCGAACGAGTCGCTCGGTCTTTTCCACTCGGGAGGCGGGAGCCGAGCCAAGAAGTTCTGGGTCAGAAAGGCATCCGAAGAACGAAGATATTTCGCCACCCGTATCGGGATTCGAACCCAGGACGCGTCGGGCGAGAGGTTAGCTTCCTAACCACTCGACCGCCGAGTCGGCGGCCGAGTTCTACCTAATACTTGAGTGTTCAACGTGTTGCACAATCGAGGAGGATTAAAAATAAGATATCCGAAACCCGACGTCGTACGGTCTCGATTTAATTAAAATTTCCTAAAATACGCTTTCGTTAATTAAAAAAACTGTGGATTTTACGCGCGTTCGTTAAAAATTTTAGTTATCGATATCGATACGAACCCGCTGTTGCGGTGTCGCGTTTCTCGCGTCATCTCCACCTTCATATCTGAGAACTGCAAGAGAATCTACACCCGACCGCCTTTCCGCAGCGCCTCCGACCGTAGCCGAGGTGTCGAGCGGTTTCGATAACGTCGACGTCGCGGGCGGGGCGGGGGGTAAACGTCGTTTGAAGCGCCAAGCACACAAAGGTCGCGTCGGGCGCTCAAAATTGCTGTTTTACGGCCGTAACGTTTACGAAATAAAAACGATTTGCACACGTTACGCGAAGTTGCCCGTTTAAATTTACAATTTTTGCAGCCCCTCAGTTCAACGTTTGTTTCGCGGGAGCTTTTTCGGTGCGACAACGGGGCGGAACGTAACGATCAAAAACAAAACAAAAAAAGATCTCGTAGCTGCACGTTCGAAAAAACCGAAAGTGCGCGCAACTATGCACGTATTTAACGCAAAAACAACCCGAAAACTATCGTTTTACTTTATGCGACTGTCGGGGGTTGTATTGATTGGAGGGCGAACTGAAAACCGTAACAAAAAAAAACTAAACAAAACCGTTAACTGCCAGCTCGCCGATGTCGATATAGTACGTATACCTGTTTGTTTTACGTAATGGGGTTAAGTCGTTTTTAATTTTCGGAAATAAACCGACGTTTTTTTCCTTTCCCTTGCGATTGGTCGTGGTCGTCGAGTTAGGGTAAAATTTTCCGAGTTACGTAAACGATTTTTGGCGTCTTCACCTTTAGGTAGCTTTCAATGGAATAAATTTCGAAAATATATAAAATATACCTCATATCCTATTCAATATCATACAATTTCCTGGTGCGAGATAGTCTTCCTGTGCATATCTATAGGGTATTATTTATTTCCCTGGTGTGGGACAACCCCGCCGTATGGTGGGGACAGGTGAATTGGAATGATAAAGCGATCCGCGGAGCGAAATATCTTATCCTGCGTCAGGATGCTAAATCAATGATTGCCATCCCCACCACCCCTTCGCTTTACTTCAGGTTATACGAATACTCCGGGAACAATTAAGGGTATTTGTATATCTCAAGTTGATGATCTTTGTATAATAAAAGCGAACCGAACTTACAAAACCCCTATTTAATGAGCTACAAACTAACTATAAGGCGATCATCTACCTGTACGCGTTTAGCTTCTTTTCTTTTTTTTTCGCAAACATCGGGAAAATACGTCACCGTATTCTCGAATTTTAATTTAATTTTAATTAACCTAAGCGGATCGTATTATTCGACGATTATATGGGGGCTCTCTCGATAATTGTTTACTGTTGTATAAATAAAGATAGGACGGCCCCGATGTTTTTTTCCCCGTTTCGACGGGGGTCCGTTGAAAACGAACATCGAACGCGGATTTGTTTGCGCATAAAATTAACAATCGCCCTCTCCGTCCTCGCGTTTTCTTTTTATATTTTTCCCATTGCGCATTTTTGCGTTCAAGCGTCTCCGGACCGATGTTCAAGGTAATTTTGGGACTTTAATCGCACGCCCTTAGGGTACGAACGGGTGTTCTTACGTCGCGCGCTCAGTTCGCAAGCAAAGGAAGAGGGGATGGCTGTCTCGTCGGCTCGGCGCCGTAACCCGTTTCATCTCTTTCTCAATATATACCGCGCACGGCGAAGCCCGCGTGAGACGGACACCGGAAATGCCGAAATTTCAGCTTCCGGCTTATACTGATGAGCCGCCGTTCCGCGCAACGGCGACGATAAAATGCGGCCGACGACGCCGCCGATAGACGCGTTCAGCGCGACGATCGGAATTTTATTTACGTTCAATCTTTTGCAGATTATGTCTATTTTGACGTCTCTTTCGCGTTGTTTCTGACTTGTTTGGGAACCTCATCCGCCGACCCGACGGTCCAAAACTGACAAAAACGATCGAGATGACACGACAAACATTTTCTGTATAGCTCGCGCGTGGCATTACGAGGGCGCGTTCTTAAGTTCTCGGAATGGGGATTAAGGAGAATAAATAAAAAGAGAGGACCATTTTTCTGTTTCAATATACCCAATCCACCCTTAATTGTATTACACTGACTGAGACGCCCGAAACTTCTCGAACTTGCGTCGCTTGCAAATCGCAACTAGCGCCATATGTGCAACAATAATTGATTGCAATTAATGGATGTCGTGGCGCTGTTTGGTGCCCCCCCCCCCCTCGCGCTCCCAACTATATTTGAGCGCAATCGGTTCCGCCGATATCTCGAACTGTTCGAAACCCGACTAATCCGATTTTAATCCAGATTTTCCACGATTTCTGCGCTTTTTGTTTCGTGGTCTGTTCGAGAGAAATGGTTAGTTGTTACGTAACTCGTGGCATAGGTTTAATTATCAATTATTTTTGACATAATTTTGCGTCCTAATGTTTTAGGATTTAAAACCGGACCGATGCCCAGCCACTACTTGCTGTTCGGCGCGCATATATCCGCTTAAATACGTAGTCTCCTACAAGGTTTGACCTTGGAGGTTATGTAATAGAAATTTATAAATATATATATATATATATATATACAGAGTGGTTAAAATAACGTCGCATCGGGGACAACGCACAAATTAAATCAAAAACAAAAGGTTTCGCAACAATTCGAAATAACGGACTCGGTTCAATTTCAATTTATAAGTTCGTCGAGACGAGGTCGCACGGTTTCTGGCGAGCAAATTACACGTTCCGATAATTCTGCATAAATTAATTTCGAAATAAATCGTTTGTTATCGTCGACGTTAACGCTTTATTCTCGACCCGCAAAGAGGAAAACGCGAGTGCGTAACCGCTTCGGTTAATTACGGAACACGGACCCCGTTTGATGTCTTGAAGGTGTAGTGGGCGCCGAAACGAGACGAAGGTTTCTCGACAAAAAAAAAGAAAAAGAAAAAAAAGCAGTTCGGCATAAAGGGAATGTAAATGCCACATATTTAAATTCTCCTCTCCTACAAATGCCGAAATGTGGGGCGCTCATTTCATTTGTATTAGGCTGATATCGTCTCGTTTATATACATAAGAAAACGATAAACATCTTAAAATATGACCTAAAATGAGGTGTCTTACAAAAGGTGCGAAAATCGCCTCGTTGAAAGTTGTGAATGCAGCAAGGGCCCCGACGTTATTGCCCTTCATGGCCTCAGACAATCGTGGTGAATGCAAATTTAACCCCCTCCTCAATACGACCCTGTCCTTATCGCGCTTATGCGGCAAAACCGGCTTAATTATTTTACCTGTCGCTCAATTAATTGTCGAGTCGACTTTTTGCAAAAAAAAATGGACTTTTCTTCGTTTTTTAACCGGCTTTAAACGGCGCGAAGTGTACGGGAGAAAAAGAGGGCTAAATGCCGTGCTCAAGGGATCGTCGCTCGCGTCATATTTAATGGCGTCCGACATTGGGACTGATAAACGACCGAGATTTTGTTCTTTGTTGAAATAATGATCGTAACAGTAACTGATTATATTTATATATTTTTTTTGCGAGGTGGTCCTTTTTATTAATGAAGTTAACGAAGAAGCCCTTCGGAACGTAAACTTTGCCGCTCGGCTCGCTTCCGGTCCCGCGCTAGATGTAAATTTATCCTATTGTCCGGTGTCCATTTATACAAAATTGGAGACATTTCATCTAACCTTTCGTCCGCGCCCCTTCTTAGATAATATAGGTTAGAATCTTGGGCGCCATTTGTATGTTCGATCTCGGCAAAAAAAAGGGGGGCACTTATGAATAAAGTTGGCGTGCACTATGAAGTTCAATTTGAATATTTCCAGCATTCGTTTATAATTTATTCCGAAACATTCGAATTCAACATGTGTTTAATGTTGGAACGATTTATCATTTGTTATGTGCGCCCTTGTCGCGTTCGCGCTTCCTCAACGTCCGGGGCATTCTTAATGTATTTTTTTTTACGGCGCATTATCGCTTTGTGACAAGTCGCGGTCGAATTGTCGTCGAGCCGACGATGGACCGCGTATATCGCGCTTATTGTGGGGCTCTTACGACATTAATAACCCCTCGATACGCGGTTTGTTACCTACGGGAAATTTATTATTTTGTTTTGCCGCTCGACGCTTAATACCTCGAGGACTCGCTTTGTTCGGGTTTTCGACGTTCTAAGGTTGTTTATTTTTTTGTGTTTACCGTAGGTACCTAAGCATTTTTTAAATACGCTTACCCACTTCGACGTGAACGAGACCGTCTCGGCCCTAAAACGTCGAAAGGGGGTGCACTTCAACAAATAACCGCAGACATAAGTTGTAGACGATTGTTTACCCCACATGAAAATCAGAGAATAAATGGTTCGCGCGACAAGACGCAAATTTTGTTTCGCGTTCAGCTAACGCCGTCCTTTCCCGTGCGAACGACGACGATTCGTCCAAATTTCCATTAAAACGGAGACAACGAATAAAGTGGAACGAATGTTTTAACTTATGACTTTTAACTTTAACTAAGGCCACTAGACGATAATTATACGTCACTTTCCAATCTTTGAACTGAACATCACAAAAATATAATCGTTTTTTTATCGACGACGTGCATCGAAATAAAATCCGAACGGCCCGTAATCGCCAACGAAATCAACTAGACACGCAACGATCCGGCCTAATCGTCTAAATTACTCCTGATAACGATACTTTTAAGCGGCCCTAACGAACCTACAGTTAATTAAGCCGTATTCGAGTTGATAAACAAACCCGCCTACTTCGTTCTCGCGTTACCGAAGTCGAGAAAATATTTATACGAAAGCGACCGTTTCGAGGCCTCGTAATAAACAAATAGGTACTACGAAAATAGAGAAAACGAGGTGTTTACGTTGCGCCCGCCCGCCCGACCCGCCAATTAGTTCGACTAACGACGAGAAAACGTCGAATCGGAAAAAATTGCGACGACAACGTATAAACAATTTCGTCGGTTGTCCCCGCAAAAACCACCGCCGACCCACCCCAAATGCCGCCGTCCAAAAATTCAATTTAACGTTTGAGAACCAAAAGAGAGAGAAAAAAAAAACGAACAAAAACGCGAGCGCGCCACAAACAGGTGCGTTTCAATTAGCAATAAGCGAAAAGTCCCGAATTCTTAATTCGATTTCCTTGTAGGCGCTTGTCGGCCGTCAGTTTAGGCGGCGCGGCAGTTTAATTCGACTCGTTTTTGATTTTAAGCGGCGACGGGCCTCGATCGTCGAAAAACAATCGGCCGCCAGTCCGCGTTAATTTGCGACGCGATCGCGTTGCGCGCGCGCGCGCGCGACGGTTCGCCGTCGGGGTTTTTTTTCTTCTTTTTTTTTTAAAGTGCGCAGACGTCGCCGGCGCGTTCGAATCTGACGAGAGAAATATTGCAAGTTGTTTGCGGCAAGTTTGTTGCGGTTGCTTTTTCGATGCGCGCCGTCGCGCGTATCGTAACGTTTGTCCGAACGTCGATCAATCGGATTTATTTATTTACGCGAATTTTATTAGTCGAAAGTCGCCCTTTGAAAATGTCAACCGACCGGAACTGAGCCGTTACCGCCTATTCGTACAAGTTCGTAGTCGAACTTGCCCGAAGCGTGACCGATTCGTTAGCAACTGTCTTACCGCGAATTATGAGTCGTCGATTATGACGACGACGACGCCTCTCCTTCGTTCGAGTCGGGCGCGATCGCGTTTAGTCGAGGGGATTGATGCATTCCGTCGCTTCGGTTTCTGTGAATACAAGGCGCTCTTTGTTTGTTTTCGGTTATTTCGAGTTTTCTTCGATTCGTAGAAGTTAAATAGCGAAATACGTCACGTTCGAAGACGAACCGTAAGCCGTGCAGCTTCGAATTTTAATTGGGACGTTCGTGCCGAGCAAGTTCGTCCCTTACACGGCTTACGGCAGGGTTGGTCCGTTGGTCCTGCGAAGTGTTTATTTTATCGAGTTAAAATTAGTTTCGAGCGATACGCAACGTTAAAAATTTACTATTGGCGAAATAAAATGTTTTCTTTTATGTTGTTGCTGTTGTTGTTGTTTGGACACTTTACGTTTTCGCGCCAATCTACGTCTTGAGTTTTCTTTCGTAGATGGATTTCGGTGTTCGGAACTTTCGGAATTGCCAGCTGGATTGTCCGGCGTCGCGCGTGTCGCCCGGCCGGCGCAACCTGACGGGATAGTCTAGGTCGAATAATTACCGTTAGATGTTTTTATTGTTATTTTGAGTGTTGGGGGACGAAAACGTGCCAGTATTTCGATCAAGTTTGGTCCAGATTACTCGTAGCATTTAAGGGACTATTAAAACAAAACGTACACAGACGCGCGCGCACATACCTATTACGTTGACTTTTTTATACGCTACTTACCATAAAGATTAGTTCATCGTGTTCGTTATTCACGAAATACCCAATTCATAACACTTTTCGTCTATCGTTACCCTTTAATCTCGAACCATTATCTCTTTCTAAATCGATTGCGAAATAGAAATAAATTATCAGCTTTATTCGCAATTATTGCGCGTTGTTCGGTCGCCAAACAGTAGACGAACGAAACTAATTAATCGAAATAAAAAAACGGCGCGACATTTCCATCGCGCCCCTTCGCAACTTCACATTTATCCCGTAACGAACTTCCCGCTCGTTTCGTTCCTCAAAAACCCCCGCAAGTAAAATCGGCGCATTTAATCCGATCCATAAATTTCGAAATGAAACGCGCGGGACTGTATCGGCAACAGTCGCAAAGTACCATCATCAGGAAAGTCATAAGCACGACAACGGCTCGATTTTATTACGAAAAGTGATGTTTCCTTTAGTTATGCGATAGGAGCGTATGGTTTATTAAATCGTAAGGGAGAGAGAGAGGGCGCTCTTGCTTTCGCTAACCCGCGCTCCGGGGAACAACTGACGGGGAAGCGGTGCACGCGCATTTTTTTTTTGAGCCCTCTCGACACAGGCGAACGTTGTATTATTAATTCTCCGGGGCGCACTTTTTATTCTTATTGAGAGATTTGGTTGTTCCGGCTCGCATCTGCTTATGGCAGGTGTGGAATTCATTTTCGGGCACGAGACCCCAATTTGTTATTTTCCGTAACTTTTTCCGTTCGGGGACGCAGATTCTTCTAGACGTTTAATCAAGTTTATTCGTTTGTAGTCGGTACGCGAGGTAAATGTCATAGCGCGCAAAACGTCGCGTCCTATTACCCCAGACGTTCGTTTTAGAGCAACAATTAGATTTGTTGCGGTACTTATTTTAAAATCGTTAACTACAAGACACGAGCCCAGGACATATGCCGAGGTTGAACACCTGTCGGCCGATGTACGTTCACGTTTTAACGTTGAAACAACAGACGAGCGCGCGGACGCGAGCGTAAAATTACGTATAAGCGTTGAAAACTACTTAACCGGATTATTATCTTGATTTTAAAATTGAATTTAGATGACTTTTCGATGCGGAAAAATCGAGGCCGAGGAGGCGCGATCGTAAAACCACGTGTCAAACCCGACGCGAAATTGGATTTAGGTATCTCAGGTGAGCCAGACGCGCGTTATCGGTTTCGGTTACAATTTTGTTCGCCCTTATGTTTTAAATACGGGGGGGCGCGCGGCCTTAATCTACCTCCGCGTCTCGAAGATTTTTAGCCGCTCCAAATATTTCGAATTCAATCGTTAAATAACCGCCAAGGTCGGAGATCGTAAGGCGCACGATTCCACCAAAAAACCACGCTCTCACTTGAGCGAATATATACGCGGAGATGGTGCCATTAATCGGTGATCGGCGAGTCAAGCGTTACGCGAGCGAGCGGTCGTGTGAGTTTGGCGAGCTTCTGCACCCAAATATCGTGGTTGCCCCCCCCCCCACAGTTGCGTTTAAATCACAAACAGATAGACACGCTAATTTCGAAGAAAGCGTTTGTTGCGATACTTTAGCGCCCGATTGTACTTAAGTACGAGACGAAGTGAATTAACCCGAGTCGCAAGGGGGGGGGGGCAATTTTAAACGGAAACAAATCGAACGCCGAGTATCGGGAAAACTTGTCTCTAATTATTTATCGCCGTTAATACAGTCTTCGTCGGTTCAAAATCGTTGCTGCGCGTAGTTTCGAACATTAAAATTGAAAATATCATTAAATAACCGCCAAGGTCGGAGATTGTAAAGCGCACGATCTCACTAGAGCCACGTTCGTACTTAAGCGGATATGTACGCGGAGAGGGTACCAGGTGGTCGGCGAGTCGAGTGTTACGCGAGCGAGCGGTCGTGCGGACGACAAGGACGCGGTTTCGGCGAGCGTCTGCACCAAAATATCGTGGTTGGACCCCCAAAGTCGCGTTTAAATCACAATCAGATAGAGACGCCAATTTCGAAGAAGGCGTTTGTTCGATACTTTAGCGCCCGATTGTACTTAAGTACAACCAGACGAAGTGAATTAACCCGAGCCGCAAGGGGGGGGGGGGGAATTTTAAACGGAAACGAATCGAAGGCCGGGTATCGGGAAAACTTGTCTCTATATATTTATCGCGGTTAAATCAGTCTTCGTCGGTTCAAAATCGCTGCTGCGCGTAGTTTCGAACATTAAAATTGAAAATAATTACGTATATAAATCCGTACGGTTGTAATCGCTTTATTTTAGGGCGAAACGGTCGAGGCGAGGCAGTTTTAAGGACCAGAGGGAGTTTTAGTTTCGAAGTCGCTATTTTCGGAAATACTGCCCCCTCGGTCACATTTTATTTAAATTCATTTCGAAATTCGACGCTCTGCTTTGCTATTCGTTAACGACGCGTTTTATTTTAAGATTTATTGTGGGTAGTATTTAGGGGCGGTGCGTACAGTTGTCCGCAGAATTAATGTCGCACAGCACGAGATCTATCAAATTTTCAAATTCCAATCCAACGACGGACGGGGTTATGAAGAATTGACGTTTTCGAGGGCACGCGCATTAATTTTGTGACCGACTGTACACCTATTTAGGTACCTACCGTTATGATAAGGGTATCAGAGAAAAAAAATTAAAAGGGATCAAGGAGACAGTTGAAAAGAGAGGAGTTTGATTGTAAATTTAATAAGAAAGATCAGAAAATTAAAAAAATTAAGAATTAAAATTGTCATGAATAAAAACGTAATAAGCGAGAATATGATGAAGAAATAAAATGATAAATAGTGTAAAAAGAAAGATCAGAGAGACAGGGAAAATTAGAAGGGTGTGCAAAAAATTTAGAAATGTCAGAAGTAAATAAAATTTGTAAGGGGGAAAGTAAGAGGGAAAAATAAATCGCGAAAGACTGTAAATAAAAGTGACAGAGGAGTGAAGGAAGTCGGAGGGAGCGTGGATTTGGAAGTGAAGATTGGAAGTGTTGAAAGGAAAGAACAATATAGAGGGCGAGAACTAATGAATAATTAGAAACAAAGTAAAGCTGTTATGTGTAGGAGGAACTGAAATAGAAATAGTATAAAATTAAGAGTAGATAAAATTAGTTTAATATAAATAATTAATAACTTAGAATTAGTTTAAAAATAAATGATAGATAATAGAATATAATTAAAAATAATAATATTAAAATAAACCAAAGTGTGGCTATAGCAGTATGAAAGAGTAGATAATATAATAATATAATATAATATAATTAAAATAATAATAATACAAATAGCAATATAATAATAATATAGCATAATAATAGCTATTGTCTAGTTTTCAACGTCGACTGCTCGTTGCCAAGAAACGAAGAAAAACAAAAGAGATTAATTAAATAAACAATTTTTGTTTTTTTGTGTTGTAAAAACGTGAAAGAATAAAACATTTTTTTCTTTGTGGAACCTTTTCCGTCTTTAAATGCGCAACACTTCGTTGCACGAGCGAACCCAACATATATGGTCCTTCGAGCCGGACATGTCTAGTTTTCAATGTCGACTGCCCGTTGCCAAGAAACGAAGAAAAACAAAACAGATTAATTAAATAAACGATTTTTGTTTTTTTTGTGTTGTAAAAACGCGAAAGAAAAAAAATGTTTTATTCTTTCACGTTTTTACAACACATAAAAACAAAAATTGTTTATTTAATTAATCTCTTTTGTTTTTCTTCGTTTCTTGGCAACGGGCAGTCGACGTTGAAAACTAGACGGCTATAGCAAATAAAAAATGGCGCCCAACGTGGGGCTGTACCGTGGCAATACATAAGCACGCGTCTTCCATTGAATTGGTCTTGGAATTTTTTCGTAAAGGTCGATCGAATTTTATACCGACGCACGTTGGTCGATAAAATGTCTCACGCCACGATTTCCTTGATTTTTCGCGCATTCCGATCAAAAATCATTAGCGAAATCGAACGAATAAAACGCGAACGAAATTGCGAGCACGTCTTCCCGCCAGCGAGTTGTTGGGTTTCACTTATTTGCGGAGCTTTTCGGGGGCAGGGGGCGAAATTCTTTCGTTCAATTAACGTTCGACGTTCATTTTGACGTAATCGTTGCGAAGTTGGAGATTCGCGAAATTGTATCGCTTTAATGTGGGCGAGTCGCGCCATCTATCGTGTACGAGTCGTCTCGAAATAATTTTGTAATGCAGACATAATCATTAGGTAAATGTGCGGCGTTTGTTAAAATGTACGGCGTTGAAATCGCTTGCACGCGATAAACAACTAAATTTTTGTTTCGACTTACCGTTATCGGCGAAGGGGGGGAGCGAAAAAGTTGGTGGCGGCTATCGTGATCGCTCCTGAAAACAAAATTAATTTTCAATTTTATAGAAATTTCACGTGAAATTTAAACGTTCGGTCTCGAAGGGCAGTTTTAAATTTCAAACGCTACGCCTACGTCCGAACGAAGAGATAAGAGTACTTACGTCAGTGTTAGATCGGGGGGGGGGTCCCCAAACTCATGTCGCGAGGTCAATTTACAATTTACGAAAGATTTTTATTTACGTTTACTTTCAAAAATAGTTAGTCCACATTTCTTCTAAGAATTTCAGGTTAGGTTCGGGTATTTTGGAATGCGCCCCGAGACATAAAAACGGTCTGAACCTGGACCCCCCGTGGTAAGACTGAACCCGATTGCATTGACGAAATAATGTTTTATTCGATTTTCAACCGCTCGTCGTTCGATTTCGACGGACACTTCGTCGACCGCCACTTCGTCGCCGCAAGATCCGACGAAGTTTTCGCGTCGCACGACGCGACGGTTAGGTGGAGTGGGTGTCGTGTTTATAATACGTGTTTTAAATTTGATTTGGCAAAGTTCAATTTATTGGAGATTACCAAGACAATGTGCCGCCGAGCGTTTGTTTAAGCAAATGGATTCAGCAAAGCTCGGCAAACAACGCCAGGTACCCTATCCCGGCAAATTATTAATGGCTATAGATAGATTTTGTTGGGAGGGCGGGCGGGGGGGAGCTGAAAGTTTCTGCAGGAAATTTTGTTGTGTCCTTACTCGAGAAATCCGCCTTAAAATATTCATGCGAAAGTTTGCAATTTAAAATCGAGCGCATCGGTTATATTAAACTGTACCTAAGGTCGGAGAATATGGGGAGGGGAGGGGAGGGGGATGTGAATTATTAAAAGGAGAAAATGCAAAAGTGGCGCAAGAACTTGTTAATAAGTTTTGTCGTAAACAACTGGATGTTACGAACGAGTTATCTCTATCGTATACTTTTCCAATCGCGAACTTTCAAATAGGATTTCACTTGGGTGAGCTTGTTCTGTTTTATCAGGATCTCTTGGCGGAGCTCGGTACATATTGTTCCAATGATTTATTTCTCGCCATTAGTTGTTTCCATTTTGCTGCAGCGAGATCGGCGATCCACGATAAATTACGTCGCGTCGGTCGCCGGGGTATTATCTCTTAATATCGAAATTTTTAATGCGACTGCACATTTTATTGCCGATTCTCGAGACGTCCTTTTCCGTCGACATATATATATATGTATATTTCCCAGGGTCGTAAATTCTGGGACACTAACGCGAAGTAATTAAGTTTATAACTGAAACAACATAGTTATCTCTTAGTTTCGGAGTAATTCATTAATAAAGTATAGTAATTATATATCTCGAACAACAAACTCGACAATTGCAACTCGGAGACCAACTTTATCAAAATGTTCCCCTTTCATTTAAACTTAAAACTTGACATGGGATAGACGAAAGATGACACCTTTACTTATTAGAGTCGCTCTCGGCGCAAGTTAGATATTATGTTCGAAATTTAAATAATTAAGCGTTCGCTTCGCGCGCGGCGCCCGCGTCCGCGCCCGCGCGCGCGAATTTTGATCGAGCTACTCAAAACAAGCTTTTAACAATAATAGGCTCGGACGTCCAAAACTGAAAACTTATAAACGGAGATCGGCGCGTCGGCCGTGCGGAACGCGACGAGCCCCTCGGGGCCGAGCGGCGGCGCATTTAACAAATGAGTGCCTCTCCGGCCCGCCAAAGTTTTACAACAATTTCAATCAAAATGATTGCAGTATTAGTCTGAACGGCGGAGGGTGTAACGACATTACAAAGCTTAATTTGACACGGGCTTTTTGTTAAGGTTACGACTTCCACTAGACTTTCTTAATCGTTCGTTTGAAATTAAACAATTTACGGGGGCCTTTTCTTTTGCTTGTCGCGGATACAAAATCCGCGCGCCCCTCCCCTCCCCCTCCCCCCACCTATCCGAAAACGTCAATTGTCGCTCGCCTTTGATAAAACGACCTCTGCGAAGCCGTAATTACTCATTTACATTTAGGAAGACGAGCCTAATGGACCCGAAACGTCATAAAACTTGCTCGAGAAAACAATGATGGCCGCATGCAAATAACGCAGTAACAACGGAACGATTTTTAAGGCCGCGCTTAATGCGGCCGATGCGGCGCGACGTTCGGATAAATTAAAGAGTCGAGAGATTAACTTTGTCCCAGATTTCGTGGATAACTGTCGTTTTACCGGGACCTGGGGCGCCTCGTCAGGTTTTGACTGTCGACGTCGAGCGTCGCAGATTGCGCAAGAAACCACTCCGCGACTGGCATTAAACAACGAGCGGAGCGATTAAATTATCTGATACGATGCGCAATAATTTTTAGGACGCTTTCAGGACGCAGACCCACTACGACGCCAAGACGGCAAGCCGCTGACCTACTACCGCGCTAATTTACAAACGAGTTGCCTTCACACAACGTTTGCATGAAAAACGAATGACACACATCGATGACTAACGTAACTGATTTAAAACGGCTATTTGTGCCCGGTAAGTAAAATAACTCGCGTCACGCGACGAAATGGCCGCGCCGGAACGGTCGTGTCGACGTGTCCGCCTCCCGGAAAAATTATGAAATTGTTTTTATGGGAGTATCCATAACAAATTTAGGGCTTCCAGCGACACACCCCATTTAAAAAAGCCAAAAAAGTAAATCACTGGAAGCACTGAATATACCAAACAAAGAAATGACAAACTACACGTTTTAAATCGACTTAAAATTTTTGCGAAATCCCGAAAAAATCCCTTAGTATAGTTTTTTTTGGCAAAATTTTGATCAGAACGTTTTGAAACGCAACGTTCAGAAATAAGTCGTTGTTCTAGTATAACGAAGCAATAAACGACTAACTGTCGACATTTAAATAGATTATAATTTTTGCATAATCTCGATAAAGTGACGCTACCCGATACACATAGAACAGGTTCGGAATTATTTGAAAAGTAGTTTTTCGAGAATAAGATGAAATAAACGCGTTTCCGGCGATTTAAAATTTTTGCGAAATCTCGAAAAAAGCCCCTTATATAAGTCCCCTTTGGAACGCAAAGCTTCCAGCGACACACCCCATTAAAAAAAGTAAATAAAGTAAATATCTCTCAAACTTAAAGTAAATAAAAGCAAATAAAAGCCGAAAACATACTAAATAAAAGTAAATCACTGGAAGCACTGAATATACCAAACGGAAGAAACGACAAACTACATGTTAGCTTAATTTTTTTTTCTTCTTTCCTTTGGATCAGCTCGATATCTCGTCAAATACACACAAACCCGCAAAAACCCCACTTCTGATAATTGTTAGCTTTATTTTTAATAAACGTTACAGCAATTGTTTCGTAATAAACTCGAGGCGCTCCTCGCACCGTTCGTTGTCGCGTTCTAACTAACTTCCCCGCTCCCCTCGGGCTCCCCCCCCACAACGCTGTATTTTACGTACATGTTTTTAAATCGATTTAAAATTTTTGCGAAATCTCGAAAAATCCCTTTTTTTGGCAAAACTTTTATTAGAACGTTTTGCAACGCAACGTTCAGAAGTCGCAAACGACTAGAAAACTCGTATTTCTAGTATAACAAAGCAAAAAATTACGAACTGCGGGCGTTTAAATAGATTATAATTTTTGCATAAAATGACGCTACCTGATACGCATAAAACAGTTCCGGAATTACTTGAAAAGTAATTTTTCAAATATAACAAACAAAGAAATCATGAACTACACGTTTTTACAATTGAATATACGAAATACTAAGTGATCATAACAAGATACAACAGCAGTTTAAACACATTCATACATGTGATAATGCCCGCGTATCGCTGAAAAACATCAAACACCCATTACAACTTCACCAAGAACCAAATTACCGAGAAAAGAACCTCCTGTATACAGTCTACTCTTTTCTAGGATTCGTAAATAAATAAAAAAAAGTAAATAAAGAAAATCCGTAAAAAAAGTAAATCACTAGAAACACTGCAAATTCAGAATTATCATAAAATTCAAGGCGTTTACAAGGAATTTCAGAAATCCAAGGATTTTATGGGCGCGGGTTGCTCGAACGTATACTTATAAAGACCTTAAGGACATTGCACGGATAGCAACACGTGCACGCGACGGTAGTTTTCCCGAAGAGACGCGAAAATCACAAAATCGCATTAAGGCCAATATATGCGCAAACCGAAAAGGATCGAAAACGAGAAAAATCAAGGGTTTTCTTGGATTTTTTTATGCGCCGAATCGTTGCTAGTTTACGGTGATCAATTTTCTGCCGTGCCGGGTCGAAGTTAGTCCCTTTACATTTTTCCATCGCACGCGCGCCGAAAGTAGATTTCCAAAATATTGTCGATACAGTAAAACCTCGTCGAAACGCTCCCGTTTACTTAGTTCCCCCCCCCCCGAACTCGTTCGTAATAATCCCGCCGAGCGAGTTCCCGCTTAATGCGCCATAAATCCCATTTAAAGCGCGGTTTTAAATAAATTTTCAGACAGAGAAACGTCGATTACAGCGAAACCTCGTTAAGACGCTCGCGCGTAATGCGCTATTTTTAATTTGTCCCCCGAATTCTTTTGCAACGATCTACGTGAAACGTCTCGTTCGGCGCGCTCCCGTTCAATACGCGAAACTTTCTCAGCATAAATCCCGTTTAAGGCCTAGTTCGGGTGACCGACGTTTTACGCGCGTAAAATGCCGGTCATCTGAACGCGCTATAAAACGCGGCTATAAACCCACGCCCAATACACCCATTTCAACGATTTACGCAAAAATCCCGCTCGAGACGCGTTTTTCGTTAGATCCCACGAAGGGCGCATCAACGAGGTTTTACTGTACACGGGGTGTCATTGAAATGAGAGACTTTAAGCATTAAAAATTTCCCTATTACAACCCATAAACCAGATAAAAGTTTAATCGCATTTTTGTGCGACCGATAAAATACAAAGCAACTAATAAAACACCTGCGCCGCCCACTATCGTAGCTTATCGAGGTGCGAACAAAAAAACTGAAGTTTTTAAAGTAAAATCGGGATTTCCCAGTATCTACGTAAAACTCGAACGCATTTAATATATAGAATTTTGGCAAAGTCGTTTCAGATCATTCACGTTAATAGTACAGAGCGGTAGTGCTTGTTTGAGTAGTTCGAATTTTAAATTACGGCGTCGTATTGTTCGCGTGTGCGAGGAGTGCTCGTTCGGTTAATAAGGCGTTTTTGCGTGTGAGTGCGCGAGTGTTGTGTTGCGTTCTCTAAAAGGATTAATACGACGAGGAAAGGTGGGATGTTTCTTTGTCGACTAACTCTCCATGTATTTATAAAGTGTAAACACATGAACCTTTAAGTTCTAACACAAATTCTCTGAAAATCGAGCGCGGTTAGGCCCTTGGATAGGGACTCGGTTAGGGCCGTGGTTAGGGCTCCCCTCAAACATTCGACGGTCCAATTTCGCGAACAAAATTTTATCTTGGGCACGTTTTCGCGATCACGGTGGTTGATGAAATACAGCTGGAAATTGACGATAGAGAGAAAACAAACGATGACGAGAAAAAGGGTGGGAAATGCAAAGAAAAATTTAGAAGATTCTAATTGTTTTCTTATAGTCTGTTACAACGGATGAGTGGCAGTCGCAGCGGCAACGTTGTGAAGCTGAACGTCCACTAGTTCGTATCGTGCGCGCAGCACCGTCCCCTAATTTTTGTATCATAATTTAGATCTTGAACGGCTATTTACAAAAATATATGGTTTGTTGGCGATAGCTCTTGTTGTTTCACAGATAATAAGCAAAATCGAAAAAAGTTCCAATTTTTAAGGGTGGATTTCGCCCTCTTAAACCGCGTAAGAGCACGAACGGAATACGGCTCTCGATTAGTGTCAAAAGTACTACAATCCTGCAAAGTTTAAAATTTTTCCGAGACTTCCACCCGCCTAACCTTCCTTGTAAAGGATTTTTTCGAGATTTCGCAAAAATTTTAAATCGCCGGAAACGAGCTTAGAAAAACTACGTTTCAAGTAATTCCGGACGTTTTAGGTTCGGCCAAAATTTTTCCAAAACAATGGAGACTTATAACACGTCTTTTTTTTTTCAAGATTTTACAAAAATTTTAAATCGGTTTAAATGCATGCAGTTTGTCATTTCTCGTCTTATTACACTTGAAAAATGAGTTTTCAAGTAGTTCCGGACCCGTTGTAAACTTTCCAGGTTGGGCCGAAATTTTGCCAAAACCGTGCGTATTTTTTCCGAGATTTCGCGAAAATTTTAAATCGACGGAAACGCGCTTAGATTGTCATTTCTGGCTTTGTTATTCTCGAAAAACTACTTTTCGTGTAATTCCGGACCCGAGTTCCGAGGGTATCAGGTAGTGTATCATTTTATCGAAATTATGCGAAAATTTTAATTTTATTTAAACGCCCGCCGTTCGTCATTTATTACTTTGTTATACTATAAAAACGACTTTTCAAGTAATTGCGGGCCCGTTCTCAACGTTTTAGGTTCGGCCAAAATTTGCCAAAACCATGGACAAATAACACGTATTTTTTCGAGATTTTACGAAAATTTTAAATCGATTTAAATGCGTGTAGATTTGCAAAGCGTGCAAGGCGGTGAAATGTTACTTTAGATGTTAAATATTAACAAATGGTGATTTTGCACAAATACAAATCAACTAATTTAAGATGATACATTTTAATAAATAATTACGCCGATAAGCTGTAAAAATGCATTGCAGCGTAGATAAAACTATTAAAGATAATTGGGGGGTTGGAACGCAATCCCTTAAGCGTTTTATCCCTAACTTTTGTATTATAATGTAGGTCTTGGACAGTTATTTACAAAAATATATAATTTGTTGGTGATATTTCTTATTGTTTAATAAGATATCAATTAATTGCAGCGTACAAAAAAAAACTGAAAAATAATTGAGGGTTGGAGGCAGGGATGGCACCCCTTAGAATTGTTATCCCTAATTGTTATATCATAATGCAGGTCTTGAATAGCTATTTACAAAAATATATAATTTGTTGGCGATAGCTCGACAATAAGCAAAACCGAAAAAAGTTTCAATTTTTAAGGGTGGATTTTGTCCTATCAAACCGCATAAGGGCACGAACGGAATACGACTCTTGATTAGGGTTGACCAGTACTATAAAGTTTCCTGCATCCTGCAAAGTTCCAAATTTTTCCGAGATTTCCCCACCTGCCTAACCCCTTCCTTGTAAGTGGAAGTCGACGTTTTTTTTTTTGTCACTTTGATACGTATACATAAATATCGCCTAACATAAACAAAGATAAATTAAGTACTTAGATTAGGTCGTGGAAGTATAGATTTACCTCAACCTCAAAATTATGTTACGACACATGCAAGGTGTTCGAAAATAAATGGCACCTGTGCAAAAACACGTTTACCAAATAAAAAAAGCTTAGTGCACGATACGAACATTGTGCCTAATGCACGTGCCCGCACAAAACAACGTCGATTGCCTTACACGATGACAAACGACAACCACTGAAACGTGCGAAATTTAATCCGACCCGTATAAAAGTAAAATTGATTGTAACGTCCTAAAGTTCCCGTAATTAATCGAACTAAATTGCGGATGTGTTCGGTTAGAATTCTTAGGGCATTGCGCGCAATAATAATAAATTAGTTACAAAAGCTCTCCTTAGTTAACGTAATTTATTAATTCTGGCGGTAACGTATCGAACACCTGTGCCCGATGAATGTCTACCTATCCGACGCCGAAATCGAATTGCCTTCGCGATCATAAAAACTTACGGGGGTGGAGGGGGTGGAGGGGGCAGAGGTACGGAGGCGGGGCCAATTTAATTTCGAATTGTTAAATAGATAAGCGAATTACGTAAGCTGCGGACGATACGCGGAATTTTTTTCCGAGAAAACTCGCATAAAAAGGAAAAAGAAAAGTTATTAAATTAAAACAGGAAAAGTTTAAACCGCTACAACTTCAAGTAAACGGGATAAGGTTAGATAGTAAATAAGATTTAAAAGTTGTATTGGAGGAAACTCAATTTCGAAAATTATTTATATTAAAAAAGTTAAATTCGCGCGAAACTTTTTTTTTATTTTTCATTATTAACCTCGTCTGTTCGGTTTTAATAGTTTAATAATGCGAACGACTTGTCGTTTTTTAAGCCGCGACGCGGTCGTTAATGAATTAATTTTAATGCACCTAAACGAACCGCTCGGCCCATTCATATCAATGCAATCTCTTCCGCTAAATTAAGCTTAAAAGCTCCCCGGACGCGAAACGACATCGGTTGTTTTATAACTTGGACAATAACGTATCGCATAAAGTTGGTCAGAAACGGGCCTTCGTAGACAAATCCCCGCTAAACCATCACTAATGTAGGAAAACGTACGGCATGTTTACATCAACTTTCGGTTCTATACATATAAACACATTCAATGGGGACCCGCATTACAAAAACACAGGATCCCGGGTCTCTCCGACAATTAGCGCGCGTAAAAACCGGCCCTTCGTGATCCGCATGACGAGGAACGCGGGACGCGTACGTTGTACAAGGGCAAAGTTTAGTTAGTATGCGGCGTCGTTGTTTTGAATATTACCCCAGCGCCCCCTTCCCCGCCCCACACATACACGCACACACACGCACGCACGTATCGCGACCGAATAACAATAAATAGTTCGAAAATCATTCCGGTAAAAGTAATTTTATATAAACGGTACCCTTATCGGGGGAGGATTCATGAATAAAATTCGTATTCTCGCGCGAGCGGCTCTTTTTTTATTCTTTAGGTGCGAAATGTCGAGTTTGTATGTATATAAAATTAGGGGTTTATTTATTCCGAAAATTCGATCGGCTTTTCTTTATTTTCGCGCGAGACGTTGTTACGTTATATATATATATATATATATATATATATATATATATATATATATATATACATATACATATACATATACATATACATATACATATACATATACATATACATATACATATACATATATACATATACATATACATATACATATACATATACATATACATATACATATACATATACATATACATATACATATACATATACATATATACATATACATATACATATACATATATATATACATATACATATACATATACATATACATATAATATATCATATACATATACATATACATATACTATCATATCATATACATATACATATACATATACATATACATATACATATACATATACATATACATATACATATACATATACATATACATATACATATACATATACATATACATATACATATACATATACATATACATATACATATACATATACATATATATATACATATATATATATATATATATATATATATATATATATATTTTTTCTTGCGCTTTCCTTATTCCGATTTAAACGGGCGAAAGAAGGTGCGATGGGCGTATGTTTGTTGTTGTCTTTTTTCTCTCCTCGTAAATACGTGCTGCACAACAATGTGCTGCAATTAATTTTCTATTTGTCGTCCGTACGGTTGTGAGAGGTGGGCGACGTGTTGAGCACTCGCACATTGGTTCCCTATTTTTATGCAATAAGCGTTGTCGATCTTCCAACTCGTCGATTCGCGTCAGTTGACACTTCCATCAGTTCCGTGCAATCGATTAAAATTTACAACTTTACCATTTGTCGAGACTCTTTTAAAATCAAAAATAACGTAATATTTTCGGCTTTGTATCTGTTAAAAATTATCATTTAAGGGACGACCTTGCTGCGTTTGTTGCCAATAGATGGTTTTTCAATTTTAACATTTCGGGCTTACTTTCTTTTGCGTTCCAACGTTCGCGTTCGAATTTCTCGATTTTCGGCCGTATTATCTTTGGCATATCGCGTCGAATTGTCGCGGCCTTACGTAACCGCGATTGCGGCTTATTGTTCTCTCGACATTATTATGTACGACGTTTACCGATACCTCGTATATCTGTTGTTGGTTCGACGCTTAATCTGGGCTCTGCTTATTCTCGGGTACCTCGACTTTTAATGTTACACTTCTGTACGTTTAACGTAGGTCTACGCAAGATTCGAAAGGTTCCACTTCAACGTGAACGCAGACTGCGTAACGTCTGAAGTTACCCACTGAAAACAGAAAAACTGTGGACGAAAGTTGAAGACATTGTATTCCAGCATGAAACAGGATTAACGTCGCGACGCAAGACGCAAATTTTGTTTCGCGTTCAGCTAACGCCGTCCTTTCCGTGCGAACGACGACGATATCGTCACAATTTCCATTAAACAGGACAACGAATAACAGACTAACATTTTAACTATGACTTTAATTTAACTAACATAACAAATATACGTTTATAATCCGAAATAACAATCAAAATAATCAATAATCGAATCGCACGAAACAAAATCCGACGGCCGTAATCGCTAATTCCGATCAACTGATACTCAACCCTAACGCAATACCTCAGTATTAAGCCATTACTTGTAACCTAACGACTACTTTTAAGCGTTATCGAAGTTGAATAATATTATAAAACACCGCCTAGCTTCGTTCCGTTAGCATACAGTAGGAAAAATATTTATACGAAAGCGACCGTTTCGAGGCCTCGAATACACAATACAGAAATAGGTACTAACGAGAAATGCGAAACGATTTCGTCGCCCGCCCCCGCAATACCGCAACTAATCGACACGACGAAAACGTCGAATCAAATTGCGACACAAGACGAAAAAATTCTGTAAACGCGAGCGCCCAAAAGCAGCCACCAACAACCAATGCCCCGTCCAACAAACATCTTAATTTGAGCCAAAAGAGACAAAAACGAACGCGAGCCCAAACAGGTGCGTTTATTAGCCAATAAGCGAAAAATCAATCCAGTTTCCTTATGCGCTTTCGGCGCATTTGCGCGCGGCGCGTCAGTTCGTCAATTCGATCTTTTTATGCGCGCGTAGGGCCTCGACGTCGAAATCAACGGGCGTCTGCTTTGCGCGTCCGCGTTTGCGACGCGATCGTTGCGACGTCGCCGCGGTGTTGTTCGTTCGCGTTTTAGTCGAGTCGCCGTGCTTTCGTATGTCGAACAGTCGCCGGACGTTATCGCTTACAGATATTGTCGAAGTTCGGTATCGACGTGCCGTTGCGCGATTCGTCGGCTGTCGACGTACCGGTTACGAAGTCGTTAATGTTCGACATGAATTACGCGAGTTGTCGTCGACAAGTCGAGCGGCCGTTTGAATGTCCCGACCGGTTATGCGTTAGCGCCTATTCGTCATCGTTCGTAGTCGACTTGCCGAATCGTGACGTATCTTGAATGTCGTTAGCGATTATCGAGCTTCGATTTAGAGCGTTGCGTCTTTCGTTCGGCCGCGACGTGCGTTAAGTCCAGGGAATGTCATTCCGCGTATTCGTTCAACGGCCTTGATTACTGGCGATTTTCTTTCCTGAAGTGTTGTCAGTTAATTGCATTACGATTCGAAGTTAATACTTGGTCGAACGTGAGTGATCGTTTCGCAGCTCGTTTCGGGACTGTTCGTCGACTACATTCCGTTTAAGGTCTTGAGTAGGTTGGCGTTGTCTTCGAGTGTTTTTGTTGATTACATTAGTTTCGGCATCGACGTTAAATTCTGACGTTGGCGAATACGGAATTTTCTTCATTTGTTGTGTTTGTTGTTCGTTTGCACGTACTTCGCGCAATCTACGTTGAGTTTTCGTAGTGATTCGGTAGATTACTTGTGATTGCGCTGATTGTAGTCGCTGTCGCGGCCGCGCACTGCGGATAGCTAGTCAATTAATATTAAGAGATTTCATGTTATTCGAGCTTCGGACAAAACTTCCGTATTTGATCAGTTTTCCAAAGATTATCTCTTATGATCTATTAAAATAGTCAACGTATACGCACGTCGTACATTACCATTTATCGTAACCATAATCGATCTATATCTACGATACGATTATTCTTCGACAATTCATATTTACGAGTACGCTTTGCAACCGCCGTTATCCGCTATACGCCGGCAATAATGGCCCATCAGCTTCGAATTAATATTGTCGCAATATTGAATTCGCGCCTGATTCGTTAATCGGTCGCAATATCGCATTATCAGAATCATAACGAAATCTGTAATTTCGATTACGCAACGTTTCCAATTATCGTAGGAACAGTAAGGATATCGGTCAAAATCCGATAAAAGTCTTTAAGTAACCGTGGACATTATGAACACATGACGGAGCGTATGCACTTGAAACTCGTAAGCAGGAAGTTCTTTAGCTACACGAGCTGACGACTAATTGACGTAACGTTTCGCTCTTACTTTATCTGATAGTGAATCGTGTTTCATGGTCATTTCGAAGGAGGCGCAATCTTCTATTCTCGGCAATTCGGCAGATCTAGTGGCGGTCGCGATACATTGTTCGGCACGAGCTTTTAACAGCGCGTCTTGACTACACTTGTTCGTTTCCGGGCCGATTCATTATTAATCAAGTTATTGAGACATCGGTATGTCCGAGTCCAATCGCTTATGGCGGTTTCGGAGTCATTTTCAGGACACGAGACACAGTTATTTCGAACTTTCGCGGACGCGCTGAGCCGTGAACAATTTCGTAATGTGAACGTTATGTATACCGATACGCGACGTAATATTAAAGGATTTAGCAGTACTATACGATTTACGTGATTAAGCGATACGTTAGTCATTTTGAACGGACGCGAGGAGTTATCAAATCTTAATACCGCGCGATTATGGTCTCAGGTTCGGTTAACACCGTGTCGGAAACGTGACGCTAGCTTGAAAATACGACGTGTTAAGCAGCTTCACTTACGAAATTCGATTATCTTGTTTAAATTAATTAGAGTCGTTGATAGCGGAATCAGGCCGAGGGATCGAAACCAGCGGCACGTTACGCGAAAGTGAGTCTCAGTGACGACGGTTATCGCGTTTGGTTACAATTGTCGCGCTTATGGTTTACAATCGAGGTGCGCCATGGTTATCATACTCGCTTCGAAGATAGTCGCGTATTCGAAATTACTTACATACCGATCGTATTTAACGACAAGGTTGACGACCGTAAGCGTCAGGATACTAATACGCGTAAGCGATCGAAACGCGTATTCGAACTCAGGTATCGCGAGTCAAGCGTTGGTAGTTTCGACTTAAATTATTTCCTACGGTTGACTAAATTGCTACCAGAACGAATAGCAGGTAATTTCGAAGTCGCAATTCGGTTCGATACTTTAGCCCGTTACTTAAGTCGAGAGCGACGCGTCGATTAAGCGAGTACGAGGGGTAAGTGTTGCGGAGAACGATCGAGCGTTACAACTTGCTAACTTACGCGTTAATCGTCTCGTCACAAATCGTTTTGCCTAGTCGACATTTAGAATTGAATCAAAGCAACGCCAATTCGGAGATGCTAGCCGATCTCTACCGTAGATTGTACTTAAGCGATATGACCGAGAGACAGGAAGCGTGGAGTCGATGTGACGCGAGCGGGTTCGGAACAATACAGTTTCGGAAACGTCTACAATATCGATAGCGCTTGGCCATCAAATTACGCGTTCTAAATCGACTAATGAATTTAAGACGCAATTCGAAGAAGGTTTATTCGATACTTAGGTAACCGCGTTTATTAAGGTAACGAGTCGAGCGTGATTTAAGACCAGCAAGGGTTTTAAACGAAGATCATCTGGAATATTCGACGTATTTGATCTCTAATAGCGTTATGGTTAATGCTATGTGTTTAACGGCGTGTATATAAATTTGTAGTTTAAATAATTAACCGTAATAATCCGTAGTTTAATCGCTATTAGAGCGAAACGTCGACAATGCAGTTAATGACAGAGGGTTAGTTTCGAATTAGCTATTTTAATGACTGACGCCACTATTGGTACACATTATACATTCATTCGAATAGTCAGAGCTCTAGACGATTAAGAAGGGTAGAATTAAGAGATTGTATAAATTTGAATAATGTCGAAAACGTAAAGATAATTCCGAATACGAAGCGGTAAAATGATTAAGGTACAAATAAATAGAGGCGAGCGAATTATTAGGGTCAAGTTTGATGTAGGTAATGAAATGTAAAAACAATTAATAACGAACTATGAAAGAGGAAATAAGCAGAAAAGTTACAGACAAATAAAGATTGAAGATTAAGAGTCGTTGATGAATTTGAAGAAACGGGATAAGTGAAAGATAAGAAATAAATCGAAGTATAAGTGCGAGAAATAGAATAATAGGAAAATTAAGAAGAGTAGATGAAATGTTAAGTAGAGTCAATAATTTATAAAGAATTAGATTAAAAATAGAAGATAAATGCAAATCATTAAATAAAATGAAGAGGTTAAGATAATCGAAGAGTCGATGAGTTGAAGGTATTAATAGAAATTGGAAGTATGAAATTGAAAACAATATAAGCATTAAATAATAATAATTAGCAAACAATAGAATTTAATTGTAAGCTGATGCTGTATCAAATAATCGAAGAATAATTAAATAAAAATTATTTGTAGTAAAAATAAATTGATATTAAAATTGTAAATTAAGTGAAAATAATAATATTTTACAATATACTACTGAAGATAAAATCTATGCTATGAGAGTCGAAAACAATATGTATTAATTTACATATAATTTATCAAGTTTAATGCCTGAAACGTATGAACAAAAGTAACTAAAAACGATTTTTTTGAACTTAAGTAGCGTAAAGGATAAAAATACATTTGTTTTCTTTTAACAATTATACATTTTATTCTTTCTTTGTTTGTCTCACTTGCTGGCAGATGCGTTAACACATATAATGGCCTCGAGCACAAAGGACACGCTGGCTTTCTCGCTTCAAGACGCGACTTCCATGAATAGATTGAATCAGATTTGTATGACATTATCGATGTTTAAATTGTCTGACAGACGACATTTGCGATTCGTCGATTCACGAATTAAGGCATCACAGCAACGAAATGTTTTAACTTATTTGTTTTTCGCAGGAGTTGAATGTGTTTACTTGAATTAATGCAGTTCAGTGAGACGTTCGAAGTTAATTAAAATTGCGACGTTTTTGACGCATAATCGTGATTGAATGTCGAAACAGTTTATCGCCATTATGTAATGGCGATGTTGACCGTAGTCATGAAATTGTATCGACAAATCTTGTTGACTTACGGAGAATGCAAAATGTACACGATTGTCGCATTGCGATCGAATCAAATAATTTTTGGGGATCGAAATTACGAATAACGGGGAAGCGTAATTCGAGCACGGTCGCACAGGAGTTATTGTCATTCGGATCCTGGATTCGTCGGCAAGTTAAATTTAGTAATAGTCGACGCAAATGTGCTATTTAAGTAGACGTTGATCGTTGGGCACGGCATAAACGTATTGTATGTAATGACGAAATGAAATTGAGGTATTTTTACTTATTTCAAAAATAATTTCAATTTCTTAAATTTACGTGATTCTATCCGAAGAATGCGCTAGATCCGAAAAAGATTATGTTGATGTGTAAATATCACGTAATTTAATTGACTGAAAGAATGTTATTAATTCAAATCATTACGCTACATTCGCAAGATTCAAGTATCGAGTATTGGAAATGCGTCCAAATAAGTTGGATGCGACTGAAATTAGATTTAGTTTATTTCGAAATCTTATATTTCAATGTCGAATTTCAGGTTGTAACGAGGATCGGCAAAAGGATATGGAAATATATGCGTGATTTTGAGGGAGAAAAGTGTCGTCAAAATGTTTTATTTCTTGGAACCTTTAAATTTTAATGGAAATCCGCCGGTTTTTAACCCAACGAAGGAAGGGGTTGGGGGAATATAGGGTAAATTCCGATTTTGGTAAAAATGATTTACAGCATAAATCGATTTTTTTGGTTTCGAAACCCCAAAAAAAAATTTTTTTTTTAAATTTTTAAACCAAAAAAAAATTTTGTTTTTTAAAAAAAATCCCCTTTTTTTTTTTGGAAACAAATATTGCAAGTTGTTTGCGGCAAGTTTGTTGCGGTTGCTTTTTCGATGCGCGCCGTCGCGCGTATCGTAACGTTTGTCCGAACGTCGATCAATCGGATTTATTTATTTACGCGAATTTTATTAGTCGAAAGTCGCCCTTTGAAAATGTCAACCGACCGGAACTGAGCCGTTACCGCCTATTCGTACAAGTTCGTAGTCGAACTTGCCCGAAGCGTGACCGATTCGTTAGCAACTGTCTTACCGCGAATTATGAGTCGTCGATTATGACGACGACGACACCTCTCCTTCGTTCGAGTCGGGCGCGATCGCGTTTAGTCGAGGGGATTGATGCATTCCGTCGCTTCGGTTTCTGTGAATACAAGGCGCTCTTTGTTTGTTTTCGGTTATTTCGAGTTTTCTTCGATTCGTAGAAGTTAAATAGCGAAATACGTCACGTTCGAAGACGAACCGTAAGCCGTGCAGCTTCGAATTTTAATTGGGACGTTCGTGCCGAGCAAGTTCGTCCCTTACACGGCTTACGGCAGGGTTGGTCCGTTGGTCCTGCGAAGTGTTTATTTTATCGAGTTAAAATTAGTTTCGAGCGATACGCAACGTTAAAAATTTACTATTGGCGAAATAAAATGTTTTCTTTTATGTTGTTGCTGTTGTTGTTGTTTGGACACTTTACGTTTTCGCGCCAATCTACGTCTTGAGTTTTCTTTCGTAGATGGATTTCGGTGTTCGGAACTTTCGGAATTGCCAGCTGGATTGTCCGGCGTCGCGCGTGTCGCCCGGCCGGCGCAACCTGACGGGATAGTCTAGGTCGAATAATTACCGTTAGATGTTTTTATTGTTATTTTGAGTGTTGGGGGACGAAAACGTACCAGTATTTCGATCAAGTTTGGTCCAGATTACTCGTAGCATTTAAGGGACTATTAAAAAAAACGTACACAGACGCGCGCGCACATACCTATTACGTTGACTTTTTTATACGCTACTTACCATAAAGATTAGTTCATCGTGTTCGTTATTCACGAAATACCCAATTCATAACACTTTTCGTCTATCGTTACCCTTTAATCTCGAACCATTATCTCTTTCTAAATCGATTGCGAAATAGAAATAAATTATCAGCTTTATTCGCAATTATTGCGCGTTGTTCGGTCGCCAAACAGTAGACGAACGAAACTAATTAATCGAAATAAAAAAAAAAAACGGCGCGACATTTCCATCGCGCCCCTTCGCAACTTCACATTTATCCCGTAACGAACTTCCCGCTCGTTTCGTTCCTCAAAAACCCCCGCAAGTAAAATCGGCGCATTTAATCCGATCCATAAATTTCGAAATGAAACGCGCGGGACTGTATCGGCAACAGTCGCAAAGTACCATCATCAGGAAAGTCATAAGCACGACAACGGCTCGATTTTATTACGAAAAAGTGATGTTTCCCTTTAGTTATGCGATAGGAGCGTATGGTTTATTAAATCGTAAGGGAGAGAGAGAGGGCGCTCTTGCTTTCGCTAACCCGCGCTCCGGGGGGGGGGGGGGAAACAACCGACGGGGAAGCGGTGCACGCGCATTTTTTTTTGAGCCCTCTCGACACAGGCGAACGTTGTATTATTAATTCTCCGGGGCGCACTTTTTATTCTTATTGAGAGATTTGGTTGTTCCGGCTCGCATCTGCTTATGGCAGGTGTGGAATTCATTTTCGGGCACGAGACCCCAATTTGTTATTTTCCGTAACTTTTTCCGTTCGGGGACGCAGATTCTTCTAGACGTTTAATCAAGTTTATTCGTTTGTAGTCGGTACGCGAGGTAAATGTCATAGCGCGCAAAACGTCGCGTCCTATTACCCCAGACGTTCGTTTTAGAGCAACAATTAGATTTGTTGCGGTACTTATTTTAAAATCGTTAACTACAAGACACGAGCCCAGGACATATGCCGAGGTTGAACACCTGTCGGCCGATGTACGTTCACGTTTTAACGTTGAAACAACAGACGAGCGCGCGGACGCGAGCGTAAAATTACGTATAAACGTTGAAAACTACTTAACCGGATTATTATCTTGATTTTAAAATTGAATTTAGATGACTTTTTGATGCGGAAAAATCGAGGCCGAGGAGGCACGATCGTAAAACCACGTGACAAACCCGACGCGAAATTGGATTTAGGTATCTCAGGTGAGCCAGACGCGCGTTATCGGTTTCGGTTACAATTTTGTTCGCCCTTATGTTTTAAATACGAGGGGGCGCGCGGCCTTAATCTACCTCCGCGTCTCGAAGATTTTTAGCCGCTCCAAATATTTCGAATTCAATCGTTAAATAACCGCCAAGGTCGGAGGTCGTAAGGCGCACGATTCCACCAAAAAACCACGCTCTCACTTGAGCGAATATATACGCGGAGATGGTGCCATTAATCGGTGATCGGCGAGTCAAGCGTTACGCGAGCGAGCGGTCGTGTGAGTTTGGCGAGCTTCTGCACCCAAATATCGTGGTTGCCCCCCCCCCCCCACAGTTGCGTTTAAATCACAAACAGATAGACACGCTAATTTCGAAGAAAGCGTTTGTTGCGATACTTTAGCGCCCGATTGTACTTAAGTACGAGACGAAGTGAATTAACCCGAGTCGCAAGGGGGGGGGGGCAATTTTAAACGGAAACAAATCGAACGCCGAGTATCGGGAAAACTTGTCTCTAATTATTTATCGCCGTTAATACAGTCTTCGTCGGTTCAAAATCGTTGCTGCGCGTAGTTTCGAACATTAAAATTGAAAATATCATTAAATAACCGCCAAGGTCGGAGATTGTAAAGCGCACGATCTCACTAGAGCCACGTTCGTACTTAAGCGGATATGTACGCGGAGAGGGTACCAGGTGGTCGGCGAGTCGAGTGTTACGCGAGCGAGCGGTCGTGCGGACGACAAGGACGCGGTTTCGGCGAGCGTCTGCACCAAAATATCGTGGTTGGACCCCCCCAAAGTCGCGTTTAAATCACAATCAGATAGAGACGCCAATTTCGAAGAAGGCGTTTGTTCGATACTTTAGCGCCCGATTGTACTTAAGTACAACCAGACGAAGTGAATTAACCCGAGCCGCAAGGGGGGGGGGGGGAATTTTAAACGGAAACGAATCGAAGGCCGGGTATCGGGAAAACTTGTCTCTATATATTTATCGCGGTTAAATCAGTCTTCGTCGGTTCAAAATCGCTGCTGCGCGTAGTTTCGAACATTAAAATTGAAAATAATTACGTATATAAATCCGTACGGTTGTAATCGCTTTATTTTAGGGCGAAACGGTCGAGGCGAGGCAGTTTTAAGGACCAGAGGGAGTTTTAGTTTCGAAGTCGCTATTTTCGGAAATACTGCCCCCTCGGTCACATTTTATTTAAATTCATTTCGAAATTCGACGCTCTGCTTTGCTATTCGTTAACGACGCGTTTTATTTTAAGATTTATTGTGGGTAGTATTTAGGGGCGGCGCGTACAGTTGTCCGCAGAATTAATGTCGCACAGCACGAGATCTATCAAATTTTCAAATTCCAATCCAACGACGGACGGGGTTATGAAGAATTGACGTTTTCGAGGGCACGCGCATTAATTTTGTGACCGACTGTACACCTATTTAGGTACCTACCGCTATGATAAGGGTATCAGAGAAAAAAAATTAAAAGGGATCAAGGAGACAGTTGAAAAGAGAGGAGTTTGATTGTAAATTTAATAAGAAAGATCAGAAAATTAAAAAAATTAAGAATTAAAATTGTCATGAATAAAAACGTAATAAGCGAGAATATGATGAAGAAATAAAATGATAAATAGTGTAAAAAGAAAGATCAGAGAGACAGGGAAAATTAGAAGGGTGTGCAAAAAATTTAGAAATGTCAGAAGTAAATAAAATTTGTAAGGGGGAAAGTAAGAGGGAAAAATAAATCGCGAAAGACTGTAAATAAAAGTGACAGAGGAGTGAAGGAAGTCGGAGGGAGCGTGGATTTGGAAGTAAAGATTGGAAGTGTTGAAAGGAAAGAACAATATAGAGGGCGAGAACTAATGAATAATTAGAAACAAAGTAAAGCTGTTATGTGTAGGAGGAACTGAAATAGAAATAGTATAAAATTAAGAGTAGATAAAATTAGTTTAATATAAATAATTAATAACTTAGAATTAGTTTAAAAATAAATGATAGATAATAGAATATAATTAAAAATAATAATATTAAAATAAACCAAAGTGGGGCTATAGCAGTATGAAAGAGTAGATAATATAATAATATAATATAATATAATTAAAATAATAATAATAACAAATAGCAATATAATAATAATATAGCATAATAATAGCTATTGTCTAGTTTTCAACGTCGACTGCTCGTTGCCAAGAAACGAAGAAAAACAAAAGAGATTAATTAAATAAACAATTTTTGTTTTTTTGTGTTGTAAAAACGTGAAAGAATAAAACATTTTTTTCTTTGTGGAACCTTTTCCGTCTTTAAATGCGCAACACTTCGTTGCACGAGCGAACCCAACATATATGGTCCTTCGAGCCGGACATGTCTAGTTTTCAATGTCGACTGCCCGTTGCCAAGAAACGAAGAAAAACAAAACAGATTAATTAAATAAACGATTTTTGTTTTTTTTGTGTTGTAAAAACGCGAAAGAAAAAAAATGTTTTATTCTTTCACGTTTTTACAACACATAAAAACAAAAATTGTTTATTTAATTAATCTCTTTGTTTTTCTTCGTTTCTGGCAACGGGCAGTCGACGTTGAAAACTAGACGGCTATAGCAAATAAAAATGGCGCCCAACGTGGGGCTGTACCGTGGCAATACATAAGCACGCGTCTTCCATTGAATTGGTCTTGGAATTTTTTCGTAAAGGTCGATCGAATTTTATACCGACGCACGTTGGTCGATAAAATGTCTCACGCCACGATTTCCTTGATTTTTCGCGCATTCCGATCAAAAATCATTAGCGAAATCGAACGAATAAAACGCGAACGAAATTGCGAGCACGTCTTCCCGCCAGCGAGTTGTTGGGTTTCACTTATTTGCGGAGCTTTTTCGGGGGGGGGGCAGGGGGGGGGCGAAATTCTTTCGTTCAATTAACGTTCGACGTTCATTTTGACGTAATCGTTGCGAAGTTGGAGATTCGCGAAATTGTATCGCTTTAATGTGGGCGAGTCGCGCCATCTATCGTGTACGAGTCGTCTCGAAATAATTTTGTAATGCAGACATAATCATTAGGTAAATGTGCGGCGTTTGTTAAAATGTACGGCGTTGAAATCGCTTGCACGCGATAAACAACTAAATTTTTGTTTCGACTTACCGTTATCGGCGAAGGGGGGGAGCGAAAAAGTTGGTGGCGGCTATCGTGATCGCTCCTGAAAACAAAATTAATTTTCAATTTTTATAGAAATTTCACGTGAAATTTAAACGTTCGGTCTCGAAGGGCAGTTTTAAATTTCAAACGCTACGCCTACGTCCGAACGAAGAGATAAGAGTACTTACGTCAGTGTTAGATCGGGGGGGGGGTCCCCAAACTCATGTCGCGAGGTCAATTTACAATTTACGAAAGATTTTTATTTACGTTTACTTTCAAAAATAGTTAGTCTACATTTCTTCTAAGAATTTCAGGTTAGGTTCGGGTATTTTGGAATGCGCCCCGAGACATAAAAACGGTCTGAACCTGGACCCCCCCCCCCCCCGTGGTAAGACTGAACCCGATTGCATTGACGAAATAATGTTTTATTCGATTTTCAACCGCTCGTCGTTCGATTTCGACGGACACTTCGTCGACCGCCACTTCGTCGCCGCAAGATCCGACGAAGTTTTCGCGTCGCACGACGCGACGGTTAGGTGGAGTGGGTGTCGTGTTTATAATACGTGTTTTAAATTTGATTTGGCAAAGTTCAATTTATTGGAGATTACCAAGACAATGTGCCGCCGAGCGTTTGTTTAAGCAAATGGATTCAGCAAAGCTCGGCAAACAACGCCAGGTACCCTATCCCGGCAAATTATTAATGGCTATAGATAGATTTTGTTGGGAGGGCGGGCGGGGAGCTGAAAGTTTCTGCAGGAAATTTTGTTGTGTCCTTACTCGAGAAATCCGCCTTAAAATATTCATGCGAAAGTTTGCAATTTAAAATCGAGCGCATCGGTTATATTAAACTGTACCTAAGGTCGGAGAATATGGGGAGGGGAGGGGAGGGGGATGTGAATTATTAAAAGGAGAAAATGCAAAAGTGGCGCAAGAACTTGTTAATAAGTTTTGTCGTAAACAACTGGATGTTACGAACGAGTTATCTCTATCGTATACTTTTCCAATCGCGAACTTTCAAATAGGATTTCACTTGGGTGAGCTTGTTCTGTTTTATCAGGATCTCTTGGCGGAGCTCGGTACATATTGTTCCAATGATTTATTTCTCGCCATTAGTTGTTTCCATTTTGCTGCAGCGAGATCGGCGATCCACGATAAATTACGTCGCGTCGGTCGCCGGGGTATTATCTCTTAATATCGAAATTTTTAATGCGACTGCACATTTTATTGCCGATTCTCGAGACGTCCTTTTCCGTCGACATATATATATATGTATATTTCCCAGGGTCGTAAATTCTGGGACACTAACGCGAAGTAATTAAGTTTATAACTGAAACAACATAGTTATCTCTTAGTTTCGGAGTAATTCATTAATAAAGTATAGTAATTATATATCTCGAACAACAAACTCGACAATTGCAACTCGGAGACCAACTTTATCAAAATGTTCCCCTTTCATTTAAACTTAAAACTTGACATGGGATAGACGAAAGATGACACCTTTACTTATTAGAGTCGCTCTCGGCGCAAGTTAGATATTATGTTCGAAATTTAAATAATTAAGCGTTCGCTTCGCGCGCGGCGCCCGCGTCCGCGCCCGCGCGCGCGAATTTTGATCGAGCTACTCAAAACAAGCTTTTAACAATAATAGGCTCGGACGTCCAAAACTGAAAACTTATAAACGGAGATCGGCGCGTCGGCCGTGCGGAACGCGACGAGCCCCTCGGGGGGGCCGAGCGGCGGCGCATTTAACAAATGAGTGCCTCTCCGGCCCGCCAAAGTTTTACAACAATTTCAATCAAAATGATTGCAGTATTAGTCTGAACGGCGGAGGGTGTAACGACATTACAAAGCTTAATTTGACACGGGCTTTTTGTTAAGGTTACGACTTCCACTAGACTTTCTTAATCGTTCGTTTGAAATTAAACAATTTACGGGGGCCTTTTCTTTTGCTTGTCGCGGATACAAAATCCGCGCGCCCCTCCCCTCCCCCTCCCCCCACCTATCCGAAAACGTCAATTGTCGCTCGCCTTTGATAAAACGACCTCTGCGAAGCCGTAATTACTCATTTACATTTAGGAAGACGGGCCTAATGGACCCGAAACGTCATAAAACTTGCTCGAGAAAACAATGATGGCCGCATGCAAATAACGCAGTAACAACGGAACGATTTTTAAGGCCGCGCTTAATGCGGCCGATGCGGCGCGACGTTCGGATAAATTAAGGAGTCGAGAGATTAACTTTGTCCCAGATTTCTTGGATAACTGTCGTTTTACCGGGACCTGGGGCGCCTCGTCAGGTTTTGACTGTCGACGTCGAGCGTCACAGATTGCGCATGAAACCACTCCGCGACTGGCATTAAACAACGAGCGGAGCGATTAAATTATCTGATACGATGCGCAATAATTTTTAGGACGCTTTCAGGACGCAGACCCACTACGACGCCAAGACGGCAAGCCGCTGACCTACTACCGCGCTAATTTACAAACGAGTTGCCTTCACACAACGTTTGCATGAAAAACGAATGACACACATCGATGACTAACGTAACTGATTTAAAACGGCTATTTGTGCCCGGTAAGTAAAATAACTCGCGTCACGCGACGAAATGGCCGCGCCGGAACGGTCGTGTCGACGTGTCCGCCTCCCGGAAAAATTATGAAATTGTTTTTATGGGAGTATCCATAACAAATTTAGGGCTTCCAGCGACACACCCCATTTAAAAAAGCCAAAAAAGTAAATCACTGGAAGCACTGAATATACCAAACAAAGAAATGACAAACTACACGTTTTAAATCGACTTAAAATTTTTGCGAAATCCCGAAAAAATCCCTTAGTATAGTTTTTTTTTGGCAGAATTTTGATCAGAACGTTTTGAAACGCAACGTTCAGAAATAAGTCGTTGTTCTACTATAACGAAGCAATAAACGACTAACTGTCGACATTTAAATAGATTATAATTTTTGCATAATCTCGATAAAGTGACGCTACCCGATACACATAGAACAGGTTCGGAATTATTTGAAAAGTAGTTTTTCGAGAATAAGATGAAATAAACGCGTTTCCGGCGATTTAAAATTTTTGCGAAATCTCGAAAAAAGCCCCTTATATAAGTCCCCTTTGGAACGCAAAGCTTCCAGCGACACACCCCATTAAAAAAAGTAAATAAAGTAAATATCTCTCAAACTTAAAGTAAATAAAAGCAAATAAAAGCCGAAAACATACTAAATAAAAGTAAATCACTGGAAGCACTGAATATACCAAACGGAAGAAACGACAAACTACATGTTAGCTTAATTTTTTTTTCTTCTTTCCTTTGGATCAGCTCGATATCTCGACAAATACACACAAACCCGCAAAAACCCCACTTCTGATAATTGTTAGCTTTATTTTTAATAAACGTTACAGCAATTGTTTCGTAATAAACTCGAGGCGCTCCTCGCACCGTTCGTTGTCGCGTTCTAACTAACTTCCCGCTCCCTCGGCTCCCCACAACGCTGTATTTTACGTACATGTTTTAAATCGATTTAAAATTTTTGCGAAATCTCGAAAAATCCCTTTTTTTGGCAAAACTTTTATTAGAACGTTTTGCAACGCAACGTTCAGAAGTCGCAAACGACTAGAAAACTCGTATTTCTAGTATAACAAAGCAAAAAATTACGAACTGCGGGCGTTTAAATAGATTATAATTTTTGCATAAAATGACGCTACCTGATACGCATAAAACAGTTCCGGAATTACTTGAAAAGTAATTTTTCAAATATAACAAACAAAGAAATCATGAACTACACGTTTTTACAATTGAATATACGAAATACTAAGTGATCATAACAAGATACAACAGCAGTTTAAACACATTCATACATGTGATAATGCCCGCGTATCGCTGAAAAACATCAAACACCCATTACAACTTCACCAAGAACCAAATTACCGAGAAAAGAACCTCCTGTATACAGTCTACTCTTTTCTAGGATTCGTAAATAAATAAAAAAAAGTAAATAAAGAAAATCCGTAAAAAAAGTAAATCACTAGAAACACTGCAAATTCAGAATTATCATAAAATTCAAGGCGTTTACAAGGAATTTCAGAAATCCAAGGATTTTATGGGCGCGGGGTTGCTCGAACGTATACTTATAAAGACCTTAAGGACATTGCACGGATAGCAACACGTGCACGCGACGGTAGTTTTCCCGAAGAGACGCGAAAATCACAAAATCGCATTAAGGCCAATATATGCGCAAACCGAAAAGGATCGAAAACGAGAAAAATCAAGGGTTTTCTTGGATTTTTTTATGTGCCGAATCGTTGCTAGTTTACGGTGATCAATTTTCTGCCGTGCCGGGTCGAAGTTAGTCCCTTTACATTTTTCCATCGCACGCGCGCCGAAAGTAGATTTCCAAAATATTGTCGATACAGTAAAACCTCGTCGAAACGCTCCCGTTTACTTAGTTCCCCGAACTCGTTCGTAATAATCCCGCCGAGCGAGTTCCCGCTTAATGCGCCATAAATCCCATTTAAAGCGCGGTTTTAAATAAATTTTCAGACAGAGAAACGTCGATTACAGCGAAACCTCGTTAAGACGCTCGCGCGTAATGCGCTATTTTTAATTTGTCCCCCGAATTCTTTTGCAACGATCTACGTGAAACGTCTCGTTCGGCGCGCTCCCGTTCAATACGCGAAACTTTCTCAGCATAAATCCCGTTTAAGGCCTAGTTCGGGTGACCGACGTTTTACGCGCGTAAAATGCCGGTCATCTGAACGCGCTCTAAAACGCGGCTATAAACCCACGCCCAATACACCCATTTCAACGATTTACGCAAAAATCCCGCTCGAGACGCGTTTTTCGTTAGATCCCACGAAGGGCGCATCAACGAGGTTTTACTGTACACGGGGTGTCATTGAAATGAGAGACTTTAAGCATTAAAAATTTCCCTATTACAACCCATAAACCAGATAAAAGTTTAATCGCATTTTTGTGCGACCGATAAAATACAAAGCAACTAATAAAACACCTGCGCCGCCCACTATCGTAGCTTATCGAGGTGCGAACAAAAAAACTGAAGTTTTTAAAGTAAAATCGGGATTTCCCAGTATCTACGTAAAACTCGAACGCATTTAATATATAGAATTTTGGCAAAGTCGTTTCAGATCATTCACGTTAATAGTACAGAGCGGTAGTGCTTGTTTGAGTAGTTCGAATTTTAAATTACGGCGTCGTATTGTTCGCGTGTGCGAGGAGTGCTCGTTCGGTTAATAAGGCGTTTTGCGTGTGAGTGCGCGAGTGTTGTGTTGCGTTCTCTAAAAGGATTAATACGACGAGGAAAGGTGGGATGTTTCTTTGTCGACTAACTCTCCATGTATTTATAAAGTGTAAACACATGAACCTTTAAGTTCTAACACAAATTCTCTGAAAATCGAGCGCGGTTAGGCCCTTGGATAGGGACTCGGTTAGGGCCGTGGTTAGGGCTCCCCTCAAACATTCGACGGTCCAATTTCGCGAACAAAATTTTATCTTGGGCACGTTTTCGCGATCACGGTGGTTGATGAAATACAGCTGGAAATTGACGATAGAGAGAAACAAACGATGACGAGAAAAGGGTGGGAAATGCAAAGAAAAATTTAGAAGATTCTAATTGTTTTCTTATAGTCTGTTACAACGGATGAGTGGCAGTCGCAGCGGCAACGTTGTGAAGCTGAACGTCCACTAGTTCGTATCGTGCGCGCAGCACCGTCCCCTAATTTTTGTATCATAATTTAGATCTTGAACGGCTATTTACAAAAATATATGGTTTGTTGGCGATAGCTCTTGTTGTTTCACAGATAATAAGCAAAATCGAAAAAAGTTCCAATTTTTAAGGGTGGATTTCGCCCTCTTAAACCGCGTAAGAGCACGAACGGAATACGGCTCTCGATTAGTGTCAAAAGTACTACAATCCTGCAAAGTTTAAAATTTTTCCGAGACTTCCACCCGCCTAACCTTCCTTGTAAAGGATTTTTTCGAGATTTCGCAAAAATTTTAAATCGCCGGAAACGAGCTTAGAAAAACTACGTTTCAAGTAATTCCGGACGTTTTAGGTTCGGCCAAAATTTTTCCAAAACAATGGAGACTTATAACACGTCTTTTTTTTCAAGATTTTACAAAAATTTTAAATCGGTTTAAATGCATGCAGTTTGTCATTTCTCGTCTTATTACACTTGAAAAATGAGTTTTCAAGTAGTTCCGGACCCGTTGTAAACTTTCCAGGTTGGGCCGAAATTTTGCCAAAACCGTGCGTATTTTTTCCGAGATTTCGCGAAAATTTTAAATCGACGGAAACGCGCTTAGATTGTCATTTCTGGCTTTGTTATTCTCGAAAAACTACTTTTCGTGTAATTCCGGACCCGAGTTCCGAGGGTATCAGGTAGTGTATCATTTTATCGAAATTATGCGAAAATTTTAATTTTATTTAAACGCCCGCCGTTCGTCATTTATTACTTTGTTATACTATAAAAACGACTTTTCAAGTAATTGCGGGCCCGTTCTCAACGTTTTAGGTTCGGCCAAAATTTCGCCAAAACCATGGACAAATAACACGTATTTTTTTCGAGATTTTACGAAAATTTTAAATCGATTTAAATGCGTGTAGATTTGCAAAGCGTGCAAGGCGGTGAAATGTTACTTTAGATGTTAAATATTAACAAATGGTGATTTTGCACAAATACAAATCAACTAATTTAAGATGATACATTTTAATAAATAATTACGCCGATAAGCTGTAAAAATGCATTGCAGCGTAGATAAAACTATTAAAGATAATTGGGGGGTTGGAACGCAATCCCTTAAGCGTTTTATCCCTAACTTTTGTATTATAATGTAGGTCTTGGACAGTTATTTACAAAAATATATAATTTGTTGGTGATATTTCTTATTGTTTAATAAGATATCAATTAATTGCAGCGTACAAAAAAAAACTGAAAAATAATTGAGGGTTGGAGGCAGGGATGGCACCCTTAGAATTGTTATCCCTAATTGTTATATCATAATGCAGGTCTTGAATAGCCATTTACAAAAATATATAATTTGTTGGCGATAGCTCGACAATAAGCAAAACCGAAAAAAGTTTCAATTTTTAAGGGTGGATTTTGTCCTATCAAACCGCATAAGGGCACGAACGGAATACGACTCTTGATTAGGGTTGACCAGTACTATAAAGTTTCCTGCATCCTGCAAAGTTCCAAATTTTTCCGAGATTTCCCCACCTGCCTAACCCCTTCCTTGTAAGTGGAAGTCGACGTTTTTTTTTTTTGTCACTTTGATACGTATACATAAATATCGCCTAACATAAACAAAGATAAATTAAGTACTTAGATTAGGTCGTGGAAGTATAGATTTACCTCAACCTCAAAATTATGTTACGACACATGCAAGGTGTTCGAAAATAAATGGCACCTGTGCAAAAACACGTTTACCAAATAAAAAAAAAGCTTAGTGCACGATACGAACATTGTGCCTAATGCACGTGCCCGCACAAAACAACGTCGATTGCCTTACACGATGACAAACGACAACCACTGAAACGTGCGAAATTTAATCCGACCCGTATAAAAGTAAAATTGATTGTAACGTCCTAAAGTTCCCGTAATTAATCGAACTAAATTGCGGATGTGTTCGGTTAGAATTCTTAGGGCATTGCGCGCAATAATAATAAATTAGTTACAAAAGCTCTCCTTAGTTAACGTAATTTATTAATTCTGGCGGTAACGTATCGAACACCTGTGCCCGATGAATGTCTACCTATCCGACGCCGAAATCGAATTGCCTTCGCGATCATAAAACTTACGGGGTGGAGGGGTGGAGGGGCAGAGGTACGGAGGCGGGGCCAATTTAATTTCGAATTGTTAAATAGATAAGCGAATTACGTAAGCTGCGGACGATACGCGGAATTTTTTTCCGAGAAAACTCGCATAAAAAGGAAAAAGAAAAGTTATTAAATTAAAACAGGAAAAGTTTAAACCGCTACAACTTCAAGTAAACGGGATAAGGTTAGATAGTAAATAAGATTTAAAAGTTGTATTGGAGGAAACTCAATTTCGAAAATTATTTATATTAAAAAAGTTAAATTCGCGCGAAACTTTTTTTTTATTTTTCATTATTAACCTCGTCTGTTCGGTTTTAATAGTTTAATAATGCGAACGACTTGTCGTTTTTTAAGCCGCGACGCGGTCGTTAATGAATTAATTTTAATGCACCTAAACGAACCGCTCGGCCCATTCATATCAATGCAATCTCTTCCGCTAAATTAAGCTTAAAAGCTCCCCGGACGCGAAACGACATCGGTTGTTTTATAACTTGGACAATAACGTATCGCATAAAGTTGGTCAGAAACGGGCCTTCGTAGACAAATCCCCGCTAAACCATCACTAATGTAGGAAAACGTACGGCATGTTTACATCAACTTTCGGTTCTATACATATAAACACATTCAATGGGGGACCCCGCATTACAAAAACACAGGATCCCGGGTCTCTCCGACAATTAGCGCGCGTAAAAACCGGCCCTTCGTGATCCGCATGACGAGGAACGCGGGACGCGTACGTTGTACAAGGGCAAAGTTTAGTTAGTATGCGGCGTCGTTGTTTTGAATATTACCCCAGCGCCCCCTTCCCCGCCCCACACATACACGCACACACACGCACGCACGTATCGCGACCGAATAACAATAAATAGTTCGAAAATCATTCCGGTAAAAGTAATTTTATATAAACGGTACCCTTATCGGGGGAGGATTCATGAATAAAATTCGTATTCTCGCGCGAGCGGCTCTTTTTTTATTCTTTAGGTGCGAAATGTCGAGTTTGTATGTATATAAAATTAGGGGTTTATTTATTCCGAAAATTCGATCGGCTTTTCTTTATTTTCGCGCGAGACGTTGTTACGTTTTATATATATATATATATATATATATATTTTTTTTTTCTTGCGCTTTCCTTATTCCGATTTAAACGGGCGAAAGAAGGTGCGATGGGCGTATGTTTGTTGTTGTCTTTTTTTTCTCTCCTCGTAAATACGTGCTGCACAACAATGTGCTGCAATTAATTTTCTATTTGTCGTCCGTACGGTTGTGAGAGGTGGGCGACGTGTTGAGCACTCGCACATTGGTTCCCTATTTTTATGCAATAAGCGTTGTCGATCTTCCAACTCGTCGATTCGCGTCAGTTGACACTTCCATCAGTTCCGTGCAATCGATTAAAAATTTACAACTTTACCATTTGTCGAGACTCTTTTTAAAATCAAAAAAATAACGTAATATTTTCGGCTTTGTATCTGTTAAAAATACAATTAAGGGGACGACCGCTGCGTTTGTTGCCAATAGATGGCGGCAGCTACAAAAATTGAGCATTATTTTATGAACGCACAACTTTTGAAAAACGTTAAAATTTCGATTTTAGCTTGAATTTTTACAAATGCAACACATTAATTTCGTGTTGATCATAACTGTTTTTAAAAATTTATTGCTAATTAAAGTTTAAAAATGGAAGGGTTTTATTTTGAGCAATGTTTAACTTTTTTTATATATGAGCACCTAAGTTATTTTATAAATGTTCTAATTTTAAAATATGAACAATAAAGTTTATTTCCAATTTTAAAGTCTATTGTCGAGCTCTAGTTATTATAAATATAAATAACGTTTTTCAAAACTTATTCGTTCGTAAAATAATGTTTAATTTTTGTGGCTGCCGCCATCTATTGACAACAAACGCAGCGGTCGCCCCTTAATTGTATTTATCAACATATAAAAACAATTCCGCAATTCAAATGAGAAGTCTACAATTAGTTTTTGACGCGAGCGACGCGCGTTTTTTTTGTGGTTGTCAGGTTAGGCGGTCGGATGCGTTTGCACAGACCCGATGTAAGTGTCAACTGACATGTACCGACACAAACGAATGAAGAAATCTAAAGCACCTCCAAAACGTTAGGAACTCTCACCGGAACAAACCCGTTTGCAATAAGTCTAAAAAAAAAACAAGCTGCCCTTTCGAAGACAATTTCTCACCGCCCGTTTGCGAGGTAACATACTCGGCGACAACCCTCGTCGGAGCAGGGCGGGGGGAGGGGGGAAGGTTCGCTGCAATCACTAACGCGAGCCCTTTCGCTAAAGAACTGCTCTCTCTCTCTCTCTCTATTCAGCTTTTTTTTGTCCATGAGTGGACATACGCCTCCCTCCATGTGTTTGATTCTTAGCACCCTCTGATCTTCCATAAGGTTCACTGCCGCCATAGTGGTCCGTGTCCGGTCTGCCGGGGGCCGAGGGTCTATCTGTTACTTTTGTATTCACACGGAGAGGTTTTGAGGGTGAATGCTGGCCAGACGGGTTGACGAGTTGGTGGGGACGCGGTTAGGATTAGATGTTGTTGGTTAGGAGAATTAAGGTTGAGCTGCTGAAGAGCCGCTCGGAACTCTTGAAAATTGCCGTATTGGAATCGGTCCAAATTTAACTACCCGAAAAGGTCGGAGTACGTTTATTCACCCTCAATTTTCGCGACAGTCCGAATAACCGACGCGCCGAAGGGCGTTTCGAGGGTAATTTGAATTGGAAAGGATTCGCGTTTGGATCGGAAAACGAGCGTGAAGAAACGAGAGAGAGAGAGAGATCCGAGGAAACTCCAAAAAGGTTGTAGCGCGCGGTGCGTCGTTATCGTTTGTTTCGAGTTTCTCGTTCGGGTTTAGCCAAAACCGAATCCGCATTGGCGAACTTTACGTTGCGCGGTCCGCACAACGACGACAAATTGAGTGCAACTCGCGCAACGTAAACTTTTACCAGTGGGGACCCGGCTTTAGGTCGACGGGCGCAGTTCGATTTGAAGATTTTCGAACTTTTCCGACCCGTGAGAATACGTTGTCGTGTTATATTTTTACTGGTGAGGTATCATCGTTGACCACCGCTCTCGCTCAAAGAGGACGAAACGAGAAGCCCGTCGTCGCGAGCCATTTTGCCAAAGAGCTGCCCTTTTTTCGAGCGCTTTCAAACTTCGAAATGTTCGATTTAATTGCGCAAAGGGCCGGAGTGCCTCGAGGGACTTTTTGAGTCGTCGAACAATTCCCTCATAAATCTGACGTGCAGATAGAGAGAGAGTTTCGGGGGGGGGGGGGGTTAAAAACCGTGGGCGAGCGCAAAGGACATATTTGCCCCGCTAAAGCCGAGTCCGCGTCCGAGCAAAAATTCACGGCGTTCGGTTCGGCGACGCCGCGATTCGTTCGTTATCGGTTTATCGAACTTGTGCAGCAAGAACAAAAAAACCGACGGCGCGTTCGCGCGCGCACGTGCGCGTAAATTTCACCGGCGCGAACCTGTCTTTGGGTCGAAAAGTGCAGTTCGACTTGAAGATCCTTCGAATTTCGTCGAAAGAGCCTCGTGGGCGCTGTTGCGCTTTTCGATTTGCGGCAGGGAGAGGGGGGGGTGTGGAGGAGGTTCGGGCTGTGACGTGTTACGCAAGACCACGCCCCGCGGTATTTTGTAGAGGACGCCAATCGAATTTTCTCGGCGGACGTCAAGGTGACGCGAGCATTGGGAAACGCCATCTTATTGCTCTCGCGTCGATCCGGCATCCGTTTCGAAGGACCACTAAATCGATATCTGCGATTATTTCCGCGTTCGTCGTTCAAGATACAAATTGCGCGCTTTTGCGAGCCATATAAAAGGGCACCTTCGCCGACTCGCCCACGATCAGATTTTTCTATGTCTGCAAACACGTACTTTGGAGAATAGATTCGCAGTCGGTCCGAGTGTTCGATTGGGCAACTTGCCGGCGCACATCCCAACCGTCACTTCTTTAAATACCTACGCGCGCAGGAAATTTATTTCGGAAACAATGTATCGCGTAATTCCCATAATTCGTAGTTCCATCACGCGCGCGTAATTCAAAATTAAGTATCGTTTCATATAAAATTCGGTAAAACTAAACGTGGTCAATAGAATACGAAATAACCTACAAATTACGGAGGTCGTGACGCATGACAATTAACCGCCGTGCACGTGTAGACGCCAGGTTACATATTTTTTTTTGGTCGTCGAAAAACGTTTACGTCGCCCCCTCCCCCGCCCCAAGTTTTAATATAAAATATGTAAATATAAAGATGCAAGGTTAAACAAAAACTTAATTTATGTATATGCTTTCGTTCATATCGCGGCGGCTTTCATAAATTTATGCCGAAATTTCCAACAAATCATCGGTCTTTACATATTCATCGTTGCGAAGCAGCAAATGTCCCTAATTTCGCGCTAACCACATTTTGCATTAAAATTATTAAATACGACGCTTTTTGCAAAACGAATTCGTCGCACCGTTTCCACCTCAATTTATGCGCTTTGAAATTCGGGCGATCGAGGGGGAGGGTAGAAAAACAAATTCAAGAAGTGGAGAGGCTTTGGGTTGTCCGAGAGGACTCGTCGATGGCTTCGCGAATCGATCGACGACGTCGCGCGATTCGGATTGTTGGGCGCCATTGGATTTTTCGCCGTTTTTACGAGACCCCACGAGCTTTATTTCGTCCCACGGACGTGACCGTGACGGCGTCGTTGGTCGGGGGCACGTAACAATCTCGTTTCGTCCGTCGATTTTTACCTACACGTTGGGCGCCAATTTGTTACGTTGGCACGTTTTGCGTTTGTCGAAACAGCGTCACTTTGATCGCTTTTTATCTTCCATTCTACGATCTCGAGATTAACAAAACTCGCTTTAATAATTCAAACCGTTTCGACGCAAACTCGCCCGCGCCTCGTCTCGGATTTTAAGCGAAGTTCGTGCGCTGCGTGCAGGTTTTCTCCCCAAACTTCAAAATTAATACGAACCGAAATATTTATACTACTAAAACGGCGCCGTTGTTTCAGTTTATAAAGTTTAATAGAAACATTTTAGCGAGCAACGGTAACGTCGGGAATTGCGCATAATACGTACAGTTACTTTAACAGTTTTAAAGACGAAACGCGCGTCAACGACGCAAAACTTGTTGTCTTAATTCGGCGTAACTTGGGAAAATAAATTCGCGTCTTGTAAAGTCAAGGGCCGTTTAAGTTTTATATTCCGAGGAAAAATAAACAAAATTCTTATTGTTGGGAGCGCGGCAAAACACGAAATTGCTTAATCCTCTTACACGGAAGAACGAACGGGGCGCGCACGAAATCGTCCGAGCAGAGAATATGAATCTATGTATAACGAAATTTCCTCTTTTATATTGAAAAGCTTATCGAAATTTTTTAATTGACGCGTACGGCGCGAGTGCAGAAAATGGCGTTACGCAAAGCCGAAGGATTTTAATAATAATAATAATAATAATAGTAATACCTAATATTATCAATTCGAGGTCCGGTCGATTCTATCCGTTCGAAGTTCGAATAAGTTTTCTAATATTCCCGCGAAATACATTTCATTAAAGTCCGATTGAAATAATTGAAAGTTTTTTAATTGCGTTTGCGGCAGAAGCTCGCGACTTCGTCCCTACCGTGAAAGTTCGTTAAGCGTGTGCCCTTCAAACTTTTACCTACTTTAACGAATCCATTCGGGCGCGAGAACCTAAGGATGGGCGGCGGTTTAATTTGTTTTTTTTTGCATTAACATTCGCAATTTTCATTTTTGCCCACGAATTTCGCGGAGAATATAAGGGACGTTTTCAACTTTTGACATTCTAAACTGACATTTAGAAACCACGTATGAAGCCTAATAAAGGGAAGAAATTAATGTTAAACTTTTGGCGTTTCGCTAGAGCGCCGTAGGAATTTCGGCTAATTGTTTCAAACGTTCGGGTTTTCGTTTCCTCTTTTCGTTATATATATATATATATACACGTAGAAATTTTGAAGAAACGGCCGCAAACGTTCGTGTCGGACGGGTGGCGTTACGAATGCCTCGCTAATTGCTCCCCGCAAGTTTAACGTGACGCGGGGTTCCCTTCAAAAAGCGAATTTTTCGTTTCGCGCTAAATCGAACGGACGCGGGCTCTTAAAATTCCCCGATGTTCGGTTTGTGTGCGTAAGCACGCACGTCTATCGATCGCGTCTCGTAATACTCGGAATGGCACGCGTCGATTCGACTCGACGAACGTTCGGGAATTGCCCCGCGATTAAAGAGAGTTTATTTATCGCCCCATCGCGGCCAACGATCTAACGCGCGCAATTATTGCGTTCTTTTTAATCGCGATCAACAACCACCGCATCGCACCGGCCACAACACGCGCACATAAGAAGTGTCGCATCGGTCGCGTGTCCCGCGACGCACTCCGGGACCGATCGTTGACCGTTAGCGTTGCACCGCTGGTTTATCATCTGCAAGCTCTCTAGTTCGCCGACGAGAAAAATAAAATAATCAACTTTTGAATTGTGGACGTGCGTCGCAAATTGAACTGTCGATTCAGCGATTTTTTGTTCGTTACCTTTTATTATCGCGACCGACGTTAAAGGGAAAAAAGCAACGAACGAACGTTCGTCGACGTGCCTTTCATTTTAAAAACGTCCTCGTTTTCATTAAGGGGCCGCGCGGAACCGTCAGACGAACCGTAACGATTTCCGGAATGTCGGCGATGCAACAAATAAGGCATCACGTCTAGAAGCTATTTACCGTGGCATCCACTACAAAGCCTTTATACATAATGCATTCCGTAAGTGCAGGCGTTCGATTAAATAATAACGGCGTCAAAGCGCCCTTAATCTACGACGACGCTCGCGCGGCACCGACGGCGGTAAACGTGAACAAAAACAAAAATTGACAAGGCGCCCGTTCTCCGTTACTTAAAGCCCGGCGTTTTATTTTGTCCCCGGCATTATTAAGGCAACATTACGATACCGCCGAGCGCCGGGCGGCGCGCGGCGGCGTAGGATTTTAAAGGGCAGTAAACAAGAGAACGTACGTCTTACGTCTTCCGCCTTCCAGTCTGCATTCTCTTTTTGTATAATGCATGCCCGCATCAATAAAGAATCTTCCATTTTCCGCGTTGTCCCCCTCCCGCCCCCTGCCGTATTTTTAGCCGGGAATTATGGGTTATTGTTAAAACGTGCCTCTCCACGAAAGCGGCCGATAATGCGAAATTTACAGTTTAATTTTTAATTGATCTAATTGAACGACGTCGGCGGGGCGTCGTTTGCGGGCGCACGGGGTTCGCCCAAAACGGTTATGAAACCCACAAGAGTTGGGAGGAAAATAAAAGACGCGGAAAGAGTGTCTAATCAGTGCACAAAGACGTTCGAAGCCCTCACTCCGACGTCGCTTAGGTAAACCAGGTCTATCGTTAACGTTTCTTTTATTCATCCCTCTCTTTCATTTACATAAACGAAATGCCGATTCGATGTTCGGGGTGTGGAGCGATAACAAATAAAACAAAATAAGTCCTCGTTATCGGAGAATCTGGCGCCCCGATTATGCGGAGATTAGTTAAATTTATTTATTTAACGGTATTTCGGCCGGCGGCCTCCGGCTCGCTACATTCTGATCGCGCGTGAATTTTTGCGCCACCGCCTCCGGGTAGACGGTTGGCGGTAAGTTGGAAAAATTCGATGTGGTCGCGAGCTTTAAACGCACGGTATTGTGCGTAATAGTACGGTTACGAATCCTACGTTACTCTAGAGGTTGGCGGCGCGCACTATGCCGGGTCGCGGCGGGTCGCATCGCAGCGCAAAATGCCGCTGGGGTGGGGGAGGGGGGTACATTTTAAACGAGCCAATGCCGGGATCTCTGTTGCGCGAATGTACGCTTATGGCGTAAAGTTCGATCGGTTAAGTGGAAATCCGACGTCTATTAACCCTTAACACGAAAAGCCACCCCCATACACTCCGCAGTAACACAACTGCTTAAAAATTTCGATTTTCTCGATAAATTTACTGTTATGCATTAGTTGCTTTACATTATATTATATCCCGATTTTGTTGCTCCACCTCTAATACGAAAACAACTACCCCTAGAACTCACAAGTGAGCACAACACCTTAAAACTTCGAAAATATCGATTTTTTTTTGGTAGTTTAGGCCTTTATGATTTAGTTGCTCCACGTTCTAGCATATCCCGATATTTTTGCTCCACCTTTAGTACGAAAACAACTACCCCTAGTACTCAAAAGTCAGCACAACGCTTTAAAATATCGATTTTTAGGGTCTTACGACTTATAATCTTAAAATTGTTCATTTCTATATTAACAACTATGGTAATTAAAGAAAATTTCTGGTTTCAGCTGCCATCAAAACAAAACCTATATTGAGAAATTGGTCCTAACAAGTTAATAGCCTTGCTCTAAATTTTCTTTAAGTACGTTTGTGTGTATGTATTACAACCCAATTTCATAAAAATCTAATCAGCTGTTAAATTAAACAGTATTGTTCGGTTTACAATTTTTTTAATTCAAAATTTGGTAGTGATTGTTTAGTTAAATATTAAACTAACGGTTAAAATAAGCTTTTCTCTATGAAATCGGGGGTAAATATCATTAATAATATCAATATTACATTTTTAATAAACATAAAATTATTTGGACAATTTTTTTAAGTTTTCTCAAGTCCTTAGCTTTACTTTTTCGAAACGAAACTTCTTTATAATTTTAATTTTGATAATATAAAGATTTTAGGACATCGAAAAAAATTATAACAAAAGAGATTTCGCCTAAATATTACAATTAGGGCCGATCTTTTCGTCTTTCATTTAATTTAATTAACGCATTTACCATAGAAACGTTTGTTCAAACAATTGTTTCCGTGGTAAAAATTTGTCGAGTAAATTTATTGGGAGATGAAAAAACCGACCCCTTAAATGTTAAATGATTTACAACATTTAATTATTTAGGGGTATTAAATTTTGTTTTTAAATGTCACATTTCGATGTTTTAATATTTTATTAACCTGATGTTTTAAATGTATTTTTGTTTTAATAATTGTTTTTCGTCGTTTGTTCCAAGCTCCAACCAAAGTCGAAATATATGGTTTTATTCATTTAAAGTTGTTTGTATTGGCTTATTACCACAATCTTAAAAGAAGAAATAATACGTTTTTGACACTGATACTAAATAAAATAAATTGTTCATAAAATACCTTAAGTAATACTTTTTTCTTTGGGCGTTAAGTGGTACACCCCGAAAGACACCAGGGACCGCCCGTTAGGCATTACTTCTAGTAGTGCCCCAGGGACATCCATGCCTACCACAGGGGATATTTCACCACCCGTACCGATTCGAACCCCCGTCAGACGAGAGGTTAGTCTCCTAACCACTCGACCACCGAGTCGGCACCTTAAGTAATACTAATTTTTTCAACATCCACCTAACGTGGATTCCTATTACCATAAGTTGTTTTCGTACCGGAGGTGGAGCAACTAAATCATAAAGCCCCAAAACTAACAAAAAAATCGATATTTTTAAAGTTTTAAAGTGTTGTGGTGACTTTTAAGTACTAGGGGTAGTTGTTTTCGTACTAGGGGTGGACCAAAAAAGTCGGGATATGCCATAACGTGGAGCAAGTAAATCACGAAGCCCCAAACTATCCAAAAAAAAACCGATATTTTTGAAGCTTTAAGTTGTTGTGATGACTTTAGAGTATTAGGGGTAGTTGTTTTCGTATTAGGGGTGGAGCAACAAAATCGAGATATATTATAATGTAAAGCAACTAATACATAACAATAAATTTATCAAGAAAATCGAAATTTTTAAGTAGTTGTGCTACTGCGGAGTGTATGGGGGGTGGTTTTTCGTGTTAAGGATGTAACAATAATATAGGCAATGGAGCAACAAATTAGCAACAAAATAGTAGTTTAGAAATACCTCCTCGTTTTTACATTATTTTTTAAATTTTCTGCGTGTGGCTGTGCGTTAGCCAAGTGTTAAGTGTTAAGTTAGCACAGCCATGGTTTTTGGCGAAATGGCTGGAGCAACAACATCGGGAATAGAGCAACAAATTGGCGTTAAATTTCTAACTAGGTTGCGTTCGATTGTACCGTAGTGACCGTGTCAGCTTAATAGACGTGGAAATCCGGCTTTAAAATATTCGTCGAAAACGCACAGACTCGGATCCCCGGTAGCCCGCAGGCCGGTACATTGATAATAACCAAAAATAACTAGAAATAAAATGACAGATACAAAATTTCTACTCGCCCCCCAAGTAAAAACCTGTATAAAATAAAACTTTTATTAAAAAAAAAATTATAAATAACCACAAAATATATCATTGATCTAAAACACCAGTTAAGAAAATATTTTAATAATAAAATAATTATAAAATTAACCAACAATAAAAAAGAATCACTAAATTTTATAATCAAACCTTTCAAATTTATAAATTATTAAAGAGAAAATAAAAAAAAATAAATTATATAAATTTAACTTTTAACATTATTATTAAATAGATTAAATAACGGAAAAAAAAGTTTATTAATTATTAATTACCTATATTAATATTAACATATAATAATTTAATCTATTTAATAATATTACCCCCCTTTTTTTATATTAAAAATTATATTAATTAATAAAATCATATGTGTATATAATATAGGACGAAGACGGTCTACTCACCAATCGAATAGATTTCGTCGTTGAACTTGCCGCAATAAAGGCTCGTTCACCAGACATATACCGGGTGATACGGAATTTCGAGCCAAGCCGCATTTATTTAATGCTAATTTGTTGCGATTAAGGCGGGTTGATTTTGATACTCGGATCGGCGCACCTTGCCTTCGACAATCCAGATCTACCATCGATCGGGCGAGTGGAAGGAGTCGGCGAGACATGGCGGCGACCTAGGATCGCAACGAATTGTCACCACTTAGGCGGCAGTGCTCTCTTTTACATTACACCGTGGCTTGTATATGTAATTTGGACAATGGCGTGTGTCGGACGAATCATCGCCGGTATGAAGCTGCACAGTTGGGCTTTAACACGTTCACCGCTAACGACGCGGATCTACGAAACAACTACATAAAAGACCGATATAGCCTAAATAACGTATTTTTCGAAATAGGTCCTGGGGGGGGGGCGCATCTAATCGAAATTTATTTGGCAGTGAACGTGTTAAAATATCATATTGCACGTTAATCGATTTAATTTCGAAAACGTTTTGCACCACCCCATTATTTAACGTTGCGGTCGATTATGCATCGCTAATTAACACGCAATCGTAAATATACGCAGTAATTCGCAGTAAGCTTGTAACATTTCAACGAGCAGGACGACTAACTGTCTTTTTTTCAATGATGAATATAGCTGGTATAAACAATAATAATTTAATAATAATAATTTTTGAAAATAATACGCAATCCAATTTAAAACGATCTGAATATTTGAAAACTCTATGTAGAGGTTTGGTTCTTGATTTTCTAAAAATGCGTCTTATGCGTCACAGTTCACGAAATCAAGGATATGTGAGATATTTAGTTTAGTACCTAGCATACAAGTGAATCAAGAACCAAACACATGTTTCTGAAGATGCTTCAGATGTTCTTCGAAGAAAAATCGAAAAACTAAAACTGTTTGTAAAAAATGTTCTAAATGTATTTGCAAGGAACATACTATAACATATTGCGATATTTGTGAATCCGAAATATTAGAAATTCCTCATTAAATTTTTATATTAATTTGTAGTCTATTTTGTTCACACAGTTATACAGGTGTATTAAGTTTTGATTTTATAGAATTTGTTTTTATACGTTAATAAATATAAATAAAACCATAAGCTAGTATTTACGCCATTTTTTACCTAGATAACGCCACTTTCTACATTTATAAAAAAACGTAAATTATTTGGTCGAAATGACCGCACCGCGACCGCTCTCGTAAAATTGATCTATGCGACCGATCCCGGGTTAAGTACGTTTGTGTGTATGTATTACAACCCAATTTCATAAAAATCTAATCAGCTGTTAAATTAAACAGTATTGTTCGGTTTACAATTTTTTTAATTCAAAATTTGGTAGTGATTGTTTAGTTAAATATTAAACTAACGGTTAAAATAAGCTTTTCTCTATGAAATCGGGGGTAAATATCATTAATAATATCAATATTACATTTTTAATAAACATAAAATTATTTGGACAATTTTTTTAAGTTTTCTCAAGTCCTTAGCTTTACTTTTTCGAAACGAAACTTCTTTATAATTTTAATTTTGATAATATAAAGATTTTAGGACATCGAAAAAAATTATAACAAAAGAGATTTCGCCTAAATATTACAATTAGGGCCGATCTTTTCGTCTTTCATTTAATTTAATTAACGCATTTACCATAGAAACGTTTGTTCAAACAATTGTTTCCGTGGTAAAAATTTGTCGAGTAAATTTATTGGGAGATGAAAAAACCGACCCCTTAAATGTTAAATGATTTACAACATTTAATTATTTAGGGGTATTAAATTTTGTTTTTAAATGTCACATTTCGATGTTTTAATATTTTATTAACCTGATGTTTTAAATGTATTTTTGTTTTAATAATTGTTTTTCGTCGTTTGTTCCAAGCTCCAACCAAAGTCGAAATATATGGTTTTATTCATTTAAAGTTGTTTGTATTGGCTTATTACCACAATCTTAAAAGAAGAAATAATACGTTTTTGACACTGATACTAAATAAAATAAATTGTTCATAAAATACCTTAAGTAATACTTTTTTCTTTGGGCGTTAAGTGGTACACCCCGAAAGACACCAGGGACCGCCCGTTAGGCATTACTTCTAGTAGTGCCCCCGGGACATCCATGCCTACCACAGGGGGGGATATTTCACCACCCGTACCGGGATTCGAACCCCCGTCAGACGAGAGGTTAGTCTCCTAACCACTCGACCACCGAGTCGGCACCTTAAGTAATACTAATTTTTTCAACATCCACCTAACGTGGATTCCTATTACCATAAGTTGTTTTCGTACCGGAGGTGGAGCAACTAAATCATAAAGCCCCAAAACTAACAAAAAAATCGATATTTTTAAAGTTTTAAAGTGTTGTGGTGACTTTTAAGTACTAGGGGTAGTTGTTTTCGTACTAGGGGTGGACCAAAAAAGTCGGGATATGCCATAACGTGGAGCAAGTAAATCACGAAGCCCCAAACTATCCAAAAAAAAACCGATATTTTTGAAGCTTTAAGTTGTTGTGATGACTTTAGAGTATTAGGGGTAGTTGTTTTCGTATTAGGGGTGGAGCAACAAAATCGAGATATATTATAATGTAAAGCAACTAATACATAACAATAAATTTATCAAGAAAATCGAAATTTTTAAGTAGTTGTGCTACTGCGGAGTGTATGGGGGGTGGTTTTTCGTGTTAAGGATGTAACAATAATATAGGCAATGGAGCAACAAATTAGCAACAAAATAGTAGTTTAGAAATACCTCCTCGTTTTTACATTATTTTTTTAATTTTCTGCGTGTGGCTGTGCGTTAGCCAAGTGTTAAGTGTTAAGTTAGCACAGCCATGGTTTTTGGCGAAATGGCTGGAGCAACAACATCGGGAATAGAGCAACAAATTGGCGTTAAATTTCTAACTAGGTTGCGTTCGATTGTGCCGTAGTGACCGTGTCAGCTTAATAGACGTGGAAATCCGGCTTTAAAATATTCGTCGAAAACGCACAGACTCGGATCCCCGGTAGCCCGCAGGCCGGTACATTGATAATAACCAAAAATAACTAGAAATAAAATGACAGATACAAAATTTCTACTCGCCCCCCAAGTAAAAACCTGTATAAAATAAAACTTTTATTAAAAAAAAAATTATAAATAACCACAAAATATATCATTGATCTAAAACACCAGTTAAGAAAATATTTTAATAATAAAATAATTATAAAATTAACCAACAATAAAAAAGAATCACTAAATTTTATAATCAAACCTTTCAAATTTATAAATTATTAAAGAGAAAATAAAAAAAAATAAATTATATAAATTTAACTTTTAACATTATTATTAAATAGATTAAATAACGGAAAAAAAAGTTTATTAATTATTAATTACCTATATTAATATTAACATATAATAATTTAATCTATTTAATAATATTACCCCCCTTTTTTTATATTAAAAATTATATTAATTAATAAAATCATATGTGTATATAATATAGGACGAAGACGGTCTACTTACCAATCGAATAGATTTCGTCGTTGAACTTGCCGCAATAAAGGCTCGTTCACCAGACATATACCGGGTGATACGGAATTTCGAGCCAAGCCGCATTTATTTAATGCTAATTTGTTGCGATTACGGCGGGTTGATTTTGATACTCGGATCGGCGCACCTTGCCTTCGACAATCCAGATCTACCACCGATCGGGCGAGTGGAAGGAGTCGGCGAGACATGGCGGCGACCTAGGATCGCAACAAATTGTCACCACTTAGGCGGCAGTGCTCTCTTTTACATTACACCGTGGCTTGTATATGTAATTTGGACAATGGCGTGTGTCGGACGAATCATCGCCGGTATGAAGCTGCACAGTTGGGCTTTAACACGTTCACCGCTAACGACGCGGATCTACGAAACAACTACATAAAAGACCGATATAGCCTAAATAACGTATTTTTCGAAATAGGTCCTGGGGGGGGGGCGCATCTAATCGAAATTTATTTGGCAGTGAACGTGTTAAAATATCATATTGCACGTTAATCGATTTAATTTCGAAAACGTTTTGCACCACCCCATTATTTAACGTTGCGGTCGATTATGCATCGCTAATTAACACGCAATCGTAAATATACGCAGTAATTCGCAGTAAGCTTGTAACATTTCAACGAGCAGGACGAGACAGCGTTCAAAACTCCCGCCGTCCTGACGCCCGTTAAATGCCAGTGGGCCGGGCCAACTTCCCGAACATCGCCGAAGCGACCCGAACCGAGTGCCCAGTATTGGAGGGAGGTCTCCGGGGCTATATAAACGGCCGCGCGAGTCGAGTTAGACACTCGAATGGAAGCTCATCCGAGGGAAAGTTGTATGGGTTAACCGACACCTGACTCTTAGATAACATCCACCGTTCTCTTGCTTTAGAGGAAGCTGTCTGGGTTATCCGACAGCCGACTCTGAACCCAGCCCGCCGGGACTTGGAGAACCGTTTGTAGACGAGGTGGCGTTTAGCCCCGGTTCGTAAACGAGGACCCAAGCCGAAAGTGCTGCGCTTGCGGGCTTCGAGTGGCGTTTAGCCCTCAGTTCCCAAGTCAGTATCCGCCGAACACAATTGGTACGATCCAAACGCCCGCTAGGGGAATAAAAGGAAACCCCTCCGACACCGAGAGCCGCCGCAACCGATATCATCGACAACGTGTACGATCCGAACGCCCGCTAGGAGGAATAAAAGGAACCCCCTCCGACACCGACATCGTTGACTACTCATACGCTCCAACGAGATATACACGGTGCGTCCGAAGGACGCGTCGCAAACAGTACCCTCCGTAGGAAGTCGGAATCGCTGTTTATTTTAAATATTGTTCTTGTCTATATATTGCGTGTAAATAAATCAATAACTTCCGAAGGTTCGAACGAGTTTCTTTTCTAGCGCTTACAAACCACCCACCCCTGTCTCCGGCTGAAAAGCTACCGGGGCAGTGCGCTTACCTTACGGTGCTGTGCAACGTTGCAAGCTCGTGCTCGGCTGATTCCTAAATTAATAAAAACGACGTGGGGATGTCACGTGCGCTCAATGGCCGAAGTATCGGCCACGTATCGGTTACGTCTTCCTTTCAATTCCGAGATGCAACAAAAAGTTTACCGGTCGTCAGACAACTACGCACGGCGCTTTCAGCCGTTTCGATTAAAGTCACAAACTGCAGATGTGCAGCCCCCGACGCGGGTCGCGAGGCTCGTAAATGCGGCGCGGGCAAAAAGTCCGACGAACCGGCGCAAGCATTTGACAGGTAATTCTCAAGAATCAGACCGGAAATTGAAAAACCGATACTGAAATTATGAGAGTTCGTTCCGTGTCGCGATGTATCTCGCGTTTCTATCTATTTCGATGAGTCGTTACGGCGAACTTTTCGGTCCACATTCTATTTGGCGATGCGTGAATTACGATTGATAAAGAATTAAAGCCATTAATCAACGCCGCTGCCGCCGCTTTCCATCCCCCCCCCCACCCTAAATAATTAATTTACGATCGACGAGTTATTGAAAGGGGATAAAATTTCATGTACAAGTGCTTGCATAATTTACTCGCGAACACTACGCCGTTGTCTATTAAAGCTCGTCCTAGCTATGCTCTCTCGAGGAAAGTTTTCCCGAGGGCCCTCTCGGCGGCCCGTTTTCTTTCATCGAAACGTCGGCTTCGTTCCGCGGACGCGAGCCCGACGGGGCGGAATCGGGGGGGGGGACGGGTCGTGACGTCGGAATAAACAAATTAATCACCCGTCGGAAATTTCCAAACAACCTTTAATCAATTAAAACGATTAAAAGGTCCTGGACGGTTCAATTCATTTGCCGATGCTGACGATGGCAACTTCATTAACCCACCTAGTATCCCGAATAATGCGGCTCGCATTTCCACGGAATACGGGACAAAAACTTCCACCTGGGCACACGTTCGACGGTCCAATCAATATATATATAATTGGCGCGAACGAATATTAAACTAAAATAGTTCAACCGCGTTTGAGAAATTTTTGGTAAGCAATTAAAGCCGGCGGCGGACTGCGTCGCGTTCGTTTCGAAAAGGTTTTTCAAAACGTCAAGGTCACTTAATTCGGTCGCGGCTCCATTCACAAAAATCCCCAGATTTTACGGCTTCGGACAATTTTAATTGAAGTGAAGCTCTTTCGTTTTTCTTTTGTTTTAAAGCGCTCAATTAGATGGCCGCGTTATTGTGACGGGGAAAATGGCGGAAAAACGAAGAACTACGCTACAGTTAAAGATCGTCGCGTGCCGAAAAATGTTATTTTTTGACAAATACGCAATCTTCACCTCGAGAACTTTGCGATTGACACTTTCAAAAATCCGATAAAAAACTCAATTTTATCGCTTTTCACGAACGAAATGCATCTTTTGGAAAATTCAAATGAAAAGTATTTTACAAGAATTTAACAAAAAAAAACATTTCTACGGCTTATTTCCAGATTATCTCGAAAACGGCGCTTTTTATCGAAAATTGCAAAGAGAAACGTTCGATAGAGAATTGTATAGCGATTCTAAAACACATTTCAACGTCATCGATACGATAATCAATGACGAAAATGTCGCGTTTAAAAATATTCAAATCGGTCGCCATTTTGAAACGGATCGGTCGATGTTTTCCGGACGACGTGCTCGTCCTTCGTATCCGCGAAGACAATGCGCTGCCGCGATTTCAGCCTCCTACGATTAAAATTGCGACCGCGATCGGGTCCACGACATTTGATTATGTACAGCCTCGGCCAAAAGTAATGGTCAAGCATATTTTGTTCCATAAATTCGAAGGTGACCTATTACTTTTGACTAAGGCTGTAAATATAAGTGTACATACGGCCGTTAGACCAACTTATAAAAAAAGGAACTCGGGCAGCTAAAAGTTAAAAATTTGTGAAGATGTAGTTTTAACGGAGGGCATTTTGAACAAGGGCTAAAGTAATTTTAACAACTTTGAAAACGTTTCTACGCTTTCTAATAATCATTTTAATTGTTTTTCACCTTCAGATCTTTTTATCGTCAAGTTCGAACGGCCGTAATCGTTTTTTAGGTAGTCCAAAACAAAGACAAAATGTTAAGCAATTTTTATTAGGAAGATGATTAACTAAGAAAAAAACATAGGTTAAATGGGGTATTTAAGCTAAAAAATATTAAAGGAAAATGATGAAACGCGCGATTTTGTAAAAGCTTTCAACGCTTAACCGAAATTATTACTAATTCGTACGAGAAAATATTTATTAAGATCGGCCCAATAGGTCTCGAGATATACATTAAGTCGATTACGATGATTTACCGATTTCTTCCTTCATATGAACTACAGTTAGGAACCTAACGATCTGTGTATAAAGATAGATGACCGACACAAAATGAACGACCTATACATTAACGATGCATAACGACCCCGCGCGCGCGCGACGAAAGAGAACAAACATTTCGAATTTCAAATTTGTAGCTCGAAAGACCAGCAGGACTTTCCGCGCGTTTGGCACTCGCGTTCCACCACTACTACTAGGATCTTGAATAAGATGGTAAACTATAAATGACATTGTAATTTGTAGCCACCGCGAGGCGGTTGCGCATCCCGTAATTATCGCCAGCTCCAGATCGCAATCAAAACTGATACCGATATTCAGATAGTATGTTTTAACGTGTAAATATTACCATTAGGTGCGATTTGATCTCGGCACGACGCGCGCCACTGCATTTAAAATGACCCACCTTGCATCAGATTACGGTGGTGGCATCGAAGACCTGTTCCCGGAGCACCTGCTCCGTTTTAATGTGCGGCCCACCGTGCAAGAGATGCGGACCATTTTAACGCCGACTTACAAGAAAAAAACCCAAAGGCCTCTTCGAAACCGCAAGTGGAAATCGCTGCGGACGACGTCTCACGTCATTTTCTTTTTGCACAACTTGAAACGCCGCCGCGCGGAATGTATTTTACAAAACGCTAATGGGGGGGGGGAATTAGCGAGCGAGCGAGCGGTGCCATCTATTGGGGCGGAATATTACTTGTACAAGTACCGATTAGTAAATTTATAACCAAATTAAATTTTATAGTTTTAACGGCAGCGCTCGTTTTAAGTTAACTCAGTTAAGTCAGTTAATCGAATAGTTCCAGTTCGTTGCGTTTGATTTATATTTTAATAACCGACGTGTCATCTACAACCAGTACGGGGCGGCCTCTCTCGCAAACTTCTGTAAATCAAAACCCGGCGATATCCGACGCAATTTATTAAAATATAATCATCAATCGTCGTCCGTTTGACGTGCACGCGTTTTTACCGGCCACGCGTAATTAAAGAACACGTCCGAAGGAATACTTTTGACCGTTTTGACGACGTTTTCGTCGTCGTCGGATAATTGCGGGGAATTAAGTTCGTCGAAAAAAATCGGCCGGCGGTTCGTCCCTTTTTAAAATGAAACAAGTTCAATTCGTTCATTTCGAGCAGCAAGCGCAATAATGTTTAATGCAGAGGGTAAACCGTAAAACCGATTCGAAGCCTGCAATTTGATTAGACTGCTAAGGAGAATGATCTTACGTAAATTGGGTTGCCTAATATCTAGTTGGTTGCGCATCTCGCGAAATCCTGAAGGATTATTGAACTAATTATCTTCAATAAGGTTCGTTGACGCTAAATAAAAAATTAATCTTTAGCATTTTTACAATCGAAGTTTCTACGAATGTTTCGGAGATAAAATGGACGACCAAGACGACCGAAACCGGCGGTCGAAAGTTCGAATCCTCCCGCATACGTAGACGTTAATAAATTTAAAAAGGTGCAAATACGAGAATTTAAGAGAACAACTGGATTATCGACGTCGAACAGTCCGTGGACTGACAACCAAGGAAGTTGAAGCGCCAAAAGACAAGGTCAAACAAGCTTAAGGTTACGATAAGGTTGTAGAAAATTAGACAGTCAGGCAAGACCGTGCGTTATTAGATAAACTGGGTAATGTCAGCCAAAATTATTTAAAGCCAGGCAATATTGCGTTAAGGTCAGATAAAGTCGTGCATGGTCGGATAAGGGTTAAGATAAGATCAAAGTAAGACCGAACGAGGTCAGCGGAATGTTATCGAAGTCAAGACCAGGCCATTCAAAGTCAAAATACGAAAAAACAAGCTTAGATAAAATCAAGTCGAAGACGACAGAGGTCAAAAAAGACATCGGCCTAGGTCAAGGAAGGCCGTTCAAATCAATGCAAGGTTACATGAGGCTCCGCAAGTTAAGATAAGGTCAGGAAACGTCGGAAAAACAAAGACAAAGTCGGACATTTTTAGAGAAAGATGTTTTTGTGTTAGATAAGATTAAGTCGAAGACGACAGAGGTTATAAAAAGATCGGCCTATGTCGGGGAAGGCCGAACAAATCAATACAAGGTTACATGAGGCTCTGCAAGTTAAGACAAGGTCAGGAAACGTCGGAAAAACAAAGACAAAGTCGAACATTTTTTGAGAAAGATGTTTTTGTGTTAGATAAGTTCAAGTCGAGGACGACAGAAGTCATAAAAAGATCGGCCTAGGTCGGGGAAGACCGGATAAATCAATGCAAGGTTACAGGAGGCTTTGTAAGTTAAGACAAGGTCAGGAAACGTCGGAAAAACAAAGACAAAGTCGAACATTTTTAGAGAAAGGTGTTTTTGCGTTAGATAAGATTAAGTCGAGGATGAAAAAGGTCAAAAAAGAGTGTCCTAGGTCGGGGAATGTCGGACAAATCAATGCAAGTTTACAGGAGGCTTTGTAAGTTAAGACAAGGTCAGGAAACGTCGGAAAAACAAAGACAAAGTCGAACATTTTTAGAGAAAGGTGTTTTTGCGTTAGATAAGATTAAGTCGAGGATGACAAAGGTCAAAAAAGAGTGTCCTAGGTTGGGGAATGTCGGACAAATCAATGCAAAGTTACAGGAGGCCCCGCAAGTTAAGGCAAGGTCAGGAAACGTCGGAAAAACAAAGACAAAGTCGAACATTTTTAGAGAAAGATGTTTTTGTGTTAAATAAGATTAAGTCGAAGACGACAGAGGTCACAAAAAGATCGGCCTAGGTCGGGGAAGACCGGATAAATCAATGCAAGGTTACAGGAGGCTTTGTAAGTTAAGACAAGGTCAGGAAACGTCGGAAAAACAAAGACAAAGTCGAACAATTTTAGAGAAAGGTGTTTTTGCGTTAGATAAGATTAAGTCGAGGATGACAAAGGTCAAAAAAGAGTGTCCTAGGTTGGGGAATGTCGGACAAATCAATGCAAAGTTACAGGAGGCCCCGCAAGTTAAGGCAAGGTCAGGAAACGTCGGAAAAACAAAGACAAAGTCGAACAATTTTAGAGAAAGATGTTTTTGTGTTAGATAAGATTAAGTCGAAGACGACAGAGGTCACAAAAAGATCGGCCTAGGTCGGGGAAGACCGGATAAATCAATGCAAGGTTACAGGAGGCTTTGTAAGTTAAGACAAGGTCAGGAAACGTCGGAAAAACAAAGACAAAGTCGAACAATTTTAGAGAAAGGTGTTTTTGCGTTAGATAAGATTAAGTCGAGGATGACAAAGGTCAAAAAAGAGTGTCCTAGGTTGGGGAATGTCGGACAAATCAATGCAAAGTTACAGGAGGCCCCGCAAGTTAAGGCAAGGTCAGGAAACGTCGGAAAAACAAAGACAAAGTCGAACAATTTTAGAGAAAGATGTTTTTGTGTTAGATAAGATTAAGTCGAAGACGACAGAGGTCACAAAAAGATCGGCCTAGGTCGGGGAAGACCGGATAAATCAATGCAAGGTTACAGGAGGCTTTGTAAATTAAGACAAGGTCAGGAAACGTCGGAAAAACAAAGATAAAGTGTGATGAGGTTATGTCAAGGTCGGGAAAAGTCACGCACGGCCGGATCGAATTAAAATGAGGTCAGATCAAATCGAAACCGAGGTCAGAGAAGGTCCGACTGAGCCGAACAAAATCGAAATAATATTGCGCGAGGGCAAGACGAAGTCAAACAAGGCACTGACGATATCAGAGAAAGCCCTTTTAGTACTATCCATCTATTTAGTGCAAAAGATTCCATTACGATTGCAATAAATAAACTGCATATCGTTCAAAACAATTAACGATCGCGTTTATCATGGCCGTAGTCGCTTCATCAACCCGGGGGACAACATATCGATACGATTATTTATGATACTTCCCGTTTTCTTCTTGTATGAATTAGACTTTCAGTCTGTTCGCTAACTAGAAATAATGGATTACATGTCATCCCTGTATCTTTTTTTTTTCGGGACGAGTAATACTTTTTGTGCCGGCGCTCCCTCGTTATCGACGTTTAAATATTGTTGCGTCCTCTCGTATTCGAATTTCTTAGCCGGTCGAATTATACGAATGTTGAAAAAAAACAACAACAAACTTTTTTAATTATACAAGTTTCGGAGATCGAAGTCTTATTTCACTTTTAATACGGCGTAAATGAGCGAAGAACGAGATTATTAAAAACATTTTAAACTGTTTATTTATTGAAAGTCTCTCGATAAAACTTTCTGCGACTTAATTGATTTCGATTTCAAGCTAGAACGGAGTTTCGGAAGTATTTTTCCCCGGCGCCGTATTATTAATAAGCGTTTCATTTCGTAAGAATCAATTACCTGCAACTTGGTAGGTATCGAAAAGTTTTCGTAATATAATATCGAAAAGGCGCTCTCTTTGACGTTAGCGCCCTCTCCTAATTTAAGAAGTGCCGCTTCTTTTATTAAGGGCCGGAGAGACGTCGCGTTCAATTTTTGCGCGACGCGGCCTCGCCCGGAGTAGAAAAAAAATTACGGGGCGGCCCTTTGTTTCTGGCCCGCTTCCCCCGTTCGACGTAATTTCCCTTTAATCTTAAAGGAAACCTTTGTAATTTAACAATTCCTGGAGCACTTTCCGCAAGCGGCAAAGTTCGGTCCGGCCAAATTCCCCAACTGAGGATCGTCGTACTGCCCCCGTGGGGCCGGGGGAGCAAAATAAACAACCATAACTTATCACTTTGTACGTCTTCCGACAAACGACGCGCGCTTGTTAAGGGAGCGATACTGAAATTTAACTTCGTCGAGGAAGTCGATTCGTTTTCGCGAGGCGGCGGTTCTTGTCCGGCGCCGAAGACGCGCGGCCGGGCCTCGCGTCGTCTGGCGAACGTTAAACGCGACTGCCGTTTTAAACGCGATCACGTCCCGATCGAATGCGGAACGAACATTTGCATAATAAATTCGCGGGAACGCACGTGTCCAGACCGAGGGCGCTCCCCCTCCCCCTTTATGTTATTAACCGCGCACCGATTTTGTCGAGGGGTAATTCTCGTCGGAAGTCTTGCGTACGCAACACCGGAAGTCTTTGAAAGTCTCTGGAAATCTTGTGTACATATTTTTTTTTTGAAATTCACCCCCACGGATATTGCGTTTAGATAGCGGTGCCGATTGGGAAATCTTCCGGACGCACCTAAACGGCACGCGCACGTTCGAACTGTGCCGAAACGAGTTTTGAAACGTGCGCGTTTTACGCGCGAAGATCGTCGTCGAGAACGAAGACCGAGACGAACGGCGCGTTTTTTACGTATCAGGCACGCGGAGACGCTGCGCATTGTTTAATCCGTGCGTCGAGGGGCGCGGAACGTAAGAACAACATCGCCTTGTCCACTTCGAAGAGACGCTTAAATCGAAAAGCTCCGAACGGCTACTTTCGTGACCGTTCAAAACGCAGGTGAACGAGAAAACGTATTTAATACGACGAGCGGAGGTCGTTTCCGAAGCTAAAAAATAAAATGATTCGGACGGGAATCGACAAAACGCGCATTGCACGTGCGTCCGTCTCGTTTCAATGGACGTCCCGAAGTTGTAATCGAAAAAAAAACCCGCATGTAAATTCTAAACAGTCCCTAAAATGAAACGGCGCCCATAACTCACGGGGATCCCATTAATTCCCGTTAGATACACCTCGCTGCAGCTACAGGTGCGTTGAATACCAAGTTCCAAATTCAAGCGGATTCCCAACTAGCGGTAGTCTCCTAGTTGTTGTAATACGTGCGCATCTATAAATAATTTATTTTATGCGACTATCCGGCAATTAAAAGCCGAACAACGAGAAATTCGAAAATTCGCAAAATGCGCGCCCCGTTGCCGAGCGTCTCATATCTCGCGGCGGGGGGCGGGAGGGAGGCGAAGTGATGGTGGAGGGGGAGCTAGATTTATTTGTTGCTTCCTAAAGGCAAAAGATCGCCTCCAATAGTTTCCGCACGTTTAACCAAAAAAAACGAAATAAAAAGAAAAGGCCGCCGAGCCGCGTCTTCGTTTTTCACGTGGAATATCCTTTCAATAAAATCTCTAAATAAACGCCGCGCACGGGAAATCGTCGATTTCAAAAGGAAAACATTTTTAGAACAAGTCGCCACTTACGTTAACCCCGTTCGGTCTCCGGCTCGAAACGATCCGCACCTGGAACAATAGAAAACGAGTTAGACGTTATTACTAATGCGCTGTCCAAGATATCTCCGCCGCTAATACGTTTTCTCCGAGAAACGTCGCAAAGCGTAAACGCAAAGATATGCCCGGGGCCTAATGAAAAGTGAAAGTTTTTCATATCTAGGATAATTGAACTGGAAAGATGTCCTTTTCCTTTTTCCCTCGAAAAACATTTGCCATAAGTACGCGACGCAACGTGATAATACGCGAACAGGCGGGGGGGGGGCGATCACTAATTAAAGGGTAACGGCAGCGGAATGTGCGCCACCAAATCAGACCGGATCGAAACGATTTCCGTGTAAACAAAATTAGGTAGCGACGACGCGGGGCGCGAATGTTTGTCGAAGCTTTTTACGTCCGCCGGCGTTGTTGAAAGATAAACGAATTAAAAATTAGAGCTAATAACAAAAAAGCAGCGGGCGTTAGTTTTTCTCCTTTTCCTTTTTTTTTAATTTACGCCGTCCGACCTAATTGCGCACCAGTAGAGATACGACGCGCTACAATAATTCAAGGACGTGCAGGACACTTGAATTGAAACACGTAGAACACGTTGTGAAATGGGCGTGTTTGACGCGCGCGAGACCGAAGGTCGAGTTGTCATTAAAAGTACTAAGAATGCGCAAATAACAATCCAATAGAAGGAAGTTGGAGAAATGCAAAATGTTGCAAGGAAACGCTTCGAGGGGTAATTCTCGTTGTGAACATAACACTGAAAGTCTTTAAAAGTCCCTGAAAGACTCTGGATTCATTGAAAGTCTTTGGAAGTTTTAGAAGTCTCTGGAATTCTTTGGAAGTCTTTGTAAGTCCCTGAAATTCTTTGGAAGTCTTTAGAAGTCCCTGAAAGTCTATGGAGGTACCTGGAAGCCTTTGGAAGACTATGGAATTCCCTGGCAGTCTTTGAAAGTCTTTAGAAGTATCTGGAATTTTTGGAAGTCCCTGAAATTCTTTGGAAGTCCCAGGAAGTCTCTGGAAATCTTTGGAGGTCCCTGAAAGTCTTTAGAAGTCTCTGGAATTTTTTGGAAGTCCCTGAAAGCCTTTGGAAGTCTTTAGAAGTCTCTGGAATTCTTTGGAAGTCCCTAGAAGTCTTTGTAAGTCCCTGAAATTCTTTGGAAGTCTCTGGAAGTCTTTGGAGGTACCTGAAAGTCTTTAGAAGTCTCTGGAATTCTTTGGAAGTCCTTAGAAGTCTCTGAAAGTCTCTGGAATTCTTTGGAAGTCTTTGTAAGTCCCTGAAATTCTTTGGAAGTCTTTAGAAGTCCCTGAAAGTCTATGGAAGTACCTTGAAGTCTTTGGAAGACTTTGGAATTCCCTGGAAGTCTTTGAAAGTCTTTAGAAGTATCTGGAATTTTTGGAAGTCCCTGGAAGTCTTTGGAAGTCTCTGGAATTCTTTGGATGCCTCTGGAAGTCTTTGGGAGTTCCTAGAAGTCTTTGGAAGTCCCTGAAATTCTTTGGAAGTCTCTGGAATTTTTTGGAAGTCCCTGAAAGCCTCTGGAAGTCTCTGGAATTCTTTGGAAGTTCCTAGAAGTCTTTGGAAGTCCCTGAAATTCTTTGGAAGTCCCAGGAAGTCTCTGGAAATCTTTGGAGGTCCCTGAAAGTCTTTAGGAGTCTCTGGAGTTTTTTGGAAGTCCCTGAAAGTCTTTGGAAGACTTTAGAAGTCTCTGGAATTCTTTGGAAGTCCCTAGAAGTCCTTGTAAGTCCCTGAAATTCTTTGGAAGTTCCAGGAAGTCTTTGGAAGTCTCTGGAAGTCTTTAGAAGTCTCTGGAATTCTTTGAAAGTCCTTAGAAGTCTCTGGAATTCTTTGGAAGTCTTTGTAAGTCCCTGAAATTCTTTGGAAGTCTTTAGAAGTCCCTGAAAGTCTATGGATGTACCTGGAAGCCTTTGGAATTCCCTGGAAGTCTTTGAAAGTCTTTAGAAGAATCTGGAATTTTTGGAAGTCCCTGGAAGTCTTTGGAAGTCTCTGGAATTCTTTGGATGTCTCTGGAAGTCTTTGGAAGTCCCTGAAATTCTTTGGAAGTCCCTAGAAGTCTTTGTAAGTCTCTGAAATTCTTTGGAAGTCCCAGGAAGTCTCCGGAAGTGTTTGGAGGTCCCTGAAAGTCTTTAGAAGTCTCTGGAAGTCTTTAGAAATCTTTGGAATTTTTGGAAGTCCTTAGAAGTCTCTGGAATTCTTTGGAAGTCTTTGTAAGTCCCTGAAATTCTTTGGAAGTCTTTAGAAGTCCCTGAAAGTCTATGGATGTACCTGGAAGCCTTTGGAATTCCCTGGAAGTCTTTGAAAGTCTTTAGAAGAATCTGGAATTTTTGGAAGTCCCTGGAAGTCTTTGGAAGTCTCTGGAATTCTTTGGATGTCTCTGGAAGTCTTTGGAAGTCCCTGAAATTCTTTGGAAGTCCCTAGAAGTCTTTGTAAGTCTCTGAAATTCTTTGGAAGTCCCAGGAAGTCTCCGGAAGTGTTTGGAGGTCCCTGAAAGTCTTTAGAAGTCTCTGGAAGTCTTTAGAAATCTTTGGAATTTTTGGAAGTCCCTGAAAGTCTTTGCAAGTCTTTGCAAGACTTTAGAAGTCTCTGGAATTATTTGGAAGTATCTGGAGGTCTTTAGAAGTCCCTAGAAGTCTTTGTAAGTCCCTGAAATTTTTTGGAAGTCCCAGGAAGTCTTTAGAAGTCTCTGGAAGTCTTTGGAGGTCCCTGAAAGTCTGTAGAAGCCTCTGGAATTCTTTGAAAGTCCCTGAATGTCCTTGGAAATCTCTGGAATTCATTAGAAATCCTTGGAAGTCTTTAGAAATCCCTGGAAGTCTTTAGAAGTTCGTGGAAGTCTTTGAAAGACCCTGGAAGTCTTTGGAAGTCTTTAAAAGTTCCTGGAAATCCTTAAAAATCGCTGGTAGTTCCTGGAAGTCGCGATCAAGATCCCTATTACGTCAAATGTTAGAAGTTCTACGAGAATGTGTGTCCGTTTCTCAAGACCATGTCGACCTTCAGCTTCCCTTCAATACCGCAACACAACGCAAACGCGAGAATATCCCGTCGTACGCCATGCCAAGACGCCGTACGGCGGCCATCGGCCCAACGCGAAAATTGAACCGAGGCAGCGGCCCAAACGCAGGCGCCTCGATAACGAAATTCGAAGACTTCCGTGCCGAATGATCGACCGGAATTGGGATCGTCAGCGACCCTTCGTGAAAAGAAACGATCGACTCAATTATTTTTGGACGGATTGGCGCGTCAAAGACCGCAGACCAGGACTTCCTCTCCCGTTCGCGCTTGAAACGCGGCCTTCCGTGTCGAACGACCGACTAGAATTGGAGGGGGGGTCGAACCTTCGGGAAAGCGACAAACTATTTTTGAACGGATCGGCACGTTGGTCAAAGTAAATCGTTCAATAAAAGAGAACGACGTTCGATAAACTATCGAGGCGCAAAAATATTGTTGTTTATTTAACACGGAACGTTAGATAAAGCTCGAACGTTATCGGCCTGACGTTCAAAAAAAAAACTGCTAACCTGCAGCGGTCGTCATTAAACATGTAAAACGACGGGCGTGATAATACGTGTGGGTGTATTAATAGGGAAACGTTTTATATTTCGCCAGTCCTGGCCCTTTTAGTAATTTTAATTACCTAATAACCGACTCTGTCGACGCCGCAAATGATATAAAAATAACATCGAAACTATAATTACTTAGGCACGTGTTAGATAACGTTCGTATTGTTCTTTTTTTTTAAACTGTTTGCCTTCAAAGTATTAAGAAAATAATTTAAGTGGGCGGCATAAAATTTTTGTTATCTTCTCTGCACGTTCGTTTGTTTTTACGTAGGTCAACGCATCGAGCGTTGTTAACAGTTGAACGTTGCCCTTCTCTAGGGATTTTAATGCAGTAAAACCCGGTTTAACCGAAACGGACTCTTTTTAACAGGTTCAGTTAAAAAGACGCGACGGCGAGTTATTTTATTTCGTTTTGACGTGACGAAGTCCATTTCCATCCGTCGGGTTACGTTGATAAGCAGTGACATAAATCCGAGACGGCTTCGCGAGCGTCCCACTTAACGCGCAACGGGCCACGACGACGCGCATTGGCGTCGAATGGCGAAGTTTGGGGTGCACGCTTCGGAATTTCGCAGGAGGCACGCAAACCGTGGCACCAACCGGATGGGGCAACTAAGCCACATTTCCACATGACCGACTGTGTTGCGGACAGGGCGTCAGCTGCGCCGTGCGCTCACCACATCGCCCGCCGATCGGGTAGGTGTACGTGTATATCCGTGGCGATTTTAAACGCCGCGACGTGCGGCGAACTTTGAGGCGAGTCGGGTGGGTCGGATTTTGCAGAAGACGCACAAACTGCGGTTCCAACGGGATCGGGACAACTGTCCTCGCGGTCAGAGTCGCAACGGTAGATTTGTGACGATCTTCGAACTGATAACGCTGGCCGTCCATGGATTTCGCTTGACAACAACATAAGGGGAATGATCCATATGTTTGAGTCACATTGCCCAAAGATACCTTATAGTGCATTAATTTGGTTTGAAATCGATCTGCGGAGCGACCAGTTTACGTACACTGCGCATCATATATTTGAATAAATATGGTACAAGTCGTGTGAGTCGAAAATCGTTGTTTCTTAACCGCGTAAGTTATACGCTTCAGGTCTAACGATGGCGGTTTTCGGTCACGATTTCCGCGATCTTTCGGCCTATTATTAACAAACAAACTTGTGTAGAGGAAACATTTTTAAACAATTCGCAATTACTCGAGTGTCTTGGCATCGTCGCAATGTTAAGGTACTACGAAATTGTGACAGATGTTTCATACTGTGAGTGTACGACAAAGCGAGTCCCATTTACATTGATAAAAATTTAAGTGTAAATATCGGGAAATATCAAAAATAATTAATACGTATAGTTATTATGCACAAAAACTTACGAGGTTAACCTTTCTTTCGACCTTGACCTAACTCCGTGCGCACAGTCTTAAATGCATAATTGTCTGTGCACACGGGTTTTGGTTAAGGTTGAAAGAAAGGTTAATAATCTCCTTTAGTTTTTATGCGTAGTAACCGAACGTTTTGGTTGTTATTGAAATTCCTCGTTTCGATTGAATTTCGTGCAAAACGGCTTTTTGTTTTTAAATGTTTTCATTACAAAGAGGTTGGAGGTGCGCAGTCGGAGGTATTACGAAAAGGCCGATTTTACAATTATCCTATGACGTGTATAGTGATCGATATGCAGCGATGAATACAGAAAAACATCTGATTGTATAATTTTAATAAACCGAAAATTTTCCCCTCGCGGCGAGTTGATGCGGCGGCGAGTTGATGCGGCGGCGACTTGATCTGGCGGCGAGTTGAACTAGACGAGAATTGCCGCTAGCATTCATTAATTTCAGAGGTTATCGTCAACGTTGAGGATAACGAGTCCAATTGTCGGAAAATTGCATCGAGCCACTCGGGACGCGTTCGCCGTCTAATTAGGTCCTCGATTGTCCTAGGTATGTGCGCGACTTAAACAAATCCTTCGGCGAAGAGGACGACGTCCTCTGACTGGGGGGAAAAAAAAGTGTTTTTCATTCGGCGTTCTCGCGCACGTTGCTTCCGCGGCAAGCTCGGGGAGATCTTTTCAGATTTGAATTGCTCCCGACGCGTCGAAGATTAATTATTTTCAACGAGCAGATTTCCCCATAAAAACAATACTTCGCGGAGCATCGAAAAAGAAATCGTAAAAAAACAATAGATTTAGAAAACACGATTTCGATTTACATGTTTCCTGTCGATCGTAAAATTTTAAGTTCTGCGACAAACGATACGTAAGAAACATAAAATTTTTATAATAACCCGGGGGGAGAGGGAGAAAATATACTTCGTCGGATTTATTCGTACTACGGCAAGACAAACAAGCCGTGTTTATATTTTAATTCGGCGACTGTGGCGTTTCCTCTGCCGTTTCTCCTGAATCATTACGAAGGGACATGATTTATTCCTATTCCGTACTCATTCCAAATTCCGACCTATTTGTAGTAACCGAATGCGAAATCGCCCCCCCCCCCAAGTTTATTTGGAGAACGGGGGGCGAATTTGATGTAGGGCTCGTAACAAACGTAACTATTTACTACAACTCGCAAGATCGGGTAATAAATTCACACCGAAATCATACTCGTAGTTCAAGTCCGAGCATCGTCCATATTTCAGCAGCATTTGACAGTTTCACGAGCTCGGCTACCCTCGTAATTTTATACTGGATTTAAAGTCCGCTTACATCGCTAAAGAGATTGTTTGGCATTTATTTATACGTTTCGATTTCCTCGGCCGTTTTTCCCCCACGCCGCGCGCCGTGTCGCGCCGTGTCGCGCCGTGCCGTGCCGTGCCGTGCCTGCCGTGCCGTGCCGATTGGATAAGTACGGAAAAACAACTGGCGACCGAAAAGATCTTTCGATCTCCATAAAACGGGCAATAAATTTAATTAAAGCAGTTACGTAATCCCATAAATTAAGGAAACGAGTTAAGCAAAAAACAGTGCAAGTAAACTTGGGCCGTTATTCAACTTTAAATTGCCCCAAAAATTATACGCAAAGTTTTTGATTGCGTCAAAGGAGCGCGTGTACTGCCGCGTCAAAAATGAAAAATTTCCCCCTAATCCGGCCAACTTCCCAGTACATCTACCTTAATGGGAGTTAAAGTAATAAAAGCAAAACCTCTTTGATCTCGAACGGAAAATAACACATTAAAAAAATATTAGATCTCGTAGCGCGCACCGTGCATATTTTATAAGCAATAAAAAGCGGGGGCCTTCGGAACGTCAGGAAAACAACTTTGAACCGATCGCTTTACCACTCGCGCGCCTATGCACGTACTTACATTTTAAAGAATGTCAAATGAACGACCGTCTTTAAACGAAACTTGATTAACCCCCCCCCCCAACCCCCTCGCCGCACCGAAAAAAAACACACCCCACGCGCACTTTCATATAAACTTTTTAATGCCCCTCCCGAAAGGTCGAGCGCGCGAATCGCGTTGTTTCGAGACGTTTCGACTCGAAGCAAAAGGAGACGGGGAGGCGCGCACATTTTTGCGCGGGAACCACCGGGTTAAAGTTTATTAACGACCGATGCCGACGCGAAAAATTCAAACGGGTCCCTCGGGTTGGGCGTCACTGTTCTAGTTTATAACATAAACCAGTCGGATCGTCGTAAACGTAAATGAAAATTTATACGCCGGACCTGCGTTATTAAATAAACGAGCTTGATAAATGGGGGGGACCTCGGTTATTATCGTTTTTCTTTTTTTTTAACCAGCCAGACGCGATTTTTCCTCTGACACGCTTCGCGGACGCGATCGAAACTCGATTAACGCCGATCGGAAATTTAACGTCGCGTCCTCCTTGTCGACTTTTACAATTTTATACGAGGTTCGTTCGAAAACAATCCGAACCTGACCGGTTCGACGAGCGGGAAACCGGCGTGCGTGGCAAATTGCGACGTTTTTGTGTGTGAACGACAATTTCCTTAAAATGCAAAACGCCAACGACTGGTCGATTGTACAGTCGGGTGCCCGAGTACTTCGGTTCTCATCCGAAGATAACCGACGGACTTTCGACACTCGAATCTAAAGTACAATCAAAATCAAAATCAATCAAATACGAAAAAAAAAGTTTTTGTTTTGCGCTCCATTGCCACGGCAATCGGCTTGATATGCGTTTGTTTTTAATAAGTAGGCACCGCTGCCCCGCCAAGTTTTTTGACAACACTTATCTTGGAAATTCGCACGAAACGGTCTTCGAAAAAAATTACGAGCGATGAAGATATTGTACACGCATTGATTAAACTGTGTTCTAATTGCGCCCCATTTTGTAGAAAATAATGGCGTAGCATCACGTGTTTGTTTTTATAAAATAAGTTATTCGAATGATAGCGCTAAAGTAGGACATTTTTCGACTTTAGTCGTGTTTTAATACGGTAATTTTGTCATCTAATCCCCCCCCCCCTCGTAATATTTTTATAACATCTTAAAAAACTATAAAAAACTTCTAATAAAACTTTTATTTTAAAAAAAAATGCAAATAACTACAGAATATATCATTAATAAAAATCACCAATTACTATTCAACCCTTCGGACAAACCCCCCCCCCCGGGAGTCCGCAGGCCGGAACATTAACAATAACCAAAAATAATTAGAAATTAATAGACAAATACAAAATTTCTACTCGCCCCCAAGTAAAAATCTGTATGAAATAAAACTTTTATTTAAAAAAAATTACAAATAACTACAAAATATATCATTAATAAAAAACACCAATTAAGAAAATATTTAAATAATAAAATAAATACAAATCATACGATAATAAAAAATAATTCATCTCATGGTTAAACTTTCCAAACATTTATAATCAAGAAAATTAAAAATAAATAAACTATATAAATTTAACTTTCAACTTTACTTTTAAATAAATTAAACAACGAATAAAACAAGTTTATTAATTATTAATTACCCATATTAATATTAATATATAATAATTTAATCTATTCAATACTAAATTTTATACTCAAACATTTCAAATTTGTAAATTATTTTAGAGAAAATTTAAAAAAAATAAACTATATAAATTTAACTTTAAACTTTATTATTAAATAGATTAAATAATGGAATAAAAAGTTTATTAGTTATTAATTACCTATATTAATATTAACATATAATAATTTAATCTATTTAATAATATTACCCCCCTTTTTTATATTAAAAATTATATTAATTAATAAAATTATATATGTATATAATATCAATAACTGTTTAATGAGATGAGATGAAAAAAATTACGAGCGATGGAGATATTGTACACGCATTGATTAAACTGTGTTCTAATTACGCCCCATTTTGTAGAAAATAATGGCGTAGCATCACGTGTTTGTTTTTATAAAATAAGTTATTCGAATGATAGCGCTAAAGTAGGACATTTTTCGACTTTAATCGTGTTTTAATACGGTAATTTTGTCATCTAACCCCCTCGTAATATTTTTATAACATCGTATAGAAAGAGTAATTTTTCCAAAAAAATATAAAAAAATATACATTTAAAAATAAAAAGTTTTCATATTACTGCTCAAATCTCGTTAGGGCCCAAAATAAAATAAATATAAGCATCTTTTGTTAAGAAAACATTTTTCTAATATGAATACTCGACGAATAGAGGAGTGTTAACTATCTTAACTCGCCCTGTATATAAAAATGTGGCGTGACCGGCCGATTGACATAACAACGATACGTTCGTTTTATTTTCAAATGAAAAGTTTTCAAAATTTCACTACTAAGGGGACGAAAACGGTGTCGTTTTTTTTTTAATTTGATGAGTTCGTCCGCACTTACTTTTAAATTATAAAATTTGTGGGGCACGTTCCTTCGAATATTTCTAATCCCTCGCAAACGATGACGCGAACAACACGTGGTAAAACATAAAAAGAAATAAGATAGTATAATGAAAAAATTGAAATAAATAATACACCAACCTACTTAATCGAGAAAATTTCAGATAATTAAAAAAAATGTCATCCGAAATGTATTGTAATTTTTTTATATTTTTTTTTTCCGATTTTTGACAACTCTCGCTGATTTTTAAATCAAATTGTTCACCTCGGCAAAAATCAAAAAGATAATTACAGCGAAACAATTATACCAAAATTTTCTAACGCCGCGCAATTAATTACCACGAAAATCGTCCCATATTGAAACTCAAATTCCCCTCGGCCGCCGCCGTCGCTTTTATGGCGCGTAAAGTAAACGCCACCGACGGCGACGTGTAATCGCAATGATTGAATATTCAAATTACGAAACATCTAGTAAAATAAAAATTTACCGGGGAAACAACCCCCATTCACTTTGCATTTAATACTAAAAAAAAATTAAAAAAAATGAAGGTCTTTGTGGTGGGCGTTATGGCGCCATAAAAGTATATGGAATTCTTAATTTTAGGGGCAACTTTTTAATAAAAATGAGAATGTTAAAATGTTGTTAAAATTTCACGTACGTTTTATAAAGCAGGCATATAACCCTGATAGTAAAGCGGCACAAAAATAAATGACTAAATCTCCGCAAATATAAGTTATAAAATATCTTTATGGTTTAATCTTCATTTTAAAAAACACACACATCGTAGATCATGCAAATTGAAGTACGAACTTTAAGTTTTACATAATAATCGATGCATTTAAGGGCGCGAGCGAACAAATGTCGCGCAAGTTTTTTAACTCGAAACTAAAAAAAAAATTGATATTTTCGAAGGGGGGCCGCCGCCTTGGCGTCGGGGCGGGGGAAACAAGTTCCAGACGAACGTTCGACGTATTCGAATCTGCGACAATAAGTGGGGGTTTCCGCCAAAAATTTTTAGCGCGCGCTAACGGCGGCCCCCTCCTCGAAAATATCAATTTACAACGTAGTTAAAACACTCGCCCCGTACATTTTAGGATAAAATGCGGGGCGCGGGCGGATTTTCTCGACGGCCCAACTAGCGACTTATCGCCATTAGATTCGAAAAAAAATTTGTTAAAATTAAGCCCCCCGCTCCCCGCGTCGAATTCGAATCGAAGTCAATTCCAATCCCAAAAGTGCAATCGCTTAAGGAAGTGCGTCGCAAATAATAACTCGGGGAGAGTAAAGCAGAGCAGAGGTCCAAATAAAAGACACGCAAACGGCCCCATATATCATTTGACGTTCCATACGAAGCGACTTCTACAAATTAGTTTCGATAGGAACCGTAACGTCCTCTTCTTCCGTCCCCTTCTGTCTTTCGTTAACCGACCCGAGCCGCGTCGCGCCGCGTTTGCGAGTTAATCGATTTTAATAAATTACGTAGGTCTTTATTCATGACAAAAACCGCGTAGAAAACATCTTTATTCTCCGACTCGCGGATGACTCGCGGTCGAACCGAATTTTTTTTATGTTCAATTTTTCGGAAATTTTCCGAATTTTCGTGCGGACAAAAATCAATCTCGATCTTACCGTGATTTGAAGAATCGAAGATGAACGCCCCGGGCACGAGTGCGGTGAACAAAAATTTTAAAAAAGAAAAAAATGCCCCGGATCATCGCACCGAAATGCGCCCGAGCAACGCGACTTTCCAAACTCGACTAATTCGAAAGTGGAGAAACCCGGCAGGCACATAAATTATATTCGGGCGTTCGATGCGAGCAGCGCGCTTATCGACGGGCACTGTTGGGGCGACGAGATAACAATACCTGCACCGATAAGGCGACGCATTTTGTTTTCTGTCGCGCGACCTATTTTTAATAAAATACAATACAAATCGAACGGTAATTTAAAAACAAATTACATTTCAAATATGGCCAACCAAAAAATGTATTATCGAAGTTTCTATCTCCCCTCCCCCGACCCCCCCCCCCATCCGGACCCAGACCTCGACCACGCGACTGAATATTTTAAACATTTTTGCGCAAACATTCCCATATTAATATATATCGAAATATCGAAATATTTGTCACACCGAACACAAAATGCTTACGCTGCCAAAAAAAAATGCGGCGCGTGCGCCCTTAATAAATTGAACGCGATGGGAGAAGATTTATTCTTAACGGCTGTCATCGACAACCTACACTAACAAGGTAGAAATTAAGTCGGAAATCTAGTGCCATTTTGCTTGAAATGCAGTTCATCAGTTTCAAAAAAAGAGACAGGAACTCCTTCGCACCCTACACCCCCCCCGCCCCCGTATTCCCAATTTTATTAGATAGTCAAAATGACCGCTCGTCAGTCAATTTTGTCGATATTTTTTTGGCCGCGGCCGCGATGGATTTTTAACGAAGTGGTGGGTGGGTGGGGTGGGGGCAATTATGAATTTTGGTCGTTTATCTCTATTTAAATAATTCTTTTTACCCGAACAATAAGAAGAGGTGACGGTAGTTCTATTTTATTTTTCATAAGATTTCTGTGAGGTACCCCTTTAGCCTAAAATTTTGTTTGTAATTTTGAACGAAACGAGCCTTCGGTGAGTCTAGAGAATTATAAGATGTAATGCCCAAAGTTTCGGGATTTAAAAGATTATCAACGAACGCAACCGCCATCGATCAGTTTGAATCGTCGACTTTAAGAATCGACGCCGCGACCGACGAGGTTTGTTCAATATCGACAAACTAGCAGGGAGGGGAGGCAACGCTTTGGCGATTACGATCCCAAGGTGACCTTGGCCGTTCATCTAGACGAGACGCTGGGGCGAAATTTTAACGCAAAGTACCCGTCATTTTTTTTTCGAAAAGGCGAGTCTTTTGCGCCAGAAGTTCGATAAAAAAAGTATGACGTAAACGTTTAAACGCGAAACGCCGGATGATCAGAAGCTTCGTTTAAGCGCATTAATTCCGCAACAAAACTCGATCTATTTTCAGACGATGACTGGCGCCGATAAAAAGTGGCCGACAAAATTCGCTCGACAGCGAAACGAACCGACTCGGATCGGATAATTAATTACAAACAAATTACCCGAACGTCGATAAACGTTGCAACGGCTTAAACAAAGACAAACAAAAGAAAAACGACGACAAATAAGTGTCTCTCGACTGCACGCCACAATCGAAAAGATATGTTGAGATTTGAACCGGCGATTCGCGACGATAAGTTCGTACGTGCGGCGGAGCCTTTAAATTTGCTCCGGCCGTATTTTAATTCGCTTCCCGCGGCAAGTCGGCCAAAACCGGAAGCGGGGGACTTCGGACGCCGTCCGAGGGCGAATTCCTTTTCGATTATCGTCGGTCGAGGAGGGGGAGGAGGGGGAGGGGTCGCTTTAGATTTCAAATTGATTTCGATGATTTAATGCGGGGGCGCAAAGGAAATTGATTTCGCCACGGTTTCGATTAATTCCGAGAAAAATTAACTTTACGTGGTCGCGCCGGGCGACTCGATTTCCCCATCGTTATTATTAATATATCTGTAGGTATATTAATAAAAAAAAAATTAAGGAAACCGAATAAATTTATAAAATGCAAAGCGGAACACGCAGAAGTGAAGAATATATTTTCAGCAGTTCGCAATAAATAACCCACTTGTTTTATATTCAAGAATCCTGACAAAATGATAAAGGGCGTTCCTGTCTAAGAACTGTCTTCTTTAAACAAGTTTAAGTGCGATAAAGATAAGGACTTTAAAGAGGTTATTTTCTCACAATACATTTTTATCACTACACATTTTTTGACGCAAAACGACAGTTTCTAAATCTTTTACTTCTTCGAATGAAAAATTGTTTCGGTTTTCTTTTCTTTTTTTTTTCGTTCTTATCAATCTTTGTTTGCGTATTTTTAAGGGGTCTCGTGTTTCTTTCGAACTTGTTCGACGTGTCGGCGAGAGTTCGGGGGGGATTTTCGGGCTTTCCGTCGCGGTTTCGTTTTTTTTTTAATGCTTATAAACGACGACGTTTTGGCGCCAATGAAAACAACACGTTCGAATAGACTTCGGCGCCAATATGGCTTAATATGTCAAAAGCGAAATTTTAATATAAGTAATACATTGTCGGCGACGCTCTCATGCGCAAACAATTTTATTAAACTCCTTTGATCGTTTATTTTCGTGTAGGAAACGTGATTTTTCATAAAATTTTCGAGCGCTTTTAATAACGGCCCGAACTTAACTACGTTTCGTAACTTTTTCCTGAAAATGACGCGAAAAAAATTTTTTTGTTCGTTCGGTTATCGAAAAAAAAAACCTCTACGGTTCAAAACGGCCAGTGTTTTAAGAAAACCAACGGTTTTTAATGAACGATTTCGCTAATGGCGCGACCTCTCCCTTAGGAAAAATCAAATATTATCCCCGCCACTTGTGCGCGGACGTTTCTCAGACGTTTTCTTCGTTCAATCTGACGCAAGTATCTTGCCGGCACTTATTCTTTTGTTATCTCCGATTGCGATGGCGTTTGGTGAAACATTCTAATATCTCGGTTAATTTTAATCATTTTTGTGCTTTAGTAAATTCTTTTGTCGGCCATCGAATTGTCGATTCGTCAAGGTCAGAGAACGTCACGTAACTTAGTCTTTCTCCCGTTCAATTTAAATTTAACGAAAAATTCGTCGTTAAATCGTAACTGGAATTGCTAAAATTGCCAAGCGTGCTAAGGATGACAGTGTGTCGTTTCGAATTATCGGACTCGTTTGATAACTTATCGTTTTACGACGTTGTTTTTCTGGTCGTTGTAGTTGTAATATAATTGGCTCGCGTTTAAAATCGAATTTTAATGCTTCTTTCTCGTGAGTACTGTTATGTACTGCGTTGCGAGTACTGTATTTGTGTGCATGCGTGTTTTTGGCCACGCCCTAAATTCTCTTACCGAGCTTTAAATCTACGATGATTGTTTTGTTAACGAAAAAAAAACAAACAAACTCGCGCTCGCGCAGTGTCTAGACGAGTCACGTGACGAAGGTTCGTGTCGAGTCGCGCAAGCCATCGAGGTGGATCTTCTCGAGCCGAAAAACCCCCCGGGGGCGAGTAAATTCGAGTTCAATTGTGACAGTCGAAAACTGAGAAACGCGTTGTTTTCGTAGGAAACGTCGACGTCGAACGATAACGAGACGATATCCCGAAATTCTTATGATTCGAAAAAGGAGATAAATGGGAACAAACAAGGAGGTAACGAGCATCCATCTTTCAAGTAAATGAGGAGCACAGAGAAAAGATATTTAACTTCGGTCTTTAAAGTTTGTTAGAGTAAATAATGGTAGGGAGCACGGGCAATTTACTGGTGAAGCGCCCCCTATATGAATCTAGTAATTAAATAAATTGAGGGCGAATTGCTCCCGTTTGTTCGCTGATATTGTTTATAAGTGCCCCGTTTCTTGTCTTCCCCGTATTTGCTGTGTTTTATTTACTTTGCATGTGTAATTTCGCAGTGGTGTCGGTTTTAACTAAACTGCGCCCGACCCCATTTTATGAAACGCGAGAACGCCGGGGCGGAATGCGAAATTATTAATGTTCCTACAACAAACCCGTCAGCGTAAAGGTCATCATTCAACGAAATAAATACTTAAATAATTAAAGAGGAGAACGAGGACGTTTCGTGCGCGAGTTAACTACGCCAATGGTGTAATTTACATTTATCTATAAATTCGCGTGCCCTCTTTAACGCACGGCTCGGCTCGGCTCGAAATCCTGGGTTCGTTACAAAACGACTCGATGGTCGATGTGGGTATTAAGACTTCGTTATAACATCGCGGTCCCGTGAGGACTTCTCGCGTTTCGGCCGCCATTCCAAACAAAACATCCAAATTATTTCGCGAAATAACCGGACGTTTAATTTGCGAACTATTCTCCAACGGAAATTGATAAGCCCCCCCCCCCCGTAATCGCGTCGACGTTTAGTAAAATATAAAAAAAAATCGCGGCAATTTTCCTTAAAGGAAAAGTTAAGAGCTTTTTCCGGTTGAATATCCATACACTTTAAATGCAGATGCAGGTCGTTCGTCATGTCGTTAATATAATGTAGCCGAAAAACCGGCACCTCTCGCGCGTTTACGCGAGACGGATACGTATACGTATTTGCCCACTTTACGGTATGTATTTTCATATCATCTCCGTATGTATTCCATTCCAGTTGTAAATTCCTGCGAGAATACAGAAGCTGCGCACTTCAAATATAAATCTTGAATATTTTTTTTTTCGAAACATATAAGAAAAACACGGCGAAACAATTTATAAAATACGCGCGCCCCGAACGCTATGGGAATATTTACCTTTCCAGAATTCCCTCTTACTTTTAAAAAGAAATACGCAAAATTGAACTTTTCGAGCTGGACGAGTTTCTATTTTTTTCTTTTTTTTTGTATGTGCGTGCGCGCGCGTGTGTGTGCGTATAAGTGCCCTTTTTTGCGTGCGTGCGTGTCATAATGGAGTTTTGCGAAAATTTATGGCACCGTAAACTAAGCGAAATGTATCGGAATTTTTATAAAACGAAAAGGAAAATACGCGGAAACTCTTGTTACAGTCGGCGGCGCGGACGGCGCAATAAATAGTTGGATTCGAAAAATTATTATCTATTTTTTTTACGGCGGCGTAAATATGAAAAATATTTAATTTCGAACGGAGGCAAAGAACCGGAAAGCGATGCTGTACGTCTCCCCCCCCTCACACCACCCCCACCCACCCCGTTATACGCCTTTAATTCCCATAATACCACATAAACTGTTTAACTGGGCGTTTAATATTTTTCCTCGGAGCGATTCCGTACGTTTTTGCGCCAAGCATTAAACTCGAGAATTCCTTTTGCGAAAGTAAGGAGCTTATTATTCGCAGATTAAAAAAAAAAGCCAATTATCGTAAAGGGGAAACGCCGAAATGCGACTTATTCCGACTCTTAATTAATGAAGAAACGGGATTTCCCTCGATTTATTTTAGAAAATCGTACGCTCGATTCGGTTAATTAATCGAAATAATTAATCGCTAACAATAAATAGGTAGCTGTCGTTGTTCATAAACGAATAGATTTCCTAAACGTAAATCGAAGGAGCAACGAAAACTTAATTGATAACGCGTACAGTCGGGCGAAAAATTAATGTCGCGGCTCGTTAGCGCGAAATCTACGTAACGCACTTACGACGGGTAAGTTCGTTAATGTTCGGCGAACATGGATAGCTTCGATCGCCAAAAAAAGCGTCTCTCTCTCTCACTCGCGTCACTTGGTGGTACGCGCCCGACTGTACCTACACCTATCCGGCCCCAGATAAGTCGACGCCAAAATAATTTTCGAGATTAAAAACTTGAAGTTTTGAAATCGCAGAATTCGATTGCGTTTGGAAACGCCCACGGATAATATACGGGGCGAATAAAAAGTAGAAATTAAACTTGATTTTCTAAAAATATTCCTTACTAATACGGATATTTTTAGGGGGGGGGGGGGGCGTATAGAGAAAAATAAATGCCGTCCAATTCCGTCGCGAAAAGTACGGTTGACGTTTAAAAAAAAGTATATCGTCGACGTCACATCGTCAAATTGTAGCGGAGAACTAGATATCGAATTTTTGTTAAAACCTTCTTTTTTCTCTCTAAATCCCTTAATACAATATCTAGCATCGTTGTTCCTAATTGTTTTGTTAGCACGCCGCTGGCCGACTTAAAACAAACGACACTTTCGACGGCGCCGGACCGCGACGCGACGGGCTATGTGGAAATTCGGCTTTATGCGGCACGACCGTGGCAACGCGACAGGCCGAGTGGAAATACAACCTTTTTTTACATTCACGGCGAGGGCTTTTTAAACATTTCGGAAAATATACGGGGCGGAATAAAAGCAAGCAAACACGGCCGCCCCGTTCCGAACGGTTTGAGATACGAATTTGCAATTATATACGACGTCGTCGATTTTTCCGGCAAATACGGCGTTCGAAAGTTTATTTTTTACGTATTCATAACCTAAGCGACACTAACAAGGAATGTTACCCAAAGGGCGCACGCCGATTTTAACGAAAATTTTATCATACTAACTATTGCCCAATAGATGACGTTTGGTGAAAAAATTAGCTGCCACGAAGACTTCGTTTACGTTTTATTTAATAAAAGTTGGTGAAATGGTGATTTTCAAATTCATAGGACTGTTATCAGAACGGTTTGAAATTCGTAATATTTTAATTTGAGGTTATTTTGTACATTTTAGAAAAAACAAATTTTTTTCACGCATAGTTTTTGAGCACGGACACCATCTTGAATTATTTTTAAATGGAAACATGAGGTACGTTATATATCATTGGAAAGTTTATTTTTTTCTCTGTTTAACCATCTAAAAATTCTATGGAGGCTAGATTAGGAAAAATTGAAATAAAATAGAAAAACGTTTTTCATATACCTATTCGTTCGGCTATTATAATATTGTCATATTAAATATTGTAGTTTTTTGCATTCTTATTCTCGAAAAACTATTTTTCGAGTAATTGCGGATCTGTTCTATGCGTATCAGGTCGTGTCATTTTGTCAAGATTATGCAAAAATTATAATCTATTTAAACGTCCGCAGTTCGTCATTTCTGAGCGTTGTTATACTAGAAATACGAGTTTTCTAGTAGTTTCCGACTTGTTCTGAACGTTCCGTCCCAAAACATTCGGGTCAAAATTTTGCTAAAAAAAAAACGTGAACTATATACTAAGGGATTTTTTCGTGATTTCGCAAAAATCTTAATACGATTTAAAAACGTGTAGTTTGTCATTTCTTAGTTCCTTATATTCGAAAAACTACTTTTCACGTAATTCCGGGCCTGTTATATGCGTATCAGGTCGTGTCATTTTGTTGAGATTATGCGAAAATTATAATCTATTTAAACGTCCGCAGTTCGTCATTTCTGAGCGTTGTTATACTAGAAATACGAGTTTTCTAGTAGTTTCCGACTTGTTGTGAACGTTTCGTATCAAAAAAAAAAGGCGTGACGCCATCCACATTTAGTGCCAGACATGAATACAGTTGCGTAGCAAACGAAACAACGGAATAAACATTTTACTGAAATTAATTTAATACGGAATTGACTAGATTTAAGATCGAATTGACAAATTGAACGCAAATCGAACCTCAAATTTTTCCAAAATAACGGCGACTTCCAATTGTGAACACACTTGTATTTTATTTTGAGACAATTCAGCCTTCGGTTCGTGAACCGGTTGACCGGAAAAATCGACCGTCCCGCGTCAAAATTTATTTCCGATTTATCTCCGTTATTAATCATCGGATCGGCGACGCGAAACACGTTTCGGAATCGCCGCAAAATTCTCCGTCGAACGTTTCTCTTCGCACTTTTCGATAGAACGCATCGTTGTCGAGAAAATCGTGCGTGCGCGTTTCGAAGCGACGACACTCCGCGCTATTTTGCGTTGTCGGCTCGCTAGCGTGTCGTCGCGCGTCGCCCCAGTAAAAGACAGGTATTTTCTTATCGAATTAATTACAACCGAAATATTTGCGTTAGCCGACGACGTTGTCGGTTTAAAATTGGTACAAGTACAACAAGGCGAAAACGGCCCCCTGATAAATGGCGCTTTCGACGCTCTTAATAAAATATCATCCCTTCGCGAGCGTTCCCTTCTTTGTTCCGTCCTAACCTCCGATCCGTGTCACCTTTGGGAAGACGAGCCGGCAAACCGCTCGGAGCTATGTGGAGTAATGAATTTTCCAGCAGTACACCGCCCGTAAGTCAATTTTTATTAGGGCGGCATGCGGCAACGTGAGTTATTTATGGGGGGGGAGAGGACTCCGTAACCTCCGCGGGGTTAAAGATAAATACCGTTGGAAACTATGCGAGCGCCCCCGCCCCACGCCCCCACGTTGCCTTCGACGCGACGCGCGCCCCAACTTTTCGCATTTTTGCCGTTCGAACGAAACGCGCGAAGAAGAAATTTTTCGACTAACCGCGCGCCGCTCTCTCGCGGTTCCCGATAGGTATCGTCTTCGGGGATTTATTCGACGAACTTCTGCGGCATCTAAACCGGAAAACTCACCCCCCACCCCACCCGGCGACTTAAAATTATTCGGGACAACTAAAACGCAATTAATTAACGTGCCGGCGCCGTTGGAATGTTTTGCCGTGGAATGTGCCGTTTTAAAACTTCAAAGGCAAGTTTCGGGCGGAAGCTTTTTCCGTCGAGTTGCTAAATAGACGTTTCGTTTAAAAGTTGTTTTCGAACGAAACACTTTTTCGCATTGCGTGTACCCGAAACAAACGGAAGATGTTAGATTTCGATTGGAAAATCGAGCGCGAGGTGTGCAGTTGATTAATAAACGTAATGGGGAAATTCGAGAGGAAAATGTAGTTCAAACAAAGTACACAATGGAATCGCACAATAATATCTGCTTCGTCTTGTGTTAGATTGCTATTTACTCAAACTATACACATATATAAATATACATAATATACACGGCTCCTTGATGATTTAGCACGTATCCTATTTTACATAGGAGATTAGCTAATAACCCCCCCCCCCTCACTCGAAGTTAACGCGAAACCGGGCAATTAAGCGCGCAATTAGTTCGTAAGATAAAAAATAATTATATTAATAATGGAAGAACGTTAGCAATGAATTCTGCGAAAAATTTTTAAGGTAAACAAAGAAACTCCAATTACTATTATTTCTCGTGTTTATTTTCGTTTTAATCCGGCATATAAGCAAACAAATCGCCCGCCCGTTTATGTTTTTTATGTTGGGCAATTAAAATTTGTTGTTTTTGGGGGGGAGGCGGCGGAGCGAGGGGAGACCGAAAGGTTGCGCCTATTCGTTTTATTCGGGATTATTAGGGCGGCTCTTTACTTTAACTTTTTTTTTATTTCGAAAAAAAAGCCGGGCGTCGAAAATCGATCGACGTGCAAACCTCGATTTGTTGGTCCTTCGCGTCTGGATTTTTAAGGTTGATTTTGAACAATTGGCGTCTTAAGAGTGTGCACTTTAAACAAGGAGCGATCGGGAGGTGCCGCTTAATGGTGAATATATTTGTTTATGCGTTCAACACAAACACAATTATTTACTCGACGGTCATTCCGAGCGCGTTCGATGTGCGCCCCCATTTAATCCAATTGTCACGAGGCTGTTCGCGTTATCGTCGCCTTCTTCTTTTTGCACTGTGAAATTCAATGTCCTTCTTCTTGGGTCTTGAGCAAATTGCTTTTTTGGTGTCATTATTGCTGACGATTTTGATCTGGTCCTTCTAATTCTTCATCCGTGACCTTTTGGGCTCGGAAGAAGATCTTTTCCTCTCCTGCCAGAGCGTCCGCGTTTTGCACGTAGCTTCGAAGTCGATCCAAAACGTTCACCGGCCTCATCTTTCCAAATCGATTTCTTCGAGAGGCTCTTTCATCTTTCGTTCAAACGTCGACGAAGGTACGGACGCGTCGTCTCCAAAATCCTTCGGCTTTTGGGAAAAAATGTTCGCGTTGGATCGCATGCTTCCAAGAGGAACTTCTCGAGCGGCCCGAAGATGTTTACAGTTCACGAAGACGGAAAAACTTTTCCTTTTGTCGAGATAGTTGTTGAGATGTCGTTTTGCCAGTAGCTTCGAAGTCGACCCAAAACGTTCACCGGCCTCATCTTTCCAAATCGATTTCTTCGGGAGGATCTTTCATCTTTCGTTCAATCGTCGACGAAAGTGCGGACGCGTCGTCTCCAAAATCCTTCAGTGTTTGGGAAAAAATGTTCGCATTGGATCGCATGCTTCCGAGAGGAACTTCTCGAGCGGCCCAAAGATGTTTACAGTTCACGAAGACGGCAAAACTTTTTCTTTTGTCGAGATAGTTGTTGTTGATAGTTCGAAGTCAACCGAAAACGTTCACCAGCCTCATCTTTCCAAATCGATTTCTTCAGGAGGCTATTCCATCTTTTGTTCAATTGTCGACGAAGGTACGGACACGTCGTCTCCAAAATCCTTCGGCTTTTGGGAAAAAATGTTCGCGTTGGATCGCATGCTTCCGAGAGAAACTTCTCGAGCGGCCCGAAGATGTTTACAGTTCACGAAGACGGCAAAACTTTTCCTTTTGTCGAGATAGTTGTTGAGATGTCGTTTTGCCAGTAGCTTCGAAGTCGACCCAAAACGTTCACCGGCCTCATCTTTCCAAATCGATTTCTTCGGGAGGCTCTTTCATCTTTCGTTCAATCGTCGACGAAAGTGCGGACGCGTCGTCTCCAAAATCCTTCGACTTTTGAGAAAAAATGTTCGCATTGAATCGCAAGCTTCCGAGAGGAAGTTCACGAAGACGGCAAAACTTTTCCTTTTGTCGAGATAGTTGTTGAGATGTCGTTTTGCCCGTAGCTTCGAAGTCGACCCAAAACGTTCACCGGCCCCATCTTTGCAAATCGATTTCTTCTCCCGAAGAAATCGGGGAAAAAAAATTTTGTCGAGATAGCAGGTCAGAAATCCATCTGAAGCGCAACGAATCCGGAACCCGAATGGGCGTTCTGTCGCAAAGTTTTGGCTCGAACCATTTTCGTGAGAAGATTGGAGCGCTCGCACGACAAATTGCAGTTTAAATCGGTTCGCTGCGCCGTCGGTCGTTTTTCTTTAGGCGAAAATAATCTTGGAAAGTTTATTCGGAACAGTTGACAGGCCAATTTCGTTACGGCAGCTCTTATATGTACAGGGTACGCGAAAGTTCCGATACAGCCTTGTAACTTGTGATTTTTGCTGCGCGCTGTATATGTAAATGCGGTTTGTTTGGTCTTGACCACCCTTGCGATTGCAAATAGCATCATAATTATTACGGGAAATCCCGATGACGATCTGTTAATTACAACTTCATCGATACATAATAATTTGATAAGTCGCGATAGAAGACAGTTCGAGGATTTATGGTCGCCAAACAACATCAATAAGTGAAAATGCGATATTAAGCCGTTTTCATTGTCGATCCGACAAAATAAAATAATTTCCCACTTCCGTTGGTCCTTCCTGCCGGATGGGTGTCGTGAAATTTCGCGAAACGATAAATCGAATTGCCCACGGGTAAATGCGGACGTCTGCGCTTGTAACGAGACGACAATAAACTCTTAATTCGGCGCCGTTCCTGTTGGACGTTCAAAAAGAATAAAAAATTCGAGCTCGATCGTCCGCAAATTGCCCGCGAAATCCAATCCAGGAGGAGCGCGTCTCGCCGCCAAATTAATTAATACAAGTCCACGCGAGGTGCCACGATTTATCATTGCCGAAATAACTTTTAATAATAACTGTCCGAAATTCATTACGCGGCGGCGACCCGTTCGCCTCGCCGACGACGACCAAATTAAAAACGTTACGCTTTGTTTGCGCGCGTGCGAGCGCCCGCTCGCGTCAAATTTGGACGCGACGCCGACGGTCAGCGCCCCCCCCCTCGACCCGCGTCTTCTTTTTACGTGTGCCTTAATCAGCTTCGTAACTTTCGGGGAATAAACTTCTCGTTTCGTGGCGCGCTTCATTCGGCGTGGCGGAGAATTATCCCTCGTCTTACACTCTTTTTATTTACCTCGAGGCCAATAAAGTGGAGCCGCGCGGATGTTTATACTATAAAGTTTAATTTTTCTAGTTGATTAAAAGTCCGTCTTCGTTGGGCCTCTTTCTTTTTTCGTTCGGTAATTGTAATCTTTGCTCGAAATTTAGATCAGATGTCCCAATTGCGGCCGAATCGTAAATTTCACAAACGATTTCGGGCATCGAAGGACCAACTTTATCGATGATTTTTTTTTCGGAAACGAATCGGCGACTTCGGGAGGAACTTTTTAAGGACGATCGCGACGTGTAAATGCGACGTGCGACGTCGCGCGTCGCGACGGAACGATTTGGTCGGTTTTAAATCGAGTTTCGGGTACGAATTGGTCGGGCGCGAAGCGCCAGCGGCACGACGGAATCCCGCTGGTTTCGGAATGTTCTCGACGGCTTTCCTTGCGCATTAACGACGACTTTCCACGACACAAAGAACGAAGACGTTAATGACTTAACGATTTCGGGCATCGAAGGACCAACTTTATCGATGATTTTTTTTTCGGAAACGAATCGGCGACTTCGAGAGGAACTTTTTAAGGACGATCGCGACGTGTAAATGCGACGTGCGACGTCGCGCGTCGCGACAAAACGATTTAGTCGGTTTTAAATCGAGTTTCGGGTACGAATTGGTCGGGCGCGAAGCGCCAGCGGCACGACGGAATCCCGACGGTTTCGGAATGTTCTCGACGGCTTTCCTTGCGCATTAACAACGACTTTCCACGACACAAAGAATGAAGACGTTAATGACTTAACGATTTCGGGCATCGAAGGACCAACTTTATCGATGATTTTTTTTTCGGAAACGAATCGGCGACTTCGGGAGGAACTTTTTAAGGACGATCGCGACGTGTAAATGCGACGTGCGACGTCGCGCGTCGCGACGGAACGATTTGGTCGGTTTTAAATCGAGTTTCGGGTACGAATTGGTCGGGCGCGAAGCGCCAGCGGCACGACGGAATCCCGCTGGTTTCGGAATGTTCTCGACGGCTTTCCTTGCGCATTAACGACGACTTTCCACGACACAAAGAACGAAGACGTTAATGACTTAACGATTTCGGGCATCGAAGGACCAACTTTATCGATGATTTTTTTTTTCGGAAACGAATCGGCGACTTCGAGAGGAACTTTTTAAGGACGATCGCGACGTGTAAATGCGACGTGCGACGTCGCGCGTCGCGACGGAACGATTTCGTCGGTTTTAAATCGAGTTTCGGGTACGAATTGGTCGGGCGCGAAGCGCCAGCGGCACGACGGAATCCCGACGGTTTCGGAATGTTCTCGACGGCTTTCCTTGCGCATTAACGACGACTTTCCACGACACAAAGAACGAAGACGTTAATGACTTAACGATTTCGGGCATCGAAGGACCAACTTTATCGATGATTTTTTTTTCGGAAACGAATCGGCGACTTCGAGAGGAACGTTTTAAGGACGATCGCGACGTGTAAATGCGACGTGCGACGTCGCGCGTCGCGACGGAACGATTTGGTCGGTTTTAAATCGAGTTTCGGGTACGAATTGGTCGGGCGCGAAGCGCCAGCGGCACGACGGAATCCCGACGGTTTCGGAATGTTCTCGACGGCTTTCCTTGCGCATTAACGACGACTTTCCACGACACAAAGAACGAAGACGTCAATGACTTAATAAACAAAGCAATAATCGATCTAAAAATGCTCACTTACCGTGACAGTAGACAATTGCTACGACGCGTTTTTACGTAACGGTAAGCGTGTGAAACGAAGGTCCAAAAAAACAAACTCAAGACTAAACTAGATGTTGTTTACGCCGTTTGTTTTGCATTATTGTCGTGTCAATTTAATTTCGTCTTACGTTAACGTTGCGTTCCTAACGGGATCAGACACGATCGCGGCACGTAATCGAAACGTTTGATTTATCCGAACGTTCCCATTCAACGTCCGATTCCCAATCTTATTTCGAAACGGTACGTACTCACGATCGTGTATCTCAAATGGAATTCGAACCGTAGTACGCTATTACATAAATTGTTTGTTCGAAAGCCGAACGAGAAGATTGAACCGTGGCATCCACTGCAGGTGTTTCGCTTCGGATGCAACATCACAAACATCGGACAAGTCGATAAAATCGCGGAACGGAACGGCGTGGTTAAGGGGTTCCGAGCTTAAAAAATTACGTCCACGTTCGAAACGTTCAAAAAAAAACAACAACAACGTAATTGATTCGTTTTTCTAAAATTGTTTCGCGCTCGCCCCCCCCCCCCCCCTCTCGACCCGGGATTCGCAAACGCACCGTCCAACTGACATTTCCCACCCTATTGTGTTAGAAAATTTATCATATCTGCAGATGTATACTTAAAATATATACTTGCTTTTGCTTATATTCTCGGCAAGAATGGAACGAATAAATTTAGCTTTGAATTGGCCTCCATTGTAATATTTCAGATATGAAAAGTTTTAATATAAATTCGCATTCCTTGCATTTCTCTTTATTTCCAGAGAAATGGATGCACGTTAAGAACGTAGAATCTAAGATGCCAGACGAGAAACGTTGAGGAAATTTCGCGTCGGATACACGCCCGAACGGAACTGTATTATTGTTTGTGTGTGTGCACTTAGGTCGCGCTTCGTTCACTTTCGAGTCGCGTTAGGTTCGGGCACTTCGTGCGATGCGTTCGTTACGTGGCGTTTCGTTCGATTCGAGCCGGCGTCGAAGGACCAAGTCGTCCCGAACGCGCGCCGACGACGACATCGAACTTGATCGACGAGGGATGGGCGCGCAAAAAACTGACGACCGTTTTACCCGAGCCCGGCGGAGGTCGTGAAATAAAATCGCGCAGCAAAAGACCTCGAAACGCACAATTCGCGGCAACGCACCGAGCGAACAACATTAACCGACAGATGTCGTCTTCGCGCGCCGCGGTTAAATCATCAGCGTTCGCAGCCCCCCCACACACACGCAATAACGGCCCCCCCATCATTCCCAAGAAATTAAGACGAAACCTTAACGAGAGTTTACGGAATTGTAACAAAAGTAAAATAATTACTTTCGGTTTATTATTCGACTTCGTCGGATAATTAATTATGTGTAGACTTAATTAATCGCAATGGTCGCGGTTTTTATAAGGCGATTATCCCTTTTAACGGGCGCTTTTACGATACAGAACTCGACGTTGTAATTTTATAAGCATAAGTTTCTGTCTTGGTTATCTCGCCCTCAAATTGTCGCGTTATTTTATTTGCGGAAGTTATTTTATTGCGCGGCCGTCTGTCTTTGTTTTGTTATCGCGAACTTAGTGTAATTCGGTTGTTATTTTCTTCTTCTTCTTCCTCTTTTTTTTTCCTCTCTTTAATGCGATCCTCGTTAGACGTCCGTAGAAATTAAACAAAACAAGTTTATCGTCGAGACCGCGTAACGTTTATTACGTTGTTGGTCGTAATTTGGGCGCGGTGGCTTTTAAAATCGTTTATTCCGATAACTCGTTTTTCTACAGACTAATTTTCTGATTTATAAATCGCCCCCCGCCTAAATCAGAAAGTTTGCCACGAACGTTCGGGGACGACGCAGATAACCGACAACGGTAACCAAAATAAAAATATGCTCGGGGGCCTCGAGGCTCGCGATAACGCCGAAATAGGTCATAAAGAGAAACTTCTTACAATGATCGTTTTGTATAATATAAAAGTAAATATCTTCGAGTGTAATCCTCATCTCGGCTAGGCCGATAACCGAGAAACGTTTAAAACCCGCGAAGCCGAGCCCGAAGTGTTATGTAGTAGAAAATGGGGAACCAATAGGCCGTAAGATTCGGATCGATCCCGAACAATTTAAAACAATAGTCCTTAAAATTTCAAAATTTACAATCGGAACGAGATTACAAATTGCCGTCGTTGGGCGAATATTCGACGCGTGTCATAATTACCCTCCATAAACCACCCCCCACCCCCCGCCGTCCCGATATAGGTACCACTTCCAGGTGCCAAGGGGAGCTCGCTCTTCATTATTCGAATTTCGACGACACAACCCCGAACCGGCTGTTGAGGGAATTCCCGCCGTCGGTTTATAGAAGAACTCTCTTCGTTCGCCCGTTCGCGAAAGGGAAAGTTCGCGCCCGCGGCTTTTTTTCAATTACGTTTTCCGGGAGAAATCAATTGGAAGTACGAGTCGCGCGGTTCGCGGATCGCGTATTCTTATTTCTCCCTAGACGAAAACGTCTATTTGCATTAATTATTTTTCCGATTCGGGAGCGCGTCCGTACGCGGTTCGCGGCCATAAAAGTAAATCAATCGAACGTTCCGTTACGGATAAAACCTAATTCGCGCAAGAACTCGTGGACTTATTAAACATTCATTACGTCTGTTCGTCGTCGACGACGAGGTCGGACGAGTTTTAATAAAGCGCTCGTTTGTGTTAATTGTGGTCCTTCGAACCGGATATTGCGCGTGGATCGGGTCAAATTGCGAACAAAACCGACGCGTTTAAATGCGTCGAACGACAGAAAAACCCAATAAAAACTTTTCGTTGGGAACGCGCATTGCTACGGTACAGCCCCACTTTGGTTATTTTATTATTATCATTATTATTTTAATTATATTATATTATCTACAATTATTTTTAAACTAATTCTAAGTTATTAATTATTTTTATTAAACTATCTTATCTACTCTTAATTTTATACTATTTCTATTTCTGTTCCTACTACGCAAACCGTCTTGCTTTGTTTATAATTATTAACTAGTTCTCGCCCTTTTTATTGTTTGTTCCTTTCAACACTTCCAATCCACACTCCGTCCGACTTCCTTCGCTCCTCTGCCGCTGCTTATTTTCTTACCACTTTTATTTAGTCTTTCACAATTATCACCCTTCTTAATTTCTCCCTTACAATTTTTATTTATTCCCCTAAATTTTGAATTTCTAAAAAAATTACATACCTCCTCATTTTTTTTACCGTCTCTCTGATCTTTTTATTCCTATTTTATTGTTTCTGGTACCTCGTATCATAGCATCCCCCCCCCCAATTTAATTAACCTAAATTTAGAATTTTATTTAATTTTTAATTAAATCAGTCTCTTTTAAACGGTGTCTGTTAAATATGGATAAATTAAATTTATATGAAATTTTCCCCCTTAATCCCTCGTTATTTATATTTTTTAACTCGTATGTTGTATCATTGATAATTTTGTTGACTAAATATGGCCCTTCATACGGCAACAATAATTTACCACAGATATTCAAATTTCTTCTGCCCTCTTTTAATCTTTTTTTTTTCTATTACTTTTTTGTTTACTCTTAATTTAACCTTCTTTTTAATTTCTCGGTTTTCTTTTTCCATATAATTCCTGTAATTCTTGTTTCTATTATAATAATTCCTTACTTTATCTCGACGATGCCTAATCCCTATTTTCAATTATTTTCTTTATTAACCTTCTATCAATTTTCCGTTTTATTTGCACTCTACACGCATATGGTATAAGATCTATTTTATATTTAAATGTTTCATTGTTAATTATTTCCAATTTATGAACATAATTCTTTTTATTAATTACTTCAATATCTTCATCGTTCCACCTTATCTTCTACATCTACCCATTTTATAATCTCATTTGTTGCATAATAATAATTTTTCTTCCATATTATATTCTCATTAATTTTTTTCATTTCTACTGTTTTTTCTTGTTTAACTTCGCTTATTTTTATTTCTTGTCCTTCTTTTAACTTTCTTATCGCCCCTTTATTTTTATTATGCTCTTCCCTCGTGTATTTTTGTAATTTTATCGTTCGTTTCTCAGTTGCTTCTATCTGTATTCTTGTTTTTGTTTATTTAGGCCTTTTTCTATTATGCATTTTAAATGTGTATGTTTTTAAATGTTTTAAATGTTGTTCCCTAATTTTCCTATTTATCTTTTCCCCGATTTTGTTCTAATATGCCTTTTAGTTCTTCTCTTTTTTTTTCTATTTTGTTCTAATTTACTTTTTAGTTCTTCTCTGTCTTTTTCCCTATTCTTCCCGTTTTCTTCTTTTTCTTGTTGCCTCATTTTCCTACTTTCTTCTTTATCTTTTTCCCGATTTTGTTCTAATATTGCTTTTAACTGTGTCAATATATCTATTGATTGCTTAGCTTTTTCTTCTTCGTGTGATTTTCCCGCGTCTATTTTTCCCATATCTTGCTTCGAATTTCCATGTTTCCAATAAATTTTATTATTTTATTTTTATAATCTCCAGCCCTTTACGTTGGACGCCATTTTTATTTGCTACGGTCCTACGTTGTACCTTTTTGTTTTATTATAAGTTATAAATTGTTTATATTAAATTTTCTTATCTACTCTTAATTTTATACTATTTCTATTTCTGTTCCTCCTGCACATAACGGTCTTGCTCTGTTTATATTTATTGCCACTTTTATTTACAGTCCTTTACACTTTTATTCCCTCTTAATTTCTCCCTTACAATTTTTATTTATTCCCCTAAATTGTTAATTGTTTTTGACATTTCTCAATTTTCACTGACTCTATGATCTTTTTATTCCTATTTTATCGTTTCTGGTATCCCGTATCATAGTAGTATGTATACGAACAACCCGAGTTACGACGTGGTGTCGTTCTGGGGCTGTGTCGTGCCGACTAAAAACATTAATTTTCTGCAACTTCCCCCCGGCCCCCGTTTCTGTTGCTATATCGCGTCAGACGGTGTTAAGTCGGAAAATTTTCTCTGGCCACGCGGTGTTTAAGGCGCGAAAGTTTAGGGGTGGCTCTTAAACGGCCAAACGCGATTTTCGACTCGTCCGGCGGTACGTCGGTTCT